>CM059016.1:59359331-60656831 GCA_030272315.1 Paspalum vaginatum | reverse complement strand
CAGAGATATAACAATACCAAGAACATAAATAGTTAAATCAGCCCTCTTGGAAACCAATCTACCAATAGGAGATGTCAATCTAATAAACATCAGCTTGATTAATTCATGGCATGCAATATACAACTAAGTTACTGAATAGATAAGAAAGAGAGGTAACATAGTTGCAATGAGCATGCCTCCTCTTTCTTTCATGGAAGGTCATGACTCACTAGTCTATGGTATGGTACCCATGGAAGGTAGTACCCATGTCAATGGAAAATATAGACATGCGCCAATGAAGAAGCTCGAAGCAAACAAAGAATGACCAGTAGAGCTGGTGAGCGAAGAGATAAAATATGAACCATCTAGCATAGCACAAGAGAACGTTAATGGATTGTTTTGTTGGACCGGACGTTAGTTATTCGCTTGATGATAAGAACATTTGTTATCAAGTATTCTTTTGGCACAATTTCATGCACCTGCACACCTATGCTCCTGCTCATACATTCCAAATACATCCATTGAGGAGAAAAAATAATTTGATAAGTGTATTATGTATGACATAGGTTTTAGAGTAAACTTAAAAAGGAACTATCGGCATACCAACGCTACCATCCAATATTGCTCAACTAAAGAAAAGACATACATCTGATCTCGATCTTGATGAACATTGATCGACCAAAACCATGTATGGATGCATCATGATAAGAGCCATACAGCTATAGCTGCTGGAGATGCCAGTTAGAAATGGTGGCAAAGGTGAGATTCCTTACTAAACTATAGCGCATGGAGCCTATGGCATTTTAGACCATACTTATTGAGGTATAGGGATGCGCAAAAGTCTTTTTCTCCCATTGCATGCATGGTCATATTTACTATAATAATTTAATCTTTGAAGTGCATGTCTTTTTACCTCAAAGTATATAACTCAACTTATATAATCTTGAGTGGTCAACAAACACTCTACCCCATTGTGTACCTTATTTGATTTCAACGAGGGAGGGCTAATTATGATAATACACAGGCAACCCAAAGATTGCTTATTTCAGCTTATTTTCTAGACTTTTACAGTTCCATACATATCTTTTTGAGTTATTGACACACCAAAAATCTCAGGGGAAACAAATACGGTCTAAGTGGGCCTACCATTTAATTTTCTATGTTTTTCAATAATCCTTTCAATCCATATTATAATACATTTTGGTTTGTCCTAAACCATCTTTTTTTTAAGAAAAAAATAACACCTTCGATATAAAACAAATGCACTATCAAAACTTATTTATATTAGAACTTTGATAGTATAGATGTTGATGCCCTTTTCAAAAAAAAAAGTATAAACAAAATTATAAAAGTTATATTTTAAACATAACAAGTACATGAAGTATTTTCAAGTACGAAATCATAATACTGCAATGGTTACACAATTAGATTAACCCATAAAAATATGTTGTAAAAATAATATTGTAAAAATGAAATGCAAGAAAACAATATGTATATTCAGGGCCAATGGAGGAAAAAGAAAAAATAAAATGCTAAAAATAATCATAGAAGGTTAATTTGAAGAAAAACTAAAATGTAAATGAAAAAACTAGCTGTCCGCGCTATTTGCGCGGACCATCTTGCTGGTTTAAGTTAGTGCACCGTGATGGAAGATAAATTTCCACAGGCAGCGAAGTAGCCGATCAGCTCCGCCAAAGGGAACAACACAGCCTACGCCAGTATCTTCCTTTATTTACTGCTAATTGCTTACTGCTTGTTGCAGATAATCGTGGATCGGAGTACTGTGGGTCGATCGCTCGGGTGCGGCGGCCGGCCCCCGGCCGGCCACTGCGTCGGATTCGATCGGGCAGACGAGAGAGGCGCCATGTCGAGTTGTCGACGAGGCGAGCCACCGTTGTGCCCGTTCTCGCTCCTCCCCCGGCCCTCCGGCCATTGATTAGCGCTTCCCTGACCCACGGGATACAGCATTTCATTAGTTAACCGTCTTTGCTTATGTACGTAGCATCATTTTAACGACATTCAAATAAGGCCAAATAAAAAAATGGCACGGGGTTTCATATTTGTTTTTTTTCAAAACGCCACATAAAACTAGAGATGATTGAAATCATGGTTGAAAACAACCACTGAAAATGCAAAATTTCATTCAGTGTAATTTTATAGGCAACATGTAAGATAGATCATGTCAAGGTAACGTCTAGGTAAACTCATTTCATCTCTCCTTTCATCAACTCACTGTCATATGATCAGAATTACTGACATTTCGTCTCATTTAATGAGAATGAAATTCCCACTAAAAATAGCCTAACAATAATAAATTGAAATGGTTATCTTTTCATGTGCTGCTGATGTGGATCGAGATCGAACATCCCTCGCTCTTTACTAATGCCAATTTGTCCAACCGACACGTGCAGTGTGTAGGATCGGAGGTAGGTAGAGCCCGTTTGGCGGGCTCCGGTTCCTCCAAAAACGGCAGCTCTGGCTTCATTAGCGGAGAAGCTTCTTTGATGAAGCCAAAGTTTGTTTTAGAGACCGTTTGGTAAAACAGTTTATTACTTTTTGTTGAATAAATCATATAGGCTAATTGTCTACACTGCCCCTGTTGCTATGCTCTTTTGTTGAATAAATCATATGGACTAATTGTCTACACTGCCCCTGTTGGTATGCTGCTCTCCTGCACGCTGCATGCCTGCATCAAAAGGCTGCTTGCTGTACGCTTGATCTAAAGGCTAGCAGCAACATCTCAGCATGCGTGCATCGGCGTACACGCATATGGAATCAAAGTGCTATCGATCATTGGACTTGATATTCTTCTCATAATATTTGAAGTACTACCGTCAATAATATATTTTCAGCTGCTATTAGATGTTTAAATTAATGAATAGAACTGTGTACTGAATGAACTGATTTATTTATAACAGTGCAATCAATGCAAGTTAAACTATTGGAAAAATAATATGGATGATAAAATAAATAAATAAAATGTCTACAAAATTTTATAGAACTAGTAAATTAAAAGTATACAAATCATGACATAGTATCATCCAAACATACCCAATCACGACGGTTAGAAAGAAAGATTGCCCTTGCAATGTCATCCCGGAATTTATCCATGGTCCGGTCGTTAGCATGGGAAGTTGATGTGTCTAAGGAATTTTGTGATGAAAGATTTCTTCCGTATCTTGAAGGTATAGTGGGAACATAATCAAGATTGCGATCACACTTTTGAAAATCTTTATCTTGTTGATGGTTCTCACGAATGTAGTTATGGAGACACATGGTAGCTGCAACAATCATCTTCTGTTTGTCCATAGGGTAACTTGGCATCTTGAGAAGGATTCTCCATTTCATTTTCCACACACAAAATGTGCGTTCCACCACATTCCGAATACTTGAATGCAAATGGTTAAAAAGTTCTTGCTCACCGGTAGGCGCAGGACCCTTCCTCCAATCTGGGACATGATAACTTTGACCCTTGTAAGGCACCAGGTATCCAGGCCGATTAGGCTATCCAGCATCAACATTATAATATTTACCTACAAACAAATGTGCAAAATTACAATATATCAGTAGACTCTACACCAAAAGCACGTGTAGAACATACAGGTGTTGTAGCATACCTTGAGGGGGTGTGGAAATTTATCAGAATCTATGTTCAAGGCATGAAAGAGCACACTGGTATCGTGCATAGATCCAGGCTGCCCAATAGATGCATATGTGAATCGGAGGTCAAAATCCACAACTGCAAGAACATTTTGGCTCGGCTTTCCACTTCGGCCAATGTATCTAATGAGATCATGCGACGGTGGTATAGTTGCAATATGAGTACCATCAAGTGCACCAATGCAATCTTTAAAAAATGGCATCATCCGACGATCAGATGAAATCCTTGGGTGTGTAGAAGAGAAGTTTGGATCAATTGGTCTTATGTACTGCTCACACATTGCCACAACACAATTCAATACCTCATCAAACTTTCTGCTAATTGTCTCTCCAGAGTGCTTAAAGATATGTTGCAACGCACTATTTGATAGGCCATGGCCACATGTGACTAGGAAGATAGCAAGTGATTCAATCGAGTTCATATGAAGTGACGATTTCAGACCAAATGAACTTACTAATAAATCGTGGAGACTGTAAAATAATGAAGGGTCCATTCTAAACATCTTATGGCTTCCTCCCGGAGTGTCTAGAGTTTCCATAAGCTAACCATATCCACTTTGTCTGCAAGTTCTAGCTTCATTCTTGTCCAGATATGTAAAATAGTACCTGGCAGCAATAAGAGCTGTACAGAATAGGTTGTTCTGCACAGATTGTATTAATTCAATTGACTTTGTAGTCCACTCATCATCATCAGAACTACTACCACCATCATCAGAATCTGAGGAATAAAATCTGCAATGGATGCATTAACAGGTACATTTAAAGATCATTGAAAATGAACATTATCAATATATTTGATGAAGTGACCAAAAGAAAAGGTTCAATGTAAATTTTTTACAAGCACATGTCGCACTCTCAAAATAAATAAGATGCATGAGCAAGTCTCATACACAATGAACATATACTTCTAAAACAAAGGAACTACTTAGGCACATTGTGTCTAGTCATCCACTCATGCTTCCTCCTTAACCAATCAAATCTTTCCTCTGGAGTGTCTAAAGTCATAAACATCTCCCTTTTAGACGTCTTGGTTAGAATCAAAGATGCTATGAAATGTTCATTTGTCCCAGAAGTGGCGCCACAAGCCTTCACCAATGCCATGACACGTTCAATAGAACAACCGTTTTTACTATCCTCCCTTCTAGCGATAGACTCACAAGATGCCGTTGTTCTTTCATTCATATCTACAATTCGGCCCATCTGCTCTTGGAACCACTGACCAGTACTGGTTTTGGGCTTCTTTGCCTTTGGGTTACCCAGCACTCTGCCTCTCTTTCCTGTCACACTAGTGGGTGTCACCTCCTCTGGCTCACTGTCATCGTTAATGTCAGCATCATCTTCGTCGCCAATAGTAATGGGTGACCGCTCACTAAGATTGTTTGTTTGGGTAGGTGCTACTCCACTAGAAGGGTTCCAGTGATCCTCACTGGTGTTACGGAGATCTTCAAATATTATTTGAAGTCTCTCCTCATTTTGGAGGCCTCTATTCTTAAATCTACGTGCTCCCTGGATTTCCTGTAAACAAATATTATTACTAATTAACAATTATCATATGCAATATAGTTGATACAAATGCTATATTGTTTGGACTTACTTGTGATATTTGTTTCCACCATTTATCTGGCATGATAATATTTTTTCTGCCTTCATCCCATCCTATACCTGTCTCCTTATTAGCCAATTGCTTCCAAATACCATAATCTTGTCTCAACTTTTCCCATTTATTCTTGAATTGCTTTCTCTTGTACACAAGACCAGTCCTTTCTGTGAATTTTTTCATGACATTCTTGTACCCAGTCTTACTCAAATAAGTGTTGTCACGATTCCCGGCTAGAACTTCTTCTGCAAAAATCTCACACACTATCCTAGTGTTGTCGTCACTCCACTTCGCCGTGCTGGTTTGAAAATAAAATACTTTATATTATTACTACTAGTAGGAGGCAAATCACACTTTTAAGTGAAGTCATATATGTATGACATCAGAACTATCAGTATTTGTATTTTTAGTCATGATTTACTACATATACATATACTGACAACACTTTCTGAGCGGGATGCTTGAGAACAGCATTGACAATGTCCCCAACTTTGAGATGGAAAATGAAATTCGGATTCACTGCAGTAACAGAACACCTAACACCTTACTATCGTTCTCAATATAATTTTTTAGATGGCAAAGTCTGATGAAACGACGATTATACAATCACATATGCTAGACCAAATATAACAGCTTGCATTTATAAAGAACGGCAGTAAGCTAGTCTGCAAATACAACTATATACACACAAACATAAATAATCTTTGACAACTACGAACGCTTCAGTTTGCACATACTGTACAAAAAGGGCAGATCTTTTCTCACCTTGGATCGGTGTCAATGTCGACAGCAGGGGGTGGCGCGGCATGCGCCCTTGGTGTCCGTCGAACTGTACGCTTAGCAGAGGTAGACCTTGAAGGAGCCGGCACATGGTTGCCGATGCCACCTTGAGGCTGTGTTGCAGTCGCCGACGATTGTCCTCTGTTCCTGAGTGCTGCAGCGGAGGGGTCAGATGTTAGCCAGTTCGGTCCAAGAGCAGCTGTGCCCGCGCTATTCATCCACTCCGGAATTACACTTTCTTCAGGCTTGGGAATTGCTCCTGCTCCTGCTCCTGCTCCTGGAGGCAGTCCGGTTTGGGCACCGCCCAGGCCAGCAGCGTAGCCGCCCGCGTGCGCGCCGGCCAATCCGGCAAGGGTCGCAGCTGGAAAGCCACTCTGGTGAGCGGCCAGGCCGGCCAGAGACGCGCTGGGGTAGCCACTCAGAGCGCCGGGGTAGCCGCTCAAGGCGCCAGCCATGGGCGTAGCAGGAAAGCTGCTCTGCATGCCGGCCAGGCCATGGAGTGTTGCGGCGGGGAAGCTAGCCTGTGCACCGGTGAGGCCGCCGAGGGATGTCGCGGCGGCGATGTGTCCACCCAGGGATGAGGCGGGGATCTCCGGGCGCCTGCCGGCCATCGACGCGACGGGGGTGTCGGCGCCAGCGCCACCTGGAGCTGCAGCGGTGACGTTCGCCTCCTCGTTGTCCGCGGCAGCAGGAACATCACCGGACCCCCAAACCTTCCATCCCCGCCGTCTTCCTGGTGTTCTTCTTGCCGCTCGACGATGGGCGACGAAGATGATACATCCGTCGCCGGGCTGTCGCCCCCATGACTTCCCGTCTGAGTGAACAGGCTATTCCAGCGGAGAGGATAAGATCCGATGGCAAATCGAGGTAAATAACATGATAATGATGTACTGTTATGTTTTGGAGACCAGAGGAGCCGATGGAAGCCTCCTTTTTTCGGATTCGCCCGCACAGTACATTCGCCCCGACGGCTTTTTACAGGAAGAGCTGTTTTTACGAGAGCGTTTGGCAGACTGGGTGCCGAAGCCGTCGGTGGAGCAGGAGCTGAAGCTCTGCCAAAGAGGCTCGTAGCTAGAGAGCACGAGACGGGGGAGGGCAGTTACCTGGCAATGGCGGAGCCTCTCGATGGAGGCGCCAAATCGAAGAGAAGGTGACATGCGCATGCGCAACGGGCAGGTGGCCAGTCGAGATTCCCCCGGCTCCCTCTCGGCACGGCACGTGCGCGCATGCATGTACATGCGCGTGACTGACCTCCGCGTGACGCGGCGTGAGACTGTCTGCACTCAGCTCGCTACGCTATTTTTTGAGCCTCCATCGGCGACCGACGGCAACCAATGCAAAGCGGAACTTCGCTCTGCTCGCTCTCCTCAGCAGTGTTCCGGACGCGCGAGAGGCGGTGGTGCGGATCCGCCAAACTCTAGCCCTTCTCCAGCGGCTCCCACCAGGGGCGGATCCACGTTGATGCTAGCGAGGGCATTGACCCTCACTCAAATATTGGTGCACAGTGTAACTCTACAAATTTTTACCATATAGATAGGTCTAATTTTATACACATATAGAACGTGCCCTCCATCATATTTCTCTCTGGATCCGGCCCTAGCTCCGGCGGCAATGGAGAGGAGGCCGCAGCGATGGGGCCCGTAGAGAGGAAGCGCGGAGGCAAGCTCGGGCGGCGATGAGAGAGTGCCGCCCCAGTGGAGGAAGGAGAGGGTGTCAGTTGGTGGGAAAGCAACTGCGGCGGTCGCGCGGGGCGGAGCGACGACGAAGGGTGGGGAGGGTCTGAGGGAGTGGGGGCGGCAATGACAGGCGGCAAGAGAGCGAGGCGGCAGCGAGGTCCTGCGAGAGGTGAGGGGAAGTGGCTTGGGCCAATGGAATGAGTTTCAAATTTGACCTCGAGGCTAGTTTTGGTGGTTTCAAATTTAAATAAGAGTGACAATGGAGAACTCACCTCCTCTCCTCTCCTCCTAGAACGACAACTAGTCCATCAACTCGTACTCTCGCACGTGTTAGAGTTTTAGATGTATTACGTGTTATAGTACAACATATATATAGATCTATTGTTATATTTAGTTTTTTTTAATACCATATCTTGGTACTTTAGATGTATGCTTGATTGATTTAGTTAATCTTTGATACAATTTCAAAAGTAGATAATTTTAATATAGATTTGATGGGTTACTTTCATTATATTACCGTCATAATAGCTAAGGTAAAAAATTTAGATATAAATTAGAGGGGCTATTTGGTATTATCCATCGTAATAGCAAATGTGTGCAATTAGGTACAAATTTAGGGTGTTATTTCATATTTTCTTTCGTAATGGCAGAGTTGGTAATTCATAAGTAGTTTTAAGGGTTATTTAATATTGTTTCCATAATGGCAGAGGTGGGTAATTACTTAGAAAACAACTCTAATGACTATTAAGATTCTAATTTGCCAATCGATGATTGGATATTTTTTATTATTGTGAGAATTTCTATGATTTTATCTTTTTTTTCTAGCGCATATTGTAACGATTAACGTGAAGACTCTAAAATAAGTCTCCAATTAGTAATAGTAAGATTAGATACAAAATATCTATTTCATGGAAAGATTCTAGCATCTTTATTAAAAATACCGTGGGATCAATGTTATCCTAAACATTGAATAGTCGGTCACCCTTCATTTAGCATTAGACCATTTAAATTATTTTACACGGATTTAAATGGTCCGAATGATTATGTACTGTAGCATTAAAATATACATATTTATGCTTAGATAAAAATAAAATATCATAACAAGTATAAATATTTATGCATCTAAAAAATAAATATGTATATATGTACATTCAACAAATCTAATATACATGTTTATATATGTATAATATAAGATATTAATATTTATGCATGAAAAAACTGCAGTGAATATGTGGGATGATTTAGTAGGACAAATTTGTAAATAGAAAAAAGGTGACAAAAAATGAGGGTAAATTTAAAAATGGAGAAAACTCAGCTAAAAAAGAAAAAAATTGCTTTCGTTGAGAGTTGAACTCAAGACTTTTCATAATGGCAGACGTAGGTAATTATTTAAAAAACAGATCTAACAACTATTAATATTCTAATCTGTCAATTGATGGTCGGATGTTTCTGATTACACTGAGAATTTTTAGGATTTTATGTTTTTTCAATGCATCTCGTGAGAATTAATACGGAGACATATCTAATTAGTAACAGTCAGATAAGATGACTGGGCGCGGCGGTTGTGAGAGTTGGCGAGTGCTGATGCCGTGCGGCGCGTGCGGGTGCCTGTCCGCCAAACTGCCCGACGTTCTCCCCCTCCTCTCCGCCGTGAATCTCCGGTCACCAACAGCAGCAGGCAGTGGTGGTGGTGGCCGACGACGACGAGGGGTGGCCGCGTGGAGTGGAGGAAAAGACGTCGGCGCTCGTGTCGTGAGGGCGGGTGCCGGCGTGGTATGGCCGTGCTGGGCCTCTCTTCGACTACACTGGGCTGGGCTGGGCTGGGCTAGGCTAGGCGGTGCAAACAGAACTCACGGTCGGGCTGGGCCCGAATTTGCCGTGCCTCAGCTAGCACAGCCTAGATCTCACTTCGGCCTAGGAGATGAATGCAGCCTCTGCTGATTACAGAGCAGGTTGATCCACCCCAAACCAACCTGATGATGAACTGGCAGCAGAGCCGCCCTAGACGATATTTGCGACTCCCATCACAGCAGTGCCGGATCCAGAAACAGGGAAGGAGGGGGCTGAAACAAAATATTAGAAATCTTACTAGCTAAAACTATTACCCGAAACATACTCTATGAAAAGATACTTCTCTGTTGTAGCACACTACTTATGCACCTAAAATCTATTTTTAGAAACTAAATGAAAGTAAACTGAAAATTACAATTACATTCATAAGCAAATTGCTGTAAAGTAGAGGTTATTACAATAACATTGCTGCAGATGCTAGCCTAACAAGGACAGTGGGGCACTCGCAAACATGTGCGGCGGTGCAGCAAGAGGCCAAGACACCACTCATTGGAGGTTGTAGGAGGCTCAGAGCTACAACAGTCAGCAGATAAGACAACAAGGACTTGCGTTGCAGATCAACTATGGTAAACTGAACTGTTGAAATTACATATGGATACTTGACGTTTCGGTCACTGGACCGGGGCTGCAGCCCCCAGCCCCGGGTGTGGCTCCGCCCCTGCATCACAGTAATATCGATCGTTGGGTTCCAAAGATTAGTTTTTACAATAAAATAGGTCAATGCATGCTCATCATCGTGCGGTTAAGGGGACAAAAACAGCAGGCGAGAAACCCAAAAAGGTCTTAAAAAAATTTAAAGGAGAACACGACTTATCGTGCGCAGCCACTCATATGTTTCTTGACACCATTATCTAAAAAAAATATGTTTCTTGACATAGAACCATCAACACTAATAGAAATGGAAAATTTACAAAAAAAATAATGATAACTTGCTAGTTAATTAGCTAGCACTATCTAAGTATCTGTAGCTAGAGCCTAGAACTAACTAACTAACTTTGGTACCATAATGAAATTATTTGGGCAACACTAATTGATGACAGATTGATCAAACACAAGACGCTTTATTGTTAAGTTCTGTTTTGAGACAATTAATGTTTGCACAACTGGCAAACGCACAAGCTGTAAAATCCATGGCCATCACATTTGTATCCGCCAACATAGGAATTGGAACCATCGGAGGTTTTCCCCTCCAAATAACAACTTGCCTTGCACCAGGCCCCAAAGCAGAATGGATGCACTTTGGTAAATTGCCTGCAAGTGTCTGCAACAAAAATATCCACTCATTAATTAGTAGATTATATAATCTCACTTGATTTTGATTATTAGAATAAGAGGATGTAGTTATCAACTAGCAACAATGTCCAACACTAGTTTATAAAAAAAAAAAAGGGTTGGGCACAATCTAGGTGAAAAAACAAATCGATAGAAGTAACCATGCATCAACAATTCAATATGCCATCAAATATATATGAATATGGTGAAAAAAATAAAGATAAAATGAGCGTAACCTGCTAAAGTTGGATCGCCATGTAAGACAAGTACTAGAAAGAAGCACAGAGCAACATATTTTGCATCCATAATCAAAGTAAATTTATCTACGATATACTTTGTTGGAAGTGAGTGAGAGCTATTGTGAATTGGATTTAGAAGTCTTTGTATAAATAGATGGTGTATGCACTAATAATAGAAATAAGGCATGGTGCATCTGTGCAAGCGAATGTTGGACTGTTTCAAGTAAACTAACAATCAGTTATTAGTAGACTAAGCTCGGTAGAGAATGGTGGTTTAAGGTTAGCCACATTCGCTTATCATTCGGGGAAGGATCTTATGTCCTTCAGAATCTGAAGTTGGATCTAGATATATAAAAATAGGCCCATCAGAACCGACATGCAAATCCAGTCTATCCATGAAGAGTGCCGAAATTTCTTGTCCTCCGAAATTTCAATATTTCTTATTAATATTATGGCAAAAAATATTCAAAAAAAATAATTAAATATATTATAAAAAGTCCGAAAAAATTGTGTTTTTCAGTAAGGGGCGAAGTTTTTTTTATTCCGAAATCGTAAACCCTGGTAGCAAGCTAGCACACAGTAGCACATGCATGCCCGGCCGGCGGGCAGAATCGCACGCACTAGGCGTGTCCTAACTGCAGAACGTACAATAATGCAGTGCAAGTTTGACATGCACCAGGCAGGCAGGCAGGCAGGCACTACTACGTACTCGTCCCTCCCCGCTGACAGCACATATATAGTGACATCGTCGCATGCACAATTTGTTGTGTCCTGAGATATGCATGTCTCATTTCTGTTACTGCAGGACTCGTACACGCGTGGGCATGCACATGTTGCCGCGGGATCTCTGACTCGGTCAGTATTGCATTGGGAGTTATATAGTACTAGTGGATTTTTGCAGGCCGGCCCGATCGAGCACTGCAATTCGTATTATTCACAGATTGCTTTGTTCTGGCCGGCCTATATATATGTATATATGTGTTCATGCATGTCGTCTATATTATATATATAAGGACATAAGGTAGAGCTACTACCTAGCTACCAGCACGCAGTACTTGCTTCTTCGATCACAACAAGATCGACCCACAAGTCGTCTTAGCTTCAGCCTTGAGCTAGCTGTAGCTGCTGCCAAACACCGCGGGCCGGGAGAGACGTCCGCCCCAGCTTTTCATTTCATCCAAAATTAATGAGCCAAATATATAATCTCATCAGCCGCAGCTAGCCTAGTACTGATTCTATTCTGAGGTACGTACGTGGACGTACTACTACTTCAATTCCACTAGATTCTTTTTATATATGCCGGCCTTTGTTTACATTGTTGTTAATTCGTACTGCTACGTACGTACTATATATGAAACTGAATTAGAAGATACTCCTAGTATGTAGTAAATAATACTACTACTTGCTACGGTTTCGACCACTCTAGCTAGAGGTGGTAGTGCATATATAACATTCATGTTTCGTCAGAGTTTTTAACAAAGACGAGTTTATTTTTCGTTAAGTTCCCTCGCTTCTTCTTCTTCTTCTTTTTTTGGTTTAATTTGTTATATACTAGTGGTGGTTATCCTTATATATATTGCACCCCTACTTCTTTTGAGTTTAAGAGTCTTTGAGACGATACAGTATCAAAAGTTAGTTAGAGGTGCGTGCAGGACTTGTGTGTTTTCTCTGCATGCAGATGATCGATACATTGTTCAGCACATATATTTAATATTTATTGACCACTCGATCACATTCCCCATGCCACCCCCTCTCATTTCTCACCACCACTTGTTCCTCCTCCTCCCAAGCAGCGCAGTCGCCGTGCATCATCGCCACTCCGTCGTCTGTTGCAGATCCTCACCACCTCACCAATGCAATGGGCAGCTGCTGATGTCTGTGAAGGTTTGGCTCCCAACCGAACCTCTGTTAGTTAGCACTTAGCACGTTGTCGTATTCTGATCTTCTTGCACCACCACCAGTTCGTTTTCAACCAACGAGGCCAACTGCCTGCGCAGCACAAGTACGACATTATTGTGCAGGCAGGCACAAACATACGTACGTACGCAGCATAAATTAGACTACTAATAACACGCGGATGCCTGCCGATCGATACAATAATAATGCAAGCAAAAGAATTTACACATCATCAACACTGGGGAAACTAGAATAAAACTTATAAATCAAGCAAACATGCATGCATGTGACCAGCTAGCAGACTTGCCTGCCTATCTTTGTGTCTGTCTCCCCTTTGTTTTAACAAACCTAGCTTGTATAGGTTCTTTCGAATGGAAAATGGTAACAACAAGTAGCAGTAAGGGTTAAATGACATGGAAGTTTCCTTTTTTTTTTAATTTTACATTTTGGTCTAAAACAATCTAAAAAACTAGTATGTGAGGTTCGTTGATTGTGCTCTAGCAAAAACATTTTGTCCCTCATCCATCTCTCTTGTTTTTTTTTTTTGGGTTATTAGATTGTAGGCAGCAGGGCCATGATGCAGGCGGCAGAGGGGGGCGATGGCGTCAACAATGGGATCAGCAGGGTGAAGCGTTTCTTATGTTGGGGCCCGGGCCCTATGTTTGCTCGGTACATCTACATGCTTCTCTTCTTCCTCGCTAATGTATTAGCATGGGTGGAGCGAGAAAACCCCAAAATGTTCTTCAAGGAGCAGCGTCGCAGTGGCTGCAAGGGTGACCGGGACTGCCATGCAGCAGAGGCTGTCTTGATCATAAGCCATACCTGCTTCGTATCCTCCAGAAAAATTTAATTCAATCCTATATATGAAACATTATTAGAGCTGCATTCAATTCCTTGTTTGCATTGTGTTGTTGGCCTTAACACAGAATGTCGTCGCCCTATAATTAATTAAGCTCTTTTTCTCGGTCATGTTCTTTTCCACCGTGTACACGAGAAAGATACAAGACCGTAGAAGCTCATGGCACGCAAGGTGGTGGCCGGCAAAGATTGTCCTCTTAGCGAGCACCCTCATGGTCTCTTTACTGGCACCATCCCACTGGATCCAACTCTACGGTCAGTTTATCTACCAATGCAACATATCTTACAACTTGTACTAATAAGTTACTAACTATTCTAGCATGCATCCTATCTGAAATATTTTCAGGGAAAGCTGCACACCTTGGAGCAGGGTACCTTGCATAAAATTTTCACCAATTTGCTCTTCTACTTGCTTCTCTTTTAGTCACTAGCTAACATGTGTGTATATGTGTATGTGTATATATAATTAATTGAACAGGGCATTTATCTTTATTCAGCTCATAAGTGTGATCAGATACATCACAAGGATGAATTCCAGATGGTGCCTGACAAATTTCGAAAACTGGTGGGTTTGCTTTATTTATCTTTCCTTGATGCCTCCAGCTTATTGTTTAAAAAGTGTTTACATCTATCTGACGGCCTTGAATTGACTTGCTGTATGTAGCTACCTTTGGGTGATTGGGGTATCTTTCCTAGCATACAGTGGCTTGACCGGAGGGATCATATATATGGGCTTCTTGTACGTGACCTGCTGGACGAACGTCATATTCATTGGTGTCACTATGGTGCTGGTGTACACCATGGCTCTAACCTCAATAATTTATGGAATCTGGTGCCAGGTATATATAACCCCCTAGCTAGAAGAATGCATGTTTCCTTTGAGGCTTTTCAACCAATCAATAATCATAGAGCAGCTTTTGCTAAAATTCAAGTAGTTTCTTGAAAACTTGCTGCTGAAGGCATGAAGATTAAGTTTGAAGTCCAATTTAATTAATAAGTATACATACTTAGATCGTTAAATTAATACTGGATATATTTGGATTGACCTGCTCGCCCGTTGTCTAAATTAGACCGATGGATTCTACATGGAGCCAGGGCTAGTGGGGGCATACATTGTGTTCCTATGCTGGTCAGCGATTACAAGGTAAATTAGCTTTATTGAATTATGCATGCATGATTACATTATTGGGCTTAGTTTATATATGATTCATTAACTGACTTTATTATTTTCTTTGGCTATGAAATTTCACCACAACAGTGAGTCAGCAGGGACAAAGCTTCTACAAGAAAGAAAAAGTTGGTTAGATGCAGACTGGAGAATCATTGTGGTAATAAGCATATGTACTCTTTATTTAGCATGCCTGTATGATTCTTAACTAGAGAGCTATCTCATCAAATATTTAAGTACTGTTTCGACATTCACAGAGTTTTGTTGCTGCGCTGATGAGCACAGCTGTAGGTGCTTTTTCAACGGGCACCAACTACAAATGTATACAGGTATATATATTTCTTCACCCTAACTGAACGAAATAGATAGTAGAAATACCACGATCTAAACAGAAATATATACCTCAATGCAAACATTATTTGCAGCTGTGGGATGTAGTAGAGTCGGAAGACGACGTGCCATATGGGTATGGTTTTTTCCACTTTGTCTTTGCAATGGGCTCCATGTATTTTGCTATGTTGTTTGTCGGCTGGGACACACATCATACAATGAAAAAGTAAGTACACACAGAAAACTTAATAATGCAATGAAACAAAACTGAAATATTGTGTGTTCTTGCATTCTCTTGGCTGATTGCATGTTTGATATATACTCTGCATATTTCACCTATATAAGGTGGAAAATGGATGTCAGATGGACAAGCACGTGGGTCCATATTGGTAACGAGGGTCTAGCAGTAATATCATTCAGTAAGTGATGAGCTATATATATGCTGCCTAAATCCCTGTACTGCCTAAATTATTATATATGTACTGACAACTGAATAGGTTTGCATTGCAGTAGCTATACTGCTTGCCCGAACATATGGAATAGGTTGGCTCCGGCAGCTACTTGCCAAGATCTTTGGAATAGGTAGTGGCCAGCAACATCAACAGCAACAGGGCGACGAGGAAGAAGCCCATAGTACTACAGAGGACGACGACGGCGTAGAATCGTCTGAGACTGAGCCTGATGATGAGACACCATCTTTGCCGTTGTCCCAGCAGCAGCCGATCACACTCGTCACAGATCAGTCGTCTGTGATACCTGCAGCTGAGACTGAGACTCAGACGGAGACCGAGACCGAGACGGATCGCAGGCAGCGACCCTCACTAATGTCCCAAACCGCAGAGATCGACATATCTGATGAGACGCCGACCAACAAGGCAACAACGTCGTCGACATCACAAACCGAGCTAGTGAGGAATAATGACACTGATGAGTCGCTGCCTCTGCCATCTTCTGCAGTACTACAAAGACAAACCGAGTGTGAAATCACTGTTTGGACGGAAATCACTGTTTGGACAGACGAGGCACATTCATCAGGTCATGTATGACGTGGCAGAACCATCAATTTAATTCGAGCTAAGCACATCTGCTATCATATGGCTCGTAGTGCACTTAGACCGAATCAAATTTGATCATCCGTCGAGCTACCCAAAATGGCACTCGATATAACCATCATCAACGGATGCCGACATCACACACGTTAAGCCCTCGAAAAAACCACAACAATTACAACAACCCTTCATTTCATGCAAACATAGCTTGATTTATTACAAAATCTTTGCTCAAAATGAGGTACAATCATATCGAAATAGTGTTTCAAATAAACTCACAGCGGAAAACATATTTTTATATAGATGCAAATAAGGAGCAGAAGTAAGATATAAGGCATGACATCGAGCCCACTTTGTTATCCTTGATCACAAACTAACAAGTACCTGGGAAGAAAAATATCAACAACAAATGATGAGTACATGGGATACTCGTAGGACTTATCCGTGGGCGGTATCAGCCAAACACATTTGAAAGTATGCAAGGTTTTTTTGGACTTGACTCTAAGCCGCATAAGTTAATGTAGGAGTGAGTCCTTACTTTCAAGTTTCATTTATTTTTAAAGCATAAGCCTCATTTGATTCAATATAGTTATCATCATGATTCATAATTCATATATCTCAATATTCTCAACACATATATCATCGTAAGGTAACTCGCAGAAAAGTAAACATACAAGTACAAGCATGTAATATTGAAAAACATGATTAAATAAATGGCATATTTAAGTTATTACTGCATTGTGCGTCAAAGGCGCGTTGGCATTCTCACACCTGGTGAGCATCAACGATTCGAATCGATTTTAATTTTCGGGAATAACTACAATGTCAGGGGTATATGATTATTGGCCATCGCGTTCCTCGTATATCCCCCATCTCCACTTGTCTCATCCCAAGTTCGATTCACTCTCGCCTAGCCCCCAGGTTGTGCACTCTTAAGAGCGATACCACGGTGTACCGGGTTAGCCCTCCCTCAAGTACAAATGCCCTCGAGCCACCTTCATCTCAACCAGTTGGTAGGAACGTGTCTCTGTTGTTTTTCAGATGGCACAAGTAAGCTTTCACTGGTCACATATCCCAGATAAGCATTATAGCAATGTTATGTCGACCAATAGACGAACAACGAATGGCCTTATGCGACTCGGGCAGAGCCAAATAGTACATCAACGCATACCACACAAAAGTAAACTCACGCTCCGTCCGGTCTCCATTTAACCATCACATCATATCATTTCATATTGCCTTCAAATTAAAGTTTTAAAAAACCATTTTTGAACCATATCATCTCGCGAGTGAATATCTTCACTCGACTTCTACCGTTCTAATCAGCATGGCTAAGCATAGACTTTGACATATTCATACTACTTAGGATATCAGGGATTTATGCACGTGGGTTTCATACAACTCGTGAATGTAAATGCACGTATAAATATAGAGTGGTGAGACTCTCTGAATATGTGTAGATGCCTAAAGGGCCTATCTTTGTTGTTGAGAACTTGAACAAACTAAACTAAAGTTAGTTTGCCGGGTTGCGAGACTTTGCCCCAGGCAACCCTTTGATTACTTGGACAACTCCTCCATCCAAACACGATTGATGGGCCCTTCAGGTCATGCTTGGGGCTTAGTTGGTCTTCTAGATCGCCGTTGCTTGATGTAGCTCCTTGCAGCAACTCCTCGATCACGTTCTACAATAAGCGTCGCTATATGAATGACATGAATGATGTAGTGAAATGCATGCATGAAATGCTAGCGTGATATAATGAAATGAAATGCATGCATGAAATGCTAATGTGATATAAATTAATCATGTAGCCAGTGACAAGTTGAAATCATGCAACATTGTACCTTCTTAGGAACCATACCCTACTCATATTATGCAATGTGTTTATTTATTGCATTAAGCCACTCATGTTGAATTCAGGTGGTTAGACAATTCCAAATGAGTCAAAATAATTATGACGTGCAGATAAACATTATACAATGTTGTCAACCAAATTTCAGCAATAAAAGATTTATAATTTAATTACAGAAATTCCAGCAAATTATTAATCAATTAAATTCTCGGATTTATCATAAATAATGGTTCTGGACATAAGACTTCTACAAAAGTCATAACATGGCAAAAGCATCATGTATAAAAATCAGCAAGCCCATTAAACTTGTTTTCATATTTAAACTTAATCCACCTATTTAATCTAGACCTATTTCAAATATCAATAAAAAAAGTAGCAATAAAATCCACAAAAGTACTTTCTAGAAGATACATATAACTGACATGCTCCTGAATTTTTCATGGAATTTATTTATCAAATCAAGGTCACCTTTCCCTATTATTTATTTTAACATGCAATACATTGTCTATTTCAAATCACCTACCAAATAGCAAGCAAAGTGCATTATATATTTACACAATACCTTTCTAAGAAAAATGCACAACATATAATTCTTGTGGATTTTACCGAGCACATTTTATGTAGCATGCATTTACATATTCATAAAATACACTAAAAACATATATAGGGGTAGATATGTCATTTGCAGCAAGTGCTAGGGGCAACAAAAAATACAAGTACATAATGCATCACATAAATAGCACACATTCCAAGTTTCATAAATTTTGGATTTCATTTAGGCCAATTTTACCATTTATTTACTCCCAACATGCATGCAAGAAACTAGGGGCAAAATGGTCATTTCATGGATCCACACCTCATCCATTCTGTAGAACAACTCAAGCGCAATCCGTAGACATTGAGTTTGCATTTTTTTTTTTGATTTACTACGAAATTTCAAAATTCATAAGCCAAATCCGGAAGATAGCCATATATATACCCTGTAAAATGACTTCTTCGCAATTCACCGTAACATATAGGGGCTAGCGCGTAAGATTTACTAGACTCAATCAACAAAACACTGGACTGGATTGCAAAATACGGAAACTTTGGGACTAGATCTAAAAATGGTGAAGGTACGTTGCTGGTCTGCTAAGTTAGTTTGGTTTAACTGAGAACCGAATCGAACTAATCGAGAACCGAACTGTTCAGTTCTGTGTTTGCTTGAAGCCTAGTTCGGTTCCACTTTTCAACTAACCGAAATTTGTAAATAACCGAGGAACCGAAACGAACCGAAGAACTGAATGTCCACCCTAGTCCTGGGCCAGAGCCGCGCGGCGGTGCTGAGTTCTTGCGGGTGTGCCGGCACGAGGGAACCCAGGACAGCTGCGATGTTAGTCGATGGAGGTGTTCCCAGCGACGAGTTACCTGTTTCCCAAGACGTCGTCGCGCGGGGTGGAGCGAGTAGGTGACGCGAGCCGGTGAACCGTGGTGTCGACGACGCATGAGCTCGGCGGTGCGGTCGCGAACCTCGGCGGGGAGAGGCGAAACGGCTACGCCGAAGGGCGCGTTGGCTGCGCGGAGAGGCGGCGGATTATCCTGTGTGGGGCTTGAGGCCCGAGAGGCGCCGTATGGTAGCCGGCGGCGGCGGCCCAGAGCTCGACCTGGGTGGCAATGGCAGCTGCGTGTGGAGAGGCTGGATAGAGGTAGTTGGGAGCTTAAGAACTTGGGGAAATGGTGGAGAGAGGAGAGGGGAAGGTGGTTCACGCGCAGGTTGGAGGAGGAACGACTGAAGGAGGCAGCGGCGCGAGCTCCAGCCAAGCTCAGCCATGGCGACCATGGCAGGCATCGCTCTGGTGAGTGGGAAGGGAGGCCAGAGAGAGGGAGCTCAGAGACGAGGGCGGAGGGTGAGGGGAGCCGGTGCTTGGCTTCCACCTTGAGGCATCGATGAAGGGAAGGGGGCGGTGGCCGACCGGCGGTAGGAAGTCGTCGCCGCATGGTGCGAGCAGCAGACCGTGGCATCCATCTGTTGGGGATCCAAGGCAATCTTACAAGTGGGCCCCGCTTGTCATAGGCACAAAGAAAATAAAATTAAAAACGAAAATGGAAAAGAGAGCTTTGATCAGGGAAACAGGTTTTTGAAATTAGATCAAATGATCATATAATTGGCAGATTTTTGGGAGAGTCAAAATAGAAGAAATGTTCAGAATTTGTTTGTCTATAACTTTGTTATAATCACCTCTGCCATGTTTGTCGGTGTTTAGTACCGGCAGTGCACTGCGGGATGTATCACGTAGTGCTTTTGTGGGTGGAGACGTGGACCGTAGCTCGATGGTTCGCGTGTAACGCGACAAGATACAAGAACACATAATTTATACAGGTTCGGACTGCGAGATGCGTAATACCCTATATCCTGTTTGTGGCTGATTGTATTGTTTTGAGTATGTACGAGGGCTAGAGAGATTGGAGGATCTGCCTAAGGTGGAGAGAGATCTGCTATGAGTTGTTTGGGAGGAGTCCTTAACCCGTCTTATATAGTCCGGCATGGCTTGAGTTACGAGTCAGTTTCTTTTTATGTCTCCTAGATGGTTTAGATTACAAAAGATAGAGAGTCATTGTCTTGTGCACTAAGTCAGTCGGCCGGCTTCTGGATTTGGCCCTCCAACGGTCCAGGTAAAAAATACGCTTCATGAGGACCCAGGGGATATCTATCCTCCACAAGCCCCCGTGCTTCAAGTTGATTTGAGAAACAATCAGTTTGAATGTCCAATAAAATATGCACTCCTTTCGAGTTAAACTGTTAATGGGTTGCACCGACTAGGACGGTAACGTAGCCTCCTGAGTCAACGAGTACAGTGGCGTAGCCTCTCGAGTCGACGAAGTAGCGAGTCGGCGAGACGGACAGTAGCCCAGCCCCCAAGTCGACGAAGTAGTGAGCCAGCGAGGCACGCGGCGGCACAACCCCCGAGCTGACAAAACAGTGAGTCAGCGAGGCATGCGGCGGCACAGCCTACGAGCTGATGAAACAGTGAGTCGGCAAGGCGTGCGGCGGCACAGCCCCCGAGCTGACGAAGCAGTGAGTCGGCGAGGCGGACAACAGTCCAGCCCCTCGAGTCGACGAAGTAGTGAGCCAGCGAGGCGCACGGCGGCACAGCTCCCGAGCTGACAAAGCAGTGAGTCGGCGAGGCATGCGGCGGCACAGCCCTCGAGCTGACGAAGCCGTGAGTCGGCGAGGCGTGCGGCGGTACAGCCCCTGAGTTACCGAAGCAGTGGGACGCCCCTATGTCGACAGTGCATCATGAAGTAAACTCCCGAGTTGATAGTATCGTAAAGTGAACTTTCTGTTTGAATTCCGATTACAGCGAAAGCATTGAGTGTCGGTGGGCCAGACCGACTGCCCCGTATTAAGGGCAAGAGGTATCCCTTAAATGAGGACGCGAAAACATGTAACACCAGCTGTTGGTCTACGACCTAGACTGATTGCCCTGTAAGGAGGGTCAGATTGCACCCTTTTATGAGGATGCGAAGGCATATAACACCAGCCGTCGGTTTATGACCTAGGCTGATTGCTCCATAAGAGGGCCAGATTGCACCCTTTTATGAGAACACGAAGGCATGTAACACCGGTAGGCCAAACCGATTGCCCCGTATGGAGGGTCTAGAGTTACCCTGCCGTTGCACGCACAGATTTTGCCAGAAAACACTAAGACTTGTCAAAGCACGAGATACGATATAAAATATTCGGCTCGGCGAAACACGAGATGCGACAGAAAAGAGTTGTCTCGGTGAAACACGAGATGCGACTAAAAAGAATGGACTCAACGAAACACAAGATGCAACTGAAAAGGATTAACTCGGCGAAACACGAGATGTGACAGAAAAGTGAGGTACGGTTTAAGTGACCAAAAATAATTTAAGAGATCAAATGCTCGAGTGATCCAGAAATAATACAAACAGCTCAAGTGATCCAAGAAATAATATGAATATATACATAGCCCAAGTGATCCAAGAATAATCCGGTGATCTAGAAATAACGTAGATAATCTGAGTGATCCATAAAAAATCTAATTAATCCAATAACTCGGATATTTCAGAAATAATTTAATTGATTGCAGACAGCTGATGACTCATTGCGCTTCGCCTCATATAGCGGAAATTAGTGATAGTCAACGATAGCGCAGATATGCTGATTCGACACGTTGCCAATATTTATGCCGAAATGAAATATTTTTCATTTGGAAATGTCGCCGACTGATTTCGTAAAAAGTCTGAGCGGAAGCAAATTGTATGGACCGTGCATGTTGCTTAGCAGCAAATGTGCATGCGCGGCACCTTTCCCGTGACGATTTTTTTTAATACTGCGACTACAGCCGCAAGGTCTTGATCGGACTCGGTGGCTATTAACTTCGTCAGGCTTAATCTGCATCTCGATTTGATTCGGACTCTACACATGCTATTATGTGCTTAATAGATTTCTGGCTCCGAACGTGATTTGATTGGGATTTGATCTGTTGATACGTGTTCTAGTAGGACGCGTGCTTCGCCCCGATGCACGCTCATGGGCACTTTAGTAGATTATTACATCGCTTTTTCTTCTCTCTTTCTTTACTTGCAGGAGTGACCGCTCTTCTGTTTCCATCTGACTGCTCTTGTCCTTTATAGATTAAGCTTGACAGACTGACGCCAACCAGGATGAACGAGTTGATGTTCACATCGACGTGTAATCGGAGAGCCTGTCCGATCAGAACGTATTTTCTATATGATTGCTTGAAAATCCTGTGTAGCTGCTGCTTTCTTCAGCGTGAAGTAGACTCCTTGGTACTTGTGCGTGAGCAGTGCACTCATGTACACATATATGCATGGCGGATTCCGAGTCGAGTTCTGCAATCTGGAGATTTTTCCCCACGAGATGTATCGGACACTCAGGACGACTGACATCGACCGCAATAACTCCAACATGATGCTGTTGCCTGTATGGCTGTGTTCTACTACGATTGGATCTTGATTTGCTTTCGTCAGATCGATGATGATCTTAGGGCCAGCGCCGGATGCTGGGTTCCGCTCGACGGCCGGTCGGACGGATAGCCTAAGCGGTGCCGATCTCGGATCTGCTGTCCAAGGCGATAATGATGAAGAGTCTGGGTCTCGCGGCGTCATAGCAGATCGTCGTGCCGGCTCATGATCTTGTTGATGTGCGCGTCGCCAAAGTTGTCGACGACGGAAGTGATGGAGCCTCCCCCGGCTGGAGCTTCAAGTTGACGTAGAAGATTACTCCCATCGCTATCTTGAAATCTGCTAACCAGCATGATCCTTTATGATTGGATCTTGAGTTTTGTCGAAGATGACAGCCATGGAGCTAGCGATGATGTCGACGTCGTCTCCTCTACCTGGCGCGTCAACTGTCGGTGTTTAGTACCGACAGTGCACTACGGAATGTATCACGTAGTGCTTTTGTGGGTGGCGACATGGATCGTAGCTCGATGGTTCGCGTATAACGCCATAAGATACAAGAACACACAATTTATACAGGTTCGGACCGCGAGATGCGTAATACCCTATGTCTTGTTTGTGGCTGATTGTATTGTTTTGAGTATGTATGAGGGCTAGAGAGATTGGAGGATCTGCCTAAAGTGGAGAGATCTGCTATGAATTGTTTGGGAGGGGTCCCTAACCCGCCTTATATAGTCCGGCGAGGCTTGGGTTACAATTCGGTTTCCTTCTATGTTTGCTAGACGGTTTAGATTACAAAAGATAGAGAGTCCTTGTCTTGTGCGCCAAGTCAGTCGGTCGGCTCTTGGATTGGGCCCTCCAACGGCCCACGCAAAGAATATGTTTCATGAGGACTTAGGGGATATCTATCCCCCACAATGTTATGTTTCAAAAGGTGGGGTAAATTTGAATTCTTTACAGATGACCCAGGTTTAAACAACAGAATCCACCGGTTCAGAATTTCTAAAAATCCATTTTATAGGCGCTCTCTGTTTCGGTAGAAACAAACAAAATATATAGAAACTGAGGATAAAAAATAGTAAATATACGCACACAAAAGTACACATATCCGAGAACCATATATTTCATTAATTCTTTCTTGAATTTACAAAATACATGATCATCGAAACTAAGTCTTCGTTTGTCTTCAGCGTCATGCTTAAGTAGAGGTCTAACTTGTATAGAGATTGCGTAGTTCAATGATTTCCCGGGATTATTCGTGACTCTTGGCAAGGGATCATTCTCTTGATCTGCTTGAAGTCTTGGATTCTCTTCTTTGGTTGCATTAGGCTTCACACCTTCCTGGGGTTGCCATGGCCTTGGCACAAGGCGTTCCACAAAGTATTGGTACCTCTCATTTTGCAAGAGTCGGAGAGAGGCGAAGTGTAATCTTGTCATAAAACGGATGGACTTTTCCTTCTGGTCGGACACGAACATGTACGCTGCCAAGCACTAATTCTTGCAGCTCTTGGTACATAGCTCGCCGATTCCTTCTACTGTTTTCACGTTTACATTGATTTGCCGTAGGTAGACGTGGAGCACTTGGTGGAATTGCCGGGTTCGGCAAGAGCGGAGAATTTTCTGGAGGTCCTGAAGAGGACACATCATGCGTAGGAGCGACTGTTGGGTGTGACTCGACTTGGGGTGCATATTGTCTTGGTGGTAGAACTGTAGGACGCTCTACATGATGCCCCTCTGAATGTGATGGGTTTTGACCATCATACTTTGGTCGCCACTCTTGGCGAGCCCATGAATTCCAGCGTGGTGGTAATAGAGCTTGCCTTGAATAGTGCTGTGGACGCGGGGGAGAATCCCTCTGTGGAGCCAATGTTCTTCGATCATTTTGAGGACGATAGCTACTTGCATGATATCTATTGGTGATATGCTGGGATGATTTAGGAGTATGATCGTAACGACGAGGATGCTGGAACCCAGGCCTGCCCTCAGCCCGTGCGTACGATTCCGCCCCTTATGTGTAATAATTTGACGGAAACGGTTCGTCGTGCCCCCAGCGCGTGCGTCTGGCTGACGATCATGAAGTTGCCTCTCAAGCTCCCTCATCTGTGTTTGCAACAGCTGGAATTGTTGTTGTAACTGGTTAGTATGAGGGGCGGGTGCTTCATTTGGCAGTGGTGCAAATTTATTTCCTTCAGACTTAGCATCTGCTGTAACGTGGCACACTGAGACTACTGATGAGGGTGACCAAAGCTTGTTCGCCGTGCTAGCCGATGGGTCACATCTTGGAAACTTGGCTGTACGCCCTAAGGTTCGAGTCCAGAATTCATTCATAATGGCTTCTCGGATGAGCCTTGTCATCTGAGCCTTCTCAGATTTTACCGTAATTACATACGGCTTGTTGATAGGATCTGGGTACACGGGGTTGTGCGCATCCTGATCGGGTGACGCACTTTGAGCAACACGACAACTAAGTTCAGCATGAAGCCTTTTCACTTGGCTCCTTTTTCTCCGAAAATTGCGGAGAGCATTAACATTATTCTCGGAACGAGCTTTTGATACCGACCAAGATAAATGATAAGCGGCATCATTGAGTGCTTCCATAACTTTCGCATTGTCAGGTTGCGCAGTCTTCAAGGAAGAGGTTTTGGTGGAGCAACGATCTTTAGGTACCTCCGGCTCTAACAATTTGCGAGCTTCAGAAACAGCGGCTTTGCGCGCCATTCGGATCTTAGCATTTGCGCGCTTACGTGCAACTCTTTGACTTGGTGTGTGCTTCAGTAGGATCTTGCGTCTGGTGATAGTACATCTTATAGCCGAAGTTGAAGACCGCCATGGGTGGATGTGTGCCAAAGTGCATTAGGATCGGAGCAGTGGAGAATTTCGTGGCTTCCTCCACAGTGATGGTAGGGAAGGATTCACCTGCAAGAGAGAATCCTTCAATTAGTACGTTATGTAGTTAACATGTGCAAAATAAAAGAATTTTACACGTAATAATATTAATGTTGACACGGCCTTTGCTTAAACGGGACAAAGAAATGCCTAAACCAAAGACTGTTCGTCCCATTTTATGCTCAGTCACCAACTTCCAGCTTCATGAATTCGGCAAACTCTTTTTTTTTTAACAAAATCCGGCCACAATCGATTAAATATACTTAGAGCTAGTCAGCACTGATGGCCTTCAAGTTCGAACATATACAAGCATGCAATAATCTCATTCCACCGTGGGGCAGAAAATCATCAATTCATAAATAATGTCCTGTCCGGCACAAAAGATGGGAGAGCGACGAGAGTTTTGACGACCATTGTAGCGCACCAAAGATGGGAGGAGAATCATGTCCCACCGGGCGTGCCATTTTGTTTCGGTAGAAACAAACAAAAGCTGAGGGCGGAAAATAGTAAATATACGCACACAAAAATACATGTATCTGAGAACTATATATTTTATTAATTCTTTCTTGAATTTACAAAATACATGATCATCGAAACTAAATCTTCATTTGTCTTCAGCGTCATGCTTAAGAAGAGGTCTGACTTGTATAGATATTGTGTAGTTCACTGATTCCCGGAGCCTATAAATTAGGTGCGACTGGTTAATTAAATCCGCAGAGCGAGTCTACGGAAAACCTCCAATTAAGCTGCGCTTTCAATGGTCGTCGTCAAATAAGTCATCTGCTCATCGTCCATATGCGATATATGGTATAGAAATATCGTGGATGGAATTCATGTGACGTGGGTGGCTTGATATCGCCGAAACCCGGTCAAAACTGTCCATCACCACGTCATAGTAAACGGAATAAATTGCTGATAAACGGGAGTGACTTTTGCCTCGTCGGTGCCCAGTCATGCTTGCCCGGCTTCATCAAACACGGATGTAAGTGTTGCATTTGCCTCGTCAGTGCCCAGCAACGATGTATCCGATCCTATTTTTTTTGGGACGTGTCGATGGAATAGTGATCCGGGCCTCGTCGGCACTTGCTCGAAATTCTGTCTAGCCTCGTCGGCACTAGACGTGTTGGGGTAAAACATATGCAGACCGCAAATTGCGGAAACGCATGAACGATGCTCGCAGGATGAATGATTTTCTCACGACCTTTCGGCTTGCAAAATAATCGAAGACTTAGTCAATAAAAAGAGAAAATAATTGCCTTTTACTTTTACGGATATCGGCACAATACACATACTCACATAGTACAGCAGCAGGTATTTAATTAACTCCCTTAGCTGTGGCTTCAAAAATATAAATCATTTAGCATTGATGGCTTGTATATACTTTCGGTGACAAATCACAAGGAAATTTTCCATAAAATATTATCATCTATGCTTGAATCGAAGCACAACTCTTCAAATTAACTTGCTTGCACATGTGCCGAACCATTAAGGTACACAATCTCTTGATTTCAGCCTGCCGGCTAAAAATAATTAAATCAGCTATGCAAATTGACTAACGATCCTTGATAGCTGTCGTAAGCTTCCTAGGAACAAGCTTCTTGGCACTTGGTAAAAATTCGGAACGTTCACGCACTTCTTCAAAACAAGCTTTACGGCAGCAAGTCACAGTGATTTATTAATACGGCCAACGCCGACTGTACAGTCGATGGCCAAACTTTATACGTAGCAATTCCGGTCCTTGATGAGGCTCCGAGGTTCTAAACTTTGTCACTATGTTTAAGCTTTATTAACGCGGCCGACACTGACTGTACCGTCGATGGCCAAAACTCTATACATAGCAATCCCAGTCTTTGATGAGGCTCCGATGTTCTAAACTTATATTTGAGCTTCAAAGCTTCAGTACATAATCGGAGCTTCATTGAAAAATCGGAGCTTCAGTACAAACTCAAAGCTTCAGTGCAAAATCGGAGCATCAGTACAAACTCAAAGCTTCAATGGTAATCTTGAGTAATCTTCAGTAATATTCTCGAAACAGGCGTAGATGCAACGCGTTAATCAACGGGAACTCGGCAACAATATGAACTCTCTCGTACCTTGCTGGAATGCGATGACGGAGCCCGACAGCATGTTCGAGCCTCGCCGTATTTCATGGGAGTGAACCGGACAAAAGAACTCATCGAGAATATTATGGCAAATTAAACAAAATATAGAAGCTCATAAACATGTTGTACGATCTTATCTTGGCAAGAAAATAACTATGTTTATTCTAATTTAAGCTTATCACATAGCACATGAATATATTTCCCATCTCAGAAACTCCTAGCGCATGACAGGTTAATAGATAATAAAATTAATTAAACTATTCAATCTAATCTCCTTTCCCCGTGACGTGAGTCCAAACATGGTTCAGCTATGCTCATACAATAGATCAAAATTAAAGGCATATGGATCCTCGACGTACATAAAAAATAATACGCATAGATATTTTATTCTCATTTAATCTAATCTCTCCGTGTGACATATCAAAGCCATGTAAACGTATTGATTAATCAATTCTAATCTCCGGCCGATTAGCAAGACATGGACATATTCTAATCTTATCATAGTAGCATAGCAGCATGCAAACCGATCAATATTGATTGATTTTTTTAACTTAACCCAAAAGGTTATATATAATCTAACATCAACTCAGTAGATTAAAAGCAAATAGACCACTTATTTATACTAATTTCATCTACTCGATCTACCGCAGCAGGTAAAAAGAACAAGTACGCTTCTAATCTCACGGGGCCATGCATTCCTAGGGATTAAAAAAAAACATAGCATATCGATCTATTAACTCTAGAAGTATGCTCACCCTACACCGTACTGCTAAGATGCATCTATCTTAATCTTAACGACGGACCAGAGTTTTTAATGATTCGATAGCTCACCAGCAAACTTGACGGCAGAGGTCGCAGACATGTCGCGGTGATGACGAGCTCGCACAGCAGGAATGGCGGCAGTTGACGACGAACTCGCAGATCGGAGACGGCAAGCGCGACAGCGTCTTCGGCAGCCTGTCAGCAGCTGCGAACCTCGACAGAGACGGCGAATCGTTGACGGCGTCTCCGGCAGCGTGGCCGACGTTCGGCTGGCGGTGGTGAGAATGCAGATGGCGCCGTGTACGAGAGCGGCAGCCTAGGTGTCTGTTCTTCGCCGATGCCACCCCCCGCGAGGAATGCTGCCGTTCGTTTATATAGGCAGAGGGAGGGATCTGGATTGCCGAACGAACTCCCTAAACTTGCTCGGCAAGCTCATCCATTCCCAACTGACTCGGACCCTATCATCGCAACCGAGATCAGGCCTCGTTTTAGCCGTTTTGCTTATCTTTATCCGATGCATCTTGGCCGGTAATTAATGATGCGCCCTGGCCGGTAATTAATGACGTTTTACCGTATCATAAATGGTGGGCTTAAGAGATCATGACCCCGACGTTCACGAATTACGGATCTTTGCTGGCCATGCATAACGCGTTACATTTTATAATTATTCCGGCACACCAATGTATTTTTATATGAGCCAAAATATCATTATACACTTCGTTAGTATCTTGCATTTTATTTGGCGTTTCAACGGCAACTTGCGCTTCGACACCTCGGAAGTAACTTTAAGCTTCATTGCAAATCGGAGCTTCCGTGCAAAATCGGAGTTTCTGTGCAAATCGGAGCTTCCATGCAAAATCGGAGCTTTAGAGTTTCAATGGTAATTCAGGCTTCGGAGCTTCAGTAATAATTTGCATGTCGACGCTTTGGCGATAATTCAGAGCTTCCGAGCATCAACGGTAATTCGGGCTTCGGAGCTTCAGTAATATGATCTTGAGTAAGTTTCAACAAAATCTTGAGTTAAGCTTCAACGTAACAAGCTGATCAACAGGAACTCGGCAAAAATCTGAGTTTTCTCTCGGACAAATCATCTACCGCATCAAGCATTCTCTTCGGTAAATTGCCTTTTCGGAGACTTGCAATTGATTTTCACAAGCTACGGAGACAGGCAACCGTCCATGTCTACTGTAGGGCACTCGGCGCTTTGCAGTGTAATGAGACAAGGAGATTGATTTGCTTACCAGGATAAACCATGTTGATCAACGGGAACTCGGCAAAAATTCCGAGTTCTCTCGTGTCTTGTTGGAATAATCACGATGGCATGAGCTCGGCAGCAAGTTTGAGCATCATCAAATTTCACGGAAGTGCACGGGACAATAGAACTCATCGATAGTAATATGAAAAAATAACCAAAACATAGAAGCTCATAAACATGAATATTTATTTTAAGCTCACAAGTAACACATAAACATGTTTATTTTAATCTCATGATGTCGACATGGCAAGAAGACAACTATGTTTATTTTAATTTAAGCTTATATCATGTGGCACATGAATATATTTCCAATCTCATAAACTCTTAGTGCATGACAGATTGAATGATAAAAACAATTAAGCTATTTAATCTAATCTCCCATCCATGAGACCAAACGTGGTTCAGATGTGCTCATACAATATATCAAAAGGCACATGGATCCTCGACGTACATAAAAAGAACACACATAGATATTTCATTCTCATTTAAGCCTATCTCGCCGTGTGACAGATCAAAGCCATGTAAACATGCATATTGGTTAATTAATTCTAATCTCCGGCCGATTAGTGAGACATGAATATGTTCTAAACTCATCACAGCCAAACACAAGCATGCAAATCGATCTATATTCTTTACTACCTCTGATATTCCTAGAACAGATTATATCTCATCTAACTTTGTTCGGCACGGACAAAAAGGACATGCAAAAATCCTAATCTCATAGAGCCATCATGGTAGATTAGATTAAAATAACACAAACCAACCAAAAGCATGTCGATCTATATTGATTTTCTCTAACCTTAACCCAATAGACTATATTTAATCTAGCATTGGCATCGGAGGCAAACAGATCAATCTATATACTAATCTTATATTCTAAACTCATCTACTCGATCTACCACATTAGGTAAAAAAGGGCATGCAAGCTTTCTAATCTCAGAATCTTATCACATCAGTAGATCAAAACTAGATAGATCCATTAACTGGCTAAAACGACGGCATCAGGCTGCGGCTACTCTAGTCTAAACCTTAATCAGATGGAAGCTTGCTCACCAGGGAATGTGACTGCAGGGTCTGTCGACGTGTCGAGGTGGAAGAGACGAATAGCACGACGGCGGCGCGACAGCAGCGGCGAACGTCGACGGCGTCTCCGGCGGCGCGATGATGATGCAGAAAGTATGTAGCACGCAGCTGCGACGTATCGACGTGTCCTTGGCTGGTGATGATGAGGATGCAGCAGGCGGCGGCGTGTTCGATCGAGAGTAGCAGCGTGGGCGCGTGGTCTTTTCAGATGCCCCTCGAGGATACAGATGCAGATGTGCAGGGACGTACACGGCTGGAAAATCGTCAGCGGCGGCGGCGTACACGCATGCATGGCCGGGCCATGGAGGCCTCGCGTGCGGCGTGTGAGAACCTGGCGGCCTGGAGATCCCCCGGGCCCCCTCGACGTGGCATAGAGTCCTGTATATATATAGGCTGTAGCTCGCAGCCGGCCAGAGTTGGTTGCTTCCTCCGATCAATCCTAACGAAACCGCAGATATCTCGACCACTAGCTTCTTGATCAGTACGGTAGCACTTATCTTGTAATCACGCAGCCTGATCAATTAGCACGGCAAACTTGGTTAATTTATTTCCAACAAATTTTTCTTTAATATGATCCCTTCCAGCCGGCAGCCAGTGTACGATGATATACGACCTCGTTCCACTCCACTTAGCCCGGACTCATGCATCCAATGGCATGATTAATCTATTTTCCGTTAATAATCAACTTTGATACGATAAGCCACGACTTCATATTCGTATATATGCATCTTTAATTCTTTTTCTAGAGAAACATCAAATAACTCGGGGCCCATTTGAGATAGGCTCAACCCATATTGATAATGCACGGCTTCAGAAAAAAAAACATGCATAATATTGCCATATTTTTTTATCATCAAACACTCTCATATAAGGAGTTTTATACCAATGTTGTTCAGAATTTCATAAACTACAACTTTTTATATAAAGTTTGGCATGATATGGACTTTTGTTTCAGTAAAATTTGAATTTACCATTCAAGACAAGTTTGGACAGATTTCATAGATCAACAGAAAATGACCAAAAACACCATCCAAACCTTTATGCATGTCAGAGAACAAAATACAAAAGTTGTTCATTATGAAATTTTAAATTATTTTTATATATAAAGTTTTATCTAGATCACAACAGATTTTGAAATACAAGCATATACATGTGCAAGGGTTAGGTGAAACTGCAGTTTCAATTTGCGTGGTGTATTTTTGGTTTCAAGCTTTTGAGTGACGTCCCCGGTGACGTCCGGCGAGACGAACCTGCTGCGCTTCATCAACGCCGCACTCAACACGGAGCTCTTCGTCTCCCTGGCCGGCCACACCATGACCGTGGTGGGCGCCGACGCCTCCTACACCAAGCCCTACGCCACGTCCGTGCTCATGATCGCGCCGGGCCAGACCACCGACGTGCTCGTCACCTTCGACCAGCCCTCCGGCCGCTACTACCTCGCCGCGCAAGCCTACGCCAGCGCCCAGGGCGTCCCCTTCGACAACACCACCACCACCGCCATCTTCGACTACGGCGGCGGCGGCAACAGCAGCAGCAGCCCCATCGCCATGCCCACCCTCCCGGCCTACAACGACACGCCCACGGCCACGTCGTTCACGACGAGCCTGCGCGGGCTCCGCAAGCCCGAGCTCCCGTCCCAAGTCGACGAGAGCCTCTTCTTCACCGTCGGCGTCGGCCTCTTCAACTGCTCCAGCGGGCAGAGCTGCGGCGGGCCCAACAACACGCGCTTCGCCGCCAGCATCAACAACGTCTCCTTCGTGCTCCCGTCCACCACCTCCATCCTGCAGGCGCACTACGGCGGCGGCTCACCTGCCGCCGGCAGCAGCACCGTCTTCACCGCCGACTTCCCGGCCAACCCGCCGGTGCAGTTCGACTACACGGCGCAGAACGTGAGCCGCGCGCTGTGGCAGCCCGTGCCGGGCACCAAGGTGTACCGGCTCAAGTACGGCGCCGCCGTGCAGATCGTGCTCCAGGGCACCAACATCTTTGCCGCCGAGAACCACCCCATCCACCTCCACGGCTACGACTTCTACATCCTCGCCGAGGGGTTCGGCAACTTCGACGCCGCCACGGACACGGCCAAGTTCAACCTCGACGACCCGCCGATGAGGAACACGGTCGCAGTGCCCGTGAACGGGTGGGCCGTCATCCGGTTCGTCGCCGACAACCCCGGGGTGTGGCTGATACACTGCCACCTGGACGTGCACATCACATGGGGCCTCGCCATGGCGTTCCTCGTGGAGGACGGCGTCGGGGAGCTGCAGTCGCTGGAGGCACCGCCAGCTGACCCGCCAATCTGCTGAAAAGCCTGAAAGCATTAGTTTTTTTTTTTTTTTGGGTAAGACCAAAGCCTGGAACATTATTAACACTCAACACTTGCAGATTCAAGTTTTTGGCTATTCATCTGCTTACCAGATGCTAATTATTTGGAACATTTATGTAACCATTCACATTTGTTATCATCACAGCCTAGCTGTGTCTACAATAAGAGATACATCAAGAAACATTGTTAACTTATCATTCAGATAACCTGAACAAAGAACTATACCACACTCGATTACAGTAAATTTCTGCCTCATCTACTTGAACAGAGGGGTCGAGTGATCACTGAACTGAAGCAGTAAATGGAGCTGTCACCACAGTGCATTGAAGCTTCTTCGGGTGATTTGATGCATTATTTAGAAACCCGCACGGGCAATCTGAATCATTCTGCACCCTTAACCCCTCCATTGCAAACCTGCATTTTGAGCACACGTACGCCACATGTTTCCATGCCCTAGAACAGAACAACCCCATCAGCCGCCACGGTCCTAGCTATGTTTTCAATTCTTCATCCATATCGCTGATCCTGTTGTTGGCTCTAATGCTCTATCCACGGTATGACTAGCCTGACACTGCCAGCTTTTATTTGTACGTATTGTACCGGTGAGCGGCTAATTCTTTCTTGGTCCGTCAATAATAGATAGACTTGTAGTGAATTGCTCAACGCATTATTAATCCTATTCGCCGGGGGAAAAAAAAGCACACCATTGTCGAACTTCCATGAGTCATCATGTGTGCCACTGCGACAATTAAACACGCCCGCCCGTACGAGGGCACAACCATGGGTGGCGGAAGCAGAGGTGCAGCGTGCCAGCGTTATCTGGAGGAATGGCATAACCGACAGGTCAACCATGGAGACCACTAGCACCTCGCGAAATCTCAGCCCATGAATGAATGAATGAAACGAATATAGCACAAAATGTGTCACATGATCCCGTCAATTCAAAACAAAAGTGATATAACAATTTGATTCGTACTAAACATAACAAAGTCTGACTATTATTTGTTACATTTCTCATTTGCATTCCATTCCATGTCCCACTGTAAAAAAAAGACTATATACATACAGACAACCCAATTTTTTTAATCAAACTACTCATCTCTATAATGAACTTCATCTTTTTTTAGTTTAAAAAAAATCAATTTATGGCCCGTAGTAATGCACTGAATTTTTTTCTAGTTAATAAGATCTGAGCTAATTATATCCTAGCAAAGCGCACGCTCTTTGGTCGGAATGTCTACGTGAACGACTGGTTGATTTATTTGTGAGATCGGAGCATCCGATCCACTCCAATACTTGGAAACTGGGGTGCCGGTTAACATTATTGAATTGAGTGAAGCCAACGGGGCTGGAGGCTTCCGTTTGACCAGTCGAGTCGTGCAAAAATTTCCACACTAAACTAGACGTCTAGACCCTGTTCGCCAGCCAGCGGTGACTCTTACTCTATAAACACAACTCTATATCGATATTATTGTGGTGCTGGTGAAGCATCGTCCTCGTCCTCCTTCGTCTAGCTAGAGATATGCATCGTCGTCATCCTTTCTTTCTGCACCTGCTGCAGCATGATCTCCTCTTCATCCTCGTGCTCCTGGCTTCTGCTGGCGCCACCACTTATGACGGTGAGTTCAGCTTCAATGGTTTCTCTGGTGGCGACCTAACCATGGATGGTGATGCTTCTATCACCAACGACGGTATCTTGAGCCTTACTGACTTTTCTGCCGGTCACGCTTTCTACCCCAACCATCTCGATTTTACGAGTGTTGTCGCCGGAAATAGCTCCTCCGTTCCACCCTTCTCCACAACTTTTGTCTTCGCCATCATCAGCCAATACCTTAACTCCAGTAGCGATGGTCTTGCCTTTGTGCTTTCGTCCACCCAGGTGCTGCTGCTGGATGATTCCGATTATACCCAATACATGGGCTTGCCCATGTACTGGAATTTTGAAAATGCACTCACATCGCAGGTTCCATCAAGTCGCTTCCTCGCAGTCGAGCTTGATACCAAACAGAACCCAGAGGTAGCAGATATCGTTGAAAACCACATCGGGATTCACAACAACAGCCTAATTTCCATCAGCTCCGCATCTGTAGGTTTCTATGACTCTGAAGATGAAACCATGTACGGTTTCAACCTTAGCAGTGGAAAACCGATGCAGGTGTGGGTGGACTATGATAGCAAGCACACCATTCTGAGTGTCACGATAGCCCCTTACTCATCGTCAACCACCAAACCCAGCAGGCCACTGCTCTCGGTTGCACATGATCTTTCTACCAATTTGGAGCCTAAGGCAGTGTATGCTGGGTTTTCCTCCGCGACCGACACAGCCAACAAGCATTACATCCTGGGTTGGAGCTTCAAGCTCAACGGAGAAGCTGCAGCACTCAACTACTCTGCCTTATCTCTCATGACTATTCAAGAACCGCCCGCGCAACAAGTTCTAACTCACGGCCGCCCACACAGATACAAGACTCTAATATATAAAGTTCTCTTACCAATTGTTGCAGTTGCCATCCTTGTTTCCGCTGCTCTTTTTAGTGTCTACATGAAGAGGCGATTACAAGCCAGAAGAACTGAACTAGAATGGCAGAGGGAGTATGGGCCTCCATCTTTCACCTACAAAGAACTGTTGGCAGCCACCAATGGATTCAACGACAAGATGCTTCTTGGCAGAGGAGGCTTCGGGAGTGTCTACAGAGGAGTGCTTCCTGTCTCCAAGCAGATGGTTGCAATTAAGAGGGTGTCACCAGAGTCAAGGCAAGGGATGAATGAATTCATGTCCGCAACCTTGTGCAGCTGCTTGGCCATTGCCGCCATAAACAGCAACTCCTTTTGGTATATGATTACATGCCCAATGGAAGCCTTGACTCTTATTTGCATACCCCGCATCGCAACAACAACCTATGCTGGGCTCAAAGGTTCCACATCATAAAAGGCATCACATCCGGTCTTTTCTACCTCCATGAGGACTGGGAGCAGGTTGTCATCCACCGGGACATCAAGACCAGCAATGTCCTTCTCGACGATGAGATGAATGCAAGGCTGGGTGATTTCGGACTTGCAAGGTCCCATGATCATGGTGTTGATGCTCACACCACACGTCTGGCAGGTACGTACGGTTACATTGCCCCTGAGCTGGCCCGGCTTGGAAAGGCAACCAAAGCAACTGACGTCTTTGCCTTTGGAGTGTTGATGATGGAGGTTGCCTGTGCAAGGAGGCCAATCTGGGGGAACACTGTAAATGGGGAGCCTCTAACCCTTGCAGACTGGGTGCTTACCACATGGCGAGCTCATTCCATAACCGACACCGTCGACCCAAGGCTGGATGATTATGTGGAGGAGGAGATAGAGCTTGTCTTGAAGCTTGGCTTGCTCTGTTCGCACCCTTCGCCGAATTCCAGGCCTCGCATGCGCCTCGTCATGCAGTACTTAGAGAGGAATGCATCACTCCCAGCAGACTTGCAACCTGATGCTTTGTTGAGCAGCGATCAGGGTCAGGATGAAATGCATGATCAGCATGCTATGTCATGTCCAGCGACTGTTATAACCGATCTTTCCAAAGGGAGGTGACAATGCTGTGCCACATGGTGACAATCATCATCTACAACATGTATTTTCTTAGTGTCAGTACTTCTATGTGATGTGCTCCCCTATGGCAGAGTTTCTATTAATCTGCAGACTGCAGTATGTATCAAATCCTATGATGTTCTTGAATTATTATGAACATTTTCCATTTGAGATTATTCAGCTAGTATTGAGGACTTCAATATAATGCTTATTTAGCTACGTGCAGCATAAGAAGCTATACAGAACGCTTTACAAATTAAGGTGAATTTTATGCTTTAATTTGTGAAGATTACTCAGGATATCTAAGAGGTTCCATTTTTTAACTGTCTAGTTGTCTATTTAATGCTATTAAGATGTTCTCATATCTGATATACTAGTTGGGAGCAAAGCTCAAAAGAAATTTGTAGTAAGAAAATTTCCGCATTATATTATTTAGATCATACCTTTTGCTATTTAGATCTGCCACTCCGCTGAATGGGTCCAAGCATTAGCACAGTACTACTTCCATATCTTTTTGTTTGTTGCCAGTATGAAATGCATCATCAGCGGTGCCATGTCATGTCCAGCAACTGCTATAACCGATCTTTGGGAGGTGATGTTGCTGTGCCATTTGGTAGATAGTCATCTACAATGTACTCTTGCATACTGTTGGTAGTGCTTGTATGATGTGGCACTCTGTGGCATAGTATCAAATAATTCATGGAGTACGTATCAAATGCATGATGTTGTTGAGTAGATTATTCAGCTAGCATTGAGGGCATCGATATCATGGTACTTAGCTACATGCAGCATAAGAAGGTACAGGAGGCCGTACAACTGTGGGTGTGCCATTTCAGAATGCCGTAACATTTTGGTTGGCTGAATAAAATGCATTCTGATGATTACTCAGGACATATAAGAGCACCCATTTGTGAGCAGCCTAGCTGTCTATATTTGACTTAGCAAATTACTTTGTGAAATGCAATTATGAAATTAAGATGTGCTCATTTTTTATCAGCAAAGAGAAAGCTAAAAAAACCAAATTTATGGTAAGAAAAACTTTATTATAATATTTATATTGCTCAGATCATACTTTGTGCTATTCAGACCTGCCATTCTGCTGAAAGGGTCCAAGCATTAGAAGAGTGTCTGCAGTAATATTTTTCTTTAACATTTGTTTATCTTACACTGAGTAATGATTTAATGGGGGGTATTTACACAAATATTACAAGAGTAAATCTGCCTGACATTGATTCATCAAGAAACATTGTCAGTTTTCTATTCAGATATATTGAAGCAAAGGGCTACTTTGAGCTCTACTGCATAACTGCATCTACTTTCATAACATTTCTGAAGAAAAATTAGTCGGTGTGAAAAGATCTGCCTGGCAACTGCAACTGCAGCTCACTACTGACTACTGAGAAGACAGTTTTCTACCAAAACAAGTGTAGGGGGGAAGCAGCAGTTGGAGTTAGTCTCATCCTATATGATACATATCAGGCGGAGCAGTTCATGTGATTCGTTGGAGTCATGGAGAATCCAATTCACCTCCTCCTGGAATACGGAATACCTGGGCGCAGTTGTCAGAGCTGTCGAGGAAGCGAGCGCTAGCTGAGTCGCTGACGCCATGCGGCGCGTGCGGGTGCTCGACTGGACTGCTCGTCCGGCGTCCGGCGAAACCGCCCAACGTCTTCCTCCTCCCTGTCCATCTTCGGTCGCCAACAGCAGCCGGCAGGCAGCGGCGGCGGCTGTTGCGAGTTGCGACAGGATGCGCCGACGAGGGGTGGCCACGCCACGCGGAGCTGAGCCGCCGACGGCGGCGTGCGAGAATGAGGATGGCGGCGGCGGCGAGTGCTGGGCCTCTCTTGGATTACTTGGCTAGGAAGTCAGTGGTGGGCTGGGCCCGAAGTGGCCGTGCCTCTCAGCAGGCCGGATCTCATGCTGGCCCCTGGATTAGGCTAAGCCACAGCCGCCCATCCTTATTATACAGTAACCAAAATATATTACGCTGATCACACCCACATCTTCGACACCTGCATTTTTTTTCCTTTTTATTATTTCTATATAAATGGGGAAAAACTGCTAGTCAATCACACCAGTTATTTCTGACGGTGTTGGTTCTGAGGCTAACCACCGGCCGAAACCGGTCTCCTTCGCGCCATCATCTGGCCAATACCAATACCAATGACTCGAGCGGTATATCATCAATAGGCGCGCCTGACATCACCATATACAGCCCAAACAACATGAACACCTAGTCATGAACAAAGTCATTGCTTAATGCAGTAGCCTGAATGAAATGACACAGCCTTCCAATATGCCAAAAATATGCTAAACTGAGAAGCAAGCAAGAATGGTAAATGCAGTGTTTGCAGACAAGATGAACCCATCACACCTTACAGTGGAGAAATGACTTTGTGGACATTCCAGATGCTAACTGTCTAAAACGATCATCTTAGCTTTAATCTGTGATGTCAGTCTTTATTGTCTGGTAGTTGCTGGAGCCTGGTAGACTACGCATGGAGAACCCTGGTCTGCCGGCCGAGGCAGATGTTCACTTTTATACACTAGAGCAATAATCAAGCAAAGCTTTGACCTGCTGCCAGTCTACGATCCAACCATCGACTGGGCTGGAGGATCCGTGATGAAGACGACAAACTTGTTTGACCCGGTGCCAGTCTCTGACCTGACCTATATTCAATTGAGTGGACAACGACACGATCCAGCAAAGTTCAACAACAAATTTAGCAGAATAGCTGTCACCCGATCCATTGATATTGCGGAGAAGAGAAGCAGCTTTTGCCTCGTCTATGAACATGAACCGTCCTTTCTTTCTGCTGCTGTTCGCCTCTTTGGCTGTCGTGGGTGCCTCTGCTGATGGCGGTGAGTTCACCTTCAACGGTTTCTCTGGTAACGACCTAACCATGGATGGTGAGGCTTCTGTCACCAACGGCCTCTTGGAGCTCACCAGCGGGCGGGCGCAGTTGAAAGGTCACGCTTTCTACACTCTTCCTCTCAATTTCACAAGTGACACGGTCCCGAATAGGTCTTCCATTCCCTCCTTCTCCACAACATTTGTCTTTGCCATCATCGGCCAATACGATGACCTGAGTGGCCATGGCATTGCCTTTGTGCTTTCTTCCACCAAGGAGTTGTTTACTGCCTTGCCTGCCGAGTTCATGGGCCTCCTCAATACATGGAATAATGGTAATATATCAAATCGGCTTCTTGCTATTGAGCTTGATACCATACAAAACTCTGAGTTTAGAGACATCAACGACAACCACATCGGGATCGACATCAACAGCCTGGAGTCTGTTGCCTCAAATACGGCAGGTTACTACACCTCTGATGGGGAGTTTCATAATTTGAGCCTCGTCAGTAGGAAACCGATGCAAGTGTGGGTGGACTATGACAGCAACCAAATTATGCTAAATGTCACAATAGCACCTTACTTTTTATCATCCACCAAACCTAACAGGCCACTGCTCTCATATACATTCGATCTTTCCGTTGTTTTGCCAAACACAGCAGTCTATGCTGGTTTTTCCTCCGCCACTGGCACATTTAACTCCAAGCATTACGTTCTTGGCTGGAGCTTCAATCTCAACGGAGAAGCAGCAGCACTAAACTACTCTGCCTTATCTATCGAGACAATCCAAGAACTCGCGCAGCAAATCCCAGCCCCCGCCCCTCGTAACTACAACTACAAGATACTAATATGCAAAGTTCTCCTACCAATTGCAGCAATTTCCATACTTGTTTCTGCTGCTCTTGTGAAGGTGTACGTGAAGAGGCGATTACAAGTGAGAAGGACTGAGGTAGAATGGCAGAAAGAGTATGGACCTCCATCTTTCACCTATAAAGATCTGTTAGCTGCTACCAATGGATTCAGGGACAAGATGCTTCTTGGCAGAGGAGGCTTTGGGAGTGTCTACAAAGGAGTGCTGCCCATCTCCAAGCAGATGGCTGCTATTAAGCGGGTGTCCCCAGAGTCAAGGCAAGGGATGAAGGAATTCGTAGCCGAAATCATCATCCTTGGTCATCTCCGCCACCGCAACCTTGTTCAACTGCTCGGATATTGTCGGCACAAGCAACAGCTCCTTTTGGTCTATGACTACATGCCCAATGGAAGTCTTGACAGGTATTTGCATACTCAAGATCATAGAACCACCAATCTATGCTGGGCTCAAAGGTTCCACATCATCAAAGGTATCGCATCTGGTCTCTTCTACCTCCACGAGGACTGGGAGCAGGTTGTTATCCACCGGGACATCAAAACCAGCAATGTTCTCCTTGACAGCGAGATGAATGCGAGGCTGGGCGATTTTGGCCTCGCAAGGTCACATGATCATGGAGTTGATGCCCACACCACACATGTGGCAGGTACATGGGGTTACATTGCTCCCGAACTGGCTCGACTTGGCAAGGCAACCAAAGCAACTGACATATTTGCCTTTGGTGTGTTGATGATGGAGGTCACCTGTGCAAGACGGCCATTCTGGGTGAACAGCACGGATGGGGAGCCTCTTGCCCTGGCAGACTGGGTGCTTGCCGCATGGCAAGGTGGTTCTATCACTGACGCCGTCGACCCAAGACTCGATGATTATGTGGATGAGGAGATAGAACTGGTCCTGAAGCTTGGTTTGCTCTGTTCACACCCCTCGCCGAATGTGAGGCCTTTGATGCGCTTCGTTATGCAGTACCTACAAAGGGATGCACCACTCCCATCAGACTTTCAACCAAATAGTTTGCTGACGGTTGGTGTGGGTCAGGATGAAATGCATGATCAGCGTGCCATGTCATGTCCAGCAACTGACATAACCGATCTTTCCAAAGGGAGGTGATGTTGCTGTGCCACTTGGTAGATAATCATCTACAATTTACTCTTGCATAATGTTGGCACTACTCACATGATGTGCTACTCTGTGGCAGAGTTTCAAATAATTCAAGGAGTACGTATCAAATGTATGATATTGTTGACCACTAGATATTAGCATTTTTCATTTGAGATTATTCAGCTAGCATTGAGGGCATCAATATCAAGGCTAGCATTTGAGCTACATGCAGCACATGAAGGTACAGGATGCTGTACAACTGATGATTGCTCAGGACATATAAGAACACCCATTTGTGAGCAGACTAGTTGTCTATATTTGGCATAACAAATTACTTTTTCAATGCAATCATGAAATTAAGATGCAATTATCAGTAAATAGCAGAGAAAAAAACAAATTTATAGTAAGAAAAAAAATCAGTATCACATATTCATATTGCTCAGATCATAGTTTGTGCTATTCAGACCTGCCACTCTGCTGAAAGGGTCCAAGCGTTAGAGGAGTGTCTGCATTAATATTTTTCTTTGACATTTGTTTATCTTATCTTACACTGATTAATGATTTAATGAGGATATTTACATACCAATTCACAAATATTACTACTGTAAGCTGCCTAACTTGAAACATTGTCAATTTTCTATTCAGATATATTGAAACAAAGGCCTACTTTGAGCTCTACTGCATAACTGCATCTACTTTCATAACATTTCTGAAGAAAAATTAGTCGGTGTGAAAAGATCTGCCTGGCAACTGCAACTGCAGCGCACTACTGACTACTGAGAAGACAGTTTCTACCAAAACAAGTGTAGGGGGGAGCAGCAGTTGGAGTCAGTCTCCTCCTATATGATACATATCAGGCGGAGCAGTTCATGTAATTGGAGTCACGAAGAATCCAATCCACCTCAAGTGTAGGGGGGAGCAGCAGTTGGAGTCAGTCTCCTCCTATATGATACATATCAGCCGGAGCAGTTCATGTAATTGGAGTCACGAAGAATCCAATCCACCTCCTGGAATACGGAATACCTGGGTGCAGTTGTCAGAGCTGTCGAGGAGGCGAGCGTTACGAGGGGTGGCCACGCGGAGCTGAGCGGCCGACGTCGGCGGCGGCGAGTGCTGGGCCTCCTCTCTTGGACTACTGGGCTAGGAGGTCACTCACCGGGTCGCTGGTGGGCTGGGCCGGAAGTGGCCGTGCCTCTCAGCAGGCCAGATCTCACGCTGGCCCGATTAGGCGAAGACACAGCAATCTTTATTTCCTTTTATATATTTTAGAGTATGAAAAACAAGGGAGAGAGTGGATTTTTTTTTTGAACGAACCAGGCAGAAGAGCTGCCGATTATATTGATATAGAAGAAAAAACCCAGACTGGGCAACAAATAACAACGAACCATCCAAACTCAACGCACCACTCAACTCAGGCCGGTTGAGACTTCAACATGGCACAACACTCAACGCCAAGACAAAACCACGGGCCCAACATAAACAAGACGCAAGCTTCCAAAGCGACGCCTCCAACGAGGAGTGCGACGCCATGGCGCCGCCGTCGCCCGACCCTACGGTCAGGGTTTTTACCCCGGAACACGACGCACAAAGGGAATGTGGTGGAACGACAATGCTTCCAAGGAAGTAAACGGCGTCCGGAGGCGTCGCCATCGTCAGTCCGGAGAACGGACAAGGCTTTCGCCACCACCACCATAACCCAATGCACACCAAAAGCTCCAAACAAACCCCAGGTCCTGCGCTGCAGAAGAAGAAGCTCCCGCCGTATCTCAAAACTGTCAGTGAAACAAGAGGAGCAGGCCACACTACACCAAAAAAGGCCACCGCCATGCGAAACCTCCTGCCGCAAAGCCACTGCAGCCTGACACCCAAACCGACGGAGTAAACACACCAGATCCAGGGTCCTGCGAGGCCGCATCACCACATGCAGGGGCCTCGCCGCTTCTGCCACTGGACTTCACACTCTCACGGGGGACTCGCCCACATCCGTCTCTGGCCACCAGGATGAGGATCTGTTTTTCAAATTGCCGTCAGAAAGAAGAGCAAGGTTGCCCTGCCCCCGCGAACACTGCACAGCCAATTTGCCACCGGAACTCCGAACCACCACAACGCAGCCACCTGAAGGTCACCCAAGCACGACCGTCGACATCAATGTCGCCTGCGCCATCTTCCGACGATGTACTACATCGAAAAAGCCGCTGCTAAGCAAGGCTAACTGCCTCAGTCCGCTACAAGCAAAGCTGCCACACTTGTCGCCACTGCAAGCGCCGTCTTCTGACGCAGTCCCTGCCACACTTGTCGCCCCTGCAAGCGCCGTCTTCTGACGCAATCCCTCAACGCACTCCCAACTGCCAAGCAAAGCCAGACGCTAAGGTCCGCTGCGAGCAGTCACCGCGATGAGTGTGCAGCGACCTCAATGCCAACCACCGAAGCCACCACCTATCGTAGCCAGCCGCGCCTTGCCTCAACCAGATCTCGAAGCCCAGGCCGACGCCGACATGATGCGCCGCGGAAGCCTCCCACCAGCACCGACAGTCAAGCCGACGCCGACAGCAGGAGAGGATCCCGACACGCTAGTGACGTCAGAGCTCCTCCACAGCACCTCGCCGCCGCCGCCCACGTGCTGCGGCCGCCGCCGCTAGACACCAACCAGAGGAAGCCGCGACTGCCGCGCTGGAGCCTAGACCGGCGCCGCACGCTTGACGCACCATAGCGCCGCCAGGGTGCCTGCCACGCCGCTCCACCCCGTCCACAGGCAGATCCACCGCTCTAGCTCGGCGCTGCCCCGTCGCCGACGGATCAGCGTGCACCCACCCCGCTGGCAGGCACCGCGGCGCAACCAACCCCGCATGTGGGAGCAGCTGCCTTCGGAGCGCCGGATCTGGTGCTGCGGTCGCTGGATCCGGCGGACACACACCTCCTGCGCCCCCTCGGCGAGGAGCAGCCGGAAGGACGCCATAGGAACCTTGCTGTGCGAGCTCGAGGAAGAGGGAGCAAGGGAGCACGAGGAGGAACCACCCCGCCACCACCATCCTCGCGTCCGCACGCGGCTTCCGCGGCGGAGATCTCCGGCAGCGGCGAGGGGAAGCGCAGCGGTGGGAAGGGCGGCGGCACTGGATGGGGCACCGCCCGAGTCGCCCGGGTCGGGCGAGTCAAGAGTGGATATTAGCAACTTTGGTTGGTTGTGAGTATCAAATTTATAAATTTCTACATGTTAACGTTACTAGCCTCTGTATAGAAGCAATGCGATTGATGTACTAGTTCTCAAAATAGGTTTTCGGATGGGATATGACAGATCTCATTATTAAAGCTACTACAACCACTGCTTGGATGCGTCTCATGATAGAATGGATCTATTCTTTTAAAAAAAGGTTCATTTTGTGGTCCCCCGACTCTTTTATCTGTCTAATTTTAACTTGGAACTCCAAAGTTTTGTTAACTTTGCACTTCAACTATCTATATCATTTGATTTTAAACCCGAGGCTGTTTTTGGTTGTTTCAAATTTAAATAAGGCAAAATAACTTAATAACAATAAAAGTTATTAGGAAAATGTTCCCAAATTTGCTACGATATATAGATGATATGGAGTACCGCAACTGATTGATCGATCGGGATACAGAATATCTAGTCTGGTATAGTTACGCCTTGAGAATCTGGATCACACATGTAGTTTGACCCGGCCCGATGACGACGACCTTTCCAGACATCAGTCAATAGACTTCACTTAATACTCCGGCGTGTACTGATGCAGACGCCCTGTCTACTACCTATCTTCACGCGTGACGACCTATTAAAATTGTCAGAGCAAGCATTCACATATTTTAAGGCGAATGGGTATTGAAAGAGTTCGCATTGAAATATAGTCCATAAATTTGTAAATATCTTTGTTGTTACGATAGATAATCTAAAAATCCTCTTAAATTTATATCTAAATATTCACCTTTGCCATTGTGATAGATAATAAAAAAAACAACCTTTTTAGATTTATAGCTGAATTACGTCTCGTGCGTGTGTGCGTCGCGTGCACGTGTGTCGCAAAAGTTGAGATACAAACTCAATCAAAAGTCATACAAAAATGGCAAAATTGATATAATCATGGATGGTTTATGGCCAAGTACCACAACATAAATACACACATCACCTCCCTTTGGAAAGATCGGTTATAGTAGTGGCTGGACACGACATTGGAAGCTCATCATCGTCATGACTCACACAAATGCTGAGCAAAGTATCAGGTTGAAGGTCTGCCGGCAGTGGTGCATCCCTCTGTAGATACTGCATCACAAGGCGCATGCAAGGCCTTGCCTCCGGCGACGGGTGTGAACAGAGCAAGCCAAGCTTCAGCACCAGATCAACTTCCTCCTCCACGTAAGTATCCAGCCTTGGGTCTACGGCGTCGGTGATGGAGCCACCTCGCCACGCGGCAAGCACCCAGTCCGCTAGGGCGAGGGGCTCTCCGTTGGCGCTGTCCACCCAGATTGGCCGTCTTGCACAGGTAACCTCCATCATTAGCACGCCGAATGCAAACACGTCGGTTGCTTTGGTTGCCTTGCCGAGTCTAGCAAGCTCTGGAGCAATGTAACCCCATGTACCTGCCACACGTGTGGTGTGAGCATCAGCTCCATGATCATGTGACCTTGCGAGGCAGAAATCACCCAACCTCGCGTTCATCTCACTGTCAAGTAGGACATTGCTCGTCTTGATGTCTCGGTGGATGACAACCTGCTCCCAGTCCTCATGTAGGTAGAAGACCGGACGCGATGCCTCTGATGATGTGAAACCTTTGAGACCAGCTTAGATTGGTGGTGCTAGGCTGCTGGGTATGCAAGTGATAGTCAAGGCTTGTGTTGGGCATGTAGTCATACACCAAAAGGAGTTGTTGCTTGTGGCGACAATACCCAAGTAGTTGGACAAGATTGCGGTGGCGGAGGTTACCAAGGATTATGATCTCCTGCTATGAACTCCTTCATCCCTTGCTTTGACTCTGGTGCCACCCGCTTAATAGCAATCGCCTTCTTGGAATGGCGAAGCAATCCTCTGAAGACACTCCCAAAGCCTCCTCTACCAAGGAGCATCTTGTCCTCGAATCCACCCGTGGCGGTCAATAGATCTTTGTAGGTGAAGGATGGAGGCCCGTACTCCCTCTCCCACTCTATTTCAGCCGCTCTTGATTCTGAGAGCCTGTTCATATGGGCCTTGGCAATAGTAGCAGAAACAATCGTGGCGATTCCAAGAGTAGGTAAAAGAATAGCATACAGTAATAATACTGTGCGATCACTAGGAAGCTGTACTTGCTGCGCGACTTCTTGGCGGATAGTGTTGAGAGATAAGGCTGAGTAGCTGAGTGCTGCAGCTTCTCCGCTAAGGTTGAAGCTCCAACCTAGAATATAATGCCTGGTGTTAATTGGTCCAGATGCTGAGGAAAACCCGGCATATGCTGATGAAGTGTTTGGTAGTACGGAGGAAAGATCATATCTAATCGAGATCAATGGCCTGTTGGGTTTGGTAGATGGCAGCGGGTTGTAAGAAGGAGCTATTGTGACATTTAGAATTGTGTGCTTGCTATCGTAGTCCACCCACACCTGCACCGGTTCCCCACTGGCGAGGCTCAAGTTGTAAAACGTTCCATCCAAGGCGTAGTAACCTGCCGTGTGTGAGTTGATGGAAATCAGGCTGTTCGCATCGATCCCTATGTGGTTGCTGTCTATGTCTTGGAACTCTTGGTTTTGTACGGTATCGACCTCGATAGCAAGGAGATGATGATTTGACTCCTTATTACCCGTGGAAGACGGCAGGGAATCGTCGAGTCCTAGGTACTGTGACCCCTCAAAGCGGATAGATAACTCTTTGCTGGAAGATAATACAAAGGCTAGACCATCGGTACTGAGACCTTGGTAATAGCTGACTATCGCGAATACAAATGTTGTAGAGAAGGATGGCACTGCTGAGGATGAGCTATTCGAGATGACATGACTTGAAAAATTGAGAGGGGAAGTGTGGAAAGCATGACCTCTAAGATCCCACCCCATCGGTTAGCTTCAAGAGGCCGTCGGAGATAGAAGAAGCTTTATCCAGGGATAGGTCCGAAACCGGAGAAGCCATTGTAGATGAACTCATCGCCTGTGGCATCAGCATAGGCTCTACTAGCTGCAGAGACAACAGAGAGGAACACAAGTCGGAGGAGGAGACGATGACGACCCATCAGATGGTGCAGCACATGAGAGGAAGGTGGACGCATCATCTATCTGTCTGTCTGTCTATCTATCGGCTATATATCGCTAGACAAGATCGATCTAGCTAGAGTGACTCGCTCAACAATATGGGGTTGGGGGCCGGGGGTGATCTGAGCAGATTGTGGCCGTGCAGTATACCCATTGGCCATTATGCCGGTGCGCATATACATAGCCCATAGGGCTGCTGGAAGCAGTTTCCTGGAAATTGACTGAACGAGCCTGGAAGTCTGAGTGGCGGTGGATCAGCTCTGCACAAGGAAATTAATTGGGTGGGGACGGTCCGCAGGAGGGCTCCCGTAAGGACCGGAGGCCGATGAGCGCCGCGTGGCTTCAGTCGCATCCGACGCACGCCTCCAAGGCTCCACCTCCAACACCCATGCCGTGCGTGGCTCCTCCCTTGCGAATCGGCTCAGCCTCAGCTCTTCACGGCCCGGCGACACGCGTTGGCTCAGCTCGGCCTCCAGCGGCCGGCAACGACTGCCTCAGCGACTCCCGGCGGGCGTCGAGGGTCCGCGCGGCCTCCGCGTAGGTGCCGCGCTCGGCTACCAGGGGATGTCCTCCGCCGCCTCCACGTGCCTCAGGACGACCACAGCGTCGTCGCCGGCCACATCCACCGACTGCCGCTGACCAGTTGCCCCAGCATCTTGGTCTCAGGCGACGTAGATGGGACCGTCCTATGAGTCGTACGAACATGCTGCAGGCTAAGCGCGAGGAATCAATCCGAGTTCTCGTTCCTGATGGCTGTGTCCTCGCGTGTTGAAGGGGAGCCGAGCAGAACGGAGCTGATGGAACCGGCGTGAGGGAGCGATGGATTGGGAGCCGAGAGCCTTGCGTGGGTCTTTGCATGGGGACGGTCCCCACCCAATTAATTTCCCTGCACAAGTGGAATCTGTATACTATTGATCAGTCCATTTAAGTTATTGTACGGTGATACTGTGGATCAGCTCTGCCAAAAGGAACAACACAGCCTACGCCAGTATCTTCCTTTATTTACTGCTTCCTGCAGATAATCGTGGATCGGAGTACTGTACTATACTGGTACTTTGCACCACCTACCGAAAAAACAACTTGTCTCTTACCCTGGCTAGCTAGTGACGACGGGTTGGTGGGTCGATCGCTCGGGTGCGGCGGCCGGCCGGCCACTGTGTCAGATTCGATCGGGCAGGCGAGAGAGGCGACATGCATGTCGACGAGGCGAGCCACCGTTGTGCCCGTTCTCCTCCTCCTCCGGCCATTGATTAGCGCTTCCCTGACCCAGGGGAGAGAGCATTTCGTTAGGTAACCGTCTTTGCTTATGTAGCATCATTTTAGTGACATTCAAATCTTAATATTATTACTAATTGGAGCTTCCACGTTAATTCTCAGCGAGACGAGATAAGAAAAAAAAATCATAAAAATTCTCACAATAATTATAAACATCCGACCATCGATTAATATATTGGAATATTAATAACTATTAGATTTGTTTTCAAAATAATTACTCATCTCTGCCATTATGAAAAGTTTCGAGTTCAACTCTCAACGAAAGCAAATTTTTCTTTTTTTCAGATTTTTTCCCATTTTCAAATCTACCCTCATTTTTTTGTCAGATTTTTTTTTTCATTTACAAATATACCCTACTAAGGGTCTCCACAATGGAGTCCAAAAGTAGTCCATAGTGATTTAAATATTGCATCCAACCTAGCTGAACTATTGTGGAAGCAATCCATATGATAGTCCATAGTAAAAGGAGCATAAAGATTATAAAATATTATTCACTGTCCTTTCTCTCATCTCTCCTTAATCTCTCTCTTTCTATTGGACGAAGAAGTATATATGGGTCCTACTATTATGGTCTACTTAACTTTACACATTGTGGCAATTGTAATAGCTAAAAATCACTTACAATATGGCCTACCCATATGGACTACTTGGTCCATATATATTGGAGAAGCCCTAATGATCACGTAACTCTTTTTTGATAAAGATGCTAACCTAAACCCTAAACCTGGCTCTGATACCATTGAAGTATTCTACTGATGCGGATCTAGTGCTCGAATCCCTTCCCATTAGGGTTCTTGTGATGTTCATGAGTGTTCATGGTTGATCTCAGTGATCCTGGATGGGGGAGAGGGGGGAAACAGAGCGAGAGAGGGCAGTGACTTGGGTGCAATCAGGCCAATTGTGCAAGCGTGCAAACGGTTGTTCTGGTGCGTCCAATGACCATCCAACGGTGATGTGCTTTTTTACACATAACCCCTTCCACCACACAATCTTAAAGGCAAAACAAAAATACAAAAAGCCTTTGGAAGATTAATCCCGTAGGGACTCGTTCGCCCGCCGCCGTCGGATCCATTCGGTCATCCGCCACCTGCTGCTCGCCGAAAATCGGCTCCGGCCACTCTCCACCACTCTGTCACCCCCGCCCTCCACCACTAGACCACCGCGAAGGCGCGCACCACTGCCTCGTCCTCGTTGCCTCCCCCTCCTGCCATCGCTGCTGCTGGCCGAGCTCCTTCGCCCGCATGTGCCTCACTGAAGGGTTGCTCCCTACCGAGAACACTGTGTATATGATCCACCAGCACGGACCATCGTGTGGGAGGAACAACGGCTGGAAGAACTGCTCGGGCGGCGGGAGCATGAGCCACGTCACCGATAGTTCGATCTCATGGAGGAAGCCGCCGAAGCAGCGCGGGCAGATTACATTCAAGGTCGGCGCACACGTAGCACCAGTACAGGAGCCACGTCCACCGGCGATGGCGCACGCCGGCGCCCGCTGCCAGTGGACATGGCTGCAGATGAGTCAAACACTCGAGCTAGGATAGGCATGCACCCCCACAGCCTAGCCGCCGCACGCTGGCACGCTCGCCGTGGCTTCAAGGAGCCTAGCTCGCGCGTGCATGAGATGGGAGCACAGGGCCTAGTATAAGACGATTTTCGGAGGGAATGTGACGGCAGCTTTGATTAGGGGCAGCAGCAAGGTGCAGCATGGCAGGAAGGAATGGCTTGTGCGAGGAGATGAACATGATTCTGCGTACACGTTCGTCGGCCTCCTCACCGGCTTCGCCTGCAGGGGCAACCCGAGCCTCTGCACCTAGGTGCACGCGCTCGCCGCCATGTCCGGCCACGCCGGCACCTCGCTCCTCGTCCACAACGTGCTCCTCGGCATGTATGTCAAGTGAGGCCGCTTCGGGGATGCGACGTTCGGCGGCATGGAGCGCTGCGACGTCTCGTCGGGGAACGCCATCCTGGCTGGCCTCATTGAAGGTGGGACGACACGAGGAGCGGAATAGGCTGGGATTAATGTTTCCAAGATGTTTTGGTATTTTTGTTTTGCCTTTAACATTGTGTGGTGGAAGGGTTTATGTGTAAAAAGACACATCACCGTTGGATGGTCATTAGACGCATCAGAACAGCCGCTTGCACGCTTGCACAATTGGCCTGATTGCACCCAAGTCGCTGCTGGGAGAGAGAGTTCAATTTGATCTTGGAGTGCTTGACCGGTGCGTGTAGGCAACGGGGTTTCCATGGTGGTGTTGTCGCCTAAATCTGCTCAAGTTCAGACAAGCGACACACATGGGATCCGGGAAGTACGCTGCCGCTGCGGTCGACCCTCCAAGCAGGATCCGAAGGGGTTCTCGGCAGTGCCACCCTGGCTTGACCTTCTAGCTGGGGAGGTTTGCAGTGCGTGTGTATGATCGGAGGATCGTCCTGTAGAGTAAAATCCTAGCCGATCGCATGGATCGGCCTAATTCCTCTGAGTTGATCGGCTCATACGAGCCGATCGCCTCCTTGTTTCCTAGTCAGGTTAATTCATCGACAAAGCACAAACAAGGAGACAAAAGATATACAATAACCCTATCTAAAAGCATTAGGGGCTGCAAATGGCTGTGGATAATTATCCGAACTGATCCGATCCGAATCCTGAATTATAAGGATATGGATGAGTTATTTTTATATACATGTGGATATGGATAATCCGAATCCGATTCACGTGCGGATGCGGAGTAGGATATGGTATCACTAAAATCCGATGGATATGGAGTATCCGATATTTGAACACGGATTATCCAATGTTTATAATAGGATAATATCTGATTAGTTTGGCAAGTACATAAGGGTCAACGATGATTGGTTTGTGCCAAAAATACCGTCACTATTATTTTTTATTACCGATATATAAATTATGACTGTGGACAATTATACCTTAACTTTATGAATTATTGATCATCGTAAAAAACTTACATGTAAGCATGTATTATCCGATGTTTTTCAAATCCTGTTTCCGCTCCGACACCGATCCGATTCCGCACCTATTTCCGATATCCTGAAAAAATCCGTATCCATATCCGTAACCGAGTAATATCCGCTCCGCTCCGAATCCGACGAAATAAATAGGATTAGGAATATGGAAAATGCATTATCCTGCTCCGATCCGATCCGTTTGCATCCCTAAAAAGCATGATATAACAAATCTGAGCAACCTAGATCGGCTTTCAACCAGGACCTCAAAGAAGTCCACCTAGCTAAACAGATACAGATTACGACATGTATAAATAGGGTGCTCGATATACGTTAATCTATCGGCACTGTCGCGTGCACACGCTGTGGCGACATATCGTGGATTGTAACAAGTGATTAGGTAGCGTACAACAAGCTAAATGAATATCGATCTACTACATGAAGCATAGATACATACACAGATCGATAAACATGCATGATAAACTAGCGAATCGCGATATCTGTGAAGCTTAGTACGAGACTCACCGGGATAAACGCAAGACATCAAGCATCCCTAACACAATTTACTAGAGAAAACGTTAAGCCATACTGATGTTATGCGTGATAACTAGCGAACGTTGCCATAAAAAACGCTTCAGCACAAGGTTCGCCATGGATCTAGTAAGGCGAAATTGGCTGCTGGACACTCACAACGGTGTCGATTTGCCTGGCGGACACTGCAAAAATGACGGGCTGCTGGTGCACACTCCTGCACCTTGTCAATTTGCTGAAAGACACCGCCGCAATTAAAATATGATTTTCAGGTGAAGGAGGCTGAGAGAAAGGTAGGGAAAATGTCCTCTTTGCCCCTGACCCCACATGCCAGTTCCCCCTGCTGTTATCTCCCCGCCCCCGCCCCCGCCTCCAAGGCCGTCGTCGGCTCACCGCTTTCCCCATCGCCGGGTCCGCCCCCATCCTTGGCCTAGGCAGGAGGAGGCCAGCGGCGTTGTGGCAGAGGCGGAGTAGGACGCCAGCCGCCGTCCTGCCCAGTGTAGGAGGTGCGGCCAGGTAGCAGCCGACATGTGGGTAAGGCGGCGCGGGTGGGGCAGCAGCCGGTGGCAAGCACCGGTGAACGACGGACAGCGTGCGTAGCAGGCTGGAGGTAGGGCGTGACTGAGGCCGTCGAGGGCGCAGCGGGCCAGTAGCAGGCTGCGGGCACAAGGAGGCTGGCGTTAGCGCGGGGGCGAGCTGCATGCGACGCGCGGGGGCAGATATGCGCACGCCTGTGACAGGGCGGAGGAGGACGTCGGCGGAGGGGAAGGGGAGCGGCAGCGAGGCTGGGCTGGGCTGAAAGCGCCCCGCAGCTCCTCATGTGCCCCGGCCTAGCGGCGACAGGCAGGCAGTTGGCGGGGACGGGAGACAGAGGCTGGAGGAGGAAGAAAGCCATGACATGTGGGGCCATGGGCAAAAACGACATTTCCCAGGCCTATCTCTCCCCTTTCCACCCGGAAATGAATATAATAATCGCGGCGGTGTCCACCAGCAAATTGGCAAGATGCAGATATGTCCATCAACATATTTCGAATCGTGATGTGTCCAATGGCAGATTTCTCAATCAACCAGTGTCCAGCATCCAATTTTGCCATCCAGTAAACGCTTCACTGCCCTAGCCGACCTGAATGAACTCGCTAAGTCAACCTGACGCTTACACGGAGAGAATAAACCTGGGAGCCAGAGTGGCGATGCGCCGAGAGTTGATGAGCGAGACACGTAGCTGCTTGGAGCGTAACTGCCGTAGCAAGGTTTATTATGAACAAGAGTTATATATTTATAGTCCGCAGACTTGACCCTCAAGGCAACCCTTTCCTAAAGATAGACTCAAACTCTTTCCTAAACTATAAAATTACAACTCAATAAATATATGACTCTATTACTAGGTAAAGTGATCTCAACTCTCCCGTGCATCGGTCCGGATCCTCGTTAAGCTTCCAAAATATTAGCCGAAACATATCGTATTAATTATTGCAGATTCTGGACGTCACATTGTTTCGGCTATTTCTGTCGATTCCGAGCGTATCTGGCTGGGATTCTTGCGGCATTGGAAAGCTTATCTCCTTAGCTTTCCATCCATATGTAAAACGTTCCAAACAGAGTCCGTATACGGCCTGGGCGGCCGTTTTCGTGTGGCCTATTCCTACAGTCCGAACCAGTCTCGCGAATAAACTAGGCTTCAACACGAATTAGGCCTGCGACTTCATCTTGATTTGGGCTTTGAACACACGCTTAACATTATATTTGGCCAAACTTATGATATGAGCCTAGCCAAGTAGACTCCTTCAACATGGGATTCTTCTGACATTTTGGCCTAACTAGTCCGGGTCAAATTTTGGTGATAACAGGTGGGGGCAAGTGGCAGGAGCAGGGACCGGCGGCGCGAGCACTACGGTGGCATGAGACGCGCTACGAAAAAAGATAAAATCCTAGAAATTCTCACAATAATTAGAAACATCCGACTGAGGACCGAAAAGGCGACCTAGATGGGGTGAATAGGTCGACTCTAGAAAACTACGACCCCAAAACCCTCTCTTCTCACACCGTGCAAGATCACGTAGCAATGAGGTGCTACTGACCCTAGGACACAGTCGAGGAAAGCTTAGCGGAAGCACTCTGAAACAACGCTCAACAGAATGGAAGCGAAATGACCAAGACAACACCGAAAACACAAAGCATCAGGACGGTCCGATGGTCACTGCGGACTGTCTACCATTTAACCGCGGACTGTCCGCCGTTTAACCATCAGACGGTCCGATGGTCGGATGGCAGCGAGGCCTCGAAAACTCCGTCCTCAGGCTTTGAACTACGGACTGTCCATGGGTCACTTGCGGACTAGTCCACCGTTGTACCATCGGAACGGTCCGAGGTCCAAAATCAACCTTTTACAGGACGCAGAAATCAGCCCTGAATTCACCAAAAACTTCACCGAAACCACCCCAAAACTTGTCTAAACTTCACGAAAATTTGCATGGATGATCTTGGACCTGTCTCAAAGCTAAATATCCACTTGAAAAGATCTAGGATTGCATAGGAATCACAGATCTCGTGAAGGGGATGAGTTGAGCTCGAAAAAACCGAAAACGGGGAAGAACAAGCCCTGCTCAGTGGATCAAAGAATCTAGCACTTGGCTAGTGAGATTTACCACGTCCTATCAAGGCAAAACACCTGGCAAGAGAAAGGATTTGACCTTGGCCAAACCAAAACACACCAAAAGGCAAAGAATCAAAGCCAAAAACCAATGGGAAAGGGGGAAGGAAGGTTGCTGCACACAAGAACACAAACTTGGTCACCAAATCACTTCTATTTCACTCCAAACCAAGTCACAAGATCAGATTACAAGGAAAGGATCACTGTCCCCAAGCTTCCTCACACTTCCTACCCTCTTTCTATGGCCCTAGATCACTCTAAAGCACTTAGAAATTGTTGCTCTTGCTTGGTGACGAGATTAGGACTCAAAACCTAACCCTAAGCAAAGTCTAACTAGCCAAGAGGAGTGGCTAAGAGCAGCCACCTCCTTATTTATACTACATGACTCTCTTCTATGCTGTTTTGCAAACAACCCCCGATACAAACTCAAATACACTGCTAATGCATGTATAGGCTAGAAAAGACCGCAGAAACTCAGACGGACTGAACACGATGGAGTCCTTGATCTTCCTTCGGCTTGAAGCAATCTCCGATGTCATCCGCGTGTCCAGTAGCCCATCCCCTTGGGTAGCCTCCGGTTTTGGAATACCGGCAACCCAGCCCCTGATTTTGGCGCTCAAACTAGGAAATTATCTTTGGGCCCGGTTTTAATGCTCGAACCGGTAAACGCTTCGTGGGCTTCAAGTATTTGGTGATTTTACAGGCTCACGACACCGTCCCGCACCTAAGGTCACACTTATGGGCCGAGCCTAACTTGGGACCGCATCCCAAGCCTACCTGTCGGTCCACTTGGCAAGGATTTTGTCACTACCAAGTCCACTCTAGCGCCGCCTCTCAGTCCACTCGATGAGGGCTTTCCTCCAGGTCACACTTAGGAGGTGCTCGCTCGTCCTTCAGTAAGTCTTCAGTGTTGATAAGCGCTCATCACAGTCAGGACGAAAGACCAGACTCGGTACACTTGAGTCCCTCACTGACCATCAATTGATATATTGGAATATTAGTAACCATTAAATTTGTTTTCAAAATAATTACTCACCTCTACCATTATGAAAGGTTTCGAGTTCAATTCTCAACGAAAGCAAATTTTTCTTTTTTTCAGATTTTTTCCATTTTCAAATTGACCCTCATTTTTCTGTCAGATTTTTTTCATTTAAAAATTTACCCTACTAATGATCACGTAACTCTTTTTTGATAAAGATACTACAAAAGATAAAATCCTAGAAATTCTCACAATAATTAGAAACATCCGGCTATCAATTGATATATTGGAATATTAATAACCATTAGATTTGTTTTTAAAATAATTACCCACCTCTACCATTATGAAATGTTTCAAGTTCAATTCTCAACGAAAGCAAAATTTTCCTTTTTTCAGATTTTTCTCCCATTTTCAAATTTACCCTCATTTTTTTGACAGATTTTTTTCATTTACAAATTTACCCTACTAATGATCACGTAACTCTTTTTTGATAAAAATGCTACAAACCTTCTATAAAAAAGATATATTGTGCCTAATCTCATCTTAATATTATTAATTGGATTCACCTTTCAGAGCCTCCACGTTAACTTTCATGAGATGCGTTGAGAAAAAAGATAAATCAAAGTTTTAAAAAATTAGAAAACATACAACCATTTGTTTCATAACCTGAGAGATAATAACCATCAGTGTAACCTCTAATAGTCGGCATGAGGCAACTATGGGGAACGGATGGTGAGGCTAGGGCGTCAGGTACGCCGCCGTCACACTCACGCCGACCTCCACCATCCGGTTCCTCCTGCTGGCCTTTCGTCAATCATCTGCTTTGATCTCCGCTAGCCCTCACGCATGGATGTACGTTAGGGCACGATCCTGGGCTACAAGCGGTCCAAGTCAGAACCAGTACGAGAGAACACGTCGCTGCTGCAGATTGAGGACGTGGCGTGGTACGGCGGCAAGCAGATAGCCTACGTGCACAAGGCTAAGACCAAGAGCTGACTGGCACCAGCAGCCGCTGCAATCTGGTGCAAGGTCACGGCAACTCCGACGTCGTCTGCGCCAAGTTCTGCTCCAACCTCCTGCCCAGCTCCATGGTTAAGAAGGTTCGCGTCTTCATTAAAATTATCTCCCACCTATACCACCGATCAATTAATCTAAGTTTTTTTATCTCTATATACTATCCGGGCATTACTGCAATGTCGCCTTGCTCTCCGGGCCAGCCCTAGGGCGGTGATCTTTAACCCCATCAGCACCATGGGCGGCTATACATATCCCGTTCTTTTTCTGCTAACACTCCACTCAGTATGGATCATCTCGCGGTCAAATCGAACGCATTTGGCCGTGTAACAACATATTACACCGATCGAGCAGTGGGCTTAGAATCAATGAAGGCGCTTCATGTTACCAGTGGAGGGCAGCGCAGCAGCTGATCGAGCTTTGGAGGCTAGCTGAGGTAGGCGCTACTACTACCGCCAGGGCTGACCAGGTACGCACGCATCCTCTGTCATGATTGGTACAGCTTTGTTTATTCTCCCTATGGTGGATATATGGATATATACATGTACCGTCGCAACCAAACAAAATAAGTTAACCCCTATAAACAATATTTTGAAACGTGAAAATTGGTAAATTATGTCCCTTCTATTAAACATCTACAATTTGATATTTTGCTATCACATTACGCATTACATACTTCGTCTCTATCTATTGCGATAAACTAATGAATTGCCTCTATCATCTAGGTCATATCAAAATTGTAGAAACATGTCCATCAATTTGGTAAATCTAATCGTGGCTCACAACAATATCCATTAAATTCCGATATGTTTTCTAAAAAAGTTACCCACATCTGTCATTACAAAAATAATTTAAAATAACCTCTAATTCTATATATTAACTGATCACACATGACATCTTGAAACAAATATAATGTACACCTTAATCTTCACATCAGTTACCCGCATATGCCATCATAAAAATTGATTCTACAGCAACCTGACTAAAATTTAATATTCATCACATAATAGAAACTATGTATATGTATAATCAAAATTTCTATTATTCAACATCTCTCATCTATATACATATACACAGTTCTTTTATCTTATCCTCCTATAAAAACTTTATGTAGTTAACATTTATATTTTATAATTGTAAAGTGGTAACTTATATGCAAATTTAGAGGGATACTTCAGATTACCTTTTACAATGGCACAATAGGTAATTCATACGTATTTGTGGGATACTTAATTCATTTCATAGTGGCATCATAAAGTAACTTATGTACAAATTTAAGGGTTACTTTAATTTATCTTTCATATTTAGGGGTTAATTTAATTCATATTTAATAATGACATAATTGGTATAATTTATATGTAAATTTAGGAGGGTACTTTAATTGATATTCCATATGACACTTTGGGTAATTATATGCAAATTTAGGGGTTACTTTAATTGATCTTCTATAATGGCATGGTGAGTATTATATGCAAATTTAGGAGGATTACTTTAATGTTTTTTCATAATGGCATAGCTGGTAGTTTTTATGTAAATTTAGGGTTACTTTAATGTTCTTTTCTAATGACATGGTGGCTAATGTATGTGTAAATTTAGGGGGTACTTTAATTGATCTTTTATAGTTGCTTGGTGGATAACTTATATGCAAATTTAGAGAGTTACTTTGATCTTATTTTATGAGGAAAAAGTCTAGATAACCCCCTGACGTTTGAATGGTGCGGATGTTTAACCCCATAAACTTTGCAATACCGGATAAATAACCCATTAGGTGGTTTTGGAGACCGGTTTTGGTGACGTGGTACTCCATGTGGCGGGTTTTTTTGGGTAGTTTTGCCACGCTGGACATCCACATGTGCGCAAGGTGCCATTGTGGCGGTGGGACCCAGATGTCACCCGGACACATTCGTGGCCGCAACCTCTAGCAGACCCCTTTGTGGCCGGCATTGGCGCCGTGGCCAAGTCGGCACTCAAGATTTTCTGGGTCCACACCAAGAAGTTCCCGATTCATCCCATAATAGGAACTATATATAAAAATAATACTAGCTAATATCACAGTTGCACATCTTCAAGAAAATAGGCATCACTCATGGACATATAAAGTAATAAAACTAATCTAGAGAAGCACGATACATACACTACAAGGAAGACGAGAAAATTTGTCAGCCAAAATCCGACAAAATTACGATTAGTAGACGATTAGGCTAAAATTGTATCGTTTACCTAAAATAGAGATTGATCGGTGCCTAGAGATGTTTTTTGAACCTTGACCGTTAGAAACTCCTCATATTATTGGTATGGAGTTTCAGAATAAACCCAAGTCGGTTCAAGGAGTTGTGCTTATCCATATATCCAAAATTCATTTGCAAGTGACCTGACAATTACTGATTTCATTGGTGTTGACTACACACAACCCAAATCCAAAAAAGATGATTCTGACATTCCAATATGATGCTCATCCAAGTACCAAAAATCCATTTGCAAGTGAAACTAACAATTGCCAACTTCATTGTTGCTAACCACATGTCTAAACAGTTCAAATTTATAAAATAAAACTCCAACACACATATGTCGTACAATTTTCCTCATACTAGAAAGCAAACCGGAGGGATGCAAACCAGAATAAGGAGAAGCCATGAATCAACCTTTGATTCCATCTATTGTTTACAATATTATGATGGCCAGTACGTAGGACCCCTCACAAGCTCACAACTCACCGGACAGTTCCACATATGTGAACTTCTCTCAATTCATATTAAAGAATATTGTACAAACTAGATCATAAATTGGTTCTCTATTAAACTATTCATATTATGAGAGCCATGTAAATATACATATCCTACAAATCCGTGCAACGCACGGGTTAATGAACTACTAAACCCAAATTAAAAAAAGAGAAAAGCTAAAAATCAACCGGTTGATGGGAGCGATTCCATCAACCGGTTGGCCGGAGGGGGGGAGGGCGGCGGGCGGGAGGAGGCGCAGTCGGCGGGGAAGGCGACGGCGGCCGGGAGGAGGCGCGGCCGGCGGGGAAGGGCGACGGCGGCCAGTGGGGAAGGGCGACGGCGGCCGAGAGGAGACGAGGAGGCGTGGCGACGGCGGGCAGGGGAGGCGGAGGAGGCGCGGCGACGGCGGGCTGCGCGCGCCGGTGCGGCAACGGCGAGGGAGGCGGAGGAGGCGTGTGCCGCCGGCAGGGGGAGGCGGAGGAGGCGGGCGACAGGGAGCCGGGGGCGCGGCTGCGGGCGCTAGATCTGGCCGGCGATGGGGGTGGAGGTGGGGGTAGGTGTGGGTGGGTAGGGGAGTTACACTGTAATTACAGTGTATGTACACTATAGTTAAAGTGTAATCCCTGGCCATCCATCTAGCATCCAATGGCCAAAAATTTAAGTGTTGGAAAGCATTCCAACACCTGGTTGACAAGTAGACATAGCACGGGGAATGGCCTAATAAATAATAAGCTGAAATGGTATCTTTTCATGTGCTGCTGATGTGGAGATTCGAACATCCCGGTCTCTTTATTAAGGGGGTGTTTGGTTCCAAGAGCTAAATTTTAGCTCCCGTCACATCAGATGTTCGGACGCTAGTTAAAAGTATTAAATATAGTTTAATTATAAAACCAATTACACAGACGAGGACTAAACGGCGAGACAAATTTACTTAAGCCTAATTAATATATGATTAGCAAATGTGATGCTACAGTAACCATTCGTTAATTATGGATTTAGGCTTAATAAGTTCGTCTCATCGTTTAGTCCTCATCTATGTAATTGGTTTTTTAATTAAACCATATTTAATACTTTCTAATTAGCGTCCGAACATCCGATGTGACACTAGCTAAAGTTTAGCTTCTGGATCCAAACACCGCCTGATGCCAATTTGTCCAACCGGCCTTGGATATATACAGATGCTCACCGACAGGGTAGTTGGTAGGACTTAGGAGGTAGCTACAGAGCACGAGACGGATCGAGGAGCTAGGGCAATTAGGCTAAGTCCACCAATGGCCCAAAATGAGGATTTAGGTATTGTTACAACACTGTAGCAGCGCAGATTAGATGTGAATGGAGTAGTTAGAATACTGAATAAGGGAGGAAGGATAGAGCTCCCTTGGACTAGCCTTACCTGGCAATAGCGGAGCGGAGCCTCTCGATCGAGGCACCAGAAGAGAAGGTGACATGCACATGCGCAACGGGCAGGTGGCCAGTGGTCCTGTCAATTCCCTCGGCACGCGCATGCCTGCACATGCACGTGACTGACCTCTGCGTGACGGCATGAGACTGTCTGCACTAGCCACGCTATTTTTTGAGCCCCCATCGGGTAGGAGTGGGAAAAAAACCGAAACCAAGGAACCGAACCGAAATGTTCGAGATCGAAACCGAAGTGATCAAACCGAACGGAACCGAAATTAATTTCGGTCTCAGGTTTCAAAATGACCAAAGTAACTGAAACCGAATGACCGAACCGAGAAAAAAACCGAAACAACCGAAGTTTCAGCCCAACTGGAACGAGGAATCAACCCTACAGCCCACCTTGCTCCACTCGTCCGCCCACTCCCAGGCCCAATAGCCCATCGACCCACTAACTAAGCCAACCCTAAGTATATAACGCTTCCCCGTCCTCTTTCTCCTCCTTGCCGGGCGCCAACGCGTCCGCAGCCGCCGGCGCCTCCCTGCTCCTCCGGTCCTCCACTCCTCCCTGGCGGCGCGTTCCCCGCTCCTCCCTGCTCAGCGCGGTGGAGGATCCCCGGCCGGCGCGTCCCTCGCTCCTTCCTGCTTGGCGCGGCGGAGGATCTCGGCTCCCCCTTCCGGCTCGGCGCGGCGGCGCATCCCCCACCCCTCCCTGCTCGGCACGGTGGAGCATCCCCGGCTCCCCGTCCTTGCTCGGCGCGGCGGAGCATCACCGGCTCCCCCTATCTGCCGGCACAGCGGCGGTGAGATCCGTCATGTGGCTAGAGGCGTGGGGAGAGGGAGGGGTGGCTCTGTTCCTCTGCTCACAGACGCCCCTGCTCTGCTCGCGGCGTCGTCGCCCGCCGCTTCTCCGCCGACCCTCTCTGTTGTTTGAGTGTTTGACTGGTGTGTTGTCTGTTGTTTGGTCTCTTCGGTCTAACCGAAGACCGAACCGAAAAGACTGAATACCGAACTGCTCGGTCTTCATTTTTCTCAGATGCAACTTCGGTTCCAGGTTTTCAAAGACCGAAGTGACCGAGGAACCGAACCGAACTTTTTGTCTGACCGAACGCCCACCCCTACCATCGGGTGACGGGCTTACAGCAACCAAGCGGAACTTCGCTTTCCTCGCTCTCCAGCCTCCTGTCTCCACAGCAACGGCCCCCTTCTCCAGCGGCTCTGGCTGCAATAATGGAGAGGAGGCCGCGGCGATGGGGGTGCGTGGAGAGGAAGCGCGGAGGCAAGCCCAGGCGGCGATGAGAGGGTTCCGGCCTCAGTGGAGGAAGCAAAGGGCGGTGGTGGGTGGGGAAGCAACTGCGGCGGTCACGCCGGACGGAGCGATGACGAAGGGTGGCAAGGCAACCAAAGCAACCGACGTCTGTGTGTTGATGATGGAGGTCGTCTGTGCAAAACGGCCAATCTGGGTGAACAGCCATGGAGAGCCAGTTGCACTTGCAGACTGGGTGCTTGCAGCATGGCGAGGTGGTTCCATTACTGATGCTGTCGATCCAATATTGCATGATTATCAAGGAGGAGATAGAGCTGGTCCTCAAGCTTGGCTTGCTCTGTTCACACCCCTCACCAAATGTGAGGCCTTGCATGCGCCTTGTCATGCAGTACCTGCAAAGGGATGCACCACTCCCATCACACTTTTGAATCAAAATAGTTTGCTGATCGTTGGTGTGGGTCAGGATGAAATGCATGATCAGCGTGACATGTCATGTCCGGCAACTATTATTACTACCGGTCTTTCAAAAGGGAGGTGACACTGCTGTGCAACTTGGTAATAATCATCTACAAGGTGCTCTTGTTAGTGTTGGTATATACGGCTCATATGATGTGCATGTGCTACTTTGTGTCAAAGTTTGAATTAATTAGGAGAATGTATCAATCCTTTGGTGTTGTCGGCGTACTATGAATACTTTTCATCTGCAGCTATCAGAGTGCAGATACACCCCCAACATTCAGACTCGGGACCTGCATGCACACCATCGAGCGACCACCACACATCCCGGTTCAAGAATTCAACTCCTTCATCTTCTTGTGCTGCTGGGGGCTTTGGAAGAGGCGAAACAACAACTTCGTGTTCAGGCAAGATCATGCAACCATCTCGCAAACCTTGCGCACTTGTGCAGTGGAAGCGCGCGCGGTCATGGGCGTTTCGACATAAGAGCAAAGATGAAGCCGTCAGAGAAGCATGGGAAATCGTGTTCTCAAACTCTCGGATGTATAATAGTCTTATTAGTTAACGGGCCGGTTTGGGGTCATATATGAAGTACAATCAGTAAAAAAAAGCCTATATATAGCAGATTATCTATCAACTGTCATCTAGCATTTTTTGTCAAAGAAAAATCGACCTACCCACCAGCTGGACTCAATTTTATTATAACTATAAAAAAAACCCAAACGGTTGCAAACAAATTAAACTGGGGCCAGCATTTTCCATCTGGAAACAAATTAACATGGGAAAAGAAAAGACACTACTAAGTGTTTGGTTCAGCACTATGTGAGATGTGCTCAGTATGTAATGCATTTATATGTAATGGGACACTAAGCAGTAACATACAAACGCTCTAGATTATTAGATTTATTTAAAACAGAATTCCAGAACAAATAGACGTATACCAATTAGGATGCACTTGGTTTGGTTTGCAGAGTAGCAGATTCAGAAACAAACATAGGCTGTTCTCGATGGGGCAATCTTGATAGACACCATATATATGATAGTGGATTAGTGGTATACTATTAAGTATTAACCATAGACGTACGTGGGAAAACACGAAATAGAAATCGAGTCGAGCAAGTGTTTGATCACTTGTCGGAAGGAGGAGCGGCAACAGGTGGTGGCGGAGAACCAGTCGCCGACGCGGACGAGGCCCCCGCCGCTTCGGAAGCAGCTGGAGCCGCAGGAGGAGGAGGAGGCGGCAGCAGCAGCGCCACCGTTGATGCTGACGATGAGGACAAGCTGCTCTTCAGTTCCCGCCACGCGGCCCCCAAGCCCAAGGCGGCGTCGGGGTCGGTGGCATAGGACGTGCAGAATTGGATGAGGCGGGCGAAACACATCCTGACGTACAGCTTGATGATGCCGGCACCGGTTCGCGGCGGAGTCCAGGGGCGTGCGGGCGGCGGACTCGCAGGCGCCGGCGAAGCCCTCGGCCTCGAAGCGGATGGTGTAAGCACTGGGCGCCCGCATCAGCCGCACGAATCTCTCCCACCATTCCCGTCGCGCCAGCTCTGCGGCAGCGGCCAGACCCCCAGCCGAGTATGCAGCGCCTCCCGCATCAAAGGTGGCAACTGTGCCAGCAAGGACGCGGCGGCTGCCCCGGCCCAGCCCGCAGGGATCGAGATTGAGCGGCCGCGCATGGAACCGCCGCGGCCACGGCCCCCCGCGGCAACGTGGCGGACAGAGAGAGCGTCTCTCAAACCCTAGCTAAACCATCCATCCACGAATCGATTGGGGGCAACTGGGAAAGGCAAGAGTCGAGTCGACACAAGGGGGAGGAAGGGGAAAGGGCTGCCTCGTTTTGGGTTGGGCCGGCTTTCATCAACGGAACAAGGGAAGGCAGTGGGCCGGGCGGCCCATTCTTCCGCTCCCGGCCCGCTACTTCTTCCTGTTTAGTATTTGGCCATTTTTGCTTCTTCTTCGTCCGTCCGGACCGTCCCTGCCTGCCTTCGTTCTCACGTTAGTTTCTTTTTTTTTTTATTTCACATTTATTCTGCTTTTCTTTTCTTTTTTCAGTTTGAATTTTGTTCTGTAGTATTCCTTGGGTTCATGTTCAGCTTACATACATATTGAAAGGCGCGCGGGGCCGGGCCGGGGCTGATATATATGATGGACGGATATATCATATATCGATGACTTCGTTATTGAGCTCTGCTGTCAGATCAGCAGAGGTCTTTAATTTCTCCGTCCTGATCAGTGATCATCGATCGATCACTTTTATTCAAGAATATATATTGCATGTACAAATTAAGACAAGCAGGCGCGTCTAGTTGGGTAGAGTTTGTACGTTATTAGCAAGATCGAAGAGCTAGCTAGGCTACGTACGTATGATGATTTATTGCATGGCCGATCTCGACATATGATATGATATGATATGCATGTCGTGTCGATCATTTTCCTTTTGCTAAGTGCACTGCACGTGGGCATGCAAATGTTGCCGACGAGGGATCGGAGGCGGTCAGGGGTCCCGCCCGGCCGGTAGGGTAGCTAGAGAAAACGTCACATCACATGCATGCACACGCACCAGACGTGTCGAAACAAACTGCAATAATGCAATGCAACGTTGTTGACACATATGCACCTGCTAGCTGGCATATCGAGTGCATGCAGTGTGCGTGCATTTCAATTATGATTCACAGCGAGCGAGCGATCGATCGATCTATATATACAGATTGCTTGTTCCTCCGGGGTCTATATATATGTATATGCATGCTGCTAGGAAAGCTAGCGTGCATACAGCAGTGGTGCGGATCGGACATATATATGTGTGTGAAGAGTTTTATCTACATACGCTTGTAGCTACACTCACCTTCAATAAACCAATAAAGGTATGTTCGCATACTCATTTATCAGTTTCAATATGTTTATATACTTATTTTAAGATACCTCATAGGTCACCACATGAAAAAATTACAAAACAGTCCTTGATTTTAATTTATTATAATAATACATTTATATTATTACATATAATGAGGTATGTCCACATACCTCAAGTATATTCTCATACCTCACGTATATACCACCATAGATGGTCTAGTATGATCACATACTCCGTGTACATACCTTTCGTTCGATTAGATACATTCAAAATCTTGAGATACAGAGGTGAGTGTAACTACATGCGCATGTAGCTACAGTGTGTGTGTGTATATATATATGTATATATGTGTATATATATATGTATATATGTATATATGTGTATGTGTGTATATATATATGTGTGTGTATATATATATATGTGTGTGTGTGTATATATATATATATATATATATATATATATATATATATATATGTGTGTGTGTGTGTGTGTGTGTGTATATATATATATATATATATATATATATATATATATATATATATATATATATATATATATATATGAAAATTCCTTTCTACATGCGCATGTAGCTACACTCACATGTGTATCTCAACATATATATCCATCACTGAAAACGTAGCTATAGCTAGCAGTACATCGATCCTCGATCGATCGATCACAAGCAAGATCCACAACAACTCGAGAGATCTGCTTGCCTTCAGCTATATATATAGCACACGCAGCTGCCAGAATATATTGAACACCGCCGCGCCGGCATTATATGTTGTAAGTAGTAGTGCATTCTTCTACATTATTCAGGTATCATCAAATGTTACCAGATCATCGATGTGCATGCTAGGCAGGACAGCCTGCAGCTCATTATTATTGATTTTGTTCCGCATACAGCAGATACATTATTATTAAAAAATTGTGCCGTAAGTGTAAAGCATGACCGTTTCTTCTTCTGTTGGGCCGAACATCTTACATTATTGATGGCCTCTGGTCATCTTCTTCTTCCTTAGCTTGCCGATCGATCGATGTATTGGCATGGGTGGAACGAGAAAGCTCCCAAAATGCTCTTCTCTAAAGGACAGCGCCGCAGTGCCCGCAACGGTGACCACCAGGACTGCCATGCCATGGATCGAGCTACCAGAGGGCTGTCTTGGTCATAACACGACACCATCCTACTGGATCCAATTCTACGGTCGGTTTCTGATCTACTCCGTACCAGCCTAGTATATATCTTTACAGCATGCATGTGATAATTAAGCGGCCAACTATATATTCTAGCATGCATGAACATTCTTATGTTTTTTTTATCTGAAATAATGTTTTCAGGGAAAGCTGCAGGCATGCACACCTTAAGCTTGGAGCAGGTTATGTACTACATACCTCGCATAGCATTATTCCCACCCATTTGCTCTTCTGCTTGCTTCTCTTTTAATTCACTAACATGTGTATATATATGTACATATATAATTGAACAGGGCATTTTATATGTCTTTATTTATTCAGCTCATAAGTGTGATCAGATACATCACACGGCTGAATTACAGATGGTGCCACACAAATTTCGAAACACAGGTAGGTTTGCTTTATTCATCTTGTTGCCTCCAACCTATTGTTTCGAAATTATTTACATCTGACGTACGGCATGTTGAGTTGACTTGTAGGCTGTAGCTACCATATGGGTATGGGTTTTTCCACTTTATCCTCGCTATATATATGCTGGGCTCCACGTATATATGTTGTTTGTCGGCTGGGACACACATCATATATACAATGAAAAGGTAAGGTTCACACGTACGGCCGGCCGGGAACTTGAATATATAATAATGCAGTATATGTATGAAAAAAAAAACATAAATATTGTGTGTTGTTTCGTTCTTGGCTGCATGTTTGATACATACTCTGCACATTTCACGACTCAGGTGGAAAAATGGATATGTCAGCTCAGCTGGACAGACAGGCACGTACGCGGGTCCATATTGGTAACGAGGATCGTCTATCTACCTAGCAGCAATATGTTAGCAACTCTGATGAACAAGAAGACAAGACAGAGGAAGGTCCAAGCGTTGTACGTACTTATACAAAGGAAAGGCTCACGTACACGAAGGCCGGCCAAATGCAAACGTTACTGGGTCGGATTGGGTCGTCTCTGTGCTTGCTTGCAAGCACCAAAGGGGACAGCCCATGTAATGAGAGTATTTAGTTGCTATGGAGAAGGAAAGAGAAATTTATTCAACTCCTTTCCACCAACGAGTTCACTCTTGCTGTATCTCCATGCTGTGCTTGTACATATATGATCAGATCAGTCAGTCAGGAAAAAGGGGACCTGCTGTATTTGTTGGAGTTCATTACTAACCCGAGATTCTCACCGTATAATGTAGCTGGCGTATCTCTTATCGTTGAGCTTTTATTGTGCGCCATGATATAAAAAGAATCTCATAAAGGATCATCGGCTCACTTTGATAAGTAGGTGTGCCTTGTTGTGTTGCCTTCTTGTTTGTTGACAGTACGTCAGAAACAAGTCTGTCCATATACTGTGCAGCAAGCAAGAGCGTGCTTTGAGCTTTACCATACAGCAACCTTAGTCACATGATTTGATAATAGGATAATACCAAATCGAATCAAGCATGACTACCTTTTGTTGCCTCATGCATCAAGCATGGGTGAACTCTAATTGTTTTGTCATGCTGTAGCATCAGTAAGATGGTGAAGAGCAAAGCCTCGTGGAGCCAGGTTGTGAAAAGCACCAGGCCGGCAAACCTGTCCATTAAAGCAAGAATTAAACCTCCAACCACAAGATCTTGATATTTGGTTTGCACGTACTGACAGTACCATTGCAGAGTGTCACTCACACGCCAGCTCTTCGGTACGTATATATGCTCTTGATTTCTCTTGACCGTGAATGACTTTTTTTCTCCATGAACAATCCCTCGACGTGCACACAGTCTATACTTCATGTACATACCTTTCGTTCGACAAGATACCATCAAAATTATAAGATACACAGGTGAGTGTAGCTACATACGCATGTAGAAAGGAATTTTCATATATATATATATATATATATCTTGTCAGCAGATCGAGGGGGCAGGTCCGGTCCATGCTATAATATAGCGAGACGAGGCAGCAAGGAAACAGTACCTGATGAAGGTGGATGGATCGAGGCAAAGAGGAAGAAGTAGCGGGCCGGGAGCGGAAGAATGGGCCGCCCGGGGCTCCCTGCCTTCCCTTGTTCCGTAGATGAAGAAAGCCCAGCCCAACCCAAAACGAGACGACGAGGCATGCATGCATCCCCTGCTCTCTCTCTCTCTCTAACTAGCTAGGGTTTAGACGGTTGCGCGGCGCCGGCGAGCGAGGGATGCCGAGGCGGCAAAGCAACGCTGCCGAGGGAGGCCGCGGCTGCAATTCCAATGCTCTCTCTGTCCGCAACGTTGCCGAGGGGGGTCGGGGCCGCGGACGGAGCGGCCGCGGCAGATCAATCCGGATCCCGGGCGGGGGCTGGGCAGCCGGCGCCTACTACTTGCAGGAGCCTGCCACCTGGGCTCGCGGAGGCGGTGCTTCCTGTGCTGGGGGTGTGGCCAGCGCCGCAGAGCACGCGCGACAAGTACGCGGAGAGACTCGCGAAGGTGATGGACCGGCCCAGCTGGCTTACACCGATCCGCTTCGTCGGCGGCGTCCTGGATCCCGGGCTGGCCAGGCGCGTCACCGCCGCCATCGAGGCCGAGGCCTTCGCCGCCGCCTGCGAGACCGCCGCCCGCACGTCCCTCGACTCCGCCATGAGCCGGCTCAACATCTTCAGGCTGTACGGCATACTGTTAGGCTCGCGCCTCACCGACTTCGGCAAGTCCTAATTCCACCGACCCCGACGCCGCCTTCGACGCCTTGGGCTTGGGGGTCGCGTGGCGGGAATGGAAGACCTCGTCCTCATCGTCAGCGACGCCGCCGCTGCCGCTGCCGCCTCCTCCTCCTGCGGCTCCTGCTCCAGAACCGGCGGTGGCCTCGTCGTCGGCGACTGCTCCGCCACCCGCTGCCGCTCCTCCTTCCCACAAGTGATCCAACACTTGCTCGACTCGATTCTTCGTTGGAAATTTAATTGTCCACTCGTGGTTTCCTACGTACGTCTATGGTTAATGCTATCGTATCTGCTGTACATCTATTTAAGATTCGCTCCATCCAGAACAACTTATCTATGGTTAATACGTACTATCATATATATCTGCTGCTCTCTATCTAAGATTCGCCCGATCCAGAACAGCTTATGTTTGTTTCTGAATCTGCTACGTACTCTGCAAACCAAACCAAGTTATATATTGACGGTGCAACTTAATTTGGTGTAAATTTATTTGTTCTGAAATTCTGTTTTATTAAATCTAATAATCTAGAGCGTTTGTATGTTACTGCTTAGTGTCCCATTTAAACCAAACACGCATTTGAAGGTATTATCTTCTGTAATTTGATTACGTTGCATAGCGCTTAGTATCTTAGTTTCTCTTCTTTTCCCATGTTATCATTGGAGGATCGGAGTCTTATTTACTTTCAGGATGGAAAATGCTGGCCCCGGTTTGTTTGCAACTGTTTGGGCTTTTAGTTATAAAATTGAACCCAGCTGGTGGGTGCGTCGATTTTGCAGTATCGTTTAACAGATAATCTGCTATATGCTTTGTGATTGGCTAATACGCACTAGCAGTATCGTTTAATTTAATATGTTGCGTGCATTGCCTTTTCGACTCTCTATATCCGTGCGCGCAAGAGTTCACACACAAGAGAGCACGCTGTTTACGTTGATCCATAGAATAATTAATTCAAATGTTGTATGCTGAAACATGTCCGTCCAGATGGGAGTTGGGGTTTACTTTATTCTTTGGCTTATGATTATGACTGGAAACCCTGCGCGCGGCGTTGCCGCTCAAAAGCCAAGATGCACCAGTTTCATTTGTGGAATCCAAGAACTTGTGTCCTGATACAAATGCCTGTAGATGCCGTTGAATTATTAGGATCTCCATGGACCATGGCAAGTAGCATAGTAGAAGACGGAGCAGGGCAGTGAGATGAAATTGTTGTTGTCTTCATTTGAAACAAAACCCAATACATAACTGAAATGGTGCTACAAATAGCAATAACAGAAGAAAAGATTGCAGCAGCACTACTGTGCCAGGATGCTATACAACCTTAGTTTTATAATTTGTAGCATAGTTTAAAGTCAAGAAAACACATATAACCTCTTCAGGTCACAAAAAGTTTGACACAATCATTAAGACACTAACTAAAGACTGCTTGTATAGGTATATCTATGTACTCCGTACACCAGAAGTTAATTGAGCAAAAGATGCCCCATTAGGTTGCTTGCAATCCTGCATCATATTAAAAAGAGTTTGCATGAAAATAGTTGAAAGTGGAATAAAAGTAACTAAAAACTGGAGGTGATAGTCGGAAATACTTTCAATTCGCCAGATAAAAAATGGAAAGGGAACTATAATAGCAAGAATTTATCATTCAATGATTCAGCAGAGTATCAAAGTCAAAATAGGTTATTCGAATTTGATCGATGAAGAGGTCACTATATAGTACCAATACATGATTATTTGTTTTCTCAGATATTATTCCTATAAAATGTAGAGCCATTTATTATCTGAATGCGAGTATATAAGACTAAACTAATCTGGAATAAAATTTATATTTGGATATAGTAGAGAGCATGGTAAGCTAACACTATGAATCACAAGTATTCAGGGAGATTCCATCATAGAAGTCCTACGTATGTAGAACTTTCTTTTATCGATGATCAACTCGACTTATTTTAAATAATGTCTTCTGATCAGAATGTCTAGTGGTGTGCCTCACATGGGTTTAAATCCCAGCATCCTAGGTGTACGAGCAATTCCATTGCATGCTAAATTTGATGTTGAATCTAGCAATCCGATTCATTTTTTGTCCATATACTTGTGGTGATGCTCAGTTTTTTTCTGCATTTTTTTTCGTCTCTGTTGGTTCTCTTCAAATTTAGGCCTCGTATGTACCAATATTTATTAGGACCCCAATAGTCGATGTATAAAGCAGGAGATTATCCGTAATCTAAAAATTGTGGCAATCTCATAAATAAACATAATCTGCTTAGATGCTTTCTGAGGAAATGTTTGTGAGACGAGTAGAGTTCATGCAACAGTTCACAATTTCGTTAAATGAATCAGAACACAATATGATCTCATCATAGAGCAAATATATGTGAACACCAAAGCAATTACCTGCAAAAGGTGTTTTATCGGCGGATGTAAGTGTAGTTTTTCCCTTCACTTACATAATTGAGCTATAGAAGAAATCAAGCAGGTCAATAGCATTGGTAGAGACATGACAGTTTTTGGCAATCTTTTGGTTTTACTAGCAAAGTTTGAAATTTTGCTGTTCAAATCTCAACTATCGAAAGATTTTACAAGATTCAGTTACAGATTTTTCTTAATGTCTACCATCAGGACTGGAACGTGGAATTCCTATATATATGTTTGTGAGAGCACAAATAGGTACACCCAGAAATGGAATAAAATATGTGTATCGTAAGGTGGTTTGACCTTACCAGTGCTCCACCCTTGAGGACAAACTCATTCGTTACTGGATCTTTCTGGATAGTAACAGTAAGACTAACACCACTGCTCCAACGTCCAGTGGTGTACATTCCTCTTGGTGCAATATTGATGATATGCTTAAAAAGTTGACTCTTTTGCAACACCAGGATCTCCCATTAAACATATGTGCTGGTCTCTTCTTATATGGATAGTTGCTGAATTTAGTAAACCAAAAGCAGAAATGTCTTCAGTCTGCAACTGAATTCATACTTCAAATCTACAACTCATGTGCAGTCGTATTCATACTTTCTCAAAAAGGAAAAAAAATACTAACTGAAAAATAGATACTGCTGCAAAGCAACACAAAGGAATCTGCATGCCCAAAGTGAAAGAAAAGTTACAATTTGGTTTACCTTTCTAGTCAGCTCTCCTCCTGGACGAACAGTCGGAGAACCTGCATCCTTTCCTATTTGACCACGCTCCATCTTTTGCTTCCTCTAGTAAAGGTCCATTAGACGAAGAAGATCAATCACATTGGCTGTGAAGAGGACCTCGGTAAAGATGAACTCATCCTCAGTCAAGAAGATCCTGGCAGACGACGTTGGTTGAGGGCACTGTCGTTGACGCCGCGGAAGAAGAGCTTGGGGAGGTCTCTTCACAGGTATCCGGGCAGCGCTCAGGCTGGGGCTGGGGCTTGGAGTAGCGGTGGGGATAGCGTGGCAGCACTCGGGAGAACTAGACAAGGGCGGGGAGGACGCCCGAGAGAGAGGCATCGGGCGGGTATGTTTTCAGGGAAATAAGCTGCACAGCTTGGAGCATGCAGGGCGGGTATGTTTCCACCCATTTGTTGTTCTGCTTGCTTCTCGATCCTTTATTCGTCACTAACATGTGCATGCATGTGTATGTACATATGTAATTGAACAGGGCATTTTATATATCTTTATTTATTGAGCCGAAGAAAGAAAGGACTGCTGCTGCATGCGCCGGAACTGAATGAAGCCGTCGATCTGGCGGCAAGAGCGATTGGGTGCGATCGGATGGACCTATTGTTGGGCCCGGCCCAAAATGTGGGAAATCCAAAGGATCGGAAAAGTACTGTGTTCGCATGGCAAATACTGGCATCGGTGAATGTACGTGTACACTACACCAATATAGTATCTTCTTTTTTCCTATGTCGGTGAATTTTGTTTAACCCTAATACAAAACCTTCATCGATCCAAAAAAAAAAAAAACTATAACCTACTTCGTACATCTAAAATTGTCGAAATAGATAGATGGGTTCACTTGAACACTAAACATTAACACAGTCGAAGCACATTGTGGTTCAAACGCATTACACGACCTATTAAACGGGACAGAAGCGGCTAAGTCAACAAAAAATGGTTCCTTAGCTAGTGTGTGGCGTTTTACTATATACTACTGTAGTAGTGTTTTAAATGGCCGGACATAATGAAAATTCACGATGCCCTAAAATAGAAATATCTTTCAAATTAAATACATATTGGAAACCACCTTTTACTTATGTAACATCCAATTCACACATGATTTTTCTACACTCTTCCGTACTAATAGGTATGAGTTGTGGCTAAAAATACATCAAGTTAATAATAAACGTGCTCCTCTGATTTTTAACCATAGCAATCGCTGCATTAGTTAAATTAAATTAATCAACGTGCGCAACGGGAACAAAAAAAAAAAAAACGAACGTGCGCGCCAAGGGCCATGCGGCACACAAGCGCTGAACAAAGCTCCACTACCTAATCTGTGTTTAGCGCTGAACCAACCGGATGTTTGGTTTAATTAGGACCCGATGGCCACGCTAAAAATTTGACACTCCGGACCAAAATTTGGCAAAACTATATATCTTCTGTCTAGCCAAAGGTAGGTAACGATGACTGGCTGGCTCGTTGGGCCGATGCCGGGCCACAGCCCATTATCGGGAGGAACTGCCTCTGTCGGGTGGGCCAGACCTCCTACTTCACTAGTGCTTTGGATACTGGCACACGCCACGGCACGGCAGCAGTAAAAACGAACGGAACGCCATACATCTCCTTTTCTTTTCTACCCACCACCATTAATTTACCCCTCTCCCTCCCCTTCGCCTCCACCAAGGAAGGAGGGTTCCAGTGCCACTGCACTGCGATCGCCCTCCCTCCCTCCCTCCTTGGATCGGAACAAGCCAAGCGAAGCCTCCATTTCTAAGGTACGAGCCGTACCACCACCCCGAACCACATTCCCTTCCTCCCCCTTTTTCTCCTCCTCAACCCACGCTTTTTTTTTTCCTGCTTGCCAGCCAAAACCCCACAATCTAGCGGCGGCGGCCGCTTTCGTCTCCGCCCAAGAGAACCTCGGGATCCTTTTTTTTTTTCTGTTGCGGTCGTGTGGTGCTTCTTCGATTTCGATTCTGCTGGGTGAACTACTATCTGCTACTGCTTTTATTTTTAACTCTTAGAATAGATAGGTAGTAGTGGTGTCGCTCGCTCCATCGATCGATCATGGCCCGCCCGCCCGCAATCTGCTACCGATGATGATTGGTTCCTGCCGTGTCGTTTGCGCGCGACAATGATTGGGGATGGCCGATAATGCAATAGTAATGCAGCCGCGTCAGCCATCTATGCAGCTTTGAGCAGGGCGGCGCTGGTTCTGATTCGTGTGAACTCAACAGAACAGGGTTTTTTGCTTTTGCGGTGGGGGATTTTTTTTATTCCTCCCATTTCCCTCTTTTTCACACAGTGACCGCAGTTGCTATCTCGATTACACATCATCTAGGTTTACTTCCCCACCACATTATCCATCGCCCCCTGGCCTTCATTGATTTCGCATGTGTGGAGTGATCTTTGCCCAATTATTAGCTAGTGCACTGCCTTCATGTACAACTTGTTTGGTTCCTTCATGTACATTGATTTCACATGTGTGGAGAATCGTCTTGGGAGGGATTTGGGCCTTGTACTGGCGCATTCCATCAACGTGTTTACTCATGCTTTATCTCCATGTGCTTGCACATATGAACAGTCAGGAAAAAAGGGGACCTGCTGTATTTGTTGGACTTCATTACTAACCTGAGATCCTCACCGTATAATGTAGCCGCGTATCTCTTATCGTTGAGCTTTTATTGTCACTAAATTGTGCAAGCTAGGGCAACTCCCAAACCATTTGTGCCTCGTGATATTAAAAAAAAAAATCTCAGAAAGGGTCATCGGCTCACATTGATAAGTAGGTGTGCCTTGTTGTGTTGCCTTCTTGTTTGTTGACTGTCCAGTATACTGTGCAGCAAGTAAGAGCGTACTTTGAGCTTTAGCATACAGCAACCTTAGTCACATGATTTGATAATAGGATAATACCAAATCAAATCAAGTAACTGTATTTTGCATGACCACCTTTTCTTGCCTCATGCATCAAGCATGGGACTGGATATTACATTGATCGATGACACACTGTAACTCTAATTGTACATTTCCTTTTGTTTGTCATCCTGTAGCATCAGTAAGATGGTGAAGAGCAAAGCCTCGTGGAGCCAGGTTGTGAAAAGCACCAGGCCGGCAAACCTGTCCATTAAAGCAAGAAGAAACCTCCAACCACAAGATCTTGGAGCGGTGATATTTGGTTGCACTAACAGTACCATCGCAGAGTGTCACTCACGTCAACTATTTGGTATGTTCTTGATTTCTCTTGATCACAACTCTTTTCTAGCTCCTATGCTTTTACAAATTAAACGCCTTTGTTTTTTTTTTTCCATGCCTCCCAAAGCGTAGCAACTTGTTGAGCAATCCACCGTCTTAGTGACCATTTATGTCATGTTTCAGGCTTGCCAAAAACACATATCTCCTATGTGCGGAACATTAAGGAAGGACTGCCCCTCTTCCTCTTCAATTATGATGATCGCAGATTGTATGGTATCTATGAAGCTGCAGGCAGTGGCAAGTTCTGTCCTGAATCAAATGCATGGTCACATGATGGCAAGGGAAAGACAAGCTATCCTGCCCAGGTACAATCCCTGATCTCCCGTACTCTTCTTGCTCATCTCTCAATGAAATGACTCCTACATGCATGCCCTTTTATTTGTTTATAGGTTGCAATGAGGATAAGGGTGTGGTGTATTCCACTAGCAGAAAATCAGTTCAGAAATGCTATTGTAGCCAACTACTACCAGAACACACCCCATCATCTCCCCGGCCAGAAGCTTCATTACTTCATGTTTGAATTGGATCATGCTCAAACAAGTGTTTTGATGGATATGTATACTCCTTCTCCTCCTCCCAATACTTTCTGGATGCCCCCTGCTGCAGCACCGGCTGATGAACACGTGAGAGAATTAGCCCTGTCACCTGGATGGGCACCGGAATGCGAGGGAAACAATGACCTCAAATCGGAAAAGGTCGCAAAGTCATATGCAGACATAGTAAAGAAGAAAACATTAGAGGAAGTTGGGGCAGGAGATGTGAAGGAACATGAAAGCTCAGGTAAGGAATCTTCTAATGGTTTTGATGATCTGGATTGTGGAGAAACACCACCGGAGAGGGAGGAGAATGCACTATCAGATATGGTGGTTAAACGTGCAGCAACATCAATACCCTCACGAGCAGGAAAAAGTGCTTGACTTCAGTTGGATCTTACAAGAGCACAAGAATTTGCCTGGCCAGCAGTGGAATTCTGATTTTTATGCCAATGCAACTGAAGCTGAAGATAACAGCGCGTATAGCTATAAGTATGCCCAAGAGGTCAAATGTGCAATTCTGGATGGGCACTCTAGTTTGCCAGAAACCTTATACACTGAAGTTGATAAGCTCTCCCGGGGGCATTCTGATTTGCTGTTGCAGTTATTGGACTCTGAAACATGTACAGAAGCTAAGGTAAAAACTTTGCACTTAACTGATATCTGCATCCCATGTTACCATCCTAGTTTTGTGTGTCTCTTCATTCTGTCTTACCAGTATGGTTAGCTGATGTCTATCGATTCCAAAATTTTCACATTAGTTTTGTTTGATGCAGCTAATAGAGGCAGTTAAAGAGCTATCTGGGCGCATAGAGGTGATGGAGAAGAAACAGGTCTCTTCTGATATGCCATAACCTCTTGAAATGCCTTACAGCTGTTATACTGAACCATGCAATCTTGAATTTGATTTGTAAAGTGTGCACTATATGCACAGAATAAACCAGAAATTGCACTTTGGAAAAGATCTGTTGATGTACCTAAGCATGGAAAGGCACTAAAAAGTGGAAACCAAGAGAATAAATCTAGGGACATATATTATTTATCTAGATATTAGACTTCATCACATGTGTGTAAGACTGGAATAGCTAAATTTTGCACTCTATAGAATGGCTAAACTTGTTACGTAGTTTTGATAGGGAGAAATCATAAGATGCTTGTAGTCCTCCTTCATGGCTACCCACTTGCTTGCTGGAAATTAAGAAAACATGATCAAGTGAAATGATTTTCATTTTTCCCATCTTTGAATCTTTCTAGATCGGTCTCGCATCTACCCTAATAATTAGAATCTATTTTGTGATCAAAATGCAGGCTTGGTCCAACAAAGAAGTCAAATACCTACAAGGGGTCAATGAGATGTTACTGAAACGAATTGTGGAGCTGAAGGGCACAGTGAAGACCTTGAATTCAAAAATAGATCCTTTAACCCTAGACAATTCGCTTAACCAGTTTGTTGAACAATGTTTGGGTTCAGAAGATGTTATTTATCTAGTTGGTGGCTTTGATGGCTTCTCATTTTTGCCAACGCTAGACTCTTTTTCCCCTTCATTGGACATACTAACACCTCTCAAACCAATGGGGATTGGGAAGTCATATGCCTCAACTGTTGCATTAGATGGCAAGATATTTGTTCTTGGTGGTGGTGATGGTGCTTGCTGGTTTGATACAGGTTGGTAATTATGTTTTCCAGTTTGGTTCCCTATTGAGTTCTCTTATTGCAGTTTCTGTCCTGATTATGTATTTATCTTTCGTATGAAGTTGACTGTTATGATCGAAGCCGTGATGATTGGACGACATGCCCATCATTGACCCACGATAAAGGGAGCCTTGCTGGGGTTAACGTCAATGGGAAAATCTATGCATTTGGTGGTGGAGATGGAAGTGATTGTTTCTCTGACGTTGAGGTATTTGATCCTGCTCATGGGAAGTGGATAAAGAATCAACCTATGCTGGAAAAGGTACCTGTTTCGACCATTCATAAAGCTTTTCTTCTACTACATGACCGAAGCAGTTAGTGAAACATGGACAATTTACCTAGGACAATATCAACTAGGTCAAGTAATAGCCATCTACTCATGGATGTTTGATTCTACAGATTACAATGATGCAAAACAATTCCTGATTCCATCTCACTTTCCTGTACTGTTTTTTTTTTTGGGGCATTATTTGCTTCTGACACATAAATATGAACATAACATGATGAACTTTGAATGACTTTTCGTCACTTTGTTTTTCAGCGCTTTGCTCTAGCTGGTGGAGCACTTAACGGTGTGGTTTATGCCGTTGGTGGGTTCAACGGTATTCAATACCTGAGGTGCTGCCCTTTTCCTGCTAGCACTTAGTACTTGATCGGTTCAGTTTTGATCTGATGGAAATACATTAACTTATGAAAATTCGAAACCATGTTCAAATGTAAATATGAATAAATTGAATCATTCAGCAAATATTCATTAGCCTATTCTCTATTGCCATCATGGCTGTGAAGTTATTATTTCTTGGAAGTGGAAGACACACAAGAAAACTTTTCTGCTAACTTTGTGATGTGTGTTGCCAGCTCTGCTGAGAGGCTTGATCCTCGAGAGCGTAATTGGAAAATGCTCCCAATGATGAGTGCGGGAAGGGGCTGTCATACACTTGCAGTGCTTGGTGAGAAGATGTAAGTTTGTAGATCTTTCTTTATATGACAAAACATTCAACTGAGATTTGTAGCACGTTCCCTTTTCAAAAAATTGCTTCATACTGCGCACCCAGCAAATCAAATGCAGGTCTGCGTCAGGGCGGATTTTCTTACCCGTTCGTTGATGTAATTTGGCCTTGTATTTTGTTCCAGATTCTCGATTGGTGGTTATGATACTGGGGCAAAAGCAATGGTGGCCACTGTTGAGGTGTACGAGCCAAGGATGCCGTCATGGGTAATGGTCGAACCCATGAACTACACCAGAGGATACCATTCTTCAGCCGTGCTTGGCGACTCGATATTCACGTTCGGTGGGGTTAAAGGTGAAGCAGATGCAATCTTGGATGTGGTAGGTGGCTGTGCACGAAACGCCGGATTTCTTGCCTTGTCCATTTGGCTGTCTTATGTTGCATCAATGGCTTAACTAACAGCTAGGCCCTCTCGGTGTTGTGTCTGTGTGTCAGGTGGAGCACTACAAGGAAGGGTGTGGCTGGGTGACTACTGATCTGAAGGCAATTGGCAGGAGATGCTACTGCTCCGCCATTGTTCTCTGACTGCCTACAGCACTACTGACATTGGTGGATTTACGTAGCTTCTGACAATCAAGTGACCAGGAAACAGATAGGAGTACTAGGTAGAATGAGCTTAGGAAGCTCTCCTTAAGCCTGAATTAGAGCTGTAGACATTGAGGCCCTTCCTCTCGTTCCTGAATCGGAGAACTGTAAAACGTTGAGCTGTGTTGTTGTGTTGTCTGGACGTATGATGCAGCAACACGGGATCCGAATCTGAGTTTAGTACTGAACTAGAGCTAGAAGAGTAACTACGTGGATGATAATTACTTGGGTAACCCTGTGATGGTTATTTGGCTCTGTCTGTCGAGCTTTTGCGCTGTTCAGTTTGTCCTGCATGCTTGAGCAGCAACAGCAACTCTGTGCTTGTGCCTTTGTGGTGGTTTACCATGTCTGCGTTTCAGTACTGATGTTTGTTCTTTGAGTCTTTTACCTATGATGGACTGATGATCTTGGATATTGTTGGTATGGCTGGCTACCCTTTTTTTTTCTGAATCAAATGGTTCATTCTGTGTCTGAATTCAGTCACTTGCTAGTCAACACAGCACAGCGCTGGCTCTGCACAAGAGGGAAGGACTTGTGCCTCTGCCTCACTGCCACAACAAAGCAGATCAGGGTACTAGCGAATAGCGATCGCCCCCGATCCGGAATCCGATGGCCATCGGCGACACCGCCACCCCGGCGGCGGCAGCCAAGCTCTCCATCTCCGGCGCGGCGCTCGCGGCGCTCCTGCACCGCTGCGCGGCGGCCGCGGCCGACTGCGACGGCCTGCTCTACGGCCGCGCCGGGCACGTCCCGGCGCCGCCCGCCGCGCTCTCCGACTACGATGACCGCGCCGCGGCCCCGCCGGCGCCCGCGCTCTCCATCTCCGTCTCGGGCCACTGCTCCCTCTCCCACCCCTCCTCCCTCTCCGACCCCCTCGGCCACTTCCATCCCCCCGCCGACCTCGACTCCTCCCCCTCCCTCTCCGCCGTCGGCTTCTTCTCCTCACGCCGCCGCGCCCCGCTCCGCCCATCCATGCGCGAGCTCGCCCTCGCCCGCTCCCTCTCCGCAACCCTAGCCGCCTGCGCCACCCACCCGCTCCTCTTCATCCTCGTCTCGCCCTCCGTCTCCCCCAACCTCTCCACCCACTCCTACGACTACCGCGCCTTCCTCCTCCTCGGCGACCGCCTCGTCCCGGCCTCGCTTGGCGTCGTCAACGTCGGCCCTGGCTTCCGGGACCAGTACCACACCTTCTCCGCCGAGTCGCCCATGCCCTGGCTGCCGGCGGCGCCGGCGCCGGGCCACGCGCACAGCATTGGGGAGCAGAAGGCGGTGGACGAAATGGTGGACGGGTTTGGGATCGGGAGGCTGCAGGGGGTGCTGGGCTCTGCGGCGGGGCAGGCCGCGGAGATGGATGGCATGTACGCGGGGATGCTCAGGAAGCTCGAGAAGCTCGCCAGGGAGGTCGAGACGAGCAATCGCCGTGTGCTCGAGCAGGTTTCTCTCTTCATTTCATCTTCAGATCCCTCTCTCTGCAGTGACGATGCTGTTCATAAATTGATTCTCCATGCGCAACTGTGGTTCACTGTGATTAATTGACTTAATCGGTTAAGCTGCCTGTATTGCTAAAATAAAATTGTGCCTGGTTGGCATGTTGGATAGAGTGAGTGAGAATACCTTAAAAGGGGTTATTGTTCGTTGATTAGGCCTGTGCTTGATAACGGTTAACTGCGTTTGTTTGTAACCGCAATCCATATTCATGGTTGCCTAAACGGTCATGTGACGTCAAATGTTGCCGTTTAGCTGAAGCCGGTTTTGGGTTCCACTTAACATTGACAGCATGTTGCCTGAAATCTCCCATGCACCCCTTGTTTCAAACAAGCTCTAACATCGAACTGTCTTGAAATGGGCTAACAGGCACTGGCACTATCTATTAGGTAGTTCTCGCATTTTCTTCTCCATTTTTTTCAAGGAAAGAACTCTTAGAATCTTGGTGACTTGTTTAGTCGCATTATATGGGCATCATGAGCCTGCACCAGTTGTATAAGTGGTAAGGTTGTGGTTACTGGGGTCGTAGTTAAACAACTCTGTCAAGGCTTCAGGCCTTCAGCTTTTCTTCATGACAAGAAAGTGTGTAGATAGTGAGTTGGAGAAATAGAGATTGAGGAAAGTGATGGTGGGTCTGTTTCATAGTCACAAAGTTCCTGGATCAATGGGATTGAGGAACGGGGTACGCAACTTTTGAGGGTTTTTTACTAGACGGGAATGAAAATGACCCCGTGTACCCGGGTCGAGGGTCGATACCATCGTCCCCGTTTCTTGTGACTATGGTCTTCTGTATATTGGGACCTTGTGGAAATTAGCCCATAAACTTGCTTCACATGGCTTATTTGGCAGGAGTTGAATTCCTAGACTGCCATAAGTGCTTGATCTTTCTTATATATTGTTATTCGAGTGACTTTCCCTGCAAAGATTAATTCTCTGTTGCAGCAAAAATTTTAAGCTCTTATAGTCTGATTGTATTATTATTCTTGGCCCCTTCCTCGGTTGGTACTGAGTCAATGATGAACATATGTTCATCAGTTGTTATTATCTGTTCTTTCACTCTATTCTTCGATTGCTTTTCTGAAGTCTGTTTTGTCACCATATTGTTTTTGTAGGAAAATCGGAACCTGGTGCTGAGGTTCAGATATGCAGGAATGGAGTAAGACCCAAGTGTTTTTAGCTGCAAGGTATGCATCCCAAGGGGTTCTTTTTTTCAGTTTTAAGTATATTATGCAAATTTGCAGTGACTTGAATGTGTAGTGGTTCCAAGTTTCACTCCCATCTTGATAGTTTAGTCTCTACTCCTATAAAGCACTGGTTCGTGCATCGTCCGAGCCCGGGAGCAGGCGTGCAGCGCCTCTGCTTGCGTGCCTCTGGCGCCCGCAGCAGCGTTCCGCAACTGCCTCCGTGTCGCCCGAGCCACATACAGCCCACTGCAGCCTTACGCTCCTGCCTCCTAGACACGTCGCCCGGGCTCAGCGCCGGCGCGGCCTGCGCTCCGTACCCGTGGCTGGCCACGCGCGCCATGCCTGGTGCAGCAGCGCCCAGCACCCTGCGCTCTGAACCCGTGGCTGGCCTCGCATGCCCCAGCGCCGGCGTCCCAGTGGCCCCGAGCCGGCGCGCTCCGCGCCCGCGGCCTGAGCGCCGCGCCCGGGCCGATTGCGTGCCCCTGGCGCCGGCGTCCCAGACGGCCTTGAGCCGGCGCGGCCCGCGGCCTGTGCCTCGCGCCGCGCCCGGCGGCTCGGCGCCGACGCAGCCTGCACTCTGCACCTGCCCTCGGCGCCAGCGGCGCGAACCCGCACTCTACGCTCGTGGCCTCCGCCTCGCGCCGTGCCTAGTGCTGCTGCGGCCAGCGCCCCTCCGCTCTGAGCCTGCGGCTGCCTCACGCGTGCCCGCGGCCGGGTGTTGGCATCCTAGGGGAAGGAGCAGTGACACGTAGAGCAGCTGAGCGCCGAGATGCGATGAAGCCCCAGGAACGATGATTCAGTTTGTATGCCGGTGTTGCGGTAATCAATGAGGAGCCAAGGTTGGATGTTGAAGGTGCCTGCTCTGGCTCCGCTTAGGCTTGTGTCCATTGACCACTTGCTCCCTGATCGCACACTGTGTTGATTGATGAGATCGGCATGTCTAGCAGGCTACTTGACATGTCTAGCAGTTGTTCTTTTTTCAGAAACTTTTCTAGCAATTAGTACACCTGGTGAATGTGCTTGCCGGAATAAGCCTTTGAGTCTTACCAGGCTGGATTATTTTCCTTTTTTTGCATATAAACACATGGTCACCGATGTTTCACCGGTGTTTCTTCTGCTTAAATAAATAAAATTGTCTCTGAATTTCTATTCCATATCATTGTTTTCTGCCATATTAATGCATTCATTGTAACTTAACATATTATGTTAATCCTTGCGCAAATGGATTTCCTAAAGAACATAGTCTGTGTGAGCAGAGAGCAGTAGAAAGGTGTGTAAAGGGTTTTACCAGAATACAAATTTTGCTTACCATTGTTTTGCGAAATGCGATGCTTCTTTATTGCCTTTCGTTAGGAGTTTTGGGTGAAACTAGCGTGTAAGGGATTTTACTGGAAACAAATTTTGTTCACCGTTGCAACGCACGTGTACTCTGCTAGTTTTTTATTATGCACCACTTACTGTCTTGTGGTTGACTACTTTTGGTCTAGTAACCAAATAACTCGGAATGTATTCTTACAGTTTCTTTTGTGACAGAAAATGGTAGGAGCAATGGCCCTTCATATCTAGTCTGTACTATCCTAATGCTAAGTTAAATTAATAATTAATATACAAATTGCTCTGAGTGATTTAAGGTACCAAATAACATGGAGCCAAGAAACATGATATGCAGTCTGAAAAGTCTGCACCACTTTATTGGTGTGCAAGCTAGTGGACGTAGTGGACGTTGATGCGTGCCAGGCTACCTGGACCCGATCCTTGAAAATTGTGGTGTGATTGCTATTGCTTTTGCTTTTTGTGGAGTTAGTCCGGACGCTGTTGTGATTTTCCCCGCACTAATTAACTGCACAGCTAGTAGCTATCACTTGCTTAGCTACTCTCATAAGAGGGAGGGATGCATGATCTTACATAGATGGACCGGAAGTGCTATGCTTTAAGGTCTGTTTGATGCTTGGTGCATACCAAGTTATCAAGAACAGCTCGATCATTGTTCTGTTGCATAGCATGGCTTACATTCGCTTGGCTACCATGTGTTTACACACTTACACTGGACACTTGGTCGGCAGTCTGGGTGGTGCACTGAATTTTAGCAGTGGTGAAAGTTTGAGTAGCTGTGTTGATAAGCATCTTCCCTGCACATTGTGCGGCACAGGTGTAATCATTATGTGCTGACAGTTGTTCTCAACTGGTTTGCAGGGGGTACTTGATGCTGTGGGATATCGGACTATCAGAGTATCAGATATCAGAGGGTTGGGAGTCTAGGGAGTTGACAGTGTACATTGGACGTGGCTGTGTGGTCTGTCGGGCAGAGATGATGCGTTTGTGACTTTGTGTAGAAGAAAGGTGCGTGGCGCCTGAGGATGGTGGAGCAAGGGTGTGTTTATGTAAGGAGAGATGTGATGGGGGGTGGTGGTGGTGTTTCAGATACAGTTTGGAATGCTTGTTCGCTGGAGTGGGGACAGGTCAGGCTGTTAGGTTAAGTTGCAGCGCGTGCATAGCACCATCAGCATTATATGTTATACTATACTATATATATATGTGATGTAATCATTGTTGGACAAAATTGGGCTAGTCCTTCGCTGCTTTTGCGAAAGGAAATCACGCCACGCATGCTGTCACGTACTATATGTTTCCTTTGAATTACTGTTGGATAATAAAAGGCTAATGCTGAAGGTTGCTGATGTTTGGGAGGAGGAGACGAGAGGAGGCTATGGATTTATATGCTGAAAATTAAAGGAAAATTGAGGCGGAGATTACATATAAAGTACGTGTACTAGGAGAAGACGAGACGTGGAGGGGCCGGGTAGTGCATCGCCGCCGCCGGGCCGGACAGGCAGTACACCAGGATGGAGCTGCTGCGGTGGAGCCTTCCCCGGAAGAGGAGAGGAGAGCGATGGGACGAGAAGACACCTTCCCGAGGCGGAACGGAACGGAACCGAACCGAGGGTTATGTTAATATGTGGCTGCTGAGGTTGACGTTGATGATGGTGACGTGACCACGAACGAATGAATGACTCTCCTTGTGTGTCAGCCGTTGTTATCTGACAAAGTGATAAGTCAGCTTAGTTTTTTTTTTTCATAATATACGAAGAAGGGGGCAGGCCTGCACCGGGTCAAATCCCTCCGTCCTTCCGTAGCACGTTCGTACGGCAGGCACCATGGTTTGTTCCAAAGTCAACGAATGACCTCGCTCTTTGACAGTTTGGGCTGCAAGTATAGTCGGGCGTGCCTATGCAACATAAACGTTGGCGTTAGGTAGATTGTAGATTTCCGGTGCCATTGCCAAACACCCTCCCCGGGTCATTAATATATATAGGGTGCTTTTGATTAAAAAATGTTATATATTAATGACCTTAGGGAGAAATAGACATTTTGGTTATAATAAGCCGACGAATGAGTTTATCGGTATTTTCTTAAAATGCGACTGCATGCGACTGCATCCACTAACCACACCATTTCTACCTTACAAGGACGGTCGAAAAGGTCTGTACCATTTTGTTGGTTATTACTGATCTGACTTGACGGTCTAGAGTAATCCAAATAATATAGATGGTCTAGCACGTACTACTGTATTTATTTTTGCGCAAGGTGAACAAAAAGGTCAGATCTTTTTCGTTTTCCTGTGAGAATTTCTTTATTTAGCGCAAACAGAGGGATAGTCCGGTTAGATAGATAGATAGATGCGGCTGATAGGACGTAGAGAGACAGGCAAAGTGATACATGGTACTCTCTCTATACTTTTATATATGTCGTTTCGGACAGCAATTCTAGTACAAAATGAATTAAAGTTTGATGTCCTAACGTCAAATAAAAAAAAATACTGGAGGTAGTAATATGGAAGGCAAGGGGTGGGTGCAGTGCAGGCAGCAGAGCATGACCAGCAGATGCAGCCTCCCCCAGTAGGAAGATTAGATACGCAGGGTTTTCCTCTCTGTAGTCGATCGACCGAGTGCTTATCAGGGTGGGGTGACTACTGGACTGCACTCGACTCGACTCGCCTTTGCAAAATTGTACGTACCACTGTAGTGGACCCCACCACCCGCGGAAACGGAACGGAACGGAACGGCTCCGTCCTTTTTAGGTACGGTACGGCAACGACGCAACGCACCACCACCCACCGTCTCAACCACCAAAGCATCTCTCTTCCCACTCGCCAGCTCTAATCTAGTGGTGGAATATTATTAGGTCAGTATACTAGTACGAATGGAACCCATTCACCAGCAAACATCTTCGGTCTACACCAAAGCTTAATCAAAAAATCATTGTGCAAAGTGTTTCATACCAACCTTCTTCCTACATCCTACACGATTACAGTTATGTATGAAAAAGATGATAGGCATGCTGGTCACCATTTCCTATTTGGCTCCACATAACACCATTTTCGTTTTTTCCCCCTTCCAAAATTCTATATAATATCCTCCTTGTAGAAGTTAAGAAAGGTTTAGTGGACCTAGTTTAGGTATGCGCAGTGAGAAAAAAAAACACTTTTTTTTTTTGGGAATTAACCATCATCACATCTCTAGTTAGGTCTTCAATCGACAAATACCTAACATTCTGTTGCTCACTGCTCCGTATCCTCAACGATTAAACGAATATTGATTGGCTCAATTGCGCTGATATGGAATGTATTGCTTTTTTTACTGCTTCAACGATTTATAAATGATTATTAGCAATTCACCACTCCGTATCTTGCTATTGCGGTGGGTGGAGGTGGAAGGCTTAAGGCTGGAAGCCTTCCCCAGAACCCCGCAACGCAAAGGGGCAAGCAAGAGTAGTAGACTGTATAGAGTAGCGACGAGACGAGACGAGAAGAGGCCTTCCCAGGGCGGAAGCGGAACATGTGGTATACTCTTGATGGTGACCTCACCACGATGAACGACGTACTGACTCCGGCTTTGTTTTTTTAAGAAAAAAAATACGTATATAATAAAAAGGAGGGTTGCTCTAGCCTGCACCGTGTCAATCCCTCCGTCCTTGCCGTAGCACGTTCGTACGGCACCATGATTGGATCCCGAGTCAACGACTGACCTCGATCTTTGGCTGGCAAGCAAGGTCAAACTATCGATGGAAGCATACACTGAATTACGAGTATATATCAAATACAACATAAACGAGGCAAAGCTATCATGATCATCCGACGGTTTATATTACTCTGAATGATCTAAATGACCGGAGTGATCTGTTAATCATATCTTTGCGCAGCTAGAAAAATTCCCTTTTGCTTTCTCTCAAGAAATAGGTACTACATACTGTTAACTCGCTTTACATACGTACGACACGGTTGAATTTTTTTTTTCACAACCTCAATCACTTGTCCTATTAAAAAAATTTATTCAATCAAAACATATAAAAACACAACTCATACCAAACTATATTTAGTAATAAACCAAACCGCAACAAAATAAATATAAATTATGATTTTTTAAAAAATAAAACGAGTTATCAAAGGTTTTGGATCAAACAAATACCGGGCATCAAATATTGTCCAGGGGACACGCGCTGTCTGCAGATCGGGAAAGAATGCACGTACATAAAAAAAAACTGAAAACAAAACAAAGGTGCGGCGGGCTCCTGAATTCCTGATAGCCGATAGGCTCCCCCAGATGCAGCCTCCCCAGGAAGATACGCGCTTCCTTCCCTCTGGCTCGCCCATCAGAAAGAGAGAGTGGAGTGCTTATCAGGGTGGGGTGAGTACTGGGCCGGACTCGCCGAATTTTCATCACCCCACTCCACGGAACCGAACGGAAACCGAACGGCTCCGTCCTTTTTAGGTACGGCAACGCACCACCACCATCTCGACCAAAGCGTCTTTCATTATCTACGTTTTTTTTTTCTTTCCCGGCCGGTGTATAAAGAGAGACAAGAACAGCACTCACTCTAATCTAGTGGAGGAATATTAGGTCAGCACTGGTTGGGACCCCGTTCACTAGCAAACATTCTTTAACGCTAAAGCTTAATTAAAAATCACTCCACACTATTCATATGTACTCAGTCCGTCCCAATTTATAATTCATTTGATTTCTTTTTTGAAGCAAAGTTTGACCAACTCATCTTATTCAAAAATTTTATGAAGAAATGAAAAAAATGATCTCATAGTTTCAACTATTACTAGGGCATCAATTTTTTTCCCCATATTTTCACAAAATTTTTGAATAAGACAAGCAAATCAAACTTTGTGTAAACAAAAGAAAATCAAACGGTCTATAAATTGTATAAATTGGGACAGAGGGATTATGAAATTGTAGGCATGTTGCAAGCAATGTAATAGAACCAAGCAACTTTAGTTGGTCGAAACATCAACGAAGAAAAAGTGCGGAGGGGAGTTAAGGTGAAATGAAGGGTCAATGGACCTAGTTTAGGTATGCGCATGAGAAAACACCTTTTTTTTTTTTTTGGTATATTCTCTCAATGAAGTGGATGGTCCGGAGCTTATTTCTCGGCTACCCATGTGCGCCATCTTTTCGTATAGGATGTGCGTGGAACCTAGTTAGGTCTTCAATTGACAAATACCTAACATTCGTTCTTTTGGCCACTCCGTATCTTCAACCATTAAATGATTACTAATTCCCTCACCAGGATATAGTGTGCGTATGTCTTTTTTTACTTATTGTATTGATATATCTATTTATCTATCATAATTCCTAACAAAAGTATTATCTTTATCTTAAAATAAAAGAGGACTCGGCTATGCAATTGACATCTTTTTCAAGGACAATAATGGCCGTTTGGGTTAGCTTAGATTAACTAACAATTAGCAGTAGCTAATCAGTTAATGAGTGCTGACCGATTGTATATTTATTACCTCGTCCACCAGCTGGACATGTTTGTATATTTATTACCCCATCCACTAGCTAGACATGTTTGAACTAAAATAACTAATTTTTACTCCGCTGCTCGTAATTTTTTTGGTCAAATACGCAGGAAGAGCCGCCTATCTTTGTATTAAGATAGAAATAAAATGAACACGAGAGGTTCAAACACCAAGTGACATGCCAGAGCACACACCAAACTTGGCTGACATAAGAAACCTCACGGTTAGTCACTGTCGGCTAAACTCTAACCTCTATTACTCAAGAAATAAACAACCAAAGCATGGCTAAGCCAATTAATCAATCACAGCCGCACGGCCTCGGGCCCTGCGCCGTCGCGTTGAGCTTGGTGAAAGGACCGAGCTCGCCGAGGGTCTGAATGTGTTCAGGTAAGAGTTGCTCTGGTAGATGCGATTGTAATTGTAGTCTTCCAAAAGTGCTTGGGGGCGGCAACTTGATGTGGTCAGCTAGGCCAAGCCGCTTCATGGCAAGAATCTCACCATGCTTAACTACAGGAACCCGAGCGAACTTCTAGATGGCAATCCTCTTGCTTCGTAAGGGCAAACAACCTCTTCCAATGTGATCGATGCTGACGATTGCTCGGGGGCTAGAGTGTCGAGAAGAGCAGTCTCCCAGACCTAAGATATAGTTGAGGAAGTCCTCAACATCCATCGCAGGCAGCACTACTTTGTAAGTCATAGCTGACAGAAGCAACTGCCCACGAGCTTAGACAAGCTTCCCAAAAGCATGCCATCAGGCTCGACCAGTGCTGCCTAAGTTAAGACCGAATCCAGCAGACCGGGTAAACGATCGTATATAGTATAAAACGACACTATTAATAGAAAAATGGGTAGTTAGAATAGTGGATAGAAGGGTGGGATATCCTAACCGCTGGACTCGGTCTAAGACCGTTTCCAACGGGCTGACTAAAAGGATTGCCTATCACTATTCTAAATACCTCTCTCCCTGTCTGCAGTAGCATTTGCAACGTCGCTACAGTGACGATTTGTACCGTAGGCTTTGGGCACGACGGTATAAACCTACTACTCCGTACTCATATGAGACGTGGGAAAAATTTGCTGTAGAGCCATTATTAAATGGTGGCTTTGCCATTTTGCCATCGTCACAGGGAGTTTCGCCCGTTTGCCATCATGAAGTGAGGCCACACGCCAAAAATGCCATCTGAAAAGATCCAGGACGAACAAATGACAAACTTAACCCTGCCTTCTCCCCTCTCTCCTGCTCCGCCTTGTCGCCTCCCATCGGAGGCACCCGGCCTCCACCGCCGACGACACCTGGCTGTCCCGCACCTGCCCTGGCAGTGCCTCTTGCCTTACCGGGGAGATGAGATCCGCGTCGGCTCCTCCGCCTCCACGCGTTGCGGCGGCTCCTCCTCTGCGCGACATCGCGTGCAGCTGGCTCCTCCTCGCCTCCCCGCTCTGCTGCAACCTAGCCCGTCAATGTCGAGGCGGAGGCGAGGCTGAGGCGGTGCAGCGTGGGGCCCGGGGTCCACCGCTGCCACGGCTGCGCGCGTCCCGCCGGGCCGCTCGGTCGCGCCGCCACACGTGCGAGCCTGGCCGGGACGCCACCGTCGCCGCGGGAGCTGGTGGGGGAGGCGAGGCGGGGAGGCGCACGAGGGACGGGGCGCTACCTTGACCGCGCCATCCATAGTGGCCAGCGAGGGAGAGGGAAGGGGCGGCGGCGAGCTCAGGGAGGGAGGCGGTGGCGCCAGCTCGGGGAGAGGAGGGAAAGTGTGGGGCCGCCAGATGAGTGCTCGCGGGGAAGAGAAAGAGACAGGGGCATGTTGGTCACAGTTTCTCCTCCGATAGCATTTTAGCTTGTGTTCTCACTTTGTAATGGCAAACAGACGAAACCCCGTGACGATGGTAAAGCGGCGAAACCGTTTCGCAAATGCCTCAGCAGCGAATTTCTCCGAGACGTGGTGGGGGTCAGGTCGGCAACATTTGTTTGGCGACGAATTCGGTGGCGGTATTATTTTTATGGTGTTTACTAATTGTGTCCGTACGCTCCAAAATACGCATGGCACGGCGGGCCCACCACGGGGAAGACGACAGTCAAGGGAGGGAGGCGAACGGGAGCGCGCGTGTCGCTGACGCGGAACGGAAAGGCCAGGAGCAGCCGTCCCCTCCCCTCCCCCAGGGAGCGCGGGACCAGTCAGCAACTCGACTCTCCCCGACACGCCTCCGCTCGGAACCCAAAACGGCGGGCCCGCGTGTCTGTGAGCCGGGTAGGGCGCGCACACGGTGCGATTAGTTTGGGCGTTTCGTACGCGTCCGCACCGGCAGGCTGTACGAAGGCCGTCCTTTGGGCTTTTGGCTTTGGCCTCCCCCGCATCGTACCTTCCCCACCTGCCTCTCGCCTTCGCTTCCTTTTTTTTTTTTTCTTTTTCCAGTTCTGCCCCCGCCGGTACACCCGCCGTACCGTACCTCCCGTCCAAGCCACGCGCCCGCGAGTTCCCCTTCTGCCCCCGCCACACCTGCTCCTGACGCCGAACCGGCCCGGGGGTAGGACTGCGAAAACCGCGCCGCACCCGGTGGAGCACGCTCCAGGGGCAGCCTCGTCATCTCCCCGCCGCTCATCCTCCTCCCCCTACCCATGTTATGTTGCCTGCCATCGCCCGCCATTATCGCTCCCGTCCATTCCTTGCTCGCAACCAGAGTCCAGAGACCAGCCTGCGCCCACGCACCCCCATGGCCATGACAGCGACCTGCGCCGGCGCGCCGCGAGCCCAAGGGCCGCCGCCCCTCCCCCGCCGCCGCCCCGCTCGACTCGCTGGCCGACGAGCTCCTCTTCCTCATCCTGGACCGCGCGGCCGCCGCCGACCCGCGCGCGCTCAAGGCCTTCGCGGCGGCCTCGCGCGCCTGCCGCGCGGCCGAGTCGCGGCACCGCCGAGCCCTCCGCCCGCTGCGCGCCGACCTCCTGCCCGCCGCGCTCGCGCGCTACCCGCGCGCCCCGCGCCTCGACCTCACGCTCTGCGCGCGCGTCCCGGACGCCGCCCTCGCCGCCGTCGCCGCGGCCCCGGGGGCGGCGGCGGCGAGCCTCCGCGACCTCGACCTCTCCCGCTCCGCGGGCTTCGGCGCCCCCGGGCTCGCCGCGGTGGCCCGGGCGTGCGCGGGGCTCCAGGACCTCGACCTCTCCAACGGCGTCGAGCTCGGGGACGCCGCCGCGGCCGAGGTCGCCAGGATGCGCGGGCTCACGAGGCTCTCGCTCGCGCGGTGCAAGGCCGTCACGGACATGGGGATCGGCTGCGTCGCCGTCGGGTGCGCCGACCTCAGGGACCTCTCCCTCAGGTGGTGCCTTGGGGTCACCGACTTGGGGATCCGGCTGCTCGCGCTCAAGTGCAGGAAGCTCGCCACCCTGGATCTCTCCTACACCATGGTGAGCGCTGCCCGCTGCCTGCGTCTGTGTCTTCGGTTCTTTCTTCTGTTTCTTGATTTCAAGGTCAAGCCGTGCCATGACATGGCGTGAGATCTCTCCCTTTAGTTTGTTCATTCGTCAGAGCAAAATAAAGCACCTTGCTTCCTTTCTTTCTTTCTATCCTTTGCCAAATCTACTGGCTTCGGCTACCTCATTCGCTGAATAATATGATCTACTGCCTTCGCTTAGCGCTTAGAGAGCTGGACCACTTCGGTTTATACTACTAGTATTATTCTTGATCTGCAGGTGCTCTTATCCGATATACTAGTACGTAGCAATTGATCTTTGTATCAAAGGATCAGAACCACTAGTACCTAACTCTGCCTTGTCTTCTTGGCCCCCAAGATTTTGTGTTCTTCCTGCAGTATCTATCATGCTGGAGACTAATGGAAATCACCTTGCGTTGCAGATCACAAAGGAGTCACTTCCTGTCATCATGAAGCTACCCAACCTTCAGGTGCTGACACTGGTGGGGTGTATCGGAATCGACGATGATGCCCTTTGTAGTCTTGAGAATGAATGCAGTAAATCACTGCAGGTGAGGCGGTCACCCTAATTGGCCATTTCTATTGACGTGTCACTATCAATGCATCACCTTCCTTTGAAACACCACAGTGGTACTTTCTGCTTGAGATTAAACTGATAGATTATAAACTCTGTACATGCCTTAGTACTAAAACATGTGCTTGATTGACAAAACTCTGGTCACTAAGCTCGCATTTTTGTACCCGCTGCAGGTGCTTGATATGTCCCATTGTCAGAACGTCACTGATGTTGGAGTTTCATCCATAGTAAAGTCGATGCCGAATTTATTGGAGCTGGACCTTTCGTACTGCTGTCCTGTAAGTAGCTAATCGCGTAGTCGTATTATTGTATCACCTGAGAATAACTTGAGAGCCCTCTCAGCTTAATTTACATCATCCTCCATGTAGCAGATTACTCCTCCTTTGGCGAGAAGCTTCAAAAACATCACTAAACTGCGGACTCTGAAGCTGGAAGGATGCAAATTTGTGGCTGATGGGCTAAAAGCCATTGGAACCTCTTGTGTCTCTATCAGAGAGTTAAGTCTGAGCAAGTGCTCTGGAGTGACGGATACGGAACTTTCCTTTGCTGTGTCAAGGCTAAAGAATCTGCTGAAGTTGGACATTACTTGCTGTCGCAATATCACTGATCTTTCACTAGCTGCCATCACTAGCTCATGCGCTTCCCTCATCTCTCTGAGGATGGAGGCCTGTAGCCGTGTTTCCAGTGGAGCACTCCAACTGATTGGAAAGCATTGTTCTCAGTTGGAAGAGTTGGACCTTACTGACAGTGATTTGGACGATGAAGGTACTTACCTAACTGGCTATTGAAACATTCCTTTTCAAATGGACATAAAGCTGACTGTGAATATCTTTTGTACAGGATTGAAAGGTCTTGCTGGATGCAGCAAACTTTCGAGTCTGAAAATTGGCATTTGCTTGAGGATAAGCGACGAAGGTCTTATCCACATCGGAAAGTCTTGCCCAAAACTCCGAGACATTGATCTGTACAGGTCTTTATTTGACATGCCTTGTGGTTTAAGTTCTTTGGTTGTTTCTGTCACTAAACTAACATGTATCTTCTGTTTCAGGTGTGGAGGCATTAGGGATGATGGAATTATTCAAATTGCGCTGGGTTGTCCGATGCTAGAGTCTATCAATCTATCTTACTGTACAGAAATAACAGACCGTTCACTGATGTCACTCTCAAAATGCGGAAAGCTGACTACGCTGGAGATGCGTGGCTGCCCCAGGGTTTCATCCACTGGGCTCTCAGAAATAGCTATGGGGTGCAGGCTACTTTCCAAACTTGATATTAAGAAATGCTTTGAGATTAATGATGTGGCCATGCTTTACCTTTCCCAGTTCTCTCATAGCCTCCGCCAGGTACTACCCTTTTCTCCTGTAACTGAAATCTAGTGGTAGCATGCATGTTTTATGATTGTGCTAATACCATCTATGTCTCGTCTCAGATAAACTTGTCATATTGCTCAGTTACCGACATCGGACTTCTCTCCCTTTCTAGCATATGCGGCTTGCAGAACATGACCATCGTACATTTATCGGGTATAACGCCTAATGGCTTGATAGCTGCTCTTATGGTTTGCGGCGGCTTGAGAAAAGTGAAGCTTCACGAAGCATTCAAATCCATGATGCCTCCTCATATGATAAAAGCTGTCGAGGCCCGTGGCTGTGGCCTCCAGTGGATTGATAAACCATTCAAGGTATTGCACTGCTCCCCTGGTTGCATTACGCTGCTGAACCTCTGTGTCTACCAACACATTTAAGTGCCTTGCCTGATTTGCTACTTGAAAACGCCACATGCTATTTTCTTCAGAAAAGTTGTGGTTCTGTTCAGCTATGTTTGTGTTGCCATATTTACATGCAATTTTTTTTAACTTTCAAATATTTCGTCTGTGCTTTAAAACATACAGCTCATGATTTGGTTATGGATAGTGTGGTAAAAAATGCCTAAGACTAAGAGCATAGAATGGCTCTCTTATAAACTGTACTGTCCACCAGTGGGTTTGCACTTACTGGATTACAAACCGGTGAAAGTCAAAAGTGTCTAATAACAGTGTGGCCTTGTGCAGGTTGAAGTGGAACCTTGTGATGTATGGAAGCAACAGTCGCAAGATGTGCTTGTACGGTGAGAAGACCTCAAGTGTAGCTATCCTGGAAACCAGTCCATTCATCGGGTCGACGGCTTGATGGATGGGTTCTTGGCCGGCATTCAGAAGTGAAGCCTGAAGGAGCCCAAAATTTTGTATTGTAATGGGGCGGGCACTGTAGCAATACTGACTTTGATCGGAGTTGCGTTGTAGCTGTATACTAGATGACTAGATACAATCCTAAACCCAGCACCTTTGTTACCTTTTGTTTGGTGAAGTGGCCATACCAGGAGGAAGTTGTCTTGTTGTATAGCGTATCAGCATGTAGATGAAGGGAATAGATGATTGAATGAATGATTTTGGTGTTGAGGAAATGAGAGTTGAAATTATCTGTGTGATACACATGCCTTTTCCAGTTCCAGTGCTTGTTAGCTGTTGCATTTATGTTCGGAATGCTGGCAGGAAGTGGCTTGCAATCTGCTTATCTCCGCTGCTTTGGATGAAGTGGTGCCGCTTGCTTACACTATACAGAGTCAGGTCAGGTTTGAATACAGTATCTCTGCTTGGTATTGTCTACTCTGTCGGAGGAGTCGACGAAAACGCATGACGCGTGAAGTTTGCAGGTGCTGGAATTTGGTCGAGTTGGATGTGAGTCAGTGCTGGGTGGAACCATGGAATTGAGAGACGACACAGAATGCAGGGCGCGAAAAGAGCAGCTAGCGTTGCAATGGGAAACAGACAGGTAGGCAAATCGGCAGGCGGCCATGGGCAGCTCAGCTAGCATTGAAGGAGGCAGGCAGCTGCCACGCGCGAAGCGAGACATGGGCGGCGGCCCGGCGCAGGCATAGCACGTTGGTTGGCATCGGACGACAGACAGTTGCCAACCGCGGCTCATGAGTAAATTGCATGGCATCTCCATCTCCACCGGCGGTTGCCGATCTGCGTCACTCACTCCTCTGCTCTTGCTCGCCGTTGCGCCCAGGGCAGGGCAACTGCTGCCTCCTGCATTGCTGAATGCCGATGGAGCTGGATCAGATTGCAGGTAGCCTAGCATCGCATGGTCCATGCATGGCATTGGCAATTGGCATGGCATGTCCCGATCCGTTGCGGAGGAGAGATGGACACACGGGGTTCTTCATGACATGGGTGGTGGATCCTCATTAATGCCACCCACCTGCATCTACGAACTAACCAAAGGAACAGATAAATTTAACAACACTGCTCCTGCAGTCCTGCTGCTTGGAGTTGGAGGAGAGGAGAGGACGGAGCTCACGCGCAGGCGCAAGCAACAATGGGGATCTGCTGCAGCAAGGCGGCGGACGGGGGCCTCGACGACGACGAGGGTGGCTTCCCATGGATGGACGACGACCTCTTCCACCACCACCTCTGGACCAGCGCCGCCGTCTCCATGCACACCAAGCAAGGCTGGAAGGGCGCCAACCAGGACGCCATGACCGTCTGCCAGGTGAGCTAGGTGCCCGTCCCGCCGGCCGTCCCTCTACCTCACAACGCTTAGTTACCTGCCTACCTCTCCCTAGTTTCTTGCTTAGTAGAAGTACTAGAGAGATCCTTCGCCTTCTTGTACGTATCATCTGATTTTAGCACCATGCGCAAGCTGCCATGCTCAGTATTCTGGTGTCTAGCCATCATCTGTTTCATCTCCAATGAAGCTGTTTCTGCTCGGCTGCTGCTTCTATGTATCTTTACATTTTTTGCAAGCTGTTCAGGGTGTTGTGCTAGTACAGGTTGAATTGATAGATTCTGTTGAGCAAACCGCACCGGATCTACTATCTTTACTTTGTTGTAAACTGAGATCTTACAAGCTGGTGAAATGTTTAGGCAACAACAAAAAAAAGAGAGAAGGAAATTGCAATTTTTGTAAACTGAAATTTACCTGAAGTCATGTAGTACTTCACTATCTTTATTTGCCCACCAAGTTCCTGAATGCTTGAATTGTACAAGATCCCGCAGCAGGTATTTTGAAAATTATGGTGAACATCCATCTCTTGTAGTACTACATTATTAGCATTTCCAATGCAATGCAAGTAGCCAAGTACTACATCATTACCTTTTTCACTTGATGTGTGCATTCAATTGATCATGATGTGTGACGATTGTGTCAAGATACTTAGGACTTTGCTGGGCACAAAGGCCACATCTTCTGCGGCGTATTTGATGGCCATGGCCCTCTTGGCCGGGACGTCGCTCGGCATGTTCGTGACACCCTTCCCATGAAACTATCATCGGCTTTCAAGCCGAAAACTGAAGAAGAATACCCCTCAACCGATACTTTGAAACTCCGAACTGAAGAAGATCATGGAAGCAATACTTTGAAGCTGACCAGAACTGTAGAAGAGCATTCAAGCAATAATTCGAATCTCAGAAGTGAAGAAGACCCCTCAAGTAATAATACAGATTTGGATTCCTTTGACAAGTCAGATAGCAGCTCGTCCGGTGATACAATTGATGAGAACCAATTGTTGTGCACCTGGAAGAACATATTTACAAAGACATTCGAGGAAGTGGATGCTGAGCTAAGGCAACATTCAGGAATTGACTGCATTTGTAGTGGCACCACTGCAGTAGCTGTTGTTAGGCAGGTACGTACTGATTCTACTACTGTTACAGGCTTGTGGTTTTGCTCTAACTACTATCTAGAATTTGAAAATCCCCGTTTCGGTTGAGTATACAAAGACTGAAAGCTACACCTTGAAGGCTAACATCTTCAGTACAGAGCATAAATCTCACTTGTTGTTCTGATGCACAACTGTCCTTGTTATGCACAGGGTGATCACTTGTTCATCGCCAATTTGGGCGACTCACGTGCTGTTCTTTGCACCCGGGACAGCAAGGGCCGTCCGCTCCCAATCCAACTCACCACTGACTTGAAGCCAGATCTTCCAAGTGAGTGTCTAAGCTTCCCATTTCACAGCACGTACCGGCGCACATGAATACATTTCCTGACTGCATTTTTGGACTCTCTTGTGCGCTCGCAACAGGCGAGCTCGAAAGGATTCTGAATTGCAAGGGAAGAGTCTTCGCCATGGACGACGAGCCGGACGTGCCGAGGATGTGGCTGACGGATCAGGACGCGCCGGGCCTTCGCCATGGCAAGGGCCTTCGGTGACTTCTGCCTCAAGAACCACGGCCTTATCTGCACGCCTGAAGTCTACCACAGGAAACTGTCTGAAAAGGACGAGTTCCTGGTGCTTGCTACTGACGGGGTAAGGAAAATGGAAATCCATTTATTTTTTTATTGGTAGTTTCAGATTTCTGTCACTCTCGTTTCATCCGGTGCCCTTGGTTCCGTCCCAAATGATCTGAGTGCAAAAGGAAAATCCCTTTCTGACTAGACTCGTGGAAGAAACTGTCAACGACCGAAACTGACACATCTCTGCCGTGTATTTATCCACGATAGGTTCAGCTGATGATGATTTGAGTTTTACGCTAGCATGAGCAGCGAAGTTTGAACTTTTCCCATGCCAACAATCTGGTGCAGATCTGGGACGTGCTGTCGAACAAGGAGGTGGTCAAGATCGTGTCGTCGGCCGCCGACCCGTCCAAAGCCGCGAGGCAGCTGATCGACCGGGCGGTGCGCGCGTGGCGGAGCAAGTACCCGACGTCCATGGTCGACGACTGCGCCGTCGTGTGCCTCTTCCTGAACCGTGCTGCCGCCTCTCCCGAAGACTCGGTCGCTGCTACAGGAGGCGCCGTGAAGCCTCCGCCGCCGGCCGCGCCGTTCACGTGGAGCTTCCGCCGCAAGGCTCTGGTCGGCGGCGGCGAGGCGCCGGAGGAGGGCGCGGCGGCGTGGCGAGCGCTTGAGGGCGTGGCGCGGGCGAACTCGGTGATCAGGCTCCCGCGCATCGGCCGCGTGTTGAGCTGGCGCAGGCGGTCGAGCTCGCTGGATGACGACGACGGCGAACTGCATTGACTTGAATCGTGAGTCGTTTTCATGGCGGGTAGACGTGAAATCTTGCATGGGCATGGTTGCAGGCGTTTTCAGTGGCCAGAAAAAAAAAACAGTTTCATGATTTGGTTGACGTGATGCCATGTCCCATTCAGATAGATAGGTTGCTGAAATCATGTCCTAGAGGCTGGAACTAATAACTTACTACAGCGCTGCAGGATTATTATGGGTGTGTGATCTGGTTGGATGGCTTCACTTCACACTCTCATTGTGACTGTCGCTAGGATCTCTGACAGACAGCATATGGAGTTATGGACATTCATGATCGACGGTTGTGATTGCTGAATTTTTTTTTTCACAAATCAATTATGTTGAAAGTCGAAAGGTGATGGTAGCGTCTCTGATTGGATTATTGGAAGTGCGAGTAATAACAGACGCAGATGAGCTGAATGATCTCTTGTTTGCCCATCCCATCTGATTCTAGTTTATGTATCACTGGACTACCAGGACTCAATTCGAAATGGCTTTCACTCTCTGGCCCAAGACGAGGTCCAATAACCCGAGCCCATCTTTCGTAGAGGCTCCGACGTCCGACAGGAGAAACTACAAGGGTCGAGTGCCAATGAGTGATGACCAACTTGGAGGCATCCAGCAGATAGAGTCGTCTACGGGTCCGGGAGAGGCTTTCCTTGCCTGGCTGCACGCACAACGAGAAGCTTAATCGCCCAGGCAAGCCACGGCCTGTTTGGTCTCATTTTAAGGCACTCCTCCAGACCGAGCCGGCCGAACCTCAATGGCAGCGGACAGCGGTGCAGCAACGAACACTCAGCGCCGGTGGAGATCTGCGGGCAGGTGTGGCAGCGCCTCACGGCGGTGGCGCGGCAGCCAGCCGAGCGAGGTGTGCCAAGTACGCTCGCTATGGCAAGCCGGCAGAAACACATTTATCATGGTCACACTTGGACGGACAGAGATTATTGCATTTGATTGATTGAGCATTCTCTAAAAGAAAACCATCAGTTGAACAATTTAAGTTGTGATCAATTCTATACCGAACAAGTTATGACTAGTTGTGTATACTCAATTAAGAATTCCATCATGTACATATTACTCCGTTTTTTTTATGCTTTTTAATTAAAAATAAATTAGTTGACGACAAACATCTCAGAAAGGAGGTAGCATAAATTTAATGCACTATGTTACACTACAATCAATTGCACATGCAAGATAAGCTAGACTTTACGCTATAAAAAAAAATTTGTTCCCTTTGAAATTTTGAATATCCATCTTTAAAATCCTGTGCCCGCCCCAATAAACATGCTTAAAAGCATAAATGAATATATATACATACGTACATACACAAAATTTATGATTTACTATGTTAATTATGTGGCCACACCGAATGTGTGTGTCTCTCTATATAACATACCTCAGGTATACCCGCATACTTCACGTATATATCACCTACAGATGGTCTATTATTATGTATATATCTTCACAGATGGTCCAGTATTATCACATACTTTGTGTACATACCTTTCGTTCTACTAGATACCCTCAAAATCATGAGATACACAGGTGAGTGTAGCTACATGCGCATGTAGAAATGAATTTATCTACAAGTGCATGTAGCTACCCCTGCACTAAGCAGCACTGGTGACCAAACCAGGCGTGCCTAAGGCTGGGGTCACCAGGGAGTGGAAATGGGTGTGGAAAACACTGTTTGCACACTGTACACAGAGTGAAAAAGTAATGATTGCGCACTGTGCACAATACGGATGCACGCCCTGGTGACCATAGGTCTAACCAGCGTCCCACGAACAAAAGTAGGGGCGTGCTGTGTTATCGGATTTTCCATCCGAACCCGGCCAGGTCGGGGCGTCGTACATAATTTCGTTGGTATCTGTACATACATGAGAAATAGAATACGCGCGATAAATTCGGTAGATCTCCCGTAGGCCACCGGCTTCCGTCTATATATAACGGGTCCTGCGACGACGTATATCCGGTCATTTAGAATTGCTGTTATCGTCTCCCCGTCGCCTTCTCGTGGTTGCGGCCGCCGTAGCCTTCTTGTCGTTGCGCCGTGGGTATTATGGAGGAAAAGATGTCGTAGAGATTATCAAGTCTATCCCGTGGAAGGAGGGGCAGAGGTATGTGACCGACCGCTCGTTACCTGTTCATTACTTGCAATCTCCTGTGTATCGGTAGTAATTGGGGTGATTAATCTAGAAACCTGCAGGCCACGGCTCCTGGGATGAATGTTACTGTCAAGGATACCTCCACCCGCAGAAGCACAACTGTGGCAAGTGTGGAAGGCCAGGACACAATTGATGATGTGTGGCCGTGGGGAGAAAAGATTCAGTTTTACAAGAAGGATCTATGAGAAGTGTGGAGAGCGGGGACACTGGAATTCTTTGCACCAACAAATCGGTATGGAATAGATGATTGTTTGTTAATTTCTGTTGCAGTCGGTTTTTCTGTGCCATGGCGATTAAATCCTCCTTGTTAGTTTGGTTTGTCATGCAGTCATATCAATGTATATGATTTGGATCTAGGCAGCCCTGGTGGTGAGGTACGAGGGGATACCTCCGTCAGGACTTGCAAGTGGCATATGTGGAAGAAGAACCTTGGTTCAGTTTTTTTTTTTTTGAATAGGCAATCTGCTGATGGTCGCATTAGTTTTTGGAATGGATTAAAATTGTTGTGGAGTATGTGGACTCTGCATTTCCTAAGACAGATCTGTTTTCTTAGGTGAATTGTATTAGGCGAGATACTATTTGTATTCTCAATTAATGAATATGCCGTCAGTTTGTCAGATTTGTTTATCATTTTGTCAGAAGGTTACTATCTTCTTGTGGTGTTATATGTGTAGTATCATTTAGGAATAGGGGGCACACGATGACACGAACAAGCACTCTGCATGAGTAAGATGAATGTAGATATAATAAGCAGATTTCATCAAAGGTATGAAGAGGTACTCTTTAATTTTTATTATTTTTTTGCTTGTGGTGTTATAGGTGTAGTATCATTTAAGGGGATTTCGTAAGAGGTATGATCACATACCTTCTCTCGTAATGGAAGGAATCGAATAAATTAGGATTTGCAGATTAATGAGATTGTGTATGGACTCATACTTGACTGGAATAGGAGAGCTTGTATCTTATTCATTTATAGTTAGGCTGTAGATAAAATTATTATCTGGGGTTTGTTTAAAATTTCTTGTCGTTGTGTCAGTGGAGTTTTTGATTGAGGTATGAAGAGATACTTATTTTTTCTTTTTCACTAGTTGTGTTTTAGGTGTATATCATCTAGGAACATGTGACACACAAAGACGCACTATGAATGACTAAGATATGTAGATATAATCAGCCGCAGAGGTATGATGTCATACCTTCTCCAGTAGTGGAAGGCATTGAAAAAAAATTTGGATTTGCAGGCGTAATGAGATTATGTGTTGATGACTTAGCGCGTTTGATCCCATACCTTCACTGCATTGAAAAAATTTGGATTTGCAGGCGTAATGAGATTATGTGCTGATGACTTAGCGCGTTTTATCTCATACCTTCACTGTAGTGGGAAAGCTTGTATCTTAATCTTTAATTTCTAGGCACTAGCTAAACAGATCATCGGGGGGTTTGTTTAAAAATTCGTATGCTTGTGTCGGTGGAGATTCTGATTGAGGTATGAAGAGGTGCTCCCTTTTTTACTTGTGTTATTTAGGTGCAGTATCATTTAGGAACAGGGGCGCATGGAGAAGCAATCTGCATGATTAAGTACTATAGATATAATCTGATGATTACATCGGAAGTATGATCTCATACCTCCACTGGTTGTGGTATGAGGGAGCACACCTTATAGGATAAAAACTCGAAACATTGCATACCTCTGATTATTGTTGTAAAGGCAGTTGCATTACTATAGTGATTGACGGAGTGGAAAACAAACAAAGTGTTTGATGAAACACAAAATTGAGAGTTTAGTATCTCAGAAATGTTGTAGATACAGAACTGAATACTAAAGATATTGTATTGAGCAGGTATGCATGTATCGATGCAAAATGCATGCTGAAATGCCGATCATCTTCTGGAAGCTGAAGATAGTAAGCTCCGCACGGTTCGGAAAGTGTGGCTTCATTACTTCTGAAAGAGAGCAGGTTCAAGAGAAATTCCTTCCGCATGGTGACTGAATCCTATAATTTGTTTGAAGATGGAAGAATGTTGTAATGAACTGGTACTAAAATTGCATGGTTTGGCATATGGAAAGGGAAAGAAGAGCTGAATGGACTAACCTGGGTCATGCGGTTTACTAGGAATGGTCCATCCCAGTTTCGCATGTAGTGGAGCACGTGAAATGCAGAGTCGACCCAACCAGGAAAAGCTAGCATCAACCAGGAAAAACGCCTTGAAAAATCGATTAATACAACAAGGACAGATCGATCGTGCGCATGACGGATGGAACAATCGTAATACAAGAAATCACCTGCTGATGTTACCGATCGTGGCAGGTGCAGGGGAGACAACTCCAACAGGAAAAGCGAGGAAGAATCCCCTGTAGAAGCAGGGATAGAGAATAACGCCGTGAAAAATTGATTGAATGCTGCAAGGATGAACTGATTGGAACAATCCTGGAACATGTAATCAATTGCGATATTACCTTGCCAAGCAGGGCAGGGGTGACGGCTCCAGTACAAGCTAGGAAGAACTGAATCGCAAGATAGGCGGATGAGGACCTGACGAACTGGACTGGTCTATCCAAATAATCCGTAAATATCTTAACAAACTCCTAGGCGGTAGCAGTAATCGGAATGGTTAATTTGAATTCATCTCTCTTCTCGCCAGACTAAGCGATGGGGCAGGTCCAACAAATGGATAAGGCGAACGGTGCTGCAGCTTCGGCGGAAGATAATTATGTATAAAATTAAAAAACATTTATACGTGTGGCGTTGTATACGGTTGACCTAGCGGCTGGCGTGTTCTGGGTTCAGATGGTAGACCCGACAAGACCGGTGCGTCCGTAATTCTGTGCACGGGGGCGCTGGTTCGGTGCGCATGGTTCTGTAGCCAGTGTTGCCTAGTGCAGGGTAGCTGCGTGCACATGTAGAAATGAATTTATATATATATGAAAAGTTTTATCTACAATCACATGTAGTTACAATCATTTTCAATAAACTAATAAGGGCGCATACTCATTTATCATTTTGAGTAGGTTCACATACTTATTTTAAAATACCTTAAATATCACCACTCGAAAAAGTTACAAAACAGCCTCTAATTTTAATTTGTTATGATAATACCTTTATATTAGTATATATAATGAGGTATGTAGACATACCTTAAGTATACACGCATACTTCACGTATATACCATCACAGATGGTCTAGTATGATCACATACTTCGTGTACATATCTTTCGTTTGACCAGATACCCTCAAAATCTTAAGATACACAGGTGAGCGTAGCTACATGCGCATATAGAAAGGAATTTTCTATCTACATGCGCATGTAGCTACACTCACCTTCAATAAATCAACGAGGGCATATCCGAATACTCACTTATCAGTTTGAGTATGTCCACATACTTATTTTAAGATACCTCAAATGTCACCATATGAAAAAATTACAAATTAGCCCCTAATTTTAATTTATTATAATAATACATTTATATTAATACATATAATGACATACATCAGGTATACTCGCATACCTCATGCACATACCACCATAGATAGCCTAGTATCATTGTATACTCCGTGTACATACCTTTCGTTCAACCAAATACTCTCAAAATGTTAAGATATACAGGTGAGTGTACCTACATGCGCTTGTAGAAAGGAATTTTTCAGTTTTATCTACATATGCATGTAGCTACACTCACCTTTAATAAACCAATAAGGGTATGTTCGCATACTCCTTTATCAATTTGAGTATGTTCACATACTTATTTCAAGATAGCTCAAAGGTCACCACGCAAAAAAATTATAAAACAATATCTGATTTTAATTTATTATGATAATACCTTTATATTAATACATATAATGAGGTATGTCCACATGCCTTAGGTATACTCGTATACTTCACGTATATATTACCACATATGGTCTAGTATTATCACATACTTCGTGTACATATCTTTCGTTCGACCAAATACTCTTAAAATCATGAGATACACATATGAGTGTAGCTATATACACGTGTAAAAAGGAATATATATATACGTAGACACACACAATACTGCATACATCTAAGTGGACGGTTGTCGTGGAAAAACGATGCAGGCCGGCCCGCGACAGGGGCACACGTGGAGCCGGGATATTACTCCTGTAGGTGCGGCTGCACCCAGTTCGAAAGCAAAATTTAGTGCTAACTATTAAAATTTGACCCTATTTGCACCTCCCTCTCCAAGTTCTGTGCACCCACAGTCCAACCGCAATAGCCCAATAGCCTCACTCTTCCTCCACTCATCCAGGGCACGTATAGGTCGTGAGAAGCAAGTCGCGGCTCCTCGCCTCCTTGTCCTCGTGCATTTCGTCTCCCGCTCGTCCGTCCCCTTTTCCCGCTCTCTCCCATGGCACATCTCCAGACTCCAATCCCTCATTGATTGAAGAAATACAGGATTAAAGGAGGATATGCGGAGAAGGCTCCTCGCTGGCAGCCGGGGCACTGGCATCGTCGACCAAGCGCTCAGGCTGTCTGCTGACTCCTACGCCCCTCCAGTTGTTATTCCTCATCGGTCAATCACAAAGCAAGGACCCTCAATGATTTTGTTTTAATTCCATATGCTGGGCAAGTTGAATATATAGTCTTGTTGCAATTATTCTGATTTTGGTCCAGATTTTAGGGTTACTAGGTTATTAGTTTTTATAGTTGTAATTGGGGGTTTTCTTTCTCTTGCAATTTGTGACCGTAAGCAGCTAAAATATGAATTAATATTATTGCAAATCATAGGTTGAACATAGAAAGATTTTTTTTTAAAAAACACCAGAGCATGATGATATCAATGTCTATTTTTTTTATTTCTGTACGTTGTAAACGCTATACTACTACTTAATTGCTGTTATATTTGATGATCCATTATTTCGGATTCAGTTGTCATCAACGTTGAGGCTTTCAACATTTTTTATGAAGAGATCCATTTAAAAACTTTTTAAAGTGTCGCAACCCCACAATTTTTCTCTAGCTTAAGCATCCTGTTGTCCTTTGGGGTTGCTTGATGCTATCTGGTATGGTTTTGTTTGTGATCATGTGCGTTGCCAAAACAATATTATGCACGGCCATATGCATCTACGGTGTCAGAACAATGATCACAAACAAAGCCATACCAGAACGATGTTATGGCATCTACGGTGCCAAAACAATGTTATGCACAGCCATATGCATGATCTGCTGCATTCAGTCTTAAAGCACCAGAGTATGTATATAGACGTGAAAAACATTGAATACACTATAAACAAAGTAGAGTTTGAAACATAGATCGTGTAATAGGCGAGCTAATGGTACCAATTTAATCATTTGTTGCATGTAGCACACAGTCTACGATAATACAGTGCAAGTTGTTGCTACAATTATTTCCCTGAAGAAGAGGCGAAACTCAGATTATTATATTATTAATTACTAGAAAAAATATCCGTGGGTTGCTACGGTTGTATCGATGTGTTTTTCCAATGTATTCGTTCAATGAAAAATTTTCTTTTCTCAATTTTGATATAAATCAGGATTACGGTTTGGTCATATTGTGCCAAAGAGAAGTCGTAACTGGCGAGAATAGAGTATACGTCAAACCTTTGGCAAAAGAAAATTTTGATGTCATCTTGGTTGGACTATTACCGTTAATTCCGAGCGAATTTTGTTGTGTGCCAGTTAGTTTGAAAATTTTTATCTCCATTCTGTCGATATATATGCAGAACGTAATAAATGGACTAAGTGTGTGGCCTGAGCTTTTTCGTGTGGCATGCTCCTCCACTTTGAACCGGAGCTTATGACTAAATTCGAATTTAATAAATTAACAGAATCTTTGGCAGAAAAACTCACAAATAAATTCGAATTCAATAGCTCTATGAAATCTTTTGGCAAAAAACACACACACACACCGAAAAAGTCATAAGGCATTCAGGATGTAATTTCTTAACGTCGAGAGAATGGATGGGAGTGGGCCGTATTGTAGGGCACCTCCGCTGACCTGCTGATGAGCGGCCCAACGAGAGAGGAGTCATTGAGGCCCATCAATGTAGCCCGTCTAAACCATCCCGATCCTGGCCGGAGTCGCCTTGTTGCCATCCACCGGAGCCACGCGACGCCTCCGACTCCGAGTCTCGGAGCCCCTACTCGGTCGCACTCCCATGCCTCTGACGCTCTCGTCTACTCAGAGCCTCGGAGGTGGCGACGAGCTTGGGGGCAGTGGCCGTGGCCCATTCAGAAAGGTCGGCACTCGGCAGCTCCTTCCTCTCTCTCCCTCTTCTAACTCTGTCGATCTTGTTTGCACAGGGCATGCATGATTTATTTTCCTTTTCCTTGCCTGCACGATTAATTTCCCTCTTCTCAAGTTTCCCGGGCTTTTGTCATGGGTTGTGCTTCGATGTACATGTCAACCGGTTATGAGTTTGTCGATCCAAAGTTACATGTCCAAAGTGGTATTATGATGTTTGCTGTGCCATGTACATGGTCCTAGTTAGGGTGGACGGAAAAGTGGAGGCAGAAAAAAAAAACCTCCTCTCAGATTTTCCTTCGAATAGGATTTTTGTTCTGCTTAGATATGGTCATAGATGTTTCCTGGATTCTTGTTTGCCTTTGATTCGGATTTGCATTTTTGTTCCAGCCTTTCGGTAGAGCAAAGCGGACACGTTGATGCGAAGAGGCGGGGGGGGGGGTTCTGTTTCAGAGACGATTTCATCTTGACAGAAAGGAAGCTGGACGTGAAGGGCTGGGCGACTGACAAGGCGGTCCTCTTGTAAGACGGATGGTGAAACCTTATTCGCTTTATAATATTATATATTATATTAGGTAGAGAAAATAGTACAACCCTTTGCTCTAAGATTATTTTTAACAGAACATCCATCTGATCACCTATATTTCAAATTCATCTTTAACTACAATGCGCACAACGTAAGACAATGCTTTGGACGTTTGAATGGGCGGTACCGGTGAGAAACACCTAAAAGAAAATAAAATTACAAGCAGTGTACATCCAGGTCCTTGGCATTCTTCTATCCTCGGCCGTTGGACAATGGATCGGTGGTTGGAGCAGGTGGTGTCCAAGTCTCGAACCAAAAGTCCACGGACGACACCAAACCAGCTTTTCATTTTCAGTTTATTTTCGGAATGCCCCACTTTTAGTTGACTGTTAATATTTGTTGGGAGCACAAGTCTTCTTAGCCAACAATGAAGACTTGTTGATTGAATTATTGAGGGTGATCGATCAGGCACCGGTTGCTGTCACCGCTGCTGCTGCGGCTGCAACTCTTATCTCTTTCCCGGTCTTGTGCTACTGTTACGCCAATGTGCAGTAGTCCCCACGATCAGGCCTATTGCTGACGAAAGTGATGAGACATTAATACAAGCCGTCGGTACGTGGTTGGTGGTTGATAAGCAAATAATGGCACCGAGCAATGATTAACTGTTTTTCAAAACAAGTCATTCTAGTTTTTGTTCTAAGTCAAATTTTATAAAAAAGTATAAATATTTATGGAGTTTTTAACATCTAAATTCATTCTCAGTGTGAGTTTCAATAAGAATAGAACTATGTCAACGATTTTAATGATATAGTAAAATATTAATGAAGAAAGAGATGAAATGAGTTTTATCCGGATGAAACTATGTCCGCACTGTTACCTAAATATGTTGTGGTTTGCATATTATATATAACTAGATGATGCCCCCGCGCTTTGCTGCGAGAATTTATAGCGTTGAATAAAAACATGATTGATCGAGTGACATTAATAAATAAATTACAAAACTATAAAATGGAGCACATGCATGCATGATATAGCCATAAGAAAATCCGTTAAGAACATCAATAGAGATGTGAGTGGCCGATGACATGGCTTCTAGTGGACGATGACGTGACTTCACCATAGCGTAGAGAAATAGGCGGTGGGGATCATCTATTTAGAGATAGAAAATACTATAACTGAATGAAACTATGTATTTTCAATAGTTATTTCACCTATAATTTCAATCTTTGTTTCCTTGTATCGCCCTCACCTGGCGGCTGGCGCTCAGGGGTTGCCGGTGTAGTCACTGGCCGTGCCCGCCAGCCAGGAGGCGCCCTAGCCTTGCGTGCCATGTCGTACTAGTAGGGAGGGCCGGTGCGAGAAGTCAGGTGTTTGGGCCGCATGCTTGAGAAGCATGCTGTATTTTCTTTTCTTTTTCCTCCAATACATTCACAATGCATACATACGTAATGTATGGCAAAGATAGCTTGCTTGTCTGCCTTCCGTGGCCACATGTTCAGACGTTCTGCGAGCAGTCAATCAGCTGAGGTTCCTTCTAGAGACGGCAGGGTACAAATGAGCTAGGGGCTAGGACGCTTGGAGACGAGAGGCGCCGACGATCCAGGCCGTGGCGCGGCCGAGCTCCGTCGAGCTAGACTGCCACAGCCTTGCCTTTTTGGGTAGGTATTATTCCTTATCAATCGTATATATCTGCACGCGGTGCTTCTTAATTAGTGTCTCTAGCTCAAATCTAGTTGCTTCCCCCTGCTTCTTCTTCTTCTTCATCACCCATGTCGCGACCCTTCGATCTCTCCGTCGTTGATGATCGGCGGCAAAAGATCATTTACCGTGCCAGGAAGAGAGAGTAGCAGCCTTGTCTGCTATAGACAAGAATGATGGTGAAGACGACTCTTCCGTAGGGCTTTGTCTCTGAGATTTGACTTGGTTGCCCCTTCCATTGCATCGGATTACTCCTCTGCCTCCTTCTCCGTACACCCAAAAATCAATTGAAGCCAAACATGCAATTTTACTGTCCACAATCTTTTCTTAAGATGGCAACTCATGGAGGGAGACCGCAAATTGATAGTAGTTGACAGCCCCATTTTTCATGTGTTTGTGCCCTCTGGATGCATGGGGTCCTAGGTTATTCCTATCTCATTCTCATTTTACTTGCCCCACACCCGCAGTTGGTCGGGTCTCTAAGGGCATGTTTGGTGCTCGGGCGTCCGTTGCCTCGCCTCGCTGGCCCAAACCCCGATGTCCTTCCCATCCGGGCGAGCCAAAACGGCTCTCCGCCAAATTCCAGGCAAAGCTTGCTCGCACGATCTCCGAGATGCAACAGCAAAGGTACCAAACGCATAAGTTCGCATGCTATCCTCGCTGGTCAAGGCGAAACGGTACTGAGCAAGGCTACCAAACAGCACCTAAACCGGGAAGAAATTGGACCCGTCCCACCTTCGCAGGTCCAAAACCCATGGGGATCCGCCCTGCACCTGCCCCGCTGTCATCCAAGTGAAGTGTTCTCTGTTAGCGCTGGAAGGCTGACCCTTAGTTGGTTCTCCACTAGGTTCTTTTGCACCTGGACATTGCTGTAAGGCGTGTTCTACAGTAATTTCCAAGGCACTTTCGTCGAGCATGACATCGTATAGATGGACCCAAGTACTACATGTGCCGGAAAGTAGTATTTTATTTTTATTTTCTCACATCCACGTCCTAGCTAAATAGTGCCATCATAGATGCCCTTGTAGCTCTTGAACAGAGTTATGGACCAAGTCTTTATCGACCGACATGTTGCTTGATTGCCTTGGCGAACATTGCAACCAGAGTAAAATTTGTTTGATTAGAGTATTTCTTTCAAATTTTCAGGGGTTTATGAGATTTTGGAACTAAGATGTGAAGTCTTAAATGCCTGTGGAAAGTTGATTTCAAGATTTGTCTTTTCACTAGCTTTAAATTTTATTTTATGTTTTGTATGATAAGAATCACGTATGATGTTGCCACATTTGCTTATATGTGAGGCTAAATTATTGGTATGTCTTATTTGATAATCACACTTCATTTGCTTGCATAAACCACAAGCTCCCTTCATTCAAGAGTGTAATATAGAAAAAACTATTGAATAGTTGTAGAGGCAGAAAAGGTAGAGATGAAGTGATGGTGATCTAGGGATTGAATATTTGAATATATTCAATTTTTTTTGTTATGCATATTCAATCTTGAATTTTGAATATGTTTTTATTTGGATTAATATAAGATTGTTGGCTGATGATAAGAACTACTGTATATAGATCTTTACAAGTTTAATAGTTCGTTATTGAAAATAGCGGATAGATGAATATAAGTTTAATATAGTTTTGAAGGAATGCAGGCTTTATAGGATGGCAGAGCAGCCTGGAATTGAGCATGTGGACTTGAACATTAATGGTGATTACCCGCAATCCATCGATGGCCTTCGTGTTAAGCTGCTCGCCCACCCAGACCCTAAACCAGAGGACCTTCGTGATAGGCTGCTCCGTCGTCAGAAAACACCTCGTGCACCGCCAAGGTGGATGCATATCAAGCTTACATCCGGAGAGAAGCATGCGACTCTAGCAGTCCGGGATGACAACGTGTACCTGGTCGGCTTCAAGGGCCAGGAGAAGTGGTTTGAGTTTGGCAAGGAGTCGTCGGGCAGCAAGCACATAATCCATAAAGGTTCCATCTTTCTAGGTTTCGATGGGGACTATGGCGGAATCCAAAATTTGGATATACAAAGCAGCTCTATAACTTCTGCCGTGTGTTGTCTCGCCAACTTAGAAACAAGATGGGAAAAATTGAGCAAAAAAAAGGCAAAGCAGCAGGGAGATAAGCGACCTGAAGAAGTATTTAAGGATGCTATTTGTGATGGTCTGTGAGTCTGCACGGATGAAGCCACTCTTGGACAGAGCAACAACACTTTGGCAGAATGGCGGAATCGAAATCGACCAGAACTTGTTCGAATACTGTCGTAGCTGGAAAAAAATATCAAGACAGATATTGACGAATTCGTGGCCTAATTATCCAATAGCTGGCATCAGTAGCAGAGACGACGCAATTGATAAAGTTCGCCTGATTCTAAACTCCCCGCTGCGTGGTGAGGAAGGTGGAGGTACTGGCGCACCCCGACGCACCTCCCAAGAAAGAGTATGGCGAACCGCTGATGAAGGAGCCACCTCCTCCCACGGCTCCACCTCATCCGCTGGAGCAGGAGCAGGAGCAGCAGGCACCTCCTCCACGGCTCCACCTGCCGGCGAGCAGCAACAGGGGAAGAACCAGCAGCGCGGTAAACGCCATTCCGATCATGGCAGTCCCATGATGGAGGTGTTTGCCCTGCGTCCCGACCACGACGGCTTCCGTCCTGTAGGCATCGTTGCCATCTTCGACGGGAGACGCGGTCAAGTTATCTACCGACACGACGGACATGGAGGCACTTCCCCCAGCAGCAAGGTACTACGTACTTATCGTTATATCGTATGAATTGTAATATACTACTCCGTATATGATATGATTATAAGAATGCACGGACGGGTTGTACATTACTTACCTATCGCGCGCTATATATATCATTGTTCACATCGATCTACGTTGCATATGCAGGCTGATTTGCTACTCACGGGACCATATAGAGCCATATCAGCTGACGGGTGCGTCGCCATTGAGTATTCTGATGGCCGATCTAGCAGCAATGTTCTCGAAACCGTAATATGGGACCCCTACGACGACGACGACGCCGAGAACCAGCTGGAGTACTCTCTGTATGACAAGCTCTTGACCAAGAGCATCACTGTTGCGGAAGACCGCCGCCTCGTGATGTCCTACGCGGTGCTGAGTAATGCCGTGGAGGCCACCGTGCAGGTCGATCTTCTCCTCTCATCAGTCCCATCGGAGGAGGGCCTCGTCCCACGCATGCAGCGCGTCCACGGTGAAATCACCGCGCATACTCAACTCATCAATGACAACGGTGGCAAGAACGACGTCAACAGCATACTTCTCTTCAGACGTGAAATGGGGGAGGAGGCATTGGAGGTGGTCCAGTCGACGTCGTCCTTTGCTGGCTCCAGCATCCCACTAGCTCGATCCGTGCTTGCGTGGCCGTGTGGCTCCCCGCTGGTGATAAAGGTAGGTCTAAGCTCACAAGGGGGCCCAATCAGCACGGGCACCAGCACCCCTTTCCAGCAACAAGGTCTGGAGTGCTTCTCCTTCGATGATCATGAGGAGGACAAAATCTATCTGTCCCCGCTCCAAGGCATTGGTTACGTCCGGGTCAGAGTAAATGTCACCGGCAACAATAATTGGCTACCAGGGCCATCGACGATCAAGGTGTGATAACCAAATATAACCACACACAAATTATTCTTTTTAAGTCATATTTATTATACTTATATATGTATATGTTAAGTAGTAACTATGTTGGGTGTCCTTTGCTTGCAGATGGACTACATGGACCTCACCGATCCTGTTGAGACTGACCTTTTGGTCATCCACCCCCGGCAGCTCCGCTTCACCTTGGACCCAAGCGAGAAATGGATGCACTGCCTGTTGCACATTACCAATGACACAGATGATGAGCGTGTCGCCTTTCGGCTTCTCCCTGGCAAGGAGTCACCAGGTTATTATAATTTGGACCATAGTTATTATTACACAATAGGAACGGAGGTCTCCGGCATACTGCCGCCGAATACCACTTGGACCTACCTTGTAAGGCTGCTGAAACCACAACAAGAGCCGCTAGCGAACATGGACATGATCCTACGGAGCTGTGTAGCGCTCGAACGGGAGGGTGACGTGGACGCCATCTTCCAGCGTGCCATCGAAGAAAAACAAGAAATCGACGAGACAACACTAAAGGCAATCGTTTGCCATCCAGCGGGTCAGCCGATGACGTCGTCGGACGAGGTTACTTTATTGATTCATTTGTATTCTCTTATATATACTAGCTAAGAGAAATATATAACCTTCTGCAATGGTTGAAACTAATCGTATAAACATCGATCTGAATTGATGCGATATTTCTTCTTACTTTTCTCGTTTTTATTTTGCCCTTGTGGTGTGTACCCGACCGGCAGCCAATAATCCAACATGGAATCAAGGTGAGGTGACAATATATATATATATATATATATATATATATATATATATATATATATATATATATATAGGAAAATTCCTTTCTACATATATATTGCCTTTATTTGTGGTGATGAAAGGTCCCTCACCCACAATGTGACGATGATTGTACAGGTCATACCGGGTAAGCCCAGACTAATAGACTTGCATCCAACGGAGCCTTGGTAAGTATATGGTTCTAATGCTACTAATTATTTAGTGTTAATACTTGTCCTGTACATGCCTAAAAAAACTTACATTGTGACGTTAAATATATATTTGTTAATTTTTAACTTTATGATTTTGCCCTTGTAAATATCAAAATACATTAAAAATGAAAAAGACTGCAATGTCTCCATGAATACAAACTGAGATTAAATAATAGAAGCGCGCGCAGCACACAACCCTCTAGCCAGCCTGCTACAAAAAGTAAAAAAAAAATACAGAGAGAGAGAGAGAGAGAGAGAGAGAGGGAGACAAAGGAATTGAAAAAGAGACATGGGATGCTCTAAGCAACTAGAATATCATACTCAACATGTAGCTCAATAACTATCTATCAGCCCAACTTTGAAAAAGGCATGACGCAGTTGCATGTATCCTCGTGTACGGTGTACCACGAAATGTAAAGGTCAAAAACCACAAAAATTAGATCACCCTATACCAAGTTGGATAGCAGTCCATAGAGCAATTCTTGAGCTTATTCTTTCCACAAAATTGTGTATAAAACCTTAAAACAAAGTGTAAACAATCCCCGCCAAATATATACCACAGCTCGCTCAATAAGGCAACACTAAACACAACTAACCACAATGGCTAGCATAACACTCCCCACTAACGACTATGATAACTTACTTAGGATTGAGAATCACTAAAGGGGTATTCGGTCCAGTGTGGTTTTTTTTTTTCCTTTTTTTTTTCTGGCCACGGAGTGCTGCTCGTTCAGCGGAGCACTGACCAAGCACTTAGCGGAGCACTGGCCTCCATCTTGTTCCTTGAAACGGCAGCAGCGGGCTCTGCTGGCCAGGGGAGGACATCCAGAGCGCTGCGGCGGCTGTGCTGAAGACGACTGCGCGATGGCATTGGCGTGGGTGTCGGCGGGCAGCGCTCTGGCTGCCAAGGCGCGTGAGGCCTCACGCGGAGCGGCGCCTCCCGGAAGCTGCTGTGCTCATCGGCAAGACGGAGGAAGTCGTTGAGCAGACACTCCGCGAGCGGCGGGCGCTACGTTGCTCTGGGCGAGCCGAGACCTCCCGCGGTTCGCCTCCGCGCGCGCGCCGTGGCACCCAAGGTGCACGGCGGCGGGGAGGAGGCGCACTACAGCTGCAACGTGGCTCACGTCGTGGAGCCACGCCCGCTGCACCCTCGCGTCCGCGTTCCTCCTGTGCCCGCCGCCGCCTGCCGCTGCCAGACCGGCTCTTCGTGCCCTCCGCTGGCGACCGCCGCGTGCGCCTCTACCTCCAGGAGCACGGGGACGACGACCGCTTCTTCCTCGTCCTTGACCTGCCGCCGGGCCTCGCCGGCCCCAACGTTGCCGCCTCCTTCCAGTCCGAGCCCGCCGAGATCGTGCCGGGCTAGGGGGCCAGCGGTGGGGACAGGAGAGGGAGGCTGCCGGAGAGAGGAGAGCGCGGGGGGGGCCATGCGGAGAGGAGAAGGCGGCCGCACCGTGGCTTGCGGAGGCCAGCCAGGAGCGGAGCAGCCAGATTTGGCGGGGCAGAGGGTAGGGCGAGGCGGGCGCGGAGCTCGGTTGCCTCCTCCTTCCTCCGCCCTCACATGGAAGGGGCAGAGGCCCGTGGGCTGCCGCGGACCTAGGGGAGGAGGCCGCCTCAGAGCTGAGGGAGGAGGACGGCGCGCTAGGGGATCTGGAGGGGGCGGTGCTTCGGGTGGTCGCCTCCGGTGGGGGTGGAAAGGAAGAGACCACGGGAGCTGGCGCGCGGGAGGAAGAGGCAGTGAAGGTTCTGGAGATTGCCGGGTGTCACGAGACCTCACTCGAGTCATCTTCACCGTCTCCTTCGGATCCAACGGTTGATATCGTCTTCGTGTTCTGATTTCGTTTTAGGAGAAGATTTGAGGTGATATTTTTTAAATTTGGCAATGGCGAAATTAATTTACATTCAAGCTTAATCAAACTTAATGGATTATATAAATTAGCTATTACTAGTCCATCCACCCGTGCTCTCGCACGGGTTACGAGATATAGATTTAATCCCTTAGTAATATTAGTGGTGATTATTTTAATTCATTTTTCGTAACGGCATTGTGGGTAACTTATATGCAAATTTAGAAATTATTTTAATTTATCTTTTAACGATGACATATTGGGTAATTTGTATCCAGATTTAGGCTTATTTTAATTCATCTTCTATAATGGCATGATGAGTAATTTATACGCAAATCTATGTGGTTATTTAATTCATATTTTATAATGACATGGTGGGTAATTTTTAAGCAAATCTAGGGGATTATTTTAATTCGTATTTCATAATGGCGTGGTGGGTCATTTTTATATAAATTTAGGGGGTTATTTTATTTCATATTTCGTAATGGCATGGTGGATATTTTTTTAGACAATATAATAGATCTAATAGCTATTATTATCAGACTACATGATGGATGGCCGGATATTTCTGATCTTTGTGAGAATTTCTAGAATTTATCTTTTTTTCGTAGCGCGTCTGGTGAAGATTAGTGTGGAGGCTCCAAATTAAAGGAGTCTCTAATTAGTAATAGTGCGATAATTTAGATTGAAATTTAGAAGAATACATTAATTATCTTCAATAAAGATGTATAGTTGGGAAATTTAAATGCAAATTTAGGTGTTACTTGAAATCATCTTTCTTAGTATCATAGATGGGAAATTTAAACGCAAATTCTTAGGTTATTACCGTAGAGACTCCGTTAGAGGCCCTCGTTTGTATATAGTAATAATATAAAAGAAATGGGACGGGATAGGCAATGGTATTAAAAGTTTCGTATGTTTGCAAAGTGGATGTATCCAGTTTAAGGTAAAGAGTAAAGATACACACACACACACAAGTACCAATGCATTTATTGCGTGATATCAAGAACGATATATGGTTTTGCTGAACAAAATATGTTTATATTTTCGTGCTCAGGCTGAAATAGCGTCAACGGAAATTGAGGCACCTAATTAGGTCGATTAAATTCATCGCTCGGGAACCATGGTTTATCGCTGGGGATTCGATGGGTTACATCCACGTTTATACGTGCAGGCGGAGGCACGATGTCCACGAAAGAGGTACAACCAATCAAAGCTCACGAGGGTTGGATCACCTCACTGGCCGTTCATCCTAGTGAGCCACTTGTGCTGTCGTCAGCAAACTGCATTATGATCGGGACAAGATATGTAGTATCAAGCTTTGGAACTGGGAGGCTGGCTGGAAGCTCACTCAAACCTTCCAAACGCTCCCGCAGCCCCTATTGCCCGGGGATAATGTCAAGTTTAACCCAAACGACGGCAACGATTTTGCCTGTATTTCGGGAGGCCAAGTACAGGTACTAGGCCATCTTCTTCGTTCTCTAGCTCGTACACACTGTCACCATATACTATAGTGTTGTCAATTTGTTTCTGCTTTTTAATAGTGCTTGAAAATCCGCAGACATGGAAGATATCCCAGCCCGAACACGTCGCCATGTTAGATGCACCGGACCGATTATTTTTCTACAGGCGGTGGTGATCAGGTCTATATGGTTACAGGATCTTTTGAGGGGAATGCACACGTAGGCCCTACGCACTGTATTTATTACCCATGCATGCGTATCTCTTTCTTCTCCGTAATAATGAGTGAAGGCGCACAGTACGTACGTTCCGCATATTGATTTAATTTGTATATCACAGATCTGGGATTTGCGAAATAACAGCTGCATTACACGAGTCTGTGGCCTCCAAAACATATGGTGGAACGCTGGTGTGGTCCAGTCCCATCTGGGCCGCCCGATTTTGGTGACAGCTTCAAGGGACCATGCTATTTCCTTGTACGACTGCATGACCTATAGGTAAGTACACGATCGACCTATATATGCTTCTTTCTATGGCATGCAACAATCAACGATATAATGACCTACGGGCTGCACTTTGGGTATAGAATTACGTTCCCAGTGTCACTCTTGTGCAGATGCGAGAGGACGATTGACTTGAAGCTTGGCCCTGTTCGCGATGTCCAATACAGTAAAAGCACACAAAGGTATAACAAGGAAATTCCACACGTACCAATACTGTAAATGAAAACTTCACACATTTTTCCAACATGCATGCATGCATGTAATAACAAGTATGTAGTGAAATCAGATGGTACAGTACTATATATATAACTTTGTCCTACCTAGTTGTTGCCAACATGTTAGATAGATGTTCAACGGTTCAAGTAGTAATAATAGTCCTAGCTAGCTAAAAAGGCCCATGCATATATGTACTACTAGTACATAATGCAATCGTTTTCGTTGTTCAAATTTCTAATGAAAGCATCATATATATGCATGTAGCCTTTTGATCCGTTGTGGCGAGGGATGCGCAGTCATGGCATTTTGACTCATTTCCGAAGAAGAACCTGCTGCTGCTGGCAATAAAAATATCGGTGTGTATCCCGCTCGTGGATGTCCTCTACCGTTTGGGAGACAATTAACTTGGTATATATGTCAACTGCTTTACTGTTATGCCGTACGATTGTGTTTTGTTATGTGAAGGATTGGGTGCGACTTGCTGTATAGCACTTGTGCTACACGGGGATATATAGTAGACTAGTGTCATCTTTTGCTTTCTAGTAGTTCTGTGTGTTTACTTGTTATTATATAACTCATAATATGAGGAAGGGAGTGTAAGCCCTTTTAATTGTTGATGAATGAGGTGGAGCACTGAGTCTCTGGGCCAAGACGAGGGAGGCCTAGTTACCCCAGCCCATTTTCTCGTCCATGGAATTTTTGGCCCACAGACCGCGCGCGCCAATCGGCCGTCGGACGCTGCAGCACCAAGCAAGGACCTCCGCGTGGCGCTGCTCACCTGCCTGCCTCTACCACGCCGCGCCGCTGATCTACTTGCTGGAGGCGTCGGGCTCCGATCCTCGCGCGACTCCCCCGTGTCGCTCATCATCGTGCTCCACCTCACGGAGAGTTTGCTCCGCTGGCGCACCGCCGCAACCTGGGCGGGCCCGACCGACGACCGCGAGGTGTTGGCGTACGCGGCGCGCATGGCATGCCCGATCATGGCGCTCACCGTGGTGCACGAGTTTTGGACCAGGCACAGGGACAACGAGCGCGTCGTCGTGCACGCGGAGAAGACGGTGGAGCTAGGACGCCGAGGGCACCGCGTCGGTGGTGCGCTCCATGAGCCACAAGTTGGACTGCTCACCGTGGGACGCCGGGGCGGGGAAGACGCCGACCTGGAGGGGCTGCCGCAGACGTTCCCCTATCTACCGGCTGCCGCGCCTCTGACCTCTGGCCGCCGCTTTCCGTCCCGGGGTGACTGTGGGAGGGCCGAGCAAGCTCGTGGTGGATACGCTGCTCGCTGCCTGCTGCATGCCCGTGTGACCTCGGAGTCCAAGGAGAGCCTGTCATGGACATCTTCTCCCCCCCCAAACCCCTGTATCCATCATGATTATTTGGAGCTCAATTTTTGCATCGTGCCGATTCATCAAATTATTGAGCTTATGACCTTGGAAATTTTCAGTATTAATGTAGGTGCTATAGCAGCTATGGCATTGTGAGAAATGAGATTGTTGCCGATTATGGATGGGTGCTTCCCACACTTTTGGCATTTAGAATTCATTTACTTTTGCTGGACAAGAACTCGTCTCCACTTATTTAGGAATTGGACAGCCACCTGGCCAGATGGATCCTAAAACTTTTGTGCTTCAGAAGTTTAACAGGACTGGTCATGGATTAGTAAACATTGTGATGCCCTAGGCATCTCCCGAGCATTATCGTGTGCATACTTTGTTTAATTACTTCTCATAAGCATCATCTCATCTCATGCTAATGTGCATTTGAGTTATATGAACAAACATGGTGAAAATAGCTAAGTGATGCACTCAGTTTTGTAAAAATGACGCCATAAATGTGAGCATAACTTAAATCCTATGGAGATTTAGGTGAAACTTGTTATACCAAACTTGTAGGTCTTAAGGTGGTAAACAACTTTGTCAATTAGAGCTTGGATGGAAAATGGGCTTAACTTAGTGTAAAGGGACTTTTGGTGTTACCCAACAAACACACTCCAAATCTGGCTTATTTAGAATTCTTCATTTTTATATATCCTAGAGTCCTTTTCATGCAAAGGTCCAATTGGGAAAGTTTTAGGCCATGAAATCTTGAACAACTTTGTCAAAAAGACTTTTGGGAGAAAATGGCTAGAAATAGGACATTTGAATTATCTAAGGAAAATAGTTCTCAGTCCAAACTGAGGGCTGACAGTTAAATTCAAATTTAAATCAAATTTAGAGCCAGAATTTGAACTTGGTGCTTTTGACAAAGTTGTAGATCTCAAAGGGTACAACATTTCATTCAATTGGGTCCTTTTCAAATTCGGCTCGCAAATTGGTCAAATTTGCAAAAATCAGAAACCTGGTCAGTGGTCAAATTTTTTTTTCGGGTTTTTCTTTTCCTCACGAGCCTATGACAGCTGGGTCCCACTTGTCAGAGCTGCGGGTTTCCGCCCGACACCCGCCACGGTGGGCCCCACCGGCTCCCTCGCTCCATGCACCCGGTCCATGCACCTTGTTCTTCATCCCCGTCTTTGGCCCCACCTATGAGCCTCACCGGTCCATGGACCCAGCTCACCCGCGCGCCTCTCTCTTCCCTCTCCGCCCGGGCGCGCCCACGCGGCGCTGGCCGCTGAGCGCCGTGGCCACGCGCCGGCCTCCCCGGCCCGCCGCGGCCACACGCCGCTGCCGCGCGCGGACAGCGCGCACGGCGCGCCTCCAAGGCGAGGGCGAGGCCCCGGCCTCTTTCCCCGACCCCCATTCGCGCGCCCTCCCCTGGACTCCCTCCGCTCAGCCCTCTCTGCTTCTCCCCGCCCGCGCCAGTTCACGCCGCCATTGACGGCGAGCTCCGAGCTCGAGCTCGCGCCCCTCCCTCTGCCGCTCCCCGAGCCTCCCCACCTCCACCGCTACGTTCGCCTCGCTCCCGCGCACCTCGCGCTCGAGTCCCCGTCGCCATTCCCCGCCCGGACGCCGAGATCCGACCTCGCCTCGACGTCGCGCCGCGCCGGTTCACCCTCGGTTCATCTCCGCCGCCCGCCTTGTCCACGCCGTCTCCGCCGTCACCGCCACCTCGAGGTAGAAGCCCCGCACGGGGAACACCCTCCCCAACCCGTGTCGCGGCCGCGGCGAGCTCTGGCTCGCCGGCGCGCGCGCGTCCTCCCGCGCGGCCGCGGCCGTCGCGACGAAGAAGAAGGGAGCCGGGCAAATTTTAGATCCGGCCCCTGCTTTTTCCCATATTTGCGAATCGGTCCACCGCGCTGTACGCTGAGTCTTGCAAGTCTTGCGTACTAGCCCCTGGGGTTCTGAAATAATCACAATCTAGCCCATGGATATGATGATTTTTCTTTTAAATTGATTATTTCGGCATGAAACCTTTGAAAAATCCTAGAAAATTCAATAAAAATCAGAAAAATACCAAATCAGTTGCATTGAAATCCTTTTGAATAGATCTGTCTAGTGAATATGATGGTTGAGTAGGAAAGTACCAAATTGCCCCTGATTTTATGCAAACATGAAAAACCCTAATAAATAAGAAATAAGGACTAAATGATCTCCAAAAATTTCCAAATTTGAACAGCAGTGTTGTTAGGATATGTAGGCTCACTATGATTTTTGGTAGCTCAAATGTGCACTGTTAATTATCATTTTTCCCCTACATGTGATTTTAGCATGGAAATAAATGAGGAAATGATATTTATATAGAAATTAGGCTCTAAATAGTTTTACATATTTTATTTGTGCTCCCTGTAGTATAAAGAGCTCATTGTTGAAATGGGATTCTATGCATGTCAAGAATAGTTAGTGTTTTGAAATTGATAAGTTCATGCATGTTTAAATTTATAAATAAAAAAAATGTAGGTTTTCACTACAGTTTAGAAATACAGGATAGTAACGCTAAGCTAGCTAGGATTAAGTAGGGTTCAAGTAGCTTCGGCCGTTTCATGTGGATCGATGCTACCCCGTCACGCCCCCACATTGTTATATGTGACAAGCTAAGTTATCATAGGTAATGGCTTGTACGATTTCTTAAAGCTAAATAAGTTCCATCACGAAAATACATAATGGTTATTCCATAAACCCTAATTCCTTGCATTGCACTCGCATCCTGAAGCAAGCATTGCACTAATACATGCTCCAATTGCACCCTGTTATGCATATAGATTCCGCGAACGAAGAACCACCGCCGAACCAACCCGTCGCGGAGGAGCCCGAGGAGGAGCTGCACCAAGAGCCAGAGGACCAACAGGCAAGGGCCTGACTCCGCTCAGGAGGCAGCTACTGATCCTAACGAGGAAGGTAGGCGGGACCATACTCAACCCAGCAAACAAATTATACTTATGATTTCGCATATGCATTAGGAGTTGCTTGGAACCAATTGTATTAGACTCCCTGGCCGCCCTGGCCCTAGCACCTATACATAGAGTTCGTAGGACGAGTATGCCTAGAAATTGCTAGGTACGAGTAGACACGAGTGTGTGGACTCGTCACGTAGGTGTTTTCAAAGTTACAAAAGCTTACAGTTATATCATTTATTATTGTTGCTCATGAATTAAATGGAGACCGGGCGGAGATTTATTTCAGTATATGCTTTTCATAAGGTTGCACTTTGGACTCCGCTCGAGTCGCATAAGGCCCGTCCGCTGTTCGCCTATTGGTCGGCATAACATTGCTAGAGTGCTTAACCGGGAAATGGGACCAGTGAAGTCTTACCTGGGTTTGTCCGAAGTTTTCAAGGCTCCGCCCATCCACTTGCTGGAGGCCGATGGGCCCGGGGGCGCTTGTACTCGAGGGAGGGCTGACCCAGAGGACTGTGGTATCGCTCCTAAGGGGGCACAACCCGGGGGTTAGGTGGGAGCGCTTTGAATCTTGGGACAAGACAAGTGGAGAAGGGGACTATATGTGGGAACGCGATGGCTAGTAAGCATATACCCCTGGCATGATAGTTATTCCCGGGAATTAAAAATCGATTCGAATCGCTGATGCCCACCAGGTGTGGGAATGCCAATGCCTTTAACCTTCAACGTAGTAATTACTTAAACTCTCGGTGTTTAATACTCATGGTTTTTGGAATACCACATGATTGATTTGAACTGTTTACCTTACTACAAGTTACAGTTGTGTTGAAGGCTATACAAATGATGAAAACTTGCTATTTATGTTACACATGTTACTGTTTAAAACTAAAGGCTAAGGATCCACTTGCTAGTAAGCCGCTTCGCGTCAGCCGTAAGCCAAATCCATTAAGACCTACTGAGTAATCAGTACTCAGGGTTTGCCCCCATATTTTGAGCGCAGGAATGGAATTCATGGTCTGCACTTGCGTTGGAGGCGGAGCATGCCCTCATTTAGGATGAGATGACATGAGTGGCACGAGGGCAACATCGGTGGGCTCGATGTTGTACCTCTAATGCAAATCTTTTGGTGATAACATGGTGACCCCTAAACTTATATTTCCTCTGCGAGAAACTTTCAAACTTGCTACCTTATAACATTATGTTGGACTTGTATTTTATGTAAAAACTGGTTTGTAACTAAGTCTAATTTTATGCTATTCAACTGCCTATGATGATGTTTCTGTTGTGGCTCCATCGTGGGTCAGATGTGTATGATGTCGGTTCCTCTGGGAAAAGGTAATATCGGGAGTCAAATGACTCTCGACGGACGACCGGGTTTAGTTTGGCCTAATCACATTACAAGCCAGAGGAGGCTAGTGTGCTTAGTCCGGATTAAATCGGCGGTTCCGCCACAAACATCTACCAGGATTTTGTGCTTTTGTAGTTCTTCATGTCATGCTATTTCTTACAGGTGCAATATTTGTTCGAGTAGGTACTCCAGGGTCCAGAACTTGCACTCTATATTGATCATATCATTAAGTACAATGGACGTTAATTTGTACAAACCGGGATGTATACTAATTAAGATGGTCCGTGTTAGGGCGCCGTTGAGGAGGTAGGGGCAAGGCCGGAGGTGCCGGACCTTTGCTGCGGAGGGCTCGATCGCCGGCTGGTTGCCGCCGATCTATGGTGGTCGGTGGAGGTAGAGAGACAGGAGGGAGGAAGGTAGAGAATAGATAGGAGATTGATAGTTCTTTCTTAATTTTCAACCAGCTGTGCCTTGCGGCTTACACAAACCTCCAACTTCCCTGAAAACTCTCTAACTAACCATATCTAACTCAACTCAAAAATAGAAACTCTCAATTAACCCTGATTGCCTACCCTAAACTCTCCTTTAGCCACTTTTGCCCTTGACGTTTTTGGGCCTTCGGCTGTAGGATAGGCCCCACATCACATCTCCCCCCCCCTCGACAAGCAGGTTGTCCTCAAGCTGCCAATCTGGATAGCGACGGCGAAAATCATCCACATCCTCCCATGTAGCAGCAGAAGGCGGCTTATCTTTCCACTGCACAAGGACTTGACGCACGCCCCGGGCCATGCGTAATTTCAGAGTTTTCGCCGGAATTGGTTGTGCAGCACCAAAATGAAGGGGTGGTAATGCCGGAGGAGAATCGGGCGGGGTACCGACATACTTCTTCAGGAGACCCACATGGAACACATCATGGATACGCCGTGGAAGCTCCAACTTATAGGCCACGGGGTTGATAACTGCGAGCACCTTGTAAGGCCCATAGAATCAAGACTTGAGCTTCCCTTTTTTGACTGGTTGAAGAGATGCTGGAGAACGGTGGCGGATGCGCAACCACACCCAGTCCCCTACTGCAAAAGACAGCTTCCTGTGACCGCGATCATAGGCGCGCTTGCTCAGTTCCTGATCTTGCAGCAGCCTTGCACGTACATCAGCCAATAATTCATCACGTTCAGCCATGTTCTTAGCAACGGCAGCCACTCGACATTCACCTGGATCATATGAACGGATAGCCGGGGGGTCACGTCCATAGACGATTTTGAATGGGGTATCCTTCAGAGCTGAATGGAAAGAGGTGTTGTAGACATATTCTGCCCACGGAAGCCAACTGAGCCACTGTCATGGGCGATCTCCAATGAGGCAGCACAACTACATCCCAATAGCTTTGTTCACAGCTTTAGTCTGACCGTCTGACTGAGGATGGAAGGCTGAACTCATATGTAACTTCGTACCCAAGTGCTTGAACAAGGACTGCCAAAACACCGAGGTAAATACCGGGTCACGGTCAGACACAATGGAGACAGGAATACCATGGAGCCGGATGATTTCTCTGAAGAATGCAGCAGCAACAGATTCCGCTGAGTAAGGGTGTGATAAGGCAATGAAGTGCACGTATTTAGAAAACCGATCAACCACCGTCAATATCACTGACTTGCCTCCAACCTTGGGGAGGCCCTCCACAAAATCCATGGACACATCAGACCAAACTATTGTAGGCATTGGAAGGGGCATGAGTAACCCAGCGGGATGCAGATGCTCAGTTTTGTTGCGCTGACATACCACACAGTGACGGACGAACTCCTGAACTGCTGCCCATTCTCTTGGGGTGTGGAAATCATGGCAAAAGCGACGGAGAGTCTTCTCAATTCCTTCATGTGCCGCGTTGTGCACACGAGCTGGGACCGTCTGGAGCAGGTCAGATCCCGGTGGGAGGTATAGCTTGCCATCATAGAGCAGCACCCCCTCGACCAGGGACCAGGGCGTGCCCAAAGTGCCAGCAGCCACCTGTTCTGCTATGGAGACCAGCGCTGGGTCGGCTGCAGCTGCGCGGCGTAAGTCATCGATGATATCAAACGTAGGCCCAGAGAGAGCCAAGAGCTCGCACGGCTCGGCGTCACGCCTGGACAGAGCGTCAGCCACCACATTCGTACGCCCAGGCTTATATTCCACCGAGAAATCGAACCCCAGCAGTTTGCTCACCCAATGGTGTTGTGGTATTGTTGCCAACCGTTGGTCGAGAAGGAACTTCAAGCTGTAGTGGTCCGTCTTAACAAGGAAGGGCCTACCCCAAAGGTACGGCCGCCAGTGGCGCACAGCTTGGACGAGACCAATGAGTTCCCGTTCGTAGGCTGCCAGACCGTGGTGCCGGGGCGCCAATGGGCGACTGAAGAACGCCACTGGCCTGCTTCCTGATGGAGTACCCCGCCATAACCAATGCCAGACGCATCACACTCGACCACGAACGGCCGCTCGAAGTCTGGTAATTGCAGGACGGGAGCTGTAGTGAGAGCAGTCTTGAGGCGATGAAAAGCCTCGGTTGCCTCCGCCGACCATGTGAAGCTGTCCTTGCGCAGGAGGTTCGTCAAGGGCGCTGCAATGGCCCCGTAGTCCTTCACATATTTGCGGTAATACCCGGCGAGGCCTAGGAATCCGCGGAGAGCACGCACTGACCGAGGTACGGGCCAGTCCACCACCGCCTGCACTTTGCCTGCATCCATGGCCACTCCATCGCGGGATATAATATGGCCCAGATAGGCAACTGAGGACTCACCAAAAGAGCACTTGGACTGCTTGAGCACCAGCCCGTGGTGGCATAATGCAGAAAAAACCACGTGCACATGATGAAGGTGCTCCGTCCAAGAGGTGCTGTAGATAAGGATGTCGTCGAAGAAGACCAAAACGAAGCGGCGGAGGAATGGCCGGAGGACATCATTCATCAATGCTTGGAAAGTCGCCGGTGCATTCGTCAAGCCAAAAGGCATGACCAAGAACTCGTAGAGGCCGTCATGGGTGCGGAACGCCGTCTTATGCACGTCCGTGGCACACATGCGCACCGGATGATAGCCTGAATGGAGATCGAGCTTGGTGAAGAACTGTGCCCCATGTAGTTCGTTGAGGAGCTCATCGACGACCGGAATCTGAAAAGTGTCACGCACCGTCCGGTCATTCAGGGCCCTATAATCCACACAAAAGCGCCAGGACGCATGAGCTTTCTTTACCAGCAGAACCGGCGAGGAGAAAGCTGGCGTGCTGCGGCGGATGATGCTGCGGTCGAGCATGTCCCGGCATTGGTGCTCCAGCTCGTCCTTCTGTAGAGCAAGGTAGCGGTACGGGCGTACAGCGACCGGCTCCGTGCCTGGCCGTAGATGAATGCGGTGGTCGTACGGTCGTGGGGGAGGCAGCCCACGTGGCTCGGCGAAGAGGTCGGCGAAGTCATGCAAGAGCGCACCGAGTAGGTTATCACCTGTTGTGGCCGCCATGAGACGCAAAGTAGGCCCCTCCAAGCCGCGCCACACCACCTTGTGGTCGCGCAACCAAAACTGCATGGTGAGGTCGCCGAAGTTCCACAGAACTAGCCCAAGGGTTGCCAGCCAGTGAGTGCCCAGGATGACGTCGTAGCCGGTGATGGGAAGCACCAGTATCTCCGAGAGGAAGGTCTCATCGTGGATGGTGAAGGAAGCTGCTGTGTAAACGCCGAGACAGGGAGTCCTGTCGCCGTTGGCCACCGTCACTTGATGGCGCGCCGAGGGGGCGTAGGGGTCGCCGATGTGTGCCGCGGCGTCCGCAGATAAGAAATTATGCGTGGACCCAGAGTCGAGGAGGGAACGCAGAGTCACCGCACCCCAGCAGAGTGGAAGCTGCATCGTCCGGCACGTGTGGATTCCTGAAATCTCATTCAGGGAGATGAGGGGCTCGGCGGTGTCGTCGCCAGATGGTGGCGCCTCCGCGTCGTCATCACTGGCATACGCGACCTCGAGCACGAACAGCTGCCGGTAGAGGCGATTGTGGCCTCTTGTGTACTTCTCATCGCAGTTGAAGCACAAGCCTTGACGTCGACGGTCGTCCATCTCCTCCGGGGTGAGCCGCCGGGCTTGACGACTCGTGCCGGCCGTGCCGCGGCCCGCGGCGTCGGCCTTGGGTTGGGGAGGTGCCACCAGCAGGCCCGGGGCGGTGGTTGGAAGTGCCGGCGGGGTGGGGAAGCTGCGACTCGGCGGCCGCGGGCGAGTGGTGGCGGCGGCGGCGGCTGTGGTGGCAGCGGCCACGGCGAGTTCCCGACGCTCGTATGCCCGCGCGATGCTGATGGCCATGTCCAAGGTCGACGGATTCTGCAGCTGCACGTCGATACTGAGGGGCTCTTGGAGACCGGCCATGAAGAGCTGAACTTGGTGTGGCTCGGAAAGACGGTCCGCTCGGGCCAGAAGCTCCATAAAGCGATCACGGTACTCGGCCACGGTCCCAGTGCGACAACAAGCCGCCAATTCACCCATGGGGTTGGCTCGGATGGGTGGTCCAAAGCGTAGGCTGAGGAGCTCGGAAAAACGGCGCCATGATGGAGTCCCCTCGGTGGTATGGAGATGCATGTACCACTGTTGGGCCACCCCTTCCAGGTTGTAGGATGCCATCTAAACTTTCTCCTCCTCAAGGGTGCGCTGCTGCTGGAAAAAGGATTCGCACTTGATGATGAAGAACAGTGGATCTGATTTCCCGTCGAATCGCGGAAAATCCATCTTGTGAAACCGCGGGGGTCGGTCTTCAGGGTTGCCACTGGGGCGACTGCGGCCGCCATCCTGGTAGTTCACCAGCACACCACGGTTCTGCTCCTAGAGCGCAGCAATGGCGGCGCTCTGTTCGCGTTGCTGCTGCTCGATGACCGGAAGATGGGGCAACTATTGGGTGATGGCGGCTAGGGTGGTGGTGATTTCATCCAACTTGGCGGAGTCGGACATGGCTGCGGAGGTGGCAGAGGGATCGGTGACTCATGATACCAAGATGTTAGGGCGCCGTTGAGGAGGTAGGGGCAAGGCCGGAGGTGCCGGACCTTTGCTGCGGAGGGCTCGATCGCCGGCTGGTTGCCGCCGATCTATGGTGGTCGGTGGAGGTAGAGAGACAGGAGGGAGGAAGGTAGAGAATAGATAGGAGATTGATAGTTCTTTCTTAATTTTCAACCAGCTGTGCCTTGCGGCTTACACAAACCTCCAACTTCCCTGAAAACTCTCTAACTAACCATATCTAACTCAACTCAAAAATAGAAACTCTCAATTAACCCTGATTGCCTACCCTAAACTCTCCTTTAGCCACTTTTGCCCTTGACGTTTTTGGGCCTTCGGCTGTAGGATAGGCCCCACATCACAGTCCGTTTCAAATCCTGTTTGCATTGTTGCACGTATTTGCTGGTAGCAATGAAATAACTAGCGATGTGCTGCATGCTTTTCTACAAGACTAGCTTTCTGGGGTTAAATTCAAGACTAAACTGAATTTAGTTTGTCTTTCATGTATGCCTTCTGTTTCTATAAGGCTAGCTTTCTGGGATTGAATTCAAACAGAAAAAAATGTCAATAAGCCACAACATTACTGGAAGTTTCACACAAAGGGTGTACAAGAGTTTCAGACAACCTGCATGCATACCAGTTCTGTCATGAGGACTCATCTAGAAACAATCCTTTGTTTAGTTCAGCTAAGATAATTTACTCAAGCGTTGACGATTCTTTCTTTAGTTTCTGCAAGGACAATTCAGTAATTCCCGCTCTATTTAATTGCTTCTTATTTGTTTTAAACTGACAGTCTGACAAACTGGCCGTTGCTAGAAAGTAGCTGCTTAAATTTAGTTCTCATTTTTTTTCTTTTACAGTGGATCTGCCTCAGTTTAGATGCAAGCCCTTCTTTTTGCTTCTTTGTTTCTACTTATGCCGGAGGTACAAATTACAACTGCACCATGCTTTGTTCCTTACTTATATTGTTCCATATGCTGCCAACTTATACCCTTACAAAGTCGTTTGTACAGGCCGTGAGCATCGAAGGAGTCTTCCTTGCCTTTTTAGGAGCTGTTGTTGTAGTACAGGTGCGTTGTTTAAAAAAATTGTTATCCTATTGCACCGTATATTGTATCGCTTTGGCTATGTGTGCAGTTTCTTCTACCTTTACTACTACAATTTACTCCAATGGCATGTCACAAAGGAACTAAATTAACAACTCATCGTATTACCCTTGTTTTCATCCATTTCTGGTGTGCATATAACATTTCATGAATTTTGAACCATTTCAGCAGCACCATTTCTGGTGTATGTGTATATAATGATTCTCAATGACATTGTAAAGCTTTTCTGTGAATTATATGATTTATCTATGACTTATATCTGTTAAGAAAAGAGAAAAACAGTATTTTCGTTGGCCAAATAATCCTGGCCAGCGCCACAAAACTTATTTACGTCAGGCACCACAGCTGATGCTAGTGCTTGGCTGGCTACCATTTATTTGCGTTGGTTGGGCCTGTCCAAAAGGCTTATTAGGGACGGATTTGTTTTTACTGTTGTCCATAGGCTGGCACAAAAAAAAAATCTTTTGCTGATGTAAATAGATTTTGGTGTTGGAAAAAAGGCCTATTTGTGTTGGCCTAGGGCCAACACTAGTAAACTGTTTTCATGTAGTGGAACCCTAGGAAGTTCACTACAATTTGCATTATGTCATTAATGTTACTAATGACTACATATATTCATCTCATTCCATCCAAAAACAATGTTTTCTCCTCACAGGGTGTTTTTGCATTTTACAACCACCTGACCTCATCACTCCCTACAGCATCAGACCACCATCAATCCTCACTACCAGAGGGCGTACAATTTGTGCTAAACACTTTGCCGGTAAGTTGTCGTCAACCATTGCAAACAGAACTCTTAACCAACAACGTCACATTTAGAACATGTGTGAGATCAACGCTTCCAACTGATGATCCCCATCTGTCACCACTGCTATTAGGTTCACTATAAGTGCATTGGAGATGGTGATGGCTTTAGTGCCTATGTTGACACAGCCATCCCAAGTGAGTCTGTGAATGTGCCACAGAAAGTGCATGCGATGGTGACTGAAAGGACTCAAGCACGCACTGCTAGGGATTACGAGACGGCTGATGCTTGTCTAAGGAGTCTCATTGAAGCAGGATATAAGTACTCAAACTGAACCATTGCAATCCTTTATTATATATCATAGGTCCATATATAACACGAAAGGTCTTTTATCTTTTAGAATTTAGATTCATTCAGTTATTTGGATAATAAACTGGATCTCAATTCGAAAAGTTGGAGAAAATATTGTGTTAGTTTAGCATGTTGTTATTATGTAGCACCACAGGGAGTATAGTTCAGTTTAAATAGTAAGGAAAATGTCATTAATAGATCTTATGTGGAAACAGTTTTGATTAATATACTTGCTTTTTATGGAATCATCAAAACTGCACAACTTACTAGGAATTTTGATGAGCAGGATGATACCCATTTCAGGCAAAGAGATACTTGCTAAGAAATACCGGATCAGAATGAGGTACCAATGTACCATTTTGCTCTAAGATGCAGTTGTCAATTAGTAATAACTAGAAATGTTGTTCTGAAGTGCATGTTCTATTGTGAATTTGTGATATGAAGGGGTGTAGATGCACCAGAGCTTGAAATGGCTAATGGTGAGGAATCAAAGAATGCATTGGTGGAGCTTATTTGCGGGAAAAGGGTCACAATTCATGTGTATGAACAGGACCAGTTTGGGCGTTACGTGGGTGGCATATATTGTAATAATGTGTTCATCCAGGTGAAACATAATTGTCTAGCAGCTCACACGCTATGATCTTACTGCTTCCGTTATGATGTGAATATGTGATCTGTCTCTGGAATGGTCCAGGAGCAAATGCTGAAGAGTGGTCATGTATGGCATTTCAAGAATTATGACAAGCGCCCAGAGTTTGCACAGGTAAGAAATTCAGTTGTACCCAAATGTATCCATGGAATATTCCAATTGGTCTCTGAGAAATTAAACCCCGCTTGAGTTATGCTAATATAATGTTCTGTGCACATGTGTTGACCAGTAGCTATATGTGGTCCATGTGCACTATCCGAAATGCGGTTGCATTAAACCATCCAAAATTTTCACTCCTAGAAGGTTTTTACTAGCACTCTGGTATTTTTGCAGTGGGAGAGAGAGGCAAGAGCTGCACGTCGAGGAATTTTTGCGTGAGAGAACCCTGAGAAGCGATGGCATTGGAGAAGAGACCAGCGCAGCGCAAATATTGGTCTACTAATGGAGGTGAACCTTCAGTGTACAGCTCCCAGATGATCTGATAGCCATCTGGTTTCTCGCTTAGGTTCTTGTACAGGTTGTTGTAACTGAATGCGCATCAGAACCAAAGGCGAGAGTGTATGGTTTATGTATGTGGAAGATGCACTGTGCCACACTGCCACTGTCGTTAATTAGCATCAAGGGTTCAATATTTGCAACAAGAATGAAGTCTGGTACAAATCCGTGAGGCGCAAGATATATGAGAAATAACAAACACAGGCCAACAACTGAAAAACAACACGCTGTAGAAATTTGAACTAATGCTGCAGTAAATGGCATTACCTTGGGGTGACAGCCACACCTTTCTTGGCAACAATTTCCTTGGGAACAAGGTCATGCAGCACAGGACATTAATCTTGCCTATAAAGCCCGTAATGTTCAACCTGGCATCGGAATGAATAGCGTAAACTGGAAAACTGAGCGAAGTTTGGCCATTTTAATTCCTGGAGTCCATCTTCGTCATTTAGCAGCAGCCGGCCAAGAACACCGCAAGCGGCAGAGGCGACATCAATGATTAGAACTAGAACTAGTAGTCCATAGCGATCCGTCGATGATTTTAGCGCCGGTGTTAATTTTTGAGAGGAAAGGTTTCCCCTGCAATCTATCCACCGGTCAGTTACTCTACATTTTGAAAGCAACGTAAAACAATATTCATTCACGTTGGCGCCACTCGTCAAACAACTCTCCTTGGCGCCAAGAAGGGGCAGGGTGCACCGATGACGCTGCCATGTATAGTTATATGCTTATATAGTTTAATTATCATAATTTATATTCTTTTTTTTAGCTATGGTTATTGTATCATGCCATATTTTAAATCTATTTCAGTGTGAAATTTATTGTTCCGCGTGTATAATTCTGTTCCAGTGAAACGAACCATTTGTTCCACATAGGTATGCTTATCATTACAACAAATTAGTATTAATAACATTTCTCTACTGTTGGTTCTATATCCATTTTTTTGGTTCCATGTGCTTTTCATTTATCGTCATAGAATAGAATTATGAATCCATAAATCAACCATAGCAAACACATATTTCTATTTATCAAATAATGCTTATATAATACTTGGTCCTCGTAGCAACCAGTGCTACGAGCGGGGTATCCATTTGGCTAGTTTCTTGTTAAGAAGGCCATAAAATACAAATTCAAATTTCTTTTCTACAAGTTAGCATGTTTTGTTTTAGGTGTAAAAACTTTTTTATTCCACACTAACAATATTTTAGTTCCAGTTAAATAATAGTGCTTCTGTTGCTGGCCAAACACAAGTATCTAAAGGCCAAATGTTCCATTGTTTTTTATGCCTTAGAAGTGAGAGAAATCTAGTATCGTTGAAGCAAAATTCTATGGCATCTTGTAATCTAGTATCTTGTGTACATACAACCAATGCGAACGGAGTGTTTCCTGAAAAAAAAACGCACAGGACTGAAGACATATGGTCATCTCAAGTCAATCCGGTCATTGTCCTGAATGAAGGTCTAGGTCGTAGCCTTTGCTTCTTTTTCTTGTCCACTTGTCCTAGGGACGTTCCCGGTCCCACCACCAGCAGCTTCATCTTCACCTTATTCCCTTTACCTTTGCAACCTTCAGCTTTAGAAGTGAAGTGGAGGAATCAGCAGCAGCAGCAGAGTGACTGAAGAAGAGGAGAGAGCTAGCTTGAAGAAGGAAGGCAGGGGAAGGGAAGGGATCCTCTCTCCATGGGAAACATCCTCCTCAGGTGCTTCACGGGAGGAGACCATAGCGACGATGATCGCAACCCCTACTACCGTCCAACCTCCAAGCCCACGCCCCCTCATGTCATAGAGGTCATACATCTACAGAGCGGCCGGATTCATCACCCTGCAGCAACCTCTCGGCCTCGGCCTCGGACTCCGCCTCGTCGGCAGTCTCTAGATCCCCATGGCTGCGTCGCCTCCTTGGTTCAGGACCTTCTCTACTTTGAATCCACCTCCATGGTAACATGCCGCAATTCTACCTTAGTATCTTGTCCCCCTCCGTTGTTCCTTTTCCTTTAACTTACAATGCTATCTATAGGTACACACTCACACTGCACCTCAATGCTATCTAAAGTTACACTGCACTGCAAATTCCTGAAAACATACTGGAATTTCACAAGCAAAACTCTAATTTACATGCAAGATCATCCTCTGAGAAATTGTGCAGGTCAGCTCATGCAGTTGTATTTAAAGTTGATCAGCCTTTGACCCTTTTTTCCGAATAATGTCACCATAACAGAAGCTTCTTCCTCTAAATCAAACAGATTAAGATAAGATCTACTCCCTCCGTCCCAAATTGCAAGGGGTCCTAGTATGTCTCAACCATTACTCCATGCATGTAAATATATGTCTATATTTATCAATATCCTTATAAATATGGATGGATAAAAAGAGTACTAGAACCTCTTATAATTTTGGGACAGAGGGAGTACACTACAAACAATTTTTTTTATGAAGTTTTGTTGTGTCCTTCAAACCTCCGGGATCAATCTTTTGTTTCTAAGACCAGACAGTTCACTAGTTCAGGCAATAATATTTTCACTTATATTGTTTTCCATTTCATGGGCATAATAGGGTGTTTTGGCACAGGACGTATTGCAAATCAACATCGGAGTAATATTTTTACTTTCTTTTGATCCATTTGGATCTCTGAAATTTTTTTAGCATTCAGATGGATATCTGTACTAACAGAGGCTGAACTGCAGCTGTAAAGCGACATTCTAACTACTAGCGTATTGATTCTGACGATTCATCATTGCAATTCTACAGCCTTCTTTTCCCCAAAATTCGGCACCATGTTTTCCGATGACAAGAATCAGTAAATAAATTTTATCTGTCATATTTTCAGGTACCTGAAACACTTGGACAGAATGTTACATCATCCAAGAAAGCACAGGTTAAATGGTAGGGTGCACTTTTAAAAAGCTTTTGCACATAGCGCTCTTTTAATAACTAGTACATTTGGTGTACCTACTGATGTCAATGTTGCTTTAATTCTTCCCCCAAGTTCAACATAATTGAGGATTTAAGGGCCTAATGCATATGATAGTAGCAAAACAGAGAAGGGGCCCTCAAACAAATGCTGTTTGGCTTTTCATACGCAAGGCTGTTCATATCATACTTATCTAAACTCAGAACAAGCCATGCTTCAATAAGGAGAAGTGAAATAAGCAGATGAAACACAGCTGAACAGCTCAAATGTCTGTTGGGCAAAATTAATGAGTACTTTGGTCTTCTAATTTGCATGATACTAGGTATCGGAAGATATTGGAGGCATATAAGAACTTGAGCCCCCCACCGAAAACACCATCAGAGGCAGCCCAACTAGTTGCAACAGCACTAAGCAGGATTCAGAGAGCTGATTTGGAGGTAACCTTCTTTTTCCTGTTCTTTTTCTACTAAAAATAGTAACAGAGATTGCACAGGGATAATGCATTGATTGGCAGTGTTATACATCTAAAATTGCAGAACCTCTAAATTTCTGAGCTGTTTCTTCAAATAAAATGTGAATCTATTTTCAAAACCAGAGTAGTCCGCCATTCATTGGAACAATATGTAGTTTGACTGTCCAAGTAAACACTTTGGCCAACAATTTAGTCCAAATAATATGAGTTAAATAGCATAAAATTGATGCCATTGGATATGTATAGAAGCCCTTGACTTGGAATTTTAAAGCTGCTGATAAAATGAATGGGTGGAGTAAGAATGAAGGAAGCTTACAAGCCCTAGTAAGTTCACTACAATTTGCAATATATTATTATAACGTTTCATCCAAAAACAATGTTTTCAGGGTATTCTTGCATTTTACAACCTCCCGGTCCCATCACTACCTGCAGCATCAGCATCCTCAGATCACCATCCACCCTCACTACCAGAGGGTGTAAAGTTTGTGCTGAACACTTTGCCAGTAAGATATAATCAACCATTGCAAACAAACCTATTAACCCACAATGTCACATTTTGAACAATGTGTTAGATGAAAATTTTCAAATGGCGGATCCCCATCTGTCACTACTGGTATTAGGTTCACAATAAATGCATTGGAGATGGAGATGGCTTTAGTGCCTATGTCGACACAGCCAACCCAAGGGAGTCTGCAAATGTGCCACTGGAAGTGCATGAGATGGTGATTGAAAGGACTCAAGCACGCACCGCTAGGGATTACCAGAAGGCTGATGCTCTTCTAAGGAGCCTCAACAAAGCCGGATATAGGTATTCAAACTGAACCATTATGATCCTTTATTATAACATGAAAGGTTTTTAATGTTTTAAAATGTAGATACATTCAGTTATATGGATAATAAACTGGATCTCAATTGAAAAGTTGGATAAAATATTGTGTTAGTTTAGCATTTTGTTATCACATAATGCCACAGGGACACATTTCAGTTTAAATACTCAGCAAAAAATATCATTAATAGATCTCATGGGGAAACAGTTTCAGATATACTTGCTTTTTATGGAATCACCAGAAGCACAACTTACCAAGAATTTCAATGGGCAGGATAATAACCATTTCAGGCGAAGAAATACTTGCGAAGAAATACCGAATCAGAATGAGGTATGTGTTGCTCTAAAATGTCACTTGTAGATTCAGCAATAACTGGAAATACTGTTCTCATGTTCATGTCCTTTTGTGATTTGAAGGGGTGTAGATGCACCGGAGCTTAAAATGGATAATGGGAAGGAATCGAAGAATGCATTGGTGAAGCTCATTGGCAGGAAAAGGGTAACAGTATATGTGTATGGACAGGACCAGTTTGGGCGTTACGTGGGTGACATATATTGTGACAACGTGTTCATCCAGGTGAAACATAAACTATCTAGCAGCCCACGCATGATATGATTTTACTGCTTCAGATATGATGTGATCAATGTGTCTCTGAAGTTGTTCAGGAGGAAATGCTGAAGAGTGGTCATGTATGGCATTTCAAGAATTACGACAAGCGCCCAGAGTTTGCACAGGTAAGAAATTCCGTTGTCCCCAAATGCATCTGTCGAACATTCCAAATTGCTCTCTGAGAAATTAAACCTGGTGTGTTCTGTTAGACATGAACATCCTTGAGCTATGATAATATAATAATGTTATGGGAACATGTGGAACAAAACATATATATGCATTTTGTGTCCACAGTCTGAATTATGGTTGGATTAAACCATCCAAATTTTGCCAAACCAAGAATTTTTCAGTAGCACTCTAGTATTTTGCAGTGGGAGAGAGAGGCAAGAGCTGCACGTCGAGGGCTTTTTGCATCAGAGAACCCTGAGAAGCCATGGGATTGGAGAAGAGACCAGCGCAGCACAAACATTCCAGTCTACTAGTGGAGCTGAGCCTTGAGTTTACAGCTCCCAAATGATCTGATTGTCATCTGGTTTCTCGCTTAGGTTCTTGTACAGCTTGCTGCAAATGAATGCGCATGAGAAACCAAAGGCCAGAGTGTGTGGTTTATGTATGTGGAAGATAAACTGTTGTTAATTTAGCATCAAGTGTTCAATATTTGCAGCAAGAATGAAGTCAGGTACTAATTCATGAGGTACAAGATATATGAGGAGAATATCTAACACCAGCAACTCAAAAGCAACATAAGCTGTAGAAACTTGAACGTCAGTAAATGGGATTACCTTCGGGGCAACAATCATCTAAAACAGGCAAAATGGTATGATTTATCGTTTTCTTGGTAACAATACCATTGAGGGAACAAGTTAATCAAACACATGGCATTAACTTTTCCTAGAAAGCCTGTAACGTTCAATCTGACATCTGAATGAATGGAGTAACCTGGAAAATTAAGCGGCGTTTAGTCTTTTTAATTCCTGGAGACCACTATAGGTAAACAATTATTATATATAAACATGACAGCACCAGAACAGACCGTTACCTCTTCCGCTTAGCAGAAATTAGACAATGGGAAAAGAACTATGCCATTGAAATGCCTCATACTCCGCCTCTTCTATGCTCCGATCACAGCTCTATCTGACTATAGTTATACATCAAATGAAAATGGAATGGAGATGCTTCCAACTCTTCCATGCTGCTCAGCGTTGCAATGGGCAGGTCTGCTACCAATAGTCGTTGCAAGAACAATGACCATCTCTAAAGCAATGAAATCGGTTGTTATCTCGAACAATAATTTCACGGCAGGTAATCCTCGATATGAGCTTGATGGCAGAGTGACAGTCACTGCAAACTCGGAGGTTTTTGGTGACCCTAATGGTCTCTCCTGGTTCAGTAGTGAGGAGGCTGAATGCAATGGCAATCCTCTCGCTGTGGTGAACTAGCGTGTTTTCCTTCTCCTCATTTTCAATGTCAAACATCACCACCTCAGTAGTCGGTTCATAGCCCATGGCCTTCATTTCCATGCCCAATTCACTGAGCTTTGCATAAATTTTATCTGAGAGAGGATGTGATATGTCTCCAACATGGAACTCATGGACCTTACCATCAAGTTCAACCCAGCTAGATGCGGGGACCTTCTCAACCCCCTTTGCCTTCATTTCCAACCTGAGCTTTGCAGCATCTTCCCATCTTCCGCTGTTAGAGTATATGTTAGAAAGCATGACATAGTTTCCAGAATTCCATGGCTCCAGTCGGATGAGCTGCTCCAACGCATGTTCGGCAAGGTCAGCATTCCGGTGGATCTTGCAACCACCAAGGAGTGACCCCCATACAACGGCATTTGCCTCCATTGGCATGTCTTCAATCAGCTTACGAGCCTCCTCCAGCAACCCCGCACGACTGAGCAGGTCGACCATACAACCATAATGTTCGATCCTAGGGCTTATGCGGTATAACTGAGTCATGTTACGAAAATACCGCCGTCCATCTTTTACAAGTCCAGTATGTGTACAGCTGCAGAGCAACCCGATGAAGGTGTTGTCATTCAGCGTCATACCTGACTTCTCCATCTGACCAACAAGCGCAAACGCAATCTTCTCGTGGCCAGTCATGCCGAGCCCCAAGATCATCGCGTTCCAAACAATGATGTCTCTCTTCCTCATCTGCTGGAACACCATCCACGCCTCACCCGTGCTCCCGCACTTGGCATACATATCGATCAGTGCAGTACCAAGGACCGGGTTGTCAAGAACCTCATCCCAGTGCACCATTCTGACCGCCCGCCGTCCCAAATCCAATGCACCCAACCTCGTGCACGCTGAGAGCGCCCCGACCACAGCGTAGCTATCCGGCTTCGCTCCCTCTGCCTGCATCGCAAAGAAAAGATCCAGAGCCTCCTGCGGATGCCCGTTGGAGGCATATCCCCCGACCATGGCGCCCCAGGCCACCGCATCCTTGTTCTCCATCTTATCAAACACTCCCCTGGCCTTCTCCATTTCCCCGCACTTGACATACAAGTCCAACGCCGCAGTTGCGACGAACACACTCCCTGCGATGCCCTCCTGCTCTGCCGCCCTCCACACGGCCTCTCCAGTCACCAAATCATTGACATGAGCGCACGCGGTGAGGACCCGCACCGCCGTGAAGCTGTCAGCGCGCATGCCGCTCGCGAACGCCCTCCTTGCGACTCCAACGGCCTCCTTGACGCGGCCAGCGTCCATGTACGCCGTGATGAGCGCGGTCCACGAAACGGTGCCGGGGCTGGGCATTTCGTCGAACGCCTTCTGGGCGTCGCGCAACAGGCCGCATCTGGCGTAGAGGCTGAGGAGGGAGGTGAGGACGTGGGGGTTGGAGTGCGAAGGGAGCTTGAGGGAGCGGCCATGGATCTGGGCGCCGGCGGTGAGCGGGTCGGGCAAGCGCGAGGCGGCCTTGAGCGCGAAGGGGAAGGTGAGGTGGGACGGGTTGGGGAGGAGGGAGTGGAGGCGGAGCGCGTGGAGGTGCAGGCCCGAGGAAGAGATGGCGCGGAGGAGGAGCGGGGATAGGTGCGTGAAGAGGTCCAGGCGTAGGATGCGGCCGTGGATGAGCTTCACGGTGAGCGGCGGGAGGTGGTTGCTGGCGCTGACGCCGGTGAGGAGAAGTCGGCGGATCGCCTCGGCGTCGCCCGACATAAACGCGCCAAACGAACCGTTACAAATGCACTCTTCCCTAATTTCACGTGGACACACCTTTTTTTAATAAAAAATTATCATTCGGGTATTTAGTAAACAAATCCCTAATCTCCCATCCAAAGAATTTTAGAATTTGTTAACAGATTGTAATACAACTCTAACATATTCTAATCCTATTTCTTTTTCTTTTCAATGTGGAATGTACAATCAAGACTAGCATTCGATCCACCTTTCTACCTTTGAGCACAGTTCAGATGCCCACCTCTACAATCGTCACCGGCGCCGGCGGTGCAACAACGGCAACCACGCACTCATCGGCTCGACCGCTTGCCTTGTCGGCCGTCAGTGGCGCGAGGCGCCCCTCCCTCTCCAGAGGAGCCATCGCCGGCGACGACACGTCGTCCTCATCGCTGCCCCTGGTGTACAGGCTGCCGTCCTCGAGGTCGTAGAGGTTGCCCGTCCTGACCTCCTGCGCGAGCGCGCACGGCGCGCAGAGGAGCCACTTGGCGTAGTCCGCGGCGGCGGGGCGGCCGCCGCACAGGGCGCGGTCGGCCGGCAGGCCGAGGCGGCGCCGCATCTGCGCGCGCCAGAAGCCGCCGTACGTGAGCCCGAGCACGGAGAGCAGCGCGCCGGTGGCGCCGACGAGGGACCCGAGCGTGGGGTCGTGGATGTTGAGCGCCGCCACCGCGAAGACCAGCACGGGCGCGGCGCAGAGGAGCGCGAACGTGAAGACGTGCACGTACATGTTGCCCAGCCCCAGGCGCTCCATGTTCCAGCCGAACACGCAGAAGGTGCACGCCACGGACAGCGCCGCCACCGTCGGGTCGTCGGCGAGGTCGAACAGCCCGCCGGCCCACTCCGGCTTGGCCACCGGCACTCTGCCGTTGTTGTTGCTGCTGCTGCCGGCGTCTCCATTATTCTTCAACATCCCAGCGGCAGCCGCCACGTCGTCATGCACGACGGCCGCGGCCTCCTCGTCGCTGGTCTCCGCCGGCAGCACGATCTTCCTGCCGAGCGGGCCGTAGACCATGTACAGCGCGGCGGCGACGGGGGCGGCGATCCCGAACCCCATGCAGAGGTTGACGGCCCAGTCGGGGCGCGTCTGGCTGCCGAACGCCCAGTAGAGCGCGCAGTAGGCGTACTGCGCGAGGCACGTGGCGTGGAGCAGCATCACCACGACGGCGACGTGGAGGCGCTCCCGGCGCGGGCCGACGGCGTTCTTGCAGTAGACGCCGCGGAGCTCGGCGGCGTCGGCGGCGCGCCACCGGAGGAGCAGCGCGAGGTGGTGGAAAAGGCGCGGGTGCTGGTACACGCACATGACGGTGAAGAGCGCGTTGAGCACCTGGTTGGCCACCTCCGTCCACCGCCGCCGCCGCGACGCGTCGGGCACGGCGGAGTTGAGCGCGCCCGTCATGAGCAGGAACACGAACGCCACGCCCGCGGCCACGAAGGCCAGCCACACGAGCAGCGCCGCGTTCGTGGGGTGCCGCGCCCAGGCCGTGCACCTGCCGCGCAGCGCGCGCCAGTCCACGCTGCGCGCGAACGCCGGCGCGCGGAGGAAGAAGCGCGCGCACCAGGCCGGCGCGCTGTAGGTGGCGGAGCGGGCGCCCAGGGTGGCGACGCGGCGGAGGAAGGCGCGCGGCGCGGCGACGCCGAAGCGGTGCAGCCATAGTTCCTTGGAAGGCACTGCCCGGAGGAAGTCCAAGAACCGCTCTTTCTTCTTCGCCTCGCTGCTTTGGCTCGGCAGGGCAGCGGCGCCATGGCTTTCGATCGGCTTGCCTGGTGTCTCGTGCGATTCCATTGTGGGTAATACAAGTTCCAAGCAAGCTGCTTCTCCTGCTTCAGCTAGAGGGAGGTGTGAGGGTGACCCCTCCAGCTTCTTTATTTTATCTGAAGCTATTACTTGTGCGAGGTGTTAGCATATATACACGAGAGGGATTAGCTTTTAGTATGCCAAGTTTAGTAAGTTGCTGATGGAACTGAAATCCTGGTCTTGTTGCTCATGCTTGAAACGGTCAGAAGATTTCAGCAGAGAATGGCACTGGAAAAGTCAAGACGGGCAGGCACAGAGAACGGACCAATTCAATGCAGTCTCGAGTGCCCGTGTAAAGATAGGCTCAGTTGATAGATGCAGCTCCTGCAGTGCTCCCATAACAGATGTAGAGGCAGATGACTGGATGCTTCATCAGTGATGAGTGAATCAGCTTTGGCATGCTGTCAAGGTTCAGACATTCAGAGGAGGCTGCACAGGACGGCCGTTCAGACTGGACTAGGCTGCGTCCAAAGTCCAAACATATGGGAGAAGCACGTCTTGTGGTTCCACGTGATTACAGTAATAACTACTTGAATCCACACAGTACGCCCAAAAAAATAATGTTTGACTACATGTAATCAGGGTGCTGCTTTAAGCACGCCATGTAAGACTTGCAGGGCAGGATGCCGTTGACTCTGGAGTCTTGAAATTTCGACACAAAGGAGAACACTAGCAGTGCTAATCAGGTCCCATGAGTTCAGAAAAACTGGCGGTAACAAGCCGGTATTTCTTCATAGAATATACTCAACTATATTTCGTTATACTTTTTCAGGAGTTATGAATGTGCGCAGAAGAAAAAAAAAACAGGTTAATCATGTGGCTTCATCACTGCTCCTCTATAAGTTGCTCTCCGTATATGTTTTTAGAAATACAGTTCATATGCTAATGGATTATCGCACCATTGTAAGATTCATTTCTGAAACACCAAAGACTAAATGGAGACAGGAAGAAACACCCGTAAAAATGCATTTTCTTTTTTTTTCAACTTGCAGTTGGGGTCTACAATTACTATCACATCCCACAAACTACGATTCCATCTAAGTTTGTACACTTCTATGACAAGTATGTGTCCATGCACACGCTAATGAACTCACATAAAGAATCTATGTAATCCTGTTTTCAACAACAAAAAAAGAGGACAGACTAGAGAGAGGAAAGATGCAGCCTATAGAATCCACTGCCCATCCTTACAGAATCATTCCCCTCGTGTACAAAAGAATGAGTAGGGACACCACGGTGACCATATTGATCAGTTTCTTCACCTTCTCTGCTCTCCGACTTCCATCAGACATCACGCCATGATCACCATCTTCTGCCATTGCTCGGCTCGGCTCCAACAAAGCTGCATCTTCGTTCGACGATGCAGGATCAATAGAATCGCTCGTGTCACCAAGACTAAAGACACTGCAATCGTCTTCCACTTGCACAACCACGACCTGCACAGGTGGAGCCATGGTGGTTTCGTCATGGACAACAACCAGACGATCATCCGGTGGTGACGCACGCGACAGTGCAACCGAGTCCGTTGCACTGAAAACGTCATGATCGTCTGCGAGCAACGGCTGCCTGCTGTCTGCGGTGTAATCTCCGTCGTCACCGACCTTGGAGTAGAAGACCTCGCCGTCGACGTGGTAGAGGCTCGCCGTGCGCACCTCCTGCGCCAGCGCGCATGGCCAGCAGAAGAGCCAGCGCGCGTAGTCCGTGAGCGAGCTGGAGCCGCAGCAGGCGTTGCTCCCCGGGAGCCCGAACCTCCTCCGCATCTGGATCCGCCAGTAGCCACCGTAGAGCAGGCCGCACGCGCAGAGCAGCAAGCCGGCGCCGCCCACGGGCGCCGCCGACGGCGCGGTCGTGGATGTGGAGCGCGGAGACGCCGAGCACGCAGAGGGGCGCGAAGCACAGCAGCGCGAACGTGGCTGCGTGCACGCACGCGCTGCCCAGGCCCAGGCGCTGCATGTTCCACCCGAAGACGCAGAACGTGCAGGACGCGGAGAGGCAGCCGGTGGTGGCCGGCCGCGCCGCCGCCGCCGCACTCGAGCATCCCGCCGGCCCAGTCCGGCTCGACCGACCACGACGTGCCCGGCTGGGCGGCGAGGGGCGCTTCTGCTTCGCCGTCGAGGAGTCGGAGCGGCAGTCGAGCTCGTGGTCCCTGCCCAGGGGGCTCCACAGGGTGTAGACGGCGGCGGCGACCGGCGCGGCGACGCCGAGCGCGAAGAAGCCGTCCTCGAGGAGCTCGGGGCGGGCGCGCTTGGTGCAGCCCCAGTAGAGGGCGCAGAGCGCGTACTGGCAGAGCACGGTGAGGTGCAGCAGCGCCACGACGACGGCCATGTGCGCGCGCTCCCCGGGGGCGCCTGCTGCTCCCTTGCAGTAGGCGGCGCGCAGGTCGGCGGCAGTCGCGGGGGCGCCAGCGGCAGAGCAGGAAGAGGTGGTGGCAGAGCGCGGGGTGCTGGTACACGCTCATGAGCGTGAAGAGCGCGTTGAGGACCTGGTTGTTGACCTCGACCCAGCGGGCCCGGTCCGCCGGCGACGGGAGCGCGGCGTCGAGCAGGCCCAGGAGGAGGAGCACCAGCATGCCTCCGGAGACGCCCACGCAGAGGAGCCACAGGAGCAGCGCGATGTTCATGGGGTTGGTGATCCACTCTCCGCACGTCCGCCGGACGGACGCCCAGTCGACGTGGCCGGCCGCTGGCGGTGGCGCCGGGTCGTCGTTGCTGGGTTGCTGTTTCCGGCGCCAGAAGGTGGGGAGCTCCTCGAGGCAGCGAGGAGGCGGTTTGTTGTCGAGGAGGAGGAGGAGGTGCTCGGTGAGCGGCGGCGTGGGGGCGCGGTAGCTGGGGAGGGACGGGGCGCGCCGCACGGTGGCGCCTGGAGCATCGTCGTCGTTGCCGGCCGGAGCCATGGTGGCGCGACCGATGGTGCCAAGAACGTGTGGGCGGGCGGGCAGTGACTAGTGAGGCATATTTTTCCTTGGCTTTTTGTTGAGAGCGAGGGTGCGTGAATCCATCAATCTTGGGCGACTGGATGGAGTAGACCAGGACGACCTTAGCTCGCTGAAGAATTCTCTGTCATCTAAAGTCAATCTTGGGTTCTACACTTGTGTACTACTACCAGTATTCTGGACCCTTTTATTCGACAAGAGAGTAATCCCATTTCCGTTATCGGTTATCAGATCAGTACCACGGAATACAAGAAGGAATTATTTTTGCGACAGTTGGTAATAGCAGCAACAGAAACAGACTGTGCACAAATGTTTGTAGAAGTGCGGCTTCCAAACCCCAATCAAACAAAAGGGTAAAGTTCAGGCTTCCAAAAGATTAAAAAAAAAGGACAAATATTTCCTAAATTTAAGATACAAAAGGAGACTTTTCAAAATGTTTGTACATATCGAGTTGGATAATGTTTTATAGATTTCCTATTTTTTCGAGATGATAAATCAAACATTCCAAAGCTTCAATAGTTCATAGATATTTGTGTCCCAATATATATCTAGCATCTACAGGCTTCAAGATCTAATTTCCGCGGTCTAAAAACTTTACACGGTGTTTACCGGATTTGTTTTTAAACTTAAAAAACTCAAAACCATCCTTAAAACTACTTTGAACTGCTACAGCTCCCGCTTTTATATTAATCTGATTTTGAAAGCTAGGATATAAGTTGTCCGATTTTTGAATGAATCGATATGCTCCGTTTCCCACAGCTCGTTTGGTTGGAGGTAATTGGTGAGAGGGAATGGGAGTTTTAAGAAATAAGTTTAGAACTGTCTTGTTTGTTTAGTGGGAATGGAAGTTTTGGTGGAAGTGGGAATGGGAGTTTAGTTGATCAACTCCCACGAATTAATTCCCAGGGAGAGGGGGGGATTGGATAGAAATTGTGATTGGGTACAGTGATTAATACATCTCAACTATTTATCACGACTTAATCATATCTCTTATCTAAATTCCCTGTTCTCCACACGAACCAAACAAAGAATTAGGATTAAAAATCAATTTCCGATCGTAATTGCCCTCTCTCAACTCCCACCACCGATTCCTCTTCCCCTTCCCAATCACTTGCCAGTTGTTCTTCCCGTGCCTCGCCGCCATCCATGGCAAAACAGGCGCGGTGCCTGTGGAAGGAAGGGGACGATGCTCCGGCCAAAGCCTCCCTCCACATTCCTCCTCCAGCCCGCCGCCGCTTCCGCCACCAGGATCCCCTCCTTCCTCTCCGCGCTCGCCAGATGCAGCAGCGTCGCCACGGACCCCTTCGCCATCGCGCATGCGCTCTCGGCCGCTGCCGCGCCACCAGCACCCACCACGGGCGCGCGGCTCCACGCGTCCGCCGTAAAGCTCGGTGTTTCCGGCGACACCTTCACCGCGAACCACCTCCTCATCTTCTACTCGCGCCGCGGGCTCCTCGGCAGCGCGCTCGCCGTGTTCGACGAAATGCCGCGCCGCAACCTCGTCTCCTGGACGGCCATGGTGTCCGCCTCGGTGCGCGGCGGCGCGCCCGGCCTGGGCCTTCGGCTCTTCGCCTCCATGCTCCGGAGCGGGCTCTGCCCGAACGAGTTCGCTTTCGCTAGCGCGCTCAGCGCTTGCTGTCACCAGTCCGTGGAGGCCAGGGGCAGCGCGAGGCTCGGCCTCTCCCTCCATTGCCTCGCCGTCAAAGCTGGGCTGGACGGCGACCCCTACGTGGGGAGCTCGCTGATGCTGGCGTACGCCAGGCACGGGCGTGTTGCTGCCGCGGAGCGCGTGTTCGCAGACGTGGTTTCCAAGGACTTGGCGTGCTGGAACGCGATGCTGGAGGCCTACGTCTCCGGTGGCTGTGGGTATGGCGCGATGTGGACGGCGGCTCTGATGCACCGCTCTGGAGTAGCGGCTGACATGTTCACCTACATTTCGGCTCTGAAGGCGTCTTCGATCGGTGCCGAGTTCGGTTTCGGGCGGCAGATTCACGGCCTTGTCATCCACGGCACGTTTGGGTCCAACACCTCGGTGATGAACGCGCTGGTTGATATGTACTTCAAAGCGGGGCAGAAGGAGATCGCCGTTGGTATCTTTGGTAAGATTCCGCGAAAGGACACTGTTTCTTGGAACACGATGATATCAGGTCTCGCGCACAATGAGGATGCGATGGCAGCTGCAGACTGCTTTGTCGACATGCTGCGATCTGGCTGTGGACCTAATCAAGTTACCTTCTCTGCCATGCTGAGGCTGAGTGGTGCTGAAGAGTTCGCCTCCCTTGGCCTTCAGGTCTTTGGACTCGCCTACCGCCATGGCTTCCATGACAATGTTCTTGTAGCAAATGCAGTCATCAACATGATGTCAAGATGTGGGCGGCTCAGCTGTGCTTATGGCTTCTTCTGTTCCCTCGGTGCCAGAAACGTTATGACATGGAATGAGATGATCGCAGGCTATGGTCTGCACAGCTGTCCTGAAGATGCAATGAGGATCTTCCGCAGCATGGTTTGCTTCGGAGAAAGACCGGATGACTTCACCTATCCAGCTGTTCTGTCTGCCTTCCAACAAGATCATGATGCAAGGAACCATGAGCAGATCCACGCAAGTGTTCTGAAACATGGATTTGCTTCATGCCAGTTTGTGTCGACCTCGCTTATCAAAGCAAAGGTCGCCCTTGGCTCAGTTCAGGGTTCACTGAAGGTCATTGAGGACGCTGGCAAGATGGGTTTAGTACCATGGGGAGTCTCCATCTCTGCATTCTTGAAGCATGACTTCAATGAAGAGGTCCTTTTCCTTTTCAACTTGTTCAGAACTGACTGTGCAGAGAAACCTGATGAGTTCATCCTGGCTACCGTGCTGAACGCCTGTGCAAACGCTGCATTGATCAGGCAGTGCAGATGCATCCATGCACTCCTCGTCAGGACAGGGCACAGCAAGCATTTCTGTGTGTCTAGTGCTTTGGTTGATGCCTATGCAAAGTGTGGTGATATTACTGCAGCTGAAAGCGCTTTCACTGATGTTTCATTGGTGAGCAATGATGCCATACTGTACAACACCATGTTGACAGCTTATGCTAACCATGGTCTGATCCATCAAGCCCTCAGCCTCTACCGAGAGATGGCACAGCTTCAATTAGCTCCATCGCCAGCAACGTTTGTCGCCGTCATCTCAGCTTGCAGCCATCTTGGGCTAGTAACGGAGGGGAGGCTTCTGTTCAGCTCCATGCTGTCTGCGCACAGCATGAATCCGACAAGGGCCAATTATGCCTGCCTAATTGACCTCCTGGCACGAAGAGGGCTCCTCAATGAAGCAAAAGGCGTTATTGAGGCAATGCCGTTCCAGCCATGGCCTGCAGTGTGGAGGTCGCTAATGAACGGTTGTCGGATCCATGGGGACAAAGAACTTGGTGTGCTTGCGGCAGAGCAGATTCTGAGAATGGTACCCAACAGTGATGGCGCTTATGTATCGCTGTCGCATCTATACGCTGAAGATGGAGACTGGAAGTCTGCAGAGGACACCAGGAGGAAGATGGCTGAGAATCAAGTGCAGAAGGTGCAAGGTTACAGCAGTGTTGAGATCTAGCCATTCAGAGATGTTGCATAGAAGGAACCAGGGGTGGTGGTAGTATTAGGTGCTAACAGAACATTGTAATTCAGTCAATGTAAATAGTGAATATTTTTTCCTGGCATTTTGATAACAGACAGTCACACTCAAATACTCCTGAAAATAGGCTAGATGAGATCTTGTTTGGCCTTTTGGTGCACAATGCATGTAAATGCAGAAAGGACATTGTTTTGTGTGCATTCATAATTTGAGATAGAGAACGCCAAATAATAAGTAACTGATTTAAGCAATCATTCAGTGACCAAATCATGCATATTTAAGCGGACGCTTTGACCAGCATCTCAAATTCAATGCACTTCGAAGTGCTGCTCACTAGCGCGATTGTGAAAACCTGTCCAGTACACAAGGGATACAATAGGCTAATAATGGCAAACATACATTCAGTGACCAAATCACGCAAATTCAAACGGAGGTTTTGACCAGCAGATTCCAATTCGATGCACTTCGTACTGCTCACTAATATGACGGTGAAAACATGTCCAGTACACCAGGGATACAATCGGCTAATGATGGCAAACATAAACTAACTACATCAGTTCACATACCGCCAATTCTCTCTAAACTGGAAAACCAAGTCTTTTTTGCATGTCAATAGACTATTAACCTTGGAAGGGCCTTACCATTGGAGTCAACCACCACAATTTATTCTGAGCTCATATATGATACATCTACAGTGGACCTTTTTGCCTCCATGCAAAGCAATGAATGTGTCCCCTATATTTTGAACTTCCTGTTCGAACAGATTTGCTATTCTCCAAAATAGGTTCCTAGTTAGGTTACACCAATTCACCATTGTGAGGTGCTCCTTGCATTGCGCTTTCCATTTCCTCACCCTGCATCATTGCAGTATTGCTTGGTGGCTTCTCCACATATGTAGCATCCCCATTGGGTTGCAAGGCTACCATCCTAGCTTCATCACCAGGTTGCAGCATTACAAACTTCCTTGCTAGATTGAACTGTTGCAGTGTCGCTAGATAACTCAGATTCTACACTTCTAGCTTCGTTGTAGTGTAGATGCATTGCAAGCCCATGCTCCTTGTCAGGCTGCATCATTGCTGTATCTCTAAGAAGCTCCTGTTCCACTCTTCCAGTTCTAGCTTCCTCACCAGGATGCAGCACTGTGGTGTCTCTGCCTGGCACCTCTGTTACAGTTGCCTGCATTGGGACATCAGAATCCTGAACGTCCCCTCCATCCTTTTCAGCATCAACAGTATGGTCGGTCTTGTTCATGAATTTCTTCTTGTTCCATTTCTTCTTGGAACAACTTTTCTTGACTTTAAGTGGATTGGGGGTTTCAGCAGGCCTTTTCTCTGCTTCCTTAACCTGCCTTTGTCCAGGAACAACAATGTACTTTGTGGCACCATTTGGACAACATTCAGTTTGACCTGCAACAAATAGTGTCCATTTATGACCTAAAATCCAAACCATGGACAGAAAGGAGGGATATTATTTGCAGAATGAGTGCCCCTGGATTGACTAAATAAAAAATTACCCTGGATTGCAAGAAGGGCAGTTCGGGCAGCTTTTATCTCTGCATCCTTCTTTGTTCTAGCAGCAGCACCAATGTACTGTATGCCACCAATCTCAACAGTGCAAACAAAAGGAGCTACACCTGAGGCTTGTTTAGTGCAAATATAGGATGGGATGGCATAATTCATCTTCTGAGCATACTCTTGAAGAAGATTCTTGCACAGGCCAGTTTCTTGCTGCAAAGCATATTAAGATGTATCAAGAAACACGTCATCGCTACTGTATTTGGAGGATAACTTAGCATATACTAATAAAATACAAATAAATAGCCAGACCCTACTGTATTCAAAGGAGACCATAGCATAGTAAAAAAATACAGATAAATAACCAGACCAAAGAACACTATTTGAGTTTGGGGAAATGCCATGGACCTAAAACAAACTTTTGCATAGAGCTAATAACAGCAAGGAATGCAGACATTATTATTAGCACTAATCCCACACATTCCCTACAGGCTTCACCATGAAGTTAAAATGTCAGGTCCAATCCAATCTCCATACAACTTAGAATATTTACCAACGATATCTGCACAAAGAGTGACTTACCACTGCTGGGATGCTCTTGGTTCCAGATACAGGCATGGACTTGACAATCTCCATGAGAGCAACTTCGGCTGCAGACTGTTCTGCAGCCTTCCGGCTGAAGAACCCAGGCAGTGACTCATACTTGGTGTTGTTAACCACCACTGTGGACTTGAAGACGGGTTCATGGGACGGGCCTTCCTTGAGGGTATGGTACTCTGGGGTCGGAAGGCCAGCCTTCTGCGCGTACTCCTGCAGGCGGCTCTTGAACACGTAGCAGCTCTCAACCCCTGTCCCAAATCAGGCATACAATGGCTAAGAAGACAGCTCCAGTATTGCTTGCAATGTCGGTGACACACACAAAAAAAAGGGGGGTTGGGATTTTGGAACGAACTATTGTGGCAGGATGGACTGACATGCTTTGGTAGGTAGTAACACCGAAAGGGCGAAAGAAAGAAAGAAGCAAGATGCCGCAAAATAGCATTAGAAGTTGCTAAGGTGTGTGAAAGTTAGGCAAGGAATCGCTCGAATCCACATGAATTAAGTACAATGCTCAAAGTAAATGACATGAATTTAAATCCACATGCATTAAACAACCAAGGGGGGGCATTAAACAACCAAGGGGAAACATGGACATGATAAATATGAGTGCAAACACAACAACAAACATCACGTCCATGAATCAACATCCAAAAGAATATCCAGCTGGGGTCCTAGCTATACATCAAAAGACATACTCTCATAGCTCCCCCTAGATGCTAACTCCCTTGGCTCTACCCTCATTCTCCCCCTAAAGATAACTCGCCCCCCCCCCCCCCCCCCGGCATCAATGCCAACAAAGGGAACTCTAAGGACTAGAAGGATCCGGAGCCGTGAAGGGGAAGACGGGCTTCACAACGAAGTGATCAACATCAAGATCATCGTCAGTCACGGGCAACCTCAGTCAACTGCCCGCTCGACATCTGAAGGTGTAGAAGGTCCAGTAGCCACGAGTGGGGCAGAGATGGAAGGAGTAGCTGTCATCGTGGTAGCCAAAACAGTCGTGTCAGTCATTGAACATGTAGTAGAAGTTGAGTGAAGGCTCGGCTCGGTCATCTAAGTAGTTGTAAGTGTATCTGTCGCGGACGACACGAACGACTCGGGCACTAAGGAGTGGGTAGCCACTGAACTGGCAGGGGGCTGCCCTGAGGTCAAATCCCGAGCTTCGACCACTAGTCTTGACGGGAGAGGCAGCTCAGGTAGCGTCGGTGGAGAAGTGCCAAAGTGAAGCGTAACCGGCGGAACCTGTGCCATCTCAAGTCTGTACGAGGTCCCCAGCATCTCTGAGTAAGAGAACATCATCGGTGACGAGCTGAGAGCTGCTAGAGAGGGAATCGGGCTCTGAAGGCTCTGGTCAGTCGGAGGCAGTTGAAGCAGTCACTGCTGGCTGAGTAGAAGGTGGAAGGTGAAGCTCCTGGCGCAGGGAGGAGAACTGCCGCTGAGTGTCACTCCGGAGATCCGCCACGAGTGTGTGAACAGACTCAAGTAAGCGGGTCTGCCTATCCTCCAACCTAGCCTGCCATGCAAGTGTGAGACGCTGAAACTCTAGTTGCTGCTGCTGAACTGGGCAAACTGTGTATCCCGCTGTTGCTGCTGCTGTATCATCATCTGAAGAATCTGAGCAAGCTCGGAAGGAGTTGTGACCTGTGCAGTTGTAACTGATGGAGGAGGTGGGGTGGTGGAGCACGCGAATCTCCTGCCTCATGATCGTGAGGAAGTGGTGGCAGAGGAGATCGTGCAGCCTCATCATCTGAGGAGTCATCATCGTCCTCACTTCTCCACACCTGGAAGGACGGGCTCAAACTGAGTCTCGGTGCCCTTGGTCCTCCTGATCTCAGCTGTTGTCTCTGCCTCGGAGGTAGGTGGGGGTGAATCTGGCCTCGGTCCCTCTGGAGGTACAGGACCCTGCACTAGGGCACGAGGAGCCGGAGGAGCACGAGCCTTGTACGTCGGAAAAGTACGGAAGGACTGAGAGTACAATCTGAAGTGTCGAGTGGGGTTAGTCTCATCATAGTCAATCCTGCTAAGCATATACGATATGAAGTGTGCATATGGAAAGCTCCTGTGATTGCCCATACCATCCGTGATCACGTCCTCCATCTCAGCAATCAAGAAATCAACAATACAAAACGGAATCTGCTGGAGGAGGGACCTGAGGAGGTGCTGCTGTAAGGTAGTGAGACCCTCACGGTATCCCTCTCGGGGAAGCAAGCTACACCTCATAGCTTTGTGAATAACTGCTGCAACAGGAGTAAGCTCTGAGGGTACCCTGGACTGAAACTGCTTCCTGAAACAAACGGCAACCTCCTCTGTACTAAGAGCATTCCCCCCGACTTTGGAGCGTCGAGGGGGGTCTGAAGAACCGTAAACCAAAGTGTGCAATCGACGCTCATGTGACTGCAAACCAAGTAAGACTGCAACTGAATCTTTGTACAAACGGATCGGCTGCCCCTGAAACATGAACTGTATAAACTCTCTGTCTGGGCCGACATATAGTGTGGCATAAAAGACTTGGACCCAGTCCTCCACAAAAACGTGACGGTGCTCTAGCAAATCCGCCAACCCGGGAATGTGGCTAAAGAAAGGATACACGTCGGTGCCCACCACATTCCCCATCCTGGGGAGGCTAAGCACGGCATGCTTGAACAAGCCCATGCCAGCACGCCTGTAGCTCTCGTAAAGTGAGGCCTGCACGAGAGTCCAGAACCTCCTGTCAACTCAAGGGTCCTGCTGCTCAGGGTGCCACTGGGTGTCGGACAAAGTGTAGCGAAGCTTCTTGAACTTCCTACCGCTGTAACCTCTGTAGTCTGTCAGCTGGGCATCACCTGTGAGAGTCGGAGTCGTCAAGAACTCAATCGGCACCTCAAACTGCTGCTCTTGCTGCTGCTCCGCCTGTGACTGTGGCTTAGTCTCAGTCTCTGCCTGGCCCTCTCCCTGAGCCCCTGACTCTCTGCGTTGTCGATGGGAAGGCCTGCTAGGTGAAGTGGCACGCTTGGTGCGTGCCCTGTGTCCAATCGGCAGGGGGCTGACCTGGCCCTTGGGCCCTCTCGCTGATCGAGGAGGGTTCTGTAGCTGCTCTCCAATCGAAAAACCAGAGGCACGACGGCTCTGTATAGCGTCAAACGCGTCAACCTGCTCTCTCGGCCTGCTCGCGCTCACGCTCCTCACGTGTGCGCTTCTTCTTGTTGCTCGGCTCTGGGGCAACTGCCTTGCCCTTGTCCTTTCCCATCTGCGGATAGTGCAATGAAATTGATAGACGAGAAGAATTAGATGAGAATGAAATTGTCTTTTCAGCATCAACAGTATGGTCAGTCTTCTTCATGAATTCCTGTCTTGGAACCACTTTTCTTGACTTTAAGTGGATTGGGGGCTTCAGCAGACCTTTTCTCTGCCTCCTTAACCTGCCTTTGTCCAGGAACAACAATGTACTTTGTGGCACCATTTGCACAACCTTCAGTTTGACCTGCAACAAATAGTGTCCAATTATGACATAAAATCCAAACCACGGACAGAAAGGAGGAATAATATTTGCAGAATGAGTGCCCCTGGATTGACTAAATAAAAAATTACCCTGGATTGACTAAATAAAAAATTACCCTGGATTGCAAGAAGGGCAGTTCGGGCAGCTTTTATCTCTGCATCCTTCTTTGTTCTAGCTTCAGCACCAATGTACTGTATGCCATCGATCTCAACAGTGCATACAAAAGGAGCTACACCTGAGGCTTGTTTAGTGCAAATACAGGATGGGATGGCATAATTCATCTTCTGAGCATACTCCTGAAGAAGATCCTTGCACTGGCCAGTTTCTTGCTGCAAAGCATATTAAGATGTATCAAGAAACACGTCATCGCTACTGTATTTGGAGACCTTAGCATATACTAATAAAATACAAATAAATAGCCAGACCCTACTGTATTCAAAGGAGACCTTAGCATGATAAAAAAAATACAGATAAATAACCAGACCAAAGAACACTATTGAGTATGGGGAAATGCCATGGACCTAAAACAAACTTTTGCATAGAGCTAATAACAGCAAGGAATGCAGGTATTATTATTATTATTAGCACTAATCCCACACATTCCCTAGAGGCTTCACCATGCCATGTTAAAATGTGAGGCCGATCCAATCTCCATACAACTTAGAATCTCTACCAACAATATCGAGATTGCACAAGAGAGTGACTTACCACAGCTGGGATGCGCTTGGTTCCAGATACTGGTATGGACTTGACAATCTCCAAAAGAGCAACTTCCGCTGCCGACTGTTCCGCTGCCTTCCGGCAGAAGAATCCAGGCAGCGACTCATACTCGGTGTTGTTAACGACCACTGTGCACTTGAAGATGGGTTCGTGGGACGGGCCTTCCTTGATCAGGGTATGGTACTCTGGGGTCGGAAGGCCAGCCTTCTGCGCGTACTCCTGCAGGCGGCTCTTGAACACGTAGCAGCTCCAAATCAGGCATACGGCGGCTCCAGTATTGCTTGCAATGTCGGTGACACACACGAACTATTGTGGCAGGATGTGGTAACAACGAAAGGGCGAAAGAAAAAAAAAGAAAGAAGCAAAATGCCGCAAAATCGCATTAGGAATTGCTAAGGTGTGCGAAGCTAGGCAAGGAATCGCGCGAATCGGCAAGGGTCAGATTGGTTTTGGCGAGAAGGGGACGGAGGGAGAAGGGCTGGTGAAAATTACTGATCCTGCTGGGGGGTGGAACCACGGCGAGGGGCACAGGGGATAAGGTATCGTCGTCGTCGTCGTCGGGCGGCGCCGCACATCCGCAGTCCATCCCGCCCCGCCGCCGCCTGAGCCCTGAAAGAGGGTTTTGTTTTGTTTCTGGGGTTTTCCTGCGTGGGTGCGCCGCTCGAGCATATCCGTGCTCTCTCGATGCCAAGTTGGCCCCACCAACCTGTTGCCCCACATGTCAGCTGCTACGTCCCAGGTCCAGAAGCGAAGGCGAAGCACGTGGGGAAGCTCTGCCTGCCACCTCCGTAGCCGGAGCCGGACACGGCGGGCGTAGCATACGGTTAGTGTCTCCAGCCACGGCGAGCACAAGCAAGCAAGACGCACAGGCATGCTAATTGCTTGGAACAATTGATTGCAGATTCCACTTTGTGACGATAGTGCTACAAGGTCGGTTGTATGGCACCCGGTCGGCTGCAAGAAAGCCTCACCGACACTCGGGCGGGCGCGGCGCCGGCGCCAATGCGTCGCCGACGCTCGGGCGGGTTCCGTCCACGGTGCACAGATCCTCCTCGTCGGGGTCCGGACACGACGCCTCTTCTCCCACGATCCGCTCAAAAGCCGGGCCATCCAACCCGGCAGCGCAGCCGTCGCGCCGGATGTCCGTCAGCAGCGGCCGCGCCCGCGCGAGGTGGCCGCGGGCGCGCAGCGCGCCGACCAGCTCCGCCAGCGCGTGCGCGTCCCAGCGCAGGCCCCGCCGCACGGCCTCCCGCGCGAGCTCCCTCGCCGCGCCCACGTCGCCGGCGGCCACGCAGCCGGCCGCCACGGCGCCGAACGCGCCGGCGTCCGGCGGGCAGCCCGCGCGCTCCATGCACCCCAGCATCCGGCGCGCGCCGTCCAGGTCGCCCCTGTCGCAGAGCGCGCCGACGTAGGCGCCGTAGACGCGCGCGCCCGGGACGAGCCCCCGCAGGAGCATTTCGTCGAACGCCTCCTCGACGGCGTCGAACGAGCCGGCCGCGCGGAAGGCGCGGAGCAGCCGCTCGAACTCCGGGAGCGCCGGGGCGACCCCGTCGGCGTCCATCTGCTTGGACACGACCTCGTACGCCTCGGCCGCCAGCCCCTCCCGCAGGAGCGCGCCGACGACGGCGTGGTGGTCTGGGCGGCACGGCGGGACGCCCCACCGGCGCATGTCGTCCAGGAACGCCAGCGCGTCGCGAGCGGGCGCGCGGCGGCAGAGCGAGGCGAGGACCGCGCGGCAGCTGCGCGGGTCCGGGTCGAGGAGGAGCGCCGGCATGCAGCGGAGGAGGTCGGCGGCGGCGGAGGGGCGCTGCGCGCGGCAGAGCGCGGAGGTGAGGATGCGGAAGGTGGCCGCGTCGGGGGCGGCGTGCGGGGCGGCGCGGACGAGGACGGCGGGGGCGATGCGGAGGAAGGCCCGGGACGGCGACGAGCAGAGCGCGGCGAGGAGGGAGTTGAGGGCGCCCGTCGTGCGGTGCGCGGTGGAGAAGAGGGTGGCGGCGGCGGCGAAGCGGCCGTGGCGCGCGAGGGTCAGTAGCAGCACGCGGTGGGGGAGGGTGGCGTCATCAGGCCGTGGCGCGACTCGGCGGCTCGCGCTCATCGCGCGCACGCAGTGTGGAGCTCCCTCCGGGTCCGGGCGCGACAAAGCTTTATATATGCGCAGTGACGCTGCAGTTTTGAGGAAGACTATAATGCTCGCATGCTGAGTGATTCTTACAGTGCACAGCAAGGTGACTATTGTGAAAGGCAGCAAGTACAAAGGCCAACAAAGTATGAGCTCGAATTTAACTGCATTTATTATCAACACACAAAACATTATCATTACATCTCATCTTCGTTCCAGGCAACTGCCAAGAAAATAACACACCTACAAGCATGTGTCTCGATGCTCAACTGTTAACACACTACGCAGAATAATCGAAACCTCGGCTCCTTTCTTTTCTGATGGATCCCCTTAGTACCTGAAGTCTTAAGCAAGCTCATGGACACCGGGCACTGCTATCTTCTGTAGAGCCTCATTCTCTCTGTACAGCACATACTGACAATGGGGGAGGTGATACATCACTCCAGAGACACAAAGCATCATCATTTTCCATCAAACCACCTCCAGCTCCAGATGACGGTGATATCCGAGAGCTTACAGACCACAAATCTGTGAAGCCTTCAACTGTTCAACACCTATCTCATGTCTCTTATGGAAGATAGCCATGTAAAACACACCATTGCGCAGGATTACAACTTGAGGCCAGATAGATAGCTGGCTACTGTACAAACACGGTTCATATATACAAATGGACAATCTGTCCAATGTCTGCAATGCAAGTGACCCGACAACATTTCTTCATTCACGCAGGGCATACTAACCCCATCTAGCGCTATATTAGCTGGACAAATGCAAACTATCTATTCAACGCATCTGCTGAGGAGACGTGTGCAAGGATTGCTACCAGGGCCCATATGCACAACCCGACTTGCCCAGGCAGCAGCCCCTACCAAACCTGGTTTACCATATCAAGCATCTTCAAGCCTTTCTACACTTGGAAGAGTAAGTGCGCTGGCAAAGCAACCCGAATGTGATCACTATTTACATTTCGGTTAACCTAGGTATGATTAATTATTAGGGGGAGCCTCCGAGTTCAATGACAGGACCAGGGTAGGGTTTCACGAACCTTCTGCAAGGAGGCTAATGAATCTTGGTTGTATCTTACAAATTGCACACATCGCCCAACAGGCTGTATGCACCGAAAACCATGGGGCCATCCACACCGTCTCTGTGACAAGGCTTCACTTCATATTGGATCTTGTAGCTGGACCATGTCGTGGAGCCATCGCACGGCCAAAAACATAGGCCTACCAGTTGCATTGTGGCTGCATTGCCATGACATGTTGGCCTCAGCTTACTTGTAATTTTCTTCAGCATAGATAGAGACGAGAGCATTATCACCAGCACCAGCGGCCAGGAGTGATTTGTATGGGTGAAAAGAAAGGCAATTTACACTGCCTATTCTTTGGCCCATAAAAGATGGCTGGTAGCGAATTATCGTCAACTGCTCTCCTTCAAGACTAAAAACTTTAATCATCTGCTTGGCTGAGCCACTTGCAACAACTGGGGCATGCCGATGAACCGCTAACGCTGTAAGTGAACCCCTGTGTGCCTCAATAGTCAGGTAGGGTTCTGCTGCCCTTCTAACATCTAGAAACTGAATGTCTCCAGCTTGAGATGCACTTACAATCTGTAATACAATAAATTAAAAAAAAAAAAGAAAAGGGACCATTGTAAAGCTTAAGCAAGCCCGCACAAATATAAAATAGCTTGGTTGCTTCAACTGAAAATAGAACAACATAGCAACATAAAGAAGTGGTACTATTTACTACTCCTACCTTGTTTGGATCAAACCCAGGCTGAAACCCTATGCCCACAACCTTCTCTGTTCTTGGGGCATGTGGCCTGGCCATATAAACAGGCCTATAGTATGGAAAAAGATTTAAAGTTTAAAAAATAAGTTGACAGAAAAGAAAAAAGAAGCAGGACGGAAAGGATACATATGCATGGTAGGCATCAAACGGCACAAGGCCAGAGGATTAGATGCTACTGTACTTACCTATCATGAGTGCGAACATCAAATATCCTGACAGAACCATCAGCAAAACCAGCAGCAAAATGTCCAGAGCAAACCTGAGATGCAGACTGAAAGAGGAAGCAACAAGTAATGATCATGCTCAAGAACAACAGACACAAACCAGATTAACACTAGAGTACACCACTTTTTTTTTGGTCAAGTAAAAAATACTAGTTTATGAAAAGATAGAAGTAAATTATGTCAATTTCCTATTTTACCTCTGCCTCATATTGTCCAAACTACTTGAGTAAAATGACAATTTCCCACAGAAAGGAACACCAAAGCCACTTGAACTAATAAAAACTAGGCCATTTTCAGTACACATAACTAATCAGAGAACACATGTGCACCATCATTCTTCTTGAAGGAATATTGGGTTCACATTTCTCCTCTATTAGAAATCATGTGTGTTCAAACTCTTTTCTGCCACACATTTTTGTCATAATTTAGTTATCAAATACAAACCTTGGATTCAATGATATCCAATGGATAGCAGTGTTCATTTACACTTTTAAGTTATTAATTAATATAAAACATGAACATCAGCAAGTAAGAAGTTATTTGAAGTCATACTTCAATTATCCAGACAGCACATGGCAACAAGAACTCACCAGGGCAGAAATGGCACTATCAGCAGATGATTGAATGGCGCTGCGAAGTAGTTGTTCCTTGTCAAGATCCCATACCAAGATAGATGACATGTCACCAGATGCATACTATTGAACCATGAAAGAAAGCAACTTCTGTATAAGAACAAACTACAGTACGTAAAATAGAAGTACATAACTACTAGAAAACCAGATTATTACCAGATAACCAGATTGCTGTTGCCAGTCAATCACAATACTGCGACCAGCAGCTCTCTGACCCTGTACTGATGAGAAAGCAGTTACAAGTTTTTGTCCCTCCCTTTTGAGTAAAGTTTTTCCATATTCGGACATTTCCATCACCTGCAACATGAAAAGTTAGATGGCACAACAGTAGAAAACGAATATAGAAGGAAAAGCATAGTGAAGCTGAAGAGAGGCATACTTGAGGCAGCTAAAAGCAAACTTTCATCAAGCTCATTGATAAGCAGAAGTTTAGATAGCCCTCTGTCGGACAACTTATGGTTTTCAAAAGAATTCACCGGTAGTGCATCATCGTAGTTCCACACTCTGAAATGAGGCATGTCACATCACAGTTGTAGGAATGAATTTGAAGAGCCAGGATTTTCAAATTTCAAAAGTGATTATCACCTTATTTGCTCATTCTCATCAGCTGCAATTACAATTGGAGAAAATGGCAACAGCAATGCTGCTTTTGTGCCCAATTCAAACCTCGTATCCCAACTAGCAATTTGGCTGGTCATCTTGCAAGCTGCTATTCCACAGGTGTATAACCACCACACAAAAAAAGATAAATAAGCAAGAATAACAACAATAATAGTGTAATTCAGAATAGTGCATCCATCCACGTACAGGAGCGCTGGCACTTAGCAACACAATCTAGTGCGATTCGTTCTCTCTCTTCTCTTCTAGCATTCGCCTCTTCATTATCATCAGAACCAGTTAAAAGTGGCCTAGAGAAGTGACCACAGCTCCAGTTGTAAATTGTGGATTGTGGAAGTATAGATAGTTCAGAATTACTGGGAGCTGCAGCAGAGCTTAAAAGCGGATTTGCTAAGCCCTCAGGTGAATTCATAGGATGTGGTCTGAACTCCATAGAACACACTCTGCGTAATCCTGGAAGATAATCATGCTGAGGTGGACTAACAGGAGGGGTCCTAAATGCCATTGAGATGCTTCCTGCAAAATATTGGAAAATTCAATCCAAAAGTCTTGTATTTCCCTGAACCCCCAGCACACATAAGGTGTTCCAACTTACAAGCAGATAGAAAGGAAAGTGATTATAAGTTTATAACTTACCAGAATGCATATCAAACCAAGAAGAAGATCGTGCCATTCCAAGGTTTGATGTGGATGCCTCCCCTTGATGTGCACCTCCACTGTTAAATCTAGTATTTTTCATAACCACTTGCTCAACACCTATAAGGGACAGTGCTCTCCGACCAATAGCCGCAATTCTTGGGTAAGGATCTTTAGCAACAGAACACATAGTTGATATAAATTGAGAATAAATAACATTATCAACAGGCTTCGACCTAGTGTAGCTGAGACCACCATTACTTGCATTCTCTCTCAGTAATATTCCTGAATCAGAGTGCTGGGAAGAATCATCTGACTGGGGAGAGCCATGCATGACGCTATTTGTTGCAATTGGGCTGCTTGCAGAAATTCTTCCATCACGACCAGTGGCACTGTTATCACTCCCAACCCTTAGCACAGGACCAATATGAGATGCAAGGCCACTGCCGCCTTGTAGAATGCTGTTGGGGCCGTAAACATTGCTTGGACTACTTATATTTGCCAAAGATGGCAGCTGACTTGAGCAATGAATTGGTTTGAGGTTTCCAATACTCAGCAGCAACAGATTTGAGATGTTTGTTGTGACCCAATGCAAAGCGAGTAAGAGCTGGAAAAGAAATCAGATCAAATCAAAATGATTGCCATAAGATCAAATGGAATCTTCTATGGTCAATAGACGGAGGATTGTTTTAGGGCTAGTTTGGGTACTCTTGGCTTGAAGTGGTTTGAGGGTGATTGGGGTGGGGTTTAAATCCACAATAGATAAAAATCCCCCTCAACCCCTCTCAATACACTTCAATCCCTCTTGATACATGACTTGCCAAACTAGGCCTTAAGGGGAAAATTTTCAAATGCACATACCTATAGCAACCTCAGATCTAACAAGGGGGCTACCATCTGAAGAGACCTGCAGAAGGCTTCGGACAACATTTATTTCAGATTTCATCCTTTCATCATCATCAGAATCATCATCAGCACCATTTGATGATGTAGATCCCATATCCAGGAGATTCCCAATTGCAAAAACAGCAGCAGCTCTAACCTGGCAAGGACAAATATTTGATATGTATCTTGTGAAGTAGGCAAAAGAAAGAACAGACAACAATATAAACTTATAAAGGCATCATACCTCAGGTTGAGGCTCCAAGAATAAACATGTTACAATTTCTGGTGCATTTTGCAAACCAAGTAACTGGGCCTCAGGGAAATCTTCCCAAAGTTTGCCGAGGCATAAACAAAGCCACTGCAAAAGCAAAGGCTCTGTCGGTGCATCATGAGCACTCTCAGGTTGCAGATGTCTCAGGCAAACATCTATAAGCCCTGCACTAATACAAGCCGCTTGACCTGTCTTGTTCTTATCCACAATAACTGCTAAAACAAAAGCGGCCATTGCACGCTGTTCTGGGTAAGCATCCAAACTGCCAAGAAATCTGATGAAATATGCATGTCCTCCATCTTTAATCAAGTCAACCTGGCACGACTGATATTTGGGGAAAATATGCAGGTTAAATACAGGAACCTAAAACAACCAAAGGACCTTCAAAAGATTGCAAACAAAGAATCCATACCTTATCAAGAGAGAGAATTTTCGTCCATATAAACACAAGGATTTGACGCAAGCTCCATTGCACTTGTTTGAAGCAGTTTGAGTACATAAGGGAAGATTCCAACAGACAGGGCCTATAACAATGAAGTACCCAGAGGTTGAAAAAACAAGCATTCCCAAATAAATACATTCAGAAGAGGTCAGCTACAAACCAAATCGACTGCCCATGGTCCCATGTCAAGAAATCTTCCAAGCAGAACAAGTGCCCTAAATCTGTGTGATTGACTAAGTAAGACCTGCACAAAACACAAGATCTAAGAAAAAAAGTAAACAAAAAAAACAGTAATAAAAAGTGCCGTTTTGGATATTTACGTGATCCCCAAAACATAACTTTGGCAAGTAATTTGTGCTACAATATATTTATAAAGAATAGTAAGCTTATAGATTATGAATGTAGGAAAAAGCATACATGTTTTGGGCCAAATCTACTCATAACATCTTCAAATGTTCAATATCAACGTGCATATATTAATTAAAAGGGCAGCCCCACTGCAAGAACTCCCGCTTGCGTGGGGTCTAGGGAAGAGTCGGACCCACTTTGGGATCTAATGTACACACAACGTTTCCCAGCAATTCTGCAAGAGACTGTTTCCACAACTTGAACCCGTGACCTCTTCATCACAAGGCAACAGCTTTTACCACTGCACCAAGGCTTCCCTTCGTACATAGAGTAATTAATCAATCAAAATTTTTAAAGGTTGACTGCACTCAAGTACTGAACCCAAAGCAACACTCTTTCCTGATTCGAGGGAGTAGCAGGTAAGTAATAGCGATATCATGTAAAACATTTCACCAAACTAAAACTATAGCAGCAGAGATGGGCAAGGAGGTAACAAAGTTAAACTGGGTTCTAAATATTGACTTGTATGCAAAGGCAAAAGCAAAATGTCTTACCTGAAGAACGATGGGTAACTGTTCAGGAGGTTTCTTGTCCTCAGAGCCATGGTCAAGCCACACTTCAAAAGACGTCAGTTGTTCCGTAAAAAAAGGGCTAGGCTGGTTTGAGGACGGAGATAAATATATCAGTAATGCTGAAATGGTCATATTCAAATGGCAAAACGCCAACAAAAACATTGATATTTCTTAAAATGCTAAATGTGGAAAACCTGAAACTCTGTGTTTGGATCAGCAATTAACTGAGGAAGCTTGGAAAGGCAAATCTCAGCAGCCATGTCCCATGCATCCCTGGGATTTAGCAGTTACGAGATGCACAAAAAGCAGTTAATGCACAAACAGAAGGCCAAGCCAGGTTAGTTACCACATATGGTGTTGATGTGTTGGTGGTAACATCGGATAAGAGATTGGAGAACAATTTGCAGATCGCATGATTCTCTCAGCAAGCAAGAAGTTACGAAACAGACTAGCAACAAGAAGATCTTGCCTGAAAAGCCTTTGGAACAGATCTGCACAGTGAAACATGTATCACAAACCCAATATAAGCGAACATATTTATTTTGAACTTAAATCGTCTTCACTGATTTTTCCCGTTCCAAAAAATACTTTTAAATCTCCAACACAGCGTACCATGAGGAAGAACATTCCATGCAATAGTATCTGTTATAGCAGTAAAAATCCAATTCAACTCCCCAAGAAGAGTTTTACGATCATTTTGCCTTCCAGGAATTCGGTCAATAAGAGAAGTATCCAGAGAACCACAGAGTAATGATCGCTTACAAAACCTGCATGGTTTATAGGCATGTCCCCAAGTAAACACAGCATGCTGAAAAAAGGGGGAGATGAGAAGGGGAACACACTCGCACATACATGCATGCATGCACATACGAGCATAAAGAGGGATAGACATTACCAGTGCAATGCCATTTTGATGGGCGTTGTGAGGCAAGCCGTAAACACATCAGCAGGAAATTCTGCACTCTGGGGAAGAGTTTGATGTGCTTCACATGCAGCAAGAAGAATGCAATCCTTCTGTGAAGATGCAGAGGAGCTAGAACTCCAGTCTAGGCGCTGAAGCAAACAAAAGTCAGAACAAATATTACAATCCAGGAACAAAAACTAAACAAACACAGTCATCATAACCTTCAAGCATAAGAAAAATATATGTTGAGAAGCATGTAAGATACCTCTAGAAAAGCTTTCACAATAATTCCAGCTGCTGAGCAGTCAAAAACATAAATGGAAGGTGTTTTTAGCCATGAATCAAGATCAGTAATTGGAAGTGGAATATACTGCGTGTAACTCTGCAAAAAAATTGAAAAAAAACCGACCATTTTATCAGAGACCTATGATAGGTACATTTGGCAGGTAATACAGTGTATTAATAATGTTTACCTTGTTAAACACCCAAATCTCACCATTAGATGTAGGTTTTGGTACGCCATGACCATTGTAATGGAAAAGAACTCTCTCTGATTTGGCATATTTGCGACAAGTATTACAAAGCTTCTTAACTTCCTCCACTGTTGGATCTAGCTGAAGCTTGTAACGAGCCTGCATATGCCGTTAGAATGTAGGACATGAAGATGCAAATAATCATCACCTAAATAACACAGAAGTAATGTAGGAAAGCAAGTACTCACCTTAGGTTGCCAGCGCTCATACTGTGAATGCAATGTTTTTCCAATACTTTCAAGGGCTTTAGGAGGTGCCATAGAAAATGGATCTGAAAATAAAGGAATTAAGATCTGTGAACAGATCTCAAGGGTATTGCACCAAGTCTGTCTAGAATGGTATCGACCAAATAACCATCACAAAGACTAATCAATAAGTTTATACCTTCCATGACCACAGCCAATAGATAATCTTACACTAGAAAATTTAACTTCCTCAACAATTAAATGGGAATTGTAAATTTTAAAGTACAAAAGTGGGTGGATTCCTATGAATCGGAGACAAACAATGTAATTTTCAGAATATAAATTTTAACATTGTCTTCTGAGAACAGTAGGTGTCAGATAGTTTATTTGCTGGGATTTACTTCAAATTAACAAAATACCGAAAGAAAAGTGACTTGAAAGGGTGGAATACACCCAAAGAATCAACTATCCACATGCCAGAGCCAGGAACAAGTCTTTCAATCCCTTAATAGTTTTAATACTACAGAGTACTGATGCCTTATATATATCTATATAAAGTTTTGTTCCTTTCTATTCTGTTTCTAATTGGTAGCTCATGTTAGGTTTCATCTCTAGACTGCTCCAACTTGCTTGAATGCTGGGGACTTAAAGGCTTTGTCATTTTTGTGTACCTCTAATTGATAAAATGCTTACATTTGACATTCAGAAATGCCAAAGGTAAAATAGAAAGACACGGTTTCACTCAGATGGTGAAAGATAGTTCATTTATTGTATGCTTTTCAACTAATAATTGAAATTTGGAAATTTATACTCAACTAAAAGCGTACCTATCCAGCACTCCGTTCTTGCACAAGGGGATATTTTAATTACATCAGGCGGATCAACACTTATGTTTAAACATAATACAAGAGCAACACATCCAGTCTTCATCTGCAGTACAAAATCCATAATTAGTAAATAACATTTAAAAGATGTGGAAAATTATTTTAAATAAAACTGGAGAACCACCCCTTGCCAGACAAAGAAAACAACAAGCAGACAGACCATTGTAGATAGAAGAAACAAGCCAGCAGTGGGATGTTAAAAGTCAAGATGATCCTCAGACCAATAAACATAAGATTCAAACATCCAAGGGATTTTGTCCGAAAGGTGGTAGAACAGATCAGTTTAAATGATACATTGTTACACCCAATGGTTCCGCAAAATTCTGAAAAGAATCTAAGAAAAATGGAAAACGTGCATACAGAAGTAGTGGTTTTCTTTTCTTTGCCCACGAACATCAATAACCTCTTATGTTATCCCAAGCACTTAGTGTTCAATTGATTTCCACTCCATGTACAACAGCATCTTCTTTTATTGTCAGAACCTCCTATCTGGCAATCGTATGTCCGTTGCCATGAACTGAAACGCCCCATCGCCCATCTGGCGCTTCATGCCATTGCAACATGCACAATGTGGCATCTCTAAAACCTCTGTATGCTTGCAAGCTAGATTTGCTATAGTAGATGCTTAAGCCATCAGGAATACCAATACCTTCGGGTCAGCAAACTTTACCTTTGACTGATGGCTCCTACATGACATGATCCAGTCATCCAGGTTTTTGTTTTGTCCATGAAAACTTAAGCAAATTTGATGTATTCCCTTTAAGAATATGATGTTATAGGAGACTGGTGTGTTAGCAAAACGGCTCATGGTGAGTGTTATTGAGGCCAATTTTCTTAAAGCGTTAAAGCGAGGTGTGACAACCCACCCCTGCGACACTGCGTAGGCGAAGCCTTAACATCCTAAAAAGATAACAAAATAGCTGCAGGGAAGAGGAAATAAAGAGGAAAAAAGGAAAAAGGAGAAGTATAGGTGGACAGCACAGCCCACCAGCCAGCATACAAGTGCCCCCTCCCATCCCACCCAGGTCAGTAGATCACTCCATCATGGCTCCCATCCTCCTTGCACGCCGCTAGGCCCTCTGCTTCTATATCGCGCAGCAGCGCCGCGTTGCAACATTCCTCCTTCACTCTCTTTCTCTATCTCACGCGCGCTGCCTGCCCTCCACAGCTCCACTCCTTCCCTCCCTCTCACTGCTGCAGTGCTGCTACACAAAATATGCTACTCCCTCAGAACAAGTGATGTCATGGGTCTTCCTGGATAAGCCGCTATGCAGATGACCCAAACAGGCCAACGGTGCCAAATCTGGCAAAGATGAAGTAGGTGGCAGCTATGCGGCCTTTCTGGTTGGTTTCCTCCTGTTCTTCCTCTGTTGTACCTACAATCCTCCAGCTCTCTCACTGCTTTTGGCTTTGCTATACTGTTTAGCTGCTAGTTTGAATTTTTATTCGAAAGACGCTGGTCGAATCACTCGTGATCACCATACTACATTGAGCTAGTCAGTGAAATTAAGAATTTGCAGGACTGATATCATAGCAGCACCGTTGGGTTTGGGTACAGCATTTTCCTTTTGCATCGGTTAATGTTAGTAAAGAAACGGTCCGTGTGATACGGCAAAAGAGTAAATTTAGCACTGCCCCCTCAGCCCCCACAACTTTTGGAAATCCCACCACATCACGCATTCATGACTGCCTTACTTCCAAGAGCAGCGAGCGTAGCATTGCAACTTTCAGGGTCTTGCTCTCATTACATCTGACATCACCGCAGCCAGATCGCATCGCATCTCCTAAACTGAAATCGATAAACGGTGCCAAGCTTGCAGGTAACAGAACCACTTGGCCCGACTAGCGGGTGCCCCCGCACACCCCTCGTCGAACTTTACCATTCCAAGCTCAGACAAGATAGTCCTAACAACCCCCAGCTGAGCTCACACAGCGGCGGCCAAGTCGATTAATATCACCAGAAGAGGCGCAGTAGAAACAGCATCAGCAAACCGCATCGCATCCATTACCCGGTCCTTGGGGCGCCACTTGGAGACGAGGCCGCTGGTGGAGGGCCCGGCGGCGGCGGCGGCGGCCTCGTCGAGCCCCTCGTGGCGCTGGTCGCACAGCACCACGAGCTGGGGCAGGTACGGCACGGGCGCCGGCTCCTCCGCCTCGGCGGAGGCGGGCTCCAGCCCGTTCCTGGGCTCCGGCCCGTTGGCGGCGGGGAGGCCATCGGCGACGTGGTTGCTGCCGCCGTCGTGGCGGCGGTAGTGGTGGTTCGAGAGCCGGGCCGGCGCCGCGGCCGGCGAGGGCGACGGCGACGGCGAGGACGAGGAGTGGACGAGCCTGGACGCCATGAGATCTCCCAATGCCATGGACGCTCGCGCTGTGCCTCGCCTCACCCTCACCTCACCCCGCAGCCATCATGCGGTCGGGGGGGAGCTCGCCCGCCTACGGGCATGGATCGAATCGGGCCAGCGTGGCGGAGCCGGGAGGGGGCGGACAGGCGGGTCGGTGGGGCGGGCAGGATTGCGCGGAGGTTGTTGGGGGAGGGGTTTAGGGTTAGGGTTTGGATGCGGCTGGCCTGGCTGGGTGGGAGGAAAGAGAGAAAGGGGGGAGGGGGAGGCAGAGAAGGGGAAGCGGCGTCACGGTGCGGGAGGAGGAAGCAGGCAGGCGACAGCAGAGAGAGCGAGAGAGATTGACGGGGAGAAATGAAATTTTCACTGTACGTACAGTATATATATTAAAAATGAAAATTGGATTCCCCTCTTTTTTCCACGACTTTTTAGTGCTAGTTGTTGTGGGGGCAGTGGTCCGACTTCCGAGCAGGGCCTGAGACGCGAGGCTCGTGGCCGTGCTCCTCGCCCTCCTGTACTGGTTTCTCTCCTACTTCTTTTTTTTTTTTTACTGTTTTCCTCTAATTCTTCTATGGAATGTATTGTTAGTTTGTATTAAGAAGCGGTTTCTCCGGTTTCGAATGTTTAACGCCTATGGATTTTTCAGCGTGATGCTTAGCTATTTGATTTATTATTGGAAAAAATATATAGTTTATACTGTCTCGACTTGTTTAAGATCATTGTTAATCCTAAGTTTTAACATGACATCCATGTGTTTATATTTATCTCTACAACTATTAAGCACACAAGGGAGGCATCACACCCCGCGTGACCCTACCCCCGGCCGCCTCTGCCGTGTCCATTGCCCTCACCCACGTATCGCCCGCGCACTCCCCAGTCCTCACCTTCGCGGCAATCCCCGCCCGTGATGCCGCCCCCGCGCCGTGCCGCAGCCCCTGACCCTCACGCGATGCCAATCCCCAGCCTCCCCGCACTGCGCCCCCAACCCCACGCGGCTGTGCCGCCCTCCCCCAGCCCCGCGAGCTCCCCATCTCCTGCACGCTCCACACATGCGCCCCGCACCACCGCCAAGAGGCCCAACCATCCTCGCGGCGGATCGCCTCCACGCGTCAGCCGCTAGGGACAGTCGCGCCTCCCTCGTCGTCGCCCTGCCCCCGCTTCCCTGTCCTTCCATCCCCGTGATGCTTGCCTCCCTGCTTGCCAATGCGTCGCCCTCTGCGCTACTCTCCTACTCGCGCCGTTTGCCCGGAACACCGCCATCGCTGGCTCCACTACCTCCCGCACCGCGGAGTGAGCTCCTCGCCCAGCCTGCTTCCTCCCATGGCATCGCATCCAGTGCACACCCTAGCCACCGATGGAGAGATGCGGCCACCAACCCTATCCTCCTCCTCCTCAAATTGGATTAGGCTGCCCCTCAGGTGATTTAAATTTGGTTGGAGATCGTTGCCGTGGATGACTGGGGGTAGGGAGAAGGATTTGATAGCATTATGTGTCTGCCTTCAAGTAGGTTTTCATGTTGCTTGAATGCATTTGCCCCAGCTTGCTACAAAGTTGAAGCTTCAGATCAAAGATGGTTTCATCAGGTTATTTATTATAAGTGAAAAAGGAAAATGTGTGCACATTGCACTATCCTGTTGCAGTTTTGAGACCAAATAAACGATATCCTTCTCGTTTCAATTCTTCAGTTAATTTGTCTACGTCAATAGTAACAGCTTTGTGCCTTTGTCCTTGATTAGTTAAGATTTAGTTGTACTCAATTCTGCAATTAGTGATGCGCTTGAACAATTCATCCTATTGTGTCTGTTAATTTGCAATATCAACTGTCTGAGTACTGAGTTGATTTAGTAATGAATTTCTGAACTGAACTCTGTAGTCTCCCCACCCTCACATCTTGGTGCTAGTTTGTTTTAAACTTTCTTGACATTAATTCGGTCTTTGAGAAGACTAACAGGAGGATTTTGAGAATTTGTCATTGCCATCACACCATTTGCCAACATCCAGCCCCTACGATGGCCATTTTCAGGCGAATGAATAGGCTGTTAATGTATGCCTGTGCCAACATCTTTTGTGATCGAATCCTTTGTTCAGTGCCTTCCCAACCATTCTTTCAGCAACCTCTACATATATTAATGGATACAGAAATTACCAAACTCTATATAAGACACCAAACTTATGCTTGTTTTTTTTTGCTGAATTTTACATATTACTAATTTACTGACAGTTTAGGTGCTCACAGGTTCCAGATCAAACAAAATTTGGTCGACCACTCTTTTGAGGCGTGCTTGTGTGCTAAATTCAACATGTAATTAGATTTAAGCTAGCACTAAATTTGAAGATTCACAATTATGATTTTCTCTATAATGGTCATGCCCGTTGGCCACTAATGAAGGAGAAGCATTGCAACAAGGAGTGAAAACATTGCAGCAGGTCCTCATGCTCACCGAGGTCCTACTGCCATGTGGCCACCTCAAGAAGGATAGGGAAATAACCAAACAACGCCAGTAGTAAAAAAAATTGTTGATGCTATATAGAAATTTCATTGTATGAGTACAACAATGAATGGTATGGTTTTTTGGATGCATTGTGAGTTATATTCATAATATCCCATCCAATGCTGCTTAGCTTAATTTTCCTTAATGAAAGTAAGAGCTTTTGTTCATGAATTTCAATCGGTTAGAAAAGTATTATGAAAAACATGTTTTTGCATGGGTTGATGAAAAACATATAATTTTTCATGGAGAAAAAAGTTTGTTTCAAAATTAGAGGCTCCCGTGGCAACACACGGGTATAGAACTAGTAATAAGATATAAATAGCCAAACGGTTTGTACATAGGTCAACCGAGTAGATTACTTTTAAAGAGGGAAGTTGCAACGACCCCACAATGATGGCGTTCAATACAATTATGCTATTCGATCAAAAAAGCACTACTCAATTGAAGGCCACATTTTCTGCGTTGCACTGCCCCAATGCAATCCTTTCGGCTCTTAAGAGCCACTCTTATTTAGTAAGAGTAAAGCCAATAGAAATGTTTGCCAAACAAAACAACGCTCGTATATAAATGGGTGGCCATCAACGCTTGATGCCAAGCCGGAAGGGCCTCACTGGATAGAGGAGAGGATGATGAAGGCGCCGAAAAGTTGTCAATGCAGCCTACCACCACGTAGATTGTGGTCTATAGGCAGAGTGCATGTAAGGCTCTCTCTAATGTTATGTCCTATTTTGAGGAATCCGATATTGTTACACCATTGTTTAACACTATTTTTTACTGTAACGCATATGACGCACAGAGTGGCATATGATTTGAAAAAGGAGATAACGAATACTCACGGAGATAGCCTAAGGCCCACGGTGCCCGGTTGCTACTCAAACGGTGTCAACGAAGAGGAGCTTGACATAGACGACACTCGGCTAGGGGCTCGAGGGTGGAGTGGAAGTGATGTGACGCAGGACGGAGGTGGATACATCCATATCCGACCAAATCTGACACGAGCAAATTCAAATCGCGATGATGCCCCTGAAAGAAAGTAAACATAGGTTTAATTTTTATCCACGAAACAATACAATCATGGATTGGACCACACCCGAAAAAAAAAAAAGCGTCCATATCTGTTCCATGCATGGGACATTAAAGACCCATGTGTTTTTCGTGATTAGGTAGGAGGCACGTGCATGCGATATTTCCTTCCATTACCAATTTGTCTAAAAGAACAAAAACATAAATATCGTATTATTTTGTGAACGGGGAGTACTTGTTAAGCACGTAGCCTAGGCGTCGACGCCTCCCGTGCCCTTGCCTCCCCGCGTGCCTTCGCCCTCGCCCCGCCCCCGCACAATCCCGCCCGCCATTCCCGGGACACTCGACACGTGGCCCACCATTTCTGCACCATCCTAACCTTCCTTGCGCCCTAGGCCGCAATGCAATACCAGGGCCGCCCCGGTTGTGTTGGCCAACTCCCATCCCTACCTGGAAGCGCCGCCACCGCAGTCGTGCCCCGAGCCCCGGAATCGCCCTCCGCGTCACTGCAGCCTCCGCTGGCCGATGCGCCGTCGACTCGTCCGTGGCGCCGCCGATGCGCTGTGCCCCGCAGCCGCCCGCATTCGCGGCCTCCGCGCCGCCGTCGACGCGCGCACCGACGCCGATCTGTCTCGACCTTCCCGCGCCGCCGCCCAGTCTGTCTGGCCCCGCGGCCGATGCCTCGCCTGCCCCTCACCGCCACCAGCCGTGCGCCGCCCCGCACCCTGCCCCGGCCATCGCCTCGCCTGCCCCCTCGGGCCTCCACCACCAGCCGTGTGCCGCCCCGCGCACGCATCGCAGAGACCTGGACCTCACCCACGTGCCCGCCCGCTGCCCCGCACACTACTCCGCGCGCTCCCTCTGGTCCAAGTACAACGACAAGTTTCAGTTTCAGCAGATCGTGTACCATGAGGTAAAGCCAGCATGCATCCTACTATTGTTACAGTGTCAAGTAATTCCGAAGGATACATGCCCTAGATTAGTTGATTACTGCTACGGTCCCTCATGGCTCATGCGATTGTTCCGGCAGAATAAGAATAGATGACTATGCAGGAAAAAAAAACAATGTGGTTTCGTTCCCCGGTTTTATTAATACTCCCATTCATCCGAATGGCAAAGAGCCCAATATAAAGACATCATACAACAAATAAATAGAGCGAACGAGTTAAGGTCCTTAGTGTTAAGCAGCGTGATTTTAGTGTATCGACTGGCTAATTGACTGGCTAATAGAGCCCAATATAAAGACATCATACAACAAATAGAGTGTCCCGGTTGTTCCTCCCCTTTGCTTTCTTTTTACATGACGTATCTTAGTAGTCACCATGCTTAGTTTTCCTCCCTAGTATCACCATTGCTTTGATCACTCTTGTGGCTTTTAGTGAGTAGGTTCTTTTTTCCACTAGCATGTGTAGGCTTGTCTATCTCAATTGGAAGTTATGAGTTGCTCAAAAAATCAGGAGTTAATTCATTATCAAAATAAGTATCCAGTGTAAGTTGTTGGATAAATTTGGAGGCTATTAAATATTATATAATAGTTTAAATTGGAGGTGCCTTCCGTTTAGGATCATTCTGTTTCGTACTGTTCCCTTGATTAAATGTACTAGAAAAGTGTTATGTGTTTTGACACACTCAAATCACCTTAAAGCCTGTGCTTCATAGCTATACTTTGTTAAGCCCAGTACATCTGTTAAGTGACAAAATCGTGTGTTTCATTTGTCAATGGTCATTTGTGCCTGTTGCTTAGAATTTTTTTCTTCTATTTAAATGTTGGCCACATATTTGCAATCACAGTATAGCACTGAAACTTTTTTTTTCCTTTGTAATGTCTAGGTCAAGATCCTGATAGTTTCCGTCAACCTGATATGTACCATGGAATGGAGGTTCGCCTTGGTTTGTCGAAGGGACCTATCTGCCTGAGCTTCAACTGAGACAGTGAATGTAATACTGCAGCAAGTCGTGCAAATAATTTCATAACAAAAGATTGTTTTGCTCGTAGAAACGCACGTGTCATTAATAGAAGCGTTGCTGTAGAAATTATGAAAAAAATAATGTAACTATGTTAGCTTGTTGGATGGTTGATGTATAATCGTACTAGGATTACCACTTCATTAATAGCATCTTTTATTACTGCCTAGATAATCATGTTTCCATTGCTAATAATGATGCACAGTTATAATAATGTTTTATTTGCTAATAATCAGTAATGCTTTGGTTGATTTATACTGCATGACATGTCTCTCGTACAACTTAGATGCTCATTGTGTTATTTCCTATGCGATTCGCGTTGTCATTTCCTATACCGTATCCAGATTATTTCATACTGAGTGGATGATTCTTAGTAAACCACTTAATGTATGGAGCCTCTTTATGTATGTCACTTTACAGTTTCTTTGCTAACTGATGGCTACAAGCAGAAAGTTTCCCATTGCTGGCTAATGAGAAACTGTTTCTTTGATAACTGAAAGCAGACAAAATTACCAATGTATAAAAATCTTACTGCCAGATTCAAATGTCTGCATCAGCAACATAGATTTTGTACCTTGGTTGGTTCTCGTGCTCGATGTTGAAAGTTCACTTTGTTCCTTGTTTCCGTGTGCATCAGCAACATTTGTTCCTTGTTTCTGTTCCTTGGAGATGGCATGTTCAGAGCAATTCGGTGATTGCACTCCACTAGGAGACCTTACCAACTCCATCATTACCAGTTATGTTCACATACTTTCTTAGAGATGTAGTACCATGTTCAAATTCAATTAACTAAACAGTGTGTTCGGTGCTTACAGATGGTCGACCAATGCCATCCGGTGCGCAAACAACACCAGTAGATCCCAAAGAACGGAGAAGGCAAAAAGATAGAGAGCAGTATGCATGGATGGATAGCAAAACAAAAGAAAAGTTTCTAAAAAAGCGTCGTGAAGCACATTAGAAAAGGAAACTAGCTGCTGCCCGAATTAATGAGAATCAGCATTCCAGTGTTATGATTCAAGATAATGAAGAGGAGACAGGGCAATAAGTGCCAACTAAAGTTATGCACCCAACCCACTCAACTATATGATTGGGTTTGTGCCAAAACAAAATGAATTAGCCTAAAAAATTTTGGTTCTGCACCAGTGTCGCTCTTATTAAAGCATGTATTTTTATATGGCTGGTTTTGTGCATTAGGAAATATTAGTAGATTCATTACGAAATTATTGTATGTCTGACATCTCACCATGAACTCTATTAGACCAATTGGAATCTATCCGTGCACGTAATAGAGCACGTTATGCAAAAATGATACCTGACACCGGATCAAAAGCAAGCAAAGAGGATTCGTCGCTATGTCTCGAAGCCTTCATCATTTTCCAGGAAGTTCAAACTTTATTTTATTCCATTTTTTGCTTCATATTAAAAAGAGTATCAGTAGGTCCAATGGCAGTTCATTTTCTTGACCTGGCATGCTGATTTATGAACGTGTGTTCCTTTTTTTTCTTTCTTTTGGGTATTTATCACCACGTGGAGATTTACAAATCGTAATCTCAACATTCCTTTGTTTTTTTACTTTGCCCTACAGCCTCTTGGGGTAGTTGGAGCTATTGCACCATGGACTAGAGTTGTGTCTTGCTTGCTTCTCCAGGTTATTATTTGGACATCGTTCTGGTGAGTTTCTATAGAGAAGTGTGTTTTCTTATGTGCTATCCTGGGGAGTGGTTTATCAGCATGGCTTTATGTGATTTCGAACAAATATATTCTGCTTTTAGTAGTATCTAAGATTACTAAACTGAAATTAGAACTGAAGTATAATGTGTTGCCAGTTGTAGGATAGATATCGCTCAGAAAAAGAAGTTATAGGATGGCAGGACCCCGTTATCGATGAGCTTGAGAAATCCAAAGAATGCATGTACAAACTTGATAGGGAGAGAACTCCTGAGTTCTGAAACTAAAAAAACTGCAGTTATGTCATGTTTGTAATTTGGTTCTTTTGTTTCAACATGTTTTTTTCTTTTTTCTTTAAAAGTTTCCAGCGCGAAGAAAATTCTGGTAAGTGTACATCTAAAGAGACCTAAGATTTCTCTCTCCTTATTTCCTTTTCCTGTAAACTGTATTGAATGAATTTAGTTTATTTACAGTTGGTCTAATATTTCTGTCGGTTATTGATGTTGGTATACAACCTTTTGTTTACCTGTCCTCATAACCATTAAGAACAGTTCATGAGTGATGTGTATCTCATGTATAAAACTTTAGTGATCCAATTTTTCATTGACCTCATATAATGGCTTTAGAATTATGTCATAATATAATTGGTTGGTGCTGAAACATCAATCTTCTTGACCAAAAAATATTGCGATTCTTGACATCGGTAGGAAAAGAATGTGAATGTAAATAACATGTTTTTCATTCTAGTATGTGTTCCGTGGCAACGCACGGACATTCACCTAGTTAGTTGTTACTAGTGTAGACGTACGTACATGATGACAGGCGGAGTAATTAAGGAAGAAGGGGAAAAGGAATTAAAACAGAGACCGTTTGATTGATGTCTTTCTTTTCTCATTAATTCTAAGATAATAAAAAATTCTAAGATGAGAAACTCGGCGGTATAAGTACAAAATGAGGTGAGAATAAAAGATTTGATGGAAATATTTTCTTTCTATCGGTTTTAGACCATTTCTAATCATTTCCAATTCATCCCAAATCCCAACCTGAGCAGTGAGACAACGTGTGAGGGCTATACTTGGGACGTCTAGGAAAAAAAATGATTCGAGAGATGCATAACAAGCTGTATAGCGAGGATAAGGTACAGAGTAGACTAATGGGAGAGATGCATGCACTGCTGCGTGACTGCATCGCCATCAGCCCACCACCTGAATGATGGATCGATAGGATGTCGGCGACATCGTCGTTGTCGCCAAAGACGTAGCTTACGGACTTGTGCGGCACGATGCGCGGCATCATCCCGGCGCTGGCAGTATCGTTATCGTCCAGCTCCACGCCGGTGAACAGCACAACCCTATGGCTGACTCGCTGCTCATCCGGCCATCCATACCCATCGAAATCTCCCCAGTAACAAAGGCCGCCGTCATCGTCGTCATCTGGGGGGCTGCGCAGAACCTCGAAGAGCTTGGCAACGCAGAACCTTCCCGCGCCGAGGTTGACGAGGCTGGGCGGGCCTTCGCAGCGCCACTCCTGGGGCACGGCGAGGTGGTCCCGCCACTCGATCGCCCAGCAGCTTCGGCAGGCCTACTTCCTCACCACCAGCGCCGCCGTAGAGGAGGTGAGTCGCGAGGTCCGAGACAGCGCAGAGGTTGTAGTCGTTGGAGCCGCCGTCGACGTCTGGTACGAAGCCGAGCCAGAGGTCGCGGTCGGGGACGTACTGGGCCCCGCCCTCGAAGGGCAGAAGGTCCCAGGCGCCGGCCCTGCGCCACCGGCGCGCGACGGTGTCGAAGCAGTAGGTGCCACCGTGCATGTCCGACGACGACACGCAGATGGTCCTGCCGACGACGGCGTGCGCGCGGACGTCGCCCGGCGGCAGCATGCTGTAGTAGCGCGGGGGAGGGAGGGGCGCCTAGCGCCGCTCGCCGCGGGAGCCGAGCTCGAGCACCTCGAAGGGCGTGGCGGCATCGTCCGGGTCCTTGTCGCGGTAGTAGTAGTAGTCGTACTCGTGGCACGCGCTCATGACGTAGAGGTCATCCTCGTCCTGCTGTGCGCCGGCGCCGGCGCGCGGGACGGAGAAGGAGATGGCGCCGTGGCCCTTGCGGCCCCCGAGGCTCGGCATGTGCTGGCAGGCGCGCGCGTCGGCGTCGAAGACGAAGGCGCTGCCGCCCGAGCTGGTGCAGAGGTGCGGGGGCTGACGAGCCCGAAGAACTCCAGCGAGAAGGGGTTCGATGGGCGGCTCGGGAGGAATTGAAGCTCATGGTCTTCTCTGGCAGCGTCTCGATATGTGCCATTGATGCTGGTGGAGCACCACCAGCACCACAGGCCGCCGCCGCAGCTCTTCTTGCCTCGGCCGTCGACGGGTACGTACAGGAGGTGCTTGGCGACGTCGAGGCGGTGCAGCGAGTGGATGCGGGTCTTGCGGCTCTCGACCTCCACGTTTACAAACCGCCGGACCATCCTCCTCCAGTCCTCCTCTCTCAGCAAAGCTGAGACGCGGCGGCGGCGTTGGTGCAGCGAGCGAGGCAGGTGAGCTGTTCCTTATGTATTCATGTCATGGGCCGCCGCACGATCTTAATGGGCCATGCCATCTCTTACTTTTCCAGGGCCGTACGGTACGGAGGAGAGTTGGTTTACTTACGGCATGTTTAAGCTTCTTCCTCTGTTCCTACGATATAAATCGGATCCAATTTTGTGCATCCTCTATTCGTCCGTCTAATCAGAAGAGTGCAATTTTTGAGCGGCCAACAAGGGATATTCAAGGAACAAAAGGATTTGTTTGTTTAAATAGCAATGGCATGCGTTTCCATCTTGCAGTCATGTCTTATGAAGGCTGTGAGGAATTTGAAAGTGGTGCTTCTAAAATACAAACATAATGCGAGCTTGTGCTAAAAACACGTACGCACCCTTCCATACTGCACGTGTAGGCTGCGCATGAAGCAGTAATTAAGCGCTTAGATACGGTCCTATGGTTTTAGGGGAAACATGTGGCTGATCGATCGGCGTGTTTGTGCTCTGACAATTGGATCGGAAGTATGGAAGCCGCTTTTTCCTATATATCGAATTTGTTGGTCACGTGTGTTCATCTATATCTGGTACATCTCTAGATCTACAACATTTCGCAAATTGATAGTCATGTCAACGTCAAACCCGAGCAGATACTTTTTATATAGGATCTGAATAAACATAACCTGTAATTTACTATATTCTCCTCTTGGATTTGTTTTCTGTTTTTCCCAATGCTGTCATATCTTAGCCAATGTTAACATAGCAACCGCCACCCCCATCTCATCTCCCCCTTCCTCACTTCCTGCATTAGCATATGATTCGAAATCAAAGCTCCTGTCTGGGAATCTAGATTTTTTTTTGTTTTTTGTAAAGACAGCTTGACGATTTTCAATTCTCCTAATTTTGGGATGCCCCTTGCATTCCAAGATGACGTTACTTCTGCACGATGCCAAAGCAATTTTGAATTTTCATAGGATCGATGTGAATCTGTCACACTGAGTTCCAATCGTGTGACACACATTAGCAGCCGGCTCACATCTGCCCCGGCTGCTGGTGGCAACACAGTAGCAGCCGATGGTACGACGACCGCCGCATCGCCGACGGGCACGGGCACGGCATCGTCCTTCTCCTTCTCCTCCTCCTCGCCCACCACCGCCCTTATCGCGCGTGCCGCCGCCATGCTGCTCTGCCCTCCGATCCCCTCGGCTTGCCCGGCCGGCCTTTGCGATAGATGCGATTAATTCGAGTTGCAGATCGAGGGCCGTGACGGCAATCGATCGATGCGCTGCTGCTTATATAACCCGGCAACCGCGCCTCAGACTCACCTCGCACCGGGCTCGGATTTACGGATTCCGACACGACACGACACGGTGCACATGAGTTCGAATATAATCCAACTGGAATTAATTATGTTCACCTGGAAACGAACTGGAAATTAATCAGATCGGTACGTGCCTGTATGTATGTGTCTGTCCATCACCTAGGCGATTCCGAGAGTCGGTGGTGTACCGACCCAATAACCCAATCTGACCTTGGGTGCGTGTTCTTTAGCAAATTACAGTAGCGGCGTATATATAAGTACACATGCATCTCCATAGGATGACGACGTGGCTTCGTTCCTTCCCGGCCGGTTGCCACATTCTCCCTTTCCTTTTATTTTGTTCACTGGAAACATAAATATCGAGAATAATAGAAATATGAATTCACAATGGACATATAGTGCTTTTTTACCACAAAAGCAACCACTTTGCATGATATAGAGAAAGAAATTATTAAATACCATTTGCTCGAGTGACTCTAGTACTTTTTTTTTTCTTCACCTGAACATCCTTATACGGCATGCACGCAGCCCATTACTAGACTATTTTGAGTAATATAATATTTGAATTCCAACATCTTTATTGGTTCTGTTTATCTGGCTGCATATCTAGATGTTCAACCTCTTTTATGTACATAATCATTCGGTTTAACAGTGTAGTTTTATGGGTTCGATGTAGAAGGTTTTATGGAATTTGGAAGTTTCCAAAATGTAGGAAGATGGGAGTTAGAGAATGTACGAAGTTTGTTTTTTTATATGTCCGTTTCATATAAAAACTAGAGGAGCTGAAGGTGCTACAAGTTTTTAGTGTTTGACCTAAACCAAGATATGCACAAGGTTTTTAAATTTCAAATACTCCCTATGTCCCGATTTACAGGTCGTTTGACTTTTTCGACACCAAGTTTGATCGAGGCATCTTATTCAAAAACTTTGCGAAAATATGGAAAAATTCATGTCATAGTTAACGCATATTATATGCTAAACTAAATTACAATGAAAATAAATGACAATTATGAATTTTTTTTGAATAAACGAGAAATTCAAACTTGATGTAAAAAAGACAAACTATCTATAAATTGGGACGGAAGGAGTACAAAGGTTTGAAATGAAACTTAATAAATAAAGACATGGAAAGTTTTGAATGTATGAGTTACCTGGGCTGTTTGGACCTGCCGTTACTAGCTTATAGTAGTTATGTAATTTGGGCTAGCTGGAAATATCTTTGTTACCACATTTGGCAGCCTGCTTCTGGCAAAAACCATCATGAATACCGATTTCACTGTTGAAGTTGAAGTATAAGTGAATTGTCCACCTTCCCATACCAGCTTTAGTTTTTGGGTTGAACGGGTTGGTGCATGCAACTCAACATGGTATCAGGTCCTGGCCGGTGCAATTAAATAAAATAATTGCAGCTGACTCCTATATTCCACGTTTGAGGCCTGGGGAGCCTGTACATGAGAGGGAGTGTTGAAGTATAAGTGAATTGTCCACCTTTTCCTATCAGTTTAAGCTTTTGAGATGAATGGATTGGTGCATGCAACTCAATATTCACTCCCTATATATTCTAAATCAAAATACAGAAATGTTCTGGTTTTAACTTGGCTGGTTTAAAGATTAATATGGGAGATGGGCTAATTCAGTAAAGAGGACTTGGGCATCAGTCAGCCAGATCCCAAACCCACTGGGAAATATGGGAGCTGCTAGCTGTTGGTTTAAGGCACCTTTCTTGTATTTCATCAGGAACTATGGGAGCTGCTAGCTGAACTTCCATTGTTCATACTTGCAAGTCATTATGAGAAAATTTATTTTGTGAGTACTTGGGGTCTAGATAGCCTTGTTATAGTTTAGTATGCCTTTCATTGGCCTAAGTTTTTATTCCCCTTTTCCCTTTCTACATTGTACAGCCAAATACGCAGTCCAGGTCACAAAAGGAAGGGTCAGAAACAGACCAGTTTTGGAGCTTAATTGGAGACAAATCTGAATATTCAAGCCAAAAAATGGTGCGAGAACTTGAATTTGATCCCCATCTTTTCTCGTGCATCCTCTCGAAAGGTAATCAAGAATTTAGATTGCATAGTTTTGTTAGGAAACTTATTATCCACGTTACAGTTTAAATACATACTGATCCATTTCTGTTCTTCTCTCTGTTAATGTTCCTAACCTGTTGGGGTCCATGAAGGCAATTTGAAGGTAAGCACAGTGGAACTGTAATTTGGTATCTTATGCTGTATTCTACCTGTTTTTACATTTACATTTATATTCGAAATTAATTGAGCAGGTCAAAGAAATACACCACTTTACTCAAGATGATCTAATGACAGAGGATGTTTTCATTCTGGACTGTCGCACGAGCATCTTTGTTTGGGTTGGTCAGCAGGTGGATGTTAAAGTAAGATTACAAGCTTTCGAGGTTGGAGAGGTAATAATTTATATGCAGGATCTTTAGAAGCCATACTCTTGTTTTCTGTCTCATTACCATTCTCACTACTTCGTGTCTTCACCAGAAATTTATTGTGCTTGATTTCCTTATGGAAAACCTTGCACATGAAACACCAATTTTCACTGTTATGGAAGGGAGTGGGCCACCCTTTTTCACTAGGTTCTTCACCTGGGATCCAGCGAAATCACTGGTAAGTAGATTAGTCATAGGTTAAACTGTTGTGGTTGTTTATTCATGAATATATGAGCAGTTTTAACTTTTAAGAGAACAGTGTGATCAATTCCTTGGTTAGTATTAACTCATTATTCTCTCCCATCTTGTTTTTAGATGCATGCCAATTCTTACCAGAAGAAGCTTGCTGTTGTAAAAGGTGGAGGTACCGCTGGAGATAGTCGAGAAGGTCTTTTCCTGTCGACATCCACGTCAATAACAGCTGTGGCTGCCTCCTTAGGTGGGACGGCGACGCCAGCGGTGATCTCGATTTCCTTGGTGCTTGAAAATGCAGATCTGCTCGGGGAGATCTTGCTCCGAGTTGCCTTCCCAAACCGCCTTGTTCGTGCTGCTGCTGTGTGTAAGTTTTGGCTTAGCATTGCTTCGGACCCCAGCTTCCTGAAGAAATTTGAGATGGAGAACCCACCATGTGTTCTGGGCTTCTATGTTTTAGCTGATAGATTGCTGCACCCAAGGTTTGTTCCGGTTGGGGTTAGTGACCACCATCATATGGAGATCAACCCTATGCTTTCTCTAGCTTCGTCGCAGTTTGAGGTGTGGCAGGATGTTCATGTTACTATCTGGGATTGCAGAAATGGGAAGCTGCTGGTTGAGATTGGAGATAAATTGGAAGTCCGCAGCTACTTGACCAGACCTTGTTCAATTGCTGCGTATCCCCAAAGCCCACTGAGAGTGATTCTAAATAGATCCTTCACCTATCAGCACCATGAATTTCTTCCAGACGATGGAGGAGATGGGCACGAGTATTACCGTCTCGCCTTGGGCTACAAAGATGGTTGCATCATCGCTTGTCTCTCCCTTCTCTGTGGCCATATTTGGGTGAACAGGAACTCTGAAGTGGTAGACCTCCCAAAGCATGCAACTTCATCTGATTTTGCTGTTCCATTCGGTAAACTTGGGAATAGAAAAGTTTACCTTGTGACTACATCTTATCTTGTCATCATCCTTGATATAGACACGATGAAGATGGTCATGGTTCAGGTTCCAGATGATCTTGTCGAGGAATGCTACGATTTTGATTTGTGCCCAGTGTCGAACTTTGAGTTTCATCTTTTTGGTTTATCACAATCTAATCTCCATGTCTGGTGTCATAGTGTGACTGGAAGCAATCAATGGAAACCACTGCATTGCATTCCAGTACAAGACATGTTTAGTGATATGATGAGCCCAAGATCTGAGCAAATATATTCATGGGATGAGTTAACTCTATGGGGGGTTGGGGAGCAAGCGGAATTTGTTCTTCTGAAAGCCGACAGTTCGGTTTATCAGTTCAATATCAAGGCAAAGAAACTTACCAAGGTGTTTCAGATGCATCCGGAAGATGGAGAACTTGAGAAGATTTTTCCTTGTATGATGATTTGGCCTCCAATATTCTCAAGGTTGGTGACTCCTTACAAGTGTGTCTTTGCTACGATTTAAATTTGCTGTATCTCAATTTACATCTAGTATGTATACATACAACTAAAAATTTCCAATGGTCCATTATGGTGATCTAGGGGAGCCCAAATAACTAAATGTCTAGGTATGCCTATAGCTTGGAAATGAGGCTGATCATCCCTATGTCAATTCCTTTGTTTTCTTTATAGCAAGGCTGTCATTTTTTTCAAGTGTCCATGGCAGCAACAGGATGCTTGCAGGTGCCATTAGTCATCAAGGGACTCACTTCTACTTTAATGACACATGCACATTTCCTGAATTCAGATACCTTTTTGTCTGCACGTGAAAAATTAACTAAACAGAGCGTATAGTTTACTCTATTTTGGGACAGAGGGTTCACAAAGGGCACACTAGTTCAGTGGATCAAATTTAATAATCTGCTCTGCATCTTTTACCTTCATCATTGGTTTTAACAAAAAAAAAAACATTCGTTTAACTACTGTGTATTGTAACTGCCATGTTCCTTTTGCAGTACCAGAGATTACAATACAAACAACAGGCCAGTTAGGCTGAGGAATATGGCAGCTGAAACCATTTCACCTGAAACTGACCAAAGTAAGGTAAAGCAGTCTCATGGTGTCCAGAAACATACTGCAGTGACATTGAACTATGCAGCTCGAGCCAGGCGTAAGCTGATAAATTCCCAGGAAGAAGAATATGCTTTTGCAACTGTAAGTAAAGCACCACAATATCTTTGATGTCTTCTTCTAAAAGTTATTTGTGATATCCCTAACCTTTATGGCGATGTCTGATTGCCAAATTGGCTTTATTTTTTTTACATTGTTCAATGTCCTGAGTGTTGTGTTTAAAATGGTAGTGTAGAATGGTACTACTTGATATGCTTGAAAATCTAGTGTCTGCCCCTGAATTCTGCTTCTTGATTTCCCCCCAGTTCAGTTAAACTGAATTCCAACTAGTGTTTTTCATATACTAGAAAGGAGGTGTGTATAGCACCTCCTGCTCTATGTGGGATCATGCAGGGACTTCCTTCTTTGGACCACTGGGGTTGCAGATGCAATACCTGAAATGGCTCTGGTTACCAAGATGCTTGGGCTTAGATCTGTTGGTGGAGGGGATTGGAGGAAACAGTGCCTGCCAAGCTGGCTGCGCCTGTTTGGCCCTTGTTATGTCCTTAGTCTCGTTTTTCCTATATACTTAACTCCGTATAATAATCCTGGACCTCATTTGCTCATAATAATCACGTGCTCTTCTATCTGCCATAACCATAATCATTTCTGTGTAGTATGCAAACAAAACTGAAACTCTGTTGCTGCCATCTGTAATGCAAATATTTCCACTCTCGTGTCAGCCATCTGGACAAATTTTCTAGCAAACTGCGGGGGAGAACCACCTCAAAATTCTTAACTCGTTCACGATGCTTTTATTTTGATATCCATTTGAGCTATCTTCTCTTGTCCTGTTAGGTTTCATTTTGCTATTGCGCACTTGTTTTGTTTCTACTGGTCCATGCTTTTCCTCTTCTATTGAATGAGCATAAATACAAAGAATAAACAGAAAGAAGGTGGTTGATACTTGACACTTTTTTTTAGAGAAAGTAGAGGTTGTTTGTACTTGGTGAAGTCTGTGAAATATGTTGAGTTTGGAGCACTGTGTCTGTGGACTAACCCTGACCATGAAATTACCTGACTTGGCTGGATAATAAATAAACACGCTCTACTTATGTTGCTGACTTTGTTGTTTTGTTAGTTGGCCAATTGAAATTAATGTTATGTGTTTGGTGCAAACAGATGACGACTGATGCAGATTTGATTATTTGAACAACAAAATCGGTAAAGCTGCTAGTGCTGTAACTGAGGAGTGAAGGCGACGAATCTAAGTGGTACGAGTTGAGTTAGCGAGGATAAATTTTGCGTTCATCCTATCTGTGGCTAGTTGTTTGAGGCCAATCATCACCAGCTGTGCTGTGTTGTCTTTACGATACCTTTGGACATGTAGGGCTGTATCTTGGGCTGGTCAGACTACTTTTTATAAACTAAAGGAATTGTATAGTACGGACTACGGAGAAGTTCACGCGTTTAAACTAGCTGCCTTCCGCTCATTCACATTCACCGATTCACATGTATAGCGTTTCTTTGATTTCGTAGAAGCTATTACACTGGTTGGCTTAACAGTAATTCTTTTGCTAAGATTAACCTCAAGTACAATGGATATATCATTTAATTCTCGTAGAATTTTTTGCTTGGTGATTTAAACTCAAACTTGTTGGCTCTCCTCTGTTTGAACTCTGCATTTACATCGATCAGGATGAGGGCATGAGGCGTTCCTCCTTTTCCATGGGCAGAAGGGGAATTCGTGGGCATCGGTGCCGGTGGTTCGTGACGTGAAGATCCGCCCAACATTCGCTACCAGGCCCAGAATGGGAGAAGCCCACTAGGGTAGGCTGGCGTAAGGTTGAGCACAGATGTCGTCAGCGTGTCGGTGTCAGACCATTTGCCTCTCGAGTGCTGTTGTTGTATGGGTAAAAAGAAGATTTTTTTTCCTTTTTACAATTTGAGATCAACAATAGATATGCTACTCGATGACGTGATGAGAAACAATGTTGTTAGCTACTGTACTTATAATCTAATGACCAAATCCCCTGTATATGTACGTAACGCAGCACCAAGCTAAATACTGTGATTGATCACATTTGAGGTTCACATCATGCAACAATCAAGAAAAAGGGCTGGTTGGTTTGCTCATACAGTGACAGAAAAAGACTATACAAGTCTACGTCTATCTACACGTAAAAGAGTCAGTTTTCACAATACCATTTTTCACCCAACAAAAATCTCTGTATCCCTCACATCGCTCTCACTGTATCGGTTGGAAAGGGCCTAAAACCGATAGAACTATAGAAGGAAAATATTTCTACCCTTTAAGCCATTATTTTCTCACCTGGTTTTATACCCATACTCACTTTATTTACATTGGAATTGATTTTAAAAGGAAGGACGTCAATCAAGCGTGTATCATTCCTTTTAGAGGCTTGTTACGATGGTTGGAAAGTACTATCGGTATTTTTCAGAAAACCGATAAGTACCATTAGTACTTATGGGGTATTTTGGTTTGAAGTTTCTATTATCAAATAAAAATTATTTATTTGAAAAACGAAAAAATATTATGGTACTGGTCCCATCTCTTTTGGTACTTTTCTATTAATTAGTACTTTTTCATTAGTATTTTTTATTTTTCAAACCATTAAATCTTGTGGAATGGAGGGCTCATATTAATACCAATCATTGTAAAAATTGTATTTCCTTTAATTTCTTTTTTTCTCTTCTTTCTAGATTGGTGAACCAACCATCCCGTGCCTAAGTCATCATGTGCCATGTACGTGTTATACGTACATCTATATTAGTAGCAGTAAACGCGAGTCCATGCAAAGAGTTGAATAAAGGTATGGCAATTCAATAAGTGAACGGGGAAATTTTGGGGAGTCCACGTACCAAAGCAGATGTAGATGGCGGATTCCCTCGCGATTGGTGCTGTTATGTGTTATCCCGAGAAGAGAAATCTGCTAGCAATAATGCTCCCATTTGTAAGGATAATCAATGTTCAACCAAGAAATGAATTGGCATGAATAATTAAAGCAACAAGAAAAGAAGGCTATCTGAGCAAGTCACGACTCAGGAGGTCCTTTAAGGTATAGAGGCTAAACTTATTTTTCCTTTCTTGTTAAGGTAACAAGGAAAAAAAAATGAGAGTCGTGCCAGGATGGCGGGATTGCAGGTACGAGGTACGTAGTCGTCGTCAACCTGCAGCCGCCGCCGAGCCGCTCTTGCACCCTTGTTCTTCTTCAGTTTCCATATCCCATTAGTCTGTTCGCTTGAGCCGTTTTCAATTTTTTTAGTTATAGAACAATATTTTTTTCTCACAATCATTCAGCCGGAACAGTGTTTTCAGCTGAAAACAGCTACAGCGAACAGGCACGTTTCCCATAAACACACACATCTAGAATCCTCTCGAAATAGTAATGACAATTACTATGAAATCGCAAAAAAAAAAAAAAATTCCCATGATGAATCACCCAACTGTAATTACAAAAAATTATAGTGCAGGGAACGCTTCTGTCATACGGAGTACATGACAAACATGTCGTCCCGAAGCGCCTTCTCCTTCTCATCAAACATGTCGTCGTCAAAGTGCCTTGCTCCCATGCATCAGGGAGCGGTAGTAGGTTGTCGCCACAGCAGTCCTGCTTTCATGGCTTGTGAAAAGCTGCTGGTTCTCCAATTTGGTTCCGTCGTTGTCGTCGCATCGCCCTGGCATGGAGTGGTGGTATGCCGTGTTGGCAATCGCCTCGCGCACGAATTTGGGGCTATTTGGATTCTGAGTCTAAAATTGAGCTTACGTTACATCGGATGTTTGGAGACTAGTTAGAAGTATTAAATATAATTTAATTAAAAACTAATTACACGGTCAAGGACTAAACGGCGGGACTAGTTTATTAAGCATAATTAATCTATGATTAGCAAATGTGATGCTATAGTAACCAACCGTTAATCATGGATTAATTAGGCTTAATAAATTCGTCTCGCCGTTTATTCCTCATCTGTGTAATTGGTTTTCTAATTAGACTATATTTAATACTTCTAACTAGCGTCCAAACATTCGATGTGACAAGCCTAAAATTTAGCCGGTGGGATCCAAACACCCTCTTTGTCATGATACTACTATTCATTAGACTGACTGGACCAAAGCAAAGGAGCTTTGTGGGCTTGACCTGGGCCAAGCGAAGGAAGGGCTGTGCTTGTCGGTAGCGAAGAGCAAAGCAACACAAAGGTAAAAACCTTCACCATCACCAAGAGGGGCTTCTCCTCGAGGCGAGCCTCAGACTTGATTTCCCCTTAGGCTGTCCGCAGCGGCAGCCTGTAAATGCCCCTGGACCCCAAAAATATAGGATGGAGAGGCGGGACCTGTAAACCACCCCGTATTGTACAGGGTCAGGCAATCGTCCCCAAATCTCTAGGATCCACGCCCTCTCGTATGTCTCTTCTTCCATTCGGGTTCTCGCATCCATGGGAGAAAACACGAGCGCGGCGCCTCGGCGGCCTCCAGCGACGATGGGTGAGCCGCCCCACGCGACCGGTGCCCGTGGACCTCGTAACACCGAGAAACAAAGAACTACCGGTGAAAGGCAGATCTCTTGGGCTGGAGTGATGCGGAGATAAAGATCCGCGCTGACGCGCAAGGCTGTAGCGGCGGAGGGTGAGAGCGCTGCTCGCCGCCGTGCAGTTTGAAGAGCGGCGGAGGGGTGCAGAGAGGAGGGAGGAGGAAGGGCCGGGGCCAGATGAGTGTTGGTGTGTTTGTAGCCCTGCCACGTGCCAGGTAGGAAGGACATGTGTGCATATTCAGGCACGACACATAGCATGGGCATGTGGCATTATAATAATATTTCAGCGGTATGGTTGGAGGTGCAGCCGGTTTGGGCAAGCCGTTGTGCACGTGTTGTTTTGCTCTATGAATAGTCAGCAACCATCGGAGGCTTGCCCACACGCCTGCACGGTGGCAGCTATGTGGCCTGCGGGTGACCCTATTCGGAGGCAAGCCGGCTTATCTTGGCACACGCAGCCTTGGCGCCCACCCATGCGCCTACTCGGGATGGCCTCAGAGCCGGCTTGCCTGCCTACTCCCTCCATTCAAAAGCATATAGCCAAATCCATAATGTTTTATAATCAATTTAATATGATGGTAATTTTGTTTTTTATTAATAATATAATTTTTTTGAAAAAAGCGGTCAACGTTTCGTTTTATAAGTTGTGTAAAAAAAGGTGTGCACATTTTTATTTCTTCTATTGCTTATGAAATATGGGATACGAGCGATTCATTAATCGTCTTTTTCATAATAAAATTAATGAATGTGTGACACTTTGTTGTTGTGCCAATAATTATATTACATGCTACATTTTTCATAAAATATCTGGTCTAGCTTTATATGAAATTGATGGGAATAGGGTAAGAAATTCGAAACCTACTAAGTCGAAGACCAAAATCGCACAGTAGGCATATCAGAATGACAGCTAGGGCCACCGATGTTATGTGCTTTTTGTGCCGAGTCAGACTATATAAATTTATCATTTTGTACAAGTATGACATTCATATTTATTTGGCAAATATTTTTTTTTCACTGGTTCGTTAGAAGTTTGAGATAGGTGGTGTTGGGGTTCGTAACTGAATTCAGAGCACGCAGAGACCTGGATGGATTTTGCTATGCCCCACCAATTCAGACCTGGACGGATTCAGGACACAAAGACTTTGATGGCACTACACATACGGTGCTAGTACAAGATTATCAAGATTCAAAGACCATTATTGAAGATATATATGTTCTGCACATGGAGATGAACGAGCTGAAGAGCAACATGCTGGAGGAACAAGAACAAACAGATATACTAGTAGTGGTAACAGGTACTATTTTTTGAAACGAGTAACAGGTACTAATAAATGTAAACAAGGTACACACACATAAACATCAAGCATGCAAGGATCGGAGGTAGCTAGGTCTAGGTGGGACGAAGCAGCAACATCCGAGAGCATCGTTGGTACAGTTGCAATCTGTTGTTGATGCTCCTCGCATACGTCGTGTCCTCGTCCACAAGACGCGTCCACTTGGTTCTTCCGCGCCGCCCAACCATGTTATCAGCTACGACTTGCATGACGACCTCTCTCGTGGGCCGCGGCAAGACGACCGCCTCCTCCTCCTTATTAACTTGTTCGTCGTCGTGATCCTCCTGGTCATCCTGGAAAAAGCAGCCTGCATGGTGGTAGTATCTTCTGCGCCGCCGCATCATGAGCTTCGTCTTGTTGCGCGGAGCAGCTGCGGCAGGTGGGCCGCCGCCGGCGTCCCTCTTGATCCTTTCTGCTTCTCGACGCTTCCATGCCTCGTACTCCACGGCGGCACTCAACTCGTCGCCGCCGCCGTCGTCGGCGGCGGCGGCCGCCGCCGTGTCAGCCTCAGCCGCATGCTGCTGCAGCTCCCCGTCCATATCTCTCCGTATGGCTTCCGCAACGATCCGCCTTGTCTCCGCCTTCCTACACTGCAGCAGCTGCAGCCTCCTCGTCCTCTCCTCTTCGTCCTCCTTGAGCCGCTGCCGCTGCCGGCTCAACGCAAGGACGACGGGGTTAGTATCCCGCTGCGACTTTGGAATGAACCCGACGGCCGCCGCCGCCTGCTGCTGCTGGTCATCTTCGTCGTCGTCGTCTGTCTCGTACTCGTACCCAGACGATTCAGACTCGAATACGTCGTGCATGATGAGCTCGTCGTCCTCCCGCGGCAGTATATCCTCCTGATGCGGCTGCTGCGCCATCCTCTCCCTGATTCTCTTCCTTCGCTCTTCAAAACAATTCGCCTCCTCGTCATCGACATCGTCCTCCTCAACCCGCCGCTGCTGCTTCTGCCGGTGGGGGCTCACATCTGCCGCCGCTGGTACGACCGATCCGACCGCCGCCGGCATGTTGTCTCCCAGCTCCACCTGCACATCGCCGGCGGCCTCCACCTTCACCTGCTGTCGTCGTCGTCCCATCACGGGCACGGGCAGATCCTCCTCCTCGTCGTCGTCCACCACCGACCACTCGGGCGCCTTGCCGGGCCAGTAGCGCCTGATGACGTGCTGCTGGCCGCGTGCGCGTGCCGCCGCCATACTGCTGGCTAGCTGCTCTGCTGCCCTCCGACGTCCCCCTTGCTTGTGTTCGATCGCCCTGCACTATGATATCTTGCGATAGATGCGATTCGAGTTGCAAATAAGGGCCGACGGCAATCGATGCGCTGTGCTGCTGCTTATATAACCCGGTCGGCCGGCCGGCCGGGGCGCCTCAGAGCCTCCTCGCACCGGACTCGGGCAGCTGACTCCGACACGACACGGCCATGAGTCCGAATCCAACTCCAAGTGCTACGTACCCGTTCCTGTTATATGTTCACACGCACCTGGAATTGGAAATCGGATCGGATATACCACCGCACGCTCCTCACGTCACCTGTACCGTATGTACGTGCTTGTATATGTGTGTCCATCACCTAGCCGTGTTCCGAGTCGATTGGTGTCCGCAGTCTGCACCTTGAGCACAATTGTCGTTTCACGTTTGGGCTTCTCCACTCGCCAACTTTCTTCCGCTGCGGAGAGCACAACAATTCAAAGAAACTTGCATACCTTGCGACTGAGCCAAGGAAATAATATCTGACTCAATTCCCTCAGCAGCTTATATATGGCGCAAGTACTCCCGTATAAGTGGAACAAGTAGGGTTGCATAAAACAGCACCCTCTTCGAAAGACGTAATAATCCTGCAGTGAAAATCGTAAGAAAACATGCCGCGGTACAATTTTTAGATTCCACGAGGCCAGGTAAATTATCAGAAAGACAAACTTGCCGTGGTTTTATTGCTGGATGCTTCTCTCCTCATCTTGATCTACTTGGACAGCGTCATAAAGCTGGCACATTTGTCTTAGTGATTCATCAGCTTCATTCTTTTCTCTCTTTCGATGACTCCATATCGTTTGTGCAAAGCGAGCAGGGTTGCGTGCCTTGCACGGCGCCTAGCGTTAATTAGTTAGGTCTTTAGGCTGCTTGTATCCTTTCTAGGCGCGCATGTGTCTTTAAATTAACGCCCTAGCCGGAGTCATGGCTTGTAACCGGACCGGTGCTTTCTATCTTTTAGTATAATGATACACAACTTTTCAGAAACACTATATCATTTACAACAGAATAACCTTGCAGCAATCAAATGTGCTGCCCTCAGTGAACCTAGCGACCACATTACTTAAAACACTGACACAACATGTTAGTAGACTCCAAAACCATCCATCAATATACACAAGTGTACAGTGTACTCAGGTTTGGCAATATTGTAAGCCATGGAATAGTGAAATTTTCCTGTATTTTTTACTAGCTGTGCATCTACGTACCTACCTTGACTAAGACTGAGTTCAGCAGATCGTGTAAACGGTCAGTACAAAACGACACTGATCACAGAGAGGTGGACAGTTGGAACAATGGATAGAAGAGTAGGATAGACGATTTGCTGGAGTCAGTCTAACACAACCAAGTGTGCAGACTCCAAAACCATCCATTAATATACACTTGTGCTGTGACTTGTGATTTTCTGAAAACCTATATTTTTTGCTTGCACTGGGAAAGCACGTGCCGTTCGTGCAACATCTTCTTTCAAGCGCATAGGGTGTTTGCAGCAGGGTTTACAATTTCAGAACAAAAAAATTTCGGCCCCTGTCAAAAAGCACGAAATTTCGGGAATTTCGGACCCCTTTTTAATATGTTTAATTACTTTTTGGATATTTTTTGCCCTAATATTAATAGGAAAGAGGGACAAAAATTCGGCACCCACCGAAAAACACAAATCCGAAATTTCAATCCAGGTTTGCAGTCATGGCAATTGCCGTGTGATCCAAACCTGAATTCTCCTGCTAACTGTGAAGCAGTAACACCGATTGGAATTGGACTCGAGTTAACTTATCGCTTTCACAATCATTCCTGTCAGAACTTGAGTATGTGGTTGCGTAAAAATGAGACTATGAGAGCACTTATTTTAATCCAGTTGAGCTAGAGAATGAAATGCTCCCCCCGTGACTATCCAGGTTGAGAGGTATGACCTGCCCTTGGTAATCTAAAATCTGAAGCCATGCTAAGCTGAACGAATTCAGAGCATGCAAACTTGGATGAATTTTGCGATGACCCACCAATTCAGAGCTAAACGAATTCAGGACACAAAGACCTTGATGGCACTACATATGGTACGTGCTACAAGATTAAGAACACTTTTCACTTTGGGCCCGAACATTGTCGCTTATGATGGAATTTATGTCATTTTTCGGTTTACTTTGATCCACATAAGCAATATATAAATCATGACAACTAACATATATAGTGATCATAATATATTATCTAGATCATTCTTTTTTATTTATTTGTTCCTTCACATGCTCTCTCTTTTTATTTTAGTTCAGTATTTGTGCTTTCACTATTTTCATTTTATTTTTTCTTCCATAGACTAATAAGGTGTGTGGTGAGTGCAACAGAAATGATTATCCTGCCCTCGCAATCTTTTCTCCACTCGTTGAAGCGCCGCACCAAGGCAGCTATACGTGAGCAGCAGCAGCTGATCGGCCTCGACCCAAACAAACCACGTTTCCCAACGCGCCACGCAAAAACGATGGCTGCCATGCCACTCCCTCTGTCCTGATCCGCGTGACTCCATCGCTCCACACTTCCACACACTCCATGCATGCGCATGCATGCAGTGCAACCCGTCGCAACATATACTGGGTACTCTTCTCAGCGCGGCAGGTCTATAAAATGCACAGCGGCTCACCTCTACATGCCCTCACTTTCACTCGTATATATATTTTCTATTCTGTTTCCACTAGACCGGCCAATGATGCCGAGCATAGAACAGCAGACCAACTCAACCATACCGTTGGCAAAATTTGGTAGTTCATCATATGCACAACCCTGAAGTATTGGAGGAAATCAAAATAGTTGTACCAGCAGAACCTACCAGTGAGTATATGCAGGAAATCAAAATAGTTGTACCAGCAGAATCTGGCAGTGAGTATATGCACGGCGCGTGGTGGCAGCAAAGCAGAGCGCCTGGCACGGTAGCAGCATTACCGGCACCAGCACAGAAGAACTGGTGGCAGCTCATCCTCGTCCACCACCGCCCACTTGGGCGCCTTTCCTGGCCAGTATCGCTTGACCTAGGCGCCTTTCCTAGCCAGTATAGCTAGTAGCGCCTGACCTGCCACTTGCATGATGCTAGCTAGCTGCTGTTCTGACCTTGTGTTCGATCGCCAAGGGCCGCTCACTGGGCATGATAATCCGTACGTGTTCCTCTATCTGCCATAACCACAATCATTTCCTTTTTGTGTCGGCTCACTGGGCCCATGATAATCCGTACGTGCTCCTCTATCCGTCATAACCACAATCATTTCCTTTTTGTGTCGTCTGCAAATAATGAGTAGATTCAGTCCATGACTACGATCGATCACTTTGAGGTTCACGTCGATCATCCAACAAATAAGAAAAAAAAGTCATGGTTGGTTTGTTCCTAATGTGACAGAAAAAGACCATACAAGTAGTAAACGCCAATCCATGCAAAGACTAAGTAGTAAATGCCAATCCATGCAAGAATCGAGTAAAGTTCTCTCAGAATTATTATTCAATGTACTGGATACAAATAACAATGAAAATGTATTTGTGAACGCTTGATGTATAATGCAGTCAGTGCTTATAGCCGATATGCAATGTCCAACGTAGTTCATTTCCTTTTCAACACGAGCGACATGAACATTCATCAATCAGCTCCCACATATCTCATCGTCAAACACTACATTCAGCTCACACGCTAGCCTCCCCTGCACCTACAACTGCACGTTTCTATTACAATATTTATTATTCATCATGTTCTGTCTCTACCTCTTCCTTCCCGTACTCGGAATCTGAACCATCCAAGTCCCCAAAAGGATCCTCAGTCATCGCTACCGCCGTCCTCATCCTCGGACAGTTCATCAGGATAATCAAAGAATGGATTGTCTTCGGTTGCATATTCAAGATGGCAAGAGTCTCAGCTAATTCAAATAAGTACCGACTATCTCACCATTTATTAGTTTAAGGAAACATAATGAATGTACATTACCATTTGAATCATCTGTATCATATGGATAGTCATCACCATAGCTTTCATTATCATTGCCATCGTCCACTTGTAACCTAACATAACATCTTTTTTAGAAGACACTCTCAAAGGAACGGGATACAGTAAGCGGACCAAGTCATTCATATCTACCGTGGATATGAAGCTGCAGCCGTATCCTCCACGTTTGTGTCAACCACCTCCTTGACGGTATATATGTCATAAACCTCTGAACCTGCTCGGCAGCAAATTTAGACCCATCAAAATTTGCTCACTGTTACTATTAGAGCCCCCTATCACTGTTGAGATCATATCAAGGCAAGAAACTTGCATACCTTCCAAATGAGCCAACGAAATAATATCTGACTCAATTTGCACAGCAGCTGATGGCAAGTACTCCCGTATAAGTGGAAGAAAGTTGCATAAGACAGCACCCTCTTCGAAAGACGTAATCCTGCAGTGAAAATCGTAAGAAAACATGCCGTGGTACAATTTTTAGATTCCAAAAGGCCAGGTAAATTATCAGAAAGCCAAACTTGCCGCGGTTCTGCTGGATGCTTCTCCTCATCTTGATCTACTTGGACAGCATCATAAAGCTGGCAAATTTTTCTTATCGAACCATCAGCTTCATTATTTTCTCTCTTTCGATGACTCCATATTTGTGCAAAGCGAGCATTTCTTCCTAGATCCTACACAGGATTAATGGACAAAACCATACATAAGAATGGTTAACTTGATTAGTTAACTTGATTGTTCCCATAAGCCATAACATTATGTTGCAATCAGGATCAACATGGACAATCTGGTGGGTATGGAGCTAAATCAACTACACATATACTTGTAGGTGAGGTGGGACATAACAAAGCCACACCATAATGCAGAAATAGCGATGGTGTAAACACTTAGAAAATACATCCTACTCCCTCTGTTCCAAATTATAAGGGTTTTTGACCCTTCTTCCCTCCGTTCATGTTCATATGAATATTGATAAATCTAGACACATATACAAGAGACATGGAATAATGACTGAATCTATTCGAAACCCAAAACCCCTTACGATTTGGGACCGAGGATTATATCATTATTGTGGGAATACTCCTGCACTATTAGCCAATTATGACAATTTGATTAGACATAGAATAGGGAAATATTTTGCAAGTTAATAATGGTGATTGGTGAACGATGCATCTAAACGAGAACTAGTTGATTATGTTCTTGATTTATGGCACATTTCATAATCTACGCCATCCATCAAATCTGTTGCCTTCTTAATATTCTTATAAAGTCGAGAAAAAAAGAATTGACTGCAGTCAGAATAATAGGATGTGTGTACCTCATGCCTCTGTCTAGCTGCTGACCGTAGCTGGTCTGGTTTCTGTTGGCAGAAAAAAAGGGTCCATTTTAGAATTTAAACAACTAAAATTCATGCTGACAGATAGATAAAAAAACACCATTTGCCAGGTTGTAAATTGTATATGTTCCAAGGGGAAAACTTAAACGCTCAATCAACATACAATCCTCATGAGAGGCAGTGAAAAAAAACACAATGCAGTAGACACTAGCAGTCTGATGCAAGGTTTTCCTTACTTTGTCTTGTTTAATGATGTCATGCCATTCCTTTGCTCTTTATCTCTTTGGTATTTGAGTCAGCAAGCTGAAAAAAATAAATAAAAGGAAATGTTTACGGGAAAAGAAATCTTATACACATTTATGGAACAAGTATTGTCGATCCATCTTGCAACCATATTTGAATGCATAACAGAAACTGACTCCTTTCCATGTAAGTGGATGCTCAAAGTACAAATGGCAACATTTCTTCTATTTCAAGAGCTGTTCAGTTGCAGTATCTGAACTCCAAAAGGCATTCAAGATGTGATAAAGACTAAAAGCCATCTCTATAGACGCGAACAAGAAAAATAGCAAGAGGTTCTCTGAATTAGGAGTGTCTTTGAATACTAATAATGAGAAACGAAACATGAACTTTAATTTAAACATGACCTAAGAAACAGCTATATATCATTCCAAGATGGCAATCTGTATTCCAAGCAAGTTTAAGAAGAAACAGGAAATACAAGAACGAATGGGAAAAAAAGGGATAGGAATGTATATTACCAAAATAGAGTGCAGAACATCTCCAACAGCTTCAGAATGGTGTACTGTCTCGATGTGCTGGACAAGAAGCTTCTTAACTCGTGGTTCCTCTGAATTCGTGGGCATGGAAAGAAACTAAAGTAAAACATTTTGCAGGTGAAGGAGGTAGCAACGTTCGAAAGGAAAAAAAAAAATCTGGAGAGTATCATGGTGGCACGGAACTAAGGCACAGGAAGATTCCAGGTTTTGCATTAGTAGACAGGACAACTGATTTTGCAAGCCCTACTGATTTATTTATTGACAATGGCAGGTCACATTCTGTTTGGCTTGTGCACCTTTAGCACTGGTGGAGGAAGAGGTGGAGGGCTCGGAGATGGAGAGGCTGGAGAAATTGAGCATCGCCTTCTTCGCCGGCCTCTCGTTAATCTCTAGCCCTGATAGAGCGGACAAAGAAACGCCAGGGGCACCAGTTTTATTGGATTGGAGTATGTAGAAGAAATAATGAGGAAGGGAAAAAGGGAATGGAGAAGGGGAGCTCACAGAAAACGTCCGGGCAGGTCTGTGAGGGCTTGTGCTTGACCTGGACGACGATGGGCTTCTCCTTCGCCGCTGGCTCCGTGGTCCCGCTCGCATGAAGAACGTGTCGGTGCGCTTGAGCACGCCGCTGCCGTGTTTGACGAATTGGCGTCCCGGGATGGAAGGCTTGGTTGACGACATCAAGCTCGAGGTCGGCCGGCTTTCCAAGCACTGGGAGCACGCTGTGCTTGACAAGCCACTCGGCATCAAGGGTGTGCTGGCTCCTTCTCCATCGGCTGCCGAGCGCCCACCTGCCGGATCAACAACCGAACGGCCCCACGGGCACCGCGTCGAATCGACTCACCAGGATGATGGTTATGGTGGCGTGTACACCATGGATCATCACCCGGTCAAGGGTGCGTACACCACTTTCTCTCCCCCGCCTGCTTCTCCTAAACCACAATTAAAAGGGACTCATAACTCTTGGTCATCACCGTATGCGGGTGGGTCGGGTGGTGGGCACATGGGTAGATTACCGAAGCTGAATTTTCCATACTTTGATGGGGGAAAATCCTAAGCTGTGGTTGCGGCGCAGCAAGGATTATTTTGATATGTACGAAGTCGATCCACACCTCTGGATTCGCGTGGCTGCTATGCACTTTACTGGGGTGGTTGCTCGTTGGTTGCAGTCCATGGACACTAAGGTTCAATCATGTGATTGGCCTACTTTCACTCACTTATTGCTAGCTCGTTTTGGGAAGGATGAGCATGAGTTGTTGATTCGCCAGATGTTGCAGCTTCGGCAATCCTCAACAGTTGCTGATTATGTGGAGAAGTTTTGTGCTAGTAGTTGATCAGTTAATTGCTTATAACACTTCTACTGATCCATTGTACTATACTCAATGTTTCATCAATGGCCTGCGACCTGATATTCGTCCTGCTGTCTTTATGCAATGGCCTGCTACTTTGGATTCTGCCTGTGTGCTTGCTATGATGCAGGAGGAGGTGGTCGAGGCCAATCGCCGGACTGAGTTTTCTATGTCCGACGACAATTATACCTTCAACAAGTTGCTGCGGGGAGCATTGCAGCAGCCCTGGCCACCTCGGCCGGGTGTCCTTGCCTCCACCGCAGAGAGTCAAAGAAGGTGGATAATGACCGGGGTCGTCCGATGGACGATAAGCTTGCTGCTCTGCGAGCATTTCGTCATGCTAAAGGTCTCTGCCAATGTTGTGCCGAGAAGTGGTCCAAGTATCACCGCTGTCCTCCAATAGTACAGTTACATGCTATTGCAGAAGTGTGGGATATGTTACAGCTTCCAGATGAGTTGCCAGCAGAAGACAGTTGTGAAGAAACCGTTTCTGATCAGTTATTTCTCAGTGTCTGTGGCAGCTGTCCAAGGACTGGAATCTCCTCGCACCATGCGTTTTCAAGGTATGTTGCAAGGCCATTCCATTCTCATTCTAGTAGTCAGGCAGTTCACATACATTCCTCAGTTCTAAAGTAGCCAGCAAAGTAGAGGGCATTTCTCCTTTACCAGTTCCTATAGCTGTACAAGTGGCTCATGGTGGCCGATTGCAATGTGGAACTCAAATTACTTAAGCACATTGGCAGCTTGATCAGTGTCATTTCTATACTGATATGAAAATTTTGGATCTCTCTTATTATGATTTGATTGTGGGAATGGATTGGCTTGAGGCTCATAGCCGATGGAGGTTCATTGGCTGCAAAAGTGGATGGTTATTCCCTATCAGCACTCTTCTGTTGTCTTGCAGGGATTGGTTTCTGAATTACCAGCAGGTTCTATTGTGGAAGTAACTGCTATTACTGGGGAGCAACCAGATTTTTCTGCCATGGGTTTACATCCATTGGTTCAACTGCTGGAATCATTTGTGGATGTGTTTGGTAAGCCAACTGATTTACCGCCTTCTCGAGCCTGTGATCATTCAATTCCATTGGTCCAGGGTGCTTCTCTAGTGCGCATTAGGCCTTACCGGTAGCCTCCTGCAGTTAAAGATGAAATTGAACAGCAAGTTGTTGAAATTCTCAATTATGGTATCATTCAGCACAGCCAAAGTGCCTTTTCTTCACCTGTTTTGTTGGTCAAGAAAAAAGACCTGTCCTGGCGTTTTTGTGTGGATTTTCGTCATTTGAATGCTATTACTGTCAAGACCACTTACCCAGTGCCTATCATTGAAGAGTTGTCGGATGAATTAGGCCAGGCCTCGTGGTTCACTAGTCTGGATTTGACTGTTGGGTACCATCAGATTTTGTTACAACCTGGTGAAGGACCTGAAGGACCAAAGACAACATTTCAGACTCATACAGGGCATTATGAGTTTAGAGTGATGGCTTTTGGATTGTCAGGTGCTCCAGCTACATTTCAGAAAGCCATGAACTCTACTTTAGCACCTTATTTGCGAAAATGTGTGCTAGTCTTCTTTGATGACATCTTAATCTATAGTGCCACCTTTGAGGAACACCTGCATCATATTAAGCTGGTGCTGGAATTGCTCACCAAAGATCAGTGGAAGGTGAAACTTTCTAAATGCACCTTTGCCTCTCAACAAATTGCTTATTTAGGCCATATTATCTCTTCTCAAGGTGTGGCCACTGATCCATCCAAAATTTCTGCAGTATCTAGTTGGCCTACACCCAAAACAGTTAAGGAACTGAGGAGTTTTCTTGGTCTTGCTGGATACTACTGACGTTTTGTGCGTCATTTTGGTGTTATTGCACGTCCACTCAATGATTTATTAAAGAAAGGTACTTTGTACATTTGGACTTCTCAACATGAGGAAGCATTCCAAGCACTTAAACATGCCTTAATCACTGCTCTTGTATTGGCATTACCTAATTTTTCTCAGCCGTTTTGCATTGAGACCGATGCCAGTGGGGTAGGTGTTGGAGCTGTGTTGGGTCCTCGCACTATGGGTTTATCTGCCTATGAAAAGGAATATTTGGCTATCCTCATTGCAGTTGAGCACTGGCAACATTATTTGCAATTGGGGAAATTTCTGATTTATACAGATCATAGGAGTTTGGCTCAGTTGTCTGAACAGAGGTTGCACACACCGTGGCAACAGAAGGTTTTTACCCTGTTTATTGGGCTTGCAGTACAAGGTGATATATAAAAAAGGGGCAGAGAACAGAGCTGCTGATGCCTTATCTCGCCATTCATTTCCAGATGCTGAGTGTGTTGCTTTGTCAGTTTGTGAGCCACAATGGATTGCAGAGATTGCCGATTCACGCTTTACATTGGTCAATGACATCCTGCGTTATAATGGGCGAATTTGGATTGGACGGGCTCCTGAATTGCACACCAAATTAATTACTGCTTTCCATTCTTCAGCAGTCAGGGGCCATTCGGGTGTCCCTGTTACCTTGGCGAGGTTGAAAGTAGTTATTTGCTTGGCGTGGTATGAAATCTGATGTCAAGTCTTTTGTTCAGTTTTGTCAGATTTGCCAGCAAGCCAAATAGGATCGTTTTCGTGCTCCAGGCTTGTTGCAGCCTCTACTGGTACCAGCTACTATTTGGGAAACTATTTCTATGGATTTCATTGAAGGACTGCCGTCCTCAGGTCATTATAACTGCATTTTGGTAGTAGTGGATCTTTTTACCAAATATGCCCATTTCATTGCCTTGCATCACCCTTTTACATACCGCTGGTTCGGTAGCTCGGTTCTTTCATGATCAGGTCTACAAGCATCATGGTCTTCCTCAAGCTATTGTGTCTGATCGTGATCGCATATTTCTCGGTCACTTCTGGCAGCAGCTGTTCAAACTTGCGGATGTTCAATTGCGCATGAGCACTGCATATCATCCGCAATCGGATGGACAAATGGAGCGTGTCAACCAATGTTTGGAAACTTTTCTTTGCTGTTTCGTTCATGCCTGTCCACATAAATGGAGCTCTTGGCTGTCAGTTGCTCAGTTGTGGTATAATTTAATTATCTACACATTCAGCTACCGGTCGTGCTCCTTTCCGGCTGCTGTATGGTTGTCTTCCTCGCCAGTTTGGTATTTCTGATACTTCAGTTGTGGCACCTGCTGATCTTGCAGCCTGGTTGACTGAAAGACAACTCATGACTGAAGTAATCAAGCAGCACTTGGAGCGTGCCAAAACCCGTATGAAGAGGCAAGCTGATAAGGGTCGTACTGAGCGGCAATTTCAAGTGGGCCAATGGGTTTTTTGTGAAACTGCAGCCATACGTGCAATCATCATTGGCTACATGTGCTAATCAGAAGTTGGTCTTTAAATTCTTTGGCCCGTAACAAATTCTGTCTCACGTGGGAGCCGTTGCTTACAAGTTACATTTACCGACCTCAGCTTCTATTCATCCAGTTTTTCATGTGTCGCAGTTGAAGAAAGCTGTGGGTGTGGGCTATAATTCTTCTTCAGCCATACCTGATCCATCTTATGTGTGGAGTATACCAATGAAGATCTTGGGCCGGCGTTCAGTTAATTGCAGGCAACACTTCTGTATCCCAAGTACTGGTTCAGTGGTCTCAAATGCCAGAATCTCTTGCTACTTGGGAAGATGCAGAAGCATTACTAGCAGCAGTTTCCGCGTGCCGCTGTCTGGGGTCAGCCAGCTTCTCAAGAAGGGGGGATGTTAGCGAGACGGCACGAGCTGGAAGCGTGGGGAATCATGAAGCAGAAGAAATTGAAGGAACGGGCCATGGGCCAAGTCAGGCAAAAAGGTCCAGGTCCAGCAACAGCATGTCTTTGGGCCGGAATGGTTGAACGTGCTGCTGTCATCGTCTTAGATATAAATGTAACCAAGTGAGGGGAGAGATATATGGACTACTAGCAAATACTTGTACCAGACTCTGTATGTTCTTCTTCCTCTCCAAGACAATATGCTACCTGCCAACTCTGTGCTTCCTTCCTGAATTCTATCTACTCTGAATCTCTTCTGTAGTCCTCTGTTAACACGCCGCCGAAGACGCCATGGCCGGTGGTTGGGTAGGGTTAGGTGCGCCCCGGACTGAGCGGAAGGACGACTTGGGTAGGGATAGGGGTCAGCCAGTGCTTTAGGATTCGTGCACTTAATAATTACCCTATGTGGCACTCAATTCAAATATCCGCAAACCATATCATCGTCCAAAAATCTCTATGGCTCTATGTAGTGTTTAGATTGTGGGAAATAAGAAGTGTGATAAGAATAAAAGGGGTTTAAATACCATGGATAAAAGATAAACGTGAGTTCTCATCCTCTGTCAAATTTCTATCCATATTCCCATCCTAATCTCAATCCAAACGACTGGGTCACTGGTTGTTACTTCCCCACAATCCATGGCAATTGTTCATGCACTTGAGATCTCGATGGCACCGCTATAGTCCTTGTCCTTCTCCATCATGGATCCTATCAGTAATGATTGCCCATATGCGCAATTATAAGAAGTTCTTCCTCTTCTCAATTCCTCTACCTATCACCTTATCATCATCAGTCACCACCATACTCATGGCTTCCATTTTTAATTCGTTTCATGTATTCATCGACTTGTTGTGTGAAACCTGCATTTGTGCACGTTCTTGTATACATGTCTATATTTATGTGCGGGTCATTCATTAAATCCCACCAGTTTTTTCCCTGGTCCAGCAGCGAGAACCCATTTCACTCCTAAAATCCAAACTCCATTATATCTACAATATAGATTTCGTCATTTGGCTCTCTGATAAACACAGCCTAATGAGATCGATAATCATTTGAAACAACAATTGTAGCTAGTAAGTAGGGGCACCCAAGGTCATTTCACCTACCATAAAAATATATATATTTTTTGCAATGACACCCTTCGTTCTCATCTCAAAAAAGAAAAAAAAAATACAGACTACCTCCATTCTGAAATGTTTGTCGCCATTCAGGTCACATCTCTGAGTATACTAGTATTTTTTTCTCGACAATCATTAAATGGGCTTGGGCCGGTACTAACTACGTATTGTAGATTAGTGTTATATCAGGGCCAGCTGGAAACAAATTCGGGTGGGCTTTCAAGGCCTGGTTTGGCAGACCCACGGCCTCCTTTTGTCATATCACATCCACCCATCACTTCCTCTATTTTCTGTATCTATCGTTTTTTTAGTTTAAAAAAAGATTAGCCAGCGACAAGCATTGGAGAAGGAGTCGCTATTATTTGGTAAGGGAGTACTAAAAGGGGTCACCACTCTTACCAAGATTTTCATGCCAATTGTAGCACAGAAGAGGGATAATTATTTGGAACTTCTAAATGGCACCTATTTATATCACGGAACATTAAAATCCAGAAGCCACACACCCGCACGGGCTCTATCCTCTCCACACAGGTCACAACGATCCACAGAGGACGAGGGACAATGTCCGTCCGGATGACGTGTTGTTCTTGCGGTTCTAGATGGGGGGTTTTTTTTATACCAACCAGAGATTTGAGGTTGAACACAATTGAAAAAAAAAGATCTGTATTATTGGCCGTTGGGATCATTGAACTATCTAAATCGTTCTAAATATTTTATGTCAAACACAACGTATCAAATATATGATGATATGATATACTCCCTCCGTATTTAAATATAACTCGAGGTTGACTTTTTTTTTTTTCAAAACTTCGATCCTTCGTCTTATTCAAAAAATTTGTGCAAACATATAAGAAAATTAGTCATGCTCAAACTCTCTACAATGATAAAACAAATTACAAAAAAATAAATAAAAAATTATGAAATTTCTTGAATAAGACCGAGCGATTGAAATTTTAGAAAAAAAATCAACCGCGACTTATATTTAAATACGGAGGGAGTATATCACAAGCAGAGTTGGCAACCCACATGCGACTTTAGCCGGCGTGACTCACATGGCAGATTAACGTCAAGAACCCACATATATGTGGTCCCTGTGTCCACTGATGTAAGACGAGGACGACCCATATTTTGAGCAACACAATTAATTTGTCAAACTGTATGGATCTGCTGTTTAATCATTAGTGTATAAATGTTATTACATATGAATATGGATTTTATTTTTTAGAAAAAGGTGACTTTATTCGAGAGGACAATATATATTGCATTGATTCTCAGTCAGTCGTCAGCTCGTAATAAGAAGAGAAATCAAAGATCGACAATGCAAGCAAATTTATTTATTTATTTATTAGAAGACGTACGTAGGACATGCACACTAGCTTGCTGAGCGTACGTACGTGGAACAATATATAGGATCTAGACAGATACTAGATAGTTTTATTTGTGATACAACAATGCAAGGGATCGGAAATATATAAACATGCATGCATGCATGGGATATATTATGGATATGACGCATGATGCATATATATCGATCAGTCGAAGCGCTCTGCCGGCAGTGGTTCAAACTGGTGCTGTAGGACGGCGATGCACTCGGAAGTAGTGAAGCCACCGATACTGATGGTTGACGAGAACCTGCCGACGTCCTTTGCACGGGTAATCGTGCCCGCGTTCTCCAGTTTTGTTCTCATGCTGCTCCACCGGCTCGTAAAGTAGTTTTGGGTGCCGATTTCAGTGTAGGCCTGCATACATATGTAAGTACGTACGTACGTACGTACCGTGTTATTGATTTATTAGTTCGCTCGTTGGTTCGTTCATTCCCAATCGAGATTAATTAGTACTTGTTGTTATATGGTATGATGTGTGCAGTGTATATTAAAATTAAAAATAAAAACTACGAGTAGTAAGTAGTATATATAAGTAGCTAGATGGACCGGACGATCTGTCTTACGGATGTGCGGTTGTTGGTGTTCCACGGGATGGACCACGCGACGAGCAAGTCTCTTGTGCGGCCATCGACGTCGGTGCCCCTGAAGACCCTCGCTGCCTGGCTGCCCTGCGCGAGGACGGGGGGCTTGACGTGGAGGAAGGCGGCCCACTGGCCGTTCTGGAGCGTGCGGGGGGCGTCGACGTCGAAGACGCGGCCGACCCAGTCCTGCCGCTGCTCCAGCGTGACGCGGCCGCCGGTGGCGTTGTACACCAGCACCAGCGTGCTCACGCCGTTGCCGTACCTCCGCTTGAGGCTCCACGCGTAGTCCAGCGCGTCCAGGTTCTTGCCGTCGGCGTGGATGAAGCGCATGGCCTCGCGCGCGCAGTCCACCTGCGTGATCACCGCCTGGTCGAGGTAGTAGGACAGCTGCTTCACCGTCTGCTCGGTGATGGCCACCCCAAAAGGGTTCGCCATCGATCGATCTTAATTATTACTGCTACCTACTCTAGCTAGCTTATTCGTTCGATCTATCTCGTACACTGTCTGCTAGCTGCTTGCTTTGCTAGGTAGCTACTTATTGCCCATGCACCCAGCTGGCCAGTACTGTGTCTTGTTTGGTGTGCATGGAAGAAGCTCTTGTTGCTCGATGCATATATGCCTATATATAGAAGCCGGGTACCCACCTACCCCAATCATCGCTCCCAATCTGCCATCACTATATATATAAAGCTAGAGGTAGCCTTGCTTCAAATTGCTTGCAACAACACAGCAAGTATACGTAGCTCAAAAACACACAGACAGACACAGAGATCGATGGCCAATTGTTTTGGCGAGGTAGTGGATAACTTCAAGCTGGACAGGATTCCAAGGTACGTTGGGAGACCCAAGGCCCGGGAGGACCGGGCACGAGAGGCGACGGCTCTTGTGAACGACGACGGCAAGTACCAGAAGGCGATAGAGTGCGTGCGTTAGTTCATTTCCGAGCCAGTATATATCTGTATACATATGTTCACTAGTATAGTACTACTTGAGAATGAATTCTGGCATGATCGAATTTGTATATATATACTGCTACGTAATTAATAACAACAACGAATTAATAACTAATCATATCATCATATAATAATGACACCGGCCAGTAGAATAAGAAATGCATGCATGCGGTATGAAATGATGCTGATGCATCAAATATATATATTAACAGGTACGTGCGTGGTCTCAAGGAGTGGTGGGGCAACGGCGTGTCGACGCTATGCCTCATCTACAACGAGACGGGCGACACGCTGCGGCACGTGGAAGACCACGACTGGTGGGGGTACATGGGGCCGACGCCGTACCCCACGGAGATCGGCAACGGGCAGTGGGCGTCGTTCCTGCACGTGAAGAAGACGAGCGCCTCCTCGGGCTCGCAGGCCGGCGTCGTGTACAGGGGCAAGGACAGCCGGGGCAACGAACGGGACTTCCTCATCTGCTGGAGCTCGCCGTGGGCGGCTTGGCACAGCAACACGGCCTACTGCGGCATCGGCAACCCCGGCGCCTTCACCTCCCGCTGGGACACCATCTACGGCAGTGTCAACAACGCCAAAGGCTCCTGGAGCGCCGACACCGGCAGCTGCTCCGTCCACGCAACCATCGGCGAGCATTCATCCTCATTCTTCACCGCATACGTCGCCATCCCATTCGGCCCATGATGGATGCATGGAGTTGATGACCATGCATATGAATGATGATCGATCATAATACCGTAGTAGTATTTTATTTATCATCCTTGCATCATATCGATCTGCACTCTCGTCCACCGTTTCTCGTACGTTGTTTCGTTTTCAATCTACTGCGTACTACTACTCCTCCAGTCCTCCGATGTAATAAACCCGGCCGGCCGGTCTGTACGGTTCCACCATGCATGCATGCATGCATGCAAGAATGAATGAATAAAGCTTGTCTCTATCTTGTGTTATTAACGAATGCATCATGATTCATGAACAAATTTACACATGGGATTTTTCTATCTTTTGAGAACTAACTATTTGATTATAAAAGCTCGATCGATCGGATGAAAATTATTTGTGATTGTAGGTACCATATATATTATACTATAGAAGTTGAAGTGGCATTATATTGTAGAACCGATAGATAATATAATTAATTAATTAACCTATTCTATCTATCACGTGTATCACGTATCCATCAAGATTGATGCATGTGCTAATTGATGCATACTGGTCCTGCTAGCTACTGGCCAATAATTCGGGGGCAAGGACAAGATTCATTTAAACTCCATGGAGAACATATAGGTACCAAATTAATAATGAAAGGTCAAAAATACTTTATCCGATTGAGTACATCAGGTCCCACTTAATTCATGCACGTGTATGCATCAGTGTATTGTCCACCAACGGACCAGGGATGTTAGCCTAACAGGAGTGCTCGCTGGTTTGCAGGCTAAAAAAGACGAGGCCACTATACTCCCTCCGTTTTTTATTTGATACGGTAATCTTTTTTTATAACAAATATCACTCGTATTATTTAAAAGATTCATGAGTTATCATTTATTTCCAAGCTATATGTTTCATCATTAAGGTTAGTTTGAACATGCCTTATATTTTTTAGATTTTGTTTAAAATTTTTAAACAAAACGGACATTTAATGTATTGAAAAAGTCAACCGCGTCAAATAAAAAAAAAAGACAAAGGTAGTACTTGCTAACAATGCATTAGCAAAATAGCATCCTTGTCCTATAGGGCCTTTACCGTCGCCATCGCGCTAGAGGAGCTCGACATGGATGCCGTCCCTGCTCTCCGTCCCTCCCATGATCTACTGCATGCAATAATCATGGGGGACGACGAGTCGCGGACGGGGATTCTCGATCGACTCTTCAAGCCGTAAAGGGATATGATGGTATAGGGCCAGGGGCGGAGCTACGTGTATTTATTAGGGTCAGCTGACCCCGATGGATTTTCCAAATTCCTTCATAAGTTCTTGTATGAGGCATGCAAATCATTGTACTAAATAGATAACAAAGCATATATTGACCCCAATGCCCGTGCTTGACCCCATCAATGAGATGTTCTGGCTTCGCCCTTGTACAGGGCAGCGGCGGCACGAAAGGGTTGGCCCAGCACCCAGCGAAGAGTTGTCGCGCATGGTGAGGACCGTGCCTCGGTAAGGACGGCGGCAGCACCAATGCAACGACGAGCTGCGCACAGTGTCGGCGCCAGAGTGATAGGATTTCAGGTCAATTTGGATCCTCAGCGAGCACCTGGTTTGCCTTGCTCAGTGCAGACTGCAGACACTGAAAAGGAGCAAGCGTTTGGTTTGTCATCAAGCTTGCCTTGGGGAAAGAGCTGACAAGATTATTCCTTTCACCAGAGAGCAGAATTTGCTCGCCTGCCTCAGCAAGCCTTGCCTTGTTGGGCTAGCTAGGCAAAGTGGGCAAGGCTATAGCCTTGCCTTGCTCGTACCGGACGCATGAGATGCACTCTGTTCACATAGGGAATTAAGGCAGCAATTGACCAGCAAGGAGCGGCGACACAACAACACTATTTCAACAAGATGGATCGTATCAAAGATTGAAGATGGAATGAAATTGCTAATATGCATGCCATCTAAATTTAAGTAGTTATGGGTCCACTGATTCATAGTCCCTGGCCCACATTTTAAGCTGTGTTTGGATGGGATACAGATAATGTGAGTGTAGAACCTGGATACTTCGATCCATGGGATAGAAACATTTTTGGGTGGGATATAATGATAAGGTAATGCGATATGCACATTTTTGGGTGGGGATGGCAGAGGACGAAGTAGATCTTCAAAATGGTGTCTCCTTGTTGGAGGAATGTTAGGTGATCATATTTTGCGCTTCGGTAGAGCTAACATACCATTTTATGTGACTTATATTGGTTTGTATAACTTAATTCCTCAAGTAATTGTTGATCTTATGGTCTTGAAACGCCTTCCTCACATAGACTCAAATGTAACTTCTGACTTGTTACCATTTTCAAAAAATTAGTAACCACATTATTACATAATATAAGTAATAGACCAATGATGTGGATGAGAGTCCCTGAGACCATGGACAAAGCTAGCGTAGCGAGGACCAGGTTAGCACGGGTCCACGCACCGTACCTCGTCTGCCTAATCCGGATCCTCGTCTAGTGGCAGTCACGATCGCCGGGACCAGGGCATTTATATATATATTGGGTTAATTAGAACTTAGAACCGACAGTATATATGACTTTTATCTATCACGTGTCTCACTCTCACATATATATATGGCTCAAGACCGATGCATGCATACTGACCAATAATAATTCGGCCGGAGGCAAGGACAAGATAAGAAATGCCTCGATCGTGCATGCATAAAATGTTGAAATGATGCCGGCTTCACTGCATGCATGCAGCTACGTGCAGTGCGTGGTGGGGCAACGGCGTGTCGACGCCGTGCCAGCAGTACACCGAGCTAGACGGGTGACACGTACGTGGCGGACCACGACAGGTGGTGGGGCTAAGTGGGGCCCACGGCGTACCCGACGGAGATGCCAGTGGGCGTCGTTGCTGCATGCACATGCATACCACCCATTGGGATTGGGTATTATTACCCATGCATGCCGCCGTGCGTGGTGTACGATCGACGAGTAGTACGTGCGCGGGGACCCTTCGCCTCGGCGTGATCTGATCCGCTCCGTATAAGTCTGGATATTTATTTTTCGTTTCGCATCCATATCTGAGTAATCAAAGATAGATAAATACGGTGTCGATAGCTTTTTAAGTTTTATCCGACACATTTGAAAATATCTGTATTCAATCTGAATTCAAAGGAAAAAATATTCATATAAAAACAAATACGGTATTAACAATATCTGATTACACCTCTAAATACTACTATACAACTCCCTCCATCCTTTTTATTTTACGTGATTGATTTTTTTCTAAAATTTTAATTATTCATGTTATTAAAAACATTCATTAGTTTTTATTTATTTTGCTGTGGTTTGTTTTATCGCTAAACGAAGCTTCAGCATAACTCACACTTTTACGTACGCAAATTTTTTTGATAAAATGAATGGTTAAAGTATTGAAAAAAAAATCAACCGTGACAAGTGTATTTAAGAACGGAGGTACAGTAGATAACGACAGCCAGACGGCAAGGAGCACGAGACAGATCAATCATTGAATCCAGAAAAATATAAGGCAATGCCGTTGATAGTAGTAAAAGATATCGCCTGAATGTACAGATTTCCAACATACTAGTATCAATTGGAAAATTACGTACCAATAGTACCGGTTAAATAGCCGGTGCAGATGCCACGAACTATATTTATAATGCATGCTTGTGGAAGAGCCACTCTGACCCTAATCTATTTTTTATACTAAAAAAATACACCATGCACATATACACATTGCATGCACACGTGTTACATGCGAGTGGAGGGGACAGCCGCGCTGCTGCCCCAAAAAGAGCATGGTCCCTTCTTTCCCCACATTTCCACCTTCATAGCACATGCTATAGTGGACGACGGTCTTTGTTACTTGCTACAGTACACTTTCATAGCTAGTACTATGTGTTGAAGTAAAAGTAGAAAGTGAGAGTGATTGATGAAAGAATGAATCTCATTGTTGTATTGATTGATGATTACACATATATATACATGGTGAATGGGGTGGCTTTGCACCCCTTCGGGATTTACAGAGAGAATGCACTAATAGACATCTATTCACTAGTTAATTAACTACTCTAGTCTTGATGATGAACTGCTTCTTCTTCCGGACAGGTGTCTCTTGATCACGAACGAGTGCCTTTTCACAAGGATGAGATCACCCTTGTATTTTGGTTCTCAACACTCCCCCTTGATCGAATCCATCTTCTGAGATCATCTTTGAATATTTTATCCATAAATATAGTATGCCTAATACCGTCCTCTAAAAACCTCGTGGGAAAAATAGACGATACAACATATTGATAATTCTTCTACGTTCAAGTAAGAAGAGAAAAATTATCGATATACTATGAGTATTCCTTCAAAAACTCAATAGGAAAAATAAGGAATACATCACAATATATATTATTTGTCAATAAATCTTATATGTCTAATATCATCCTCTAAAAACCCTATAGGAAAAAATAGATGATATGACATATTATATCCTCATATTGGTATTGCCTCATTAAAAGCTTTATATGAGAAACCTCTAAAAAGGGAAAACACATGTAAAGAAAAGAGTATAATATGTTGTTCTAGCAAGTTTATGAATTCAAGAGAAACTCCCCCTAATTCCTGCAAAACCTAAGTTGTCTCATACCTACTCCTTCAACATATTTATAAAATATGGAGTATGGTAAAGGCTTGTGAATATCTTTATATTATGTCACATAACTTAGTTTGTAACATGTTTCCCAATCTATTGTCTACACCTCTACAACATAAGGTCGATGGTTCAATCAAACCAATACCACATTACTAAAGTATGTAGTTTATCATTCTACGAATCCAAATCTATTCTTCGGACTTCATATAATCAACATGATTATTTATCAGAATGAATGGTGAAAATGGCTATAGATATCTTTATTGAAGATATCCACAACATAGGACATTTCTCACACGGTAAGTATATAAATTGTCTAGTGATATGGTATTTGAAGGATCAAATAATGCCAAATCTCGGTTACCTTTTTATAAGACACCAAGATCAGTCAAAGTCGAATATCAGTTTCTTTAGTAAAAGATACCAAAATGTTTTATGCCTTGACATATCTTGAAGATATCCCTTAACCCTAACCAATGTCATTTGGTGGGAGTAATGATATATCTCGTAAGTAGATCATTGCAATCACAATGTCTTGGCCAAGTATTGTTTACAAGATATTTAAGCATGCAAAAGGCATTGATATATGGAACACATATTCTTATATCTCTTTTCCATCTCCCTATTAATATCCAAAAAGGGTCTTCCTCTACTTTTAATTAGAGATCTAACCACCAAAGGACTTTAGATGGTTACGAATTATCGATATTGAGTTATATCAATATCTTCTGCATTTAGAGAACTTTTTGAATACAACTATCCAAATAATTTTGGATTATGAATCCACATGCTCCATTATATACTCCGTATTTAGATTACTATGTGTTATTTAATAGTGTTCATCGCTAATGATATCTGGAGGATCGGACCGACGCCTAAGAGGGAGGATGAATTAGGATTTCTAAAAACTAAGGCTCTCTAAAAATTACAACTACTACGCAAAACCTATGCAAGATAAATCTAGCTATGTGTACTGAAGATTTTGCTAAGTGTTGCTAAATCTACCATGGCCAAGTCTTGCAACCTAGTTCTACCTAGAAACTAATCTATCAAGCTAGTCTAGGAATGTAAGCACATAAAATGCAAGAATATAAATGCGGAAGCTAAAGAGATGAGATAGAGAATGCAAACTCCCGATGGCGATATCGGCGATGGCACACGGAGGAGACGCGGAGATTTTTCCCGAGGTTCCGGGAGGCCAACGTGCCTCTACCCCCTACTCCTCGTTTGGTGCCCTCATAGGCTTTGATCTCGCGCAGTCCTCAAAGGAGTGTGGCCTCGCCCACGCAAGGGTAGGAGGATGGCAAAGTGACTTCCTGTGAAAGTCAAGCAACCCCGATCGGATCCCCGGATATCCTTGGTACACACCCACATGAGCCCTTCTCTCGTGTAGTCTGCGACTATGGCCTCGCCCACGCAAGGGTAGAGGATTGTCGGGGCCATTGGGTCTTCCAAGTCCTTCTCGCGGAGCTACCCCGCCGTCTCCACTAAGGGAAGCTTTTGGCCAAAACCGCCAAGGGCCTTCCTCCCTCTCACAAGTAATATAAGGTGGCGGCCACTCCACACTCCAGAGGGTCTCGCAAGACTTACAAGCCCCACACTGACAAAGGATAGACGTGCACGCAGGCATGGATACTAGACAAATAGGCCTAAGCCAAGATGCTATGGAAGCTCTCGCTATGCCAGGATGTGCCTATTTGCTCATATGGTGGTTGGGCTCACAAATGAGTGTATGTGACTTTGGATGGATCAAATGGGTGCCTCAACACTTGTGTTAGCTCAGGAGTCTCCAACCACCATGTGGAGGCCGCCCATGGGGGTACATATAGCCACCACCTCCAAACTAGCCGTTGGGAGCTTTCTCCCTCTTTTCTGCTGTCACCACCTAGCCGTTGAGTCTACCGTTGGACTCGAGAATTCGACCGTTGGAGCCACCGGACGGTCCGTGGGTATTGGCACTGGGTCGTCGGAATGTGGAGTCCTCTGTCTATAACGTCCGGTGGCACCACCGGACGGTCCGGTGCATACAGCGCCTGGGAGTTGGTCACTCTTTTCTTCTCTGCCTAGAAAAGCATAACCGCAGAAATTACTGTGATTTAATAAATAGTAAATATATAAAAAGGTTATAGGCTGTATTCAGCCCACTGCCACTACTAGGGCCCATGGGAGGGGCGCAGAAATCTCCATCAGGGGGTTCCCAGAGTGGGCCTGATCTTCTCAGGCGGCCCAAACGCACGGCCCACGGCGGGTGCTTGGCGAAGCGGGCCGGAACGGCTTGGCGCCTGTTGGTGGTCGTTATTTCACAGTTTCGACCGCCAATTCCTCGGTGAATAAATGGTGTATAGATAAAGTTCTGTGCATTATTTACATAACACTGACTGGATTCCACGAGTTTTGGTGGCTTTTCAGGTGTATCACTAGGGAGATGCTCAAATACCGTGCAAAACAACATCATTTAGAGCCAGAGAGAATTTACGCATAAAAGGCCTTGAGATAAGAACTGCAAATTCCATCACTGAAAAGTATCTCAAATGCTCTCAAGGACTACACCATCGCGTAGAGCTCATTGAGACGATTCCAACGAATATATTATTTGTCTCATTTGGAGCTCCAATGAAAAAGTGATTGAAAAGACAAAATTAAATGGCAGTGCCTCACCGTACACAGCCCACCATAGGCCAATGCGTGGCTGCAGCCCACCAGCGAGTCAATCAGGCCTCTCCCCTCTGCTCGGCCTAGCCAAGCCCATGTGGCAGCCCAAGAACAGTTTGGGGGTTAATTCCACTTTGGGAATCCATGGAAACTCCTCCTCACCTTAAGCTATAAATAGATGGCACCCCCTCACTTCCAAAACTGTACCATTACCATGTGAAATCTCTCTCTTTCTCTCTAGGAGGTGCCCCACGGGAGGTGCCTCCACTCTGAAATTAGTGTTTGGTTAGGAGCTTAGAGGTAGGACTCCGTTGTTCCGGAGTTCGTCTTCAGGACGTTTGGTATGAGTTTTCTTGTATCTTTACTTTCATGTAAGACTTGAGCTATTCAATATATTTATCTTTTTTTTTACTTTTGTGAGCATTTATTTTACTCTCGTTTTCGGTAGTATTCATGTCTTAGCATAGTAATGTTTTTTAGACTATAGTTAGAGTCGCTCTGACAGGTAATGAATATTTAGTTTGTCATACTTATAGATTCCTCGTATGCTTTTTATAGCGCCTGACTATACGGTTGTGTATGCTTCTATCTGGGATACCAGTAGAAGTAGTGCCTGCAAGCGTAGACAGTGGTGTCTACAATTGCGGTCACCTTGGTTTCGCAAGTGATTAGACCCCACGCAGTTTTAGGTAGGTCGGTGTGCATGTAGACTAGGCGCACCCGGCTTTGGTAGGTCCTCTGGTGACAGCGGGAATGTACCCTATGTAGTACACCCCCGTCGTTCGGGTCGCTTGTAGCCGCATAGCTGAGTTACTGTGACACCCGTTTTTCTCGTCTGGGTTATCAGCACTCTGATGCCTAGAAGATGGTTAGCAGGCTCAGGTGGTGAAGTAAGTATCCCAGACAACTAGATAAGTTATTACATCCGTCAGAGCAATATGTTGGTCTAGCTTAGTCTATTCTGACTCACTATAGAATAGAAAGTCCTCATCAGGAATCCGAGCTCTCACCTCAGGTGTCCTCCTAACTTTACCTGCTTTCTTGCCAACGGTGTTTGGCTTGTATCTCATGGTGCTTGGTGTCAATCGTTCTTAGCTATCTGTTGACGTGAATGAGTAGTAACAACTAGATGAATGCTAGTTTGATATCTCTATCTCAATGCTTCCCTATAGATAAATACGATACCTTAGAATACTCCTAGGTGAAAGGCTACAGCGGTCTCCGTGCGTTTGCGGAGTAATATCCGGTAGGCTAAGAGCCGCCAACAGCGCCATCCAGGGTATAGGAGGGTGGTGGGCCGGCGGTTAGGGTTTCTAACCTACCGTCGCCTCCTCTCTCCCTCAGTCTGCCGCAGCTGCCACACCCCTCGCCTCCTCTGTCGTTGCTTGCCTGAAGATGAAGGCCGTATGCTATAGGTGGATCCGCCCGGCCGCAGCCGCATGCGTTGGGACACTGTGCGTTGCTGGGGGCCACCTCGCCATCGCGCAGAGTCGTACCACATCGTCAGTTGTGGGGAGCCACGCTTGTCGCCGTGCCTTCGCCGAGGCAGAGCTGCCATCCCGAGGCCTACTCTCCCTGGAGGAGGGTAGGGTGGGTCGCAGGCCGTGGCCATAGCCACCGCGAGCCGTGTGGTGACTGAGCCGACACTCCCCTTGATCCGCGTGGGAGGGGGCGCTCAGGGCAGTTGCCGCCGGAGCCCACGAGGAAAGGCGTAACCACCGCAAGGACCACCGTGACACCGCAATTGCGACGTGTGCTAATCGGGCTCAGATCGAATGAAATCGAAGAAAATAAATTGGTACTGTTACCATATTCATCTGATTTTGTTCTTGTGTGTGCAATCTCATCTCCTTTTCCAATGATGCAGAGGAAATCTTTTTGGCGGTGGAGGTGGGTTGAAGATGGTGCCTTCCACCTCGGAGCGGCGCTGGTGGAGGTTCCTACACACCACTGCCGTCGTCGTTCACCTCCTTCGTTGTTCTCCTCCTGCCGTTCTTCTCTATTTAGTCCACCGGCGTTCATCGTGCTTCTCAGTGGAGAGCAAGTGCATTATGTTGTAGCGAATTCTTCTGCTGATCATTCTCTCTCTGATGTGAATCGGAGCAAAAGATTTGTGAAAGAGTAACACTGCGAACTCCATCGCTGTACATGCCACATTTCATGGCTGAGGAAGAGAACATGTGCTGTTGGAAGCCTGGTTCTCGCTGTCAGTTCTTCACCGATCTCCTGTGTTGAGGGATCCGCCATTCATGCTGTTCCTTTCTAGTCTCCAACGAACAGCCATTCTCCTGTTCCTTTCTAGTCTCCGACGAACAGCGACAAACCTACTGCTCGTTCGATCTCAGTGGTGGAGCGAAAGTGCTGACTAACGTGTTAAAGTAAAAATAGAAAGCGAGAGCGATTGATGAAAGAATGAATCTCATTATTGTATTGATTGATGATCACACATATATATACATGGTAAATGGATGGTTTTGCACCTCTTCGGGATTTACAGAGAGAGTGTGAAGAGTCACAACTCTTTACTAATAGACACATATTCACTGGTTAACTAGCTACTCTAGTCCTTGATGATGAACTGCTTCTTCCGAACAGGTGTCTCTGATCACGAACGGGTGCCTCTTCACAAGGATGAGATCACCCTTGTATTTTGATTATCAACACTATGAAGTACCGAACTATAGCATGGATCTTCTGTGTTACTGTTACATGATCCTCTGCAAGTACCGAACTTTGTTACTGTGATGTACATGCATCTTGCACCACAGGTGCAGATGTGCCGGTGCTGCTCCAGTGACAAAAATCAGAGAGATGGAAAAATAACATGGCTCTGGAAATACTTCTATGTATGTTACAAGTTTATTAGGAATTTGTGTATAAAATTAAACAGATTAATTACCTTGTTTGGCTCATAAGAATTTAGGAGAGTTGAAATGTGACTAAATAGTTGAGCCAATGATGCATATGGATTGGAATTCATCATTCCATATATGTATTAATTCAAAAGAAAGTGTGATTCTTCTTTTCCACCGGTGAATTGTTTGTAATTGTATCATAAATTTTTTCTCTCCTTTCTCCACCCTAAGGCTCTCAAATTATCTTTTTTTTCTCATATTAATGGGGAATAAATAGTTATTAGTAATGAAATTCCAATTTAAGAGACCCAAACAATCCCTTAGTGTTTTTTCTACTGTGAATAATGTGCTTCCCGTGGTTAATGCGAATGCGATATTTTTTTTCCCGCTCGACGCCACCACCACGTTTTGCGCATTGTGGCACCAGATAGGATCAGAGCCGCCACCACTTGTCCACCCAAATTAAAGCTAGCTGTAGCCATCTGTGCCAGTGAATATAAATGAGATAGGATAGTTTGTGTTTGTGGTTCCTGAGCCGCTCCTGAGCCATGAAATACTCGATGAAAGGTCAGGAAATACTCGATCTGATTGGATACATCAATCGTTCCACTTAATTCACGTGTTAACGCGTCATGTATAGTAGCTATTGATTTGTGCATGGGTATCCATCAACGATACTTGTTTATGAATAATACTACACTAGATAGCGGCTGCTAGCTAGAGACAAAACAATCATAGTCTAGAAAATATAAGTTTTCAGTTTTAGAAAAAATGTCTCCACGTGTAACTTATGTAACTCCAGCATAACTTATACAACTTTGTATAAATTTATGCATTCCACATATACCTTATGACTTCTTCCTGCATAAGTTATGATGGCGCATGTATAACTTGTGGTCTCTAGTGTATAACTTACGATATTCCCCACGTATGATTTATGACCCCATACATATAACTTATGACTTCCGTGTGTAACTCATGAGTCCCCATGTATAATACATGGCTCCCTTAGGTAACTTAATTTTACCCATAACTTCTACGCGGGACATATAATTGCGTGTACAAGTTGTTATTTCACATCAAACACTTGGACCTTTGGTTCGTGTATGTAAAAGGGCTCCAGTCCCAGAGGTCCTGTGGGTTTAGCAGCAATTGATGGTTTCCTCCTCCCAATGGCGTTCCAAAGTGTAACAACATGTGGACAGTGCAAGAAGAGGTGTTCCAAAGTCTCCTTTGTTGAAGGTTAATTAGTGGATCAAATTAAAGGAATTAATTAATCCTCTCATTGTACGTCCATATCTCAAGCAGATCATATGATTTAACCGAGCTATTTTACGGTAGTTGAAAGGTACCATCAATACCTCTTGGCCCCTCTCCCTTGGATTTATTGTTGGCCTTTATGGGACGGTAGACAATTAGTTATTTTTAGCAAAATTTTAAATTTTTTAGGTACCGGTCTCACTTTTTTTGGGTACCACCTTCTTGGGTATCTCATATTTTCAAATCGTTAGATCTGCTTTCATAGACTGCTCTGATTAACCATATCCAATCACCGTAAAATTTGTAGATTTGACTAGCTAGGTTAGGGCGTCCAAAGAGGAAAACCCTTTCATGGACGAGCCAGCAGAGCTCTATGTTATAGATCCTTGGTTGTTCCTTTGCTATCGAAGAGAGAGACATGTATTCAGGATTCCCTTGGTGCGTGCACGTGCAAAATGTGCATCTTCACACACGGTCTGCTAGTTTGTCTAATCGCCCTGCACGAAGCACTACTACTAGCATGACATGAGTTTTGGGCAGGCAGGGCGGGCGAAGCATGGGTCATCCCCGCCTACTAACTACCAAGATAGTTCAATTCGTGTATATATAGTACCGCCCACTGGCATCATATCAAATAATATCATCATCTCAATCCATTAAGGTGTCACCCCCAGTTCTTCATTCCCTTGCATTAAGGTGATGAATTAGTTAAGAGTGACCGGATGACCGTGATGATATAACATAGGAGTACTTATTATTGAATATGATATGACACATTGCATGTATTTAGCTGACGAGACGTATATAGTCTCTGTAATAACATACTATGAGCCTATGATTTGATGACGCAGGCCGTCCGTGTGCAGTGATCGATGGATTTCGAAGGTAGGGAAAGAGCAGTGGCAACGGAGGAGGAGGAGAAGACGGACGGCGCCGGAGGAGGTTCCTCTGATGTCCGCAGCAGACGGCGGTGGCGGCGGAGACGGCGACGGCAAGGAGGAGCCAGCAGAGAGCGTGGGCAACAAGAACGTGATGAACAACCTGGTGATGCTGACGGAGAACGAGCACCTGCAGAGGCTGGCGCTGCTGCTCCGCAACAACGAGGAGGCCCTGATGCGGCGCGTCATCGGGTCGGAGCTGGAGCGCGTGCAGTACCTCCAGAAGGTGAACGACTCGTACCGCAACGCCATGAGCCTGCTGGACGACTGCACGGACGTTAAGGGACACCTACGACGAGGTGTCGTCGTCAGGAGGAGGAGGAGCAGCAGCAGCAACCAAGCGCCTCATCGCGCGCGACGTCCACGACTACGTCAAGTACGGGCTCAACATGTGCCTGCAGAACGTGCGCAACAGCTGCATGCGCGTGGACGCCCTCGACAAGCTCCGGTCGCACTACGACGCCCTCGCCGAGTCCCTCGCCGGCGGCGGCGACGACGGCGAGCTCGCGACCCTGGCGATGGAGGCGGCCGACTACAAGGCCTCCATGTACGAGTACTGCTACGGCTTCCGGAGCGCCGCCGCAAGGGCACGGTCCAGGGCCTACTCCCAGGTGCTCAAGCTGCAGGGCATCGAGCTACCCGACCTGCTCAGGATGCACCAGCTCAAGCTCGGCTATGGCGGCAATAAGGACTTCGAGGACCTCGAGGACGCGCAGAAGCTGGACGTGTACAACAGCGTCATCGACGAGTCGAACCGGGCGCACGTGCAGGTCTACTCGGTGGCGCACCGGCAGGCGAGGATCAAGACGAAGACGCTGGCCGAGGCGGTGAGCGTGTTCATCATGGCCGCGGGGAACATGGTCTACGACATCTACACCACGGAGCACAACGTGGAGCAGGTCCTCAGCGCCAGCCTCAACGTGCTGGCCGCCGTCGGGGCCTTCGCCGTCGAGGCCGCCGTCACCAGCGCCGTCACCAAGGCGCTCGCCAGCGCAAGCCTCGGCCTCTTCGCCACCTCGCTCGCCGGCTTCGTCGTCGGCGCCGTCGCCGGACTTATCTTCATTGTCGTCAGCGGACGCCTCATCGACCTCATCGTCGGGTCACCAAGCAAGGTGCCGCCCATCGCGGACCTCAAGTTCCACACCGCCGTCATGCCTGACGGCATGGCTCTCGCCATTGCTATTTCCCGTGGGTGATAAGGATAATCATCATCCATCGTCGATCGATCTCAATAAATAAGCACGATGCCACGTGTGTTTCTGTATGCTACTATTTATATTTATGCTTGGCTCTGTAATCAATCAATCAATCAGCAATGAAAATAATTGTTCACGTGCCTTGGATGGATTTCATTGTCTTTGTAATGTAATCAATTAATCAATCCTTATGGATCTTCATCACCTCATGTTCCATACTCCATAAACTAGTGTGTGCTGGAGGCCGCGCCGTTTTCGCGCCTCTCCAGAGCCCAGATCCTCCGCCGCCGGCCGACCTCCTCCAAGCTCGCGTCGTCGCTGCCAGGTTCCTACGCGGACTACGCATGGCCTCCTGGCCTCCTTCGACGGCGGGCCGGCCCTCCTCCACGTTAGCTCCGCGCCACCGGCAACGACGCCACGCACACGTCCTCTCCGTTGATCTTTTTGACGGATATGTTCTGGATCTCGCTTTCAGTACATGCATGCCAATGATGCCATGCTCTCTATCATGCCGGATATGTAACAGTGCTCTCGACAAACGTTGCTGAAGCATACATTGATGCTTTGCCATCCCCATGGATAGATATAGATGGCCAGATGGGCCGTGCCCAACGGCCGGCACGGGGCACGGCCCGGTTAGTAGTGCCGTGCTTGGGCCGAGGCCAAGGCACGCAGTGCCGGCCCGGCCCAGCACGATTATTTTTTTTCTATATTTATATATGTATATATTTACGTATTACCATCTTACATCACAAATGAACAAAGGTTGGACTGGCTAGCGGATGCGGGTGAACACTCTCCTTGCAGCAGATCCATGGTTCGAATTCTCTCATGTGCATTTTTTTGCTGCATTTTCACTCCTTATATTGGGCTCCCGTGCTTGCGGGCCGACCCGGCACGGTTAGCAGGCCGCCGTGCCGTGCTTGGGCCACGTCCGAGGCACGCAAGCCCGCTCGGCACGACACCTTAGCGGGCCTGTGCCGGGCCGCCCGTTTGGCCACCTATATGGATAGACTGCGTTATTTCTAAGATCTCAGCGTGGAACTCATCCTCTTCCTCCAGTCCACAAATACGACATATACTGTCCATCTCCATATTCCTTCTTTTTCCTAGCTATTTTTCATTGTAGCAAGCCCATCATTCCAAGCCTCCAGGCAAAGGATTTTTAATCTTCTTTCGGACCAGAAAGGACCACAGCTCAGCCCAACAATGCTTTACCACCATGTCGATCGCGAGCTACTTGTAAATCTGCATTATGTATCTTAATGATACTAGTAAAAATGCACGTGCGCTTCCGCACGTAACAAGGGAAAGTTTTTGTGATATTCTAAAGTTTATTGATTATTGATGAAAGATATTAAAATAGTGAATTGTTGCAAATATTAAAGAATGGAGGTGATATTAATCACGAGGCGTTAGCGAATTTCAGTTTCGTAAGAGCACAATATTATTAATATGAATTAGGTAGGATTATAAATGCATTGTTCCAATGTCAATGGAAATATTTGATGATATTTAAACAAACAAATCATGTGAAAACAGGTTAGACTATGCATTAGTAGTCACACGTCATCGTGAATAGTTTTTTTTAACCTCATTTGACTTATATAATAGAGATTTTCGGGCCACTTTTATTCTATTGGCATTTCCAACAAAAAGATTCTTTGTAATGAAATAAAAAAAATACATTTTGGCTTCTAAACCTAAAGGCTTGTTTGGATTGAGCCATATCAGGTAGTTTGCCGGTCAGTGATCCTAGAGCGCGGAAATAGAACGCCTTGAAAAATTGTCTAGGCCAGGCAGCTCTGGCCGGCTCTCAACCAAACATGCTCAAATAATGCATGATAATTGTTAGGAAGCATGAAACATTAACACAGGAGTTTTAAAATTATCTTGCAACAAAATTTCTCATTTGTCTATCGCATAAAGCAAAACGTAAAGTAGGAATTTAAATCGATGAACTCATCTCATGGTTTATTTTTCAATTTATATAATTAAATTTAACACAAATACTTACTTTCATGGCTTCGTGATTAAATAAATTCTGATAAAACTAAATAAACTACTACTTAAAGCTAAAACTTAAACTTATAACTTGCCTGTACTAAATAAACTCAAACATTGAACTTACTTAAACTAAAAGCTTATGAGTTATTAGAATTACAAGCTTAGTTGTGCAATCTTAATACTCCCTCTGTCCAGCTTTGATCATCGTATAAGGAAAAATTTTGTCCAAGTTTGATGGTCGCCTAAGGTGAGAGCCCCTTTATTGCCCTCTGGGATGTTGTGCATTACGTCTGTGCATGGCAGCTATGTCTAATTAAACAAATACTACTATTATTAAGTAGTTTAATTCTGCATGTAAAACCGGTCTATGCATAGACTAGCCTTAAATGTGGTAAGGATGCGAGGGCGGTGAGGCTATCCTTTGGTCTTTGCATCCAACTCTTATATGACTATCAAAGATGGACGGAGGGAAGTAATACTTTATCATAGAATATTGAAAAAGGGTTTTGGATATATGGAAATAAAATTCCCAAACCAAATTTCGGCATAAGGGAAAAAAAATATGTTTCGCTCTCTCACTTGTTTCCCCTTTCCGCCTCTCACCCACTCTACAGTCCTCCACAAGACCAGAACCTCTCATTTCGTCTACCGCGGCGGCGGCCGCTCCACCAGGACCCACCCGAGCTCCAGCTCCACCCACGAGCACAGGCCAGCGAGAGTCCGCACCCCACCCACGGCCAAGCTCGACCACTCGCTGTAGCATGCAGGCAAGCGGCCGGTGCTAAAGCCTTGTTTTTTTCTTTTTCTTTTCCTCTTGAAGCCTTCCCGATTTGCTTGATTTCATCCTGATTTTCCTTTTTCTTGCCTTTTTTCATACTGCAGCTTGAGGATTCCACATGCACGTTTCTTTTAATTTTTCTTTATTTTATTCTTGTTGTTGGTTCACGGATTTTACACATAGATGTGTTCTTGGAACTTGTTTTTCTTAAATCTCAAATCCTTGCTCTAGCTCATCCAGCGCATATATGGACTCCTTCTACCAGAACCGCGCGCATCCGGAGTCTAAAAAAAAAGAAGCACATCTCGCCGCCCCGGAGCTGCGAGCGTCTTGCCGGTGCCCGGTGGACCTCCTCGCTTCGTCTCATCGGCGTGGTTAGGCGGGCTCTTCCGAGCTCGACGAGGCCAGGCGGCCGGCGCGCGGGCCCCGCTCGTCTCCTTTTCCACAACCCACCAGCGGCGCCCCCCTCCGCTCCTCCTAGGCCACCATCGCGCCTCGTCCGCGGCCAACAGCCGTCTGCCTCCCTCCTCCGGCGTCCGCATCCGCCATTGCTTGCGTCGCCTCCCCCAACCTCCGACACCGCCAACCTTATCCTGGGTCTGGATCTCCGCCTCGGCCCGCTTGCCCGCCTCCTGCTCACCGGGCTCTCTTGGTGCTTCGATGAGCCCGTTCAACTTTTAATAGCACGTTTATTCTATGTTTTAGGAGCAATTTGGTACTATTTTTTTTTAATTTGCTGCTCTATGCCTTGGTGCTTTTATGTTTTGTTGTTGGGCCACGACTATTCATAGATTTTTCTCTCGTGCATTATGGGCAAGAGGATTGTTTGGATTTGACGATTGATTCTTATCCGTTGGGTACCAAGAGAATTGTTCGTAGTATCCGTTGGGTACGGGTGGGTACTTTTTTGGGTGAAAAAAAAAAGACACCCGGTGGCAGAAACTTATTACGGCCTCCTCTACGCAATGCGTAAGAGTAATAAGTGGGCTCTCGGTGGTAACTCGTAATGTCACAGTATGTGTGGGGCTAGGGATTTTCTTTAACCATTAAATAAGAGCGATGAATTAGATCTAAGGGTAGATATTAACTGAGTAAGTTTGGAAAATATTTTCGTCAAACTTGCTTTTTTTACTAGAGTAGATAATGTCAGGGGTGGCAACTCGCCAACTGTGAATATTCCACTCCTTCTACTAGTACCATGCAATCTCGTCATTGATAAGGTTTTTCGCTACTCGGAATACACCTCTGCATCATGTTCGAAGAAAATGGCCAATTAGAGGTCCACGTCCATCCCGGTATCGCACATGTATATAGTTTCTGGTTGGCTTACCGGTAACTCTTTTGCTAAGATTACCTCGCGGAGTACAAAGAATATATCGCTTGACTCTCGAGTCTCATCATAGACGGTTTTTGCATGACGATTTAAATTCAATCTTCTTGGTTGGTTCTGTTTGGGACTGTGCGTCGGCCACTGCCGTTGCTACATCTGAAACGGAACCGGCTCTTGATCACAAGGGATCAGTGGCAGCAGGAATTTATCCTCGATTCGCATGACCCATCGTGACGACAAAAGCAAAAAGGAAAAAAAAAATCAATTACCTGAAATCAGAGAGATTCGGAGATAGCAGGTATAGTGATTAAGGATGAAAACGGAACAGAAACGGACGGGAAACACCACCTTCCATTTCTGTTCCTGTAATTTTTTCACTGAAACGGGAACGGAAACGGGATGGCCGGAAACGGAAACGGTTGCGGTATATATGGTTATAGAGAAACGAACAAAAGCGGACGGGACATACGACGGAAACATGAATTTAAAAACGAAACATGCAATATCCTACGATTCCTAGTCACATGATGATATGATCATATATGACATCAACTAATACCTAGCATCAAAGTCATGATATCTTAAGTTTTCAATACAAATAATGAAACAAGTCACATAGATAAATAGGTCTCAAGCACATAACACAGTGGTCCCACCAAGTAGGTCTCATGCACACACTAGTCCTATAGTCTACACCACATGGGTCTCAACTCTCAAACACACCCCACAACCTTCATAGCTCATCCTTCACATATGCATCGCTATCCACATCTTTTTTCTACGAGTGACACGCCAATGTAAATTTGCTACTAAAAATATTTGTGAAAATGTATAGCATAGGAGACACAAGACAACCATGTACCTCATCATCGGTGGACTGGATGCTATGCTCAAGGGGTTGTGGGCTTTCCCGGTTCATTTCTAAGCGGGATAAAAACGTAATTATCCCGGTAGAAAATGGAATTCCTGTAAATACGGGCGGAAAACCCCCTCATCCGTTTCCGATCCTATTTACGTATCTCCGTCCCGTTTCCGTTCCCGTTTACATTTTTCCTGAAATACTGAAAACGGACAGGATAAATATAGAATATGGTACCGGACGGGACGAGATTTTTTCCCGTCCGTTTTCAACCCTAACTAGTGATCTTCTGATCCTGCAGCCGGGCGCCGCTCTTCTTCTCTTTTCCCCATCGATCACCGTGGCACGAGTGGGCCAGCGACTGGGGGCCCACAGGCTGTTCTATGTCAGAATCCTCTGGAGATAAAATTGCATAAAAAATCCCAATAATCGCCCAGCTGTAAATACAAAGATATTATAGTTGATTGATAAACATAAGAATCTCTCGCATCTACTGGAACATTTTCCAAATTCCCAAGAAAATTTCAAATTCTTCATGTGGGAAACGCAGGGAGCACTTCTATCGGTATCAACTACTACCTGTATGAACAAGAACACATTCTTGAATTATCATCATCATCATCCATCATCGATTTGTTTTTACTACTCCAGTCGATCAATAAATAAGCACGATCCACGTGGTCCAAGGACAGCTCTGAAACGTTGAGTCGGGCTTGACGCGAGCTGCGTTCTCGTGGAGTCCTCTTCTGTCTTTAGCCGCCCGGGTCTCCTGGCATACGTGACACGACGTGGGATGGCTCGTCCCGATGAAAGCATGGCGAGATGCCCGGGCGGCCGGTCGAGGCGGCATGCATGGCCATGATATCCACTGTATTCGGTGGTCTATTTAGTTCGATCAATAAAGTCTAAAACACGGTTTTGCTTGCCGCACCAAAATCCAGGGTGTTCTCATGTGTGTGCCTTCAATGTTCACATATATAAGTCAGTGGAAGAGTCAAAGGGTCACCACTACTGAGGATATTCCCCCTTATCTTAGAAGGGTCATCTGAGGGATTCGCCGCGATTCATTGCTGTGCTTACACACTATGCTACCCTTCCCCAAAAGCTCCATGGGACCACCTATCACTAGTCTTCGGCCAGAGGGGTTTATTGCACAAAAAGGCCGGGGCGCATGCTCCCGCAGAGGAAAGCCCAACGAATGTCAGAAGCAAAGCCCGACGAAGGGGAGCCCCAGCTTCTCCGCTGCAATACAACAAATGGGCTAAGAAATCAAGAGATGGGGAAAGAATTGTTGGGAGCAGTGCTAAGAAAAAGATGTTGTTAAACCAAGAAAAACACAAGAACAATAGATCTAGGAAACCAACAAGTGAGCCAAGAATTGACACAAACTAGCCTTTATTTCTAAAGGTTGTAGCACCAGAAAACTTCCTTGACCAATAGGGTCAATCAAGAAAACAATAGTAGCAGCTGCAACAGGAGCTGAATATGCAACAGCAATCCAAGGATGTATACCTAGATGGAAACAAAGTTCCCACTCACGACCCATATAACAAGCTACACCAAGTAAGAAGTGTAGAGCAATTAGCTCATAAGGACTGCCATTGTATAACCACTCATCAACCGATGCAGCTTCCCAACTTGGGTAAAAGTGCAATCCGATCGCCGCAGAAGTAGGAATAATGGCACCAGAGATAATATTGTTTCCATAAAGATGACAACATCTACATCACAAGTCAAGGTCCTTAATCTCCTCGCTACAACTAAAATTATTATGTTGGCTATTATTGCAGCGACATTAAATAGAAGTGGCAGTAGAGATCAACAAAACTACTATGATGAAGGTCTAAACTTTACAATTCAATGTTAAGGTGTCTAGGTCAAGAATAACAATAAAGGTTGGTATTCACCTGTGCAATGAACTGCCTAGCAAGCAGTGCACCACACTGTCCTTGCTTGATCTGATTGCTCAGGTTTTTCTCTCTCTTGCTTTCATGGCTGGATTCTGAATCTCCAAATGTTCCGGTTTGTTTCTCATGCTCTAGCAATATAGAAGTAAATATATAATGAGTAAATCAAGATCTACAAGAAAAATGTTCCATTTTGATGGTAAGTGGAGAGAGAGCCTATAACATAAAATAGAAAAGCACAAAAAATGATTGAAGTCAAAACGTTGCTTGATTAGAGAGTTTAAATCAAGACAACGACACATTAGATGACAAGCATAGAGTTCACTAAGTACATAGGTTCATACCATAGTACACATGACAGTGTTCTAGAAATAACTTATAATCAGGTGTTCACCCACCAAGTCGAACTGACCAAGTGACATGGAAGTTTGCAGCATTGGTAGCGATGATGTGAAATCAATTCTGTGAATTATAGCTTTTACTTTTCTACGGTGCTAGAGATTAGGAGAAAACAATGTTTGCAATGAATGACAGATAAGTGAAACACAAAAATATACCTAAGACTGCTTTGCCTCCATTTTGTGTTTTAGTATCAACTACTTGTTATTAAACCTAAAGAAAAAACCACACAACTGCAATTTTCATAACAAATTTTATAAGATGCAAGTTCAAGAATAAATAGTCAGATAGGCAAACCATGTGATGCTACACAAATCAGGAAACTGTATGCTGCTGAGAACGGTCTGGATCTGCACAAAGAAAAGATGTAGGTGACCATTACTTATAGTTAATCTGAAAATGAACTACAATTATCAGATTTTGGAGACTCACACCTTTGTCATGGATGATATCAAGCTAGGACAGCATTGTTATAGAATACAAGGCCTAGGACACTCCCTTGTTTTTGTGCTATGTTACAAGGCCTGGAACACTTTCTCTTTTTGTGCTCCTTTTCCTGACAAAGAATTTGGAACTTTCATTGAGAGGAGTTTTTCTTACATTTTGCGTCTGTTTGGAGCAATCTAGAATACAACTTCAAGGACAAGAATTTGCAGAGACACATCCTCATTGATATGAATGATAGGAAGTTCTATCTGTAGTATTCCCCATACAGTTGTGACTGCATTGAGCCTTTTCCTTTTTAGACTAGTTAATAAATTATATTACAATTGTTCTAAAAAGGGGCAAATTCATCTCACCTTGACTACATACAGATGTCTCAGATATGCCCAAGGGAAATCAAGTCATGGTATTGATGGACTAGCCCAGTCTGTTTGATAGCCATGCCATACATTTTGGAGTTCTTGCAGCAATTTTGTTATGATGGTCTTTCTAAATATAAAATTTTCATAAATGAGACGCACAAAACTAAAAGAGGTAAGTTTTCATACTTTCATGAAGCTTTTAGTACACAAAAATATTTTGTATATTATTGACAAATAGCCCATGCAAGTAATTTGAAAGGGCAGCAGAGAAGTGTAAGAACTAAGAAGTTTGTGGTTGTGGTTGTATGAACACTAGGTGAGTGACGTTTGGACAATCATCTTGGTGGGGGCATTTCTCTTGCTGGTTGTTATTGAATTACAAGAAAATAATCAGGTAGGGAAATCATATGGGGCTCTTTTAGGAAAACCGTGTGCATGTATGCTACTGAAAACCCAGTAAGATCTAGAGAAAGAAGAATTGATCCAAAAAGGTCCCTGCGAGATGCCTTCAAGAATCTTATCTAGATATGGGCCACCTAATTAGTGAAACCGAAAGGACATACAGCTATATGGTATGGTTCATGTACACCAAAAAATCCTTATACACTAAAGCACTTGCATATCTTGTGCATACCTTACATAACAGGCGCCTTATACATCCTAGTTAAGAAAAAAAATTGGGTCTCGCAGAACTGAAGCATGAAGACAACTGACATCCATGGAAATAAGAAAGATTGATGACCACCTGCTTAAACAAATAACCAAGAAATGCACAAAAAGGCGATATAAGAAAAACATCCATGGATATAAATCAAATCAAAAATCTAAGAAGGTACATATGTACCGAGGAACAGGGGGAAGTGCACGGTGTAAGACAGTGGTGGAGAGGTTCTTAGAACCGGTGCTGGCGGCGTCTCTACCGGCGTCCTCGGATGCTGGGGCGATGGCCATGCCGGCATCATGTGTTCCGCCACCGCCGGCGTGGGCGTCCCTACCGATGTGGCTCCTCCAAACTCCAGCACACGGCACATCTAAAGTTAGAAGTACACTTACAGGTGATTTATTCAGGCCCGAGCTCAGACGTTGCATCGCCATGGATGGCACTCCACTTCTTTGCCTCCATTTTTCTCCAGTCAAGAACACTAGAACACTGGGAATACGCAGTGGAATCTCCTTTTAGGGCCGGTGGCAGGGGCAGCTGTGTACATTTCCATTCTTGCCCTTTGGTGTTTGAAACTTAGCCTGCTCCGCCCGTACCTGACCCGCACGAATCTTGCAGTACCCAAAGTGTCCCAACGACTGGGATAATGCCTGTGTGCATCTGGAAAATCCGCGTTGGGAAGAAAGCCCAAGACAGAGGCGTTTTAACGAGGAACGCAGCGCGTCCTCCTCATCAGATAACGGCCTGGACTCCTGCTCGCGGTCGAGCTTAAGCACGATCTCCCGCGCCGCGGCTAGCTGCTCTTTGATCTGGCCAACCCGCTTGGCCGACCAACTCTGTAATTCTCTGATTAGATTCCTAAGCAACACATCAAGCCGTTGGAACAGCTCAAAGATCCAGTCGCTGCACGTCCAAACTCTAGCCAGCGCCTCGGCGAAACCACTGAGCTTGGGCCAAAAACACTCAAAGTGGAACCTCGGCTTCCGAGTTAGGAATAGATTTGTCTGCAAGAGCAGCGGCGTGTGGTCCGATGCGTCCGACGAGAGTGCTTGGAGGTAGGAGTTTTTGAACCTCTCTTCCCAATCCATGGACACCAGCACTCTGTCTAATCGGACCATCGTCGGAAGCGCTCTCTCATTGCTCCAGGTAAAAGATCTGCCGTGTAGGTGGAGGTCTTGCAGGTCCAGGGTGGCCACGCATCGCCTGAATCGCTGCATACTACGTCGATCAATTCTGGCATTGCTTTTGTCTTCGGCGTTGAGAATTAAGTTGAAGTCCCCAACCACTGCTCATGTGACAGTCTCGGATTGCCGCCAACTCTTCCAGGAAGAGATCCTTCTCCAGCTGATCCTGCGGCCCATAGACTCCGGTGAGCCACCACAAATCGCCACCGCGGCGATCGCCGACTCTAACTGTGACAGAAAAGCACCCGAGGGCCACATCATCGAGAAAAATGTGTGGCCCCCTCGCTGCAATTAAGATACCGCCTCTAGTCCAAGCATCGAGAAGACCGTCCAGCTCAGCACCTCGCCAAGCTTCGTCTCCTGCAGGCATACAATGTCCGCTCCGACGCTATCAACCAGATTTCCTCCGTAAATGGCGTTGTACCACTTGAGGGCGCTTTCAGTGCAATTGGCCGCGGCGTCTAAAGTAACCGAGCCGCTGCATCACGATCGCCTCGCCTCTCTTGGCAACTGGCACCCCGGCCAGCTTTTGCGACGCAATGCGCTTGCTTCTGAGAGGTGGCACCACCCAAAGCTCGGGAGCCAGGTCCACCGCGGGGGCCGGACACTCCACGTCTGGGAGCACGTCAGCGCTCGCCGGGTCATTCGGCGCTTTTCCGCAGAAAGCCGACCCTAGGCCGGCCTCTAGCAGCATGGGGTCGCCCGAGCCAGCCACTCAGAGTGCGTCCAAAACCCCCGAGGGCAAGGCTGCCATTGTCAGCATAGTCAGGCCCGGAGCACCCGGCTTTAGCCTCGGCCATCTCCTTCCCGGTGGGGGGCACGTGAACAGCGTTATGCACGACCTCCTGCGGTGCGTAGATGTCCCAGGACGATGTACTTCAAGGTTTGCTTCTTTCGTAGGTAAGTGGGGAGATCGTCGAAGATCCTGTGAATGAAGGATTGGATCACCATGAATCACCCGCACTCCACCCTCTACCACGTGAACAGAAACGCTACGCGGTATGTTGCTGGGGTGTGTGGTCTAGGCCGTGACTCTACAAGCAGAAAGACCTGTCTTGCTGCTTGAGGATTCCTCCATGGTCTCAACCCAGCACGCTGGAGCAAGGATCCTACTAGCAGTACTGAGACGCCAGATGTGCCTTAGCTTGAAGAGCAAAGGCACCGGGACGGCGTGGGCGAGACGTGTCCAGGCCCTGATCACCAGGCGGTTGCCGGTTACCGGGATTGGAGAGGCGTCCAACAGACGAGACCTGATCCCCAGGTTGTTCGGAAGCAAGAGGAAGCCTTCCGGGTAGAACGGCTTGATGTCAAGATCAACCGCAACCGCAGTTCATCGATGGGTAGAACACGGCGCACTTCATCGATGGGGACAGCAGCATCTGCACTAGCAAGCTGGCAAACTAGTGCTGGGAACAAGCGATTTTCATCCGCGATGATTTCCTCCGTGCGATCGATGACGCAGACTGTGTTGCTTGGCCGGGGCATCGCTGGAGAGCCTAGGACGTTTGCTATCACGTGCGGGCCTTGGGCCGGAATCCTCGGCACCTGAAGCAACGCACCGGCAGCTGGCAGGTGGCCAGATGATAGGCAGTTCCAGCAGCATCCTTGGAACTCTGGCGGGAGGCTGGGGGAGCTCCTCCGCCCGAACGGGACCTGGGGCGGGAACTAGAGCTGCTTCGGTGGCGGCGGCCAGGCAGAACCTCACGCCACCCGTCTCCACCAGGCGGCGAGAACCGTGCCCTCCGCCCAGCATCTCCAAGCCGGAGGCGAGCGGGGACACGGGACCGTGGCACGGCCGCGGCCGGCGAGTGGGTGCGCCCAGCCAGCACCCCAGCAGTGTCCGCAGGGCGCGCACGGGGAGGAGAATCATCCGAGGAGGAGCCGCCGTCAGAGTCCAGCGCAGGTGCTTGGACCGCCCGCCGGAGGGAAGGAAAGGCGGCGCATCTGGAGAAAGGAGGGGTCTTACCCAGATCTGGACGCGGATAGGCGTGGACCTCCTGCGGCTGGCCGACCGAAGACTGAGCAGCGGCCGCGGCAGCAGGCGAAGGGGCGGGGGCTGGAGCGGCGGCAGGGTGTGAGGTGGGGGGAGGGACGGGAGCGCTGAGACGCCATCGGTCAAGTCGAGATAAACCACCCCATGGCGTGCATGTGCCTGCTCATGTGAAAGACGTTGCTGTGGCGGCATAGGTGGGCCAATTAATTATGAGAGAATTACCTATTTCGCTTAAAAAAACTGTCACTTCTTTCTTTGGGCTTCAAAAAACTTTTGTTCTTTACTTGTCATAGAATTTAGTTACGGTGTCTTTTTTGGCCCTTCCAACCATTTGGAGCCATAACGCCGTCAAATGAAATGAAAAAAGACATTTCTACCCTTGCCGCCGCATGTCATCGCTTCTCTCCACTGTTTCCTCCTCTCCTGTGCGCTCATGTCTCGACGGCACACGAGCAGAGGATGGTGGCGGCGACTCAAATTTGGCGCTCCTCTCTACCCTACTTCAGCGCCTCTCCCCATCCTCCAGCTCACGTCGCCCGGCGGCCTCGCGCGGCCTCCATCCTCGACCAACGTCCGGCGCCTGTGGCCTCGCGCGACCTCCATTCCCGACGCGCCAGCGGTGGGCGTGAACAGCAGGGCGCGCGGGTGTGGTGGCGATGAGGCGGCGCCGCGGCTGTGGGCATCGTGGCGCAGGGGTGGAGAGGCAGAGGCGCGCTAGTGGGCAGGCAATGGACGTGGCGCGGCAGGGAGGTGGAGGCGCGGAGGGAAGGTAGCAATGGCGAGGGCCACCGACGCGCGAGGTCACGGCCACCGCAGACACGGGCTCCGCCGCTGGCGTGCGCGGTCACGGCCGCTACGGACGCGTGCTCCGCTGCTAGCACGTGCGGGCGTGACGGCGTTGCACGAGCGAGGGAGGGAGAGATGGACGTGGTGGCGCCTGGATTCAGAGGTAAATTGGTCTTTTCTCTTTTGCATGTGATGGAGAATGTGACAGAATGGACGAAAATGCCATGAAAGGCATTGAACAAAATTTCTAAACCAAGTGAGGAATAAAAATTTTTGAGACTAAGGAAGAAAGTGATGGTTTTTTGAGCCAAATAGGTAATTCTCTCATTAGTTATTTGCGCTATGAGATTCCACCATATATGCATACATATGGTGGCTGTCGGACGTGAAATTCCATGTGTCGCGCACGTTCGTTTCTGTGGGCAATGAGTAATGCGGCACAAGGTCGAAGACGGATCACGACGCAGCCTTCAGCCTCCAAGCGCTCGAATGCATGCATATGATCAGGCCAGGGCTAGCATAAGGGGAGATTAATTAATTAGCGTGGATGAGAAGATCGACGGTTAGCTAGCACGCTCTCTTCACCGAATCAATTTCATTGCTGTTCCGAAAGTAGGAATCAAGCTCGAGGACCATGAGGCTCATGAAAAAGCCACTCTTGAATGGAGAGGGAAATTGATTCCTCTATCTTTTCAATTCACAACTTGGATTGTAATCACAAAACTACCACCTGGGATGCTGAATAGAGATGGAGGCGAGGTCATTAGCGGCCAGATGGGGAAGTTTCGTTCGCGGAGGTGGATATGGCAGGAGAACCACTTATACATGGGCTTTCTTGTTTTTGAGGGTGAAGATGAGGCTGGGTATTAAGAAATCGTTTCACAAATTTTAGTGGTGACAAATTTTGTCTATTCTGTGTTGGTATCTTCTTCTATCCAATAGGTGTATGGCCATAATAAGGTTATAATCAATTGTTTTGATAATTTCTTTAGAAAAATCATATTTGGTTGAGGCTCCAAAAATTTCGTGAATTTTGTTGGTTTTGCTGGGCCATGCCGTTTTGCAGGTATCCCGATGGGCCGTGGGCCTAAGAGCGAATGAAGCCTAGTATTGTGTAGTACGTGACGGCGGCCTCGTCGAGCAGCACAGTCATCCATGGCGACCCCGACTCCACTCGAACTCGTCGTCTCCTCCTTCCGCTGTCCCTATCCAATTCCACACCACCCACGCCGCCGCCTCCCAGGCAGGCCCAAGCCTGACGCGTTGCCCGCCCTCCCCTCCTCCCCCCTTTCCCTCTCCCTCTCCCTGCGCGCCAGCCGAGCGGCGCCCCACCCGCACCGCCGGCGCGATGTGTCCGCGGCCTACGGCGACGGCGACATGGACGACGACTTCGGCGACTTCGACGCCGACGACGCGGACGGCGTCGGAGACGACGACGACGTCGACAACGAGGTGGACTACGACGTCGACTACGACCGCCTGCTCGCCCCCGTCGCCGGACTCGGACTGCCGCCGCGGGGCCCGGCCGGGGAGGAGGGGGACATCGCCATGGTCGCCGCCGACAGCTTCGTCTCCACGCAGGGCTCCGCCTCCGACACCGTCGTCGACTACGCCGTCGACGAGGACGAGTTCCACAAGATTAGGCTGCTCCACTGCGACTTCCTTATCCGCAAGGTGCCCGACCCCGACGACGACGTCTTCGACTTCAGAGAGGTATATAATATATGCATTCTCGTGGCTATTGATTGACTGCGCCATTTCATTTCGTCAAACCTGTCCATCACGTTGCTCCTGGGCAGTGTTGCATTTCATCGAACATGTGCCTCGCAAGGCTATCGTGTGTCTTTTGATGAGTCAATTACATATTGTTTGCTGTGCATTTTGCTGAACGTGACGTTCCTGTGCAACAGATGTATGTCACACCACCGGACACTGATATCTACTCCATCCCGAGGGTTCTTGCCCCGATGCCGCAGAAGGTGCCTGCCCATTGGAGTTTCAGCTATGTCGTCGTATTCCTTCTGAACCTGAACCTGCCTTGAGGTTTAACTGTTGCTTTCCTTATTGCAATTAGTACGTGAGGTGCACGAAGAAAGACTTTGGGCGTTACCATGTGAGTGAGCCGCCGGTTGAGCATTTGCGTGATCCCCTGTACAAGACTGAGAGGGAGATCATGAAGGTAGGCTGAGAATTTTATCTGCTCTCTTTGGAATTTTTTCTGCCGTCTTGTCATGCTTGTTCTTCCACAATTCAATATATGGATGTGGTGAATGTGCTTTGCACGTTACTATCCATGTCAGCTAAAGCTTATGGTCTTTTACCTACCTTCTCATACAATTCAAGGAAGCTTTTAGCGACCTCTCACCAGTCACAACAAAGATATATCAGGGGTGCTACAAAGCATGATAAAGCAGATAGCCGATACATATTAGAGATTAATAAGGGGGCAGCAGCATCAGATTGGGTAGCCCATAGTAGCTTTGCACCATAACGAGAATTGACTTCTAACAGTGTTAGCAACCCCAGAACAATATCTATATTGACCTATGAAGACACTAGTATCTCGTTCGTTTAAGACTGTCCAAATCAGGTGAACTTGATATGTCCACCTAGGTTTCTCTGTTATCCTGCTTTCTCTACCCTTAATCAGTGAGCTTCTATTGGGTCAGTATTTCACCCTGAAATGTGAAGCGTGACTGTTGTTACTGCATAACACAAGCTGAAGCTTGTTCTTAGTGTTTATGTACATTGTAGTCTGGCAACAGTAGATTGCTTCTTCACGTTAATACATTGAGAATTTGTGCTTATGGCCTTGTGAATTTGATATTCAGAAAATATGCTTCGCTCTGTTTTACATTGCAGGTTTTCTTAACCAAACACTACCGAAACAGGCGCTCTGATGACCCAGATTTTTTCCTTGATTTTGAGGAGATCTATGTTATTGACTCGAAAACAAGGTCAATCACAAGGGCTAAAGTTGTGGTAAGATATTCAAAATGTAGTGCTGTTTAAGCAATTCAGCCAATACTTGTTTTGTTACATTTGGTTTCTGTGAACTGTGCCATCAAGAAATACTGGAGTACTTGTCCATCTGTTTAATGGTCTTTGAGAAAATTCTAACAAGTCAGCAAGTACAAAAAGAAGAAAATGCCTCCCTTTGTGCTCTTATATTTGATCACTGATATCCACCATCGTGTGACAGGTTAGTGTTCCTGAAGGGAAGAAGAGAGACAGGCGAAATGACCTGCTTCTCATACGTGATGGAGGGGAGTCTTTTAGAATAATCGACAAGGTAGCCTGCTGTCCTGCATGTTTCTGATATCAAGCCTTTTGTTTAGTTGAACTGTTGAAGTGGGCTCCAATAGTAAACTTGTCTAATGATGTCATCACTGTATCAGACCAAAAGGGACGATGCAACCACCGTCATCCAAAGAGAAGAGTGGGCAAAGTCGAGGCAAGATGTGGAGAAGCATTTCAGGAAGCTCAGAGACTTTGACTACTCGAATTGGTTCTGAAGAAATCAGGATATGCAGCGATTTTTGCTGTCTGCTGCTGATTGATCAGATCATCAGAGCAAGCAACCAGTATGGTCAAGTGTGAGAGTAGAGACGCCATTTGGAAAGTAGGTACGCTGTGTGTAACGATAGACGTAGCATGTAGAGTGGCGTATGTTTTCTGCGGCCCATGTGCGCACAAAATAACTGAGCTGATATTTTGGTGGACGTGCTAGTTGTTGTTGAGTAGCAAAGTGAATGAAATACAGTACGTGACGCTTGTGGACTTGCATTTTTTTTAACACAGAGTCTTCTGAAAACCAAAAAGTGAAGGTAAAACAGGTTTTCGAGTAGTATTCTACTGGAATTTTCTGACAGCATAAAAAAAGATAAAAAAAATAAAGGCAGGGGTGTTGCGAGAATCGAACTCGCGACCTCTCGCACCCGAAGCGAGAATCATACCACTAGACCAAACACCCTCTTCGTTCGACCGCAGAGAGTTCGATATTGTGATCGTATAAATATTGTAAATCTTCATAAATGCTCATTTTTTCACCATCACGCTTCAATTGGTATACATAAATACTCTTAGTTGGCATATATAACTAACAACACGACCACAGATTGACAGATAGGAAATAGTATGTACAGGAAACGAGCAAAGATCTTATCTACTCTATTAATGCGTGGTGTTTTGGTTTCATGATCCTAGTTTTAGTTGGATGGTAGTGTAGCAAGTAGCAACTCTACTTTTAGGTTGGAATTGGCTCAGCTTTTTTACTCTTGTCCTTATGGGTATGAAGATGGACCGTTAGTAGTCCACATTATAAGAACCCACAAAAATTCAATTGGATTTTTTTCTTTGTGTTTTAGTTTATCTTGTTTCACGTCAATGATGTGTTTAGACACATTTTCACGTCTTGGCTACATGTACTTGGCGCATGCGCTAGTGTTAATATATAACTGTGACTGTCTTTATATTACCACCGTCTCAAAATGATTGTGATCCTAGTTTTGTTCTAAATTAAACATTTTAAAACTTCACCAAGCTTATAGAGAAAATTATCAACATCTATATATCACCAAACATATATAATATAAAAACTATGTTCGAGATGAATTTAATTATACTTTCATGATACTATAAGTATTGTTATTTTTATATAAGCTTGGTTAAACTAATTAATTTTATTTGACTTAGTGCAAAACTAGGATTTCATTCTTTTTTGGGGCAGAGGTAATAATAAATATGGTCTGATGCATCTTCAAAGGAAAGTATATAAAGCCGGAATTTGTCCACCATGCATCTCTTTGTGTGAAAATAGAAAGAAATGAGCAAAGATGGCTGCATATGCATGGCATCGACAACGCACGCATTTGCTGCATATTATGTATTTCGGTGTTCCACAGAGAGAGACATGCTTCTACGTGTGAGAGATTCGCCCGTGAGAGGCAGTTTGGAGGCACGTACAGCTCACGCCCCCCCACGAGACCTTGTTGTATGTACACCTGCATTGTCTGTCTAGAGAGCCAAATTAAAACACGTACGTCTCGCACGCTCCAATCGAGCACGCTCTTGGGACCTAGCTAGCCAAACATATCATATACATGTATATAATAAAATAGGCATCCATAGTTTGAGTTAGAGAAGACATAAAAACTTAGATGGTTAGTTAGATGCATGGCCGCTCTTCCTGCTAATAACATGCATATTGAGCCAGACATGCTTTGTCCTCAAACATATATCATATACAACGATCTATTTGTTTCAAATTATAGGTCGCTTTGTTTTAAGTAACGCTTGTCTAATTCTCATCAAGTTTATGTGTAATGCTATCAAAGATAGTGTGTACTTATTTGTACTTCCTCCATGTTTTTGCGCTTTTTAATTCAAAAATAAATTAGGGAGCGATAAATATTTGAGAACGGAGGTAGTAGAAGTTTTTAAAACAACTAAAAAACGACATATGATTTGGAAAGGGAGGAAGCATATGATTGAGCTGCTCCATACCGACAGACGAGGGACTGAACGTGCATGGCAGCATGCGTATTATGCTAGCTTGTCATGAAGCAAGACGCGTTTGCGTCACCACGCAAGCATCCACCCCACTCCATCGATCTAGCAGTCGATCTCTATCGCTTTAGTTTGCAGCATGTGCGGCTTTGTATATGTTCAGTCTGTCTGCTGAGTGCTGAATCATCACATATCCAGAATATATGCTAGTCCCGGCCTTTTCATTAATTCTATAACTGCCCATGCATCTATTTATTTTATCTGTCGATATACTATACATGTATGTATTGATCATTGATCACTTACTATAGTTAGCAGTGATGACAATTCCATAATACTTCCTTCCATTATTTCATTGATCTGAAAATTCCATACTTCCATTGCATGTATAGTACTGGCAAACATAACTAGCAGTAAATTCCATACTTTCAGTTTGTTAATATTTACTCCTTAATTGGGAGACTGAATCACTGAAAGAGTGATACCCGTACGTTGGCCAGACTGAAAGCTCAATAGCTTAGCTTGGGGATGCATGATTGTGAATGAAACCGTGTTGACGCATGCATGCATGGACCACAGAGAAGAAAGAAAGAAAACGACTGCTGTAAAATGTCGTATACATGTAATCATGTATGTGCTAGGTAGCTAGTTTTCTTCAAGTGTTCTAAAAATAGTATCGTCGTCCACATCAGTTTTTGCTAACTAGTAACTAAAAGAGGAAAAAAAAGGAAAGGAGAGCAAGTGGTTCAAAAATTTTATTTGAACGATAGCAACCATGCATTCAAATATAGTAGCTTCTAGTTAGCTTGCCAAGTACAGAGCTCTTTTGAAACACAGGAATTTCACAAGATTTACACGGAAATTTCACACAAGAATAAAATGTTGGAACAGAAAAAATGTTTCCTGCGTTTCAAAGGAGTCGAAGCTAACTGGCTGATGAGACCCTAGGTAGCGCTTGTGAAAACACAACAGATTAAATAAGATCTGAAATACGTAGAAATTAATAAACAATTAATGCACATAGGAAAACCGGAATAATAATCACCGAACTACACGCAAGTTCCTTCGGTCGATCGTAAATGCTCGTGGTATTTATTTATTTATTTTTGCTCCGAATTACAAGACATGCTTGTGAGAGACTGGACTCTGGACGAACTGAAGTAGCTCCACACACAAATAAAGTGATTAATTCAAGTAGTGCAGCTAGCACGCATTGCGCAATAACTTATAACAATAATGTACACAAAAGCAGATGGTTATGGAACTATATATAAGGACAAGAAAAACAAACCCTCTGTCTTAGGATACTCCAGCACCCACTGTGTGTCATGTGCACCCCAATGATCGATCAGTACCCAACACGTACAGTACTGTCTACTGATCGATCTTCAAGAGACGCAGCAGCTTAGCAGCAGTAGCAGAGCATATCTACATTTGTCTGCTGCTTAGTCGTCCTTGCATGTATATAGCCATACATATGAGATCGATCTCCTTCATTCCTCACTCCAGCCTCAGCTGGGGAATGTGTGTGTGTGTGAAGAGAAGATCGATCGTGTCCATATGAGAGAGTAAAGCTAGGTAGAGATCGATGTCAGGAAAGGAGAAGAAAGCCGCAGCCCTAGAAGAGAAACTCCGGCTTCTACGCTCCGTTACAAAGTCAAGCGCGGTATATCATCTAGTACTACATACTTTCTAGTTATATCTACTAATTAAACCCCGCTAATAAGTTTCTACTGAAGTATAATGCAGATGACCGCAGTATGTACCATTTTAAAGTAGATGATTTCTCTCTGTGTTTTCTGAAATAGCTAGTATTTGATTTCTAGAGTTATTTAATTAGTTTTTCTTGTTCCTAAATTAATTAAACCTCTCACTGTCTTCTACGCGTACTACAAGAATCTCTATACCAACAAAAAAAAAGAAAAAGAAAGAGATGCTAACGGCATGTACTTGATGCATGGATATGGTGGTTGGGATTGGAAATGCTGATCCATTGTTTGGCCTTTCTTACATGATCCATCATTTGACCTTTCTTACACCACGTACGTGTCGGCTACCCATCGATGGATGGGGTTCATAATAAGTAGTACTAAATCAGGCATTTACCGTTCTCTTTTATTCCTGTGCGTATGTGGGCAAATAAATAACTCGATCAGGGAAATAAGACGTCCATCCTGGTGGACGCGTCGAAATACATCAAGGAGCTCAAGGACAAGGTCGAAGAAGCTGCATCACAGGCTGCTGACAGCACTGGTTCTGGGAGCTCCGCTGCCATGGCAGCGACGGTATGTACGACTATAGCTGACCTGCATTATATTGTTGTTGCAGAAATTAGATCGAGAAGCAATCGCATGCGACGCAAGCAATTTGTACGTATATATGTATATGTGTGTGCAGGTGAGCGTGTCGTCGGTGGAACTGGACAGCAGCAGCAGCGGCAGCAACAGATCAAGAGGATTCCGGATCAACGTGTCGCTGGAGAGGACCCGGCCTGGGCTGCTGGTGACCGTGCTGGAGGCCTTCGAGGACCTCGGCCTCGACGTCCTCGACGCCGACGTCTCCTGCGCCGACGCCGCCGCCTTCCGCCTCCAGGCGCTCGGATCCTCAGGCCTGCAGGGCCGGCGGCAGGGGGACGAGAGCGTGGACGAGCAGATGGTCCGCCAAGCCGTGCTCAAGGCCATCGCCAAATGCATGGGCGACGACGACGAGTAAGATCGAGACATTGATCGGGGCGCAGGCAGGATTCAGGAAACTGAAGAAACTGAAATCTGCATGCCTTTTTGGGCCTTGTGGAGCGCAAGCTTTGTGTTGGCCATTCAAGTTTCTACTGGTCCTCTGGTTTCACAATCGAACACTATATACTAGTACACTAGTACTACGTGTTAGTAGCTTGTAAAATGGTTGCTAGTATTTAATTTCCTACCCAAACTACTAAAGATGGTAGATGGGAAAGGGATAAGAAAACAGCCGTGCATCAGTAAAGATTACAAAAAAGGTAGTATGACGTACTAGTACTGTGCTAGCCTTCCAAGTTTATTGGAAGTTTTATTTCCATTATCAGACATCAGCATATTGTGGATTTGTGTTCACCCGTGTGTGTGTGTTGCATGAAGCTGAAGGTACAGACTTACAGTATGATTGCAAAGCAATGCATGGATGAGAACTGTTTTTTTAAGATAACGCATGGATGCGTTCCATTTAATTTCCATGCATGCATCGATCACACAGAGTCGTCGTTCAGAGTTTCAGACTATACACATGTACGTACAGCGGTACGTACAGGTCACTCACAACTAAAGATAAGCTCCATGTCCACAGCGCGTTCCGGGGCTCCACGCCCCGCCGCCTCCAGCTCCAGCTCCAGCCGCGCCGCGCCTCGCACGCCCGCCGCAGGAACTCCGCCGCCACCAGCATCGCGTGCAGCTGCCGCTCCTGCCACCGAGCGCGCCGGTGTCGCCACTAGCGCCCCCAGGCCACCGGGGTCGCCGGCGCCGTCACCTGCCTCCTCCCCCTGCCCCAAGACTGTCAATTTTTTGCAAGCACATATTTGTGCCGTGTTGACAGAAGAAACACAGTGAAATCCTTGTAGGTTCCACCACCATCTCTCCAAAAATCTACACCACGGCTTGTAGGACCGCCACCGGCAAGGCCGTTAGCCTGGAGGTGGAGCCATCCGACACGGTCCGCAACGTGAAGGCCAAGATCCATGACCGGCAGGGGATCATCTTTCAAGGCAAGCCGCTGCACGGCTGCGTCAGCCTCGCCGATTACAACGTCCACAAGGAGTCCACCCTGCACCTTGACCTCTGCTGCCCGAGGCATGGCGGGGGCAGCATGCAGGTCTTCGTGAGGGCGCTCTCCAGCGAGACGATCAAGCTCAAGGTAAGGCCATCTTACACGATCGGCGAAGTGAAGGCGATGGTTCAGAACCAGCAGAGGCTCTTCTTCGGTGGTGGCAACCAGCTTCAGGACTGGCGGACGCTCGCCGATTACGACGTTCAGAGGGAGTCCACCCTGCCCCTTGACCTTGGCATGCGTGTTTCCGTGAGCAGCTTCACTGGCCCGCAGGCCATCACGCTGGTGGTGGCGCCATCCATCTGACACGGTTGATGATGTGAAGGAGAGGATTCGGGGCCCGCAGACTCTCGTCTTCGACGGCAGAGAGCTTCAGGATGGGCAGACGCTTGCTGATGCCCATGTCAAGAGAGATTCCACGCTGCACCTTGACCTCTGCCTGCACGGTGGCAGTGCAGATCTTGGTGAAGTCGTCGTAAAAGACGATCATCCGGCCGGGCCGGGCCCCTCAGCAAGGCGGACAGCTAATAAGGATTTAATTTGAACTGTAATAAATTAAGGAGTATACTGTAGCAGATAGATGCGACATGCATGCTACGTGCTTGCTTAATCTTCAGCAAATGAGACTATGCATGTGATTGATCGATGGAGCTCTACATCATATCATGCATGCAATATGCAATCTTCTGTCTAATTAAAGGAACTACTGTTTTTTTAGACGATTGACGAATATATATATGGATGACAAAGGTACCTAGTCTCCCATACCATTTCCATGCATGCATCGATCACACTCAGAGTCGTGCAGAGTTTCAGACTATACACACATGTACGTAGCAAGTCACAACTAAAGATAAGCTAGCTGGCTAGCTCTAGCTGCTCTCAAGCTCTATTGCATGACGATCGATGACGGGGCCTTAGTCGTCCTCGTCGTCGACATCTTGGCGGCCAGCAGTGCGCGGGTGATCTCGACGCACAGCCCGGCGTTCCTACCGGCGAACTCCCCGTACTCGGCCGAGAACACCACCTCCTCCGCGTGCTCCAGCACCGTGCCCATGGCGCGCTCCATGAGCGCGGCGCTGGAGCTCAGCTCCGCGACCTCCAGCGTCCGCAGCGCGTTCCGGGGCTCCACGCCCGCCGCCAGCCGCGCCTCGCACGCCCGCCGCAGGAACGGCACGTCGTACTTGTCCGCCGCCACGAGGAGCGCGTAGTGCAGCCGCCGCTCCTTAGGGTCGGGGACCCCGCCGTCGCCTTCCAGCGCGCCGGTGTAGAGGAAGGCGAGGAGGAGGGAGAGCTCGTCGTGGGAGAGCTCCGGGAGGGAGATGGAGTCGCCGGCGGGGGCCTTGCAGCGCTCGTCGCCGGACAGCATGTGCCGGAACACCTCCGACCGCGCGGCCTGCGTGAAAGAATGGGTCGGACGTGGATCAGCTCGTGAGCTGGGCTTTGTTTATTTAATCTGCGGTAGAGGCCCGGCCCAGTTTTGGCCACTCACCAGGATGGCTTTGTGGGCTGGAATTGGGGGCCCGGTGCCGGGTTTCAAGAGGATGTCGGTGTGGAGCCCCTCCTCCCACGCTGACGCCAAGCCTTGCTGGAGGAAGGCGGCTCTCTGGTTGGTCTCTTCCTCCCTGGCTCTCATCTCCTTCACCTGCTCCCACGCATCTCTCAATCCCTGCATTCAATCAGAGAGAATTCAACGATTCTGTCAAATTAACTCTGTCGGCACATCACTTTCTAGCATCTTTGACTCTTCAAGAAGAAATCATTTCATCAAATGTTCAGTCGTTTAGTAATTGTCTGCTTGTGATATTCAGAATGTTTTTTTTTTCCCTACAAATGTGAAATAGCAGAACAGAGCTGTTGTTTCATGTTTCAGTGATCGCCGCTGTTTCCAAGGCAGTAAAAATGGAGAACGAAAATAAATGAGAAGCTACTCTGCATTGCAAATGGAGGGAAGTCTGAAGTCTGAACTGTATTTTTATTTTCAAGCATAGAAGCTTACTACTGAAGCATATGGTATAACACAGTTGCTGAAGCAAACTTGAAGCATTCGCATTAATTTTTTTTTTAAAAAGCCTTTCAGTTGAAGCATACAACGTCCTGCGATTGTGACACGCAGCTTACTACTGGGAAGGAACCAAACATCAACGAATCAAGTAACCAACGCGCCTTACGAGTTACAACGAAACGACATTATATTTAAATATAGCAGTACGGAAATCGATCAAGAAGAAGTATTAACAGCTGCAGTCTTGCTCCAGAAGCCGTGAGGAACGAACGAACAAGACAAATTATTTGATGAAGTCTTGTCACTCACCATGGTTGAGCTGTTAGGCTTCATCGACGCGACAGAACCACGGCCGCCATCTTCTTCTTGCTCACCATCCTTGCAGAGGAAGCCGATGATGGCCTTGGCGCCTTCATGGCAGGGAGCACAGATGGCGTTCCTCGGGAGCCTGTACTTGGACGCCATGGGGCTGCAGATGCAGCAATCCATGCCTCTCCTTCTCCTTCCTCTGGGCTCTGGCTCTGGCTCTGCAATGATGCTAACAGCAGGGAGCTGTTGTGCTGCCATTGTTTCGCGGTTGGGTGAGCGTATAAAAATGGAGGGAGAGGGAGGCCGGAACCGGAACGGCAGGGTGCATGGTGAGCTGCTGCAAGTTCATTTTCCGGAACCGGTAGGCGGTGGTTGCTGACGGAGACAATCAGGGGATTAAAATTCTCTCCTGGTTTTCATAAATGTGCAGCGCATGAACCATGAATGTCGTCGGTGCATGGACGTAGTACGCTTTTCTGTGTTATTAAGCAGGTCGACTAAACTGGCCTGTGGGCTGTGGCGAATAAATAACATCTTGTGCTTTCAAATGGAATGGTTGTTAGGCTAAACAGTACAGCAATCATGCAAAGATGTTAGTAGCAGACTAGGTAGCAGGGTTCAAGTTGGACACACAACACAAAGATTTCAGTTCCTCAGCAGAAAGAAGCAGGTAGAGGTATGGAAAGGCACAGTCTTAATTAGTTACAATTGATGCTTAGAGGCACAAGTAATTAAGAGCAGCATTGTCTTTGTGGATTAGTATACTCTAGTGCCAGCTTAGGTACAAGTACAGTTGTCTTAGATATACTGGCCAGGGCAACTACTGTGCACCTAACTAAAACAGCCTGTTCATGGAGTCTACCGTAGAGATGCATGCATGGTCCATCCATTGCGCTATTAATAGGGGCTTTACGGCATAATTAGTGCAGAGGAAATGAAGACCGAAAGTGCATAGCATCAGCACCTATAAAAAGATGATTACGGATACAAAAACTGCTAAATCTTAATTCAGCAGTGCAAAGGTCATTTCCGTCTTTTGATATCCGGCTTATATAATTTGCATACAAAATGATGATCGCGTCGAGATTTTTATAATAAAATGAGCGAAGGGAATAATCATTCACGGGCCACCAGAAAGGTTGAGAGGGACTTTTGTAACCTAAAAGCAAGAAGAGACTTAATTTTTGTGGTGGGAAATGGAAGATGTGGACGGATGTTGGGAACTTGGAGGGTGGCACGCTTACGGGATTATATTATATATATGCTGCCATAACAAGGGTTACGTGCTAACCACTAGCCTCCCGCTCACCCGACACGAGGGCCCTACCAAGCTCTTTCAAAGCCATGCTATAGCAGAGAGAGAGACCACAAGAACAGTACATAGTCCTGGAACTTGCTACTAGGGAGAAAAACACTTTAAAAAAAACGATGCTCAAGTATATATCACTGCAAAAAAAAAACATGTCATCACAGGACTTTTTTTTTTAAATCACACTTTGTTTTGACACACTTTTTAACAAATAAGAAAAAGAAGAGGATTACTGTCGTCGTCGTCTATTGGGCTTCATGGGCCGTGCAATTCCTCCTCGAAATCCTCTCATGGAGTGGGAAGGTAAGATCATAGGAGCCGCGGGCGCGGCGGTGTCTTCCTCGCGAATCCTCTCGACTCGAATCCCTTTCCTACGCTCGCCTCTGCTCTTCCCGCTCTCCGCGAATCCCCCGATCCCAATCCCCCCCCCCCCCCCCTTGCCCCATTCCCTCGACGCGGGGCGCCGCCTCCCGATGAGGCCCACCACCAGCAGCGCCGCCACGCCACCGGGCTCGCCCGCCGCCGCGGGGCCGTCGAGGCCCAACTCCGCCGCCAAGCGCCAGCGGAAGGCCGCGGCGGCGCGGCCGCTGGGCGACGTCACCAACCTCCTCCTCCTCCCCCTGCCCGAGACCCCGGCGCCAACCAAGCCCAGGAGAACTGCCCGCCGGCCCACGCCCGCCTCCGCCTCCGCCTCCGCCGCCTCCTCCAACTGCTCCTCCACCGCCTCCGTCACGCCCGCGCCCAAGCCTTCGTCCGCCGCAGGTGGGTGCGCCTTCCTTCGCTGCTCGGCTGGGCTGGGGTTTCTAATGCTGCTGCTGCTGCTCTTGATTCGCAGTCCTCGAGGCCCAGGAGGAGCGCAGCGCGTTCGGGTCGCCGGCCATCTCCACCGTCTACGCGAGGCGAGGGGCCCCCGGGGCGGGATCAGCGAGGAGGAACCCCGCCGCCTAGCAAGGGCAAGGCGCCCGCTGATGCCGCTGGGCCGGCGAGCTGCCCCCCTCTGGGAAAATCTACAAGGTGAGGTCGCTTCGCTTAACTGGGTCACACAGAGCGCCGCCCTTGTGCTAAGTTTAAGTTGTAGGAGAACCTATCAATCATCCTAGTCGCTGCGTGTTTTTTAGTTTTGTGCGGGAACTGCAAAGCACAGCTGACTGACTGACTCTGTAGAATGCCCCTCGATTCGTAAGGGCATAACCGTATTGGAATCAGTTAGAATCACTGTATGCTTGTATCAGGCCTATACATTGTGTGTGCTCCTGTAATGTAACCCTGCAGGCTCATCCACTTCCAGTATGAATGTTGTCTGTAGTTTCATTAGCCTTCAGGACACGATACTAAATTCAAAACCAGTTTTAGTCACCAAGAGTTCATGGCCTGACTACTCATTCCAGGCTTCTCCTGTCTGAGATATTTCTGTTTTGGTTCTTGTCAGATGATGGAACTGCCTTAACGCTCTATCATTAGAAGCTTGCATGCTTACTGTAAAATGCCATCAACTCTGACACATTTCTATGAGAATGAACTTATCTTCCATCGTGTTGCATGTTGCAGGATAGTGATCCTGTAATTCATCCTATTTCATCCATATCCGATGGTTACAATCCAAGTGCATTTTGTTTGCTAAAATATTGAACTGATTTCTTCTTCCAGGAAGAGCACCATGGCTCATGCTACCCGGCCTGTCTCTTCTTCAGCTCCATGCCATGAAGCTAAGAAAAAGAAAGTAAGCAAGACAAAATCTGAGTGCATTTCCTCATAACAATCCCTACAAAGTTTTCTGCTATTCTGACTACTGACTGGTATCATTTGTGCTCTCTTTACGGATCAATACATTGAAATGCCATTACGCTTGTAATCACAAACTCATGGTTTTCTTTTCAAGCTTTATCATGTGGTGCAGTAATATGTAACTATTAACTAATAGATCATGTGCCTGCAATAAGGTCCATGACTCATGTTAAAGCTTGACTTTCGTGTTCCTTTGCATAAGTGCATCTATCCTGAAAAGTTTCTGAAGATGTAGTTCTGCTCTTTAAGATGGCCGTAAGTTCATGTATAGGTGTGCACCTTTTAGCATTTTATTATAGATAATGTATTTTCGTATCATTTTGTACTGTAGGATTGGTTTACTCCATTGCAGTTCTACAATATAAGAGCCTATATTCCATACATGGGCTAGGGGCATGAAGAGAGTTGCTGTGGTTATCTAGAAAGAATGCTGAATGCTGTTCAACTTTCTGATATCTTGCAATTTCTGAAACAGAAGCGGTCATGTTCAAGCACGCCCAAGCTTCCAGAAGACTTTGTGAAGAAGCAGAGAGCATACTTTGCAGAGGTGGACGCGTTTGAACTGCCAGTGGAAGAGGTCTCGGAATCTGATCTGGAGTGAAAACTGAAGCTGATCCATGGTGTGTATATCGCCTTCTCTAATGTACAGAAGTAGAGTTTACTGCAGAGTTACTCTTACAAGGCAGCGGTGGGTTCTGGGTTCTGGCAGTAGCAACGGAGATCAATGTATAGGTAGCTAGCTATCTACTTGTAGCACGGCTTATGGCACACCAGTGTACCGTCGGTGAATGCCTCAGTAGACCACTAAATGCTCCTGTTAATTGTCCAAGACCATAGTTATAGACCGCAGTATAGCAGTACAGCAGATGCTGAGATCTGGAAGAAGAGGGCTGTTTTCCACTGTTTTGAGGAGCCGATGAGCTGGTCTGTTTCCCTTGCCCCTTGTAAGTTTCTTCTTACGGAAAATGCCGGTATGGATGGAATGGATGATGATGGTTGGAGTGCAGTTGGTGCTTCAGCTCTGGGTGTGCGGGACCGGAAACCAACCGTACCCGAGTGACTTCGAGTGGCTCTTTTGTCTTTGTCGCTCTGTGTATATACTCGAATAACTCAACGGGTTGATATTTAGTTCTGATGCTCGAATCACCTGCCTCACATGTTGAGCCCTGTATGGTTGATGTTTCTTTGTTAAGTGTACAATCTCAGTATAATTCTGGTGGTGCAGCGCTAGCACTGAAGACAATTTGTTCTCTCAGTCTGCGCCTTTGCTGTTGCTACCAACATCTCCCACCCTCAACTCTCAGTACACATAACCCTGAATCTCGGTGCAGCGGTCTGAGTTAGTCCACGGGCATGCATGGTCGCACTGATCAGGCCATGCGCAATATATAGATGCTTCTCTGACTAGGACTCCTTTGACACAGCAAAGGGCCGTCTTTGCCTCTTTTCTGCGTATATCGACATTTCACGCAAGAAATAGAACCAAAGAATAAGAAAAAACCTGAATCTGAGGTTGATGATGGAGATGACAAATCGACAACAAAATACTCTGTATACTTGCAGAGAGTAAAGCAAATACTGAAGACAAAAGAAACAAACCGATACTTTTAACACCGAATAGAAGCTTCCCAAGTTTGGGGGATTTCCAGACACGAAACACTAAATTGTCTACTAGAGTAGCACTTCTTTTTTTATTTCCCCCTTGTAATACCTTATTAACTCACTCCTGAAGAGAAACATGCCTGATTCTGCCCAATCTGTTGACAAAGCAAGATTCGGCCAGATCGAAACGGTTCACACCTGACCTGACTGACTTGAGGCTATGACCAAACTCGTTGACACTCAGCTCTCACTTATGAGGTAGTACTCTATGTGGTACAGAGGCACTCCAGTTTGGAGACAGTTTATTTATTTTGCTTCTCGACGATCATTTGCCGCCAAAACTGTTCTTAATGTACCTCGCTAGTCAGCATCTACTGCTCTGCACTCAGCAGCAGTTCCTAAATGGTCCAATGCGATGCCACACCACCTCCTCCTCCTAAAAAAATGAGTCATTCATGATCCATGAACAAGCTTCAATTTGAACAATTACACTGCATAAACGCTGGTTTTTAGTGCATCATTAGTGTATTTGAAAAAAAGGTTATATGAAATTAAAGCCACATCTTTAGTGCATCCACATAATTACATACCATTACCAACATAATTAACACACGGCCGGTCATCAATGTAAAGAATAAAGCTCACCTTATTAACATTCTACCCAAACATACCGTTACCTTAGAACGTCGAGTAGGACACGACATTAAAAGCATGGAGGAATCCACCATCCTCGTGTTTTCCTTCGTCTTCCTAGCTCTGGCCACCATCATCGCCATGCCCGGCGTTGACGCCTGCACAAACATCCCGTCCATGGACATCATCAGCGCGTGCCATCAGGCGAGCACGAGCCCGCGCATGTACGACCTGTGCACGAGGACGCTGAGCGGCGTCGCGAGGGACAATGGCGAGGTCCTGACGTACGCGCTCGCGGCGGCGACCGCGGCCGCGCGGTCGTACGAGTCCACGGCGGCGGCCGTGGCCGACAACGTCTCCGGCGAGATGAAGGCGGCGTGCGAGGAGTGCGAGAGCAGGTACGGCGCCGCGCGGAAGCTCGTCGGCCGCGTGGTGGGCAGCCTGGAGGGATGCTTCTTCGACGACGTCGAGGCCGAGTGCGTCGACGCCGTCGCCGCCGTCGACGACTGCGCCACCGCGGTCATGCTTGTGAACCCCGGCGTGGCCACGCCGCTCCACGGCATGGTGCTGGATGACCGGGACAGGACCGTGCTCGTTTTACGGCTCATAAGCCTGTTTGTTAGGAAGAACTCAACAATATAATGATGGCCGGCGCACATCTAAATAAGCTAGCAGGTTTGTTTGGAAAAATTCTGGCAATGTGTTGTATATAGAGCGAATTCGCACATCAAATGGGTGCTTGTTTCAGTCGTATGGCAGTTTTATTAATTTTTTGAAATAATTAGAAAAATTTACTTACTAACTCATACCTTTTCAGTTTAGAAAGTGCTAAAACATGCAGTTTTGAAGCTGTCAGATCAATTGTTACCAGAATGCTCAGAAGCATCCCTTTCCGCCAGTCAGAATTTGCGAAAAGGAGTTAGTTATGGTACCTACTAAGTTCTGCTTTGGTGTTAGATGAATCCCAATGACCCAGCAATCAATATTGCACTCTCGTGTAATTTCAAAAACCCCCAACTCCATTTGATTCAGCTGATGGAGACTTGACTCAAACCATGTGACCAAGGTATACATCATGTCCGAATTAAATCGCCGCTAGATAGTACGGTCGCTAGTGCATTTCCCCCATTTCTTTCTTTTTACAGAAACGAAACTAGAGAACCGTGAATTCCTTGAGTTAATGGGCCACAGCCCAGGTAACCTCCCCAAAATCCACCCAAAACCGAAAGCTGACAATTTCTCTCTAGTACGTCTTCCGAGGATCAATGTGGATTCTTCAGAAAAGGAAAATGCAATTGTTTTGCTAGAATTTCTCAGATTTCTCCTTTTGGTTTTAAGAAAAGGTGGAATTGGGCCTTAATAGCTAACACAAATGAAAAGTATTTAGCTAATACAAATGAATTTTTTCCATTGTATGAGAAATATGCATATGCTTTACTTTGATGATATATCTAAAGTGCTCTCTATAATTAATTAAGCCGATATATGGATATATAAAAACTAAGGTGGTAGTCAAATAAAGTTGCATGCCTATGTCTTTGGAGGGAATACTTATGTACAATCATGCAATCGACAAATCTTTTCCTCCGATTTAGTTCACTAGTATGTCAATCGTGTACAAAGCACTGGCGTATATTTATATTTGAGACCGACGATTAATCAAAATTCTATTATTCAACATCTCTCTGTATCTATACATATTTTCTATCTTATCTACCTCTAACATGCACTAATTACCATTTATATTTTATAATGGTACAGTGATCAATTCTATGCAAATTTAGGGGGTTTCTTTTAATTTATCTTTCATAATTGCATAATATATAATTTATATATAAATATAGGGATGCTTTACTTCATATTTCATAACAGCATGGCTTTGTAATTTAGGTGCAAATTTATGGGTTACTTTAATTCATCATTCACATTAGCATAGTGGGTAATTTATGTGCAGATTGGGGAGTTATTTTAATTCATCTTTTATAATAGCATGATGGATAATTTATATGTAATTTAGTGGGTTATTTTAATAGACCTTTCAATCTTTCATAATGGCATGGTGGGTAGTTTATATGCAAATTTAGGGGTTACTTTAGTTGACCTTTCATAATAGCATGATGGGTAATTTATATGCAAATTTAGGGGTTACTTTAATTGACCTTTTATAGTGGCATTGTCAATAATTTTTTTAAAATATAATAGATTTAATGGCTAGTATTATTAGTGGGTATCTGATAGCCGAGCATATATTTTTATTTTTGTGAGAATTTCTACAATTTATTTTTCTAGCGTGTGTGCGCATCGTAATTAGTGTTTTTAACCTCTAAATAGTAACAATATGAGATGGCCTCATGTAGAAGTGTCAAATAATTAGCACTGGATCCCCGAGGTATGAAACACCAAATATACTATCCAAAATTATGGCATGTATGATGATATAATAATACCATGTAAGTAAGTTTACAGAGCTTTTCCGTGGTGACAACTGACAAGTGAGCCGTGAGCGCTATTATATTGCTTGCTAAAGTTTAACATGACAATTTTGACGGGCCGGAATGTAAACATGCTGTTAGTTGGCTGAAACTTAAAGAGTAGACAAGCGGCATTGGAAAGTCAAGCGTCAAAATCGATCGTGCATACAGCTAGCTAACTGCACTGTCTGTCAAAAAACTGCCCACCGTTGACAAAAGGAGCTTGGGTTTCGCTAGCCATATATAAAGTACAAGTAATATATAACAATATAATTTTGCTTGGTTCGAAGGCCGTCGTCCGGCGTGCGTCGTCAAAAGGTGTCAAGATCATACAGCTGCTGCTTGCCATGCACCACAAAGACTACGACGACGACGACGTCGACCTACTCTTACAATCCGCAGAATCATCTGCTGAATCTCCATGCTGCAGCTGAGGTCTTCGGCCTTTTTACCCTACTGAAGCTGCATGCTATAGTCAAAAGGATTTTGGATGTGGTATGTAACTGGAAAATTAAGAACTTGAATTTTATTTCTAGATACATGGCATGTCGTCATGAATGTAACTTCAGACCTGTAACGGCCATTCGAGTGGATGTTGATGAGGAGAAAGGCCGGCTGGCGTCCATCAGTTTTAATTAATTTATAGGTTTGATGAGATCCCATATAATCCCTGTAATCTGCAACAGTTCTGTACCCCGGATCAGTGTACAATCTGATTTGATTGGTAGAGCTAGCTTACCTTACACTTTGTTTAGCTTTTTTAGGTGGGCTATGAAATCAGCGTCATCAGGCTTGTCAAATCAGTGTACAATCTATCAGCAGACTAGCCATCAGCATTGTCAATGTAAATTTATTTGCCTACTACACCAGCTGCTAGCCTCTAGTGTGATGTTAACAACATATAGGATAGCACTATAGTTCAGTAATTATTTAATAAAATATAGAAACATCTAGATGTTAACGTTAGATTTTAACCATCCTAATAATAATAGCATTGGATTTATTTTGTTTTCTAAAAAGGATATCCACCTGTAACTCCATAACAATAAGTTTTACTTTACATAATTTTAATTTATACATTTAAAATATTATAAGATATATACATTGATACAAATACATACACAATAATTCTTCTTAACAACAAGAGAAACAATCTATTTTTTGAGAGAGGGAGCGTGCCAAATGGTAAGATATTTTGATCTGTAGGTGATTTATTAATCTATGGACATAAAATGCTTATCTTAATCTTAATATTACTAATTAGAGGCTCCTTTTGAGCCTCTGCATTAATTCCCTCTAGACGCGCTAAGAAATAAATCCTAGAAATTCTTACGAAAATCAAAAACATCCGTCCGTCCATCATGTAGCTCTAATAATAGTAGTCATTAGATTTATTATATTTTCTAAAACAGTTACCCATATGCTATTATGAAAAATGTAATAAAATAACTCTATAAATTTATGTAAAAATTACCCACCTATGGCATTACGAATATGAATTAAAATAACTCCCTAACTTTGCATAAAAATACCCACCATACCATTATAAAATATGAATTACACAACCCCCTAAATTTGCAATAAATCACTCATTAGTGCCATTATAAAAGATAAAATAAAATAAGCCATAAATATGCATAGAAATTACGCAATATGCCATCATGAAAGATACATTACAATAATTCTTGAATTTGTATATAAATTATACACAATGTTATTACAAAGGGTTGACAGACTAGTGGCTCCTAATTAATACCCTAGCATGTGCAAGAACATATCTTGCTATCACTAATTTAAGGCTTTAGGACTAGTACCTTACTATTAGTAATTTAAAGCTTTAAATAATATAAGGCTCTATTTACAAAACATTGTATAAGAAAGGATAAATGGAAAAAGTTTATATAACCTCCTGAGGTTTGGAGGTGCGGGCACATAACACCATGAAGTTTAAAACCGTGTAAAGAGCACATTAAACTTTGATGGTTGGTGCAAATCACCCCCAAGCGGTTTTCAGGGCGGTTTTGCCACACTGGACGCCACCGTGGCACTCCCCCGCCATCATGGCACTATGGCCCGCCTGTTAGCCTCCCACCCGTCTCCTTCCTCTGCCTGCCTCTTCCACCCGCTTCCCGGCTGCCGCCGCCGTCGTCGGTCTCGTCTTCCCTGGCGTGGGCAAAAACCGCCATCATCTGCTGAAGACGTCTTCTCCGAGGCCGTCGACACGCGCCTTGGATGCGGCACTGGGCGTGGAGGCCGCCGGCGCGGGGGTCCAAGGTGGCGTGGGCCTAGGAGGCGAGCCACAGGCCCCAACCGCCAGGCGGCCGATGCGGGACTTCTTCGCTGCCTGGCTTGGCCACCGTTCGCTCTCCGCTCCTCCCGCTGCTCCGCCGCACGCTCTCCTCCTCGTCTGGCTCCTAGGACAACCCTGCTCTCCTCCGCTGCCGCAGGCCGTTGAGGCCCACTTCCAGGCGCATTGGTCCGCGCTCAACGCCGCCGCACGCCAGGACCCGGAGTCATCCGCACCGTCTCCGACTGATCCGGCGGGCCTAGGAGGCATTCTTGGTTGAGCTCAAGGGCATCGCGCTCGAGGCCAACAAGGAGCGCGCCGGTGGTGGGAAGCCCCTGGGCGGGCAGCCCGCTAGGGACTCCCCGAGGCCATCGCGCCATCCCCGACGACCTCTCACGCGCGCTTCCCCTCTGTCGGGGTCGCCGGAGCCCTCGCCGGGGCCGGTCCCATCCTCGTGTCGCGCTGGAGAAGAAGCAAGGCGGCTGGAGGAGTAGGGAGGGGTCACTGGCCACGGGGGGAGAAGAAGTAGGGCGGCCGCGGCCGGCTCAGGAAGCGGCTGCCGTCGAAGGTGGAGGAGCCGGTGGAGGAAGACATCCCAGCCTTTTGCCCCCACCAGGATGCCCTGACAAGTGGGCCATAGGCCAGCGTGGCGGGGAGAGCCAACGTGGCCTGCAAAACCGCCTTAGAAAACTGCCTTGGGGTTCATTTGCACCAAACGTCAAAGTTTAGGGTGTTCGTTACACGGTTTTGAAGTTGGGGGTGCTATGTGCTCGTACCTCCAAATCTCAGGGGTCATATAAACTTTTTCCGAAGATAAATTCTAGAAATATAATTCTCACATCAATAAAATAACATTTGGCATCAATCCATTCCGATGACATGATTTAAATTAAACTCTCAATTTTCATATAAATTACCCACTACAATACACTATTATGATATATGATTTTAAGTTAAACTCTATGTTTTCATATAAATTACTCTCTCCAAGTCCGAATTAGTTGTCGTTTTAGAAAAGCTAGAAGTCAAACTTTTAAAACTTTGACTACATATAATTTCTATATTATTTAATTTTAAATCTTGAAAATCATATATAGATTTGTCTTAACAAGTATTTTCATAAAAATATAAATTTTTTATAATACTTATTTATATTTTAATAAAAAGCATTGGTCAAACTTATATTTTGGAGACCGTGTTGATGTCCAAAACGACAACAAATTCGGACCTATAGGGAGTACACATTATGAGTTATGACACTTATAGAAGAATATTTAAAACAATCCCCTAATCAAAATATACAATGCGCACATTTCTTATTATGATCGATGACCCCCTAAATAGTAAATACTGACATGAGCATTTATTAATGGATGAAGAAACAAGCTGGAGAGTGGAAGTTGGCGATTTTGATTAGTTGTAAGACCAATTTATCTATCGATTACTAGTCCAAGTCGAAGCATGGACGGTGTAATAATGCTCTGCAGTGACAGAGATGGCTAAACTGGTTACCTGCGGACCCTGCTTGCTAGACACAATGAACAAATAATGATCCCTGTCGTCGCAAGTGACTGATCAGTGATGGCTACTGACGAACTAATGGATCGACACAAAATCTCTGCAGGTCAGCGACATTTCATCGGTTTAGTAGCTCGATGAAGAAATGAAAAGCACATCTGCAACATATATCCTTGATCCCTTTAGAGGAAACACGCACGCATGATTAGTTGTTTTCGCTGCTTCTGTTTTTTTTTTTTACGAACTTCGCTGCTGCTGTTTATATAGTTTGGTAGTATCATCTACTCCTTTCAACATTTTTTTAGTATCATGTGGATGCAAAGCAATGGCCATATATATTAATGCCGAAAAATTGAAGGAACTTGGCATGAAAAGTAGGAAGGAACTAATCTGCTCCGTCACAGCTAGCGGCAGCACTTCATTTAGAAGAAACTCGTACCGTCCTGTTTTTGAATATTTCTCGTCTGCTAATTCATTTTTAAACTAAAATACGATAAACAAAAAAATGGAGGGAGTACTGCGTTTATACATTGTGATGTGACTTTCTTAACATAATTAATATAAAAAGCATACCCCAAATTGAATGATTTCCAGCGACGGTTAGTCTCGAGTTGTAGCTAAGCAGCATTTGGAGTCTTCTCCATCGGTTTTTTTTTTACGAATACGCAGGAGAGCTGCGCATCTTTGTTAAAAGAAAAAGAAGAAGAAAAAGTTTACAAATACAAATACGACCACAAGGGCCACACCGCTGAAAGCGGTTAGGGGCTAGTGACCTATTACACGCCAAGTACACAACCAAGGGACGTAGCACCAGCCCTAGACCAGTCACTACCTACGAGCTTAATGGTGCTTACTACTACGCTCACCGCTGAAGCATCCTCCCGAAAGCACCTCGCATTGCGTTCTTTCCAAACTTGCCACGTGACTAGTGCAAACAGGGAGTCGCCACCCTGCCGCTGATCGCTAGGCCACAGCCCTCTGATCCTATCCCACCAATCTAGAATGCCGTCACAACCAACCGGGGACGGGCAAGCAATCCCGAGCGGGGCGAGCACCGTGCTCCAAACCTCTATGGTGAAGGAGCAACTGCAGAACAGGTGGTCACCGGTCTCTTCTTCGGCATCGCAGAGGAAGCACTCCACCCTAGCGTCAAGTCCATGTCTCCGGCGTCGATCTCCTGTCCAATGACGCCTGCGCCATACGAGCCAGAGAAAAATCTTTACACGTACGTCTTCTCCATCGTTTTGGATTCGCTTGAATTGGAAGCAATTAATTAAGAGGAAATAATTGTCAAGTAGAATATAATGCCCAAATAAAAGTAGACGATTGACACGGTACTGTTTAGTAGTGAGTGCTTGGCCGGGTTCCACGTGGCCAAGACCCCAGACCCGGCCATAGTGGGTAGTTGTTGGGTGTGTGAACAGTGAACCATACCTAATGGCTTTTATCATATTCTTTTGACCATAGCACTTAGAAACAAACAAATACTGAATCTAGCATTGCAGATATCATTTCAGTATGCAGGGTATGTGTGCATGCGGCATGGTAGAAACTTGAGAGGGTTGGATCAGTTGGACTTGTTGATCCGGAGCTGATAGATTTACATGGTTGTCCTATCCGCAACAACATCGCTTCGACGCAAATTAAAACATTCTCACTCAGAAGGGAGACTGTTGACTCCTGGCCTGCTGGTCATGCATATGATGCTTGTGGCAACTTATTAAACTAGTGCCGACAGGACAAATGGAGGTAACCAACCAACCATGCATGTATGCATGGAGAAAACAGAGCATGATGAGGCATATAGTAGCATATTTTATCCTGCTACGCCGCCGCAGAGTCACGGCCGGCATGCATGCTGTAAAGCTTGGAACGAAGGAGACTTTGGACTAGTAGTTGTAGTTGGATAGCAGAGGCAGAGCAGTTGGGGTGCCATACAAAGTTGACCATAGCCCGTGCATGTCTGTCTGCAGCATCTTCTATGGTGATTCGTGAACCACATCATATGAGATGCCCAGCTGGTTGAGCAAATTAAGCCGGATAAACCCCGCCCCATCAGAGCAGAGGTGTGTCGTCGTCAGATAAGAAACGACGACTGAAGGGAAGGGCTAGCTGATCCATGATGATGGGATGGCCATATATCAGGCCAGCTAGCACATTAGTACTGTACAACGTACGTCTAGACGTGTGGGTTCCTACGAAAAGGGCAGGCCGGCAGATTGAGTACGTAGCTTTACTACTGATGAGCTTTACGTGCACGTTTGCTAGGTGCTAGTCCAGAGGCGGTCCAAGTGTTCCTATTCACCAGAACCTCAAGACTGATGCGCATGCAAGCAAATGTATATGCATGCTGTGTCCTATACTATACGGCTTTGCTACAGTAGTGGCTGGCATGCATGCATGCATGCAGAGTGGCGATGATTTCTTCTTTCTGATGAATGATGATGATCTTAGTTACAAAGTCAGAGCTGGCCGGCAATCAGCTGTGGCAGGCTTCAACGAACTCCGATGTCTGTATTCCTTGAAGCTAGCGTTACGGCAATCAGTATTATATTAGTTAGTGACCCTAGGAGGACTAGCTGGTGTGAAACGCGTGATTCCTGCTAGCTGTGTGTGTGTGCGCGCGCGCGGCCAACACACGCACGCCTTCGCCTTCGCCTTCGCCTTCGCCCGATTATTATTGTTCGCTTTTCAACTCAAAGTCCAATGGACGGACAACGCGGAGTAGGTGACGACGACGATATATATACATCCATATATACAGACGACCAGTATACGCATATGATGTGTGCGTGCATATTTATTGGACGATGAGTGCATATTATACGGCTACCTGTACGTACGACACTGTAGTAGTAGTAGTTAGTTACGTAGCTTATACAGGCCAAGCAGTAGTCCCAGGGTCAGGATCTGCTATAAATATCAGCATCGTCCACACCATCTAGACGTACCCAAGGCAACAAGGCAATAAGGCAAGACAAGCACACTAGATAGGTGTAGCTGCTATCTGCATCAGTGCATCTTGCTCACCGATCGAGATGGCTGCAGCTGCAACAAGGCGCGTCGCCGCTCTCGCCGCCTTGCTCCTGGTAGCGCTGGCGGGCACCTCGTCGGCGCAGCTGTCCACCGGCTTCTACTCCTACTCGTGCCCCGGCGTGTACGGCGCCGTCATGTCGGTGGTGGAGTCGGCCATCGCCAAGGAGAAGCGCATGGGCGCCTCCATCCTCCGCCTCTTCTTCCACGACTGCTTCGTCCAGGGCTGCGACGCGTCGCTGCTGCTGGACGACACCCCCAGCTTCCAGGGCGAGAAGATGGCCATGCCCAACAACGGCTCCGTCAGGGGCTTCGAGGTCATCGACGCCATCAAGGCCGCCGTCGAGAAGGTCTGCCCCGGCGTCGTCTCCTGCGCCGACATCCTCGCCATCGCCGCAAGGGACTGCGTCGTCACCGTAAGTAGTACTCAGCATATAGTGTTGCAAGCTGATCGACGATCAGCAATAACACTGCTAATTACTGACGAACTGCACGTGCATGTATGCATGTAGCTGGGCGGTCCCAACTGGGACGTCAAGCTTGGCAGGAGGGACTCCACGACGGCGAGCTTCAGCGGCGCCAACAACAACATCCCGCCGCCGTCGTCGGGGCTGGCCAACCTCACCTCCCTCTTCGCCGCGCAGGGGCTCTCCCAGAAGGACATGGTCGCGCTCTCTGGTACATACCTCTTGCTATATTGGTAGACACTTGGATCACCAACAGAATGGGTACGGCCTCAGTTTTGACTTAATTAGCGCTCTCCATTCACATATCTCAAGCCATATGGCATGGACACAATTACTCTATAATTATTTACACTGCGCCAACGGTTGAATTGGGGGCTAAGTAATCTTCATTGTCCGTTATATTTTTAATAACATATATAAAACATGACACGTTCAGAAGTTGGTACAGCGTAGGCATCGATGCAATGACAAAAAGTTGGTAAAGGTGACGGTGACTCCCCGGCCCTCAGGTTGTCGACGACGGTATTATATTATATTATATATGGGTTTCTGGAAGAAAGAAAACTAGTAGTAGTTGTGTGTGCAAAAGCCTTTGAGTTTTTTTCTCATGCTATAAACCTGCGGATCGATAATATAATGGCGACTTCAACGAACTCGCTCTAACTTAGCCGTGTCTATAGTTGAAAGATCAGTACCAGCTTAATAATTCTATGGTATATATAGTAGTATATCAAAAGCAAGCACATAATAAACCGATGATCGATTAAAGTCGACAGTCGACATCTTCCATCTCGATTAAAGGCGGTTCAGTACACAGCTACGCCAGCCACATACAGTATCTTGTTCCTTTTGCCTCTCCATCTCACAACAGGAATCCAATACTACGGTTCAGGTGCTCACACGATCGGGCTGGCGCGCTGCACCAACTTCAGGGCCCACATCTACAACGACACCGACATCGACGGCGGCTTCGCGAGGACGCGGCGGTCGGGGTGCCCCAGCACGTCGGGGCAGGGCGACAACAACCTGGCGCCGCTGGACCTGCAGACCCCGACCGTGTTCGAGAACAACTACTACAGGAACCTGCTGGCCAAGAAGGGGCTCCTGCACTCGGACCAGGAGCTCTTCAACGGCGGCGCCACCGACGCGCAGGTGCAGTCGTATGTCAGCAGCCAGAGCGCCTTCTTCGCCGACTTCGTCACGGGCATGGTCAAGATGGGCGACGTCACGCCGCTCACCGGATCGGCGGGGGAGATCAGGAAGAACTGCAGGAGGATTAATTAAGTAATTAATCAGTTAAGGGAGCTGCTGTACGTTGATGAAATGATGAGGGTCATCATCAGTAGTCATGTTCATCAGCAACTTCAATTCGGTCGTAGCTCTGATATCTGAATTTTGGTTATCTGCATGCAATTGTGAAGTCATTGCGTTGTATCGATGTGTTCACATGTCGGTTTATTTGGTCAAATAATGAAATGAAAATCACTACTTGTTGTCTGCATCATCTTCTTTTGCAGGTAGACTTTTTTCCAGCGCGACATCGCCCCATCTCGTATGCATTTGCATAGGACATATACTACTCGCTAAGTACAAAGTCTTGCCTTTTCCTCAAACAAACAAACAAACAATTGAATAAACTGTCGGTTGATGATTTGCCTCTCTTATTTAATTTGGGGACATGCACCAAACAACTACTAGTAACTGAGAGTAGGCAAAGTCGTTGCGGCCAGACGATACATAGGGCAAGTTTATTGGTTGGCCACTATCCTTGCCATAACGCAGCTAGGTCAATCATAGGCAAAGTGTGGCTTGGCACAAAAGAAGTAGAATACATAAAAGTCATCCAAATGGAGCCTAGATCAGTTAACTAACCATAATATACTCCCTCCGTTTTTTCTTTCTTTCACGTCGGGCAGCTCGTGTTTGACTTAACCAGCGTCATACAAAGCCGAACGAGGGTAATACCATGCATCTTCTTTATCCCACCCAATTCGATCGATTACTAAAATGGAAGAAAACACAAACACTTAGTTGCCTTCTTATAATTTACTGTTCGTATTTTTTTTTAATAATATATAGTGCATCACTTGCCGCCTTGCTGCTCGTTTAATTCCTTCAGTCAGGTACAAGTCAGTGAGTCAGAGCAGCTAGCTACTCTATATATGACCTGTGCTAGTGGTATATACATACTAGTCGCCCTATGCATGTGTTGTTGTTTACTTGTTCTTGTTGATTTTTCTGATGCTGCTGGCTGCTGCATGCCGAAGCTAGAGGCTGGAGCCGCCTGGAGGCACCAATCTTGGGTGAGAAATGGTGCTTGGTCATTAGGTTCGGTATCACTCCAATCTGATACAACGCTCTGACAAATTAAATACGGAGTAATTTTCAAATACTCAGAGTCAGTTGATTTGCTGTTTTCTCCTGTCCATATCTTAATCTTAATAATAATGAAGGTGCTTGTGCCATCTCTCGTCAAGAAAACACAGTTCCTTGATTTAGTATCCTATGTATGTCTATATAGATGGAGGTGACTAAGATCTAAATATGCCTTCACAACGTGCCACATCAGCAGTAATTAAATTTCATGCTCGGAAATACAGTAAACAGTAGTTAAATTGTAAAACAGTACTAGCGTACAGGCCGTCCGTTTCCGGTTCGCGACCCTCACGATCCCGAGCCGTCACCCCTCGGTGCATACAGGTCATCCGTCGTCCGCCCCCTCCTCTCCCCTTCGCCACCCCGCCTCCTCTGTGTCTCTCCTCCTGCCGCTTGACTGGAGCAGCCGCACCCCTCACGTGCCATCGCCCCTCCGCCTGCTCTATGTTTCTCCGCCTGCCGTGGAGGAGCAGCTGGCCGGCTCGTGACCATTCCTCCCACATGCGAGGCGCTGAACAGCTACGGCCTCGCGCCCGACGATATCGCCAAGTCTGCCACATCCTTAGCGCCGTCATCATCTTCCTACACTACAGGCAGGAAAAGCTCGAGCTCCTACATCCCATAGTAGAAGAGCACGCCTCCTGTGAGGACAGCTCAGGGCTAGGATCGCGGAGGCATTGTGGCAATGCTCCTTATCATTTTTTTTCTTCCTTATGTGCAAGGAAATGCTTAAAGCTCATGTCTCTCTCTGTTCCATCTTGTGCTCCCAATGCAGCTTCAGAAGATGAAAGTTGATCATCTGCAGAAGGAGCAGATAGAGGAGCCCGCGGTCCAGCAGCTTCAGGCGGAGGTCAGCGGCCTCAGACAGAAGATTCAGGAATATAACAAACAGCGGATGGCGCTGCGAGCAAGAGCGAAAGCGGTGGAGGAAAAGAAAGAGGAGATCCGCAGCAAGGTGTTGAGTCCTGCTCCTGCCTGTGTTGTTCTCTTTTCTTCCTTTGGACTAGATGGTGATTGGTCTTTCGTTTGCATGTTTCGTTATCCTTATGTTCTAGCAGTGTGCCGATGCAAAAGTAACAGAGGGTCACAACATGGGTTCCGTATGTGGATTTTGAACAGTCTGCAAGTTACATATGTCTATTTTGAACAGTCTGCAAGTTATCAACCATGTTTCAGCTGCTGCCAATTGTCTTCTCACTTCTAACCTTTGCATTCACCGCTTCTAATCTTTGCATTCACTGGTTCTATTTTTCTCTTGGCAGATCTCTCAAGCTGGTTACGACCTGTTGAAGCATTCGACCGAAAGTTCAAAGCTATTATCCAAAATTTTTCAGTCCCCTGCAAAGCTTCAGGTAGTACATTTCTTTTTTTTTTTTGTAAAATGTTGTTGCAGACATAAAGTTCACTAAGAAAATGAATATTCACCCTTCTTTCAAATCGCTGATTGACTTTATTACTCGATAGCTCAATATAACTATGGATGAATTATTAGACCTTGCATTTGTTAATTAAATGTTTTTTTCCTGAGAAATCAGCTTCCTTACGTGCTATGTCTGTCTTCCTAATGAACATACAAATAATGAAATCTTTTGCTCTATTGTCTTTTCTCTACCTTCAAGGAACTTACATTCTGATTCAGCTTCAGCTTTCAATGTAGTCATCATCCAGTTATTCTCTTATCTGTCTCCACATCTTCCTCATCTATTCTTACTACTCTCTTCAAATCATGCATCCTAACATTGTTCGTACTATAGATAGAAATAAACACCATGTTCGTTTGAGCTACTTTCAGCTTCTTTTCAGCCATGGAACAGTGTTTTTTCTCACAATCATTCAACCATGGAACAATATTTTCAGCTGAAAGTAGCTGCAGTGAACATGCCGAAAGATGAAGAATCTACTGATGCCAGGCAACACACAAATGAAGATGCCCATGCAGAAAAAACAAATTAAGTACTCCATGCTCCTCAATACCAAAAATATTATTCACAATATCCACTTTTATCCGTGTACTCTTAAATACCCATTACTTATTACTTACGTACACAAAAATGCTGGCCATTTTCTTTTCTTACCACTATAATAAATAAATGTACTCAATGGTGGAATCATGTTTCCTTCTTTTGTTAATGCCCCATGCACGGTTTATATAAAAAGTTACGGCAACATTCAAATTGTTGTACAACAACATTCATATTGTTGTACTGAGAGTTTATTACATTTATTAATATAATTTTATAATAACCTAAACACTAATCACAGCTATATATACCCACAACTCTCTCCCAGCATCCTGGAATTCCTCAATGCATCAGAAAACCAAAACTTTGTGTAAGTCACAGGTACACCAGAGTCAAGACCTCACAATCTTTTGCCACATGACCACCACATCACCACTGTCCAATACAAGAAAAATGAAAATCCTTATCTACACATCATTTTCAATGAAAATTCAACCAAAAAAATAAAATCATGATCACTAGATCAATTACATATTCTCAATTCTACTCTATTCAAGTATTTTAGTGTCCTTTTTTATTCAAACTTTTTAATGTAATATTACACATATATTATAATAAACAACTCATATTTCATCTCTCCCCTCAATATAGTCCAGTTGTGTTTTTTTTACTAACATCCTTACATTCCCGCATCAATGTACCGCAAAAGCAAACCTCTACCTCAATATTTATTGCTTACCTTTCCAACCGGTTTATGTATTACCACAAATAAATACTACAAATTAAATGACATCCTCAAATCCCCGCAGCAACGCGCGGGACAATCACCTAGTATGGTACAGATAGATAGATAGATAGATAGATGGTTTTTCAGTGGCCACAGGCGACCCACCCACTATGTTTAATGTGCTTGTTACAAGTGCCCGATTAAATAGAACTTTCCATGCCCAAATGAAGTTATTATTTTTTTGTAGATGAATCTACTGCATGCATCATTTTCTTTTCATGCCAATGCTGAAATGAAAAGTATCTGGTATATGTATATAGTTGGGTTGCGAGTGCCAAGTGGAGACAGGAGAGGTTTGTTGTGCATTTGAACGGCGTGCCTCCGATCACTTGTAGTTGTAGCAAGGAAAATTCAGGGTATTATATTGTTGTGGAAATGAGAATGTTTCTGTATTCACAACGACTTAATTAATCGAAGCAAAAAAAAAAAAAAGAGAGTATACTCATGCATCTCGGAGACTGCTGACTGTACAATCAGCTGACACGTACCTGAGGGCCCGAGGTGCAGGGACCCTTTGACGCAGCGACCATTGAATTGGGCCATAAAAATCGAAGAGTGTGTGGTTCCTTGCATTGTTTGGGCCCAAGACAGTCCATCACCATAGCTTTTACAGCATATATAAGCATTAACTTTTGTATATATGGTATTTAATTTATTTCAATGTAACAGGAGAATCTATATCTATATATCTATCTATATATATACCTAATATTAAATAAAGTAAGGTTTTCTGGTCCATCCTGACAGATGGGTCCCACATGTCAGTGGCCCAGCCCCTCCACCTCTTCCGGTCAGTTTCATCGTCCATTGTGATTCCAAGTCCGAGTCCCATACCTTATAAAAAAAGTCCGAGTCCCATGCATGCTAATCCAGGGAGAACAAAATAAAATCTCTCGTGGATTCGACATACAAGCCAATCATTGCCGATTATTCAACTAGACGGGAACAAAACAATAAACAAACAAGGAAGAGCCCCGGCCCGCTGCCTTGCTTGCTGCCAGCCTCCACCTTGAAATCTAGCCCACTTCCGTGAACAAGTACGAGTTGGTCGCCCGGATCCAACCTGGGGTGGGAGAGCTCCTGCGGAGGATGTGACAGAGCGAGGTATTTCTCAGTGGTAGCATCCCTTTGGCACTGACAACTTGCCATTGTTCCTCCAAGGCAATGTCAACTTGAGTTCTACTCTCTCTCCGTGGCTCCGTTTACAGATGCACGCGGTTGACCGTTTTTTCAAAACTTCGATGATTCGTTTTATTTGCCAAAGGAATCCTAATAAGTACACAGATAACAATGGGCATCTCCATGTAATATATCATGTGTTGTGTGTAATACACACCTGCACTAAACATTTGGGCAATGAAACGCTTGCGATACAACAGTAATGAATCCGGAGGGGTCAGGTGGCACGACGCTTTATTAGTGCCAATAGAACAAGGCAGGACACAACTTTGACAAATACAATGAGATAACATATATCATATATCATGCTTACATATACATATTCATATATAGCCTCCAGTGGAGGCGCAAGCCATTACGAAAAAAAAAAAGGAAATCCATTCAGCACCATGCATGCATGCATGCATGGTTTTATAACTTATTACTAGTAAGATCAATAATTATTGTTATATACGCGTAGTACACACGCCTGTACCTAGAGTGCTAGACGTGGTGGCTGCCTTGTTCTGGCTCTGGCCGCTCCTCCCGAGTAATGCCTGTGTGGGTGCAGAAGGCCCAGAGGCAGGAGATGAGGTCGGCGCCTGAGGTGGCCAACGCCTGGGCATGGCCTTGGACATCGTTAGAGGGCGCCAAGTAGATGACAAGACGCACCCAGAAACTGGCCAGCTGATCCCAGCCCTCCATCTTCTCCATCTTCTCCATGTTTTCGAACAGTTTGACGGCATCACGTGTTGTGATGTCATCTAGACGATCCTGGTCAGCCCGCTTCTTCAGGGAATCTAGCAGCAGCAGGGTGTCGTTGTTGATGCAGCACCGGCGTGGTTGTGGCATGCAGGACATGCAGCAACACAGCACATTGCGCAGGCAGGCGCTCATGCTCTTGTACCTACCGGATACCCACACCTCGTCGTCAGGCAACAGCCTGGGCATGTGCGCCACCAGGTACATGCAGTACCTGGATAGCGTGGTCGCCACTTCCCTGGCGCTGGCAAGGCGGCGGTAGTCGTCTGGTGTGTGGGGATGCATGATCAGGAAGAGCTCTGTTGCGAGGTGGCTGGCCAGGATGGTCTCGGTGCAGCTTCTTGGTGGATGGCCAGAAGCAGCAGCAGCAGCAGCACCCGCCAGCGGAGGAGGAAGGCTGATGGTCAAGGTCGTCGTTTCCAGCATGCCGATGAGCTTCATGGCCTGGATGATGTCTTCCTTGGCTTTGGTTGCCAGATAGACCGACGGCGACGGAGACAGGAGGTTGCCAAGGATCGGCGGCCCGCACGCATCCACAATGGACACCTGCTTGATCGGGACATCGATGTAAGGCTGGCGGCAGCAGGGCAAACGTGAAATCATGGAATGCATGAGATATCTGACTTGGAACAGGTAGACCAGAAGCGTCCGGCCGATCATCACCTTGTTGATCGGCCGGTGGTCGTTGGTGGTGGTGGGTGAGTGGTTGAAGTAGTAGCACAGGAGGCGCCCTAGGTTCCATAGGTTACAGTAGGAGGTGAAGAACTCTGAGATTTCAAAGTAACCGAAGGTGATCAGGAGCACCAAGGTGATGGACAACACAAGGGATGGGGAGTTTTCATGGAGTCCGCTTGACACCACAGCCATGCAGTAGAAGTAACCGGCGTCCTTGGTGGTGAGGAGTATGACCAAGATGGCTATGAGGTATACGAGCGCGAAGGTGTTGGACAGGAGATATTTCGAGAAGAAGATGTAAAGGTTGGACATCACCGCACGGTCGACTGCTTGGTAGTAGTACTGGAGGGCATCCAGCTCGAGCAGAAGCACCCGGAAGGGCCTATCAGCTGGCGTAGATCTGTAGGGGCCATTGCCGCCCTCGAACTTGAGGTCGAGGAGGCCCCTGAGCATCACGCTGCGCACCGTCTCCGAGCCCACCTCCACCATGGGGTATTGCTCGAAGCGGCGTCGCAGCAGCTTGACGAGGGAGATGGAGAGGCACAAGTCCTGAAGGAGCGACCCCCTCCGCGTGTCGCCACTGAAAAGGCGGCGACGGACGATGTCGTCGTCGTCGCCCTGCTGTTTGCCCCATTCCCATACCTTACCCACAGTCACCAATCTGCTTTTCTTGGTATAGTCCAAGTAGAGATTGACGACATGCTGCTGCTTCATCGGATCGCCGTTGCCATCGTGGCCGGCGGTGGTGGTCACGGGCGGCGGCTCCGCACCTGCAGTCTTCTTGTCCTGGTACAAAAGGCGCTTCTCCCCTTGGACCACAAACTGGCAACTCTCCATAGGTTGAGGAGAAGAAGCCGCTGCAGCAACGACGACGTGCTGCATGTAGGCTGCAATGAGGAGAGGGTTCCTCCCAGTGTGCCAGGAGCGGCCGTCCAGCCATTTGCCGATGATCCTCAGCACCAGCTTCACAAAGCTGATCAACCAGAGGAGGGCGAACAGGGGCACGAGATGTTTTTGAGCCTCCGATCCTGTTCCTGGCCTCCCATTGCCATGCACGTTGAAGAAGACGAGGTAGCCGGCCCACACCATGTGACCGACCTCGTCGGCGCTGCCCATGGCCAGCTCGAAGAATCCTTTGCCGGAGCTCCTCGAGAAAGAGGAGCCGTCGGCCGGCTGCGCCATCGCCGTCACCTTCATGCGGATGAGCTCTACGAGCAGCAGCCACAGCAGCGCGAGGAGGAACCCTGTCCCGCCCTCCGCCTTTGTGAGCGAGAAGACGGAGGTGAGGACGGGGACGACGAGGAAGAAGGTGATACGCAGAAAGAAGCGCACCACGGGCTCAAGCCGCGTAAGGATCTGATGGGGGCCACAGAGCATGCGCAGGAAGGCCGACAAGTAGATGGTGCAGGCCAGCCCCATCATGAGCACCGTCATGAAGGACAGGGTCCTCACCGTCATGGGCGCTGCTGCCGTGCCATGGTGCAACTGCAGCATGTGGTTACATTGGGACTTGCTGAGCTTCCAGAGATCCTCGAGGCTAACCCTAACAATGCCAAGGCTGGGCAGCACCGCCGCCATTGCATGCATGCATGTATATGGTGGTACGTGGCTACTACCTGCTGGCCGCTGATCCTGCACACAAGATAATGCATGCAACTGTCGTCGCAGCGTGTGTGTATATATAGGCAGGCCGGCCGGCCGGTCATTCCTTGCTTGCTTGCATTGGGAAACAATTAATTAACACAGATGTGACGACGTTGCACATGCATGCTTATTGCACAGATGCATGCGTGCTTGGGAAAAAATGCTTAGGAATAAAATCAAAGCTAAAGCTCTTTAGCTTTAGCCTTTTTCTTTCCTTTTGTTTGTTTTGAGTCTGTGAACCCACCTTACGTTCGACTGTTTTAGTCACTCGTTTGTTCCATCAAATAAAACACACGATTTTCTTCGACAGATGCTAATTAATTCGGATGTTGTGTTATGGCTTGACACTTGAATTTTCTATTCCTTGGATTGAAATGACGCGGCTCTATTTTATTTGACTTGACACAACGAACTTGACCAGCCACCAGAGCTGCCAGCGACAAAGGAGCCACATGGCAAAAGTTACTAAAACAGATTAGTTTTTTTAAATAATAAACAGATTACTTTGAAAAGAACAAATTATCAATCACCCTATAATATTAGAGTTTAGAGTAATTACAGTGGTAACACGCTGCAATTACAGTGTGGTCACAGTGGTAATACGCTGTAATTACAATGGTGTGTTATTTATAGTGTAGTTATATATATAGAAAAAAATAATGGCACTAACACACTGTAAATAACATAACTAACACCATGTAATTATAGTTTAACATAGTCTAATCATAGTGATAGTCAAATAAAACAGGGGCAGCCCTAGCAAAGAATGGAAAAACCAGTCTCATCGGTTTTCACCTCCTTGGGACGGTGTTGAAAACCTTGGAAATAAAACGCAAATAGATAAAACCAGGCATGATTTCCAGAACTCAAAAAGCACCAGCAGACAGATCGAGCTCGATTTGACAGAAATACAGAACTCTGACATAGAACTCAAACAGGCACAGACAACGAGGCGAATTGAACCCGCGCGCTTGCCAGGAAAGGCGGCAAAACAAGCACAAAGTGCATGATCGGACGGTGCATAATTCAGGTGAGAATTGAAGGTCGAACAAAACAACCGCATGCATGCCCTCTAGCTTTCCTCTTTGTTTTTGGCGGGGAGCTCGATCTTTGCTACTTAGCCAAGGCAAGAATTAGAATAACATTGTCGGAGACTCGGAGGTAGTACAATACAAGCACGCATGTGCCTGCGCAGGCCTTTTTTTTTTCTTTTAACCCACGCATCCATCAATCGCTTTGGCGATGCCATGCATATGGATGGCCTCTTTCTTCTCTAATACTCCTACTAGTACTAGCTAGTCGTCTTTAATTTGGATGATTCTTCCTTGCATTTGGCTAAAGTGCTAAACACAGTGACTTATAACCAAGAATGTGAAAGGAACTTCGAGCTAGTTTTTCTTTTCTTTTTGTTAATTAATCAGAGCGCACATCGACTCCAATGCACCACTTTTTATAATGTATCTGTCGGCGTCCTAGGAACCAAGTATCCCATGACACTGGCAAATGCGCCCTCAGGTTACCCTTTGCAGGTCCAGAGATCGCCGTGTGAGCGGCAAGGTCTGGCCTTGCCCTGCGGTAGGACCTGGACCTCAGCCCAGACCTTGCCTAACAGGTCTGGGCTCGGCTCGAAGCCGGTCCTGGACCTCCTTCTGGATGATGCCCATTAGGTGCGGCCCTGCCCAGACCCCAAGGGACAAGGCGTTAGGGCCCGCCACCACGCAGTGCTTGCACGAGAGCCACATCGCGCCGGTTCAGGCGTTTGCCAGAAGGAAGCCCTTGGAATTTAAAGAGGGGACATGTTGCCAGAAGGAGAAGTGACATCATGTATAGTCTATGTCAAAACCTACTCTTGTGTACCTCTTAGGTTCTGTACGAATATGTCATCATTTCTCTATTGTGCTCGGTGCCTATTTTGTAATCCCTCCCTTGTGAGGGGGCAGCACTAGGAAAGGGTCAGAACTCTGGGTAGGCACAAGCCCAGGAGACTCTAGCAGCCACTTGTAAACAGGTCAGGCAAACTAAATGTAAGCTCAGGCCCTGTTTGATAACACAGTATTTTTGGAGGTTTTTTATCAATACCACAGTATGTTGGAATACCATGGTATTTTAAGCAAAGAGGTGTTTGGTTCATTCATCAAACTATGTTTTCAATAATATGGTTTACTCAAGACTGTAGTACTTTTGTGGTATTGGATACTGCAATCAGGACCTCGGTTTTCAAGCATCACTCGTTTTCTCCACTCCAACTCCTGGTCGCGCCGTCCGCCTCCTCCCTGTGTAGCATGGCTCCACTGGCCGCCTCCTCCCCGGTGAGGCGCCGCCGCCCGCGCGGCCCCAATCCACCCCGGCGTGGCGCCGCCGCCCGCGCGGCCCCAATCCACCCCGGCGTGGCGCCGCTGCCCACCTCCTTCCTGCCTCGTGCGGATGCCGCCGATGAGGACGAGGAAGAGCGTCGTGGGGAACGCGTCGGCGCCGGCGGGGTCCTCCCGTAGCACCATGCCAAGCTCAGTCCCCGCCTCTGCCTCCTTGGTGTAGACGGTGACGGGGAGCAAGCGTAGGACAGCGGCGGGCTGCCTCCTCCCGGGCGAGGCCCCGACGTGCGCCTCCCACCTCACCTCCCGCCTCTCCGCCGGCGGCTAGCCTCGCCGCAGGCTGCTTCGCCTGCCCAGCGGGCCCCGCTGCAGGGTGCCCCGCTGCAGGTCACGCCGCTAGCCCGTGCCAGCCCTGCAGCAGGCCGCAGAGAAAGGGAGAGAGCGGGAGAGAGAAGAACAGATGACATAATACTTTGTTAACAAACACTACACAGTTTTGAGAAATATTACAATAAAACTGTGGCAAACTAAAACCATGGTATTTCTGTCACATATAATTGGAGACCATAGTATTCTAATACTACATTATTAGGAAACTTTGGTACCAAACAGGGCCTCACTAAGACACTCAGAGGACGTAGGGTATTACGCTCCGGGACAGCCTGAACCTCTCTAAACGACCGTGTTCATCGTCACCTCTGTGTAGATCCCCCTCATCGCAGGCTGCACGTTGACCTCTACCACCCACAAAGGGGCCACTCAAGATGAACCCATCTGTTGTTTATACAACAGTATCCATGTTCCAAATAACTAGACGCCGGCCGGCCTTTTCTTCCACATGGAAAAACTACTAGAGAGCAAACAAAATAAGTCAGACATTTAACTAACAATATTAAAGAGAGGATTCCAAAATTTCGGGGACTTGCAGAGTTGAATTCTTAGAGAAATTTAATAATAGGGCCATGGTAGATTTTATATTGCTGCCATGTCACGTATAGCTAATCTAAAGCGTGCTTAATAAAGTGCTCATATACTATACTACGGCGTGGCCTTGTGGGCGGTCCTCCCGAGAAATGCCCGTGTGGGTGCAGAAGGCCCAGAGGCAGGAGATGAGGTGGCCAAAGCATTGGCATCGCCTTGGACATCATTGGAGGGGGCCACGTAGATGATGAGGCTCACCCAGAATTCGGCCAGCCGATCCCAGCACTTGTCCATCTTCTCCAACAGCTCCACGGCGTCACTCGTCGTCGTGTCGTCTAGACGGTCCCGCTCAGCCTTGAGGGAAACCAACAGGGTGTTCTTCTTGCAGCACCGGCCTGGCATGCACAACACGCGATGCCGCAACACATCGTCCAGGCAGGTCCTCATCTCCTCCATCCTGCTGGATACCCATACCTTGTCGTCAGGCAACTGCTCGGGCATATGCGCTACCAGGTACATGCAATACCTAGATAGAGTGGTTGCCACTTCCCTCGTGCTGTTGCGGGCTTGCGGCTGCCGCCGCCACCGTCCTCCTCCGGGTGCATGATCACCAAGGGCTCTGTGGCGAGGTGGCTGGCCAGGATGATCTCGGTAGCACTCTTTGTTGCCCAGCTTGTTCCAGCAGCAGCACTATCGCCATGGCCAGCACCGTTACCGCCGCCACCCAGTGGATGATGAGGAAGACTGGTTTTCAACAAGGTTTTGTCGTTGATGCGCTTCATGGCCTTGATGATGTCTTCCTTGGCTCGGGCTGCCAGATCGACGGTCGCACCACCCATTGTGCCTCCAAATAACTTGTCGATCAGCCCGCCACAACAGCCACAGCAATCATCCATAATGGATGCTTGCTTCATCGGGACCTTAATGTAAGCTTGGCGCCGAAACAGACGTGAAGTCACCGAATATAGCTTATATCTGTATTTGATCATGCCTACGAATATCTTCCGGCCCCTGGCAGTCGGCAGGTTGCCGTAAAAGCACAGCAGGCGCACGAGGTTCCAGTTGAAGTTGACGTAGGAGGTGAAGAACTCGTAGGATTGGAAGCAGACGAAGGTGGCCAGAAGCGCTAGGGTGATGGAGAAAGCAAGGAACGGGAAGTTGTTTTGGACGCGGCCCGTTGAGACCACGGCCATGCAATAGAAGTAATCGGCGTCCCTGGTGGTGACGAGTATGGCCAAGATGGCCACGAGGTATAGGGGCACGAAGACGACGGATAGGAAAACCTTTGGGATGAAGACTTCACGACGGGACATGGCGGCACGGTCGGTTGTTTGGTAGTAGTCCTGGAGGAATTCGAGCTCCAGAAGAAGCACCCGGAAGGGCCTGTCATATTCAATAGCCCGCCTGGGGCCATCGTCGCCGCGGAACTTGAGGCCGAGGAGGCCCTTGAGCATCGCGTCGCGCGCCATGTCCGAGCCCACCTCCACCATGGGGTATCGCTCGAAACGGCGTCGCAGCAGCTTGAAGAGGGAGAAGGAGAGGCACAAGTCCTGAAGGAACGACCCCCTGCGCCTGTCTCCACTGAAAAGGCGACCGATGTCACCGCCCCTCTGTTTCCCCCATTTCCATACCGTACCCACGGTGACCAGTTTGCTTGCCACGTTGTCATCCAAGTAGAGATGGAGACTGACATGCTTCAGATCGCTCTGGTCCTCATGTTGGTTGCGTTGGAGCCTCCCTACGCCGTGGCCGTAGCCGGCGGTGGTCACGAGAGCCGCAGCACTCCTGTTCTTCTTCTTGAACACAAGCTTGTGCTCCCCATAGACCACGAACTGGCAACTTTCCAGGGGGTCAGGAGAAGTGCGGGAGGAAGAAGAAGAAGAAGAAGGAGAAGCAGCAGCAGCAGCAGCAGCAGCAGGAGAGGGTGTGCTATTACTACTAACAACGTGCTGCATGTAGGCTGCGATGAGAAGAGGGTTCCTCCCAATGTGCCAGGATCTGCCCTCCGTGAACCTGTCCAACATCCTTTCCAGCAGCTTCACGAAGCTGAGCGACCAGAGGATGGCGAACATGGCCTTCAACTTCATTGTGTCCGCCCACAACTTTTTAGCCTCCTCCAGCTCGCCGTGGGTGGTCTGGCCTTCCATGTTGAAGAAGACGAGGTAGCCGGTCCAAACCATGTGGCCGATCTCGTCGGCGCTATTCAACGGCGTGAACCCTCCGCCGCTCCTCGAGAAAGAGGAGCCGTCGGACGGCACAGCCAAGGCCTGCACCTCCATGCGGATGAGCTCCACGAGCAGCAGCCACAGCAGCGTGAGCAGGAACCCCGTGCCGCCCTGGTCCTTGGTGAGCGAGAAGACGGAGGACAGGGCGGGGAGGAAGAGGACGAAGGTGATGCGCAGCAAGGTGCGCACCGCGGGCTCCAGCTTCTTGTTGAGGCCTTGGCGGCCGAGGATCATGCGCACCAAGCCCGAGCAGAGGATGGTGAAGGCCAGCAGCATCAGCAGCGCCACCGTCAGCGCCAGGGTCCTCACCGTCATGGGCTCTGCGCTCGTACCGGCCGTGCCGTTGTAGGACTGGAGCATCTGGTTGCACTGGGCCTTGTCCAGTTTCCAGAGATCGTCGAGGCTAACCCTAACAATGTCAAGGCTGGTCATGGGCACCGCCGCCATTGCTTATGTCGAGTATTATATTGCATGTGTGTCCATGCCTGCCGCGTCAATATATAGTAGTACCTGCCGGCCTGGCCATTCATTCTTTGCTTGGTAAACAATCAACACAGATATGCCATTGCACATGCATGCTTAATTGCAGTTGGTCCCCCAGAATGGCAGCAGATGAGCCGCGCCTGGCTTGCATTGGATTCATTGGAAAGCTCTCTGCTCCTACTAGCACTTAATTGGCCAAGGCTGGAATAAAACGTACACTACTGTAGTACGTAGTGATTATCGAATATGGTCGGAGCCTCCAAGGTACAAGCACATGCACCCATGTGTCTGCGGTCTTTGTTATTCATACAACTTTTTTTAAGTGTATGAGTTACGAGTAGGGGCGGTAGAATTTTGATCTGGGGGACTAGCCCGACATATCTATCTTCTTACTATTATACTAATTAGAGGATACGGTACGAAGCGTGGTAGAAAAAATAAATCATAGAATTTCACGTAATAACAGAAACATCCGGCCATCTATCTAGTACTAATATCCAACAATACTGGCCATTGGGTATTATTATAAATGTATAAAAATTATCCACCATGCTATTATAAAATACCATTAAAATAACCCATGATTTTCTATTTAAATTAGCCACCATGTCATTACGAAAGGCAATTAAAGTAACCACATAAATTTTCATATAAATTACCCACCATGCCATTAAAAAAGCATGGATTCATTCTTAGCTTTGATTCATGCCATAGTTGCCTTGACTTAATTGAGACACAACATCTATTAGGAGTATCTATCTCTGCCACTGGTTCCGGGTTGATCCGACCGGCTGCTCCCACGACTGAAAATGCACCAATTAATGTTCCATGATTCCATCTTGCTCACAGTAACAGTGCAGAAGCTGCTGGATCGGAGATTAAGCTAGTCCTCAATCACTGCCCTTGGCACGATCCATGCTGAAACGACTGTAGGATGGACTACGCATCCCATTCCACCATGTGAAGAAGACTTGGACACTTGGTATTCACTTTAGCAATGCCATGCATGCCATGGCCTCTTTCTTCGTTCTCTTAGTACTGCTAGCTAGTCTTAATTTTGATGATATTCTCCCTTGTATTTGGCTCTTCTCTGCCTAGCTGCACAATTCACGCAAGGTATGTACTACAGAGCAACTAAATAAATTAAACGCCTTTATATACTTCCAGATGGCAAAACTACTAGGGAGTAGAGAGTAGAGTAGGGCAAACATTATCAATTACATATAGCCAACAATCAAGAGAGTATTCCAAATTAAGTTTCGAGAGGAATCAACAAAGATGAATTATTCTTAGGCCAGAAAAAAGGAACCAAAAGTTGCTGATTACGCCCAATTTGCTGATCGACAAAGGAAGAATCCGCCACATCGAAAAGGTTCACGCCTCATGCTCTGACAAAGCTAGCTGATACTCAGGCCTCGCGCACATGCACATACCTCTTTAATTTATCGTCCTGCGCCTTAGCAAAACTTTATTGTTATTTGGTGTGTTCACGTTCTTTTTAGTGGGATGGATGATGGCAATGCGGGACCGGCCGGGACCTATCTTTGCCTCAGTCCTAACGTAACGCCGGAAGCTGGCTATAGAGGACGATGGCGCTGGAGTTCTTTCAAATATAGCCTTCGTTACCGGTCCACTTTACCACGCCTTCTTTTCCTTTCCAGAGAGCTCTCGTCCTGCTACAGTTGGGAAGGGCGAAAGAAGGCGATTCCATCCTCCCGCCGGCGGGAGCGCCGATCTCCTCGGCCTCCGGTGGCCTCCTTGGCCTCGGATGTGTGGGAGATCCGCGTCTCCTTGCCCGGCGGTGTAGAATCGGTCCTAGTTGTTCTAGGGTTAGGTTTCCTGGTGGCGACGGCGAGGCGGCGGCACCGAGGAATAAGTCCCTCCGGCTCCGTCCCCGTCTTGGCGGTGCTTCCTCCGGCGTCTACGAGGAGCCTATGAGGGTGGGGTTGACAGGATTTGGAAGCTTCGTCGAGGTACGACTTCTGGATCTTGGTCGCTCCAACGTAGGAGTTCGGTTCTCGGTGCCTTTCCTAGGTGTGGTGGGGGTGCCGGTGGAGCTTGGCAGAGGGGCGGATGGTGGGCTGTGGTTCGCGTGGTGGACGGCCCTGTGTCCCCTTCTCGCTGCTTGGCGGCGGCGGACATGGGTCCGTGGCCAGGGAAGTACGGGGTGCGTCCCCGGCCGATGGTCCTCAACGGAGCGATTGTTTTGCGGCTCGTGTGTAAGCCTTTGGGCGGTGGTGCTTCTCCTGGTCATGGCTTTCTTGGTGTCATCTCCTTCCTCCGGCAATGGCTTCGGCGATGGCGGAGCTGGGCGGCGGCATCGAGCAGTGGTTGCGGATAGCTCAAAAGATCCAGAGGACTGGGTTGTAATTTCCTTTTTCTGTAGGGTCTTTTTTGCGTTGGGTGTTGGACATCCGTCCACTCTGTATCCTCCTTGTGTGCGCCTGTATTTGTACTCTGTGTACGTTTTCCTCACTACGTAATACAGGTTCGTTGTTTGCATAAAAAAAATAGCCTTCGTTGGTCGTGGGAGTGGATGGTCTTTGTTTTGTTGCGTTTGTGGATGTCCATTCTTTGCTTTTCCTTGCTTGTATGGTGATCCATAAAACCCCTAAACTTCTCTTCTGTTAGCTGCCTAGCTTAATGAAAAATGTATCACGAATTAATTAACGTTCCCAAAAAACCACCCCAATGCAATTTTGAGACATTATATTTGTACGTTATTATTCTATTATTCCTCGCTGTTGCAGTTGGGCTTCATCATTGGCCAAGGAATATGCAATCATTCATATATACACACAAGATCATACTATTGTTAATTAGAGTCCTCTAACAGAGCCAACATGTTAATCCTCATAAGACACGCTAGAAAAAAAGGTAATTGAAATTTTTTGCAAAAATAAAAAATACCTACCTATCCATTCAGTAGCCTCTAACTAAAATATCAATCAGGTATACTCTGTTGAAAAAAAATTAACCACTCTATCATTATTAAAGATGGTTCAAATTAACTCATAAACTTACATTTAGTTACCCACTCTGCCATTAAAAAGGATAATTCAAAGTAGCACCAAAAACTTCCATTTAAATTACCTAATCAATCATTATAAAATATGATTTAAAGTAACCACAAATTTACATATAAATTACCCATGTATGCTATGAAAGATAATTTAAAGCATCTCCTAAATTTTGGTTTTAAATTGCAAATCTAAGTCATTGTGATCATCATGATTATAACCCATGTATGCCGCTGCCCCGGTGTCATATTCTTTTTTGCTTATATATCCATGTTCCGTTAATAATCCATCCCATTTACATATCCATATGTATCTTGTTTTAATCATGTGACATTTCTGGAACTGAACTCTCCCGGGCTAAAAATGAAACAGTCAACAAGGATATGCCGGAAATTGAACCTGTGAGTTTGTAGAAGATGGATCTCTATCATGATGAAGCGATGCTGTTCATTTTTATGCCATAGACTGGTTCTCAAATGTGAATGGTACAATATTGGTTCTGGTTGTTTGAGAATGAATGTAAATGAAAGAGAGAATGAAAGAACTTGTGTGTTTGCATTAATCATTGTACATATTTATACATGAGGAAGGGGTGTGTTAAACAGATGTCTATTCCCAAGAGACATCTGTTCGCCAACCACCAAATGACATGACTGCTAGGAATACATAGTTAGCTGACTAACAACTACTCTAATCCTTCTCTTGAGCGGATGTCTTCCTGTATGAAATCACTTGAAGAGGTGTCTCTTCATGAGGAGACATCGTTTCACAACACTTGCACCAACAGGGAAGAACATTCTACTAACCAGTTATCACTATGGTAATACATTGCTTTTCTTACTATGCTACATTGGAATTTGAAGAGCCATGGGTTTTGGAACAGCCTTCTTGATATATTACTACGATACATTGCTTTTCCCCTGTCGTACTATGATTAATTTAAAGAGTAAATTTGTAGGCTTTAAGGTAGCCTCTAACATAGGCACTAGCCAATTATTATCGGTAACATATTATGCTATCTCTCACTATCAAAATTATATCACTGATAACATATTATGTCATCTCTCACTATCAAAAGTTAGCCAATTATTACCGGTAACATATTATGCTATCTCTCACTATCAAAATTGTATCACCGATAATATATTATGTCATCTCTCACTGTCAAAAGTTTAAGAAATCCACACAGCGTTTTTTTTCTAGTCAAAGCACGAAAAAGATAACCCCGTCGACAGCAGGGTTCGAACCTGCGCGGGCGTAGCCCAACAGATTTCAAGTCTGTCTCCTTAACCACTCGGACATATCGACGTCTGATGCAAGTTGATCAATTAATATTTAGTTATATTAAAGATTCGAAAATGCAACCTGCGGTGGTTTAGGCCCAAGCTATGTCAGTCCAGCCCATCCAATTATGGCTGGCCCGGTAAAGCGGCCTGTTGGGGCCTTCTCTCCACGGGCGTGCGGGTTGCGCCTCGCCCGTCTCCGACGAGTTTATAGCTATTTTACCATTATAAAAGCGTGGCTTCGCTATTTTACCATTCTCTAAATGGGCTTCGTCTTTTTACCATTCTCAAGTATAGTACCATTGCTAGAATACCATCTACAGTAATTCTACTCGTTTTAGCCAATTTTTTGGAAAATAAACATGGTGACTTGACCCTACTGCCCCTGACCAAATCAATGTTTCTTCTCGCTCTATCCCAAACACGAACACAAGAGTCCAGACTGGACTCGCTCGGTCGCTCCCGGTCCTGGGGTCCTGCTCCCGCCGCCGCCCCTATCCCCGCCGCCGCCTCTTGTGCCGCCGGCCCCTCCAGCGCCGGCCGCTCGCCGCCTGCGGAGGCCGCGCGCCGCCCTCTCTCGCCGCCCCTGCCCGCCGAGCAGCGCGGGGGCAGGGGCGGGGCGCGGCGGGCAGGGGCGGCGAGAGAGGGCCGCGTGCGGCGGGTGAGGGCGGCGCGCAGCGCGGGGGCAGGGGCGGGGCGCGGCGGGCAGGGGCGGCGAGAGAGGGCGGCGCGCGGCCGGCGCTGGAGGGGCCGGCGGCACAAGAGGCGGCGGCGGGGGTAGGGGCGGCGGCGGGAGCAGGACCCCAGGACCGGGAGCGACCGAGCGAGTCCAGTCTGGACTCTCGTGTTCGTGTTTGGGAGAGAGCGAGAAGAAACATTGATTTGGTCAGGGGCAGTAGGGTCAAGTCACCATGTTTATTTTCCGAAAAATTGGCTAAAACGAGTAGAATTACTGTAGATGGTATTCTAGCAATGGTACTATGGTTGAGAATGATAAAAAGGCGAAGCCCATTTAGAGAATGGTAAAATAGCGAAGCTATACTTTCATAATGGTAAAATAGCTATAAACTCGTCTCCGGCGGCCGCGGGAAAGATGTCCTGCGTTGCTGTCTGCTGCGAGCCGGTGTACGGTGAAGCTGAAGCTGAAGTTGAGCGCATGGAAGCAGGCAGTTAAGCCACCGGCCGCCACCAGCACACCCAAGAACAGCACGCCCGCATGGGCTCCGAGGACTGCGATGTCTCCACGCTCTTTGCCGGCGTGCAGCTCAAGCTCTGCATCGATCGATATATAGCCCGGCGGCGGAGTTGCTGTCGGCACAGTGTCCCGAAACAGCAATCCCGCATACAACACACCCTCTGCCCCTATCTACCTGCAAGAATGTCGCGGAGCACCGGCGCCGCCGCACTCCTCCTCCTCCTCCTCGTAGCGGCCGCCGCAGCCGTGGTGATGGCGTCGGCACAGTACAGCCCTCCTGCGGCGGCCGAGGCGCTGCGCTTCCGGCGCAGGCCGAGAGGCAGCAGGCGCGGGGCCAGGCCCGGCGGGACGAGGAGTGCCCCGCCGCCGCCGCCGCCCCTGCCCCCCATGATACCCCTACCAACGCCGCCCTCGCCGCCCGCCGCCAGCAGGACCCCGCCGTTGCCGCTCCTGCCGTGCAACCGGTCGGTGGTGCCCATTATGGTGGGCCCGGGGGCGCCGCAGCCGACCGCGGCTTCGCCGGCCTGCTTGGCGACGCCACCGCCACCAGCACCGCCGTCACCACCGCAGCCTCCGCGCTGCCCGCGGTGCCCGCCCTGCGCGTGGCCCTCGCGCCCGGCCTTTCCTTTTCCTCCGGGCAAGCCGGCGCCTGGCGGCAGAGGCGGCGGCGGGTTGGGCGAGGCCTGCGTGGCGCCGCTCGCCGGGCTCATGTTCTGCGGCGAGTTCTTGACAGGAGGCGGCGACGAGGCGACGCCGACTCCGCGCAGCGACTGCTGCGTCGGCCTCGGCGCGTTCCTCAACCGCTCCAGCGCGGCGGGCGGCGGCGACCGCCTGCTGCGGTGCCTGTGCCCGGTGATCCTCGGGGAGGTGAACCGGAATCTACCCAAGCCTGTTGATCCCGTGCGCTTGATGTACCTGCCCATAGCCTGCGGCGTCGTGCTCCCGCCGCAGGTCCTCTACGTCTGCTTCAGTGAGTCCTCTTCTTCCATTTCCTCCTCCTACCCTTCTTATACTCTGACTCTAATATTGATTAAACTGATTTGCTGATGCTGCGGCAGCCGGGCAGCAGAGTCCCCGGCTTGGGAGCCGCGTTCCCGTCTGGGAAGGAAACTGAAGAGCGATTGGAGGCGCATATACTGAGCAGGAGTACAGTAGAGTACAATGCTATAGGCGTGCGTGAGTGTGACTGATTACTATATATGAATTCTTCATGATTACCTTATTACTTAGTTACATGTGAGTGTGGACGTATGTAATTGAAAGAGTGCTCTAACTGAAACGTATACGTGCAAGTGCAAGTCACAATTCAGTGGAGTAGTGTTTAGCTAGCCCAGTTGCCTCTTTGGACAAATATTGTCCATGTGTTGACAATTTGATTTGTTTGGCATCCACGGACATTGCGCCTGCGCCCAAAAGGTTGTGTTACTGCTGTAGCTGTAGCTAACGTGATTAAATGCATAAGGCATCACCGCACTCTGCAAGCCGGCACAGCAGGGGAGCACTTGGGGTTTGGGATGGCTCTGAAGTGGACACTGTTCCCGAGGATTGGCCGTATCCATCACTTCCACCGTTGCCCTGCAACGACGTCACTCATAAGCGGCCTTGCTTCGGGGTTCTGGCTCAAGCAGTAGAAAGCAAGGCTGCAGGCCTTGTGAGCAGCTCTGACCGAATACTGTCCCTCCAGTTTGGGGTCGATGATTCGGAGAAGCCTCCTCTTGTCATTGAGCTTGGGGAGGGCCCAGTCAACCAGTCTCTGCTCCCTGCTAGGCCGTCCGTGATTTGTCAATTGACTTGCGCCTCCAGAAGGACGACGCCAAAGCTGTAGACATCAATGCCGTCGACCCGTGGCTTCATCGTCGGTTTCCGGGCGTGGCGAGGCGCGGCTGGATGGTGGTGAGACGCGGCATGCGTCGCGCTTGGCGTGGCGCGGCGCGGCGCGGCCGGGGTCGGGACGGCGGACGCCGGACGCCGGCGCATGGTGCCGGGGTCGGGTGCGCGCGTCGTGCGTATGCGTAGAGTGTGTGCGCGCGCGTTCCCGCCGGGGGGAGGCGAGGCCGGGGTAAGGGTGGCAGCTGCGGCGGCGTTGAGCTGCCAATAATGGCGCCCGGGTCGCGACGTGCGCGTGCGAGCTCTGCGCCTCTGCCGGCGGAGGGAGAAGGAACAGGTGGGACCAAGGCGTCAGTGAGAGGAGGAGAAGTCCGACAGGTGGGGTCCATACGGCAGAGGTAGAGGGGAAGGGAGAGAGCTGGCGGGCCGCGGCGAGAGCAAGGGGGTTGGGCTGACGGCAGGCCGAAAGTGGGGGGATGGGCTTCTCCATTTTTCTTGATTTTGTGAATTGGATTTTTAGAGGAAATTTTCTGGTAGAATTTTGGGGAGAATTTAGTAGGGACTTTTCAGGGGAAGAATATTTCTGGGGAATTTGTGAGGTGGATTTATGAGGAATTTTGAGGGGAAATATCCATTGATTTTCAGAAGGCATATTTATGAGGAGTTTGAGAGAGTTCTTGAGAAGGAAAAAAATTAACAGTAGAGTGGACTTCCAGGGAATATCTGGTGGTGGAGGGATTTTAGAAGGAGTTTTTATTGAGCTCGTATCAGTACATTCTATGGATAAAAATTAGAACATAATTTTGAATTAAGGAAAGATTAGAGAAATTTTTTTCGGGAGCGATTTTCGTGAGTATATGATCGATAGGAAAAAATAAACATAAGAGTAAATTAAAATATTTAGAAAAACCTAAATTTGAAAACCAAAATTGATAGAAAAAAGGCGCCTTACTATTTCGTCGGCGGACTTTACCGTTGTTAAAAATCGAAACGTTGATTGTGTGACAAACACATATGTCTTGTCAGGCAAACAGGAAGTTGAAAAGAACTACAGATGGATACTAGTAGATATTGGATTCCAAATCTCCACATTCCTATTTGGATACAATCTGGAAAGTAAAAAAAAAAAAATCCCCAATCACCAACTTGCATTGCTATAGTCCTATAGAAGCGAAGCAATCGAATCAAGATATTGGATATGATCGAACCAGAACAGGAAGCAAATAGCCAGATACAGGTTGAGCTATCTGCAGGCCTGCAGCAGGACAGAGATCTCCAAACACGAACAGGAGATCCTTGAACTCGAGCGTGAGTTCTGATGGGACTATCATGCATGGCAGCAGAGTCCCTGACGAGGCACAGGGCCGAGTTGCTGAAGAGCTCGCCTCATCAAGCTCGTGACTCTTGATTTTATTTATTGGCTTATTGCTACATACGGAGTATATATGAGTTAATTATATAGTCCTGGTGGTGGCGAGAGGAGGCGACACGCACGCAGGGCCTCTGGCTTGCCGACGACGACGTAGCTTCTACCAGCCGCCGCTCGGCACCCACTCACAGTAGTCCATCCTGCTTCCTCCGCCGGTTTCCTCCGCCGTGCCCAGCATCCCGTCCGGAAGGATGGGGAAGTTGCCGCACCTTGGATTCGGAGGCAGCGGCTCGCACTCCAGTTGCAGTGGTGGCCCGGTCGTTGCCGGCGATGACGACACGGCCACCATGCCGTCGTCGGTCCCCATCGTCGTCATGCCGCCGCCGTCGCTGCAGAGGCAGAACGTCGGCGGCACCTCGTCTACAATGTCGTCAATGTCCTCGGGCACAAATGTACCGTTGCAGTAGCAGCAGCCCATAAGGCGAGGCACAAGCGGGTTGAGGCGGCGGCGGTGGTGGTGCGGGCGGTGGCCGCCGCCCTGCCTCCGGGACCGGGCTGCTGCATGCGGCGGGGTGGGCACGTCCTTGGACCGCCTCATCTCAAGCTTCGTCCCGTCCGGTGGGCCGAATGCGCCGTTGCAGACAGCGGGTTCATCGTCATGCGACGCCGGTGGGAGGATGCGGAACGACGGCGGCGACGGGCGACGGCGGTGGTGGTGGCGGTGCGTGGAGCGCGGCTGTGGATCCCCGCCGGCGCCGCCCGCCATGGGTGCCACTGTCACCAGTGCTGCGACGACGAGGACGACGGAATACAACGACATTCCTGGTGAGGACGTCGGTGGTGGTGCCGCGGCGGCGATGGATGGACAGGCACAGGCCGACGACTCCTCTCTCTGCTCGATCGGTGGAGTGGAGTGGCACACCGACGACAACTCTCTCTGCTCTATTTATAGTACCTGCTGCCTGCTGCTGCTGCTGCTGCTCAGTGGAGTGGAGTGGACTGCGGGCCTGCGGCGAACAGCCGACGGCGACGAAAGTGTGAAGCACTCTGGAATGGAAGGGGATGTCGGTCACGGTCAGGAACACCCACCCACCGCGCAGGCGCGCACACGAAGAGCACCACGCACTTTGACTTTCTAGAAGCGTTCTGACAGGCAGGCAGGCAGACAGGCTGTTGAATCGAACCCTCTCCATGCTCCAGTTCCAGAACGATCGATGGTCATTGAGTCAAACCCAGTGGTTTGGTTTCAGCCTCTACTGACAGAGAACCTTCTCCCGATCATCTGTTGGACTTGTGAAACTCCAAAGGAAAGGAATGCGCACTCCATAGATATAGATTCTTGTCTCTCAAGTTTGACATCAATTCCCGAGTCTGTGATGTACTACTGTACTGAACAGAGGCATTCCCCAAAACTCTTCTGAAACACTACTGAACTCGGCCGCCAGAAACAGAGGCCTTGGGCTCGAGTTCGTCAGCACTGTATCCCCTGTTCGATCAGAGAGACGGCCTGAAAAGATACCGGTCAGACACCAGCTCGAACTGACATCTTCAGTGGTCTCTCTCTGCAGCACTTGTTCTCTGTTCCTCTTCTCATGAAAGGTGGCCAGTTGCACAGAGAAGATAGCAAGCTGGAATTTCTCTGCGGCAGATCAGTAAAAAAATTTTATGCAAGCCGCATGTTCATTGTTCAATGGGTCATAGTGTTTTACTGATGACAAACCATGCCTGTCCGGCTGTCCCAGACAAGACACGGTGGATGCAGGCAGCCGGCCGACTATATTTCCATATGCTGATCGATCCCCTAGATCCAGTGTATAGCCTGGCAGACATAGATAAGAGAGAAAAAAAGTTGAAGGTACGCCAGCACAACAAATTTGTTCAGCAAACGGTAGCAGTCAGGTCTAGGCTTTTACCAGGTGCAAGGGCCAAGGGTCACAAGTCACAAGTCACAACTCTATTTCTGGCTGCAAAGTGACAGAGAGTGTGGGAAAACAGGGTTAACACTTAACATATCTGAATCACAAAACGCCATTACGCTTGGGCAAGCCTGACAGTAACCTTGTTTGCAGGGAGCAACTACAGCTGATTGCTGCTGAGTTAACAGCTCCACAGCAGAAGAGGGTAATAAAGTTCTTTTTTCTTTTGGTTGCGAAAGATACAACGAGCGTAAAGATATGAAAAAGAACAGGAGGGGCAGTACCCCTACTGGCTAATTATATTGATTATAAAAAGAAGATTACAACATGTTGTTACAAGGAGGGGGGCGACAGAAGTTTTAGCTCTATGGATAACCATAGTGAGCCCATCCTTGATCAACCTAAAACATGACTCTACAGAAACAGGTTCTACTCTAAAGATAGCACCATTCCTGATTTTCCAAATACTCCAGCAGATGATAATGGCAATTTCCATGAGAAAAAAGAACCTTTAATTGTCTTTTAATCACACTGCATGCCCCGCTGGATCCATGCGGCCTCGTCCTCCCGTGACGGCTGCCGGCCAGCGCGTCGCCTCCCCTCGCCCGCATCGTCGTCCTCCGCCGCTCCGCCAACCGTCGCCCATGGTGGCCTCCGCGCGCCGGCTTCCTCGGGCCGGATCCCGCCGCCACGGGCGGCTCTCCTCCACCGGCGCCACGAGCCCCCATTTCCCTCGATCGGGCACCACCACGTACTCCACCGACGCGCCTCGTCTCCCGCGCTGCCCCTCCTCTCCTGCAGTCCTGCTCCGCTCGGTTTTGCTCCTCCTCCGTCTGCTCGGGGCACCAATGGAGAAGGCACCGACGGCCTCTGCCCGGGGATGCTCGTGCGAGAGGAACGACCAGTGCCACCGTGGATGAGAGAGAAGCTGTAGGAAAGCGACGCCAACCACCCCATATGTAAGGTGAGAGAAGGTTCACCCTACCGTAGGGTGGTCTTCCCAGTCGCCGGCTGCAGCTGTTGGGTTGGCCCTAAAAGTTTAGGGGGAGGTTTACCGCTGCCCACTGCGGACAGCCTTATCCTTTTCCTAGTCTTGTGCTACTGTTGGGAAACAGTAGATTTAGAGCAGCTGCAGACGCAGCAATTGCTCCGAACGGAAGAACCGAACGCAGCCGTTCAAACTCACAACCAGAGCAACGTGGCTGCCAGTACCAGAGACTCAGAGAGAAAGAGAGAGATGGAAGGATGTATGGATGCACATGCCACACGGCCCCACAGCGCACTCGCCGTCATGGAAAGTCCTGTTTGATGGTTGTGATGATGACCAAATCCGAGCTTCGGAAACGCAGCATCTGCAAGATATGTTAGAAAACAAACATAGAAAGTTTGGTGTCTCTATAATCCTGGTATTGTTATTTTCTTAAACAAAATAAATATGTCATTGATATCAGGAATATCTTAGAATTATATCTGGTATTACAAATTAAAGCTAAAAAAAAGTTAGATGTTCCCCCTTATTAAATGGTTTTTTTTCATTAATCTCGCTACATTGCTCAGGCTTGGAAGTTAGAATATTTGCCATTAATTGAAACACTTCTTAGTAGAAGTTGTCATTTTTCTCTCATGAAGATTAAACTAAAAAAAGCTTGAATATCTATTGGTAAGCACTCTGACATAATAGGTTTAAACAAGTTGCTCCTTATTCTGCTTTTATAAATACTTTTCTTGATTAAAAATTGTGTCTGCTTTCAATTGGAGTAGAATCATTTTTTTAGCTCTGATGAGAGTTTTTTTACTTCAAAGTACATGTCTTCCTTTCCATGTAAACGAGTCAATTTCCAATCTATATGAACAGATCAATCTGCTACCTTGTAGATGGCTCTGATGTTTTATATGTTTCCGTGGTACGGAGTACCAATTATTCATATGGGATTGGGACTAAATTATGGTCAATATGGTACAAGTACGGATTTTCTACCTGTATTATAGCTAGGCAAACGTTCTCTGTCTTTACTGCAGGTGGGGCCCAGCCCACCAAATCGACTGGATAATGCAGGCCACCCATCATTCGGTCCTTCCTGTGCTAAATATAGGTTAAGATCGATTTATATATTGTGATATTCGTTTGTTGAATTCTAGACGTTACATTACATACTTGTGTGGGTTGAATAATTGTTTTTCTTAAGCGCCCTTTTTAATGACAGTAGAATAGTAGATGTCGTCAATGCTACAGGACCAACATAACAGTTTGCTTTTAGGTGGACATTTTCATTAGCCCAAAAAGGAAAAAAAAACTACTCTACGAGGATTAAGTAATGACAAAGAGCACGCCACAAACTCGATCTGCAAGCTACTGATAAGTTTCATTGTATAGATTACCAAACACACTGAATCTATATGCAGTGCGACTGCGAACGTGAGACTGATCAATCTATCAAAGTCGACCAATTCACCTTCACCGATATAGAGTTGCGAACTCAAGGGTTAGTTCTTGGCTGCTGCATCCATGTTCCGTCGCTTTGAAGGAAAAGAAACAATCAACGCCATCATCGTCTTTGGGTCCTGTTCGGTCAATCTTGATCCTGAATTTCAACTCAACCAAGTACCCTGATGCTGTGCCAGTTTGATGAGAAAATCTGCATCATAGCTCAGGGCACATGTTGTTTGCAATTGTTCCTGTCAGGGCGGCATTAAGGATTAGTTTAGTGTAAATGTCTTGCACAAACCAGAATACATTACTGCTAGTACGCCTGAACAGTACGTGGCACATGTGTCCAATTTCGATCGATCGGCGGGAAGAAATTGGTCTACGAGTACGAGAGACTAGCAGACACGTACACTAGAGTATGTAGAGCAACATGTAGATCCGATCCAAAGAACTGGATCGATCCGTCTGCTTTCCCCGGCCAAGGCCCAGCCTTACCGCTGCGGCCCCACCCTCCCTCGCTGGCCCGAGACGCTTTGAAATGTCAATAGACCACCTGATTATTCGACAAGCACATTTAAGCTTAACAAAGCCTGCCCAGACCCAGGGACATGAGGCAAAGCCTCCAACCACGGAGCTGGACCTGAGCTGGGCTCGACAACAGCAATACTCGATGCGTTTTCTATGTACAGTTTTTTGTTTTTTGAAAAATACTATGTGTTTATATATATTATAATTTTTTCATTCAAAAATATATATATATTAGAATTGAATATGAGTTGAAGCAAGCGACAAGCAGTGGTTTTGTCATTGAATCTGTTTAGCTGCATGCTCGCTCTGATGATGAGCAAGCAGTGGTTTTGTCGGAAACCTATTCAGCTGAGACTACTACTAGTAAGCAGTGCGATGGGGCAAGTACTGGGCTGGTCCGTTGGAGTACTGGACTCTACAAGCAGCAGCCATCGGAGGAGACAGGCGGCAAGCCGCTGCGCAGCTTATTCTAGGTACTAAGCTTGCATTGGCTTATAAAAAGTGGTGTTGATCATGACCGAGAGGAACTATACTAAGATGTTCACTACTGCTCGAGGCAAGCTTAGACTAGATTCAAGTATTCTACCCTTGCAATGAATCTTTAACAGGTTTTCCCAAGAGCAATCAGGCTACTCATCATCATCGTTATAACTAGAAGATTTATTTCTGATGGTGATCGAGATCATTGTAAATAAAGTACTCTCTCCGTTCACAAATATATGACACGGTTGATTTTTTTTATACAGTTTCGATCACTCATCTTATTCAAAAAATTTGACGTGATTTGTTTTATTACTAAAGATAGTTTGAATATGAGTTGTGTTTTTATATAATCGAACAAATGTTTTAAATAAGACAAAGAATTAAAGTTGAGAAAAAAAATCAAACGCGTCAAACATTTATGAACGGAGAGTAGTAAAAGTGAACGAGACAGGTGAACTGTGTATAATGCAACGCCTAGAAATTAATTAACAAACGAATAGACTGATTCTATCACAATATATAAATCGATCTTAACCTATATCCACAACTAATAATAATATCTACCAGCTGATTCTATCTCAGAATATAAACCGATCTTAACATATCTATCCAAAACTAATAATAATATCTACCACCATGCGACCTTATTAGCTAGCTACCTACTAATATAATGCATGGTGGTACATATATCGAACTAGTGACTAGGACCAAGCAGACTGGATTCCAAGGAATTCTTCAATGGATCCTTCGAGGCGTTCCATAACGGCCTGCCAGCCTGCCTGCGTGGGGTGGATGTAGTCCCAGAAGAAGAAGCTGTCTGGGTTGTCACAAAGGCTGTACTGCTCCCTGCCATTGCCGTCCTCCTGCCCGCAATAGCCATTGATGGGGTCCTCCTGGTTAGCACAGCAGGGAGCGTGTGTCTCTTGCAACTGAGAGACTGCATTGCCAATTAAGATTGATTATTGTAGTTGTTGCCTTGTTGGATAGATTGAATTACGTATCACCATGCAATGCCATCGATCACGGTCAGTACATACCAGAGTTGGATTGCACGATGTCAGCGAAGATGGTGTAGAGGTCGAGCATGTACACGTCCTGTGGCGACGATTCGAGCTTCCCTCTGAGAGCCGCGTTGTGCAAGCCGGCGAGCGTGTTGCCTTGATCGTCGCAGTGGTCGTAGTTGCTTGCGACGGACTGCCATGGTAGGCAACCGAGCGGGGGCAGCAAATTCACCAGCACCTTGCCGACGCCCAGGCCCTTGATCCGTGTCACGGCGTCCACGATCTCGTCCGTCACCTGTCCACTCAGGGATCTCATGTCGCCGGAGCCGGTCTCTTGGTTGATGCGCTGGAAGTAGTCGTGGCCTGTGGAGACGGCGACGAGCGCCACCGATCGCTGCAGGTCCCCGTGCTCGATGATGCCGTTGTCCAGCAAGCTCTTGAACCGGTCCACCTGCTGCCGGAGCGAAGGCGCCTCCGCGCTGTCGAACACGCCGGAGCCGCCGACGGCGAAGTTCACCCCGGACGGGTTGGATCTCCGGACCCTGGACGGCGGAGGGGACTCATCCTGCCCTAGGATCTTTGCTGTGCAGAATTACAAAACCATATATGTAACATACATATATATCAGCAGCGATCATCATCGATCAGTATAATTAAGCAACAGGTCAATGCATGATCATCAGTATAGTTACGTACCCAGAATGTCAGATTGCACTAGACCATCGGAGACGCGGCCTGTTGCACGGTTTCGGTGGGACGAGTCCGACATGCCGTAGGGATAGAACCAAGCACGTGACAGCACCGTCTTCTCAGATGTCCGCGGCCGGTTGCCGGCGTCCACGAACGAGTCGCCGAACACGAACATGCTCTTCGTCTCACGACGATCGCGGTGACGACGGGCCTCCGCATGATAAACGCCATCTGCTAGGAGGAAGAAGCAGATCGACAAAGCCCAAATAAGCTTCGTCGACATCATGATTCTCTTGGTTCTACGCTAGAGGCTAGAGCACGAGGACGAGAGAGGGGTTACGGTCGTGCCGTGGGTTGCCAATGCAATGACGACGTCCCGTCCCTGTGTAGATATATATACCACCGATACAACAGCAATCGTAACGGCTCCTGTCTTCTTTGTTGTGTCATTGTGTGCCGGTCTTCGCATTGTATCGTATCTCTAATAATCCGTCTCCTCCAATATACAAACGCTACTACTACTCCAACAATTCTACGACTAATTGGTTCATCTCAAACTCTTGGAATTAGCTTAATTATTTGCTGCTGCTACTACGGGACTCCGAAACAGATTAATTGTCGTACCTGTCCTAACTGCTTGCTACGACATGCATGCAGGGTCGCCTCGCAGCAAGCAGAGTCCCGTGTACATGTATGATGGACAAGTAGCTAGCTTTATTTCCCGTGGCACGCGACGAGGTGAGATTCCCATTTTCCAACTTGTTTCCTATTTCTACTATCAAACATGCATGTGAACCAAATAGGGAAAGATCATCTTCTATATATATGTTTAACAATAAATATTTTGCACCAAAATACAATCTACCCAAAGAAATTCCCATCTTCGTATACTCTTCTGTCATTTAATCTAGCGGCAGAAAGTAATTTTCTAGGCCCACCCAAACTAATCGGCAAAAAGCAATATTTTGGGCCCACATAATACGCGATGCATCTCTCCACATAATTAATTAGGATCCGCGGAAAATTTGTTTTACGGGAGAATCTCTTACGCGTTTCTGCCCATATAATATCACGCGTTTTTTCCACCAATTTTGCTACCCACCTTGATCGTACATCAAATATACAAATCGTATGTCAAATATGCACACGATGGCCCTTTTACCCTTCGATCTGGTCAGATCCATAAGGGCCCAACAGATAATACAGCTTTGGTAAAACACACCAGATTGATTAGATACATACACAACACACATGCATACAATCCTTGAGCAAGCCCATATCAGCCAAGGATGGAAAAAGAAAATTGATTGGTGGCACAATCAAGAAAGGAGAAGGTTCAAACAACGCGAGATCTGATTGGCGCTATGTGCTCGATCCATAAAAAAAAAATCAAATCAATCATAACGGAGAAGGATGGGACCAGTCGAAGGCTTGAGGCAAGCACCAGATGCAACAAATCGGTATTCTTGGTGGGGAATCGGACGTCAGCAGGCTTACCTCCGCGGCGATGGCGCGTTCGACGTCCGCCACAGCACCGTCAACCCAGCACCAGTCTAGATCAACGAGAATGGCAGAGTTGGGAGTGCGAGTGTGCTCAGGCGGCCATGAGAGTGAGCGACTGCAGGCAAGAGTAGAGTGCGAGTGGAGGGGAGAATGCCGTCCCCTACGATCCGATGGCTCAGAACACACGGGCAGAGCGAGCAGGCTGGGCCTCAGATGGGCCATTAGCATTCCTAACACTTGGCCAAAATGAGATTGATCTTTTTACTTATTACATACAATTTTAGAATATTTAAGCTAACGTTGCACTATTAAGCAGAGAATTAATTATTTTCCATGAGCCTGCACTATTCAGTTGAATTAATAAACTTTGCAATATTACATACAATAAAGTAAGGTTAAATAAAATCTGAGCCAATAGACATTTATATATGTGAGTTTTATAATTTTCAATGATGACATAATATAAATTTCTCATATGATTTAATTGACATTTGAGATATATGTTCTATGAGCTTTTAGTTTTGAGTTAATTTTAATTCTAGAATAATTCTTAATTAATCTTGCAGGGCCAAAATCACTAAGCTAAAAGATCATAAGTAAATAGTTGGCATTATGATAAGAGTTTTTCATGACAAAAAATAGCTCAGCTCATGTCATCAAGAAAGAAAGGACAGTGGGTGTGGACGTGGACAGAGAGATAAGCTCGGGCTCTAGGAGCTACCACTGGTGGGGTTCTACTGGAAGGACACCAAGAAACATGGTATCCAATATGATGCAATCCTGGTATATTATTTTCCTATTATTTTCCTAATAAAGTAAGCTTTAACTAAATTCCACAAAATATTACATCAAGAAGATACAACTTCTTGGCACATGCACATGTTAATACAAATGCTAATAAATAATATATTTGGTGATTTGTGTGTTTCACTGGTTAGCATGGTTACATTATAATTAAGGTCAATTTTTTTAACATGTGCGAGACGCACATGCATTATTACTTGTTTTTTTTAATTCGTCAATTCTAAATAGTCTGATGAATTTAGTAAAAGCATTTTTGATCCAAACAAAAACACAAAGATATTTAAGGTTTGTTTGACGCCCAATGAACTTACCATATATTCATCGGTTCTGGACAAGACTGACATTATTACTTATGACCTAGGTATAATAAAGTCCTTCCCTCCTCTCTCTCTCTCCTCTCGATCGATTTTTAGGTGGCAGAGGGGGGAATTCGGGGGAGGAAGGTGGCATAGCGGTGGCGGAGTGATTGCGGGGAGGGGTCCGGATAAGGTGGTTGGTGCGGCATCGCGGTGAGGCGACGGGTGGCAGCGGGAGGAGGGAGAAAGGGGGTATGAAGGGGAGAGGACGTCGTGGTGTTGAGACGGCAAGGAGGGATATGGGGCAGCGACGTGCACGCGGCAGAGTAAGACACCAGAGTTGAGCCGAGCTGGGGCTCCGGCGAGGTGGGCAGGAGAAGAAGGAGGGAGGGCAAGCTAATGAGCGAGACCCAGTGACAGGGAAGAGAAAGTGAGCCTGACAAGCAGGACCTGTCTGTAAGAGAGAGAGAGAGAGAGAAGAGAGGGGAGTGGGCCGCTCGAACATGAGAAGGAAAGGGGGTGTAGTGGGCTAAGGTGGTGGGTGGCGGCCTAGGTGGGAAGAAGGGGGAGATGAGCTAGGTTGGCTCGGGGGAGAGAGTGGGAAAAGGAATTCCCTTTTCTTTTGGGGACTTTTGCTTTTGATTTTGGTATTTGCATTTTGGAGGGAATTTTGAGGCAGGTTTGGGAGGGAATTTAAGTGGAGGGTTTTTGGAAAATTTCAAGGAAAAATATGGAGACTACGAGGGAAGACATTTGGAGATCTGCTGAGATTTTTGTTGAGCTTATAACTGCGCACTCGATAAAGTCAATTAAAAAAATATTTGAATTGAGGAAAAATTTTAGAGGAAAATTTCGGGGTCCACTTTTGGGGCGCTACATGACCTACTAAGGAGGACAATGGTGAAATCAAAACTAATTTGGAATTTTGTTTGGAGACTATAGCTTCGCAAACTATGACGGGTCACCTGACTCTGCCCTCTGCTCTCTGCGTCCGACCTCGGGATGCTCGGTGCCACCGTACAAGTGTATCTTGGCCGTTTCTTTGGTGCTGGTGCCATCCGTTCTCGGCCTAAATAAAAGGTATGACAATTACTGACTGATTTAGCTGATACAGTGTTGTTCATAGCAAGACCGTTTTTAATGGACTGCCTGAACATTATATTATTACTGTAAACAGAGAGACATGATAGTTGGAATAGTGAAGAAATAGACAGTACGTAGCATTGGAGAAGGTCTAAACGTTCTTAGGCGATAAGCACCGTAAAGACGGCATCCATACGATGAATGACGGATGGCACATGTGAAGTCAATGAAGCCTTGTGGAGGTTGCCGTTGCCGACTTGTTCTGTAACTGGTACACTGAAACCTGACGAATCTGAAGACTGCCAGTTTCTGAAGCGAGTCAGCACTCCGAGTCCCCGACTAGGTGTGCCCTTAATCCCTGTAGCTGTAGGGTTTAGTTTTATGCATGTCCGCAGTCAGTTTCTGTTTAACTACGCTGCTATCAATTGGTCATCCATCCTTTTCCTGGCACATTCTGTTGTGAGTTCATTGGTCTGAAAATCTTAATCTTGCTGGCCGGTGCTGGACATTTTTACCTCTGCTCTGCTCCTTCACTCCTTGGGATTTAATGAAGCTCTGTAGCTAGGATGGACTGACTAGTGCACTGCTGCTGTTCTTGCCTTCTTGGCCTCTATCACTTACGGAGTACCAAATACTTGCTCTAATATATACAGGCATAAAGCCTATACAAGTATGGGGTATATTCCATTCCATACCCAATGACCAAGCTTTTTTGTAGAGACTGAAGGGATGTGGTCTCCTACTATGTTGCTGGCGCACACTGATCAAAGTGTACTGGCCTACACCAACGGGCCAGTTTGGTTCCTTCGCCGATCTGTTTAGCGTTGCTCGGCGAGGAAAGCCAGTAAGAGCGTTTGGATTTTTGCCATCCTGTATTGGGGCCTGTGTAAGCGAGGCTTGTCTTTCTTCTCGCAGAGAGCCGATCCGGCTCGCCTACGCGGGCAAGGTTCTCTGTGCACGCGCCGTCAAAGCGAGGCCAGCTGAGGGCGCCCCCCAGCGGTGTGAACCAAATCGCCGGACGTGGCAACGAAAAAATCTAAAAAAAGTTAGAAAAGTATGGGTGCTAATGGTGTCAGTGAGATAGTGGGTCTTGGACAGAGTGCGAGCTAGTCGCGTGACACCTCGCTAGCGAGAACAATTTTAGCATTCTCACTCTTCCACGTAAGATACAATTAACATTATGCTGGAGACGTCGATAGCCCGTTGAGGACGCCCTGAAAGAATCATCCAAACGAGCCCTGAGTGGAACAAATTTCACACTCATCCTTGTATTGGCCAGCATGAGATTGTGTGGTTTATCTATTATCCTTTTTATTACATTGTTTATTTGTAGTATTATGCATTATCCTGAGTGCTTGAAATGGGGTCAATTCAAGGATTTTATTTTTTTCCCTTAGTAACTACCTGACAGGTTCTTTATGTACCAGTTGAAGAACCTATATATTACGGTACCACCTATTACCGAAGTTGGAGAAAGAGCTGCTCAAGGTGACCAACGAGCTAAAGGCTAGGTACAGTGTGGGAAAGTGACATGATTTGTTGCACTTGTTATCGTGTTTGGGCAGCTTGCAAGGTACTATCAAAGTTAAATCCTACAAATATTATATAAATGCTTGAAAAATGTAACTAAGTTAACTATGTCAATAAACATGTTAAATAGATGCCAACTCAAGTTTCCACATGAAAAATATAAAGTTAAGTGTTGGTTACCTTGAAAACCTAGGAGACGTGCGGGTGTTCATTTAAAAAAAACTTACCTAAATGAACTAGAGAAACTTCATATACCGAAGTTATAGAGGATTTCATTTTAAACATATTTTCTATTTAACCCAAGACTAAATCCCTGTAAATTTAAAATTAATATCACAATGTAAGTGGTCAAATAAAAATTTAGAAAGGTCAAATTACCTCCTGGGCGCCGTGGGCCATTTTTTGCCCTGCTTCGGCCCCCTTCAGCCCACAACCTATTGGCCTTAGGAGGAAAAGCGGGTGGGCCAGCTGGGACTAATGGTGGAAGATGAGAGGTAAGAAGCGGAGGCGGGTTGATGCTAGGCCCAAAGGAGGTTATGATTAGGTTTGAGCCTAGTTTGATATAGAAAAATGTTATATAAATTAAAAATAATTACGTGACTCCCTCAATTTTTGAAAGTTCATAGTATCTCTCGGTAGAGAATGGTTTCTTTTTATTTATAATAATTATCAATATTGTGTTTGTCTTAATAAAATTACTACACACGTCTAAAAAAATTCTAGGTATATTCTAAGACACAGAGGATTTAATAAGAAAACACTCACTACCAATATAAAAAACATTTACTTGCCTAACTTCATTTACGAAAAATATAGAAAAAATTTTCAAACACTCATGTCATGTGAGACCCGATAGCCATGTTGCTTGTAGGACCCACCTGACATGTGGCTAGAATCCTCCTTAAAAACCACTTATGATAAAAATAATGTCATGGACTTACTCGACTAGTCAATGACAATAGAGCATTCATCACAAAGGTCTCAATGAATCCATTTGTGACGAATCTAGTGACACATGTTTTATTTCTCTGCTCCTATAAAGAGCATGTTTGTGCGTCGTCACCAGACTCACGCTGCCCCACGGATTGCCATTCGAACAGACGAACCGTTTGCCGCTCTGATCCCTGCACTCCGCTTCTCCCCTAGGTTTAGCCGCAATTTCCTCGCAAAAAAAAAATTCCACATATATTGAATGAGCAATCCCACCTAAGCCGACTATATCTAAGAATGGTTCAGGTGGCTATATCCTAGCTGCTAGGTTCCCTTAGCAAGTAAAACGTACAAGTTTTATTTATTATTAGGCCAAGGGTTGTGTATGCAAAAACTAGGTAATTTATGTATCAAGTGGGGATTCCAATGGACATGCTGATCACTTTCTTGGGGTAGCAGATACTGCGGTCATTGCACATGTTGAACGCTTGCTCCGGTCACTGAGTAGAACGTCTTGGGGACAGGATCGACCGTGCTCTCCGATGAGGACTACGTGCAAAGAAAAACACACAAATCGAGATACAATATGAGCTCAACAAGCATTGTATTTATTTTGTTCAATAGGCATTGATTATGGAAGAATGTAGGCAAAGGAATCGCCTGAATCGGAGTTGAAATGAAAAGATATGGATTTTTTATGAATAAGGATTTTTCTTTTGTCATTTATGCGAATGGAAAGGAGCCTCGCGGGCCGAAAGGCGCACGTGGCCATTGTCTAGTCGTCTTGCAGGGCGACTAAGCTCATCGTTATCTGTCGCGATAGTGGGGTAGGCCGACCCATTGGCGCGAAGGGGAGGAGAACAACGGCGTGGAATGGTGTCATGCCGGGCCCAGTGTCGAAGACCTGGTGAGGATAGCATGAGGCACTTAGCTGGGCAGTAGAAGACGTCATGGAGGTCATGACAGCGTCGATCGGCCAGGACCGGTTGAACCGATTGGCATGGCGGGAGACAACGCTAGTTCGTTTCAAGCCTAACCGAGGGTTATACCAATGGGTCGAGTGGGGCCACGTTATATGAACCAGCTTAGATCTTGATTTTAGAGAAATTTAGGCACAAGACTCGTCTAAATCGGAGTTCAAACGGAGAAAATGTAGAGCATTTAGCGCAGAGGAGGTATTTTTATTCCTTTTTGAAAGTTTGAGGGGGCGTATGTGCTCTTTTGGTGGGGATTTGTTGGGTCTGGCCCAAGCGGAACGGTAGCATGGGCTGAGGGGCTTATTTGGACTTTTTTGGTTTTTTTTGGTGGAAGTGTTCTTGGGCCTTCATGTGGGCGCCTGTGGAGGCCCAAGGGGGAGGGGTGGCCCACTTGTCATATTGACAGGCGGGGGCGTCGGGAGGGGACTGTCCCCGCCGGAACAGCGCCCGCTCGCCGGAGTGCGCCAGGAACCGGGTTCCCGACCTCCGTTCACGAATCCGAGGGTACCGGCGCGAAGATGAGAGCGAGGGGGTTCCGTTCCGTGGATTCCTGGCGGGAGGAGGTGAATGGAACAGGGGCGGCCATGGGAGGCGCTGCTTGAGCTCCGTGGCGGGCTCAACTCAGGCGAGGGTAAATGAGGTGGAGGTGGTTCTCTCTGCAGATTTAATTGAACCGGGATGGCTCGGGGATGGAGAACTCCGAGGAGAGCTCGTGTTCTGTACGTAACGGAAATCGGCGAAAGTAGGGGAAGGCAGACGGCGAGCGGCGGAGCGGGACGGCTCGGCGGCTCGGTGTCGGGGTGGAGCTTGGGCGCGGGGAAGGGGAGATCATCGGCGTGGCCATTTGTAGGCGCGGCTAGACGCCGGATGGGGGGGGGGGGGGGGGGGGGCAAGGCTGAGCAGGACGTCGTGGTGGGGTTATGGCGTTCTGCGCGGTGCTCGTGGGCGCGGCAGGCAGCGTAGAGTCGTGTCGCGAGCAGAGGAGCGGGGCGAGGAGGGAAATGGGCGTTTGGCGAGCGGGGCCGTCCGGGCGGCGGTGAGCGCCGTGCGGGCAAGGCCAGGCGGACCGATGGGGACGAGGGAACTGACAAGCGGGCTCCATGTGTCGGTGAGGGGGAGCTGAGCTGACGAGGGGGGCCCGAGGTGGCTGTGAGTGAGAAGGGTACGGGCAGGCCGTGTTGGGCCGGAGGGAAGGGAAAGAGGGCCGCTCTGTGGGGTGGGCCGAGGGAGGCGGGCCGGTTGGCGGGAGCGGGCCGAAAGAAGGGGCAAAAAGGAAGATTTCCTTCTTCTCGTTTTGTATTCTGGTTTGGATTTTTGGAAGGTATTTTTGGGAGAATTTGTGGGAGAGGTTGAAGTGAAATTTGAGGGGTATTTGGAGGAGGTTATTATGTAATATAAGGAGATTTTATGGAAGTTTTATTGAGCTCATATTAGCATATTGATGACAAATATGTTTTGAAATCTAATTTTGAAGCTTGAGCTAAGGGGAGATTTAGAGAAAAATTTCTATTTTCGGGGTGTTGCAGACACTCAGCCTCGACCGCACTGTGCGCTGCCATCTGGGTAGGAAAAAACTTTTTTTATGCCGTTGGAGGAGACGGGGACGCAAGCGGATGAAGAAGGCCAAAGGAGCCAAGAAAAATATTGGATAAGCGATAAGGTCACATTCGGAATATATAATGGACATTATTCCGAGAAATTTTAAAATTGTTAAAACTCATTTGATGTATAGATGTTAGCGGTCTTTACTAAAAGTTTGTCTCAAGTTACAAAAGTTGACATAGGACAAAGCAAATTTGAAACAGATTAACTATACTAAAAATATTTTCAATAATCAAATCGCACTTCTTTAGGGGTTAATGGTTTATTCATCAATTTTGAAACATCATGTCCAAAGTCATGTTGGATATCATACAAACTATGGCAATCTAGATATATATAGAATATGTAATATAAATTTTAAATAGTAATAATATATATTAAAAAATAGCTACATGCCTTAATATATCTTAATATGTTAACTCATAAAAAACATTTATAACAATAATACATCAGAAGCAAATTCTGGACAAAAAAGAGGCATTGCTCGGGATAAGAAACATGATAAAAAAACTATTTAGAAAAGATTACATTTAAAAAACACCAAAATATTTAAAAAAACTAGCTATCTGCGCAATTTGCGCGGGTCATCTTGCTATTTAGTGATAGATTAAGAAGTTGGCAAGTTTTAGTGAGCAATGCAAGGTCGTCCGGGTGTGACGACTCAGATAGATGAAGGGTTATAGTGTTTGATCTATGGGCGTTTTGGGTGAGAGAGTCAAAGATATGCAGAGACTTATTTTCACAAGATGGCCTCAATCAGAGAAGCCTCTATTAGTTAGCAGGTGTAGGTTCAGGAGAAGATGCCTGCTTGCAAGAGATATGTTTCGCCCATATCAGCAGCAGTAGAAGGTAGGGGCAGATTGCAAGAGTACACAGGGGAAGAAAATGTAGTATGTGTTTGATTTGTTGGTGAAGAGCGAGAGCAGAGCTAGTCAGAGAAGAGAGACGAGCATATTAGTATAGGGAAGAAGTGGCTGACTAGAATAGTAGAATACATGAATAGACATGACAAAAGAAGGGTTTAGTGTGGGTTAGATGGGTTGGCAAGGCCAAGGTCAGTGGGTGGGGTGCATCAACAAGATCTTCTGTTGGGCAGTACATGTCGCTTAGAATATGCAGCAGCAGATCAGAGGCATAGGGCAGCAACAAGAAGAAGAAGGCAGCCAGTCCTGTGGCCGTGGTGATGCAGTCCCCGTTCCTGAGAAGATATGTGTAGTAGTGGCAGATTAGTTTAGCCATATAAATCAGCAACACGTTGATTTCCAAGGGGCATGTTCAGAGCTAGCAGTGAGAGTACTTCAGCAGACAGCAGCAAAAGAAAATGTGTATAGCCAAGAAGTACAAAAGCAGCAGTCAGATATTCAGATGCAGCTGCCGATTGTGCAGCACTGATATTCAGAGATGCATATAGCTAGCAAGTGCTTTGCGAGAAGCATCAGTTACTGTGGTGGCATTCAGAGAGTAGACTCGCCGTCGGTACAGATGGCAGCAGTTTGTTCAGTCAGAAAAGCCACACTCTGAAGGGTCATTTCACAAAGATCAGTAGTATAGGATTCGCAATTTCCTGCGGAAATTGATGCTTGCCCAGATGTATTCGAGTTGTGGTGATCGAATTAGGCCATGTATACTTGTCTTTCAATTTTTTTCAGTTGTAAACGAATTAGTATTGCCGTCAGTTTATGCTTTGTAGGATAGGCTGGTCAAGGCAACTTTGAATGATTCGGTAGAAGACTAGAATGTGTTCAGGCTTTAAAATATTGTGAAGCCAACCAAAATCCGTTGGTGAATGCACTGTAGGTATAGATTTCAAGGGCTTGCAGAAAGACGGGCAGTTGGCACTAATCCTGTCTTTCTGATCGGAGGTGGCAGTATGAAAATTCAGAAAAGAGCCATTGAACCGTTATGTTAGCAACTGAATATAACGGGAAATGTTACATGACATGAGCGTGGGCCCTATTGATCATGTGCCCCTTTTCACAATTATTCTGTGTGATCTCTATGCAAGCAAGCATTGGAGCACTCTGCCTTAGATGATTAATCAGCCGAAGTTTAGTTAGCTCCTAGTTCAATTAATGTCAGTAGCAGGGACAGTAGATAATCAGGCAGCACATTCTAGAGGTGAGAATTACAGCGTGCCACCAGTGATACCCATTAGAGTATGAAGTCCTTGTTGATCAGAAGTCGCAGTGCCGGCCGTTTAGTTTAGTCAATCAAAGAGCGCTACACTCTGGCAAGCAACCGCGCCACCACACATTCCAAGCCGCCTCCTTTCAACAATGATCCTGATCTGCTGTTGGCAGCTGTGGAAGCACCGGCACGACGTTGTCTTCAGAGAGCAGGGGCCAAATCTCAACCGACTCTTGGCGATCTGCAAGACTGGGTGCAGACTTTGGCGGTGCAGAATACCGAAGGATGACTCCAGTCTCCAGTGGCCAGTGCGGTGGAACGTTGGTGTAACATGTTTTCTGCAACGGAGCTTATCATGCTCCCCACCCCCTTCACCTCGTCTTGAAAATGTATTCCAACACCATGTAATCGGAAATCAACGGTTCCAAAACTTTTCAGCACCAGGGTTAACCCTGGAATCAATGGAAATCAACGTAAAAAGATATAGAGAAAATTCTTCACAGACCATTGAAAAATAGTGAACTTTTCCTTAGACTACTGAAAAACTTATAAATATGTATTAACCATCGAACCGGTTTTATAGTTCTCTGTGTGCCACTCCGTCACCTTCCGTTAGCTTCGAAGGAATATACAGGTAACATATTTTTGGTATATGTCTATTCTGCCCCTACCCCTGTCCATTCTGAGACGAGGCAGGCGCGGCCGCGCGGAGGCAGGCGGCGAGGTGGTCCGCGGCTGCGGGCGGTCGGCAGCGAGGCTACGAGGGCAGCGGAGGCAGGCGTGGGCAAGCTGCGAGCGTGGCCTCAGGTGGTGAGCGATGGGCGGCGGCGAGGCGACGGAGGCAGCGGAGGCGGATGCGGCATGCCGGAAACAGCGCCGCGCGCAGGCCTCCCCATCGTGCAGCAGCGCCGCGGCCTCCTCCGCACAGGCCAGCGCCTCTGCCGCGCACCAAGTTGGCCTTGCCGCGGATGTGTACTCCATGGGCTGCGTGCCGCTCCAGGCCCCGACGAGCCGGTTGCCAGCCGCTCGCGCGCGCAGCTTCGACGGCCGCCTGGCGAGGCCCCACGCGGCGACGACCCACCCTCTCTCGCACACAGCTTTGATGTGGCGGAGGTCCCGGCTGCCAGTGCCTGGTCCAAACGCAGCGTTCCGGCTGCTCGCGCGTGTCCTCGACGTGGCTGTGTCCCGAGATCCACCCATGGATTGGATAGGAAGAGTGGAGCTTGGTCTCCACGCCCATGAATTTGATGTCCTCTTTCCCACCTGTTGCACATCTGTGTTCATCGCTCGTGTGAGTCTTGCCTGCTACAGAAGGATCCTTCTACCGTTGCGGCACTCTGGCCAATTTGCTACTCTGTTTTCCGTTTACCACTTTTTGTTTGATTTCAACTTCAAAGCTATTGATCTCAGTCAATAAACTGGTTCAATCTCAGTCAAAAGTGGTTTTCGACGGGCGACGGCATGGGAAGGCCGGCAGCGTGGCACAGGCGGGCGACAATGTGGCGAAGGCCGGCACAGGGCCCCGCGCGCGGGCGGGTTCCGGCGAGGCGGGTAACCCCGCAGGCCGGAGGCGGGCTGACAGCAGGGTGAAGGAGCGGCCTGGGGAGCGGAGCAGGTCTGCCGTCTACATCTAGATGGGGAAAGACGAAGGGAGGGGATGACGTGTGGGCCCATGCGTCAGCGATAGAAGCTTAAGAGAGGAAGAAGGGGCAGTCTTGTCTTTTTACTCTAAACTTAACAGGCATTACTAGCGCTGTTGACTGGAGTGGCCCGTAGAGAACTGAAAATTTGGTTCAATGGTTTATACGTCTGCGTGAGTTTTTCAGTGATTTAAAGAGAAATTTGCTATTTTTTGATGGTTCGTAGAGAATTTTCTCAGAGGTATATGGCAGGCAGAGGGTACATAGCTCGTTCAGGCAAGATGTGTTAGCCTTGATTTCAGAGAAGAATCATTCAGAGTATGTTGGCATGGGATAAAGCAGCCGGTCAGCTCAAGGTGACCAACGAGCTAAAGGCCAGGAGCAGTGTGGGATTTGTTGCACTTATTATCGTGTTTGGGCAGATTGCAAGGTACTATCAAAGTTATGCAGGTGTAGTAGACGTGCATGTTCAGTAGATGTAGGTGTACAAATACAAAAGCATAGGCCTGAACCTTAACAGAAATGCCCTTTACCCCTGCGCCTGTCCACTGAGGTCCTGATACAGATCCTTATTCAGCCCCTGCGATGCTGACGCCAGGACATGCAAGGGACTGCAAAAACTTACTCATCCATGTTCCAAAATCTCAAACCGCAGCAACCCCTGACAGGGAACATATAGCACGTCTGACCACATTATTATGATTAAAAGAACAAGTTTAATGACTTTGTTTCTTCTAGACATATAGTGCAAGTTTACAACTGATGTCACAGGGCCGGCTTTCTGATGGAACAGACAGGGGATACGGGGCTGACGAACTCGAGCGAGCACCTGCTGCACTGTCAGAACCTTTCTAGAAGAAGTCAAAGCGGGGGAGCTTGGTGTGCGCGGTGGGTGGCTGGGCCTGGGTGTTCTGACCGACATCCCCTTCCCTTCCAGAGAGAGAGGTTCACGCCTTCATCGCCGTCGGCTGTTCACCGCAGCCGTGCCGGCCGGCCCTCATCAGGGCTATAAATATAGTAGAGAGTTTCAGACGAGGAGCAGGACATCAGAGAACATCGATCCACCACTAGCTATCCCACAATGACTCCGCAGCAGCAGGGTGCCCTCGCCCTCATGGCCGCCGTCGTCGTGGCGGCGCACGCTGCGTCCGTCTCCGCGTCGGCGGAGTCGCAGCGCTGGAGCGGCGACCGCCCACACCGCCTCCGCCTCTGGTGTGCAACGGCACCATAGGGCCGGACGGCGTCTCCCTCGCCGGGCACATGGACTGCGTGCCGGAGTGCGTGGCGCGGCTGGCCCCGCTCGCGAGCTGCGGCCCCTTCGTCACCGGAACGGCACCCACGCCGCAGAGCGAGTGCTGCGCGGCCCTGCGGGGCTTCCTCGACGTCGCCGCGAGGCCGGGCAACGGCGACCGCGTCCTGCGGTGCCTGTGCCCCGTGATCCTCGGCGACGCCAACCCCGTCGACCCCGTGCGGATGAGGTACCTGCCCATGGCGTGCGGCGTCGTAATGCCGCCGGAGGTCCGCTACATCTGTTACAGTGAGTTGCTCCCTCTTTCTCTGGCAAAGTGACAATTCGTTGGATCTCTGCTGACTCATCACTTGGTGACTATGCATCAGCTGGGCAGCAGACTCCCCAGCTGGAGTGAGGATCGGACGGAGGCGCGAGCAGGCCGGGCCACCAAAACGCCCACAGTACAAGCTATTGCTACGTGCAAATATATATATATATATAAGTCAAGTGATGTAATCCAGCGTGCAACTACCTACTTATATGATGAGTCTATCTATGCGTTTCTGCTCTGCACGCCCAGGCGCTCGCCATCCTCGACGTGCGCGCCCTGGTTCCGACCACGCTCGATCGACCTCGCCACGCCGTCTCCCGGCCGGATTCCAGCTTCTTCTCCGGTGGGATGTCGCCAGTGTCCAACCGCCAACGAGGCCGCAGCAGCGCGGCCTGCGCATAGCGAAAGGGCAACAGAGCCAAAGGGCGAGCGGGCGTCAGTCAGGCAGCGGCGCAAGCGCAACGAGCTCGACGGCGGACGGCAGTGCAGTGCAGCTTCTTCCCCGGCGGCATGCCCATCGGCGACGCCATGACGGAGCGCCTCGGCTCCTTCATCGCGCTCTTCCTGCCCCTCTACATCGCCGAGGTGGCCAAGGAGGAGGAGGAGCCAGGAGGCCTCGGAGAAGTGGTGCGCGCTGGAGCTGTTCGTGGCGCTCTGCGTCTCGAGCAAGCTCGTGGGCTGCGTCGCCGCCGCGGGCCTCTTCTTCGCGATGCCGTTCCGGGACGCCACCGTGCTGGCGCTGATGCCCAACATCCGCGGGATCGTCGAGGTGGCGTGCCGGCCTTTCAACACCATGGAGGCCAACGCTGTCCACGGTGCTCATCACCGCCGCGTCCACGCTGCCGATCAAGCTGCCGTACGGGCAGTTGGCGCGGGCCAAGACTGATCAACCCGCTGGAGGCGTCGGCCGTCGAGGTCCTCGCGCGACTCCCCCGTGTCGCTCATCGTGCATCACCTTACGGAGCTCGTCGGCCGCGCCCCGTCCGTGCTCAAGCCCCACCGCGCGCAAGGGCCACAGCGGGAAGCCGGCAACCCGACGCCATCCGACTGCATCGTGAACGCGTTCCGGCACTTGGAGCAGCAGGCGGCGGCGGGCGCCGTGACGGTGAGCTCCTCATCATCCTCCGCGGAGTTCGCGTCCAAGGTCTTCATCCTCGTCATCCAGCAGCAGCACCGCCGGCGGCGACATCAACGACTAGCGATCGGTTGATATTTGATCGATCGATGGCTTTACGCATGCGCTAATTTTGTTGAAAGGATTTTTTTTTTTGTTGGTAATCTGTGCCTTGGCCAATTACTCTGCATCTTTTCTGAAGACACTACTCTGCATTTTCAAAGCAGAGCCAAACAAGGTATGTATCGTAAAGGCGCGCGGCTGCAGCGGTGCGAACTTCAGCGTGGGCTTTGTGCGGCGGCGCTTGGGCAGTTGGGCGCGGCCGCTCGCTGCTGCAGTGGCTTCGCTCAAGGTAGCTGGCAGAAGGATGACAAGGATCCGCGGCAAGCTTGCGCAATTGATCCGCGTGTTCGCATCGGGTTCACCTTCCTCGCCCAATGCACGATCAACGGGCGGTGGTGGGACGGGTGACAGCGCGGGCGGCGGAGCGGGCGTCTGCACGGCATGGGAGGCGGCGGGACGGGTATCGCAGGGCTGCGCACGGGCTGTTGCCGCGAAGCCACCGCACCGGGACCGTGCGCGGGAGGACGGCACGCTGCCGCATTGGGGCTTCGCACGCGGGCGGAGACCTCCGCTGCCGTGCCGGGTCCACGTCGGACCGACAGGACGCTGCCACGCCCCGGAGCTGCTGGCGGAAGGGCCAGGCCAGAGCTACGAGCGGACGGCTAATCTGGATCGCGGAGGCGCTGTCGAGGCCGGACGTGGGCCGATGCCATCTTCTCCTCTGCTCTCTCCCTGAGCCACCGCCGTTGCTTTTCGGACGAGGAGGAAGTGGCGCCGGGCTCCCGATGGCGAGATCCGACCATGGTGGGTAGGCGAAGGAGGAGGAGACGCGTGGCGGCGTATGCAAGGACGCACGCCGGCGCCGGTGCCGGTGCCGGCACGGGCAGGCGGAGCACGCAGGCCGGTGCAGGAATGAGAGCGCTGAGGAGGCGCTGCAGCGGAGGAGGAAGGGGTGGACGGAAGATGGTCTCAAAGTTGAAACTTTCAGCTTGCAATCCAAGAGCGCGGAGAGAGAAAAAAAATGACGTGACTGCTGTGGCACTGAGACATGGCCGTGTGAAGAGGGTTGCTAGGCATGGTTGACCACCACCATTTCGGATCTGCCTGCTGTCAGAATGCACGGGACAAGGTTATCTCCAATCATTGTCTATAATTTTTGGTCTATCCACTATTTATCTACCGTTCCAATACAGTCAGTCATTTAGTTAATCCCCATTGGGGATGGTCTAACAAGCCAAATTTATAGCAACTAGGAGGATGGGTTGCCGTGCCCGTGTTGGTGGATGTAGTAGGTTCTGTGGGTGTATACACGATGATCAAGTTTCAATGAATATACAGAGAACCTATTGATGCTATAATAAACAGGGATTTGAGTTGGAATTTTTACATGGATGAATACAGGATGGCGAAGGTAAGGTGAACTGAAAATCTATAACCTGAATGGATGTGAAGCTCTGCAGTGGTGTGCCGTGTTATTAAATGCAAGCATATATGCAAAATATGGACATGTGGTAAACATGGTATTAAACAGTGGTAGCTACACCATCAGATAGGTGTGTTATTAGTTTCAGCATAGAAAACATACAGGTTACACAACATTGTTCATGTTCTAACACTTAATTTACATATGCTTGGGGTGTGTCCTCTAGATTTGGTATCTACATTGTGCCAAATATGAGGTCAGGGTGCTGAAGGTAGTAAGTAATCCTACTGGGTGTTCACGCCTTAATACGAAACTTCGACATATGGCAACAAAACTGGCTATTGATTTCGTTGTGCCTGCAGATAAAATATAATGTATGTGTTTGATATGGGAATCGAAAGCATAGAGATTGGTATTTGGATAAAACTATATGTTCTTTTGGCAAGAATAACGAATCTCACCTCGTCCTATTTTTTTTATCATTCGTCGATGTTGAGGCGTCTTCGGACTGGACGTTTCTCTTTTTGCTGTGTACATTTGCTGCTAAGAAATAGAAAGCAATGTGTGAAATATGATTTAAAAAGTTTGATATGAGGGTTTAATGAAACCCTTAAGATAACCCTGAGATTCTTTTTGGTCATGGTCAATACATGGTGAAAGGTTTATACATATGCCTATAATTCACACATGCAGTATGGTCGATATTTTGGGATTATTATTATTATTTTTTATAATACCTGAATCATGGTCTTTTTTATGTATGCAAGTTTCAGCTGTTGTCTCACAAACAGATATTTAAGTTTTCCGAAAATGAGCATATTTTTAATATGTCGAAATTAATCTGTGTGCATTTTCTCTCTCAATGATTGAGTCTATGCATATTACGCGGTATGAACATTAGTGATGTTGATCATTATATAAATATGTTTTTTTTGGTGGCTGTTGTTAATGTAGTAAGATTGTGTATAGTAATGGTGCATTTCTTCTTTGTCATGCTCAACATGAGATATTGAATGTTTGTGATCAGCGGCCTTAGTTGAAACAACCTGAATACGATGGGGAAAACAATCTAAATATTTAAATAGAAGGATATTCACGAAATCTAATAGTTTATATATAACGTTTTTCAGAGAGGTTTTGCCTGTGGAGGTGATGTACAGATCTGATCCTGTGTAATACGTTCATCAGACGATCTTGAGGCAATATCTTGTCATAAGGAAGTTGTATATATTAGCCAACGTGGTCATGTTAGGTGTTATTTTGTATTTGCAATGGTTTATAAGATGTAAACCTTAGCAGCAGCAGATACAGTAGACTGAGGATTAGGTATGTCAGGAAGAAAATATTCATCCGCTGTTCAAACAAAAGTGTCACATTGATGTATGGTTGCACGTCATTTGTGATAAAGGATAAGTAAGGTTGTGACGTCAATAAGAATAGAACAATAAATATCAAATAGATGTTTTCTGCGTAAGAGTAAATTTGATATAGAGTAATGCCATATACCTTGGATAACGGCCTGCGATTCTTCGTTGACAGGCCCGCATTGTGTTAATGCACCGTGTACTGCTCCGAGGATCGTCTCAACCTGGTAGGTGATGTTTTCTTGCTGGAGTGAATATGGTGAGACACTAACTCGTAGCTCAAACTGTCTGCCATACAATGCAATTATCTGTTTTGGTAGAAATATTCCTGTGCCACTGTTAGATTCGATGAGTTGTTTTACAGAAAACCCAATAATTTCCTCTGCTGTTGGACCAAAGAACGTTAGCTCCACTGTGGGTATATTTTTGGTGGAAGAGGGTGTTGTAGGATCCATTGCTATGACCGGAAGGATGTACCTAATATAATATTTTTATAGATAGTTAAGTTAGCTTTTCTAGTTAAGGTACGGTAATAATTCAATTAACTGATGTATATCAAATTCTTTAATTTACCTTGGGCCTCCACTTCTGCCTAGGCAATTCAGGCGACTGCATTTCAATTGACCATTGTCTTCCTTTAATTTTTTGTTGCACACTTCGCATGCCAGGTACCACCAGGACCTATTGGGCACAACACCTTTAATCTTTGCATCTATAATATACCTATTATTCTGTTTTGTGAGGGGAAAATGGTTATATTATACGTATGCAAGCAAAAATGAGAATATTTGTTTGTGCAAAGGCAATCTTACATAAATAGTATGAGGATTTGTGAATTTTGATAAGGTTGCAATGCTGATTTTCTCTGGCATGGTTTCTTTGGCTGTTGGTCCATGCCAAACAGGTGGATGGATTCTTCCAAAACAACTGGATGGGTAAAATTGACAGGGTCATCTATAGTTCGTTGACAATATTATTTGTATGGTATATTATGGGTTTAGCATTCATACCTATCGCGTAGGCCAGTAACTTCTGGGAGATCAGGATTGGCAAAGCATTTGCATAGTAAGGATCCTTGTAATACCAACTTTGCTGCATGACGGTAGGAAATAATTATGAAGATGTTGATTTGTGCTGAGAAAGGGTAGGAAGGAACCCACTTTTATCTGACAATGAAAAGTAAAAAGGAGATGTACTTTCATATTTGCCGGATGTCATAGTGACAAATAGAAGAACAACAGGTTCATTTTTGCCCATTTCTATGTATTTGGCTGCATCAAACTGAGCTGCATTGCCCCATAGTGTGACAGAAACATCTTCTCTGAAATTGAAACGATTTGCAATGTTAGATTTAATGCAAAATATGATTGGTTATCACATTACTGTAAGTCATGTGGAACATCAGTTATGTATATGGTTCGTAGAGATTTGGCCCCCTTTTTTTGTGTGTTGGGATTTAACTTGAGAACAACCTTTGAAGATACCAATAGTATCTGTGTGCACATAATACTGAGTATAAATATTTTTAAACAGTAACAATTTTCTATTAGTATTATGTTTAAAGGAATTGCAATATACCTGAGCAGTACTCGGTAACGCCCGCTCTCTCATGGAGTACCTCGAAAGGTACAATTGCACAGGCATAGCGAGGGAAAGTCTCTGGCACAAGATTGATTTCGTGTAATTCTGTGTGCTTTGTGTAAATGCAATAAGGCTCCTTAGTGGTTTTGGTGTTTGAGTGACAATGCGATTAAAGGTCTAATCTCTTTGTAAGATCATTTGACAGGTTTTTACAGGTATATATTGTCAAAGGACATCACTAGTGTTGCTTTATTAATGCACTTTGAGATACTTGACTTTCATGTTAAGAAAAGTGACTCTAAATTGTATCTCTTTCATTTGGATGTCACTAACTTACTTGGATTTCTCATATATAACAAGTGGCTGATCATGAAGACACTCTATTGCATATTAAAGCCAATAATGATCAAGACAAATTGAATGGATGGATAATGAGCAAATGTGCTCCATCTAACTATCGAAGAGGTTTTCTAAATTGAAGTCCAACTATTTCGCTCAAAGAGGATTACTCACAAAGGAAGAAGCTCAGCTTCGCTATCTCCCTCTGTGGATATATTTCAAGACGGCATTATTCATCAAGACAAGACTCAAATGGATTTCATCTAGATTTATATTCACCTTGAGCATAGGTATGCCATACTATCAAGAGGGAAGCGAAGCTCGGAAGTTTCTATTCAACATGTGCTCACAGCTAGTTCAGAGAGTGTCGAGCCAAAACACTCCTCGTGAGTTGTTATTGTGCTGAGGGTGGGTTCACCGGATTGTCCGGTAATCCTCACCAGACTATCCGGTGAAGGCTGAGCCCAGAATTGAGAGTGATCTCTCTGATATTTTCCTTGTGCTCTCATCTCCTGGTTAGGTGTATCTCTAATGGAGACAACACCTACGCTTTGCTCATCTGTTGACACAGGCTCAGTGCCTTAGCCTCTGATCAGGAAACCCCTCACCGGACTATCCGGTGAGCTATACCGGACTGTCCGGTATAGGGGGTTTGAGCTCCAACGGCTAGTCCGCCTCTACCGGACTATCCGGTAGGAATGCACCGGACTGTCCGGTGATGGTCTGACATAGGCCAACGGCTAGTTTTATGAGGGTGGGTATTTATACCCCTCACTCTCTTCCAGTTGGAGCTGCTGCTTTCCTCCACGTCCACATCCATCCAGAGGCTCTTAGTAACACCTCCCAACACTCTCTTTGTGAGATTGAGCTAAATTTGTGAGATTCTTGAGTTGGGAGAGGATTTGTGAGATTGTGTGAGCTACATTGTGAGCACCTAGCCTCTGAGCACAGTTGGCAAGCATTTCCGGGGAGTGTTTTTGTTACTCTTGGAGGTTTCCTCCTAGACGGCGAGAGCAACCCGAAGGGCACCCGACTTGTGGGTGCCACTTCTCTTGTAGGTGATTACCCCGCTCTTCGGAGCATTTGCAGTGAGCACCTTCATAGCCTTGGTGGTTGTGAAGGAGAGGCCGTGAGTTGAAATAGACTCAAGCTCTTGGTGGGCGCCTCAACGGGGACGTACGGACACTTGCGGGTGTGCCTGAACCTCGGGACTAAAATCCTTTTTTGTGTGTGCTGTGCCCCTGCTGGGAGACCCAAGCTTGGTGCTTGTGGTTGTTTTACTTGCTTGCATTACATTATTGCTTCTGCTATTATTATTCGTGTGCAAGTTCTCTTTGTGAGTGCAGGAATAAAGTGTTGCCGAGATCATAATCAACATACAAACACATTACACAGCTCCACATAGCTCGATAAGTATTTTCTCATATATTTACCTGGGGGGTTTCGGTTTCTGTGTGACACCGGACTATCCGGTGTAGAGAACCGGACTATCCGGTTATACCGGACTGTCCGGTTGTACCCATCGGACTATCCGGTGTGAGTGCTGGCGGTGTGTTTCTAAGTGGTGTAAATTTTCAGTTACGCCTATTCACCCCCCCTCTAGGCGACATCTAGGTCCTTACAATTGGTATCAGAGCAAGGACTCACCGAAAAGCTTCACCGCCATGAGTAAAGATGTCAACACCTAGTGAGGTAACTTTGAGCCGCTCATGCTTGATGGCTCTAACTATTCTCAGTGGTCAACTCATGTACTTAATTTGCTTAGGACCAATGGTCCACTTGTGGAACAAATTGTAGAAACTAGCATATTGCCTTCTAACTATGATTGGGGCAACCTATCTCATGAGGAGACAATACGCTTGCAGCTCAATGCTCGAGTTGCTAATTATTTATTGAGCACTTTGAGTCTAGATACCTCTAAGTGGCTGTTCCATGAGTACAAGAGATTTGAGGATGCCCATGAGATTTGGGCCACTCTCAAAAATGTTTTTGCATGCAAATCTCAAGAACAAGCAGACATATCAGTAAGGAACTCAGGAAAAGAAGAAATAAGCCAATGTGAAAGCGCAGAGGACAAGTAAGATCGAGAAAGGCAGTTGGTGCTGCAGTCACTGCAGATATCGGACTGTCCGGTAATTGATACCGGACTATCCGGTGATGGCAGTAAAGCTGCACCAACCAGTGTAGAGCAGCGATGGAGACCAAGTGAAGAATCATGTTCACCCAAGTTTCACTCCATTATTTCACACTCACATCAGTGCCTCATGGCCAAGGGAAGTGAAGAAAGTGAGGAAGAGACGAGTGGGAACGATGAAGATGAAGACGAGATTACCGATGAAGATTTGGATATTGGCCACCTCAGCAAGAAGGACCAAATGAAAGTGATCGAGCTGATGCAAATCATCACCAAGCAGAAGCAAAGTCTTGACAATCAAGAAGACTACTTGGTGAAAAAATTGGATGAGCTAAAAGAGGCTCAAGATGAAAAAAAAGAGCTCAAACTCAAGCTTAAGAAGAAGGTAGAAGAAAGAAGAGAATTACTAAATAGGATCAATGACAAGTGCTTGGAGCTCCAACAAGAAAAAGATGAGTTCCTAGATGAGAGTATGCAGCTCATTGATCAGCTAGCCTTGAGCGAGGTAGCACACGAGGTATTTGTCACGTCGGTAAAATCTTATGAACCTCTCGCGCAAAATAATTATTGTTCTTCAGCTGATTCTATCATTGCTTGTGCTAACCCTTGCTGTTTAAAAGCAAGTAACCCTTGTGTTGAGCATGATATTGTAGAATCTTGTGATGACCTCATTGCAAAAGAAAATGAAAAGCTCAAGCAAGAGGTTGAAAAGTTAAAACAGGACTTGATCACACTTAAAGAAAAGTGTTGTGTGCAACCTTCTCAAGATAACCGTGAAAACATGGTGAACAAGCTTGAGGAGGGTTCAAACCGTGCACAACACACTAAGACAAGTATCAAGTCTAAAAGTGGTGGAAGCACTAAAGCACAAGAGCAAGCCAAATTAAGAGGACAGAAGAACAAAACAAATAGAAGATGCTACTGGTGCAAGGAAAGAGGACACAATGTTCAGGCTTGCCCAAGCCTCAAATCCAAGGCAGTGAGCAGCTCTAGCTCACCGGACTGTCCGGAACAACATACCGAACTATCCGGTTATACCGGACTATTCGGGAGTAGGGTGTCGGATTATCCGGTGAAGTCAGTGGCAGCTCAAGTCACAAATTCCAAGGCAAGAAGACCTACCCAGTCTCACAACAAGGTTGTAAAGGAGGAAGTACATGCAATCAAGGCAGAAAATCAACCAAAGGGCTTCAGGCAAAGAATATGCTACAATTGCCGGAAAAAGGGGCATCTTGGTAAGGATTGCCCATATGGTAACTTTACTCATCCCAATCTTATCAATAAGAAAACTAAAGTGGCTTGTGTGTCCAAGGGCTGCAGTGGTGAAGCTAAGGTGATTTGTTCATCCAAGGCTCTCACCAAAGCTATTTGGATACCCAAGGTTTATTTGACTAACATTGATGGACCCAACAAGGTTTGGGTACCAAAACATACCTGAAGACCTATAGGTACCTACAGGATGCATTGATGGTCTTGGCTATCTTGAGAAGCTAAATTGCAAATATATCATCGTCTCAAGATTCTTTCTTCCCATCTCAAGCCAAGATATGAATTTTGGAAATATCTTCATCCTCAATGACATCATGGGTAACGTGTGCTTATCTAGATCCTTGATGGTTTGGACAAGACTCATCCTTAGTGACTTGAGCCTTGCCCAAATCAATCAAGTTCAAATTCCACTCCTATCCTATGCTTATATTCTTGTGATACGTTGACGGCTCTCTTTGTGGAGCAAGTGCCTTAAAATGTGCAGGAATATGGGTTGAGACTCATAAAAAGAAAAGGAAATAAAGCTTGAAAGAAATCAAAACTCCTAGTGCAAACTTTCAGGACCCATCGGCTAGACCCACCGGTCCAACCGGTCGGACACAGGTAGCACCGGTCTGCCGTCCCTGCTGATCTACCAGTTCAACCGGCCGGTTCAACCGGTCGGGCACGTCTCTAACCAGGCTACCGGTCTCTGTATCGGACTATCCGGTGTACTACACCGGAATGTCCGACATATCCGGACTATCCGATGTATTGACACCGGACTGTCCGGTAAGGGTCAGCCAAGTCCATATACTTGTGAGTACACCTACATAATTACTCTTTCACCCATTCTACACTTAGCCACAGTAAAACTTCTAATCCCCATGTTTGTTACAAAAGTTGAGCATGTGAAATTGGTTATTCAAGAACCATAAGCATGCATTTGGAGGAGTAGAGTTATACTAGGGCTCTGTAGTACTAATAACTCTATGTGAGTAAGATTGCAGATATTAAAAAGATGTAGACTAGACCAAATCACTGGCATAATGCAAAATAAATTGAAGATGCTTCAAAAATGTAAAAATCAGGGCATATACCAAAGGTTGTTCTATTCTTATATATCTTATGAGTATATTAAACCAAGGCCAAGGTATGAGTTCATATATGCATTGTAAGTGCTTCAAGGCCTTGTCACTCCTGTGTGGTTGTTGGTAGATTGAGTGATCCAACTCTAGTATGGATAGTTGATTGATACCTCTAAATCTCAGAAAGTTGTCAAGTTAGTCTTGAGAGCTTGGTGCTTCTAATATGATAGGAGGTATGAGTTAAATATGTCATCATCTATGATGTGATCCTCAATGTATCTAACATTCTTTGTGGCATATTTTCTAAGGTTTAAACTAGTGAAATATTGTGTCTTGTCATGAGTATGTCTCATGAGGCTTTAATGAGATCAGATGTTTGCTTGATACTCTAGCTAAGAGTGCCTCTCATGCCTTTGTAAGCTGAGTGTGAATCAAACATGCTAATCATCTTAAACAAGGCATGCTAATTCACTAGTATAGCAAAAATGGGATTTTGAAAACATTTGTTGTTGAGATCTTTGTGATCAACCTATCTTTATATGTGGTTATTGTTATCTGTGCGTGTTTGTATCTAACCACATACATTGAGACTCCTGTGCTGAAATTCAAAATCACTTTCCAAACGAATTTATTCAAAAGTTCATCTCTTTCAACTAAATCATCTTTTGACCAAAAACTTTGACATAAATGCATTTACAAAAGGCCACTTACCTTCCCTGAGGGCTATGTTACATAAAGGAGTCAAATGGATCAAAGGAATATAGCACAGCCCTCAGACCTTCTGCGAAATCATTTTCTACCGGACTATCCGGTGTCTATGTATATGAATGTCATTACTTATCAAGTACTACGAGATATACATAGACATTGTTTATTAGATTGAACTTAGGCATTCATATGCACTATGCAATTTATGTATTATAAACTTGTATTATGGTCTATGAATTGTAACTATGTACTTATGTTATTGTGATAAATTTAGTATTCATGCATTTTATATGTGATTTCATGTGACAATATGCATTTGTTATGAATAATTTGTGTGTAATATATTTAATATGCATTGTAATTGCTGTATATTGCAATATACAAAACACACAAATAATATTCTATCAAATTATTTAATTTTTCATATGTTTGGAGCATTTTGTAGCCGAAAAACGCCATTTTCCACCGGAAAAGTCCGGAATTCCGACCGGAAAGTCTAGAAAATTTGGATTTGAATTTGAATTCTGCTTCCGGTCGGAAAATTCGAAATTCCGGTCGGAATTTTGTTTCCGGTGCACTATGGAAAATTAGTAAAAACCGGAATCGTTAACGCTTGGTGCCCGTCGACCCCATGTGCCTGCAATCTTGCCAGGGATGGAGCTCCATTGGCGATGCGGCGGTCCACCCGGCGGATACCTGGGGACCCTTCAATCCCGCCATGCCATGGATGGGGCTCTGTTTTTCAGGTACAAGTGTGCTCCCGCCTCGTCCATTAGTCAGCAGTTTTGTTCTTGTTTCAGTCAACACCATCTATTCCGCATGTGCGTGTTCATTTTTTTTATCGCAGAATGCACCCGCCGCCTACTGTGGAGGTTTTTACCAATCTTTGTTGCATGGCCGTGGCCGTTCTTCGACATCTCAGCGCAATCAGTCTGGAGGAGGAGCAGCAGCAGTTGGCCCATCTATCACGCTGAACCTTCAGCGTATATCAAGGATGTTGTTGTTGTTGTTCGCTCCTTTTTACTGACGGCAATTCATCCATTTTTTTCCCCTGAACCTGGCGTTGCCTTAAACAGTGTTTAATTATCTGCAACAGTTAACCACATGCAAGGAGGGTCCGGTACTGCATTGAAGGTGGAGGCCCGGGGCTCCTTTTTGCCCCTGACGGCCATGGTCCTGCCTGCCTTCCCTGACGGCCCCTGACAGTTCAATCTGTTTCTTCCCTTCAGAACTTACTTGTCATTGTAAACACTTGTCATTGTAAACACAAGATTTGGCAGTTACCAGACACCTCAGTAAACCTGAGTCACTGAAAACGTATGCCACTACTAGAAAACAAATCTCGACAAGACCTTAAAAATCCAAATAACTGATCCAATTTATGGTTCGACAGCTACATTTAATGTGATAAGGTCAGAGGAACACATCATCAAAACGAGGGATAAAAACATGCTAATGATCCAATAGTTCATGTCAAAAACAAATCCCAAATCCCAAATCGCCATGTTCCCTGTGAATAGTCGTGTACAAATATACATTGTACCAAAAACAAACAAGATCTAGAGCGGGTTCAAGAATCGGCATGCCTAAAGCAAGAAGAGCAGGAGACGGGATGAGTTCTCGAGGAGACGAACGAGAGCCGTACGTGTTGACGAGGGGGTGAGGAGACCATCGAGGGCACGCCCGAGCTCGCCACGAGCAGCACAGAGCCCGGCGCGTCGAGGGCACAGTCGTCGTCGGCCGCGGCGCCGTTGAGCGGCCAGCGCGGGGAGGCGGACGCGCGCCATGGAGGAGCACGCCGCGCGAGCAGCGCGGGGCATGGTGCCGTGGAGCGGCCAGCGCGGGGAGGCCGACAGGCGTGGAGGAGGGGGGGGGGGATGTTGGCCGGCGCGGGCAGGCGAACGCGGGCAGAGCACAGGCGAGCGGCGGTGCGCGCACGAGGAGCCGGCCGGAGAAGACGAGAAGAGGTACGGCAGTCTTGGAGGCCTCTCGAGTCTTCTGGCCAGATATTTTAACATTTTTTATGTCCCAACTTTCGACGGATTCGCACGGTCCTGTTCTTTGACATTTTTTATGTCCCAACTTCCAAATGATATTACCGCACGGTACTGCATACTGTTTCATACATTCACTCAAATATGTCCCTAATACAAGTGAAATAAAATGATGTATAAATATATACTTTTGTCAAAATACTTTTGAAGAAGAAAAGAAGAATATATAGATATAACTTTCAAAGTTTCAAAATTAAATAATGATGTGGAATAGAATATGTATTGGTTGGATGCCAATTTTTGCTATGCCAAATTTTAGTCAAATTTGACCGTGTTTGAATTGGTATTAAATTTTGATTAAATAACAATTAACTCATCTAGATGATTTATTGGGGACCCGAACAAGCCATCTAGATGAGAAAATTATTGTTTGGTCAAAATTTGATATCAATTCAAACATTGTCAAATTTGATCAAAATTTGGCATGGCAAAAATCGGTGTCTAACCAAGGAGGCTGTCGGTACCCAGCTAACCGGGTACCCGCTTACACTAGACAAAGATCACTAAGGGAGGTAAGTACTGCAGTACAAGGAGGGCCTAAGGCCGCGTACAGATGGGCCCGACCTACTCCTTGGAAAAGCTGGGCCGCGCACCCGGCCCACAGGGGAGGCCCCGGACCTCCTTCGAGGACCGAGCCTCCCAGCCACGCGAGGAGAGGTCCGGACCTCTCGGTCCGGAGCCCGTACCTTCGGTGGTCCGGGGCCGCCTCATGCCCACAGAGCACGGGGAGGTCCGGAGCCCGTACCTTCGGTGGTCCGGGGCCGCCTCATGCCCACAGAGCACGGGGAGGTCCGGAGCCAGCGCCCTCGGTGGTCCGGGGCCGCCACGTGCCCGCAGAGCACGGGGAGGTCCGGAGCCAGCGCCCTCGGTGGTCCGGGGCCGCCACGTGCCCGCAGAGCACGGGGAGGTCCGGAGCCAGCGCCCTCGGTGGTCCGGGGCCGCCACGTGCCCGCAGAGCACGGGGAGGTCCGGAGCCAGCGCCCTCGGTGGTCCGGGGCCGCCACGTGCCCGCAGAGCACGGGGAGGTCCGGAGCCAGCGCCCTCGGTGGTCCGGGGCCGCCACGTGCCCGCAGAGCACGGGGAGGTCCGGAGCCAGCGCCCTCGGTGGTCCGGGGCCGCCACGTGCCCGCAGAGCACGGGGAGGTCCGGAGCCAGCGCCCTCGGTGGTCCGGGGCCGCCACGTGCCCGCAGAGCACGGGGAGGTCCGGAGCCAGCGCCCTCGGTGGTCCGGGGCCGCCACGTGCCCGCAGAGCACGGGGAGGTCCGGAGCCAGCGCCCTCGGTGGTCCGGGGCCGCCACGTGCCCACAGGGCACGGGAAGGTCTCGCGTTGCCACGTGCCCACAGGGCGCGTGGCCGGCAGGTGGGCGTGCCCGATGCCGCTGACACCGCCGCTGTCAGGCAGGCACGCCCCGATGCTGCTGACACCACGAGTGTCAGACGAGCGTGCCCCCGTTGCCCGCCGACGCCGCCGCTGTCAGACGGGCGTGCCCCCATCGCCGCTGGCACCGCCGCTGGCAGGCGGCGGCAGCGAGGCAAAGGGGCGCGCCTTACCAAGGCGCGACGGCGATAACAGGGCACTACAGTTGATTTCCCCAGCTACACTGGGGTCTATATTGAGTAAACAAGTACGCTGTGCTCATCATGAGCCACGCCACGCGCGGCGGCCGCGCTCAGCCTAATACTAGGTAGCGGCGCTGCAACGCTACTACAAGCGCCCTGTCCTGTCACCCGTGCACATCGCCTGCCCCTCGGTCTCTGAAGCCCCTCAGCAGGTTTAGCAGCCTATGGGACAGGGCGGCGTAAGGAAGGACGATATGGCGGATCTCCAGGCCATACCAGGCCACGACGGTGGTACAGGCGCGAAGCATGGGAGCGTTAGACATCAGGCACAGGATAGAACCGTAGCATAGAGAAAATGGGCCGGGACCACCTGTCGGGGCCCGGCCACCATGTACATGCCCCCCTTGGGCTATAAAAGGGGAGGCATACGCAACACAGAAGGACAGACCCAGACAGGCTCAGAGACTCCTCTGAAAATCCACAAAGCACAAGCACACGAGACCACCGTCTTCTCCAACAGACGGGAATACAAGAACACACCTACAGTGGACGTAGGGTATTACGCTCCGGCGGCCCGAACCACTCTAAATCCTCTCGTCACTATCGTGCCACCACCAACCTAGCTAACAACGATCGCTCCCCCTAACTACTCTTTGTACTTAGGATCTCGGCCGGGTGCATTCCGCCACCCGACCAGGAGCACGTCCGCTCCGACAGAGGCCCATAGTCTTTCTCTAAACTACGCATGGTCGACCACACACGGACTTTATAACTGACATTTCTTGAACACACCATTTATCAAAGAGGCTTGATTGCCATCGAAAATGCGCTAATCTCATTCCTTCCAAATATTCTAGATGGTGCACACCAGTAATCCAGAGATGAGATGGTTATGTGCTGCTCCATTCGTCAGCTCTGCTCGACCATCAAGCTTTGATGCTCTAAACATTCTGATTTGGCGGTGAAATCAGATTATTTGTTCACGACCTGAAGACTCCCATACTTCTAAAGCAAACTAATACTTGAGGCAGAAATAAGAGCAGACTCTGACTCCTGATCACAAAACACGCAAACTAGATTGCTAGGCCAATGTCGCTGAAGTAACTTGTCAGTCGTGAGGATCTTGGCCTGTACAAGTAGCCAAAGCGAAAAACTTGTGTTTCCTTTCCGCATGAGCCTGCTAGATAGATTTAGCGTTGAAATGGTAGAAATAACCTTTGAATTGTGCTAGATAAACAGACTTAGACGAGAAAACTCATTCATTGTCCACTTCCAACGTATGCAGTTAGCTTGATCTGTCAGTTGCACACACTTGAGATGATTTTACAAAGAAATGAATTCAAACATCTGTGTGTGGTATCCATTCTCCACACACGCCTCGTCCTGCTCAGGTTGAACAATTTCTTATTACTTTTTTTCCTGCGCCAAGCCAACGGATACAAGCTTGGGGGTGATGTGGATCGACACCTTGTGTGAGAGCCAAGAGTCATCTCTGAAACATGTGTCCTGCCCATTATCAACTGTGATTTTGGTGAAGACTTTGAATAGGAGTCATTCTTGTCACAAGGCAGCCACTCTCACAAACTAATAATTAGTATAAGCATGCACAATGGAGTCATCTCATCAATTATTTTGGGATATAAGTTGATCCATCGCTATTCTTTCTTTGGTGAGTTAATTCCTCAATTCAAACAACACCACAAGTGAACATTTCAATCAATAACATATTAAACAATTTGTTTTGTCACGTGCGGGGCGCACGTGCATTTTGCCTAGTATATGCAAAAAATCCAGAAGCACCTCCGGCCCCGCCCTGCCCCAAAGTGCATGTATTTCTCATAAACAAGATCCATGGAAAATTTTCACCTAACGATTGGAGAATAAAGAGCTCCAATGCCTCTTTCAAAGAAGAAAGGATTGGCCATTTATAACCAGAGTCCCAAACTCAATGGGATTGTTTACTGATATAAGTTGGGTATCAATTAAACACTCTGTTATAAGATACCAAGATAACACACTTTGGTTTCAAAGGAATTTCAGTTCTGTACATAATTCCTGGTTAAAATAAGAAGAAATCCACGATCACGCATGGAGGTTTCAAGAGTTCTTAACTATGCATATATTGTCAAATGATTGCCATACAAAATTGCCAATGCTTAGGGGCTTGAATGTATCGATACATGGAGCTACACTGACCAGTAAATTAGAAAATCTGAATGACTCACAATTGCATGAAACTAGCATTATCAACATCTGGGGCGTACTATTCTCTAATGAGTTTATTATACCAATCTTCTAGTTCTGGCAATCTGGCTAAAGCTTTTAACAGTATAAGATGATGGGCGGGTGATGGAAACCTTTGTTGCAGCAAAACTGCAAACAAAAAGGATATCTGAAAGTACTTACTTGGGCCAAGAATGACCAGGTGGCCCAAAGGGGCGCTCACGGGCTGATTTGTTTGGAGACACGAAAAAGCAAATCGGTGTGTAACTTTCCCGGTATTTCATGTAGGAGGAACAGGCTTGGTGTATCAGGTGGCAATTGCTGGAAAGGGGTGATTTCTGCAGCCATGGATCGCTATCATTCAAACCAGTGCCCAGGCGCATTTTTGTTCTCGCATCGAAAAGATTGGCACCATGGTTGAATTGATTTGTGTTTTGTCGAAGCCACTGACTCTGAGGACCTTGCAGACCTAAACTTTCCCGAACCAACGGCGTTCTCCACATATGCCATGTGCCTTGTTCACTGCTAGACTCGGGCAGCATGAAACCACCAGGCCCTGTTGCAGCTGACGAGTGGGATGACTCGATAGGCTTTTCTTCAGCTGTACGAGATCTAGAGAGAGGAGATTCAATTGGTGAAGGCCTTCCTTAGTGACATCACTCGAGATGAACCCACAATCCAAGTCAGGAGGGAAGTTATCTAAGGACTCCGAAACTGGCCCAAGCAACGCGATTGCATCTGGATCATAGCATGGGTCCTCAAATTGTTCTGGTTCTTCAAATACCGTTGATGATGAAATCATCATAGAAGGGCATATGTCCAGCAGGAAAACGAGGTAGTGGATTATTGGGAAATGCTCCATTAAGTGGTGGTGGAAATTCTGGAAATTGCATGGACTGGCTTGAACTTGTCCTGCTGTCCAGGGCAGGATACTGTGAAAGAAAAGAAAATTATGAGCATTGTTTATTTGTGCTCCATTTGGTTCTGGCTTCCAACTCATATCACGAGCTGAAGTTGTAACATCAGGACAAGGGGACACTGATGCTGATCGACTAAACAGCTGATGCCATGACTTTTTAAGGCCAGTAGGGTGTGTCTGCACATTTGGGCTAACCCACCCACCCCCCCCCCCAAAGGGATAAGATAGAAATTCAGGTAAGAGAGACAACTAATAAAATTGGTTGTAACAAACAATAAGATTTTACACTAAAATAGCAATGGCCTTGTTACTCACAGGTCGATTCCACGAATTTCCGGTTTCTCCGGCTGTGGCAGATTTGGCTGTAGCTTGCGTGGTTGCACGCGCTGTACATCTCTTTTGGCTGAACTGCCCTGGTCAGTTGCAGGAACTACATGTCTACTACTAACCTTGTGGGCTTGTGGGGCAGGAGCCTGAAGCCCTGAACACTTGTGCCAAAGCACGAACTGCCGCCAAACCCTCTTGAAGAAGATAAAAAAAACCACCTGCCATATGGCCGAAGTACTTTGTTCTGCCCTCCCCTGTTCTATTATTAGTATGATTGTTAGCTTCAAAGTAATGAGCCTTGTAACCTTCACGCCTGCCTGTCCAAGTAGTCACTCTTTCTCGATATCCTCACAATCTGAATTGCTCTTACTTGACCCCCTGTCCTCTTTCTTCCTCCCTCCTAGCGTCCTTCTCCCCAGCAGGTGTGACGCTCTTGGACGCTAAATAAAATATTCAGGAAAATAAAGTTAAAAAAAAAAACTAAAATGGCAAAGAAAGCAACCTTGCTATTGCGTGAGCCACCTTGCCGCCGCCGCCCGCCACAACCAACCCTTGCCGCCACCGGCGCCACTGCCGCCTCCATTGCAGCTCCTACGCACGCACACGCCATGCTGCTCCGCACATTGGCACCTGTGAGCTGTTCTACCTCCCCGATCCGGAGGCTGAAGCCGCGCCGCCCGCGGCTCTCCTCGCCGGGCCAGTAGCCGCGCCCCGCCGTGTGAGCGCCGCCCGCGATCGATGCCTGGGGCTGGAACGCGTCATCGCTACGCGCGCCCGCTCGGGGAGCCTAGGCCTCGACGACGCCCTCAAGCTGTTCGACGAATTGGTCCCCATCGCCAGGCCCGGCTCGGTTCACGCTGTCAACCAGCTCCTCACCGTTATCTCTCGCGCTTCAAGCTCCGCGCTCCTTGTCTCCCGCTTCAACCGGATGCCCCGTGCCTCCCCCGACAAGGTGACTCCCGACCTTCGCACCTGCAGCATCCTCGTCGGCGCCCTCTGCCGCGCGGGCTGCCTGGAGCTCAGCTTTGCCACCTTCGGTCACTAAGCTGCTCAAAGGTCTCTGTGACAGCAAGAGGGTGAGTGAAGCCATGGATGTATTGACCCGACGAATGCCCGAGCTTGGCTGCACACCTACTGTAGTTTCATACAACACACTCCTGAAGGGTTTCGGCAACGAAAGGAGAGTTGAGGAGGCACTTGAGCTGCTCCATATGATGGCTGATGACGGAGGTACAAACTGTACGCCAGATGTGGTGTCGTACAACACCGTCATCACCGGTTTCATCAGAGAGGGACAGGTGGACAAGGCCTACAACCTGTTTCTTGAAATGTTGGATCGGGGGATCATGCCTGGTGTTGTGACATACAACACCATCATCGATGGCCTGTGCAAAGCTCAAGCAGTCGACAGGGCCAAGGGCACCTTCCAGCAGATGATCCAAAAAGGTGTTAAGCCAAACAACAAGACATATACTTGTCTGATCCATGGATATTTGTCTATCAGAGAATGGACAGAGGGGGTTATGATGCTGAAAGAAATGTCTGAACATGGCCATGAGTCATATGTTGTTACCTGTGGTGTGCTGCTGGACTACCTTTGCAAGAGTGGAGAGTGCACAAAAGCTAGAAATATTTTTAATTCTATGGTTGAGATGGGCATGAAACCTGATGTAAGAGTCTATAGCTTTCTACTTCATGGGTACGCTGCCAAAGGTGCCCTTGCTGATATGCATGATCTCTTAGATTTGATGGTAGGAAATGGTATCTCACCTAATCATCACATCTTCACCATAGTGTTGTGTGCGTATGCAAAAGGCGGTATGATATATGAGGCAGTGGATATATTTAACAAAATGAGTCAGGAAAGGTTGAGTCCCGATGTGGTCAGTTATGGAAGTTTAATAGATGCACTATGCAAGTTTGGCAGAGTGGACGATGCTATGCGCAAATTTAATCAGATGATCATCGAAGGAGTGACTCCTAACACCTTTGTTTTTAACTCCCTGGTTTATGGACTCTGCACCGTTGGCAAATGGGAAAGGGCTGAGGAATTATTCTCTGAGATGTTTGATCAAGGAATCCGTCCTGATGCCGTGTTCTTCAACACAATAATGTGTAACTTATGCAGAGAAGGACGGGTCATGGAAGCCCAGAGTCTCATTGAGCTGATGGAACGCTTAGATGTGAAACCTGATGTTGTCTCATATAATACATTAATAGATGGGCACTGCTTGGCTAGCAGGCTGGATGAAGCCATGAAGTTACATATTGGTATGGTCTCAGTTGGCTTGAAACCTGACATTTTTACCTTTGGTACTTTGCTTCATGGCTACTGCAAAGCTGGCAGGATAGACGATGCGTGTAGTCTTTTCCGAGCAATGTTGAGCAACGGAATTACGCCTAATGCTGTTGCTTATAGTACTGTACTGCATGGTTTGTTTCAGTCTAGGCGGTGTTCTGAGGCAAAGGAACTCTATATAAATATGATGAAAAGTGGAACACAGTGGGACATTCACACCTGCAACATAATTTTAAGGGGGCTTTGCTAAAATAATCATGTTGATGATGCATTCAAAATGTTTCAGAACCTATGTTCTAAGGATAATCAGGTTGACATTGTTACTTTCAACATTATGATCAGCGGTTTGCTCAAAAGTGGCAGAAAGGATGATGCCATGGATTTGTTCGCTGCTATCTCTACCCACGATTTAGTTCCAAATGTGGTGACCTACCGATTAATAGCTGAAAATCTCATAAAAGAAGGGTTGCTAGAAGAGTTTGACAATCTGTTTTCAGCAATGGAAAAGAGTGGCTGTGCTCCAGACTCACATATTCTAAATGCTCTAGTCAGAAGGTTGTTGCATAAGGGTGGCATAAGCAGGGCGAAGGTTTACCTCTCCAAAATTGATGAGAAGAATTTCTCACTTGAGGCTTCCACTACTTCCTTGCTTATATCACTTTTATCAAGGGAGGATTATCAGCAGCATGTGAAGTCCCTCCTTGAAAAATATCGTTTTCTTAATGAATACAAGAGAAGAGTGTGATGTCAAAAAATGAATTGGATTCCAACTGTGCTGATCATCCTTTTGTGACATGTAAATTTGCTGGAGGTTTGATCTCTCTCCTGCTGTAATTTTTTTTGCCATGCTCTGTGGTATGCTTTAGTGCAGGTGCAATTGATTGTGGGGTCTGGACGCCCTTAGTGGCACATTCTACTGTGGTTTCTAGATGCCTCACCATCATTGTCTTTAGTTTTTTTTATGAGGAATCATTGTCTTAGTTTGTGTGCAAAAAACAAAGTACAACTATTCCCAACTATTTGTGAGAAGTTACTTGCAATTTAAAGTGTAAAATGGTACTGAGATGATTGAGATTTTGAGAATCACCAATTGACTGGCCATCAGTCTTCTGTATCCTCATCCAATATGCATGTTGCAGTTTACTTAGCCTCTATGTTCAATATTCAATTCAAAGGCACTTGTTAGTAACAAGAGTTCATGCCCTTGTTGTTCTTCCAGGCTTATTTGAAATCTTCAGTTCTTATTATTTTTCAGAGGTCTGAATCGTTGTAATGCTCCATGTCTTAAATAATCGCATGCTTTTCTGATAGAATATACTTGCTGTACCATAGATACAAAAATATTCAAGTACTTCTCATGTGGATGTCCTCGTTTACGGGAGTATGAATTATCTTTGTTATGTCGTCCCATGGGTTTCCAGTTTACACTGTATTAGTTGGCCTTCATGGACATCAACTGAAAGAATAACTATGAAGTTAAAATTAATTATGAAGTTCCCTTCTTTCTATTGGGCAGGCCGGAGCCAGGAAGCCGATTGTGCGGATGTATCTCGCTTGTCGCTCTCAACTTGAGGCTGGAGCGAGCTTGGAAAGTGCAGGCGCAGCAGCTGCTGCCTTGCTTATCCTTCAATTATATTCGTCTTGATTAGCGTCAGTCAACGTACGTCATGAACCGGCCGCTTGCGTTGCGTCATCCACTAGGAGGAGGAGGAGGAGCAGGATCGGCGCTGCTTGCCGACCACGTCCGTCCAGGCACGCATGTCGATCGTCTCGAGTCGAGGGAGGCAGCTTCTTGAGCGCCCGAATCCATCGGGCTCCATGCTCGTTCAATTCAGAGCCCTCTTGCTGACAGACACACACCACCGGCCCTGCCCATCTCCAGCTGCAGGATGTACAGTACATACAGGCGATTGGGAGAGCGGACCCGCGTCCTTGGGGCCGGCCGGGGTCGTGGACGCGCAGCACACCTTTGCATATATTGCTCTCCCGGGCCGGCCTCGTCGTCAAGCTGGCCTGATGATGATGATGTCGTTGGCGCGCGGTCAACCTCGGAACGGTGCCGCGGCGCCCTTGTAGCGGACGGTTATATATGGCTCTGATGGCCAATTGTCAGAGCACTTCACCGACGACGGTGATCTTGATCCGCAGTGGTATAGTTTGGAGGACTCACGCGAGCACAGTGCAAGGGATCGGAGAAGAACACGCTTCTGTTAATTTATTGTGCATGCAAATATAAATCAAGGAAATGACAACAACAATAAACGGACTCGCTCCGTGCGAACGTCAAGCGGTTTATTTATAATATACGCGCCGCGCTGACAGACGAGACAGAATCAGATCAGCTCAGCTCCCTGAACAAACTAGCCAAACAAGACAATTCATCACTCAACGTACAATTCATTCTGTTGCTGCCGGGTGCGGCGGCGTGGGGATGTCCTCGCGCTGCTCCATCTCCATGATCCCTGTCCCGTCCGGCGGCCCGAACGTGCCGTTGCAGGGCGGCGGCGACGGTGCCTGAACGGCATCGGCATCTCCTCCTCCTTCAGTGGGTCGGGAGCCCCGCCGGCGCCGACCACCAGGACCAGGGCCGCTGCGACGACGACGGCGACGACATTGCTGCTGGATCGATGCTGTCGGGACGTCGGTGGTGCTGCGGTGCGGCTGCGATGGATGCATTGCAAAGACGACGACTCCTCTCTGCTCTTTTTATGCTACCTGATGGGATGGCAGATGCTGCATTGCTGCTTGTCTGCCCTGTCTCTCTGCTCTGCTCGGTGGAGTGGACTGCGGCGAACAGGCGACGGAGACGAAAGTGTGAAGGGGATGTCGGTCGGGAACACCCACCGTGCACACGAAGACCACCCCGCTTTGACTTTTCTAGAAGCTAGCTCTAGTTCTGACAGGCAGGTTGTTGAATCGAGCCCTCTGCAGCGAGGCTTAGTTCTACAACGATGGATGGGATGGTCAAACCCGCTGGTGTCATGTCAGTCAGCCTCTGCTGAAAAACCATCTCCCCAGTCCTCCTGTAATGTGCTCGACGTCTGAAACTCCAAATTAGGAATGTCATGTGCACTCGATTCTTCTTCTCTCAAGTTTCCTTTCGACTCCGACAAGTGAAGTGATCTCCACAGACATGCACCGGAATTCTCGATGCGAGTTGGCTGCCCCCAAAAGAAAAATCTTCTGAAAACACCGCCAAAAACCGTTCTGAACCCAGTGATTCGACGCCCATCTCCTTCCAAACGGTTGCGAATTCGGGCAAAGTCTAAATACAAATCGAACCGTGCTTCACACTGGCTAAAACTTTGATATAAGGCTCTCGAGCCTTCGCAGCACGAATTCGTGAGAAAATAGGGGGCCAAATTCGTTGCCTTGGGCTCGACTGCTTGAGTTCGTCAGAAAGCCAGGCCCGAACCCCCCGTTCTTTATTGGCCGATTTTCACCTTGCTAGAGTTCCAATTTGGACTCGAGTTACGAATCAAACTTGAACCTCTATGTACCAGCTACAGTTTATGCTTTTCAAGTTTTCTCAGAGCTTCCACGAATTAGCCTCGAGTGCGAGCTCTCGGCGTCTGGCCTGCAGCTCCACATGCCCAGCACACCATACACCGGTCCTTGTACTCACATGAACTGAATACTCTGTGTTCTGTTCTACCTCTACTTCTTCCTTCTCTTACTAGGAAAGCACTCTATTACTGGGTCGACATTTGACGTTGACCTGTTGAATTACTAATGATGTCTCTTGGAAAGTAGTTCTGATGGTCGACTAGGAACGTGAAAAATGAGCTGTTGGATCTATCTTGAAACCTGTGGATATCCAATGCACAGCAGCAACTATTCATATACAATTTTCTTCAAATTTTGGCTGATAAACTCCAAGGTAAATTCTAAGAATAACAAGTCAGTTCTTTAGATTTAGCAAAGTCCAACCAAATTGAATCTCAAGCATCAGAAAATAAAAATATGAATTATTCTTGAAGCGATATCAAATCACTACTGGATTTTAGACTCGGTTCTTTCTACTGATTTTGAGTGCCGGAATGGCTAAAGTTTAAGTGAATCCATATGCACGTGCTGAGGCGCATATCTTAAGCAAATGCCTGGCACAATATTTCGCCAAAAGAAGCTACTGGAGAAGTACAGAAAAGCTCAATCTTTTCTCAATGATAAACATTGCTGATAGAGACAGCCATCACAGAACAGAAACAACTTTCAGAATAAAACTCAACAATTTAGCTTCTCAACAACTATTGCTCGATGGAATATAGCCTAATGGTTCACATCACCAACACTATGCTCTTCCAATATAAAACATCTAGTAGCTGTTACAAAAAGAACAAACACGTGGAGCGGGATCGCTCCAAGCTGAAAAATGCAACGAATTTTCAGAACAAAAACTATTTGAGACATCCAAAGTTACAACTGCTTTTGCTGCTGACCATCTCCATGCCAGGCCCAGACTATGTCCTTCAGTGCTGGCCGGATGTCCTCTTCGAATAGTTTCTGATACTCAAGTGAGTCACCACTTGTTTGTTTGATCTCAACAAGATGATGGAATGGTGTAATCTCAAAGATCTCTATGTCAAACTGAAGGACACCATTCCTTCCCTCCCTCCTCCCCAGAATCTTGACTACGCCATCATCCTTCTTCCTTACCCTGAGATTCAGAATCTTTGCGACATCTTCCATCTTCGAGATGATGGCTGAGGCAGGCTTATCTGATGTAAACCTTGCCTCCTTTTTGCACTCCTTTTTGATAAATAGGCCAGAGAGATCAAACCCTGTGGAGAAAGAAATAATTTCAAAGGCATTTAAGTTTGTCACAGTCAGTGGCTTCACATCTCCATCGGCATTCTTCTTGCGCCTCACAGCAGGTGTTTGAGCAGCATTTGTTGTGGCATTCTCACTGGGGATTTTCTCCTTTATTACCGTATCGGTCGCCCCAGGACCCTTTCGGAACCAGGTAGACTCTTTTATCTTCTGGATTGAAATTCTTGTGCTTGGGTTGGGGTCCAGGATCTTGTACAACAGCCTCTTGAGTTTGTGTGAAAACCAACTGGGGCACCTGAATTCACCATGCTGTATCCTCCGATACATCTCCATCAAGTTTGGGCCTTGGAAAGGGAGATAACCAGCAACAAGAACAAATAGAACAACACCACAAGACCAGATGTCTGATTTTGCACCATCATACCCTGCCTTGCTGATCACCTCAGGAGCTACATATGCTGGAGTCCCACAGGGGGTATGGAGCAGGCCATCTTGCCTCTTGGACTCTGAAAGTGCACTCAGCCCAAAATCCGAGACCTTCAGGTTCTCATTCTCATCCAACAGCAGGTTCTCAGGCTTCAGGTCCCGGTGATACACACCTCGGCTGTGGCAGTAATCCACTGCACTAATGAGCTGCTGAAAGTACTTGTGCGCAGCGGCCTCCGTGAGCTTGCCACTCTTCTCAATCTTGTTAAAGAGCTCGCCACCTTTCACATACTCCATTACAAAGTAGATCTTGTTCCTTGTCGCCATGACCTCGTGAAGCTCCACAATGTTCTTGTGCGCTACCAGCCGCATCGTCGTGATCTCACGCCTTATCTGCTCAGACTGCCCGACCTTGCTGAGCACTCTGTCCTTGTCCACCATCTTAATAGCAACACCCTGGTTGGACTCAAGGTTCCTTGCATAGTGCACCTTGCCGAACGTGCCTTTCCCCAGCAACCTCCCCAACTCATACCGCTCCATTAGAATCTTCCCTCTTGAATCCATCTCTTCAAAAGGGCTACCTTTTCCTTTTTTGCTGCCAACTAGGTTGACCGCAAAGATCTAGCCATCTTCCCCCATGTCATGATCCATGGCGGTGAACAATATTCTTATGGCTTGGTCGTGTCGGAGTCTGAACGTCGTGGAGTTGACGCAGGTCAGGGGATCACTCGCATCAAGAGCTGAGAGGGTCGGCGGCCCCTGTGGAGCCGGAAGCTCCTTGATGTCACAGAAGAAATCTCTTTTATGAAAGCACATCTTTCCGCATTCCCTGATCTCCTAGTTGAGATGTTTCTGGCTATCTGCTGGAAAAAGAAGAAATGTTAGGTTCAGGTATGAATACACTAGGATTAGGATATGCAAAAAAGCTTTCAGCTATGAACACGCCGGGCTATGCAAAAAAAAAAACAAAAACAAAAAACAAAAAACAAAAAAAACTAACATCTTTTTGTTAGATACTGCAGGGACTAACCAAACCATCGTAATAAAGGCTTCACACATGCGGAATTGGAAAAGGGCTTGCTGAACTAAGCAAACATGCTTTATGCATATCAGTAACACAGCAATTGGAATGACTTGAAGATTCCAACAGCATCATTTATTTGTCAGTATAAGGAAAACAAATATCACTCCATAAAAAAATAGAACCGAGATCTAAATCTAATACATTCAGATTTCAAAGAAACAGTATGGCAATTGTTCGAAAAAAAAAAAGAAACAGTATGGCAGACTAATTGCATCTCCATCCAGGAAAGACGCTAGCTTTCCGCGTTCGATGAACGAATCAACAAATCTACAGAAACACACCGAACAGGGGAGCACTAGATTCCTTGCACAGTCAACCAATGCCGTGCGCCCCGTTGCAGAGGAGAGTGGAATCGAAGCAGCTAAGCACGGGGATAATCCGTGAACAAACATGAGTGGGGGGCGGATTGCTTGTTAGTAGTACCTTGCGGCGGCGGCGGCGGCGGCGGCTCGAACGAAGAGGACGAGGAGACGGAGGCGGCGTCAAGATCAAAGCTTTGTTCAGGAGGGAGAAGAAATATGCTGTTGCTGGCTGAGCAGAGTTCCTCGGGGCAGAGAAGAGGGAGGGAGGGATGGCGAGAGGAGGCTTTGGCTCTTCCTCTTATACACGAGAGATGAGATGAGAAGGGAAGGGAAGAGGGCGGATTAGGCGTCCTAATCGGCTGCGGGCGGGACGAGAATGAGCCTAGCTGGAGAGCTGGCGTCTGCCTGGCGAGGCGTTTCCGGCGCACCGCATCACACCAATGGGATTGGATCATCATCTGGGAGATGGCCGACCAATCAAATGATCAATCAATCATGCTGAATCGTCGCTGGCTGGCTGGTACAGCTACAGCTAGCCCCGTGGTGTCGCATCGCCGTCGTCAGGACACGGCACAGGCGCACACGGTCGTGGACTCCATGTCCATGAGTCCATCCACGATTAGCCCGTGCTGCCTGGGGCCGTCTCCAATAATTCCATATTCTTTTGTCGTACCTGTTCGTCCACGATTTGGGGACGTTTTTTTCCCTGACCTGAGATGGTGGAATTGGACTTGAGTCACTGGGACAGACAGCAATGGCGGCTTGCTGATGTGTACCGTACGTGGTCGCTCGTCCCATCTCATCCTTATCAGCTGCTGCTGCTGTGCTGAGTCAGCGTGTTCCCGTCCCTTCCATCAGATCCACGGGCTGGGGCTATACATGGACCGCCGCCATCCGGCACCACCACGAGCAGACCGGATGATCGATGGATGATTCATGCCATGCCTACGTGGAAGCTGGATCCGATCCCATGTGGTGACGATCCGCCGGCAGTAACCTCAAGTTGTTTGCTTGCACCCGGTCACTCATCTGTTACACCATCCCAATCCATTTTGTATAGGTCGCATATCCACTGTTCCAACTAATTTTCTTTCTATCTGCAGTAGTACTGCAGTGTCAAATAATATTATAAACGGTCTTTTTACTCTCCATTGAGGATAGCCTTACTAATTCAGTATAATAATACTCCTACTTGGAAGTCAACAATTGACCGTAGATAGCTTGAGATAACGTGCGTGCAGTGCGTTTTATTGGGGTGTTTGGATCCAGTGACTAAATTTTAGCACGTGTCACATCGAATGTTCAGACGCTAGTTAGAAATATTAAATATAGTTTAATTAAAAAACTAATTACAGGACTAAATGAGGAGACGAATTAATTAAACCTAATTAATCTACGGTTAACCACTGTTACTAGTAGCGTCACATTTGCTAATCATAGATTAATTATGCTTAATAAATTCGTCTCGACATTTAGTCTCCATCTATATAATTAGTTTTATAATTAGACTATATTTAATATTTTTAATTAGCGTCTGAATATCCGATGCGACGGATGCTAAATTTTAATAGAGGATCAAACAGACCTTAGATGCGAGGAAGCCCGCCGCCTAGCTCGTGTCGCCACATACATGCAGTAGCCAGCTAGCGACTAATGGTTCCAGCTCACGTATTACTAATTTCAACGACAAACAGCAGATCATTATTTCGCCAACTACTACCCTGTCAAGTCAGAGCTAGTACTCCAGCAGAGCAAAAGCGTCGAACTTTGTGCTCCCAAGAGGCCGTGAAGTCCATAAGATTGCTTCCCTATTTGTAATTAGATACTATCATAATACCTAATATATATATATCTATTCCTACCGACCAACATATGGAAAAACGTATCTCTCATGCACTCTTAGATGAATTTAGATGTTCATAAAATCTAATAGTGGAGGTATTTTTTTATTAATATGGTAATTTTCTAGACCCTCTCTCTTAGATGAATTTAGTCCGTTAGATCTTCATATAATCCAATGGTGTATGGCTTTTCTTTTTTCCGATTAATGTAGTAATTTTTTGACCCTCTTGGTGAATCTGGTAACTTCTTTTAATACTACTATAGTTATATAATAGATAGATAGACAGACAGACAGACAGACTAGTAACAATGCACATGCTGGAAAAATAATGCTAATCATGAATCATTAATTAATTTTATTTTATTGTTTCAGATGCAAATTGGGTCAAATTAAGTTATTTTTTTTTCTAAATTTTGTTTGTTGCTGATCAAAGATTTTTAGAAAAGTGAAACGTGACAAATATTTTAGAACTGAGATAATGCTAATCATGAGTCATTAATTAATTTTATTTATAGTTTTAGAGGCAAATTGGGTTTTAAATATTCTGAGCAGTATTATTTTGTGTTGTTATTGGTAAAGGTGGATTACTCGGACATGATTAATCTTAATTGTAGTGGAAGTAAAATTTAATACATAACTACTTGTGATCTTTAACTCAAAATTTAGCTGAAAACAACATAAAGTTTGCAGAGATTGGAAACAAATTAGGCCTGAATGTCGCATGGGCCCAACTTAGAAGCCCGGCCCATTCCATCTGAGATCACCGCTGGCCATTGGATGAGATCGGACGATCAAGATTCATCGCTGCCCAAATAAAAGCCCTCAAACATCGGCCCCTAACCTTAGCCCTCACACTGACTCCACTCTCTCCATGGCCACTGCGGCCTTCCCTCTCTGCGCCCCGGTGCGCCTCATCCAAGAGCCCGCCCCCGTCTCGTCCATGAGAGTCTCGCGTCGGTCCCGGCACCCCTCCTACTGGCCGGATCCGCTCCGACATGCCTCTTCCCTGCAATCTCCTCATCTAGCCTCGCGGTGGCCCCAGCGCCTATCCTCCCGACCAGATCCGGCCCGATGATGCATCCTCCTAGACGGATTTGCCCCGGCGCCTCCACTTCTCACATTGCGCATGTGGAGCTTGTTGATAGGTTATCTATAGGCATAACTAGAGTTTGATGATCGACGTGGTATTAAATCATGATACATGTTCATCTTTTATTTGCACACTTGTTGGGCCATAATTGCCCCAGAAATCTACGCCCAATATGGCAGGCGATCAAGCCCATAGATTGGATGTGGGTAGATAGATTTGGTGAAAAAATTTGGAGAAAAAAATCCCGCACACGGCGATTTGCATCTAGGAACTCGCGTTCCACGGCACCACCCCAACCCCCAACACCTCCCTTTCCAATTTGAGCAGGCACTGGGACTCTCCCCCCTCACAATCCACCCTTCCCCGGCACACCGTCGACCGCTTTCATGACCCTAACTTGGCATGCCAGGCACCATGCAGCCGCCTCTTCCGCTGCAGCAACCTACCACCGTTGTCCTGGCGTCGCCACTGCCACCATCGCCTCACTTGCCAGCCTATCCTATTGATCGAGCTGCCACTCACTTCACTAGAGCCGACTCCACCGGTGAGAACCGTCGGCGAGCTCTAGGTCAGGGCCCGCCAACCAGTTCAACTAGCTCAGATGGTTCAACCGGTCTGGCACCAACAGCCCACCTAACACCGCCTCCCCCTTCCTCTGTGACACATGGGCCTAGCCCCGACGGCATTTTCCCCGCCACCACTGCTGCCCCGCCCAATGTTGTCACCTGTCATGGAGTCTCTGACACATAGGCCAGCACTCGATGACGTTGCTTTCACCGTCCTCCCTCCGCGTCGATGGGTCGACCCATCAGGCCACATCACGCGTGGGGCGAAATGGCCTAGCAAGCCGCCGCGCCCTCACGGGTTGCGCCAGACTAGGCGAGATGTGATGGACCGTTTCGTGCGATGAAAGTTTGGATCTAACCCCCGAGCTTTCTCGAAGTCTAAAACTACCCCCTTGGCACTGAATGATCCATAACTTCTTCTTTTGAACTCTGGTTCTAGCGATTCTTTCGCCTAAATTCATCTAAAATCAAGACCTATCCAAATAAAATAACTCCAATCCTTGTTGAGCTTATGTTGTACATCGACTTGCGTGTTTTCTTCTTGTTTGTGCCGTAGGCCTCCCTGGAGAATCCGGACACTCCTGTCCCTAAGGAGTCCGACTTGGTGATTGGAACGAGCACCCAACAACAGCCGTGTCCGCTAACCGAACAAAGTGAATGGCAAGTCCACAAGAATACCCACTTGATGAATAAATAATCAGTTTTATAACTACAACCCATTGCCCCGTTAAACCAAATAAAACTTGCATGTTTTGCTTGCTAAAGAAACATGGTAGGATAGCCACCTGAAGCAACCTTAGAAGTAGCGCGCTTAGGTGGGATCGATCATTCAACATCTAAATTAAACCTGATGGAATATTGGGAATGTGGTATGGATGTGGAATGTGTTTTTTTGGAAAAACATGGGAAGAAACGCTGGCATATGACTTCCCTAAGCCAGAATATGAACAGGGTGGAAGAACACATGAGGTGATCACACTCTTCCTAGAGGTCCAGTCCTTATGGAGAAGACCGGAGATGCGGTTGCTCGAAGATCAAGTGAGTGTGAAGTCTACCTTGACTCATGTAAGGATTGAGTTGATGTCTCATCTTGGCTAACTCACAACCACTCGACGTTGTATGTGACAACACTTGGTTAGAACCTATAAGGGATATCTGGATAGCTGGCCGGTGAGATGAGATGCTATGAGAGACCAGGGATGGGGTTTGTGTTGCGAAACGTTATGGGGCACTAGGGTGACGAGGTGATCTTGGTTCTCATATGGTTGCTGTCTGGGGAAGAATTGCGTGGGAAATACTTTGAGAGGAATTCAGACGACCATGACGATGGATGTCGCTGAGTCTAAACTTTTGGGGTCAAGTCTGCACATCTTATCAGAGTATAAATCTATTCAAATAGTTAGTGACCCTATATGGGTAGGTTACAGCCTGGTTTCAGCAACTAGCTGTTTTATACGAAATGGGAAATGTGTGGGAAAAACATAATTTTGGACCGGCAGCAGATGCCGAGTGCTACGATGGGTACAGCCTAGTAGCGGTGGAAACATGTGTGGTTGTTGTGCCATGAGCCACGATGGACCATCAAGTCCAGTGACAACTGTTGAAAAAAAGGAACAATATTTTCATAAAATAAAACTGAGAACTAACGAACCCTGCATACAATATTTTCCTGCAAAACAACCTGAACTCCACATATACCTGGCATGTAGAGATAGGCGAAACCCCACTCCTTACAGAGAAATGTGGGCCTGTGAAGTACGGATGTACTCACCCTTGGTTCGTTGTTGGTTTCCAGAGAAAAGTTAATGTGTAAGGGCTACGCCTATTTCCAACTCTGCTCGTGACACTTGGGTCGTAATAATGTTTCCATTGCATCCTTTGGGCTGTGTTAAGAGCCCTATCTTTTGTATGTTATGGTGTGTGGTGCATCAACTATTAGAGTGGATCACCACCGTCTTTAGCCTGTTCCGTTAGGGCGGATCTGCACTTATCGAATGTAAGAGTATGGTTACCAACCTCCTGGGAATCATAACAAGGCACATTTGAGTCCCTGTGAGGACAGGGGCGCTTCAGATGACGGCGTCGTCAAGGGACGAGCTCGTCCCGATCTAAAAGAGGGATCACATTGCCCTGAATATTGAGAAAATATTCCCCTATGGGATGACTCCATCCCCAATGCCTCCAAACCAAACACCCCTAAAAATGGGAGGGGATGGTCTCATATCCCAGCAATCAAATGCTACCCAAGTATATATATGACATTGGTTGAGCAACAATATTATATAAAATCCAAAACTTAAAACATATGACATCTAGCAATTTATATTTATATATGCGGAGACTAAGTCAAACTCTCTAGAACGATAAAACAAATCATAAAAAATAAATAGGTTGCTAATTACTAGTGTACTAGGGGCGATTAGGCAGCGCCGCTGCTATCCCCTCCCCACTCCCGTGCAACCTTCTGAACCCAGTGATTCGATGCCCATCTTCTTCCAAACAGTTTCAAATCCGGACAAAGTCTAGATACATATCGGACCGCCTTTCATACTGACTACAACTTTGATATAATGCTCTCCAGACGTTGCTGCACGAATTCGTCCGAAAATTGGGGGCCAAATTCATTGCCTTGGGCTCGAGTTTGTCGGCACTTGCCCCCTGTTCGGAAAGCCGGCCTGAACCCTCATTCTTTTTTGTTCGATTTTCACCTTGATAGAGTTCCAATTTGGACTCGAGTTACGAATCAAACTTGAACCTCTGTGTACCGGCTAAAGTTTATGCTTTTCAAGTTTTCTCAGAGCTTCCACGAATTGGCCTCGAGTGCGATCGAGCTCTCGGCGTCTGGCCTGCAGCTCCACATTTCCAACACACCATACACCCGTCCTTATATACTCACATGAACTGAATACTCTATTATTATCATTGTTGTTATTATTCATCCTGTCCTGTTCTGTTCTGCCTCTACTTCTTCCTTCTCGTAATAGGAATCTCAACCTTGTATGTCTCAAAAGGATCCTCATCATCATTGCTCCCATTATCCTCATTCCCAGATAGTTCATCTTCAGGATGATGAAAAAGTGGATCGCCTTCGGTTGCATATTCAGGATGGCAAGAGCTTCATTCAGCAAAAGTCGAATAATAAGTACCTAAGATCTGAAAACCTATTATTATTTAAGGAATCAGAATGAATGCACATTGTCGTTTTAATTATCTGTATTTCTAAAACTAGGAGTGACATTTTTTAACGTAATGACAGGAGTGCTGCTTTTCAATTAAGAAAAAGAAAAGCCGACTCATTTTTTAAGGAAAACCAGGCTGAAAACCTGCACACATGGGTCATCAACGCGCACCGTACAAAACACGACACTGGCGAGAAGGGTTGGGGCAACAACACATGCCGCACAACACTAACACTCCACACAAAACACGTCGGCGGAAACCAGCAGACTGACGCAAGTCATCATTGCCAAGCATTGCCACGAGGCAAGCCGCTCCGACTTCCTCCACCGGACCTCCATCTTCTGCCACAAACCAGTAACAACCAAAGGAGCACAAAGAGTGTCATCGTTGCCGAGCTAGCTTGCACCCCGACAACGTAGAAGCTCTAACTTCACCCTAGTGCCCGCCACCAAGCAAGCCAGGCAGCACCAACAGGAGATCTGATCCCACTACGAGCTCCTGCCGGAACCTCCAAAGCAACCGCACCAACACACAACAAGCACCTTCCCACCTAGACCAAAGAGCCGTAGCTCAGTATCGTTGCCCTGTTTCACTGACCCTTCAGTGAGCAGCTCCAACTTCGATCGAGGAATTCAGGCCAAGGGGGGAGCGGTGTGCAAGAGGTAGGCACTGATCCGAAGAAGCATGACAGCGGAAGCCAATCACCACCAAGGCACCGTGGGGCTCCAAAGCAGCGCCTCCATGCAGGAAAATGACATTGTACGCGGTCGCCGCCAGCCCAAGCAGACCTAGGCAGGGTTTCCACCAGAGAATCCCCACGGTGAGGGGAGGTGACAACAACGACAATCCCAAGGGGGAATGCGGCACCTCTTGCACCGCCGCCGTCGGCTCTGGTAGTAGCCATCCCTAGCTTTCGCCCAGCACCTCCACCACACGGTGTGGTGGCCACCTAGAGACTGTGGCAGAGGACCCAACCTAGATGTGCAGCGAGAAAAGCTGACGAGCAGCCCCGTCCAGGCAACACGAGCTCCCTAGGCAGAACCGAGGAAGGAGGCCGGTGGATCTGGTGCTGCACCACCGGATCCGACCGCCCACAGCCCTAGCAAACGCCACCGACGAGGAGAACCCACGTGGAGGCGGCAAGCCTGAGCACACAGGGAGAAGCCCCCACCCAAGCCGCTGCCACCACAATACCGAGGAAGGAGGGCCGTGCCGGTAGATCTAGTGCAGACCACCGGATCCAGCCGGTAGCAGCCCCCAGCCACAGCCGCCGAGGAGGCCCCAGCCGGGAGCGGCGGCCCCGAGCACGCAAGAGCGAAGCTCGAGCCATCGCCGCCAAGGAAACCTCACACAGGGGCGAAGGGCCTGAGCCCGTGCGGCGGAGCACCGAATCTACGCCTGGCGGCACCGGAACCGGACCGCCGGAGGAGCACCGGCGATGCCAGGACTGCGGGCGGCCTAGGCCTAGGAGAGGAGGGGATCAGAGGATGCAAGGGAGAAGGAGGAGAAGAGGGCGCCCGCTGCCGCCTTCCTGGCACTGGCGCGGGCCTCCCGGCCACGTGCTCAGGTGGCGGCGAGGAGGTGGAGGCCGGCGGTGGGTGGTGAATGGGGTGGCGCAAGGGTTCCACCCGTGTCGTCCCCTGGGGAGCAACGCGAGCAGGAGGGGGGTCGGAGTGACATTTATCATAGCACCTCTGATCAAGGACAAAAGCATCTAGCCATCTACATTGGAAACCAGGAGCCTAACACAGTTTATCCCTTAATTATTATTGTTGTACAACAAGGCATATCTGCGATTGGTTTGCTGTATAATTGGATTGGGTCAACATTTGACGTTGACCTGTTGAATTACTAATGATATCTCTTGGAAAGTAGTTTTGATAGCCGACCAGGAACGTGAAAAATGAGCTGCTGGATCTATCTTCAATCCTTGTTGACGGGTCCATTTTTCTTTTTTCAGAGCAAGTGGACTAGTGGAGTTTAAATATTGCCTGAGACTAAACATATTTCCAAAGTGATAAGGAAGTTGGTATCCAAAGCACAGCAGCAACTGCTGATATAAAAATTTTCTTTGAATTTTGGCTGGTAAAGTCTAAGGTAAATCCTAATAATAACAAACCAGTTCTTTAGATTTAGCGAACTCCAGTCAAATTGAACCTCAAGCATCAGAAAAGAAAATATGAATTGTTCTTGAAGCGATAGCAAATCACTACTGGAATTTAGGCTTTCAGTTCTTTCTACTGATTTTGAGTGCTGGGATTGCTAAAGTTTAATTGAATCCATATGCAGGTGCTGAGGCGCACATCTTAAGCAAATGCTTCGCACAATATTTCACCAAAAGAAGCTACTGGAGAAGTACAAGAAAGCTCAATCTTTTCTCAAGGATCAACATTGTTGATAGAGACAGCCATCACAAGACAGAAACAACTTTGCTTCTCAACAATTATTGTTCGATGGAATATAGCCTGATGGTTCACATCACCAAAACTATGCTCTTCCGATACAAAACATAAAGTAGCTGCTAAAAAAACAATACACAAATGTAGAACATGATCGTTCTAAACTGAAAAATGCAATCAATTTTCAGAACAAAAACCAACCGAGACATGCAAAGCTACTCATGCTTTTGCTGCTGACCAGTTCAATGCCAGGCCCAGGCTATGTCCTTCAGAGCAGGCTGGATGTCCTCTTCGAACAGTTTCTGATACTCAAGTGAGTCACCGCTTGTTTGTTTGATCTCAACAAGATGATGAAAAGGTGTAATCTCAAAGATCTCTGTGTCAAACTGAAGGACACCATTCCTTCCCTCCCTCCTTCCTAGAATCTTGAGTATGCCATCATCCTTCTTCCTTACCCTGAGATTCAGAATCTTTGCGACGTCTTCAATCTTGGAGATGATGGCTGATGCAGGCTTATCTGATGTAAACCTTGCCTCCTTTTTGCACTCCTTTTTGATAAATAGGCCAGAGAGATCAAACCCTGTGGAGAAAGAAATAATTTCAAAGGCATTTAAGTTTGTCACAGTCAGCGGCTTCACATCTCCATCAGCATTCTTCTTGCGCCTCACAGCAGGTGTTTGAGCAGCATTTGTTGTGCCATTCTCACTGGGGATTTTCTCCTTTATTACTGTATGGGTCGCCCCAGGACCCTTTCGGAACCAGGTAGACTCTTTTATCTTCTGGATCGAAATTCTTGTGCTTGGGTTGGGGTCCAGGATCTTGTACAGCAGCCTCTTGAGTTTGTGTGAAAACCAACTGGGGCACCTGAATTCACCATGCTGTATCCTCCGATACATCTCCATCAAGTTTGGGCCTTGGAAAGGGAGATAACCAGCAACAAGAACAAACAGAACAACACTACAAGACCAGATGTCTGATTTTGCACCATCATACCCCGCCTTGCTGATCACCTCAGGAGCTACATATGCTGGAGTCCCACAGGGGGTATGGAGCAGGCCATCTTGCCTCTTTGACTCTGAAAGTGCACTCAGCCCAAAATCTGAGACCTTCAGGTTCTCATTCTCATCCAACAGCAGGTTCTCAGGCTTCAAGTCCCGGTGATACACCCCTCGGCTGTGGCAGTAATCCACTGCACTAATGAGCTGCTGGAAGTACTTGTGCGCAGCGGCCTCCGTGAGCTTGCCACTCTTCTCAATCTTGTTAAAGAGCTCACCACCTTTCACATACTCCATTACAAAGTAGATCTTGTTCCGTGTCGCCATGACCTCGTGAAGCACCACAATGTTCTTGTGCGCCACCAGCCGCATCGTCCTGACCTCACGCCTTATCTGCTCAGACTGCCTGACCTTGTTGAGCACTATTTCCTTGTCCACCATCTTAATAGCAACACCCTGGTTGGACTCAAGGCTCCTTGCATAGTGCACCTTGCCGAACGTGCCTTTCCCCAGCAACCTCCCCAACTCATACCGCTCCATTAGAATCTTCCCTCTCGGCTCCATCTCTTCAAAAGCATAAACCACAGGGCTACCTTTTCCTTTTGGCTGCCAATTCGGTGGACCACAAAGATCTAGCCCTCTTCCCCCATGTCATGATCCATAACGGTGAACAATACTCTTATGGCTTGGTCGTGTCGGAGTCTGAACGTTGTGGAGTTGACGCAGGTCAGGCGATCACTCGCACCAAGAGTTGAGAGGGTCGGCGGCCCCTGTGGAGTCGCAAGATCCTTGATGTCGCAGGGGAAATCTCTTCTATGAAAGCACATCTTTCCGCATTCCCTGAACTCCTAGTTGTGATTTTTTGCTCTCTGCTGGGAAGAGAAGAAATGTTAGGTTCAGCTACGAATACATACACCAGGATATGCAAAAAAAAGAAAAGAAAAGAAAAACTTTCAGCTATGAATATGCCAGGCTATGCAAAAAAAAGCTAACATTTTTTTGTTAGATACTGCAAGGAGTAACCAAATCATCCTAATATAAAGGCTTCACACATACGGAATCTGAAAAAAAAGGCTTGCTGAACTAAGCAAACACGCTTTATGTATATATCAGTCATACAGCAGCTGCAATGAGTTAAGTACAAGATTCCAACACCATCATTCATGAGTGTAAGGTACAAAGATTGATGAATAGCAATTCACTCAGTCCACCAAGAAGATAAAAAAACGGTGATCTAATTAATACACATTCAGATTGAAATGCCACAGTAATTGCCTAGTGCAGCGGACTTATCCGCGTGTGGCAGACTAATGGCATCCATCCAGGAAAGGCGCCAACTTTGAGCGTTGAATGAACGAACAAATCTACAGAAAGCAGGAACAGGGGAGCACTACCGATGCCATGCGCCCCCTTGCAGAGGGGAGTGGAATCCAAGCAGCTAAACACGGGGAGAACCCGTGAACAAACATGACTGGGGAGGCGCGGGGAGCGTCGATCTAGCAATGAGAGACTGCAATCAGAGACCGTAGGGGAGGGGGAGGACGGATTGCCTGTTCTGTTAGTACCTTGCGGCGGCGGCGGCGGCTGGAACGAAGAGGAAGACGAGACGGAGGGGGCCGGCGTCAAGATCAAAGCTTTGTTCAGGAGGGAGAAGAAATATGCTGTTGCTGGGGCTGAGCAGAGTTGTTCTGGGCAGGGAAGAGGGAGGGATGGCGAGAGGAGGCTTTGGCTCTTCTTCTTTGAGTGAATTTCATCGGCGGTATATGAACGTGAATTTACGTCGAGTTCTCATCTGGGTTCCGATACTCTCAAAATGCACGTTCAAATTTATAAACTTGTTTTGAGTTTTCATCTAAGTTTCGGTACTCTCAAATTGTACATTCAAATCAACGAACTTGCTAATCCATTTCATATAAGTCCAAACCTCTGTAATTTGCTATAAATTACTGTGATTAGTTGGATCTGACAGGTGTGGCCCATATATCGGCTAAATCTCTCTCCTCTCCCTCTGATCTTCTTCTGCTCGCTCTCCTCCCTCATCTTCTTCCTCTCACTCTCCACCGATGTGGTCGACTGCCACCGTTGAGGAGCCCCACCGGACTCCCCCGCCGTGGGTGCACCCACCAGCGGCCGTCTAGGCGCCCTCGTCGTGTCCACCTACCGCCTTCGCCGCTTACCCACCCCGTCTGCGTGGGGGCTCTGCGACAAGGGATGGTGGCGACGTGAGCAGGGGTGTGCGGCACTACACGCGAGGGAGGGCAGTGGCACTGCACGTGTGATGAGGGAGGGCGGCGGCGGGAGCAGGGGTCCGTGGTGCCGCGGCGAAGGAGAGCGTTGGGGTGAGCACAGGAGGGTGGTGGCATGAAGGGAGATGGATGGTGATTCGGTGAATGGTAGTGGGGAGGGCTGCGATGGAGCATGCGAGGGGGAGAGCGATTTAGTGGACATATAGGCCCATCCGTAAGATCCACCTAATCACAGTTTCGCATAAGTTATGAAGATTTAGGACCTATATAAAAAGAATTTGCAAGTTCATGGACTTAGATATGCATTTTGAGAGTAACGGGATCGGTGAAAACTCAGAACATGTCTGTGGATTTGAACGTGCATTTTGAGAATATCGGGATCTAGATGAAAACTCAGAATAAATTTAAGGATGACACGAGAGATAAGATGAGAAGGGAAGAGGGCAGGGCAGGGCAGATTAGGCGTCCTAATCGGCCGCGGGAGGATTGGTAGGAGGACGACAAATGACCCTAGCTGCCTGCTGGCTGCCATTGATGCCGCGTTTCCGGCGCACCGCATCACACCCACCGGGATTGGATATGGGAGATGCATTGGCCGACCAATCAATCATGCTGAATCGTCGCTGGCTGGTACAGCTAGCCCCGTGGTGTCGCCGTCGTCAGGACACGGCACAGGCGCACACGGTCTTGGACTCCATGTCCATGAGTCAACCCACGATTAGCCCGTGGTGCCCGGGGCCGTCTCTCCAATAATAATTCCATAATATTCTTTTGGTAGTACCTATTCATCCACGATTTGTGGACGTTTTTCCCTGGCCTGCTGGCGATGATGATGATGCGTGGCAGTGGAATTGGATTAGTTGGACAGCAATGGCTGATGTGTCCGTTGTCACTCGATCTGCTGCTGCTGAGTCAGCGTGGCATATGGAGGGCAGGCTGTTCCCGTCCCTTCCGTTCCACGGGCTATGGACCGCCGCCATCCAGTACCACCGTACCAAACCGGGATGGTGATTCATGCCTACGTGGAAGCTGGATCTCGTGTGAATGACCATACAGTAACCTCATTTGTTTGCACTACTACTCGATAGGGAGGGGGGGGGGGGGGGCTGAGGTACTATAATACTCCTACTCAAAATTGATAGATGCATGCTTGAGATAAACGTGCGTGCGCTTTAATTTATTTAATTTCATGCGCGCAAGAAAGCCGCCTAGCTCGCTACCCTGTCAAGTCAGAGTAAACCATTACTGTATATGTTAGTGATATGCCATGGCACAGTGAGAGGAACGCGCGTTTGTCCCATGTTTACAACATGACCTTTGACAACTAATAAAACAAAAACTCTTAAAATTCATATAAGAATCAACAAATATTTTTTGCATTCAGAAACTGTATTTGTTGCATTAGATATATACATGTTATTACAAGATAAAAAAACACCTCACCAAGCAAGCCACACTGATGTGTTGCTCTTTTACATTTTCTATTATTAGATTTAATTTCACCGGCTTCACGTTGTACGTTTTTCCACTGTTGTGGTGGCATCTAATTGGCTCAGAGTCGTGACTTTGTCGTGTTAGTCTCTACTGTTGGTCTTGTGGACTCGTGTGATCATGGTCGTAATTATGGGAAAAATGAATAAACATGTATTCATTTCATCTCAAAATATAAGTCACCGTTGATTTTCCAAATTCAACATTTCACCATAAAAAATAATAGCTATCATTTCTTTGTTACCGTATGATTTCATCATCATAGGTATTTCAAGTATACATTTGTACTAATTTTTTTAGTGGGGCAAATGGCCAATCATCGTATTGACTTATAATTTGGGATAGAAGGAGTATTTAAAGAACTTCCAATGGGAACTGATTTTGATCTCCTCACATGTACTTGTTGGAAACTTTTTGCTGATTTTTTCGTAATCAAGTTACTCCTAGTCAGCAATAATAGAAACTCATCGCTCCAATTTTGCCAAAACCTAAATAGAAGCCGTTGCTAGCTAGCTGCACACTTCCCTACGAGATGGAGGCGCGCCATATTAACATTTGGAAGACGCGTTATATACACAGATAAAAGAAAGAACTCTTTAACAAGCATATATTTTTAATTAATATACACTCTAAAATTGGTTTCAGGCTGGCAGACTGAATTTTATTTTTATTTCTGTACTCGCCGGAGGGAGGGAGTAGGCAGCGGTTAATATTTTTTATACCGTTGTGACAAAATGCAGTCAGGGCCACTGCATCCCACGTCTGCACAAATTGATGCTGCCAATTCCTTTGATTTTTTTTGGAGCGGAGAGCTACCACATGATTAGTATTCAATTCCTGGCTGATAACTGGTGACTCGGATGCACATCACCATATAGAACTAGCAGCCAACAACCACACCCTAGTGTACAGCAGTTGCAGAAGTACAGAACAACGAAATTAAAACACGTGTCATTCTCCGTAGCTGAAAATTCCAACTTACGTTCTATGCATGTACTGTGTTTAATTAAGAGATATACAAAGTAGAGACAAAAAAAACCCATTCATATTAGTTGAGAGCCATCATCATGTAATTTGTTTTAGCGCCACTGATGTGTGGAAGCTGCAGGTGCATAAGGCTGTCTCCAATTGAAACTCCTCAAAAAAAAATACTGTAGCGGCACTGTTTTGTACTGTAGCTGATGTGACGTACAGGGTGGGGATGAGATTTGAGGAATTGGAACGAGAAATGTCGTTGGGGAGAATTTTTTATTTTTATATTTATTTAATTTATTTTTTGCAGAAATAAATAGACGATTCAAAAAATTGCAAATATATACAATACCGCCGGACCACCCGGCGGTATTTAAAAAATGCCGCCCTATCCGGTGGTTCAGTGACGTGGCATCCTATCTGCTACCGGATTTGAACCCCTGTCATCAAACCGCCGGCTGGAGAGACGAAAAATAAAAAACGCCAGGCCATCCGGCGATATTTAAAAAACGCCGAATGGGCCGGCGTTTTTTAATTCCCCATGGCGGTATTTAAATCCTGTTGGCGTTTTTTAAATAATGTCTGTCGGTATTTAATCCTTTTGGCGATTTTTAAATAATGCCGGTCCATCCGGCGTTATTTTGCTCCATGTGCATTTTTAAAAAACAAAAGCATGGTAATTTGCTAAATAACCAATATGAGTATACGTACAAGCAAAATGTTAATTACAAAACTATTTTAATGTGGGCATGGAAACTATTGTAATTTGTACTGGTAAATTTGTATTTCTTTATTTTAAGACATAAAATATTTGTTTTCTTTTTCTTAGTATGGACGACAGACAAAAACAAATTATGAGAGTACACGTTACATTAAATTGAAATCCCAGCATTACATTAAGTACGATATGAACAATTGATGCAGAAGTTAAAACGCAACATAGATTGAACTCGGATACATAATTCTCAATGTTGACAGCGTGGATTAACAACATAAATAAAGTTGGACACACTTGCGATGCCTTGTCGTTGTAGCGCGTAACTCGCACTACACAATTGACTTGCCTTAGGTAATTTAAAATGCTAGAAATGTAATAATAGTAGCAAGTTCGTCTAAGCGAATTGGTTCGGATAGTGCTGCGATTGGCCTCCGAGATCATAGTAGCCGTAACCTCCGGATGGTGGAGACTTGGGGGGCATACGCTGCCGCAGCTAGGCTTGTGGCCAGAAGCGCGCAGCCTTAAAAAAACGATAAGCATACCATTGTATAAATTTCAATGAGATTGAATATATCTGAACAAGAGAATGAAGCACGTAAAGCGAACCTCAGTAGCCAACGAGGGTCCAACGCCATCGTCTCCATCGGAACACGTGCGCAAAACTATCCAAGGGAGCTCCCCAATACTGCATTGAAGTACGACCGGTGCTTCTTGTCCGTCGCTGCATCGAGCAGGTCGGGAGTCACGTAACCCTGTAGGGCATCCATCCCTAAAAAAAGATTGATATCGTTAGTCCACATTATAAACCAAGTATAAACTAACTAATACATTAACATAAGACTGCATGCTTCTGCTTCCACATAACACCCAATTGTACACCTCGGCAAGGTTCGTAGTCATAATACCATAACGTGTACCTCCTTCATCATGCAACAAAGACCACTTCTCCTTTGGCTCATGCTCAATCCACTCCGAAAATGACTTGATCGAACGACCAGGCCTCCGTCGCACATTAGGACCATCAAGGCCCACATTTTCCATTGCAATTGGCTCATCATCTTCTAAATTCACACCTCTAGTACTTAGTTCCGTAGCCTTCTTCTTTGTGACTTCATCAACCTTTTTTACAAAACATTGAATTTCCTTTCTTGATTCTGGCTACACAACCTCTTAAAAAGTTTTGTTAGTTTCTTGTTTTTGAACTGCTTCTGAAAGTTAGCTCCCATGTGTCTCATGCACCACCGACTCTTCAGATCGACCCACTTTGGTGTTCTTTGATGTTGTACAGATCCTTCCTGTAAATCTTGCACCGCTTGCATAATGCCTCCATGGCGATCATGAATCACACACACATCTCGCCGATCCTGAACAATACATGACTTGATCCGCTCTAAAAACCAGTACCAACTGTCTCCATTCTCACTCTCAACAAACGCAAAAGCCAGTGGGAGCACCTGATTGTTTCCATCTGCCGCAATTGCAGTCAGAATTGTGTCCTTGTACCTCCCTGTTAGGAAGGTCCCGTCGATGCATATCACTGGGCGACAATACTGGAATGCATTGAGGCATGCCACCAAAGCAAAGAAAGCACGCTGAAGAACACACTTTGTCCGGTCCTGAGGCAAATTATAGTGCTTAATCTCAAAGTAACTATCGGGATTCTGGTCACATAGTGTGTTCAGCACAAGTGGCAGGTTGTGGTACGATGCTTCATACGTACCCCATCTCATTTCCAACGCCTTCTGTTTTGCCCTATAAGCTTTGTTGTAACTTATTTTGTACTGAAAGTCATCCTCTATGTTATTGATTATTGCCTTCGGCTCATATCCAGGATTTTTTTACTATCTTCGAATACATATATTGAGCCACAAAATCAGCTGTCAAGTTACAGTGATGACTCTCAAGCTCTTTAAGGATGCATGTATGATGTTCAATTCTTGAAACGGTACAGAAAATATCATACTTTCCCAAGAAAACATATACCCTAAAAGGGCAATCATCTCGTATGCACTTCACATCATAGACTTGTGGACTGCTCTTTTGAACTCTGAACTCTTTCTTCAGGCACTTAGCCGACCATCTTTGCACGGCCTCTTTCAGCTCTATCTTGCTATGGTAAATAGCTCCCACAGATACTTTATTCTCACTATATTCCTATGGCACCGTTTCACCTTCATTTACTAACAGTTCTGAGTGATCAAAGTTGGCCCATTGACTTGGAACTTGGTTCAATGTTTCATCTTCATTATCTGAATCTTCATCAACAGGGACATTGGCCTCGGCATCCTCCCGCTGCATCTGTTCAACCAAACCTACAATTTCTTCACCCTCATCTACCTCACCCCTTGGTTTCCGTACGGTTTCACTTGCTTCACCTTGCTCATCTATATCCACGCCCACCTCGTTAACCTGATTCACATTATTTTCCACCACTTGTTCAACTGCTGTGGCCTCATCACAGCCCCGTGAGCTTTCTGGTTCAGCATTCACCTTCTCGTATGCTTGCACAAAAAGAACCAGAGGTAACCCATGACGCAAGCTAACATCAACAAACCTCTTCCGTATGGCAGTGCTTTCTATTTGCACTAATTCATAATAAACAGGGGATGAACTCCTAGTTGTTACTGCTGAGATGCTCAATTGACATTCATCATAATCCAACTTAAAATACTTAATGAACCAGTTATACACTGAATGGAATGGCCTCTCAATTGCTTTGTCCAGCCCTTTTGTCACTGACCGAAACCCACTCAAATCTACCCCGAACTGACCGTAACGTATCTCTCCTTCACCAAAATATATCTGAAAATATGTTTTCTGTGACATGCCTGACCACAAATGCAACAACCAAGACAGTACTTAGCATATATGTTACCACATTTCTATATAACACTAAATTTTTCATATATCGTAATGATTGAATATTCTATCTAAATCTACAACTCGTAAATGTGCTAATGTCAACTAAATTAGTATGAGTATTTCATAAAACGAGACTAAATGCGCTAATGATAATTCAAACTAGTGCTTATATTGTATAAAATACCACTACTGTTACCTAAACTATTAATAATAGTATCTAAACTACTACTAATATCATAGAATACTGCTAATGATACCTAAAATGCTAAAAAAAATGCATGTTTCAAAAAAGATTTACCTGCAACCTTGGCCTCCTCTACTCTCCATCTCTCTCTCCCTCTCTCTCCCTTTCTCCCAACTGGGCGGCGCGCCGCCCGCGCCCCTCTCCTCCTCTCCCCTCTGTTCTGGCGCGCGGCGGCAGGCACCTCCAATGGCGCGGGCGGCGGATAGCGGCGGGGAAGAAGAAGGAAGAAAGAAAAGAAGAAAGAGAAGGGGGCGGCGGGTATATGGGCCTTAAACCGCCGTCCCTGCCGGCGGTTTTTAAAAAACCGCTGATCCCGCCGGCGATTTTTGAATACCGCCGGCCAATCCGGCGTTTTTTGTCCGCGGGGCCCATCGGTGGCAGCGTCTGCCACACTGCCAACCTATAGCCTCTTGGTCTGGCGGTTTCTAAAAAACGCCGGTTCGTCCGGCGATTTTTAAATACCGCCGAGTGGACTGGCGGTTTTTATATACCGCCGAGTGGTCCGGCGGTATAGGTCTATATTTGCAAATTTTTGAATCGCCCATTTATTTTTTTGCAAAAAAGATTTAAATAAATATAAAAATAAAAAAATTTCCGTTGGAGATAGGCTAAACAGCAAACGGACACACCTGACAAGGGCACAGATGAAGCCAGCCCACGGACAAGGCGTGCCGCACGGCCCAATACAAAGTTTATGGGCCCAAGCTGGCTGCCAAATTGATGTGTGTAGTGTTGGCGTATGGCCCTCTCTGTGTACTTTGTACTAATATTTTATATTTTACAGAAGATCACATCACGGGCACAACAAATTCGCGAGCGCTCCCAAAAATCCCCCATGTGCGTGCGGGTCGAGGCCTCGGCCAGCAGCCGCCCTGTACGGTAAGTTTCTTTCTTTTCCCCATCTTTTCTTGTTTTTTCTTTTTCTTTCTTTTTCTTCGTAATATAATTACGTTCAAAAAATGATTTATTGTGGTAACATTTCATAAAGTGATCGTGATACATTATGATTATCGTGATAACTCGGGTGAGAACAGGGTGGCGACCCCGCCGCAACTGCCTCGCCGCCAGCCCTTGCCACCCACACAGCCGCTGACCCTCCACTAGAGCCCTGCCCCAATAACTCCGACCAACCACGCCCACCACCACCGCTGTTCCCTAGCCTGCCGGAGCACCTCGACATCCTTCATGCGCCGTTGCCAGGAGCCGCCGCCGCCGCCCGGGTTGTGAAGCAAGTTCATGCCAGGCCAGGTTCCCTCTTCCAGGACGTCCACCTCCGTGATTTCTTCTCCACCGCAGCGCCACCAGTACACCAACCTCCATCGTCTTCCCCAGGTACCATCTGGCTAACCACAAATCTCCTGTTCTCACCCCGTCCGCATCGCATTTCAAACATCCTCAACTTCCACCTTGCTGCTCCGCCCGTTATGCTTGCTGTGGAGATGTCTCAGGAACGCATTTTCTCGGTGCGAGTTGCTAGCCAAAATGTGGCCAATTACATCGTCCTCCACGGACGTGTTTCCCTGGGCACGACCGTCGTCTTCCTCCACTCGTCGCGTGACTGCGCGATCATGGCGGACCGTGCACAGCTGGCTCGCGCTACCGCGGAAACCCCGCGCCCTGTGTTTACTGCGCCCTCAACTACCACCCCTACGCGAGCCCCTATCTCTAGCTCGGCGGCAGCCCGCGTTAGTGCGACACGACCCTCGGACGTGCACCCCTGTGCGAGACCGCGGCGCAAGAGATATGCGTATCTCCTGAACCTGCAACCTGGCACTCCCCCGCTGCTCCCCTTGCCCGCTCTTGACACGTCCTCCTCGACACCCGGCCCTGACGCGACGGGCTGTAACTCCCGTTGCACCAACCCTCCCGTTACGCCCGGCAAGACCTCTTTCTTCAAGCCGTGCTCACCCCCTCCCCCACCTCCTTCGCCAGTGCACGAGGATGTTGCTGCTCATGCTATGCCGCGCCATGGTCGACGCCCACCTCGCCGTGCGCCTCCTGCGGTCGCCAAACGCAGCAGCTCTCGCCTGGCTGCCAAGGAACCCTAAACCCCATGGCCTCCCGCGCTACCCACCTCAAGGCCCTGAGGGAGAGTCTGCAGACCTGCTCCAAACCCCTACAGCAGCATGTCTCGGCGCGCAAGCTCACCAAACGCAAGAATCCCCTGAGCGCTCTGGACCTGGGGCGCTTGGCCAAAGCAGCGGGCCTGAACTGCACTGATCGCCGTACAGTGGCCGTCGCTGCCGCCGCGGCTCCCAGGACCCCATGAGTCCCCTGACTATCCTTGTGATCGCGCTGGTGGTGATCACTCGTGCCGATGTGTACGCGTTCCTGAGATATCTCCGCCTTGGCATTATCGTGTGTTGTGTTGCATTCAAGAACTATCTACCTAGTGTCTGTATCGCTGCTGTGCAGCTTGGTATTGTCTCTTTTACCTGTCTTGCTGCTGTGCAGCTTCGTTCTCGGTCTATTGTGTGTCATGTATCGCCTCTGAACTCCGTTGATGCCCCTGGGCATGCTGGTCTATTTTATCAACCATGAGTCCTTCTGTTGAAAAGCTTGTGTTTCTCTCCTGGAATGTTCGTGGCCTTGGACAGCAGGGCAAATGCGATTCTGTGCGCGATGCTGTTACGCAGGCTCACCCCGTTGTTGCCTGTCTCCAAGAGACTAAACTCGACTCCATCTCTACCCAAACGTGCAGCAGTTTTCTCCCCTCAAACCTTGGCTCCTTTGCTGTGGTTCCTGCCTCTGGAACTAGAGGAGGGATCCTCACTGCTTGGTCGAGCAAACTGTTCACCCTGGTGAGCACAACAAATCTCCAATACACCCTCTCAGTATCCCTCTGCTCCACCACCTCGCTACAAAAAATTACTGTCACTAACGTGTATGCCCCGGCCGACCATGCTTTTAACGACGACTTTCTCTCTGAATTAGCCTCCCTCGCACCCCTCATAATGGATCCTTGGATCGTTCTTGGCGACTTCAACCTTCTTCAATCCCCCTCTGACAAGAACACTCCCACCTTCAACATGCGACTCATCTCCCTGTTCAATGACACCATAAACTCTCTTGCCTTGATCGAGCTCCCCCTCCTCGATCGACTTTTCACCTGGAGCAACCTCCGATCACAACCCACCCTCGCTAGGCTCGACAGAGTCTTTGTTAGCATTGACTTCAGCACTACCTTCCCCAACACAGCCCTAACATCAAATATCCGTGCCACCTCTGACCACGTTCCTCTTCTAGCCACTGCGACCACGAACAACCCGACCCCTCCAACCTTCAGGTTGGACCGCTCTTGGCTCATCCAACAATCCTACACCTCCTCTGCTATCCTGGCCTGGAATAACTCACCACAACTCGGATGTGCGGTGGCCACCTTGGTGGCCCGCATCAAGGCTCTGCGACGTGCCTCCAAGGTTTGGGTACGAAAAAATAAAAACCCCCATGCCACCTATTCCAATTGTAGATTTATCATCCACTTGCTTGATATGTTTGAAGAATTTCGTTACCTCTCCACTTTCGTCTCCGCCGACTGTGCCAAGATCAACTCTCCACTTTCGTCAAGGAAAGAGCAGCTGCCTGGAAACAGCGAGGAAAAGTTAAAGCTCTGAAAGAAGGAGATGCAAACACCAGATACTTCCAAGCGCGTGCTTCCTGCAGGCTCCGATCGAACAAAATTCAAGTGATCGAGGATGCAGACTCACAATTCTCCTCCCTGGAAGACAAGACCAAAATACTCACTGAATATTACTCCTCAATTCTTGGCAACAGCAATCCAGTCAGCTGGGACTTCAACATCTTTGATCTGTATCGGAACAGTGCCAAAGCCATGCCTCAAGAGCTTGTTGCCCCATTCACAATGCAAGAAATCAAAGAATCTATAAATGCCATGGACAAGAACAGCGCCCCAGGACCGGATGGAGTGGGCAGTGCATGGTACAGTCATGCTTGGGACACTGTAATGCTCGACCTTGTCAAGTTGTTCCATTCTTTCCATTGCGGGTCGGTGGACCTTGAACGAGTCAACAGAGCCCACATTGTTCTGATCCCCAAAAAACAAGGTGCCACCACTCCAGCTGCCTTTCGCCCAATCTCACTCCAAAATTTCCCCATCAAGGTCATCACCAAAATACTGACCACGAGGTTGCAGCGGCAAATCAGCAGCCTCATCGAGCTGGACCAAACCGGCTTCATGAAAGGCAGATCAATCTCGGAGAACTTCGTGTATGCGACTGAACTGGTACAGTGCTGCTACCGGCGTTGATGCGCTACACTAGTCTTGAAGCTCGACTTTGCAAAGGCGTTTGATTCTGTGGAGTGGCCAAGCCTGATCAAGATTCTCGATGCACGAGGATTCCCCCCTCTCTGGTGCCAATGGATGAACACGATGTTCCAAACCTCCAAATCTGCGGTAGTTGTTAATGGACACCCAGGTCCGTGGATCACCTGCAAACGGGGGCTGCGGCAAGGCGATGCTTTATCACCGTACCTATTTCTGATGGTTGCTGATGTCCTTCAAAGAATGATCAAAGCTGACGGTGGGGTACGGCACCCAATCACGGGAGACACTTGCCCCATGCTCCAGTACGCCGACGACACCTTGATCTTGGTACGTGCTACCATCCCTGATGTTCAACGATTGAAAGATCTGCTTGATTCATTTGCCAAAGCTACCGGCCTTTGCATCAATTACAGCAAGAGCACTGCCGTGCCCATGCACGTCGATGAAGTGACCTTGACACAGTTGATCGGGATCTTGCAGTGCAAACAAGACACCTTCCCCCAGACTTATCTTGGGCTCCCTCTGTCCAACTGCAAGCTCAGGCTGTCCTCCTTCGCCCCACTAATTGCAAAGGTGGACAAGAGACTCTCAGGCTTGAAAGCCATGCTCCTCAGTCCTGCAGGTCGGATCGTCCTCATCAACTCAGTGCTTGATGGTCTCCCTACTTATCTGATGGCCGCTCTACAACTCCCACCCGGCGTGCTTGATCAAATTGATGCCAAACGCCGTGCCTTCCTATGGACAGGACAAGATAAAGCCAAGGGAGGCCAGTGTCTGGTCGCCTGGGATACTGCCTGTCGAACTAAAGAAGAGGGCGGATTGGGAATTCGTCGCCTTGATGTTCAGAATTCCTGCCTGCTACTGAAACTAGTGCACAGACTGTATAGTCCTGGCTCCTCCTGGGCCTCTTGGGCTCAGAGCAGAATCAACCTGAGCTCTCTAACCGGAGATGTATCAGGGCCACAGTGGGAAGCGGTGCGGTCCCTGCTGCCTGCCTACAGATGCATGTCTAGAGTTTTGATCGGCAACGGTCGAACCACAAATTTCTAGCTGGACACCTAGTACAGTGATACCCAAATGGCTCAGCTCTTCCCTGCGCTATACAGCCATCGAACTGATGACAATGCAGCCGTAAGAGACATCTGTGACCGTGGGATTGAATACTACCTAGAACCAAGACTTTCCCGTGCAGCCTCTAATGATCTAGAGACTATCAAGATTATCCTGGACGACATCACCTTCACTGACTCGTGTGACACACGCAGCAGCCACTACACAGATGACAATCACAAGCTGCACACTGCTCTGATCTACAAAGCTAGCACCACTGGGAGCGACCTCAGTCTGCACCACAGGTTCATTTGGAAGAGCTTTGCCCCACCTAGAGTGAAATTTTTTGGCTGGCTGTTAGTCCAAGATCGCATCCAGAGCAAGACAAATCTCTGTCGCAAGTCCATAGTTGAGGACGATATCTGCCCTGTGTGCAAAAATGGGAGTGAAAATGCTGAACACATCATCTCTGAATGTGCCTTCGCTCAAGCCTTTTGGGGAAAACTGGGCTGGTCTGATCAGTGCACTCCCACCGCCTGTGCCCCATGGGAAGCTCAGCAGCCGGCGCACATCCCCCACAACATCTCTCAACCATGCTGCTGCTTAGCAGATCTGGAAGCATCGCAACAATGTCGTCTTCCAAAAACAAACCCCAGACCTGAACCAACTTCTCATGGTATGCAAACAAGAATGCCGCCTTTGGAGCTGCATACTGCCAAAGGATAGCCAGACGATTACTGACATATAGTGTAATATTTTCTCTCCAATGTAATCTCTCTTACCATGCGTGTCGTAAAATCTATGCAAGCCTCAAAGGCTATGTACCAGGGGCATTTCCGTGCTCCCTCCAGCACCAGTTCTACTGGAATCAATGGAAAATGAAAATGTGGGGACCCTTATCCTCCGATTAAATCAAAAAATAAGTTATGATGAGGAAAGCTATCCTGATAAGTTATGCGTGATAAATTATGCTTCCATAAAATTATCCTGATAAGTTATGTTTTCATAAAATATCGTGAGAAGTTATGCTTCTATAAAGTTATCATAATACGTTATGGTTACGTAAAATTATCCTCATAAGTTATGTTTATATAAAATTATCATAATAAGTTATGATGCGTAAAGTTATTCTGATAAGTTGTGCTTTTATAAAATTATTCTAATAAATTATGTTTCCATAAAATATTGTGATAAGTTATGCTTATATAAAGTTATCATGATATGTTATGGTTGCGTAAAGTTATCCTGATAACTTATGTTTATATAAAGTTATCGTGATAAGTTATAATGCGTAAAAAGAGTTATGTTTTTTATAAAATTATTCTGATAAATTATATTTCTATAAAGTTATCGTAAGAAAAGAGAAAAAAATTAGATATAGGTGGAATAAACAACTTATGATCATAATTTTATGATATAATTTTAGATATATATATATATATATATAGAAGGAAAAGTTATGGTGATAATTTTTTATATAATTTTTAGATACACGTGGAATGGAAAGTTATGTTATACATTTTTTATATAATTTTAGGTACAAGTAGAATGAAAAGTTATGCTTATAACTTTTTGATATAAATTTTTATGTAATTGTAGAGTAAACAGCAAATGAGAAAAAAAATTAAAAAATTACGTGGGACACTCCATCCCTCGCGCGCAGTTCCCACGTGAATCGAACGCCGCTCGGCGCCCAGCGCTGTCCCACCCCGCACGCGCCCCCTTGCGCACTGTGCCACCTGGACCCACTATCGTTTGCTAGACTGAAGAATGACGAGCGATTGTTAAACGGAGATTGCGTCACATCACATCATCAATCATCTGGAACATTTTATCTGTTAATTATGATGTACATATATGTGTCAACATTAATTTAATTACAAGCAACAATTTCATAAAAGAATTATACAATTAAAACAAACAATATAGAAAATATAAGCTTAGAGTACAATAAAACACATATATAGCTCTAATACAAAGTAGAGACAAAAAAAAAACCCATTCATATTGGTTGAGAGCCATCATCATGTAATTTGTTTTAGCACCACTGATCTGAGGAAGCTGCAGATACATAACCACAGACAAGGCGTACCGCAAGGCCCAGTACAAAGTTTATGGGCCCATGCTGGCTGCCAAATTGATGTCGTCTGTGTACTTTGTACGGATATATTTTACAGATCACATCACATCATCAATTCTCTGGAACATTTTATCTGCTATTAATTATGATGTACATATATTTGTCAACATTAATTTAATTACAAGCAACAATTTCATAGAAGAATTATAAAACAAACAATATAGAAAATATAAGCTTAGAGTACAATAAAACACATATACAGCTCTAATACGAAACTTTGGACAAAGAAACACATCTATGGACGGACAAAGATACACATCTATGGATGGTACCTCGATCAGGCTTTCTCCAGCAGCAGCAGACTGTCCACCAGACTTTGTATAATGTAATGCTATTTCTAGACCATTCAAGCATGCTGTATTTACATTACTACGTTGTACATGCACTTCTACACCATGGCTTGAACAAGAGCCTGCCGCAGCTCAGCCCTGCAGAGGGGGCAGGTGTTGTTGCCCGCCTTGAGCCAGCCGGCGATGCAAGCCTTATGGAACTCGTGGCGGCAGGTCGGCATGACGCTGCACAAGTCGCCGTCCTCAAACGCGCCCAGGCAGATGGCGCAGTCGTCCTCCTCCGATCCGGCGCCGCCGCCGGCCGGAGGATCCGAGGCAGCAGCAGCGTTGATGTTCTCGCGACGGTACGTGACTTGGCCCAGCTGCAGCAGGACGATGGCGGTGGCCGCCTCCGCGTCCATCTCCCGCGGCTGATGACGACGGCCGCCCGCGGCCGGGCCGTCGTCGTCCAGATACCCGTCCAAGCAGGCGAGCACGAGCCCTACGACCATGCACAGACAAATGAGGACGAACAGTAGGAACGGCGCTAGATCCTCCATGGCACACACTGATCTAGTGATCTGCTGGTCACTTCCTTCACATCATCAGCTGAATTAGCCTAGCTAGATCGAAGCAGCCTATTAGATTAGACGATAATCTGGCAAGCCACAAGCCTACGCTAATCAGCCATTAAATAAATCAGCTGGAGTATGTATTCGTAACACAGACACCGATCACATCGATATCGGATCGGACGACGTGACTGCCTAGCTGCTTGCCCGTTGAATCATCGGACTCGACGTCGTCGACGAGTCTGATCCGGATTGGAGACCGTAATACGTGACTGCGTGTACAAAACCGGCATCCACATATGCAGGGCTGATCGTCGATGATCATCAGAGACGAACCTGATAATCGAACGCCGGCCTGCGGCGTGCTGTCAGCAAGCGTCAGCCCTGATGGACTCGACCGATGTCGCCGTCTGGATCATCTGGGCACTCGCCAACTTCGTCTCCATCGCCACCACCGTGCTGTCCGTGGTGACGATGATCGTCGCCGTCTGCGAGCTGATCCACTGGATCGTCCGCTGCCGCCGGGCCGAGTTGGAGGAGGCGCTGCTGCTGGAGAGCATCCCGGGCGTCCCGTACCGGCCGCCGTCGTTGCCGCCTGGCGCCGGCGCCGGCGGGGCGTCTGACGAGGACGACAGCGGCCGGGAGTCGTGCGTCATCTGCGTGACGCCCTACGAGGCCGGCGACCCCTGCAGCGTCCTGCCGGCGTGCTGCCACAGGTTCCACACGCACTGCGTCGTCCAGTGGCTGCGGACCAAACGCACCTGCCCGCTCTGCAGGGCAGCCTTGACGACGACGGCGGCCGCGCCCCCGGACGCAGCACCACACGGCTACCTCAACGCCGCGGAGCTCATTGTGTAGGGCATGTTTTACTTGGTGTCCCGACGCAGCTCGTATCTAAGCTTGATTGTCGATCGCGTACAAGCTGGATCAACACAAAAACCACTCATGTACTTAATTTATTTTTGGTCTGTGATCATCGATCTCTCTGACATGCGTGCTGCTAGAAGACGTTATTAATATAGGAGTATAGTGAAGGGGGAGCAAGAATCGGTCAGGTGATCGAAGAGACGAGGTATATATAGCGGACGCATATGGTAATGATTTGCATTGTATGGTAATGCCCTTTTGACTGGCTAGTGTAAAAGCATGTGCGCCACACATGCCGTGAAACATATCTTATACTGCACACTTGACAGGTCTATGTGCTGAGTGAAAAAGAAAGAAACTAAATGGTCAAGCAAACTAGGAGGAAACTAAAAAAGAGATTAAAAAGAGAAAAAATACATGTGGTCCTTAAAATTGGTAAGGTATGTCACATAAGCCCACGCTATGTGAGACACATTGCAATGGTCTGTTGAAATGGTTGTGCATATGCATTTCAAACGATTGATTAAACAAGGCAGCAGATCGTGGATGTACACATTATGAGAGCGCGCAGAAAACGAGGTGTTATGCTGTGCAAAATAGAAGAGCAGATGAACAATCCACTACCTTCAGCCTGATGTGACACGCCTCACTAACTTAAAAGACTGTATGTGTATTTTATTCAATTGAAAGGAAAACGAAATAATAAATAAATTAAAAGGGAGGGGTCATGTATGTTTAATTGACATCCTTTATTTTTTGTCAATTCCGAGACAAGAAAAGTGTCTATGTGTATAAGACGAGATAAAAAAGATTATGGATGAAAATGTTTTTCTTCTATTGTTTTTAACCCTTTCCAACCCGTTGCAATCTTTTCCAATTTGCGTAGTGGAGCCAAGTGTTAGATATAAGGTTCTCGTTAGGTAAAAATGGTATTACAACATGCCTAAGTAGTAGTGTTGATAGTATTTCATCTAGATTAAACCCGTTTTATCTTTTTCTTCATTCAACTTTGCCATATTACACTAAAATTGCTAATTTGGCTGCTCATTAAATGAGAATAGCAACCCCTGAGAATGACCTTATTAAGTCTAGTACTGGATGGTTCCCATTCCCGAGTGCCACCATTTAAGCAGGCGAGCGCGAGCACTAGTGCACTACGACCATGTGCAGGAAAAAAAAAGATGATGAATACTAAATTTGATGTTACTACAGATGCAAGCGGGCATATTGGTGGTTCCGTTGAAAAATGACTTTGCCTCAAACAGGCGAGTGAACCCACTTGCATATCCTTATTGGACGCTGGATCCCATGCATGGCACTGATCTGATGACTTCGTTCGTTCAAATCATCACCAGTTGCAGTTGCAGCCTAGCCTAGCTAATTTACTAGTTGTTTCATCTCACAGTAAGCCGGGCGATGGTATGGCAAGGCTACACGTTATTAATAATCAACCAATCAACTGGAGTATGTTACTATATCGTACTCGTACGCAGATCGATCCGACGACGTGACGGCGTTTATTGTTTCGTGCTGCTTGTCAGCTGAATCTGACCCGACGCGCGCGTGCATGTCCAAGGCCGACCTGGATTGCAGACGATCGATCGTAACAGCATCTACTGTACTAGTACATATTTTGCCCTAAATTAAATGAATAAAACCGCATGTGCAGGGCTGATCAATCGACGCGAGATCGAGACTAGTAGGAGCTGCGGATCGCAAGATCGATCGATCGAACCATCTGCTGTGCTGTGTCAGCCAGGGCGATGGAGGACTGGACCGGTCTCGTTGTCTCCATCTTATGGGCAGTCGTCGTGTTCGTCTCCACGAGCCTGCTGCTGGCCACCGGTACGATCGTTATCGTCGTTGCCATCTGCGCGGTGATCATGCACCTCAGACGCCGCCGCCTCGCCCGCTTGGCGGACAAGCTGCTGGAGGTCATCCCGGCCGTCCCGTACCAGCCGCCGCCGTTGGTGCTGCCTGGCGGCGGCGGCGCTGCTGATTCTGACGAGAAGGACGACGACGGCAGGGAGTCGTGCGTGATCTGCATGACGTCGTTCGAGGCCGGCGACACCTGCCTCGTGCTGCCGGGGTGCAGCCACACGTACCACAGGCCGTGCATAGGCGAGTGGCTGCGGAGGAAATGCAACTGCCCGCTCTGCAGGGCGGACTTGGCGGCGGTGGCGACCACCGTGCGACGAGACCGAGACAACGACGCCTGCAACGCCGCAGAGTTGATGGTGTAGTAGGCGTCTAGCGTGGCTAGCTGCGTGTTCGTATCAAGCTTGTTGCACACAAATTGGATCAGAATAATGCGTGTATACACACACGCTTTTATATTTGGTCCGTGATCATCGATCTCTGACACGCTTATATCTGTCGCCACTGCTCTTTTGTTTATTTTTCTACGTTAAAAGAAAAACTTCCCAATTAAGTGATTCATTGCATATGGGAGGCCAAATGCATAATTGAGTCAACCAAAGCACATCCAAGGGAGAATAGAAGAAACGAACCATATGTTTGGGATTTGGCTCTAAGTCGTTGAAAATTAAAGTCTGAAGTACGCCCTCCGTTTCATAACAATTGTGCAATTCCTCTAGCTTTTAAAAGTTTTATCAAACAGTATTATATAGTCTTATAGATCTCACATTTCAAAGTATTAATAACTCCCTGCCTTCCATCTGTGTAGCCACTACACTGATCAATTACATCCACCTCGTTCAATATATATACCAACTAATAAGAACAATACTCCGTACAAGTCAATAAGGATTACGATGTACTTAATGAGAGAATAACTTCTGTCTCTAATGCTTCTTAGTCCTTGTGCCCAAAGCTAAATATGATCAAGTATTGTGAAACGGATGGAGTATATCACTTCTCTTTGTAGGGGCGGCTATCACTATGTAGTCATTGTGAATGATTTAATATTTTTTAATTAATAAGAATATTTTGTCATTTTTGCTGATCCTGTGTACCTGTACCTTGGAATATCCTCCAGAAACCGCATTCACAGGATTTAACCGCATTCACGAGTGACGATTTACTTGTAGGATTCATTATCGATAGTAGAGAAATCTTATGTCTTTAGACCATTCCCAATTGGGTTTCATTAAGTTTCATTCTTATTAAATATTGCTATGACATATCAACATGGTGGATGACATAGCAATGGTAATTATGAAAAAAGATAGAGTGAGTTTTATGAAAAGGAGAGTTCCGTCTGGATAGAACCCAGGATACACTATTAACTAGACAAGCTGACGTGGCACTCTTGAAAACTGGGATACCAACTGATGGTAGAAGTTTTTTGATGCTTATAGATCCTATCTATGATCAACAGAATGAATACCTGTGATAGAAGATATTTTGCCGCTTAGTTTCAGGATTCTCAGCTGGTCTGTACTCAACTCTGTTACTATTGGCCTATGTGCCCTGAACTCTTTTCCTAAGCTATCAACCTAAGCATGACACCCAATTCAATTTCAACGTAGAGGTCTCATGATAGTTCAGTGGCTCCTAGAAAATCCAAAGCTTCGCCAAAATCCATCGCATCAACCTTCAGGGACACAATATAAAAGTTTCCAAAGGTTCATACATAAAACTGGCTCCCAAGGGAGGTTGCGGCGTCGCCTTCTCGGGTTAATCTTAGGTCATCTCTGGCCCTTCGAATAGATGTTCAAATTGTTGTTATGCATTGTAGATGTAGATGGAGTGGAATTTAAAATTTAAAGAATAAAATAGGTAAGCTGCTGAAGGTGCTCGGTGCCGGGCATGCGTACCATCACCTCACCACCCTTTTGTGCTTTCCCTGTTCCAGCGAGAAAGCTACTGCTCTAGAAAGAATTAAGAAGCATACATGCATGTCCCTGACTTCGGCGTCTATCGCACTGTACTAGCGCAGTGTGTTCTACCGTCAGGCGCAGGCACTTGTGTTGTTCAGAGTTTAGATCGATGCATGGCCGTCTCTGATTGTACTGTATTTGTTTATTACAGCCTTACAGGCCATGATAGCCTGTACAGAAAAGCTACGACGCGACCCTGCGGAACGCGAGACCAGTGCGGCTCATGGCCTATCACCCACGGCCGGGTGCTCGCTGCCCGCCGCCGCCGCCGCCGGCGGTAAAAAAGTCAAGGCCTCGTTGAAATGGAGAATTTTTTTTTTGCATTTTTATGTTTTTTTATAAAATTTCTGTACAATTTATATAAAATTCTGCGTTTCAAATGAGGCCTACAAAGACCGAAGAGCTTTCGGTGTTCATCGAACCTAAAGGAAGAGGTGGGGGGAAGACAGCCGGCCAGTGGCTGAGTCGCTGGAGCCGGCCGGTGGATGGAGCCGCCGGCGGAGATAAAGAAGGCTGTGAAGGCCGCCGGCGGAGCCGGAGTAATGCCGTCCATCCCGTACTGTCCTCTCAGGCGGACATGGTTGGTGATCAATCGCTCGGTTGACACGACAGGCTCCAATGTCGCGATTCCTATGCAATTCTCTGGCTTTTTTTTGAAAAAAGAATCGATAGAGCTGTCGGCCATTAGGATTCATGTCATGTGGCACGATGACACCAAAGCGAGGGTGGTAGATTTTATAGATTACGATGATTCATGGATGGCTACACAGCAGGGACATCCAAAGGCCCGCTACCATACACACAGGCGGAGCATAGCGTGCTCAGCTCCCCACACGCGGACACAAAACACAGGACGTTGACGCTGCCGTCGACGTCAGTACATTATTCTCGGCACACACCAGACCGACCGACGACGGACGACTCTAACACTGAAACACACTGCTATTACATCTCATCTCCTCCGGCACTGCTGCCCCGGCCGCCTCACTTGCAGGTGCAAGGGTTGCAGGTGCAGGGGTTGCACTTGCAGCCGCTGTTCTCAGCTCCAACGGCCGCCGCGCCGCCCTCGAAGCCGCCCTCGGCGTGCCTGCATAGGCATAGCGCACACAGATAGTTAAGAGAACACACCATCAAGGCGCAAAAGAAGTCGCGGAAATCGAAGGCAGCTGAGGCAACCATCCTATCCTACTCACTTGCAGGTGCAGGGGCTGCAGGTGCAGGGGTTGCACTTGCAGCCGCCGTTCTCGGCTCCGGCGGCCGCCGCGCCGCCCTCGGCGTGGCTGGATAGGCATAGCGCACACAGATTGTTAAAGAGAACACAGCATCAAGGCGCAAGAGAAGTCGCAGAAATCGCAGGCTATTATTAGCTGAGGCAACCAAGGATGGTGGAAAAAAATAATAATAGAGGATGACGGGAGGGATCGATGAACATACCCCTTGGAAGGCGCGACACCCATGACGGGAGCCTGGGCGGTGGTCACCTGCTCACCCGTGTCCGGGTACATCTTGCACCTACAGAGGAACAGGTCGTCAGGGACGCAACAACACATCGTTTCATACTAAACCATACTATTCTCATAAATATTTGAGAGAAAAAAAGGCGCGCACACATATGCAAGCACGAGAAAGAGCCTGCTGCAAGCAAAAGCCCGGCCCTCAAAAGAAAACAGAGGCACGGCAGGGCAGGTGATCAGAAAAAACCAGCGTCTATCACGATGCATGTATCGTCAGTCCTGATCGACATCAGGAGCTCTATCAGTCTCAGCCACAACGGGAGATGATGTCCACACCAAGAACATGGCACATCCATCCTCCGTATCTACGAACGAGAGGAGAGCGTCCGGCTTACCCAGTGCAGCCGCTGCCGCACTTGCAGCCGCTGCCGCACCCGCAGTTGCCTCCGCAGCACGACGACATCCTCCTCTTGCTCGTAGCCGCCGAGACCAACCCTCCGATGCCGATTGCTGCGAGGTGGCGGGCCTGCATTTATAGGCGCGGCGGGAGGCCATCTGGCCGTCCACCCGGCGCGGGCCCGGATCGCCGCGACAAAAAATGCGGAGTCACACGTATGGCGTGGCGTGGCGTGGTGATGGTATGATCCAGAATTTCGGTGTGGAGTCTAGTGTTTGCGGCTCACTCTCGCGGTAAGATAAGCTCGTCTCCAGCGAGTTGTGGGTTAGTGCATGCATGGAGTAGGTAAATATAAGTCTTGATTTTTATACTCTTTCCGTTCTTTTCTTTTTTATTTGACGCGGTTGTTTTTTTTTTTCAAAACTTTAAACTTTCGTCTTGATCCTTTTCGAGAGAACTTTTGACAAAGATTTATCGTGTGAAAGACGTTTTGTTGATATTACGATGGGACAAATAATGAAAAATAATCCATTCAAAGAGTATCAAATTAGTAATGTTAAGATATGATATTATGAGAATAATTAAATAACCAAAAATATATTTTCTACATTACCAACCTCTGTTGCGATTAAATTTAGTTTCCAACGGTTAACGTATATACCTCTAAAACTCTAACCATGAATTAGTTGTTATAATTTTGTACAATACTTGAAAAAAAGCACGCACGTGGCTAAATAAATTACTCTCTCCTAATGTCAAAATACGACATGGTCACCAAGACATTATTTTGATTATCAATTAATAATAGCACGTATATTCGATATATGTCCGCTGGTGTTTTTGGACCATCCTATTCCCGTAATGCCAGCAGCATAATAAATAGTACAGCTGTAGTGTACGTACTTGAATAGATAATACAGTTGTACCTAGTCGAGAGATTTAAAAAAAAAACTACCTCCATCTTCAATAAAAGTGCAATCCGTCACCTACGGAGGCATCCGGTGATCCCTCCAAATACGCGATCTATGGTGTGTGTAGTGTGAATGGGTGTGTAGTGTGTATACGTAGATAATACAGTCATACCCAATTGAGAGTTTTTTTTTTTGAAAAAAAAATCCACCTCCATCCTCAATAAAAATGCAAAGGGTTGAAAGAGCGAAAGATGGGACGATGAAAAACCTACAAGCAGATGTTTAGAAATTTCGAAAAAAAAGTCTCTCCATGTCCTTTCTCTCCAGTTGAACGTTCTCGAAAAAAATTCAAAACTTACAGATAAATATCAGTCCTCTTGGTGAGGACAGTGACACGATTCAGTAAAGCAAGTCTTTTTGCGATTGGACATGACACGAACCCGTAAACTTTGCATCGCTTGGTTGGATTGGCTGAAACGAAACGAAACGGAACACGTGTAAACTTTGGGTCCGTAAAATATCTCGGCTGGGTGTTGTCGTGTTTGGCACGCGCGCGGGGCTGGCTGGGCCGGGCCCGGGCCTCCGCCCTCTCACCTGGATCAGATAGAGATAGAGACGGCCTGACGTGCGTCACGGGCTCACAGTAAGCCTGCCCTTTGTTCTCGGCCGGAGCCGACCCCGAGACCGACGACCGACGACGGGCCGCTGCCGGCGGCCGCATTTGGAGAGCTCCGTCGAGGCGCCACCGCTCGCTTCTTCATCAGCCCGATAGCGCCAGCTGGGACGGCCTGTGGACGAGGGCGACGACGCTGAGCGTGATCGGCCGTGTTACCGCGGTGGTCTTCCTGTGCTCGTGCTTATTAGGATGTCAAATACTACAAACGGATGCGTTTGGCGATTCTCTGTTCCAACATTTTTTTTTAGATCTTATAATTTTAAACGTAGTGGTACATCTTTTTAGCTTAGTTATGTCTTTTGAGGGCGTACGACGGAGTTTTTATGGATTTTGACCATTTCACTTCGTGATACGTGAGAATAGATACAGTTGCATCGAAGTTTTTCACCGAATTTAGGTCTTTTATATTGGTAGTTGGTGTGAGTTGTATTTGAGTTTTTCTATCTATTTCTGTTTTTTTTATTTTGGCTGAGTGCACTTTTAAGTGCAGAGACCGGAACATTATTTTATTTTGAAATAAAACTTCCTTTATTAAAAAAAGTGGTACATCTTTTTATCGTGAATAAATAGTTAGTGAGTGCACTGAATAAATAAATGATTCTGAATAAATTTAACTTAAAATTTTGCTTAAAATAGTGAGTGCAAAATTTTGCTTAAAATTTAGCTTAGTTATACAAACATGACAACATTTAACTTAAAATTTTGCTTAACATAGTTAGTGCACGGAATAGATAAAGGACTCTATGATGAATAAATATAAGTTTGGCCCATGATATCGGCCGAAGGAAGCCCACAAACACCCACCCATTGGCAGCACATCTCAACACTTGATCCTAGCCATTGGCTTAGAGATGGATGGTCAGTGTTCGTTTTTATCTGGATATAAAACGCCTACGGGATGACGGCCGGTTGCCCTAAAATCGCCACACACACTCCCACTCCTCTGTCTGCTCTCTCACGGCTGCGCCCGATCAGGCACAGCGGTGGCGCGAGCACGTTGGGCGTTCGGCAGTGGGAGCGCGCCGCCCGCCGGACCCCTTGCCGGCTCACACGTCCACCGGTGGGTGAGCGCGCGGCCGTCGAGCGGCCTAGTGCCAGCGCCATCTTGACGGCGAGCCGGCGTCCTTGTCCCTCTCCGCACCGGCGCCTCTCCTTCACCGTCACCGACGCCATCGGCCTTGTCGTTCCTTGCCTCTGGCCTCGGCGGCCTCCTCCCCCGCCGGATCCAGCCTCCCGCCATGGCCACCTCGGTGCCGGCCAGCCTGCTGGATCCGGCCTCATGCCTCCTCCTCCAGCCTAGCCTGCCGGCCACACTCGGATCCGCCCAAGAGAGGTGAGTGATTTCTGTTGTTTGTTCTTGTGCATGTGGTTCCTTGACGAGAACGAAAACAATACAATGATTTTGTCCATGATGATTCATATTTGGGTTCGCGATTTGGGAACAAAATTTAGTTGTACCTTTGTCAATGTATGTATATGTCTGTATTGTTGGGCTGTATCGGGATTTAAATGGGCTGAATCTTCACGCTATTATTGTGTTGACGCTGAGATCTGGGTAGGTGTTGGAGGCGGGTAGTTTTCCGGTTCGATCTCTCTCGGATTGTGGTGGTTCTATGGGTAAAATTTTAGGTGAAAAAAAAGGGAGTTGGAGGGCGGCGGGGCTCGGATAGAACGGCAGAAACGTACGTTTCTGCCGTATGAGTAATATGGGCCCACTTGGGTCCACTTTAATTACTATTAGATGTTTAGTCTGAATTAGATCAAGTGTGGAGATTAAAACAAGTACAAAGCTATGAAAGTAAAAAATGTTTTTTTTATCAACTCACACTTTTATAGGGTAGATAAACCAAACCTGTATTATACCATACTAAATACGTACACCGGACCATACAAATACAAGTACACACCGAACTAGTACAGGAAGGGATGACTTTGCAACCCATTGTACACAAAAGCCCCTAGCCAAAGCAGCAAAATACTAAGAAGCTCAATAGAGCTTTTATGCAACGGACCGCCATCTTCAACCGACGCATCCCACCTACCATGGTCGACGACGATGTCACCGCCGAGGAAGAGGAAAGCCGTCGAGGACAGCCCAAGCCTAGAGAAGCACCATCACACCAAGGCTTTGAAGCGAGCTGCATAAGAAAGAATCTGCTGAGGACAGTCGGCAGGGGACGCACCCCATGCTCCCCTGGGCGTGGATCTGTGCGTGACACCGCAGACTGAAGCAGCAAGGAACTAGCCCAAATCCACCCACCACTCATCCAACCTTCCAGCAAGCCATCCCCCCACGGAGCTTCGCAGACGTACCTCGCAGGGACCTCTGGAAGCCGACTCCTACCTCGGAATCTCCAAGAGCCAGAAGATACCTTCGCACTGACGAGGCACTCCGCTCCATCGGACCCCGCCCTCACTGGCCCCTCGCCAACGTTGGAGGAAACGTCGCCGAGACGGTGAAGGAGCTGGAGGGACTTATTCCATCGCGCCGCCACCGTCACCGCCTCGCCGCCGCCGCCGCTTGGACAAAATCTGATGTGGCACTCTTAGTAAGTGTACAATGAAATCCTCCACTAGGAATGGACCATTCTCAGTGGGGTTTCAATCTCATTAAATAATGAGCCACATCAGCAAAAATGATGATACGGCAGGTCTATTTATGAGGAGAGAGATAAAAGAGTTTTATGGGAATGAAACTGGGCATACATTATTTCAAAGACTACGAAACTCATTGAAACTCCATTGAGAGTTCCAACTATTGCCCAATCACACGCATCGCAATTAATATTATGGCATATGAAACCATGAAACAAAATTATACATTGAGAGATCTGATTTCATTTTTAAATGATGTGGCACTTTGAAAACCACGAACTGAAACTTGCCACTGAGAATGGCTTTAGTTGTCTACGTAATGCTGGCCAGGAGAGATTTAAGGACGTTTCTCACTCTCACCTCTCCTCTCTTTTATACCACGTAAGTTCCTTCCATTAATATAAAAGCATCGATATTAATGACCGAAGGGAGTGCAATTGTGGTTTTATCAACAAAAATATTTATTTATTGGTATAGAATACAAAATCAGGTGTCGAATATCCCTCTAACAGATTACATGCAGAAATAATGCACCGTCATTGTGGCATGCTATGTTTATATTTATTTAAGTCTAGCCCGTCAAATATATAATCTACGGCGCTACACCATGTCTTGCGCGGTCCAATGCAGTTGAGTCCTGCAGCTGGGGCAGGTGTTGTCGTACGCCCTCAACCAGACGCCAGCGATGCAGTTCCTGTGGAACTTGTGGCGGCAGAGCGGCATGACGCTGCACCAGTCGCCGTCCTGGAATGTGCCGCGGCAGATCGCGCAGCGCTCCGACGACGCCGACGAGCCCGAGTCAGCAGCAGCAGCCGCAGAGCCGCCGCCGGCGGCTGCGTTCTGGACAGGATACGTGATGTGGTCGAGCACGGCGAGGGCTATGGACGCCATCTGCGCCGTCTCGAGCACCGCGTGTTGGCGCCAGTCCCTGACGAGGATGTAGATGAGCAGGACCACCGAGAAGACGATAAGCACAGAGAAGAACACGCCCACCATAACATCAATTAAAGTAATATTCATCTTGGCACTTTAATTAACTTGTCACTTCGTCAGCAGCAAATTATTAGAACCTGGACTAGCTACTAGCTGCCTGCCTAGGTTAATAAACTGTTTCGTTCTTCCTGTAGGCCGGGTAACCAATCGATACGGCTAGATAGGTTTATATCGTGATGGAGTTGGTCGACTCGGACTCGATGTACAGTGGTCCGAGTCTGATTCTATCTTGATTAGTTCTGTATAATACCACTAATAAGTTACTAACACAGAGGTAATGAGGTTAACAAACCGCATGCAGGGCTGATCGATGAGGCTGATAATCAGATGATGGTAGGAGGTTAACAACCGCTGGGAGGATGATCGATGAGACTAACTTTGTTTTCTGTTTTTTTTTCCTTGTTTTTTTCTTTTATTTTGCTCATGTTATATATATCTCGCCTTTGTTTGCTGGAGTTGGCCGTGTCCCGAGATGGAAAAAGGCTAGAGAAGAAAGAATTTGACGGATTCACCTCCTCTAAACCAACTGGTAGATATTAAAGTTTGGGCTCCTTTGGAAAAAAAAAGAGGAATTTTGTAGGATTGGAATCATGCAGAAAAGTTTCCCCCTTTGGAAAGATTAGGTTCCCACAAGACCTATGAAATTCCTATGCAATGACTCAATCCATAGAAATTTTGGAGAAAATCTAAATATGAGATCCAACCTCGCTCTTGGAAAGGCGCTGGTTTCAATAAAAACTAGGCGAAAGCCTTTGATCTAAAAAAACCTCGCTCTTGGAAATCTCTCTCTTGTATTTCCTGCTTTTTCTTATGCTTGCATCCAAACTGCTCTATTGACAACTTTTCTATGTTTTCAAATCATACAGAATTGCAAGTGACATGTAACTATATTTCTGTGTTTTTTCTATTCCTATATTTTAGAAATCATGTATTCCGAATGGGCACTAAGAAATCTTACTATATTACTGATTGAAGGGCATAAAAGATGCACTACAATGACATTGTCCATGCTCAAGATTCACAAAAGAGGTTTGTGCGCCGTTGCCCCCTAGGGTACGGTGCGGGCCCTTTAGTCAAATATATTTGTTAAAGAAACAGATATTTTAATACTGGGAAGTGGAATAGGCTATTTTTCTAAAATAAGTTTTTTAAAGAGAAAAGTCTATTTTACAACCCTCAATTGTTGCAATTGTGTGATTTTTAACCTTCAACTACGAAACCAAGTAATTTAGGTCTCAAATTAACTGTGTAATTAGGTATTCAGACATTCTTAAAGTGTCAAATGTAATTAGGTTTTCAAAATGTGTCTGCTGTTTTTTTGTTTCCCAAAACATTCATGCTTTTTAATCGTCTGGAAGGATATACTAGCAGCGCCTCGTCAGGGAAGAGTACTGTCGTCGTGCTAATTTTCCCATGCATTCGTCGTCTAAACCATGGCACCCAAGATCAATCAAGACTCATCAAGAGCAAATCAAGTTCTCTATTCTTCTTAATGCCGCTCTAGCAACTGCATTTTTTCCTTTTGATCTGATCGATCTGTTTCAGGATTGCTTCCGCTGTTGTTTCATCACTCTGGGGTTGCACTGTTCACCCCATGCACGCTCTTGAGGCCTAGTTTGGTGCATCTTCTCTAATACAAAAGTCACGTGGCGAGAGCTCAAACAATAATTAACCGCTGCATGCATGTTCTTTATTAGCATTTCCGAAAACATTTTACATAAAAACTTTATATATGATGAAAAACGGACGAACTAGTACGATATATAATAATCTTTGTACACATAAACAAGGTGTGTGTGTATATATATAGGAAAATTCCTTTCTACATGCGCATGTAGCTACACTCACATGTGTATCTCAACATTTTGAGGGTATCTGGTCGAACGAAAGGTATGTACACGGAGTATGCAACGATACTAGACCATCTGTGGTGGTATGTGCATGAGGTATGCGAGTATACCTGAAGTATGTGAACATACCACATTATATGTATTAATATAAATGTATTATCATAATAAATTAAAATCAGAGTCTGATTTGTAATTTTTTCGTGTGGTGGCATTTGAAATATTTTAAAATAAATATGTAAACATAGTCAAACTGATAAATGAGTATTCTGACATACCTTTATTGAAGGTGAGTGTAGCTACATGCGCATGTAGATAAAACTCTTCGTGTGTGTATATATATATATATATATATATAGAGAGAGAGAGAGAAGGATCATCATATATCTACACCATCTCTTCAACCGTCCATTTCATTTTCAGTTGAGCCCTGCACAGCGGGCAGGTGCTGTTGCGCGCCTTGAGCCAGCGGGCGATGCAGGCCCTGTGGAACTCGTGGCGGCAGCCCGGCATGACGCTGCACAGGTCGCCGTCCTCGAACGATCCAAGGCAGATCGCGCAGTCGTCGTCTGATGATGATGATACGGCAGCGTCGTCTTCGTCGTGGCGAGGGTACGTGACTTGGTCCAGCCAGGAGACGGCGACGGATGACGCCAGGCCCCGACGACGATAGAGCCAGATGAAGAAGTAGCACATGGCCGCGAGCGGTGCGCCGAATTCCAGGCACGACAGTAGGAGGAATGCGATGAGTTGTGCGTCGGCCATGGCGGCGTTGATCTGACGATAGATGATGATCACTTCACACAGCTGGTCGATCGTTCAGCTACGTACCTAGTAGCTCTAGCTGCAGCGTGGACTGATCGATGACGACTAATTGATTATAGCATGCTTGCAGTTTCTTCACGCATGCAGACCGACGCATGCAGTTATTAGCCGCGGCATGCAACGACGACAGGCCGGCCGTGAATCAATCGATCAGCTGGATATGACGATGGAGCATGGAGTACTATATGTATACCATACCACGCCGTGATGGACGCCGACGACTCCGAGTTGTCTGTTCTTCGATCGCCGCATACAGCACGTGGCGTTTCTCGGCCTGCATGTGTTTAAATTTGGCCTGCTGCAGTGCATGTTGATTCGGAATCGACCGACCTAGTTTTCCGAGACGGATCCGGATTATTGCAGTTGCAGCGCCCTCTGCAGGCAGGACAGCCTTGGCCGTGCGGCTGGACACACGACGACGACGACAGTCGAGGTCGATCGACGTCTTCAACGCCGCAGATCGAGCGGCGGAGTTGATGGTTCTGCAAATGTTACAAACTATAAAAATAACGTAATTGCTAAGCCATAGGTTTTAAATCAAAATCTAGTTGTTGTAAGATAACCTTCTAAACAAGATCATACACACACGCATATATACACACACATATATACATATATATTAAAAATAGACACGTTTCGCGCGTTCGTAAAAAAAATGTACACTACTACCTCATATGTGTGCTTGATTATCTATAAACATTTGTTGTTATGAAAAGTAGCAGTGTCATATTTGTCTGATACAAACACTGATTGCATTTGGCAAAAAAATAAAAACTCGAAGGCCTCATGTATGTAATTTTTTTTTATGAAACATCATGTATGTATTATAGAAACTAGAACTACACATCCCAGCCTGCCATCGCCAACCCAGCCTGAACGTGAACAACATCCTCGTTACTTTATTAAACTTGCATCGAGAATGGCCCAATCAAATGACTTGACATATTAAAGCAGGTGTTGTAGCTTGTGCAGCAGATATAGCCTAAAGGACACGGTCCGCTACTATTTAAAACATTACTTGTCTTTGCAAAGGAGCACGTATACTAGAAACTTTTCCTGGCTAACAGCCGCGACTCCAGGTCAACCTCGAACAAGATATCTCCGAAAAGTGCGTCGCTGTCGACCTCGTGCATCTCCTTGGTCTCAATGTCAAAGACGATCAACCCTTGTAAATCATGCCCTCCCGCTCCCGCTACGGAAAACAAGAGCACACCACTCCTCTCCCACAAGCCCTCAAATCGGATCCTCGGATAGTAGGACCATGAATGGAATATCTGGCGTCAGAGCCCGCAATATAATGGTGTCTCGACGTCGATTACCACGGTGTGGCGCCCAACCAACGCCAGTCGGACAGCATCCAGACTGAAATCTTGAGCCCCTCCGTCTCCCTGAAGAGCATGGTCAGCCTCCCATCCGGCGTCGACCCTAGGCGGACGCCACCTTCAGTGCTGTAGCTCTCAGGCAGGCGGTCCATCGGGAGCTCGATGCGCCTTGCGGTAGCGGCGCCGACTTTGTAGGCGAGGATGTGCAGGTAGGTAGTCGTCCCTCCGCGTATCGCAGCGTACCATCAACCAGTGGATGGAGCCACGGAGGACGACAGGGCTGCAGAATGGGTGACGATAGTAGGAGCCTTGGGAGCGATCGCAAGAAACCGATATATCCGGGCTCCACTTGCCGCGGCCGCCGGCGTCCGAGGACAGGCTCTTGACCCTGATCACCGAGGAAGAGGGATCCATGAGCCCTGTGAAGTCCGCCAACAGGAGAAGGAAGGAGCAGCCGATGCCGTCGGAAGCAATGAGCAGGACGTTCGCCTGGTAGGCTGTACGGCACTCCCATGTCCGGCGGGTCTGGGACGAACGTGCGGTCTCCGGTCATGGGATCGTACACGCAGATGCCCGACTTTCGCTGCGTGTTGGTATCACGGCGCTGGAACGCAACGATCCCGTTGCGCGACGTCAAGGGGAAATACATGCCTTATTTTTGGAAAGGAGAGAGTATTTATTTTTCAATGATTATAGTTTATTTCTAGCCTCCAAAATAGAAAGTTGGCACAAAAAGGCTAAATTAAACGCTGCCAAACAGGCAAGCAGCCTTTTTTTTTTTTCACAATCCACAACCTACAAACTGCATTATAGAATATCTAGCTGAAACAACAGGAAATATTTCTCATGTACAGCCCACCTCTGTTCTTTGTTTCTCGTAATGGCATGGTCCTGCAAATGTTACTACAAACTAAAAGTAATCACAATTGCTAAAACCATGGGTTCTAGCAACACATGCATATAATATGAGTATGGTTCGTGGGGACTCAGTTTGCCATCGTCACCCCAGCCTGAACGTGAACAGCCTCATTAATACATGATGAATGAAATGCATAAATCAAGGAACCGCTAGAAGGGACGGACGATCATATCTTTGTACGCAGGCAACATCACATGCATGTGGAGAGCTCTATATTTCCAGATGATATATTCCTTATCGATCGATCTAGACCATGTCTTGAGCACCAACCGGCGGCCATTGCAGTTGAGCCCTGCACAGTGGGCAGGTGCTGTTACGCGCCTTGAACCACCCGGCGATGCATGCCCTGTGGAACTCGTGCCGGCATCCCGGCATGACGCTGCACAGGTCGCCGGCCTCGAACGGGCCGAGGCAGATGGCGCAGTCGTAGTCGTCGTCGCCACCGCCGCCGTCCTTCTCAGACGCCGCATCATCAGCGCTCTGCTGCTGCGGCCGAACATACGTGACGCCGTCCAGGCGCTCGACGGCGGCGGCGGATCCGGACGCCGCCGCCACCTCGACCACCGGCGGTGGCGGCGCGCCGCCCGTCTCGTGTCGTCGCTGGCAGCAATGGTAGATGCCAAGCCCGCAGAGAAACAGGACCGGTAGGCCAAAGTTCATAATACCGTACATGACCGCAAACATCAGCTGGTCATCAGCCATGGCACTGATGATCTGATCACTTGGTCAGCTAGCTCATCGATCCCTTCCTTGCTTTGTCGAGTAAACCAACCAATCAGCTGGAATTGAAGGCTGGAACTGGAACATATGTACCGTGATGGATCCGGATCGGACTCCATGCATCTATCTGCTGATTCCAACTTGATGTACGCGTACGTACGCCCGGCCGATCGAGACGGATACGGATTATATTTGGAGACCCTATTATTATTGTCGTTCAGTTCAATTCAGTCAAACATATACTGTACTGTACATAGGAGAGTACACAAAAACTATATATACATATATAGAAATATAAATACTACTGTACGTATACGTATAGTAGTACACACAGTTCTCGTAGACTAGACTAGCATATGTGAAGTTGGCAAGTGTACGTCGTCGTCGTCGTAACGAATTCTAGCAGCTGCATGCACTCCGATCCCTCTGTACGTCGATCTCAGAGCATGCAGTACTGCGGCTGGCCGCCGCCGTCTTCCCTGTCCCTGCTCCTCCTCCCACGCCCCGCCGACGTCGACGGCGACGGCGGCGCGCGGAAGCCGACGCTCTCGACGGCGCCGACGGTGTTGAAGAAGAGGCGGCGGTTGAGCTCCTCCACCAGCGTCCGGTGCAGCAGCTGGCTCCGCATGTCCACCATCGACCGGTTCCGCGTCATCCTCCTCCCGTGCTGCCCGTCCTCGCGCCGCCGCGGCCGCCCGGCGTGCGTCGTCGGCGTCGGCGACGGCGATGGCGGCGCGCTGCGCTGCGGCTGCACCTGCACCTGGCGCGCGGGAGCGCCGGGATCCTGGGCCGTACGGCCCGCTCCTCCTCTTGGGCTCTCTCCTGGGCCGAACCTTGTGCTGTTCCTGGCCTTTGGGCTGCTGTAGCTGGGCCCTGCTGGGCGTTCTGCCTCCTCTTCTTCTTCCTCGTGACCTGAGGCGTAATGCAGAGCAGAGTACTTACCCGAGTGCATCGAGCTCGTCGTGTCGTCGTCGTCGCCGCTTAAAGCGTACCAGTCATCTACACCAACGAAATTTATATTTTCCAAAACATTATGCATTGATTATACACGTAGTATAGTAGTATACTTAATCAATACAGTATCAAGTTCGTCCTGTATATATATTTTTAAAAATGAGTTCGTCATTTTATTTTATTTTTTGCCAAACCAGAATCTCTACTTGTTGCTTATTACCTTTGGACCAGCCACCGACGTGTGGGCCAGGGAAGCCTCGTCCTCCAGAGGCGTAGGAGCCCTGGGAGGAGGTGGGAGAAGACGAGAGATAGCAGAAGGGAGGAGGCCGCTCGCCCTCTGCTGCCTCGTTGTCGTCGTCGTCGTCGTGAGCCGCGCACGAGGCGTACGTGTACTCGTGCTGCTGCGCTCGCCCGGGCAGCAGCCGGTCGATCTCCTGCTCGATCATGGCGGCGATCTCCGACGCGTCCCGGTCCGTGATGTCCAGCTCCTTCACCATCTCGCTGGCCACCTCCGCCGCCGTGTCGCTCGCCATGTCGAACGGGAAGTAGATGTTGCGCGCGTGCCCTGATGCCTCGTCGGCGAGCTGCACTTTGAGGAAGATGGTGTCCTCCTCCGCGTTCAGCTTGCCGGTGATGGTCATGCTACTGCCAGAGCTAGGCCTCTCCGGCGCCGGCTCGTCGGCAACGTCGTCCTGCCCATCATCCTCACCCAACGACGACGACACAGCGTCTGATGAGCTGCTGCAGGTCGAGGAAGGAGCTGGCACCACCACCACGGCGGGCGTCGACGTGGCCATAACACGGTGCTGCTGCTGGTGGTCGTCGACGAGGAACGGGTCCAGCAGGAGCTCGGCGGCGGACGGCCGGCCGGAGGCGGCGACGAGGCACCTCCCGATGAACCTCCGGGCGTCGTCGTCCTCCACCCGGTAGAACGCGTCGGGCAGCTTCCTCGCCGTGACCTTCTTGTAGATCTGCGCGGGGTTGGAGCACTCGCTGTAGGGGTACTCGACGGTGACCATCTCGAGGACGCACATGCCCAAGGCGTAGACGTCGACGCGCTCGTCGTACTCCTCGTCGTACATCTCGGGCGCCATGAACTCGGGAGTGCCGATGACGCTGTGCGCCGCCTGCCCGGCGCCCCGGAGCACGGCGGCGAGGCCCAGGTCGCCGATCTTGACCTGGCCCCGGTGGCCGTTGACGAACACGTTGTCGCACTTGAGGTCGCGGTGGATCACCGGCGGGTCGTGCGCGTGGAGGTAGGCGAGCCCGCGCAGGATCTGCCGCGCCCAGGACCGCACGGCGCGGAGGCTCACGCGGGGGTACCGGAGCCGGTAGGAGCGCAGCGTGCCGGAGGAGAAGAGCTCCGTGATGAAGTTGAAGGTGCGGCGGGGCACGTCCACCCACGACGCGTGGAAGCCGATGATGGCGTCGTGCCGGAGCGTGCGCAGCAGCTGCACCTCCGAGTACATGCGCTGCACGGCGTCCGGCGAGCGGAGCACGTCGGCGAGGCTCGCCTGGTTCCACGCCACCTCCACGCCGCGCTCCTCGTCGAAGCCGCGGTACACCGACTTCATCGCGCCTTTGCCAAGGAGCTCGTCGAACTGCATGCGCGCATGCGGTACACCAAAACACAGATTGAATTAATTAATTAATTAAAGCCGGTATTCAAATGGTTAGCAATTAATGGCACAAGCAGCGGTGTAATTAGATAGGCATGCACGGGCTGTGAATTTACTTACTAAGTATTACTAATTCTTTTATGAGCTAGCTAACTTTTTGGTGGAAAAAGGCAAAATACCTTTTGCACTGAATGATGACAATATTATTATGGGACGATGTGTTTATACCCCTGCATTGAAGTGCAGTTGTAATTTTGCCATTGTGTTTCTAACTTTGTGAGTTTGGTCAATGCGATTTTTCTCCTAGTCAATGGAAATTAAAAGGCAGGGATAAAAACACAAAGACCAAGGGAAAAGGAGAGAGCAAAATCACAATTACAGTTTAGGGTGGGGGCAAGAACACCAAAAACCCTATACTACTATTCTTTAATTATTTTAAGCTAGTAAAATTAATTTTAACCAGCCTCTTTTGTAGACTCCTTAGTGTACTAAATAATAAATGTTTCTGTTTCATCGCAGTCAATATTTTTAGTTTTGACAACCAATATATCTTTAGATATTTTGGGATTGACCTTTTAAAAATGGTATACCTACTACCTAGTAGTAATTTCAAAATATTACACTCTTGATATATTTTAAATATATGTTTAATATTATTAATTTATGGTCAAAGTAATGTCTTTATGATCATGTTACCATGCGCAAAACATCGAGTATCTGAAGACCAAGTAATTGGAAATTAAAGATAATGAAAAGTGACGGACGATGGAATTTGTTCCCACTAGCTACAGTCGTGAAGAAAAGATGAACCACCATATCTTTTGGATATGACATGGAAACGTCATATCCCTTTTGAAGCTTTTCTTGTTTTGCAAAGCATCTTATTATTGGCATCTTGACACATGGAGGCAGAAAGCCCAGTTCAGCCAACTTAACTTGGGAAAGTTCAAATACCAATCAAACACCAACTCTGACTACTATTGGATAATGATAGCTGCCCTCCATCAAGCGAACCCTCACGATCGATGTGAAATTCCTAGTTAATCCACCGAATTGCATTGCATTGACAAGTATAGAATGAATATTGGTGCTATCTTTCAGCATGGCGATTGTTCGGTAGCGTTCATATATATATATATATATGATTATATTGTTGGCACCATCTGTGAAGACACCAGATCAGCTGATTAATTTAGTACAAGTTGTATAGCTACAGAGAAACCCTGATCTCGATATATTTAATATAAATATCTTGAATCGTGTTTCAAAATAAACTTATCATAAACAGCGTATATATACATCGCCCTTCTTCAGTGTTATATATATATGCACGGGAATTTTTCTTCTTTTTAAAAAAATTTGGTTCTATTTAATCAACCAACAAGGCAACAATTATACCATTTGCATGATGCTCTTGTAAAAGAACATGTTCGTTTTCTTTTCAGCAGAGAGAGAGAGAAAGAATCGCTCTAGGTAAACCGACGTGTGTGATATTTAAGGGTCTATTCCATACACATCTCGGAAAAGATCTCAATCACATATGTGCCATTGAAAAAGATGTTCTTCCACCTATACCATTGGTCAACTTTTATCTACCATTCCCGTCGTTTCCCGTCGGTTGACTGTCAATGCGCGAGCTGTTTTCGGTGGGCGAGGAAGGAAGAACGGACAGACCTTGGCGACCTCGTCGGTCATGGTGCGGAGGTCGGTCTGGTTCTTGCCGAAGCCGTTGATGAGGTCGCCGAAGAGCAGGAAGAAGAGCGGCATGGCAGCGCCGTGCGCCAGCGCGCCCAGGCTGCCCGCCGCCATGAGCATCAACTCGGCCGCACGCGCGAGCTTGGCCGCGCCGGCCTCCTCGCCATGGCCGCCGCACGAAAGCTCGGCCGCGCCATGGTCGCCATGCCCTCCCGCGTGCCCTCACCATGCCATGGCGGTGGACCATGTTGCTGAGGGGCAGCCTTCACGGTGGAGATGTCGAGGAGGCTCCGTCGGGCTTCAAATGTGGAGGGGAAAGGTGGAGGCTTGCGAGGCTCTTGCGGTGCGTGCAGTAGCGGGGCAAGAGGAGGACGAAGGAGGCCGGGTCGCAAGCTTGCGCTCGGTCTCCAATGGTGGCCCGGCGCTCCTACTGGGGAAGAGCGAGAGAGAAAGAGAGCAAAGGGAATGAGAGAGTTGGAGCGGGTGGAGCGCAGAGTCGGGCTTTCACCCGAAGGAAGTAGATGAGGGAGGGGAGCGGTGCCAGGCGACATGCTGGCCGCCGACGGCCATGGCCGCGTGGCGAGGAAGAGGAAGAGGGAGGGCAAAAGAGTCATTTTGTCTCTGAGTTAACGTCCTTTACGCCTTATGTTGACGGGATTGACACAGGTGTCCAGATAAACATTGACTAAAGGTACAGATGGAATGATAACTTTTTCAGTGGCACATACAAAGATTGTGACTTTTTTCGATTGTGTGTATGGAATAGACCGATATTTAAAGGATGGTACGGAAAGAACACATGCAGCGCAGCAATGCAAAAAGCCAAATAAGCATGGGATGATAAGAATAAGGCGCAATAATTGTACCTGTTTATGTAGAGGTAGCTACGATATGCACATCACAATATAATAATCCCTATAATCCTTAAAATGATTACGATGAACCCTACTTACTAGTATAAGGTTAATTAGTGAACTAGGTAATTAATGTTTGCGTCAGCATGTGACATATGTGGAAGTAGTCCACCTTCATAAATTATCAAGAATCAAGCAATTGATGTATATACTTATATAGGAGTAGATAGCTAGGGCGACAACGACTTTTTTTATAAAAAAAAAAGGTAAACCATTTTATTTGTGCATGGGAAGTTAAAATTTTTTGTTCTAATAAGCCAGTACAGTACTTATTCGCTAAGCTGGTTGCCTTGCTAAACGTCAGGCTAGGGTTCAACTTTTCGTTTTACTGTAGTTGGATTTCGTTGTTGACCAAACATTTTGACTCTTAAAATTTTGAATTTTGAACTAACATCCATCAAATTCTGGACCGAAGATACTTTGAAACGAAAGAAATTACTAGAATTTCGGAAATCCCGACTGAAAAGTTGAACCCTGTGTCAGGCTGTTCATATATGCTGAAAGATGAAAGCACATCTTTATCTGATGCTCGGCCAAATTTGAAGAGAGATTAATTTTCTTGCTACTAGTTGTGTTTGCAGATACAGTATATAGCAGTAGCACAGAAGAATTAAGAGAAGGTAGCGCATGCAGAAATCAAGAATGGCGTGGTGTGCAACTATGCATGCTGCAGCACACAAGTAGTACTGTAGTAGTACTGGTAGATGCACATACCCGGCCATAGCGACCGGTGGGGTCGGTCTCGACGTATCCGTTGCCGGCGTCCCCGGCCACCGCCGCCGTCCTCTCCGGCCACCTTCCGCCGCGCCGCCGAGGCCCGCCGGACATGCTCGGTTCCTCCAGTCTTTTTACTTGGTTGCAATTGCACACCACCACAAAAGAAAACGGGGGAATTAATTGGTGGCTGCGAGCGAGTCGACGACGACGACGGCGAGAAGGTGAGAAGCGTGTGCTAGAGGAGGCAGCCGCGGGCCGGCTTGGCGAAGTTGTGGGTGAAGAAGACGACGCGGAACAGGAGCCAGCTGCTGAGGGTTGTGCAGTCGGCGGTGGCGGGGATGGTCGTCCGCGGCTCCATGAACGACGGCCTGCACCCGGACGACGAGGAGGCGGCGGCCCCCGCGTGCGAGTTCGTGTGGTGCGCGGCGCCGGGGCGGCGGCTGCAGAGCCGTGCACTCATCTGACGCGGCGTGCGCGGGAGGTGATGGAGTTTATATACGTGGCTGCCTGTCAGAGACCGGTGGAGCGATGGAATGGAACGGGACGGGACAGGACACGCCTCCCTAGCCGAGTCTCGATCGATCCATCAGCTCGATCGGTTTTTCGCGCGTGCAGCAACAGCAGCAAGGAGCTCCGATCGTGCCAAGCATATACCTGACCTGCGAGTGAAGGAGACAGTGACAGACTGACAAGACGACGACGGCAGCTTCAGAAGTTCAGTTGTTCAGAGATGGATTTGCAAGCTGGAATTCCGGCGCGGACCGGACTATGCGTGGAGGAAGAAGGCCAAGCGGGACAGCGAGAGAGATTTTTTTGCTAGCCGATGATGATGAGACGACCTTGCTTGCTTGTGAAGTCGCGCGCGGTTGGTTACAAGGACGAAGACGACGATGACCTGAACTTGAAGAATCTATGCCTCGGAAGCATCTTCGAGATCTATCTGCCGATCGATAATCTGTGGGGTCGTAGGATTTGCCTGCTGGAATGGAATTTGTGTGGATGATTAATTTGCTCAACGAAATGGACGGATGCGGCAAGGATCGGAGAGCAGCTACAGCTGATGCAGAGACTTTGGATAGACAGACAGATATCCTGAATGAAATGGTTTGGTTTCAGTTCTAGTCCAGAGTTGAAATCTATATGTATGCAGGGGATGGATGGGTGGAGAGATAGAGCCTACTACTAATAATAATATATACCATTACCATGGCGAGACAAATCGATCGATCCAACTAGCTTGTTCTAGGGGAATGGCGCATATATGTCGCATTCTGAAGAATAATAAAGATGCAAGTATTTTATTTTCAATAATGCTGATGATTCTTGGTTGACTTTGCTTAATGAAGCTGTCCTTTGCGTTTCCCATTTGATTTATTTACACTACGCTTTACTTGTCGTCTCAATGGAAATTAATAAATTAGCTAAAAATCGGACGCCCACGTTTTACGCCTGTACAGTACTAGTTTCTAATCATCAGCTTGTGATGGATGAACAGCATGCAGCTGCATGTGTCCCCTCAGACGCAGAGATCCGGATAATGAAATATATTCTGATCATGAATAAAAACTAATCTCCCGAATCCTGATTCACTGCATAGTAAAGGCGTGCCATAATTTTTTTAAAAGTTTTGTTTTTTCAAGCAAAAAAAGGCTACTTCTTGTCCATGTACAATGCAATCTACGAATAGATAATGCATGTGTAGTCAGTAGTCACTCCAATTTGTTACTGTAGTCTGAAAATGGTGCCCATTTAGGAAAGCGACTGATTTCCCACCGTCTTTTTCATTCAGGGTTTCAAGATTCCTCGTGAGCTAGTCGTCGTCATGCCCAACACCTCTTGTGGGGGGTGCCAGTAAGCACCACCACCGGCTAAAACCTGAAGACGGAGTTCTAGCTCCTAAGCTATGAGATGCCGGCCCAACTAGGAGTATGTATTAGCAATGCGATGAGCGCAATCATGCATCTTCAAATGGAGTACGTATGTGGAAGGCTACATGTAAGGACACATTTTCCTTGTGTAGAAAACAATCATAGCCAACATATACAAAGCTAAGGACATGGCCATTTCTTGTACTATGTCAAGACTACACTATGATGATGGTACTAGCATATATATTATGTACTCCCCCTACCAATACAAAGTACTGCTATTCTGCCTGATCGATGATGGTTACGTGCTTACTATGTGGCAGACACGGGAGACAAAACTTTTGAGCTGTCGTCGTGGTCCTTTGACAAAAAGTTCAGCTGGTTAGCTGCAAACCACAACTTCAAGATGTGGCTTAATTAGTACCCAGGCAAAATGGATTTGGGCCCCAGTGCAGTGAGACAGCGGCTGCCACTACTATGCGTTGCCCAGCATTGCCCCTCAATAATTCAGACAGATCCAATCTGAAGATCAGAATTGTTATCCTCTAGAGGAGAATGCTACGACAGGTGTATGCGTAAAGTCAACCTTCAGTGTAAACAAATACTGCTTTATTTGTCTATTGTGCAATATTATTGGTGCGTGCAGTGCAATTGGGATAAGAGAAAAATGACCCCTGAGGAGAGAAGCACCACAAATCTGGCTAGATAATAACAAACATAAGTGTCCATTGTTAACTTTTTTAATCTTTTTTTTCAATAAGGTAGTGTTATCCTAGACTATGTGTTAGTTTTCGATCCGTGGATGAAAATACTGATCTATTGTTTCTTATCGATGACGTTACGTTGTATTGACCCTTAAGCAGTATCTATATTTGGATATAAACTAGTCCATCAACCCATGCGAGAGCACGGGTTAAGTTTTGAAAATACATGATAGATGATTTTAATAGTAACAATAATTGATAATTTAAAATCATAGGTGTAGGTTTATTTATTTTTTTATAATAACATATGTTTGTAGGTTAGAATTTCAATATTATTTTATTTTATCTTAAGTCATTATTTTAATTCATATTTCATAATGTCGGGTAGCTAATTTTTATGCAAATTTATGATGGTTTTAATTCATATTCTATAATGGCATAGTGGGTAAATTATATGCAAATTTAGGTGTTATATTTTAATTCATATTTCATAATATTGTGTTGGCTAATTTATATGCAAGTTTAGGAGTTATTTTAATTCATGCTTCATAATGGCATAGTGTCTAATTTATATACCAATTTAAGAGGTTATTTTAATTTATCTTTTACAATGGCGTGGCGTGATGGGTATCTAATGGCTGCTATTATATTATAAGAGCTACATAATGGGTGGCCAAATGTTTCTAATTTTTATGAAAAATTTTAGGAAATAATTTTTTTTTCTAACGCGTCCGGTGAGAAGTAACATATAGTTACTTTTATCCCTTTAAATTCATGTACACTAACTTCTTGTAAGCATAAGTTGTATGCCGCCATATTCATTTGGCGCTATAGGTGATATAATATAATTTGTTTGTTCTAAATTATATAGGCCGACTAATAAAAGATGAAAGAAAATGCTGGATAAATAGCACTAATACAATACTATCTGTACAATGGTAAAATGACAAAAACAGAAGCTAAAAATCACCCTTACGTTGCTTATGAATTATCAGAAATTAAAGCGTATATATTAAATAAAGTAAACAATAAGCTCATATGTTTATTTGCTATTTAAGATTATATATGGTACATTACAGTATCAGAGAGAAACAAACATAGCCTAAATACTTGTGTATCAAGAAGCATCATAGATAAAGATATTAGTACATGTATCTAAATAAAACAACGATGTCCTTATTTTTTTTATGTGCACACAAATCCTTCGCTTTAGTGCTTCGTCCAATCCACTACGTACCAACCTTGATGCCCGCGTTCACGCCATGGGTTCGGCGTGTTCCCTCCTTTAGCATCGTTGCTGCAGCAGAGCGCGACGACTGCAGCAACACACATCGTTAGGGCACCGATGAACACGCCCTGTTCATCTCCGCCGCAAGTGTTCATGCCGGCCGACCATCCGGCCGTCTCATGGCCACTGCAATATCTGCCCCAGTCCGCATCGCTGGTGCCGACGTTCGACATACATGCCTGCATGCGCAAAGCAAGCTGATCAAACGAATGGTTGATACATAGCCTCCCGGCTCATACCTCTGTCTGACCGAAAGAGTCTGGATATACCGTGATCACATGGATGATCCGCTCTCTCCATGGTTGTTGCGGAGGGAGATCGTTTGCTCTGCAGCTGGCCGAGGGCGCGATATGGCAGCACACGACAATTTGCACGTTTTTGACGTCGGCATGCCGATCTGCTCGCGGATGACGAAGACGGCGGTGCCCTTGCCGGGGACGCACTCCGGCCCTCGAGGGTGAGCGTCTTCAGGAAGAACTCGGCATGCTGCATGTTCCTGACGACGACGGCGCCCGTGATGCCCTGCGACTCGATCGTCCCAGTCGAAGTTCACCCGGAACACCCAGGTGAAAGCCTAGGGCAATTGGAACGGCTGGAAGGTTGTACGTGTAGGAGGCGGCTGGAAGGCTGCACGTAGGACGCGGTTAGGGATACCTATCGGGAGGGTTAATCGAATGATCTTGATTATTCCATAGCATAAATGGATGGCCGAATATTTTATTTTTTTTGAGAATTTTTAAGATTTTTTTTTAGAGCTTCTTGTGAAAATTAACGTGGAGCCTCCAATTAGTAATATTATGATACGAGAGTGTTTCAACCTATTATACCTCCAATACTCTATATCTAGACTAGAATTCAATCTCTATTTCTACTGTTTGTATACAGCTCCGTTTACCAATCTGTACTTCTAACATGCGTTGCTAATTGTGTACGTGGTCGTTGTATTATGGTCAGCTTAATAAAAAATGTGATCCACACATTCTTAAAAAGAAAGCATTACATTGGACTTGTGAGCCAAGTGTTGCCGGCAAAGAATCAACTTTTGAGAAAAGCGAAGAGTCTAAACTTAGGATTTGGTTAATTTTTTCCAAATGGAGCAGGGTTTTGACCGGTCGTACTATCGAAAAGGCACTACAAGAGCAATGCAACTTTTACGGTGGTGGAAAAAAATAAATACAAATTTTACGGTGGTTGGAAAAAATATGAGCCGTCTATCAAAGTAGATCTAACGGTTTAAAAATAAGTGGTACCACGGTACCGGTACCGGACGGTACCAAATATGAGAGTCCGGTACCAAAAATGGTGAGACCGGTACCTATATTTTTATTTTATAATCTCTATAAAGGATATAAAGGCTTTTAAAAATTAAAAAAATAGTGGTACCGCCTGGTACCCGTGGATACCATTCTAACCACCGTAAAATATCTCAAAAATAAATACCGCCCATCAAACGAAACCCAACGGTTTAGAAATAGACGGTACCACGGTACCGGTACCAAATATGTAAGTCCAGTACTAGAAATGATGGAACCGATACCAATACTTTTGTTCTTGTTTATTTTAATTATTTAATAATTCAACTACAAAAATTAAAATGGAGTGGTACCGTCTACTATTGATGGGTACCTTAGTTGTTTTCTTTTTTTCCTTGTAACAGGAATATATAAACTAAATGAACAATTGTGCATGCATGACTGCATGAGGCATGCATGTCGCAGTCCACACACCTTATTCTGCCTCTACAGCTCCTGAAGGCCCAACCCATCTGCAACTTAATCTAATCTTAAAAATTTCTAAATATTGAACGCAATGATTGAATGTAGAGTCTACCAGTACAATATCTATTTGTGGGACCCACCAAATCAAAAGTATAAAATTGAGCATCATTGAAGTGTCAAGTGCATACCGCATACATACAATGGGCAAGTGCGACTTCAGTCTACAGGTACAATATTTTGTAGAAAAAATTGCTACTCTCCCCTTTCTAAATTATAGTTTCTTTTAGTTATGTTTTTTATCCACGTTCGGATAGATAAATGTTGATGAATCTAGACAGAAAAAATGTGTGTGTGTATACAAAGCCTAAAAAAAGGAACTACAATTTGAGGAGAGAGCACTTGTTTACCGTAACGTAAAATCTCATATGAAACCAGATACACGCCATTATCTCCACCCACTGACATATGCAAGGACAAATTCGATCTCATGGGTGTGTTTCTTACAATATAGCTAATCCAAATTAATTAGATATATTCCATATTTTGGGTATTGTGAAAATTCTATTGATATGGGTCATAAGCATTATGTGGCCCATATTTGAATCCAGTAGGACATCTAAAATATCCAATAAATTAGCATAATGGTTTATTTTATTGTCAAGATGCAAACTGCTATGGGTACTCAACCGCATTTTCTACTTACAGGATTATGAAATATATCCTTTAACTTGCAATATGTTTTTTTGTCATAAACTCACCCTTGATGGTCATATCAATGTGTCTGTGATACAAATAAAGCTCGTGACTTCCGCAAAAATATATAAAAAAAACAATCTTAATTTTAATATGACTAATTGGAAGCTCCACATTAATTCTCATGAGACACTCTAGAAAAATAGAGAAATCCTAGAAATTCTCATAAAAAAGCAAAACATTCGGCCATTTATTTATACCATATAATCATCATAGCCATTAGATTAACCCTCCCATCTAACCTACGTAAGCAATCACAACCTAGCCGCCCCCTATCTCTACGTGATCCATCTTATCGTGTTGAACTAGCCTTCTACCACGACGTCGTCGAGTTGGTCCCCGCTCAACCCGGCAAACCAGGCCGTTGAAACCCGGCTTGGCGGTTTCCATCGGATTAGGCCATGAGATCGACGACAGGTGCCGCAGCAACAACGGCGCCCCATGTTTGCATGGACCTCTCAGGCGCACGGAAGCACGATCGGTTGACTTGCCGCAGCACGGAAGCACGTAATCCCATGTCTTCCTGAGCATCCCATGAAGCACGATCGGTGGACTTGCGGCTGCCTGTCTGGCCGCATCGTCATCGAGAATATTAGGTGTGAGATCAACGAGTGGCCATGAATCTTGATGGGAATTGAAGGTTAGCAGATATCGTGTGGACAACGGCCACGGAAATCTCGATGCGCTACAATGGAAATTGGACTGGAGATCTGCTGGGCGCAATGGCCGCATCGTCATCGAGAAGGTTAGGTGTGAGATCAACAAGTGGCCATGAATCTTGATGAGAATCAAAGGTTAGCAGATATTGTATGGACGACGGCCGCGGAAATCTCGATGTGCAACAATGGAAATTGGATTGGAGATCTGCTGGGCACAATAGGAAAATAGGAAGGAATTGATGTGGTCCGGCAGTAGAGCCTGATGCTCAGATGAGACGTATTCTCTTCCTCGACTTTGGTGTGTTGCTTGCCTTGAGAAAGCCAGGAGGAACAGGAATGACTGAAAGAAAACAGTAATAGGAGGAAGACGACGAATGCCATCAGCCCATCACTTCCATGGTGTCGTGGTCAGATATTGCTGGTTTGAACCCATTGAATTGAAACAACTAGAACCAGACCAGAAAACCGTACATCTGCTGGGTTGGTTTGGTGTTTGACACTAAACCGGCCAATACCGTGATTGCACAGGGCTAGCCGGCGGCATCGTCGACTCCTCCTCAGACAGGCCGCGCGGCGTACTACCTTCTGGTGCGAAGCAAGCAGATGGTCGGCGTGCTGCTGTGCATGTGGGTCCGCGCCGACGTCGTGCCCTGCGTCTCCGGCCGGCGTCGCGGTGTCGTGCGTGGACAGGGGCATCGTGGGGTACATGGGCAACACCGCAACAAGAGGTCCATGTTTGTGAGCCTAGCGCTGCAGGGCAGCATGCAGACTGCAGAGTAGGTCTCTCTCTGGTCGGCATCTCGATCCTGTCTGCATGGCTTCCATCTCACCCCTATCTGCGTAGAAGAGATGTGATCTATAAGCCTCAATGATATAAAAGGGAATACTGAGAAAGATCACGACAGCAACGAGCATGGTAAGTTGGCAAGCATAGGTCCACGAGATCACGTCGTCATGGTACATGCATCCTATTCCCAGCTAGCTAAGGGCTGGGAGGGAGAGAGTGTCTCTTGGCATAAATCTTTAGTCCGATCGACTTGATATGCACCTTCATCATCTGCATGGAGATGTGTAGATATATTGCAGTGGTCATAGGACGGCTGGACTTCGGCCAGCATGAATGCATGATCACTTGCAGCGGGCAAGAAAGGGGCATGTGCATCAACAACCTCATGATGCATATGTTGCGGTCGGCACGAACAACTGATGCGGCCTAAGCAGACAACAGCGGTGGAGGGATGCTAAGCCCCATGCATGGTGCGGAGGCAGGCTTCACGGTTGGACGTGACGGCATAAACACGCAAATTTAGGATTTTTTGCTCAAGTGGAAAGAAAATTAAACGTAAGGGTATTCTATTCAATTTTGCATTCCAATTCAATCTATTTAATTTTTAATCGCAAACTATAGCAAAGTCTATTTTATTTTTCTATTCTTAGAAAATTGTTATATCCATCATGTCTCCTTACCTCTCTTCATGCATGTCAAATAATTATTTGGTTACATATATTAATATTATTTACAGTCTCAAGATATACGACTATTTATGCCATGTTTGTTTCTCTTAGATAATATCATTTTTCCTTTCTTTAAAGGAAAAAGAACTATTTTTAATTAATCTTTTCCTTTCAAGATAATTCCTTTTAGCCTTCGAAATATATTAATTCATTGTTGAATGACTGTGTTTTGTATATATGTCTATATTTATCAACATCTATCCAAATATAAACGGATAGAAAGATAGGTAAAAGAACTATATTAATTAAGTCATGCATCAAGCGAGATCCGACCGTTTAAAAAGAGGAGGTACTAAGGAAGAGGTGTCAGAAAACACTAATGGAGTGTACCGGTACCATGTAAATTTCTATTTTTTTAGTAATGGTCAGTAAAAATTTAATGGGATAGTTACCATTGGGTGACTTTAAGTACTTTTCCAAGCACCGTAAAACGCCTCATAATCTTAAATAGCAAACACAAATATTATCTTATTGTTTACCTAACGGTGATGTATATATGGATTATGACCGTACATAAATAGTCTATACACTTTATACTAGCCTACAAGGACAAAAGGTAAGGACATTGTTGTTCTATTTATTTTATACAAAACACAAAAGTCTATTTCATTATGCATTCTTGAAACGTTCTTATATCGGCCGCATCTATTTTTAGCATGCATGTGAACAATAATTTAGATACATGTATTAATATTTATCCATCACGTCTCTAGATATACAAATATTTAGGCCATCTTTGTTTCTCTCCGATAATATAATATAGCTTATCATCTCAAGCAGCAACAAACAAACTTATTATCTAATTATTTACACTATTTAATCTATACACTATAGATTATGATATACAAGCAACCTAAAGGGTGCTTAACTATTTCAGCTTAATTAGGTTTTTAGTTTTTACCATTGTACTGATAGAATTAGTGTTATTTATGTATTATGTTCTTTCAGCTATAGTTTAGCACAGAAAGATGGTGCAAAGTAAGCAGGGCGGCACACAACTTTTGTTTACATGGAGTTAATTTATATCAATTAATAGTGCTTTAAGTGAGTATTATAACGGTAGTTTTGTTAAGCATATTGACAAATAAATTGATAACTACAAGCAAATCCACATCCCAATACAAGAATAAAACATGTGCACAAAGCTACAACCACAAGATGAGAATAGCACAGCGGAGGGCCGGTTGGAAGGGTAAAATTTACCACCTTCTTTCAAAGGAACAACATGGACAAATCAAGTAACTACTGGATGTGTTCATACCATTTACATGTAAAGTCTTTAATGAAATAAAAGGTCCCAAATCATCATTAGCATGGCTCCAGAAATCGCTAATCCATATGAGAGCTAGAATTTAAGGATTAATCGGTTATCGGTCATTTATCATAAATTAATAGGTATAATTGGCCAAATAATAGTGCAAAATACTCCCTCCATCCAAAAAAGAGGCGTGCATGTATTTAGCACGGTCTTTGAAGCAAACTTTTGACAATTTATTTCTTTTAAGATATGAAATCAATAAATACCAAAATACCATCATCTTAAAATACTTTTGAATACGGATTCAAATATATAACATCCACACATTAAAAATCTATATTTTTTTTACTAAACTATTATTCAATGATTTCAAATTTTGAATTTTCCAATTACATGCACTTCTTATTTCATGGGATGGGGGGAGTAAGATATTAAGACATCAGTCACGATAAAAGCACATATACAGATAGTTCATGTCTTCATAATAAGTCAATACGATTTCCCTCAGAATAGGAAGCAAATCAGAGAGATACAAACCAAAATAAGGAAAATACATGAATCAATTGTTGATTTCATCATCACAACCTCACCACTCGCCGGCGACAGTCTTGCATATGTGAACTTCTCGAAATTGATATCAATGAAGATGATTGTACAAGGTAGATTATAAACAAGTTGTTTATTAAACAATTCATATTTTATTATTTATATTATTATAAATTATGAGATCTATATGCAAACCCTATAATCCCGTGTGTTGCACGGGTTGATGAACTAGTGATATGAATTTATTAAGTAGGAACATGTAGTTCAAACGACTCTGTCCAGACTCTAGACCTGCCTCGTATTCTTTCCCTAAAAAATTCATGAAGTACCCACCTAAGAGCAAGCTATACTATTTTTAACTAGCCTTTTCAAAACACTGACTGCAATAATGAGCTACAGAATCTATTGTAGATGTAACATCTATATATGTGGCCCAAGAAATCAAAAGTATAAAAGTGAGGATAGTTGAAGGGTATACAGAGGCTTTATTTGTGTAACTTCAATCCATAGCTATAATATTCTGTAGAAATAATTGCTACTTATTTGCTAGCTCCAATATTCCATAGAAATAATTATGTGCCTAAAGGCAACAATTTTAAGAGTTCTCCCATAACGTAACATGTGTTGTGTAGAATAAAGAAACAAAATTATTGGTCGTTAGCAAGGTTGAAATGGGATAGGTGTTATACATGCGACTGATGGGAATTCAGCAACGGTTTTTCTCAGCAATGGTATCAAAAAATGATCTACATATTTCCCATCCATCCCTGGCTACTACTGTTAATGCAGCTGATCTCTGTATCCATCTCTTGCGACTGGCGCACATGAAGCCTATGCAGCAGCTTGCGTTCGGCACCCACCACACATTCAATAATCCTAGCAACCTGGCTGTTCATTTCCTTAGTTACAGTGCTTCATTAATTAATTGAGATAATATTTCTCCTTGCCCATGGTGCCATCTCCAAATGTAAAAATCAACTTAATTTGGACTAAGGGAGTAGTAGCCCAGTAGGGCTGCGGTTGAGTTCTTTTGATACAGTGGATTGATGCCTGATGGAGTTGTGTTTTGGCTTTTTGGGGTGTGTAAAAACGTGAATCGCGCGAGCCCAGAATGCAAGTTAGTAATTGAATACGAATTCGGATGTTTTTACTGGATATCAGATTCAAATATACTATACTCAATATTGGTTGAATATAAGATATACTTTTCGAATATATCCGATAAATTTAAATTTAACTTTATTTGTTTTCACCAACAATATGTGTAAAGATTATATAATATTTTTTTATTTAGCTGAGGCTATTGCAAAGACAAGACCACATTGTCTCTCTAGTTATTTCTTGGGTTCTGTCATATGGAACCTCGGTGCACTATAACTTCCTTAAGCCAAGTGGCGCTAAATTGGCTTCAAGATGCACACTCTCACCAGTCACCAGGCCGCGCTGCCTGTGCATGCTAGGCCGGGCTATGCCTGCCAACAGCTGCTTAGGCAGCTTGTTGGGCCGTGTGGCTCTCTGAGCACACCGAGGTAGCAACACGGCAAGCTTTATATATATATATATATATATATATATAACTAGGTAATAATATCTCTGGAAATTTCTTGGACTAGTTTCTAAAGTCATATTTGTAGATAGAAAGATTGGTGTGATTAATTGCAACTTAGAGACAATATACTTAATCACATATCCACGTTGGTTGGGAGAGGTTGATCCTTAAATAATCAATCAATCATCTGCATGCTGACGTGTGGAAAAGGTACAGGTAAAGAAAAATTAAAATGTTGACGCATTAGATTTATGTCCGTCAATGTAACCACCAACCTTACCAAATTTTGTTGGCCATCATCAAGATGTGAACATGCTACACATTCAATGCAAAAGCTGATTCTCCGGTAAAGGCATGCTAAGTTGGTTGCTTTCGCTTCGCTTTACCGACAGTTGCAATTGCAGTATTAAACGTACTAACTAGTACGGTCGATCGGCATAAGAAGGCGCGAGGCTAATTAAATGATACGTCTGAATATATCATCGATAATTTGGTATGTTCAGCTAGCAGTAGCAGCAATGCTCGGATGTCGTCAGTTCCATTCCATGTGTATATATAATGTACAAAACAGTACGTAGGAGATCGAGTTGATCGTACTGCTGCATGCATGCATACATACATGTAATGTAACCTGTATGCACTCGTGCAGTGTGGAAAACATATACAGGTGTTGTATTGATCAGAAGTACAGTAGCCTGCCTGAATAATCTATATTGTACTACATACAAATGAATTGAAGCATGATCACGTGCATGCATTCATCCGCATCGTTCGTACACGCACGCACTCAGCTGTGGCTGTGCCAATAAAATCATGTACTCCGTAGTATCGATCAGCCGACACATGCACATGCACACCACCACATCCACTCCAAATTACCCACCTATTTATACCCACCCCTCACACCCCCTTTGCTCCACGCAACACACACATACACTTGACATCAGTCACCAGCTTATTACCTCAGTGATCAGTCCAAGCCCACTGCTACCTTTTCAGTAGCCTACGTATCAATGGCTCGCCTGGGCGTTGTCGCGGTGGTCGCCGCCGTCGTCCTGGCGGTGCTGGCGTCGTCCGAGACGGCGTCGGCGGCGGTGAGCTGCGGCGAGGTGACAAACGCGCTGATGCCATGCCTCGGGTACGCGATGGGCAGCGCGCCGGCGCCCTCCGCGCAGTGCTGCACCGGTGTGCGGAGCCTGAACAGCAGGGCGTCGTCGACGGCGGACCGGCAGGCGGCCTGCGCCTGCCTCAAGAACCTGGCGGGCAGGCTCAGCGGCGGCTCCGGCATGGGCAACGCCGCCAGCATCCCCAGCAAGTGCGGCGTCAACGTCGGCATGGCCATCAGCCCCAACGTCGATTGCTCCAAGTACGTCCATCGTTCGTCGTGTACCTGCCTGCCTACCTACCTACACTTAGCTTCATGCGTGCTTCCTCAGTACAGTACCTTTTTGTAACCATGCATGCATGCATGGCTTATGTATATTAATTCTGTCATGCACGCAGGATCAACTGATACGGTCGACGTGCGAGAGAAATTAAGGAGAAGACCAACATCATGCATGGACGATCCAGATCCAGATCCAGATCCAGATGCAGACATCCAGGGGTCACTCCATTTAATACGTATATCAGATATGTACCTTTGCAGTGTCGTCGGTGTCCTGTCCTGTACCAGCAGGCGGCAGCACCGCATCACTCACCAGTGTTCGTGGGTTTGTATTTTTTGCTGGGTTTTTTTTGTTTATTTTCATGCGCCATGTTTGCTTTGCTACGTAGGTCTCGTCTTTGAACGACTGAATGAATAAATCATCAACTGTTGTGCCCGTAGACATGCCCGTACCTTTTTTATTAACGACTGCATGCATGCATATGCATGCTATGTTTATGAATAACATGCTGGGTCCGGCACGAATATCCCTGCCAATCAATATACATGTCCAAATGGACCGGCCCAAAAATCGGAAGGAAATTCGCATGTGCGGCACTCGAACCGTGGAGGCCCTCCTTCGAAAGGCTTGCCTGGGACCTCAATTTTAATTAATTAATTGCCTATATACATATTTTTATGTTTAAATAAATACTAAAAAAAATAAAACGTGTCAAGCCGGACCAAGCACATCGGGTTGCCAATGCCTCGTGCCGTGCTAGGACTGGGCCAAAAATAGTTTCGGACTGATGTTTGGCCATCTAAACCAATCATGGATATCAACCACCGGCACACGGCGCTGCACTATGTAATTTAGGGATTATCATCATAATATTGTGTGCGCGCAGTGCAAGTCTTCTGTTGGGCTGAAATCTTGGTGTGGGCCGGGCTTTTCTGCTTGGATCTGTTGTGTGTGCATGGGATCTCTATTACGTTGCACGCTATTTTTGGGCCACGACAATGATATTAGCACGACCCAATAAAGCATCACGCAGAACATAAAAGAAAAAACTCTGGGTCTGGGTCTGGGTCATGTCATGCATATGGGCACGGAACTACGGATTTACCAGGCCTTCTTCGCTTCATTGCGATATACTCCCTCCGTCTCATAAAACAAGGCGTGCATGTAATTGGACACGGTCTGTAAAGCAAAAATTTGATCATTTATTTGTTTCAAAATATGATATCAATAAATACCAAAGTATCATCATCATCTTAAAAGTGCTTTTGAGTACGAATCTAAATATATAACATGCATACACTAAAAATTTATATTTTTTTTACTAAATTGTTAGCCAAAGATTTTAAAATTTGACTTCTCCAATTATATGCACGCCTTGTTTTATGAGATAGAGGGAGTACAGTACAATATACTCTGGCAGTATAGCACAGGTTCATAGGAGCATTCATAGGGCTGTGCGACCACATAAGGCCCCCAAAATCTAGAGCCCCCCAAATTACTTTAAAGTCTATACATATATACATTCATAAGATTTCATATTGCTGCTAAAAACCCAGCCTAAGAGAGCTATTTGGCCCAAAAAAAAAGGGCATGTTCCCACCACGACGGTTCCTCTCCCTACTTAGAACTGCGATTATAGTGCCGGTGTGAGTTCCAAAAAAATATCACAATCCCGGACGGTAGATTCGACTTCTTTGGCCGAATGCATCATCGTCTCCGCTCCATCTGGTGGCTCATCCTCATGCCCTGGGCATCGCATACGTCCACAGCGAGCAAGACGAATAACGCACAACCAGTGATCAAGGTTCCAGTCCATGCGACAAGATAAATCACACGTCAGTGATCATCAATGTCATGAATCCATCAGGCAACAAGCCAATACGGCAACAACACATAACCAGGGTGGCATTGGATAATAAGAGCTTGAAAGATAGCTTGTTGTCAATCAATGAAGATTTCATTTGAAAGAACACTAAGAAATGGTGTTCAAGTGAACATTACGTAGTAGGTACAATATCTTGACCATGTCGCTAAATTTTCATCAATATATATTGCTATTTTTATTTTGTTATGTTATAAGTTATAAGTTTTTAGGCCCTATTACTAATCTGCACAGGGCCACCATTTTTTGGGGGACGCCCATCAGGAGCGAGGTACATGCATGTACTACCTTGCTAGCTAGGCCTGGACGAGGACGACAAGCCAAGTTTGAAAGCATGTGAAAGGCACGTGGCACCACGGGCTACATGCATGGAGCCAGCTTACTATGCATGCTTGCGTGCGTGCGCGGCAGCAGGCACACATGCATGGATCAAGCATGGATGCCATATGTGTGCAGTACAGTGTACGTACCAGAACGCACGTATACGGTGTACGAGTACAGCCAGAAGGTTACTGCTTGTAGCATGCAGTAAGATGCATGCATGGGATACAGATGGCAAATCTGTATCTACATACACGTTGCACCGCTTATACATTGTACGTACCTACTCTCAACTCAACGGCGAGTGGATACATGTACAGTAGTACTAGTAGTACTCCATATATACTAGTAGTAGCGGCTGTGTCAGTGATCTATACACTACTGCAGCTGGCTACGCTAGGAGTAGGTACGTCCGACGACAGATGATCGAGTTCTGCCAAACCGTCGTCGGTGCTTTTTGCATTGCATTGTCGGCATCGATCGATCACGATCGGTAGGGGCGGCCATCTTGAGATTCAATTCATAGGGAGCTGAGGTTAGTCGTTACTCCGTTAAGAGAGCTGAGAGAGATGCATGCGAAGCTGCTGTAAAAATATCTTCTCTACAAATCTCTGAATTTCTTCAATAGCTAGCTAGCGCGCGGTTCAAATTACTGTACAAATTTTGTGACAATGGTAGCTAGAGGCCACGAGTGAGGTCTACATAGTTTGGGAACTTTTGGGTTCAACATATTGGAATGTGGTTAAATCCACAGTATATCAAAATCTCTCTCAACCTCAGCCTTTCAATCCACTTAAAACCCTTCAAAACTAGAGTATCCAAACTAAGCCGAAACCGTTGTATGTGTAAACACTTCTCAGAAAACGGTCTATTAAGTAAACCAACCCTAGAAAGTAATTAATTGCTGCCGCCCCTCAGCCAAACATCCACAGATGTGAAGTAATCGATGGCTGAGGTCCACAACGATCCGAAGAAAAGTTCTCTCGGCACATAGCGATAATCTTTCAACCGTAATTCATGTCTGGCCATCCCCATCCAGTGGCGCAGCCACGAATTTTACTTAAGAGAGGCTAGCTCGATCACTATAATTGGATGGCCAATAGAAAACTCAACGTGTATAAATCAAACATTTGCTAGTCGTTTACTTACATAGAAAGTTAACTAAAATTGCAAATGCCGACATATCGTAAAAAAAATTGCAGGTACCTAGAGGTAGAATCGGCTCCCCAGACAGCTATACGCTCTCACACCAGTCCATGGGAGAGACGACGCCCACGATGAGGAACAGTCAAGGCCAATGCGCAGTCTCTAGACGGTGTCGGCGACAAAGAACACTTGGCCAAGGCGTGGTCCGTAGGAGATGGCGTCGGTAGATCAATCGGCGTGACGACTGATTTGGTTTATCTAGGAACGACACGTCGTAACGTTAGCATTGATCGACATCCCGATGGATGATAGATCGTGTGTTCTATTGAGAAATCTACGTACTCATTACGCGGCGCCAATCAAAGGCTTGTGACGAGCCACCAACCTACCCCTACCAAGCCTTGATTCACCACCAAAGCCCTTTAAAAAATAGTGATTTATTTTTTTCCATTTGAATCCACAATGAAAACAACAACACTCATACTCTCTCCGTTCGATTACGTAAGACGTCCGTTCACAAACTAAAACTTTTTTTTGCTTAACGTCCCTTCACAAATTTTCGGTGGTCTTCCTTCTTTGCCCCTCCTCTCGACTGTGAATGGCGGGCTCACCGCCACTGCTCCGCCACTGCTGCCATGCCGCCTTCCTCGCGTGGACCCATCCCTGCCCTTGCTCACGGCCCCGTACCCCACCGTGACCCTCCCCCCACCCGCATGCTGCGAGCCGCTGCCACCCCTCACTCCGCACCGTGCCAACGCCCGTCCTTTGGGTTGCCACCGCCCTTACTACCGCCAACCCATCCCCTTTTCCGTTGGTGCGTCCTAAGTCGTTACCCCATCAACAATACTATAACTTATATCATCACTGTGGATGTGGAATTGTGGATACGGGATCGACTTCGCATATGTTATTTTCCGTTTTGATTTAGTGATATCTTGAGGGAGTGTGGTCAAGCACTTGGTGGACATCTATTGTTCGAGTGCACTAATCCCTGCACTCACTATTATATCCCAGCAAAGTTGATGGAAGATACCCGATAACATCATCACCAACATCGATCGATTTTCTCATTTATATAGGTCGCAATTACGAGTGGAGTGTGATAAGAACTATGTACATCAGTACATGTAAATGAATTATCGTCTTTAACTTTGTTTTGTGAGATTATTTTGTACCATGGACTAGACTGATGTTTGCTACCCCTTTGTCCCAATTTATAGGTCATTTAACATTTTTTTTCAATCAAGCTTGACTCTCACGTCGTATTAAAATGTATAAAAATTTAAGTCACACTTACATTATACTATATATATGGTGAACTAAATCGTGGTGAAAGCAAATGATATTTATGAAATTTTTTATTGTATATAACCTATGTAGTATATACATAGAAAAATGCTATCATAATTTGGGATGGATGGGTACTTAGAACTGCAAGTAGACATCAAATTATCTGTCAGCATGCAGAAATAGTTTCTCTGGTAGCGTAGGGCCGGGCCGGGGAGCTAGCTGCTTCTTCAATTTGCTGGACCATTTATTCCCCTGCTTTAAGAAAGGTCCGGAAATGTGTACATGTGTCCTCGTTCTGGTTGTGGGCGCCATACTATACCGGTGGAAGTGTCATCATCCATGGATTGTCGACGGACAGAGTCACAGATGAGAGACGGATATGATGAATGGATGGATTTTGATGTGTCTTAATTTCTGTTTTGTTATTGCCTGATAAGCAGTAATTATAGATCCAACTAACTCCAAACTGATTAACCCTCACTGACAGCGAGTGAATACAATGCAGCCTCGATCGCGCGCATGCACCGACTGCACCGTCAGCAGTCGTGTTAGGCGGCTGCTATCGGGTAACCAATCAATGATCGCTTCCACGCATTGTCTCCAGGAACTACTACTGCATCCCCAGCTCCCAACCACCACCTCCCCTGATGACGACGAGCTCTTCGATCATTAATGGAGACGACGCCGACACCGACGCGATCGATCGGGATGGGCATGGACGAGAACGAGATGGCCACCACCTTCCCCACCTAGCTCCTCGATCGATCGATCGTCTCCTTCCGGCGCGGCCCCTCTTCGACGGTAGTGCCCTGTGTCATCGTGTTTGTTCACACATGACCCGACGCCCTATTTAAAGACCAACATTCCCGGCCACCAAGCACTCACTCACCACCAGCAGTCCAGCACACAAGCTCGTTCACTATTCCCAAACACTCACGCATCGACGACCAGCTTGTGTGTTCGAGAGAAGAATCGATCATCAGATGGCTCGTGCTCAGGTCGTGGTGATCGCCGTGGTGGCCGCGGTGCTGCTGGCGGCGGCGTGCTCCGAGGCCATCACCTGCGGCCAGGTGACCTCCGCCATCGGGCCCTGCCTCTCCTACGCCCGCGGCATGGGGAGCGGGCCCTCCGCCGGGTGCTGCAGCGGCGTCAGGAGCCTCAACTCCGCCGCCAGGACCACCGCCGACAGGCGCGCCGCCTGCAACTGCCTCAAGTCCGCCGCCGGCGGCATCAGCGGCCTCAAGCCCGCCAACGCCGCCAGCATCCCGTCCAAGTGTGGCGTCAGCATCCCCTACACCATCAGCACCTCCACCGACTGCTCCAGGTATATTCGATATATCCATTATATATAGGGAATATTCTCGCTCCGACGACAATCTGAAACTGACACGAGTGAGCTCCTCCTCCTTGGATCGTCATGCAGGGTTAACTAGAGGACGTCGACGCCGGCCGGCCGGATCATCCATTTTGTATGATCCACCTTTGGCGCTGCATCCATGTACTACCAGTAGTATGTATCTACGATGATGAGTCCACTGAATAAAATCTCTCCGTCTATGGACACGCTTTGTATATGGTAGAGTAGTGTGCACGACGTTCACGTCAGAGAGGAGCCCTTCTTGCTGCCGCTTTCTGTGCGACGTCGCCGAGCTCGATCTGCACACTATTTCCTTGTCCCGTTGCCTGCCAGAGACCGAGAGATTATTGTACCTGTTGTCCACCACCCTATATTTTAATACATACACCTCTTTTTGGTACATGCATGCTCTCCATCTGTATTTTATTTATTTTGTTCCATGATTTGTTGTCATATATATCTGGAATTAAGTGCTTCTCTGCACAGCTTTTCTTTCTTTCTTTATTTTTTCAGATCTAATACTATTTTTCTAACTCTAATAAACCATCCTAAGGTGCAATTGGTCAATAGGCTGCAGTGTTTTTATGGTTTCAATACAATACTGCAAATACTATGATATTCTGGACCAGGACGTGTTCATCTGTTGCTATTTTAAAAAACAAACTTTGTTACAAAAATTATGATTTGCTAGATGTTTTGGTATTTTTCGAGTATTTAATCCGATACTCCACTCCAAAGCTTTAATTTTATAGTTTTTCATTGCCTTCTTGTCTATTTTCACTCATATATCATGGATTTGTGATGTTGCATCCAAATTGATAGTTCCAAGGAATATTATACATAGTCACCTCAACGGAGTTAGATAAAAGAATGATATTATTTCTGTCGAGAAAATTGCAAATTTTATTATTTTAAAACTACGGTTTTGAAAAATTGTGCTACCAAACGGACCTATGTCATCGGATTTGATCAAAGAGACTGGAAGTGTAATAATTGATCCACAAATAACAGTACTAGTACTCCCAAGCAGCTCGCCAGGTGGCCATGCCCTGTGCCCATCATGGCAGGAGTCTATCTAGCGGTCGACCGAGTGATGGATCCATCCCTATCACCCGAAATCCAACGGTCCATACGCCTCTATCGCCTCCATCTGACGGTTCACACCTCCCCACCGAACCATAACCATACCTAGTGTGTCCCTTTCCTCAGCGTGATGCCACACCACTCACTAATCCTCGCGCCGCCCCGCACTGCGCGCTTCCATGCTGCCATGACACCCTCGCCCTACCCTCCGACCTGCATCTCCAAAGGCTACCGCCGCCGGATCTGCCAGCGCCGCTCCCTCCCCGCTAACCTGGCTTTGCCGGGGTGGCGAATCGACGCCCCCACCTCCAGCGCTGGCCTGACTACGGCGGCATCCCCGGCGCCTCCGCCACTGCCCACCACCAGCTAGCCGAGGTAGGCGGGGCGGTGACATGGAGAAGACGCTCCCACCGCCGGCACCGGCCTGACCGCCGTCCTCCACCACCACCGCCGGGCCGCCGACCACCACTCAAAGGCTACAGATCACAGGTAACCCCCACCCAAAAACCCCAAACCATAACCCACACCCCTAACCTCGCCGGAGTATTGCTGGTGTTCTTGAGGTCGGTGACGTGGCATCCGTAGATTGGTGGAGAAATTCGAGTGTTGGAAACCTTTAAATCATTCGATTGACGTTTAGCTTTTCGATCTAATGTAGAATACTACTAAAAGCTTGTAGTTCGATAGAAGACATCCGCGAACACACGATGACGTGGTCAACATGCTAATAACATCCACCTATTAACAAACGCGACTTAAGCTTGATTAGCTGCACCGATCTATATCTCGTCGTCTCCTTGTTCGTCGGGGTCATCATTGGTTCACACACACGAACGTACGACGGACACACAGGTCACGCCCTATTTTAAGACCAATGGCATATCCCCTTTATCTACACTCCCTCTCCCTCGTCGACCGGCCTGCGGTGATCGCTCCAGAGAGCTCAGATCATATACCGATCGATCGAGATGGCTCGCGCTCAGGTCGTGGTGATCGGCGTCGTGGCCGCGGTGCTGCTGCTGGCGGCGGTGGCCTCCGGGGCCACCCTCACCTGCGGCCAGGTGAGCGCCGCGCTCGGCCCCTGCCTCCCCTACGCCCGGGGCTCCGGGTCCGCCCCCTCCGCCGGCTGCTGCAACGGCGTTAGGAGCCTCCACGCCGCCGCCACCACCGTCGAGGACAGACGCACCGCCTGCGAGTGCCTCAAGGCTGCCGCCGCCAGGATCAACGGCCTCAAGCCCGGCAACGGCGAGACCATCGCCGCCAAGTGCGGCGTCAGCGTCCCCTACCACATCAGCCCCTCTATCGACTGCGCCAGGTATATCTCTCTCTATATATACTGCAGTCGTATACGCACACGCATGCATGCATACGGCCATACGTACGTACTATACGTCACTGATTCTTAATTGGATATATCATGCAGGGTGGAGTTCTAGACGACGACGCCGGCCGGATCGTCGTCCAGTCTATCGATCAGTAGCTGCATGCGTTGATACATATATACATCTATGAATTGATGATCTGTGTCCACTGAATAAAACCACTCCGTCTATGGACACGCGCTAGTGTACGCTGCTTGCATTGTATTGTACAGTAGTGTGCACGACGACATTCTTCATGTTAGATAGGAGTCATGTCGTCACTGTTGCTGCTGCGCTTTGTGTGCATGCCTCTGCACGGTATTTCTTTGTCCCGTACGTTTTGCCGACCTCATACCGAGGGTTTGTTGTCCACTCCTACCTCAAAGTAATACATACACCTCTTTTAATTTTTTTTGGACATGCTCTCCATGTGTCTTTAAGTTCTTCCATGCATGACTTCCTTTTTGTTTTATATATACTTCTCCCTGCCTCCTTTTTTTTCTTTTTTCTTTGTGCAGATCTAGAACTATTTTTATCTCAAACGAACCATCGTCATATCTACTTGATCAATACCCTGTTTGGTAACAAGTATTCTCATGGTTTCATTGTAATACTATAGTATACAATGCAAGATTACTATATATAGTGTGAATTCTAAATAAGGAGGGTGTGTTTGATTGCTCCTTAGAAAACTCTGTTTTAAATGTTTATACTAGATATCTTATGCTTTTTTTTGGTATTTGACACGCCCCTCTAACCTAAAGTTTTTATGGTTTTGGTTAGCTTCTTGTCTATTTCCGCTTAAATACCATGATTTATAGTGTTGCATCCAAACAACTGCTACAAACTTCTACTACCAACTAAAATTCACCCACAAACTTCTACTACCATGGCAGCATATATGTTAATGGGCTACTCACTTAGTCTTGAAATACAAGGGATTCTCGCTATGCATAAGATATTTTAGAATAGAGAAATTAGTCAGGCTATGAATTAACTATTCATTTGGTATTATACTGGCACTATATATAAGCATAAAATTCGTTGGATATATAAAAGTCTTCCAGAAAAATTGTCTCCAAAAAGTTGTCAAAAGAAAATAATGTGATCATGTTAGGTTTTGATGACTTTTTTTGTAAAGAAAAACCTTTTTCTTATGAGGTGAAATATTATATTCAGTGGGGTTATTTGTTATATGTTCACAAGAAATTCTTACAAGTTCAAGAGAAAAATGTTCAAGCTTCACAGTAAAAAAAGTTCTAGCTTCACGAAAATAATGTTCCATCAAACGTAAAAAATGTCCTAGCTTTAGTTTGACGATATGAACTTTGAAAAATAAAAATAAAAATATTAAATATTTTTCAATTAATTCTAAACAACCTAGAGATTCAAACAGACAAAAACAACTACATGATTTAGCGAAAAATAAGCTTGAAATTGTGAAAAAGAAGGGTATCTCCCGTCACCTATAGTTCGGTCACATGCTATTTTGACTTGGCCTCTGTGCTCTTGTGTGTACCTCACGTGCTAGAAGGTTTTAGGGCTTAACTCCAACCGTTCCCCCATCCTCCATCCCCCATTTCAAACTCCACTCTGTTTACAGTTCAGAACAGTGCTAGAACAATGTCATATCTCCCAAAATGGGGGAACCGCCAGATTGGGCCTTACTTGGTTTGAGACCAAGAATGACCAAAGCTAAGTTTTAGCTTATGTCTATTGTTGTTTAGTTCTAGAGCAAACTTCAGCTAAACACCTCATTCTTACCAAATATACTCATTTCTATTTATTTTGTTGGTCGTGGCCAAAGTTTGAATTACCATCCTTAATTATCCTCGAACCAAATAGGCCACGGAAACCATGCGCTGATTGGGTGGCCCATCACACAGCTCATTACGCGTTGTTGGGTTGATTTTGTTTCCACATGGACTCATCAGAGTCTGAGATGGAGGTGTATCACGTGCGGGATTTCGTTATTTGAGCTGTTGGGAGCTGAAGTTATTATAACTAAATCTAATTAAGTCTGTTATTAGTCCATTCATAATAAAAATTTGGTTTGTTATTAGTCCACTCATAATAAATTTGGTTGATCATAACTCGCTCATCAATTACATCCGTTTCCGATCAGTTCGGTGTTCATGCAGCATATCAATAATTTCGACAGGTCACGCGTTCTGCCATGAGCTCTGAAGGCTAGGATTGCTTGGTTTATACCGTGACCTCGAGCTATTCAGCTATATATGGGGTTCGCAACTAGAGTCATAACGCTTATATCTTGCCTAATGATAGATATTGCAGGCTTACTTTTCACTGTTGGCATTATTAACATAATCATATTGCAGGCTTTCTAAACACTGTTGTCCTCGACTAGTTATTTTCTAGGATGTGTACCAGACATCAGGTAAGAAGACATAATTTATCAACAAACCAAAAATAGAGAGGGAGCTAGTATTATGCTACTTTTAATTAGCTACAGCAGCAGCTATATATATGTGCTTTGGGATCCCGGCCCGGATGGATGAACTATTTAATTAGTCACATGACTGAATTTGTAAGATTTAAGGAGCCAACAGATTATACGGCGCGTTTTGCTGATGTGATGTTGGAACTGAAGTTGGTTGCATGCATCATCATCATCATAATGTGAGCGCATGCAGATGCAAGCTGTGGCTGAGAAGCGTCCACGCGGCTTTGCGTATGTGTCGATTACACGTACTACTGCAAGTAATATGCTGTTGGTGACGGATCAAGATGATTGGAGGAGCTTCTTGCAGTGCATTTGGCTTAATTTGCTGCTATGGCTATCTAGTCATGCAGTTAGTTAGTAGCTGCCTATCCTATGTGAACTAGTGGCGATCGACAAGCAATTTAAAGCTGTTTATATATTAACGATAAATGAAGCGGTTAGTTGATGATAATCCGTCCAGCCAGGCGAGATACCCCATCGACCTGCTCGCTAATTAAGACGCTAATAACGGTAGGTAGTCGGCCGCGGTGGGGGCGAGAATTAGACTAGTACGTATATACATAGATGGTGCAGTACATATATATACGATACTATGAAATTTCTTAACCTAATCATCACTACACATAATCTAGCTTTATCCCCTGCTACCGTATGTAGTGGGTTAACTGCAAGGTAAGGCTTTGAGCGCGAGAAAGATGACGCGGCCTTAATAAGCTACTACTTCAAAATTACTACATTATATTTCTGTAGCTAGTACGTAGTTCACAATTAATGCAGCGCAATATATGTGATCACATCCAGCTACTTGATGTAGATTCAGTCGTAGTACACGTAGTATCATTTCTCACAGGAGCGGATCTTGTGATGCTAGCTGTAGATGTTAAATTAATCTGCTGATAAATTAGACGGACTGATGAAAACTACAGCAGTAGTGCAGTACTGAGCTACTACTACTGTAGTACTCTAGACAGTACGCCCAACGCCCAACGCCCGGACAGCGACGGCCATTCATCGACTACTGTACTCAATCATGCTGATCGGTCGACGTACCGATCGTCCAGGACTCCAGGTCCAGCATATCAGCTACTCTCGATCCCTCGATCTATATAAACCCTCGATCCTGTGTTGTATTCTATCTATCCAGCTCACTCACACTGCCACACACGCACACACACGTATTCCGCCGGAGTTCAATCCTGCAGCGATCGATCGATCCATGGCTCTGAACAGCAGCAACAGGATGGCGATCGCCGTGGCGGCGCTGGTGCTGCTGGTGGTGGCGGCGGCGCCGCAGCCCGCGTCGGCGGCCATCTCCTGCGGGCAGGTGGGGTCGGCGCTGGCGCCGTGCATCCCGTACGGGACGGGGAGGAGCAGCGCGCTGCCCTCGTCGTGCTGCGCCGGCGTGAAGAGCCTCAACAGCGCGGCGCGCACCAGCGCTGACCGCCAGCAGGCGTGCCGCTGCCTCAAGAACCTCGCCGGCACCGTCAAGAGCGTCAACATGGGGCTCGTCGCCGGCATCCCCGCCAAGTGCGGCGTCAGCGTGCCCTTCCCCATCAGCATGTCCACCGACTGCAACAAGTACGTCGTCCTCGTCTACTACGTACTCTCGATCTGCTGCTGCCTGCATGCTCACTGTGTATCTAGCTGTAGTAAACTTTTTCATGGCTGCATTGCATATATATTTTTGCATGCATTGCCTTGCCTGCTGCATCATTATCAGTTTGTATATATAACAAATAACAGTAGTAGTAAATTGTTATACTGATCATGCGTGCATGCATGTATCGATCGATTCTTTGTTGGACGCAGGCTCAACTAAGTCGTCGACTACCCCTACAACGACGCACCACGCGTGCCGCGTCATGAAGCAGGCGAGCTAGATATGGAGGAAATAAAATAAACTCGTGCTATCATCCGTCATCGTCGACATCTACACACATTGTAACTGTGCGTACGTACTCTGTGCATGTACGTCCCTGTACATGTAGTATATATATCTGCTCTGCATGCAGTGCTATAGCTCTAGCTACGACACCTAGCTTCTATCTGATGTACGTGTGCCGCCGTGATGCGTGTGTCGTTGTGTCGACTGCTGCTATACAATACTCTTCTGTGGCTTCCACTTACTTATTCGTCGGACAATTAATATAGCCGCTTTGCTTTACGTACTGATGTCGGTGTGGGCCTTAATTAATACTCCACTAATTGTTATGAACTGTAGTAGTAATATTCATATGTATGGGGCTATATATACACACACACACACTCGCGCGCTGGTGAATCCTCCTTAATTCCCTCCCATGTCTAGTAATACACAGTAGATCGAAGGTGATTCACAAGCTAATAGCTAGGGGATGGTTATAACCTTTTTAATCTTCACTTCAAAATTATGATAAATAAATCGCTATGGAAATGCAACATGAGCTATTCGCGATGACAGATGGGCAAAATAAATGTAAACTCGAACTGAGCTTGGCAGCACGTACGCCGGTCCCCTAAAAAAGGAAGATGCAATCATGATTTTGTCGTAAGTCAAATTGTCTAATTCTTATATAGTGAAAAATAGCATCAACATCTCATGCTTGTTTTCAAATACCAATCAATGCATGTTGGTGCATCTTAAAAATATACTTATAACACATAGTGTCTCCTGTTTTCTTAACAGCACCTCGCACCCACGCCCCTCCTCTATCTAATTAACACACGTTCAGTTTGTTGTTTAGGCCAGGCTGAAAATGCTTGTATACGTATAAGGCTATGCTTGGCAAAAACTCATTTCCGATCGGAATTGGAGGGAATCGAGAGAAAAATGAACTATTTTTTTTCCTTAATCCCTTCCATTCCCCCTCAATTCCGATCGGAAATGGTGGATCCAAACAAGCCCTAAAGTTTTTGTTCCACAAGCCAAGGGAGGTGGTTAGCTTCGAGGGTCCCATTAGAACACAAAACTTTTCCTATGAACTTGAATGTAAAATCCCTACGGTGGTGGTGAAAATACTATACATTCAAAGGGACCTAAGTTTTAATCGGAATTTGTGCTAAATAAATTGTAAGAAAAACACATAATAAATAGTCATATTGAAACAATATATAAATTCATTGCACGGATGTCTTGTGAAATAAAATAAATGAGGATGAAAGACATGACTTTATTCAGGCAACTGAACATGTAGCTAGGAGGGTAGTATATAACAGACCAATAAACATACAGACGAACAGCGATGCACGAGGGTAGTATGTAAACAGAGGAATAAACATGAGGGTATTACCGTAGTTTTGGTTTAGTAGTAATACAAGAGACACATATACACATCTAGATCTGGGGCCTAGGACTCAGTTATTACACTGAATGAAACAAAAAATTAGAGCTTCAAGCATAGGAATAAATTAATTTCGTCGCATCTGCTTTGATGACAAGGAACCCCTGAGGCGTCTGCCTTAGAGTTAGAGTGGCTCCCTGTTAGTATTATTTTGATCATTAGTGTCAGTTTCAGCTTCTTTTGTTTCTCCTTTCTCGTTATGTATAAAGATAGCCAAACGAGAGCGCCACGGCTCTAGCTACATAACTGTACACTAGCCAACCGTGCCGTGTCATGACAGCACGTGGGCCAGGCCAAGGGCCCAAGCATGGTATGCATGGGTGGGCTTAATTGTGCCGTGCTGGGCCCAGTGAGTATGACTAGCTAGCTTGACCTGCCGGTGCAAAGCCCATGCCCTCCACCTCCAACTCGTCAAGGTCATATGCACAGTATACTTTAATAATCCAAAAATTAGCCGGCCAGTTCATCAAATCGAAACCGACTAAGCGTCTAATTATGCATCAGGGCTCATATAGATCAAGCCATATATATGCTGTTCATCAAATACAGTCACAGATCAGCATTCAGTCACAAATATAGACATGAATATATATAGTTCATACTTGAAATGGATCAAAGGATCGGATGGTCATCGTGGGATTAATTCATCCGTCGTCTTCCATTGAGTAGGAAACTAAAGTGTCCCCAACAGCTTCCGTATTTTTGTTGGATGTTCTGGGGAAGAGGTGGCCCTCTCTTTCAGCACCACGATTGGACCCCATTGGTACTTCACGTGCATGCACCGCCATCCATGGATAGCTACGGCTAACGACACACACACAAAACCTCCGATCCCAGCATACATCGGCACATTGCAACATGCATGCTCCGCCGACCACACTACTCACGACGACCTTGCCATTGCTTGCACGGATCAGGCACAGAAGACCGCCTCCTATGGCAGCAGCTGCCATCCATCGATGGTGCCTCAGCTCGAGTGGAGGACGCCTACCACACCCGTCCCAGTCCCAGTCCGTCGACGATTCTCACGAACTAACTGTGACCAAACCAAGCGATCGAATGCCGAACGCAGCAACAGCTCCTCTTCTTATTCCTCGCTCGTTACAAATTACAATCCACAGGCATCCATGGCGATGCAACCTGCTCGGGAGCGGAGCGGCTCTTAATTGGCCAGAGCTTGACACCGGCGCGCTCCCAGTGTCCCAGCAGCTATAGAATTATTGGAGGAGTGTTCGTACGTCGCCTCGTCGGTGGAACTCAGCATGCGCATGCTCAGCGCCACCGCCGCCGCCGCGTTCGATGGACACATGGCGCCGCAGCTGCTGGCTCCGCGGCCGTCGCCCTCGGCCGACGTGCTGCCTCCCGCGGGGACGAGCAGCGGCTCCGGCTTCCACGCCGACATGGTCATCGTGCTCGCCGCGGTGCTCTGCGTCCTCACCTGCGCGCTCGGCCTCCAGGCGCTCATCAGCTGCGCGCGCCACTGCGCCCGCCGCCGCCGCCGCCGCCGCGCCCTCGCCGCGCCACCACCTGCCGCGTCGTCGGTTGACTCGGAGCTGAGTGCTAAGAAGAGCGCGCTCGTGCTCGTCGGGAGGATACCGGAGGCGGTGTACGACGCGGCGGAGGCCGCCGGGGGCGCGGAGTGCGCCATCTGCCTCGGCGAGCTCGCGGACGGCGACAGGGTGCGCCTGCTCCCGACGTGCCGCCACGGCTTCCACGTGCGCTGCATCGACCTCTGGCTGTCCGCGCACTCCTCCTGCCCGATTTGCCGCCACTCGCTGCTCGAGGAGGGCGCCGCCTTGGTGGCGGGGGAAGGAGGGACGACGACGTAGAGCTACTAGCTAGCCGGCGGCGCTGCCACGTTGATGGCCGGTCGGTCCCTTGCTACTGTCGTCACTGTCATGTAAATTCTTGCACCGTTCATCAGGGTGTGATGTAGTATAAAGGTTGCTAATTTCCTGTCCCTAATTTGTCTTCTTTTCGTTTTGTAAATAAATAGATGTCTGGTGCCTTTTATTTTGGCATGCATCAACATACTACAGCTTTTAACGCTTCCCAGAAAATAATCAGCATCTGGTGCTGATAAACGCGCCACATGTGACGCATCTCATGCTAGAGAATGCTTTAGGAATTAGAATTCAGCTAACTGATAATCGAATCGAACGAACCCGGTCTTTGTCAATCATCAGCCCCGCTGAAATATACATTCCTTTCATGCTATTACCAACCTCGCGTAGCAGTAGCAGTAGCACACGCATACATCAGCTGGTACCAGCAGAGTCGCCTTCTCTGCTCCTACAGATGCACAATTTTTCCGGAGGTGTTTGATACAACTAACTAATTTTTAGCCGGCTAATTTTTAACTATAGCTTGTAGCTAATTTTTAGCTAAGACACAGTCTACCGATTAGCTATAAATGTTTGGACACTTTATAGCTATTTTTTGTAAAAATTAACTAAGTAATTTTTAACTAGGGTGATCCAAACACCCCAAAATCAATGGATAGCCATCATGCATCAAACAAGTGACGCCAGGCACAATGTTTCTGTTGTGTTTGCGCTCAAATCCAGCCCAACACCACTTAACAGTGATAACAAACACGATCGACGGAACACTGTCATGCCCATCTCCTCAGGTCCTTTTCCAGTTTTCCAAATTCTACCTTGGTTTCGTTGCATTTTATCGAAAGGGTTCTAATGTTTACTATAAAAATTGTATTTTTATGTTCACTCTCGGCGTTGCCTTGTCTCCTCCCGTCCCGTCGCCATGGACACGACACGAGCTCCTCCATGCAGGTTAGCCCACTGACATGTGGGCCCCACCCCCAGTGGCACCCTTCCCCCACCCCACCTCCACAGCAATCCCCAATCTCGTCCAGGCCATTCCCTAATCCCCGATCCCCGCCGCCGGTTCGCCTTTCGTTTCGTCGATTCCTGCGGGCTCCCGTGTCGATTCCAGGTCCTGTGGCGGCCGGCGGCGCCCCAGCAGCCCAGGCCGCAACCCCCCGCCCCCTCCCAGCTTCAGTTTCAGGCGGCGGCGCGGTCGGACACAGGCGCCGGGCGCGCCGCGCCGCAGGGACTCCATCCGGCGGTCGGCCTGTACTGCATCTGCAGTATAGAGGCCGCATGTCCACGGCCTGGTGCAGAGCAGAGCATCATGGGGAGGAAGCCTGACGCGGCAGCCAGGTCGCACCATTCCGACGGCGGTGGCGCGGGCGCCTCCTCGCCGAGGGCGCCGAGGAAGGCGCCGTCTTCCCCGGTGTTCCTGGGAACCGTGCTGTTCATTCTGGGATTTGTGTCCCTGTTCACGGGACACGTGGTCACCGACGCTGACTGGTCGCGGATCCGGAGCCGGTGGCGATCCAAGCAGGTAATTTGTTGGGAGCCTTGACTGCTCTGCTATCTAATTCCACGGAATTTCGTCATTGCGTGGTCTCTCAGACTGTCACCGGCGGGTTGGGTATATGAGCTGCGTACAAAACTTGTATTATAGGCGGTCCTTTTGTCCATACTGCTGGAGACAGTCTCATGAGTGATAGTCTGATAGAGGTGAGAGAAGGAAGTTCTGTTTTGAGCCGCTGGACGGCTACACCTGTCACATCGTTAGTTGCAATATGTGGAAACTGAGTGCAAACAGATTAATATTTTCTGTCAATGTGAAGTTTCACTACCAACGTAAATGAAATTCCTTTTATTCAAGTGTTCCTGAAGTGTTACTAGTTACTACCATCTTTCCCAAGCTCTTCATCATCTGCATATTAGTTCTGTCTTCCTTGGCGCAATTACCAATTGATCATTTACAATCCTGAAAATGTGCAGCATAGAAACTACGGACCTATTGATATTTGGAAATCGAGGTACTCCAGCGTGTACTACGGATGCAGCGGGAGAAGCGCAGATTTCAGATGTTAGTTTGCACAGTTAATCGCTTCCCTTCTTGAACTATCTGTGGAAGAATGGGGGAAAATGACAATCTGGTTTTCCGTGCTCTCTTTCAGCTGCTGTGCCGGAGAACAGTTCCACTGGTTACTTGTTGATCGCTACGAGCGGGGGCCTGAATCAGCAGCGCATAGGGGTACGACTGTCTTCCAACGTCCTGTAGCTTTGCGTTTATCATCCCTTGTGTTACCTTTATGATGTTCAGTTTGCAGATAACAGATGCTGTTGTGGTTGCTTGGATTTTGAATGCCACGCTTGTCGTACCCGAGTTAGACCACCACTCGTTTTGGAAGGATGAAAGGTAAACTGAGAACTAGAAATCATAGGGCATTTTCTGAACATAATTGTTCCTAACAAAATATCTTACCTTCAAATTTCAAACGCTGTATGCAGTGACTTCTCTGACATTTTTGACGTGGAGTGGTTCATTTCCTACCTATCAAAGGATGTAACTATTGTTAAAAGCATCCCTTATGAAGTGATGCTGTCAATGGATAAGCTACCGTGGACCATGCGCGCACCTAGGAAATCAATGCCCGAGTTTTACATTGATGAAGTTTTACCAATACTCATACGAAGGCGAGTAAGTAACATACCATACCAGTGGTTATGATTTGGAACTTATGTTGCATATTGTTTTGATTTGATCTGGTGTGTATTAGTTTTTCCTTATTAGTTTACTGCCTTTCTAGGGATAAATATGTGTAAGTGAGAGATGTCAGTTATGTCATCTTGGTTATCAATTTGTTTCATTTATAATAAAAATCATGTGGAGTAGAATCTTTTGGATGGTTAAACTGAACAATACATTGTATACAGTACCTAAAAAGTTTGACCCTAGGGGAATTACCTCCCCCAAGGTGTTGCCTTAAGAAGAAGCGTCAACCAACCAACACGGGTCAAGAAAAGGCCCTGAACGCAGGTTCGAATCTATTAGGCACCTTTGCCTTTAGGCTGACCCACATCTGTATTTTTGGGGAACACTTGGCAAGTTTTTTTATCAGTGTGCAAGACTGGGGTTTGAAACTTTGCACACTAGCTGGTTGGCACCACAGTGCCCAACCACCCCACTACTAGTGCATTTATAATCTGAACATATTTTTTTTCATTTCTTTTTCAAGATAGTTGTTAAATATGCATTCATCGGAAATAGTTATCTTAACTGTTAAGTGACTAGAGGAATGAAAAGGGACCATACTCTTTTCTGAAGTGGAAACAGAGGGGTGACCCCTACTGCAGTAATATGCCATACTTACCTATTGACTCTGAACGATTTTGATCTCTGTTCTTTGCAGGCTTTGCAATTAACGAAATTTGATTATAGACTCACTAGTGAGCTTGATGAAGATCTGCAAAAGCTACGTTGCCGAGTAAATTTTCACGCGTTAAGATTTACAAATTCCATACAAACTCTAGGTCAGAAACTCGTGCAAAAGCTGAGACTCATGAGCTCACGATATGTCGCCATTCACTTAAGGTAAACTCTAGCTGTTTATGTTAATTTGATATGCCTTTGGAGAACAGAATTAACAAAGTATAAATTTATAAAATTCACTTTTGCTTCATTCATCAGGTTTGAACCTGACATGCTTGCATTTTCTGGCTGTTACTATGGTGGTGGTGAAAAAGAAAGAAAGGAGTTGGGTGAAATTAGAAAACGCTGGGATACATTACCTGTAAGACTCTTGAAACTTGGTGAGATTTCCATATTTTTCTTCCTTTTGCTTGTTATTGACTATGACTTTGCCTTTCTTATGCACTAAACATTCATGGACTATGACAATCACCCATTCATCATACTCAGTGCCAAAGTTCATAAGTTCATTTGTTGGCTGATTTGTGTAACTTGCTATAAGTTCTGAATGATGAATTGATTTTTTTATATTGATTCATAACAGGAGTTGAGTGCTGAGGATGAACGAAGCCGGGGGAAATGCCCATTGACTCCTCACGAACTTGGTTTATTGCTCCGAGCTCTTGGTTTTGGCAACGACACACACCTGTATGTTGCTTCTGGAGAAATGTATGGTGGAGAGGAAACTCTCCGACCTCTCAGGGAACTCTTTCCGAATTTCTACACTAAGGAGATGCTTGCTGGGGATGACTTGAAACCATTCCTTCCTTTTTCTTCCCGGCTGGCTGCAATTGATTTCATTGTTTGTGATGAGAGTGATGTCTTTGTTACAAATAATAATGGGAACATGGCCAAGGTTTTAGCTGGCCGAAGGTAGGTGGCACTCTTTTCATGGATATTCCAAACTATACATGTTCTGAATACATCGGATTTCCATGCAAGAAGTATTTGAGGCCCAGCGCACACTGTCAAAGTTCCTTTGATTTCTTTTTATATTGTTTTTCCACATTTCTTCAGGAAATTATTTCTTATGTTGATTTGTATCTCCAAACTGTTTATACATGCTCGCTTATTATCTTTCTAATATGCTGTTCTGTGCTCATCCACCCTCCATTCAATGTGTAGGAGATACATGGGCCACAAGAGAACCATTCGCCCAAATGCAAAGAAACTCAATGTACTGTTCCAGAAACGGAATCAGATGGGCTGGGATATGTTTTCGCGGAAGGTGCAGAGAGCCCAGAGGGGCCTTATGGGCGAACCGGATGATATACGACCAAGACAGGATGATTTCATTGAATTCCCATCATCGTGCATCTGCTCAAGAAAACCTGGAAACATATCGGTCACAGCATGAACCGAAAGTTTTAACACCGCAAAATGTGGTAGACAACAGGAAGAAGATGCTCGTTGAGCTTGCGCTTGTTGCACTGGGGAAAACATAAATGCTTGCTTTGAAAGAAACATGGTAGAGTTAACAGGATAGGGATGCATAATGCATTTACCAAAAGATTGGTAGATGCCATGGTTTGGTAGAGATGAAAGGTGAGTTGAGGTTCTGGTTTAGTAAATTGACTCAACTTAATCTGAGTGGCACCACTGGAAGGGGAGTTACCAACTGGTGATACGCCATGCCTGTAAATTGTTGGTCATACAGGATTAATTCTTAACTTAAGGTGTGCCTTATTACAGTTATCTGCCGAAGGGCAAATGGACAGGTGTCAATAACAATGGCTACGCTGTACCTTGTGATTACTGTGTACTCTGTAACCTTTGGAAGATAACCATGACCGCGCCAGTTTTATTTTTTTTCCCACTTTCTGCCTCGTGATCAAGTAATTTATCAATCAGCTGGAAAAGTCAATCTGGTTCATCCCAGCGATATTTGTTGTTAGACAGCAACAACTCTATGAAGCTCATAACCTATCCAACTGTCTGATTTGGACGTGTTTGAATACAAAGGACTAAAGTTTAGCCTATTTGTATCAAACATGACAGCTAATGAACGCGTTAAACTTTAGCCAACCCTTAGACTAACCATTAGTCTAAAGAAGTGAGTTAAAGTGGACTAATGCCAATTCGTAATTTGACTAATAAATCAACTAACTATTAACCTATACTATTCAAACACCTATGGTTAATAGTTAGTGAATTAAACTTTAGCCAACTAAATTTTAGTTACGGCTAAATTTTAAATCTAATGTATCAGTATCCAAGCTTTAGTCCTTAAAACTCAATCATGGAGACGTGGAATCTCATCTCCAAGATCCATACAAATAACAAGGACATCGACACGTTGCTATTCAAGGCCACACCACTGACGGTGATGTTGCACTCACACACACTCACACCCCCACTATTTGGGAGCGGTGATAGGAGAGCAGTGCGCGCCATGGCGTCTATGGCTACCGACGCCTCCTCCACGGCGCCGGCGCCGCCGCACATCCTGGTGGTCCCGTGCCCGGCGCAGGGCCACATGCTGGCGCTGCTCGACCTCACCGGCCTCCTCGCGTCCCGGGGCCTCCGCCTCACGGTCGTCGTCACGCCCGCCACCGCGCCGCAGCTCGCGCCGCTCCTGGCCGCGCACCCCGGCGGCGCCGTGCGCGCGCTCACGCTCCCGTTCCCGCGGCACCCGGCGCTGCCCGCGGGCGTCGAGAGCGCCAAGCACCTGCCGCCCGCGCTGTTCCCCGCGCTCATCGTCGCCTTCGCGGGGCTCCGCGCGCCGCTCGCCGCCTGGGCCCGCGCCCGCGCGGGCGTGCCCGGGGACCGCGTCGCCGCCGTGCTCTCCGACTTCTTCTGCGGCTGGACGCAGCCGCTGGCCGCCGACGACCTCGGCGTCCCGCGCCTCGTCTTCTCACCCTGCGCCGTCTACGGCACCGCCGTGCTGCAGTCGCTGTTCCGCCGCATGCCCCGCCGCGCGGACGAGCGCGACGACGAGAGCCCCATCGCGTTCCCCGACCTCCCGGGCGCGCCGGCGTACCCGTGGCGGCAGATCTCCGCGCTGTACCGCACGCTCAAGCCCGGCGAGGCCGTCTCCGATGCGCTCCGGCAGAACTACCTCTGGAACCTCGAGAGAGACGGGTTCGTGCTCAACACGTTCCGGCGACTCGAGGAGCGGTACCTGGCGGCCCCGCTCGCAGACCTGGGCTTCCAGCGCGCGCGCGTGGTGGGGCCGCTGGCGCCCACCGCCGACGCCGCGGGCAACCGCGGCGGGGAGGCGGCCGTGGCCGCGGCGGACCTGTGCGCGTGGCTCGACGGGGTGGAGCAGGACGGCTCCGTCGTGTACGTGTGCTTCGGGAGCATGGCGGTGCTGCAGCGCGCCCACGCGGAGGCGATGGCCGCCGCGCTGGAGCGCACCGGGGTGGCCTTCGTGTGGGCGGCCGGGCCCGAGGCGCCGCTCCCGGAGGGGTTCGAGGCGCGCGTCGCCGCGGCGGGCGGCAGGGGCTTGGTGGTCCGCGGCTGGGCGCCGCAGGTGGCCATGCTAAGGCACCGCGCCGTGGGCTGGTTCGTCACGCACTGCGGCTGGAACTCCGTGCTGGAGGCCACGGCGGCCGGGGTGGCCATGCTGGCGTGGCCCATGACGGCCGACCAGTTCGCCAACGCGCGCCTGCTCGTCGACGACCTGCGCGCCGGCGTGCCCGTGTGCTGGGGCGGGATCCAGGCGGCGCCCGACGCGGACGACGTCGCGCGCGTGCTGGACGAGGCCGTCAGTGGACGCCGGTGGGGCGACGTCGCGGCTCGGGCCAAGGAGCTCGCGGCCGAGGCCGCGGTAGCAGTGCGGGAAGGCGGCGACTCGTGGCGCGAGCTGGAGGAGCTGGCGCGGGAGCTGCGCGAGCTCGGGCGCGAACCAAGGCAGCAGAACCAGTAGCTGCTGGTCTGCGTGGTGCCAGGATGCCGGCTCAACCATGCACCGGATTTCCATGCAACCGTCTAAGCATGTGTTTTATTAAATCTTGTTTCAGTAAGATCACTGAAGCCATGCATACTCAAGGCTCAACTCTTCACTTATTTACACTTAAAAAAACGAGTATTTTAGCAAGGTTTGGCAGTTGTTCTGCCGATTCATTGAAGAAGGAGAAGTTCAGTCACAAATTACAATAGCCAAGACCCCAGCCTTGCCAGGGAAAAAAAAAGAAAAAACACTACACTGCAACCGTGTAAGAACCCAGGTTAACACTAGTTTATAATTTTACAGTATATACAGAGGGCGACGTCATAGCTGAATTGAAGAGAGAGATGTCTTGCCTCACTAGATTGGCCACCTGGATAGTTGTCAATGTCTTGTTATCATATTTCTTCCTGCAACGCTCCTTCCAGATATTCCAGTCTGCATAAATGACCAGCTGAGTAGTGTCTGCTGCCGCCAATAGTGTCTCAGTTGCCGCTGTCCACCAATCCTTGATCGTAGAAGATTGGGTGCACGGTTCAGTTGGTTGTAGTATTGCGCTAGCTGTGACCAGACGTCACGCGAGAACCTGCAATATGTAATGAGATGAACCGGGTTTTAAGTCTTAAATTGCACAATGAGCAGTGAAGGTCGGTTTGGACGCCTCTTCTGACTATTGTGTCTCCCGTCCGTAATTTCCACTGCAGTTTTCAAAAAAGAGTGAAGTTTTCACATTACCATTTTTCATCCACAAAACACATCTGCATCCTTTACATTGGGCTCACTGGATAGGTTGGAAATGATTGAAAATGGCCTAAAACTGATAGAAGGAAAATGTTTTAACCCTTTAATCTTTTATTTTCTCATCTTGTTTTGTACCCATACCCACGAGTAGTTTCTTTGCCTTAAAATTAATGAAAAAAAGGACACCTTCTTTCTTTTAATTCTTTATTCTTTTTTTCCATCATCATTCCTTGATTATTCGACGGTTAGTTCCTTTCTTTATTCATCACGTGCACGTAGCTCGTATCTCTACGCTAGTATAGTGAAACGAGTATGTGAGGCAACCTTCCCGTTCATGTTATCTCTATCTCTATATAACGAATACAAAGTCCAATCCACGGACAGGACGATATCCATGTCACCCGTTAACCTGTGAGCCGTCGGATCTAGCCAGCTCACAATATGTAGGGGTAAAAGCGGTGTGGATAATTTTCAGATCCGATCTGATCTGAATCCAAAATATGCGGATGTGGGAAATAATTTTTATATCCACGCGGATATGGATAATCCGAATCCAATTCACGAGCGGATGTGGAGTAGGATATGGTATCACCAAAATCCGGTGGATATGGATTATCTGATGTTTGAACATGGATTATCCGACTCTTATAATAGGATTATCCGATTATTTTAAAAATATCGTCTAGTACTCACAAAAATGTCATCACTATTATTTTTTATTTAGCTTAATATACCGGTATGTAAATTATAATGTGAAATATTGTACTTTAGTTTATGAATTATTAATCATTGTAAAAAGCTACATGTAAAGATTTATTATCCGATCTTTTCAAATCCGCTTCCGCTTTGACACCGATCCGATTCCGCACCATTTCCGATATTAAAAAATCCATATCCATATCCGTAACCGAGTAATAACCGCTCCGCTCCGAATCCGACAAAACAAATAGGATTAGGATATGGAGAAGACATTATCCGCTCCGCTCCGATCCGTTTACATCCCTAACAATATGGACCATAGGATTGTGGATCGGTTCGGATCTCTCACCCGTTAAACCGGGTACACAGAAACTCGCGAACTGTCGAGAACCCGCTCTCCGCCGCAGCCGTCCACCACTGCCCTGTGGCTTGGCCCCTGCCGCGGCTCAACCCCGATATCACCTCTCCTCTCTCTATTTCGCGGTTCCGCCCGTACGAGTAATCATCGGTGCCGCTGCTAATTCTGCAGTCCACAATCATGCTATGATTCTCGCATCGATCTATTGCGGCCCCAAACGAGCTAGAACACGAGGTTCCCTCTCCTTAACGTGACAATCTCGTCCTCTGCATTCAGCTATCTGGTGCTTGGGTTCACGTTTGACATGCAGCTATTGCTTTCCCAACATCGTGAAAGGATCCATTGACATCACAAGCTCTGTAAGAAATTAAGACACCGTGCGCATGAATTGCTGCTGCTTTTCATTGAGGTCTGCTCACCTTGTTGGGTATTGCTGGCGTGGGTGGAGACCGCTACTTGAGCCAGAGCAGCACTTGTCATACTCCATCAGGTCCTTCGGCCGGTGGAGGTGCTGCGGTGCTACAAATCCCGTACAGGGTCGGCGCCCGTCGTTGCCATGCTTTTGGTTACTGACTGTGACCCGCCGGCTAGAATCTAGATCAGACGCCGAAGGATACCATTCAAGCCGTCGTTGGATAGAGATCTGGCGTTAGGCATTCGCTGCTTGCACGCCAATCGTCGCCGGGAAAGGCCGCGTACAATACGCCCAAGTGGGTTCGATCCCTCACCAGACTCCGCACAAACGGGAACTTATGCACCGAGCTTTATTAGAGTTTAAATATTTATAATTTTTGTATGCATTTTTTAGATTTATCTTTTTTTCTAGTGTGTTTCCGCAGTTGTGATTCTTTTTAGCCTCTAATTAATAATAGTAATATAATGAAACTTTTTGAGAAAAGCTAAAGCACAACCCGCACGTTTCCGAATCCGTTGGTTCTATCCATCTGATCTAGCCGATCCGGCCTTTTGTTCTTTTTTTTTTTTTGGAGTAGATGACATTTGGCCCACGTGCCATTGTGCAACGCGAGAGCTGAGAGTGTCGAGAAAGGGCGGGCTTCTATTCCGCGCCTGGCGGCGCGCGTCTTCCTCCTCCCGCCCCCGCCCCTCCTGCTGCCTCCTGTCGCCACGTCGACCTCCGCCCGCGCCTCACCGCTCCGCCACTACAGGATTCCAGTTAAAATTCATCGGCCACATACCCACGAATTTAGGCCAATACCCACGAACTTAAGCTAAGTTCGTGGGCTAACCATCGAACTTATTCGTCGAATTTAACTCGTCGAAATTATGCAAATAAGTTCGACGGTCCCGACGAACTTAGAATAAATTCGTCGGTTTTCTTGAGGCCGACGAACTTAATAGGGTGGCGGTTTTAAATTCGTGGGGCCTCTCAAAACCGACGAACTTAACATAAAATCGTCGGCCGGTGGTGGCCGACGAACTTAGTTAAACGGCCGCCAGTTAAGTTCGTCGGCCACCTCTGGCCGACGAATTTAACTGTTTTTTTGCATTTTTCTAACCAGCCATCAGAAATTTCAGAAACTTACAGAATTTAAGTCTTGCAGTCATACATAATTCACAGACAGGATTCATATATATATCATACCACACAGAATTCAACAATAGTTCATCAAGTCTCACTTATGCAAAGTCTAAGTCCAACACATACAAATTCGAGTCCCAAACATGCAAAATCCAGGAAATAATAAGAAGTCCAAATTAGAGTCCATAGAAACCACCATACAAAGTCCATCACATGCATGCAAAGTAATAAACACCTCTAGCTCAGAAACATGTCCTCTAGCTCAAACTTAGCTAGACTGGTCATTTGGATGGTTTTAGTTGTGGCCGCTAGCTCCGCCGCTGCCACCGAATTGGTTGAGGAAGGCATCCACGTCTTCACGGTTTTGTGACAGGGCATGGAAAGTAGAACCCTGCAACTATATCTAAAGTTGGGTTAAAATTGCAACTTTAACCTACATTTGGTGAAAATGGCATACTAAACTTAAATGACTAGAAATTGCAAACTAAACCTAAATTTGACTTCAAATGACAAACTTAGCATGAAATTGATCTATATATCTGTATATAGGTCAAACTTAACTATAGTATCTGTTCTAATAAGTTAGTGAAGGTAATCTGTATCTGTTCACTATAGCACATAAGTTTTCTATGTTTGTTTGGTTTTTTATTGGATAACTTGGACATGTTTACATACCGGCGGTGTTGTCGGTGGATCTGTGGAATGCCATGGTACGAAGTAGGGCAGCTGGTCAGCAAGGTAAAACATCAAGCTGAAGTAGTCACCTCCAAGTGGTGGTCCTTGGGTGATAGGAGCGCTGAAGTAGTTAGGTGAAACCTACAAAACATGTATATCAATAGATTAGGTGGTTCACAACACTAAACAATATAAGAATCACACAAACCAAATTAAAACTTCAGATAACATTCTCCTCACTACAAGATTTCAGATTTTCATGACCTTGAACCATGGCTTAATGGCATACTAAAACAACCATAATAGTACTACTAGTGTTAATGTACATAGTATATAGTCATATAGATAGCAAAATCATGCATGATCATAATAGAAAATATGATATATTGTAAAAAATAGTAGTAGTAGCAGCAGCAGCACAAATCACTGGCACATGGCACTAGCAGGAGCATCAAAGTCATCAGTGCAACATATACATAATAACCATGCCTTGCACATAGACATAGTACTTCAGGTGTGTAAAAAGGTTTATGCTGATTCTCTAGATATATAAGCCTTCTAATTTGGTACTTCAGTTTGCTGCCTTGCTCTAATTTAGGAATTCCATTTGTATACCTTGTAAATTAACAAAAGGAATTCCTACTGCAGTATTGACATAGACAAAAACAATAGGAAAATGGTACTAGCTGAAACAACCAGAATTTATTTGTGCTGTCTCCTTAGACATGTACAACTGTTTGAGCCTTACAGTGATGGGCATGTGAAGGAGTTGTTTTACCGGAATTTTTGTAGTCGTCGATTCTCCCTCCTCGTTTAACACCTCGACATATCTCGACGTACCACAATGTTTGTAATGACTCAACTTTTCATCACCATTCTTTCAGAACAACATGCAATTATCCTCGTACACATCGATCCTCTTGTAGCTCATACTGAGACACTTCAACAAGAAAATAAGTGGAGTGGTTATGTAAACAATATAAGTATCACACAATTAACAAGATAAATGCCATCTCTCTCTCTCATAATTCTATAATTTTTTTCACCAGATTATTAAGAAAACAGAAATTGTCTCCTATGAACTGCCATCTCCCTCTTCCTTTGGGTGTAGGTAAATTATGTTGGATTTGAATTCAGTACATGGAAAAATTCTAACGATAAACAGCAACCATCAGTCATCATGTGGGCTCAATAATATCAACCAGATCTGATCACCTTTTCAAACCCTAAGTAATACTCTACTATCAGTCAGCTCTTTTAAAAACATGGTAGTGATGATGTTTTTCCGATGGACAGGTACTGCGTTGGATTTGAACCAATAATCAAAAGTGATACACATGGTAGAGGTAATTCTAAGTGTTTTTATGTAGTAGTGAATGCATGCAACTGGAAACTTTTCTACAAAGGAGCCAAAATCAGACAATATATGTAACCTAACTCTCAAAAGATATAGCAAACCTAATTATCATTGTGGAGAATAGAAAAGAAGGAAAACTCATTGGTCATCTTAGGCTAGTTGGCGATGATCGCAACTTGAGAGAGCTGCCAACAAGGGATTTTTTACTTGAGAGAGCTGCCGGCATTATGTTTTTATAATATAGAATCATACAGTTTTTAGAGGTGTGATTATGTATATAGAAAGTACTTCGTAAGCTTTTCCCTTTTTTATACATGACATAAGAGGAAACGATTGTGGTTACGGAAGCTGTGACCAATCAACTAATGATCTATGGAGGTGTGATGGTTCATGAATTTTAAAGAAGATATGTTCCTAAAATAATACCCTAAAAGGCTAAAACTAAGTTATGCTCCTGAAAAGAGGATTAATGTGCGACCATTCACCCTGAATACTTTGTTGTTGTCCTCCTCGAATAAAGAACATTCTATCTACATATAGCTTGCTAGGAACATTTAACACTATTTGCACTAACAAAATTTAGTTTGACTGTGGCACTCCCAGCCTGTAATCTGGCCCCGTGGACAGATTTGAACTCATTCACTGAATATACTGAAAAGGTTAAGAATTAACTGAGAAATAATACTCCTAAGAACTGCAATAATCAAAAGTGATACACGAGGTAGAGGTAATTCTAAGTGTTTTTATGTAGTAGTGAATGCATGCTAGGAATAAAGAACCATTCACCCTGAACACTTTGTTCCTGCCCTTTGGCCACTATGCCATTACTATGTTCCTCTTGTCATAATTAACTTGCTTGATTTGTCAAAAAAAGTGTATCGGTATCCAGTAATCAGTATCCAGTAGCTACCCAGACAGTAGAAACACAAGAATCCACAAGTAATTAACTTATCTCACCTCTAGTCTCCAGGATTGGAGAATGCCACGATTGGAGAATTTATCGGAACCCTAGCCTCGGAACCCAATCGCGGGCGTGTCGCGGACTGACGAGCCGGCGGGGGCTCCCGCTCCAGAGGCGCGTGGGGAGAGGTGGCGCGGTCAGCGGCGCGGGTGGTGCTGAGGCGGCACGCTCCAGAGTCGTGTGGGGGCGGCAGGCGTCGGGCTCCCGCTCTGGAGGGGCGCGGGGGGAGGCGGCGCGCCCCAGAGGGTGGGGACGGCGGCAGCGAGAAGGCGACTGGCGCGGGGGCGGCGTCGGGCTCCCACACCAAGGCGGCGCGTTCCGGAGGCTTCGGAGGCGGCGGCGGCGAGACGACGACTGGCGCGGGGGCGACGGTGTCGGGATCCCGCTGCAAGGCGCGCGGGGGAGGTGGCGCACTCTGGAGGCATGGGGGGCAGCGGCGGCGAGATGGCGACTGGCATGGGGGGCGGCAGCGTCGGGCTCCCGCTCCGAGGTGTGCAGGGGAGGCGGCGCAAGGTGGGGGAGCAGGCTAGCGGCGCGGTGGCGGAGCGAGAAGGAGGGACTGAGAGAGAGAGAGTGCATGTACAATGGCCCGGTCGAGATCTAGATCTGACCTAGGTATTCATTAAGTTCGTCGGTTTGGGATTTGGCTGACGAAATTAAATAAGTTTGTCGGTTATTACGCCGGAACCGACGAACTTAATTAAGTTTGTCGGCCCAAGTAAAACCGACGAACTTATTCACTTTAAGTTCGTCGGCTGATTGGTGCCCGACGAACTTAATAAAACCCACGAACTTTCTTCAGTTTCCTGTAGTGCGCCCACCGCCCTCCGCCGCTGACTACCGCCGCCCGCCGCTATCCGAGGCGGCATTCGCCCCCGCCGCCGGCCCTTCCCAACCGCCATCTCCCACCGCCCGACCGGCAGCAGCCTCGCCGCCGGTCTTAGCCGCCGTCTCACCCGCCACCTCCGCCCAGCCTGCTGCCGTCCCCCGCTCCCCTTTACCGCCGGTGGTGGAGAAGAAAGGGTCGCCGGCACCTCCAGCCCCAGCCCCAACCCCAAATTCTAACCCTAACCGCCGCTGCCGCCGCCCGGGAGGCGTCGCCACGGCCTCCCCGCCCACTGGCCGCCGCCCGCCGCCCCCCTCCCACGCTGCCGGAGTCCGTCCCAACAGCGCCACGTGGCGCGCGTCAGCCGCTAACCCCTCCCGGCGCGCGCGCCAAATGGTGATTGGGCGAGAAAGGCGTTTCATTGCGGTGTATGCAAGTAAGAAGGAAAGACTTTAGGGCCAGTCTCCGCTCCTACATAAACGACCATGTTTCTATATATGCGCATGTTCTACATTTTTTTTTCAAAACACGGCATCTTGATATTGACAAACCCATCACATCACAGACATCTTGTTATTGTCGATTCTTTTAATATTTAATGAACAAAGCTGCTAAATCCTAGAATAATTCTAAAAAATACGTGTACCCGTTCCTAGTCTAATAATTATCCCAGTACATGTATGTTTAAACGTAACAATACAATAATGCGGTTGATCATTATGAGTGTCTTCGGCCCTCTTTCAGTATGGCACTACTGCTTAAAATATTTTGTTTGTACCATCACCCCGCTGCCCCTTTTAATTAATCTTAATTAAACAAGGACTCATAAAGTCTGACACTTTTTTTGAAAAAAAAAGGAAAGGCTACTTTTTTTTTACGAAGGAAAGGCTGCATCTTGTGTACAGGCTGTAGCTAGCATAATTAGTAGTCGCTGTCGGACAGGAGGAAAAGCTCGAGATTGTAGAAAGGGCCATCTTCCTCGAGATTGTAGAAAGGGTCATCTTCATCAGCTGATGCTTCTGCCGCCGCCATACATGTAGTCGGAGTCGACAACGGGGCTGTATCACAAAACCGCTGCATGCTGATGATAGGGAATAAGGGCTCCGCCTGCTGGCACAGTGGCGTTTGGTCGAATGGGAGAAGGGCTGATGAAGCCTCGAGCAGAGGATGCAACACAGCTACGACTGGCGTCTCAGCTCGGTGATCAATGCTGTTCGTGGCAGCGGCATGTCCATTTGAAGGAGGAGGGGGGCTGATGTCCATGGCAGCAGTACCTGTACAGCAGAGCCGCTGCTGCATGCTAACAGGAAGTAATAGTGGCTCTTGAGACGATGACAGCAGTGGCGTTTGGTCGACATCATCAGAAACCTGGATCAGAGGCGGCATGGCAGCAGCAGCTGCCTGGGTGCTACTACTGTTATTGCAGGTGTGCTGGTTGTTGTAGGTGACTTGGAACACGGGTGGATCGGTGGTGTCGTTGCCCCCGGCCTGCTGCTGGACGTGCTTGGTGGCCTGGCATCCGGTGTCATACTTGTAGGTGCACCTGAAGTAGCTCCTCGTGTAGCTGGTGCCGTTGATCGCCTTCTCGCCGTATTTCCTCCACACGTAGCCGTCATCGTATGGCATGGCGGTTAAGCTCACCCACGACGACGATGGGTTCTTCTTATTCCCTAGTGCATCAGCTTCCATTGGTACTGAAGAAGATGATGATGATCTGCAGATGTGTACATACATATATATGTATGGTTCAGTGGTCAGTGCGTGTCGATGGAACTCTCAGTGATCGAAGAAGAGCACTACGACTACTGCATATGCATGAACCAGAGACTCACCTCTGTCTTTTGCCGCCTCGTCTCGCTGTTGCTTTGTGGTGATCATCAGGGCGTGGGCTGAGAGGTTGCTGCTGGTTCATCATGACGGAGAGGGCGACGTCGAGGGCTCGAATTGCTTCGCTGAGGAGGCTATGCGCCAGAAGCTGGTCGCCGGAGCAATGGTGGTGGTGGAGGAGAAGGAGAGGCTGCTGGACCTTGATGCGCTCGTACGCCTGCGCCACCTCCTTCACCGCGCGCTCACGGTCCGCCGCCACCGGCGCACAAGCCATGATCACACTGGTACTGCTGCTAGATATATGTATGTCTATGTACTACAGAGATCTCAGTCTGTTATATGCCCTCTATTATGGGATATAGTATATCGGATCGGAGAAGAGAGCTAGAATGCCTCAGCTCAGCTCAGCTCGATCGATGATTTCTTAGCTTGCTGCTGGATGTGTGGTGCATGTGCGCGCGTCCTGCTTATATATATGCGTTGCAACTTTGCAACAGATGACCATGCAAACCAGAGACCGTGTGGAATTAATTGAATTGAATATATTGGGTGGTAGGTGAACACAAAATTTAAGCAGCTTCGTTCCAGGAGCAGGTGAGCTCATGATGAGTACTACTAGCTAGTACTATAATAAGTTACTAATAACTATATATATTCCTATATACTCCCTCCATTCTTTTTTATTTGACACCGTTGATTTTATTTCAAAACTTTAATCACTCGTCTTATTCAAAAAATTTGTAAGTTATTATCTACATTTTTGTTATTTGTTTTATTGTTAAGATTATTTTGAGAATGTATTGTATTTTTACATGTTTGCATAAATTTTTTGAATAAGACGAATGATTGAAGTTTTGAAAAAAAGTCAACCGCGTCAAATAAAAAAGAACGGAGGTAATATAAAGTACTACTAATGCATAAAGATGATTGGAATGGCATTGCCGTATTGTGGGACTACCTATAGCTAGCTATACTACCAAATCAAGAAGATGCATGGAATGATGCTCTCTCAACCTTTTGTATTCTAATTTTCTGTGCTTTCCACACACGCACAAATAAAACAAGCTGGTGGCGTTGCGATTAAGTACGTACCATAATGACCCAAGACGAATGAAGATGCTTGGAATGAAGCTCGATCCATCTGTTTTCTTTTTTTTGTATATATATTAAAAAAATCTCTTCTTCCATGTTGCTATATGGAGTATAAAGAAACTACTAAACCGGGGTTCCCTCGATAGAGTTGGCAACGCCGCATACGCAGTCAGGTCAGGTGGGTGGAACAAATTGAATTCTTGTTTAGCGCTCATGCATGCATTCTGTTGCGTGCGCTAGCTTCTAACAGCGCGTTGACCATCACATAGCTACTCATTAAATTAACCCGAGTGGCGTGTGGGCGCATATATATAGACACCCGTGAGTCAAAATGCATGGATACTATATGCAAGGAATGTTGGATCGGTACATGGCCGTGCATTTGAATGCATTCATGCATTGACCAAAATTTCAAAGAATAAAAAAGAGTAAAGAAAACCATCGGTACAGCATGCGTTGTCACTACAACACGACGAAACAAAATGGCCGCTTTCATATATGCATTGCCATTGGGTAAATCCATATTCACCATCATCGCACATGGTAAAGGTTAGCTAGCATCGAACTGGTGGTCGGTAAGACCGTAATTCAACCTTCGTTGACAAACTTTTGGTAGTATCGGTAAATGTTGTGAAATTCAACGGGATATGTAGTTCATGCTTTGGGTGTCCAGCAATCGGTCAGCACAAAATTCCAAGGTAGCTTATTCCCTCCACTCTGTTCTGCCTGCTGATGCTGCTTGCTTTTCCTACTGTTATAAAGCCACACTATTACTGCTTTTTGTAGATAGTAGGTTTATTTAGTACTTGTACATCAAGTTTGTCTTCCTCTAGGAACTGAAACTATAACAATGGTAAAACATAACTCCATTCGACCAGCTCCTCGAATGATATCTACTTAGCAATGATATATTTGTTTCAGAGATTATGTGATAGGAACAAAAACATACTAGTTGACAATAATCTAACATCATGCATGACTGCTTCTCATGAACTATCACAGCGTTTAATTTTTACTGAATTTAATTTTATTTATATCTACCAGAGGAGAATCTTCTGTATATACGGCACCTATTATAATGTTGAATTATATCAATCGAAGAACTAAGTATCTGTAGTGCATTTATTTTAAAAAATAGGTTACAAACTTACATACTTTAATGTTATATATACAGTATAAATTTGTATTTTAGAAAACTTTTAGTGTCATCAGCATGCAATTTGTTAAGGGAACATTTCCTATGGTTACTAAACCACAAAAAACATGTATTATCGCTCATGCATGCTTGGCCCATATGGTACCGCACACATGTATGTTATTAATTTGGGTTGGTTTTGTATATATTAATACTCACTAGTCCATCAATCCATGCACTCGCAAGGGTTGAGTTTTAGGAGATATAGATTTAATCATTAGTAATATTAGAGGTGATTATTTTAATTCATCTTTTGCAATGGCATTGTGGGTATTTTATGCAAATTCTGGAATTATTTTAATTATCTTCCATGATGGCATATTGGGTAATTTATATGCATATTTAGGATTTATTTTAATTCACCTTTATAACGTTGTGATGAGTAATTTATATGCAAATTTAGGAGATTATTTAATCGATATTTTATAATGGCATGGTAGGTAATTTGTCTGCAAATTTATGGGGTTATTTTAATTCATATTTCATAATGGCACGGTGTGTATTTTTTTATAAAATATAATAGATCTAAGCACTACTATTATTAGAGCTACATGAATGGCTTGATGTTTCTTATTTTTGTTAGAATTTCTAAGATTTATCTTTTTTTCCCTAGCACGTATGGTGAGGTTTAATACTGAGGCTCTAAAAGAAGTCTCCAATTAGTAATAGTAACTTAGAGAAGTTGGTAAATTAAAAACATAATACTTTTTAATTATATTTTTAAATAATAGCATGTGTTGCTAATTTAATGGGTAAATTGTATGCAAACAATTTAAGGGTTACTCTATAGTTGCTAGTCTTTATATTAGAACCGAACCTGTCATTACTGAACCGAGATCGGAGGTTTGGCCTAGTGCTGCCTCTTTGGTCCTGTGCTGCCCGTTCCCCTACTTTTCCCTGGTCATGTTTGTCCTCGCCACCGGCCCTCCTCCTCTCACACCAGCGACCTCACCGGTAGAGAGGGGAGGAGGACTAGGCCCTGCTTATGTTATTTAGTATATTTCCTTTATTTACTTTACATCTAGCCTCTATGGTGTTGGCTTGGAGCAGAGAGTTCCGTCGCCACTCACAGCCGACCGGGCCGGTCGGACCGGCGAGTGGATCTTGGCCTCCGCTGAACTCCATGTTGTTGTCCTTGTTCTTCTCAAGGTGAGTTTCCTCCCAATAACTCCCATTCCCTTCTCTCCCCTTGCAAGTTGGATCCACCCGGGGCATTTTTGTACTTCGGTCCTTTCAGAAGGACTTACATGTAATGTTGCCTTTAGGTTTTACCAATAAAACTTAGAGGCCATGTTCTCATAAACAACTGCGCTACTCAATAATTAAGCAGATTTACTCCTAAGTCGACTGATATTTATTTATCCATCGGTCAAAAGTTACTATTTATTGTTGCACTGTAATTTTTTGTATTGTGTTATGTAATTTTAATATATGACTAGTAGATTGAATTTCATCCGTTACCGTAAAATGTGACTAATGCATTGAATTTCGTCAATCACCCTAGAGAACCGTTTGATAAAAACCGGATGGTTTTAAAAAGAGATCAATGGATAGTCATATACTAATTAAGAACCCCACTGGCTAGTAGGACCATATTTACAACACAGGAAGAAAAATTCGTTCAATTGTGGACTCCCTCTATGCTTATTGCTTTTATTTTTTTCTAATTTAATATTTGCTGAAACTTCATAAATTATAGTCGATAGGCTACATGTCTGACCACCCTAGGAATCTGCTGGCAATCGTCGTAGGAGTGCATGTGATCCTCGCCTTCTAATTCATCATGTTGTTAGTGCTATCTTATTCCGGAAAACTATCATGTATGCAACAGTTAGTTGGCAAGCAAATATAGTACAGTTACTATATGGATGATTAAAAAAGAATAGTGGCCTGGCTAGGGGGTCTGAACCGCAGCCGCCACAAGATTGTCGTACGTGGTCTTATCTTTTCCCCAATTAGCACCGGCCGCTGGCTCATTAAATTAATGTAGTGATAAAGCCGAAGGATTGATGTTTAAAACTTAAAAGCTGAAACGAAACGTGAGTGCAAACCAGCAGAGGACTGCATACCATATTTATATATCTACCTGGGAACCACTCCTAGAGCCCTAGTGCATGGTGGAAATTGTATAGTAGTATAATTTACGGAAGGACCAGGGCCTGGGCGTCCGGGCGGACGGACGGACGCCGGGCGCATCGGACGCGTACCTTACCGTCCGATCGAACCCTCTTCAGCCATCCGATCGAATCGTCTAAGTCCTGTGCTGAAACATTAGAAATGAATTGCCGAAACATCAACGAACAACTAATGAAACATTGAAAATACACTATTGCAATGTCGGCGGATATGGAAAATTAACTGAATTAAATGAAAATTTTGGATCCGCGAATCTGATGAAGAAATTTAGAAAAATAGGATGAAACATCGGAATTGAACTGCCGAAACATCAACGAAGTACTGCTAAAAACATTAAACTTAAACTGTTGCAGAATCGATATTTTGGGGGAAAAATTCCGGACGCGACGCGTCGGGCGATGCATGAAACATGAGAAAATAACTACCGAAACATCAACGAACAACTAATGAAATATTAAAAATACACTATTGCAACAATGGCGGATATGAAAAATTAACTGAATTGAATGAAAATTTCGGGTCCGCGAGTCTGGTGAAAGAATTTTTAAAAATGGACGAAACATTGAGGAAGTACTGTTGAAACATCGTGACATAACTACTGAAACAGTCTAGAAAAACTACTGCATTAGAGAAGGAGCGTCCGATTTTTTTTCCGGATCAGACGCCCGTGGCACAGCGTTCCCGTATAAGTATAATTTATCGCACAAGCTGCAATTAAGTTGGTATATGCCAGTATGTATCTGCTATGGGAGTGTATATCTGTTATATATGCTCGGAGCAAATACCATATATATACTTTATTCCTGCCGGTCTGAGAGAGAAATATGGGATTAAGAGGAGGACTGATCTAGACTGTTAGATTAAGATATATATACCATGGTCCGAGAAAGTGAGCAATTCAAATTATTAGATGGAGATAGATCCTAATTATATTCTCTCCATTTCGAATTATAGTTCACTCTAATTTAATTCTAAATCAAACTGTACTAAGGTTAACCAAGGTTTTATAGATTTATGCAATAATGTCTAGAAGACCAAATTAGTTCATTAAATCCACCATGAAATATGTTTAGACGGCGCATAACTTGATATTGTTGATGTTAATATATTTATTTATTTGAAAACTTAGTCAAAATCACTGCATTAGATAACTTTGACTTAGGACAAAAGTGAAGTGAACTATAATTTGAAGTACTAGTCCATCAACCCGTGCTCTCGCACGGATTAGGATTTTAGGGGATATATCTGTAATAATATTAGAACTGATTGTTTTAATTTATCTTTTGTAATGTCATTATGAGTAATATATATGCAAATTAAGAAATTATTTTAATTTATATTTTATGATACCATATTGGGTAATTTATATGCAGATTTAGGGTTTATTTTAATTTATCTTTTATAGTGGCATACTGAGTAATTTATATACAAATTTAGGGGGTTATTTTAATTCGTATTTCATAATGGCAGGTTTGGTAATTTTATGCAAATTTAAGGGGTTATTCAATTCATATTTCATAATGGCACGATGGGCAATATTTTTATACAAATTTAGGAGCTATTTTATTTCATCTTTCATAATGTCATGGTGGGTTTTTTTAGAAACTATGATAGATCTAATGACTATTATTATTAGAGCTACACAATGGATGATGGGATGTTTCTAATTTTGTGAGAATTTTTATGATTTATGTTTTTCTTAGAAAACAGATCTATTGTTAGAGCTACATGATGGATGACGGGATGTTAATTACGTAGAAAATATATCTAATGGTTATTAATATTTCAATCTACAATCGATGATAGGATGTTTCCGATTATTGTGAGAATTTCTACAATTTTATCTTTTATTTAGCTCATCATGTGAGGATTAAAAAGGAGGCTCCAAAAGGAATCTCCAATTAGTAATAACAAGATTTGGCACAAAATATCTATTTCATAGAATGATTTCTAGCATCTTTACGAAGAAAGTTACGGGATCATTCAGTAGCGTAAATTTGTAAATGGGAACAAATTTGATAAAAAACTGAGAGTAAATTTGAAAATAGAAAAAAATTAAAAAAAAGAAGAAATTTGCTTTCGCTGAGAGTTGAACTCAAAACCTGTCATGATAGCAGAAGTGAGTAATTACTTAGAAAATAAATTGAAAATGGAAAAAATCTGCCAAAATTTTTTTTTGCTTCTGTTGAAAGTTAAACTCAAAACATTTTATAATGGCAGAGTTAGTTAATTACTTAGAAAATAGATCTAATGTCTATTAATATTCTAATATACCAATCGATGGTTGGATGTTTCTGATTTTTGTAAGAATTTTTAGAATTTATCTTTTTCCTAGTGCTTTTGGTGAGGATTAATGTGGAGGCTAAAAAAAATCTGTGATTAGTAACAGTAAGATTTGCTAATGAATAACCGGTGGCTGGCGCGCTTGATTCAGAACAAGCAAACTGTAACCATTATATTTTTGACAACGTGAGTGATGCTTGATTATTTTTTTATATCAGATTGATGGCGTTTGACATACAGTATAGGGTTAGTTACGCACGCGCGGTCAAAGTTTCAACTCCAATCACAGGCGACGCGGATCCTTCACTAGATTTGCTCTCTTTGTTTTATTTATTGAGATGAGATAGTTTGTCTGATCTCTTATAATTTTTGTACAACTATATACAACTAGTTTGCCGCACATGATGCAAAATTTTGAGACAATGACCTCAAATATTTTCTGTCTAGTTTGCACCTGATCCAGTTGCAAAAGTCCTCCATAAATTATTAATATATATGGTCATAACAAATTTCCTTTCTTTGTTTTTACAAAAAAAAAAAAAACTAGCAGTACATCTCATGTACAGGCCGTAGCTAGCTAGTAGTCCTTGAAGCTGTCGCAGAGGAGGAAAAGCTCGAGGTCGTAGAAAGGGTCGACATCATGATCTCCGGCAGCTGGTGCTTCCGCCGCCGCCATCTGCGCCATCATCATGTCCCCAGCAGAATACTCATCGTCGCAGGCGGAGTCACCGGGGATGCATGGACTCGTAGCCGTCGCCGACGACGGGGCGGCGGCGGTATCGCCATGGCAGTAGTAGTGCTGCTCTGCCGTCAACCCAGCACCACCACAGAGCTGCTGCATGTTGATAGTGGCAGGAAACGACGACGACGACGACACCGGCTCTTGACACGGTACTGACGACGTTCGTTCGAAAGCAAGGGCCTCGACCAGAGGAGGCAGATGAGGCAGCACTACTGGTGGGGCCTGTTCCACCTCTTGCTTGACACCGTTCATGGCGGCAGCTGCGGCGGTGCGGCTGTTGCAGCAGGTGTGCTTGTTGTTGTAGGTGACCTGGAACATGGGCGGGTCGCCGCAGATGGCGCCGTCCCCCTGCGGCGGCTGCTGCTGGACGTGCTTGGTGGCCTGGCACCCGGTGTCGTCCCTGTAGGTGTACCTGAAGTAGCTCCTCGTGTGGGTGGCCCCGTTGATCCTCTTCTCGCCGTACTTCCTCCACTCGTAGCCGTCCTCGTACGGCACCGTGGTCAAGCTCACCCACGACGACGACGACGAGCTTCTTTTCTTCCATGCATCGTCCATCACCGATGATGATCTGCATGCATGTGCAGAGATGCAATTAAACAGTCAGTAAAGAGCTCAGAATTGAAAACTACTGCCAACAACTCCCGATAGATCGAGCTAGATTGATCACTCACCTCCATCTTTTGCCTCCTCTCGCCATGGTCGTCGCTATTGTTGCTTTGGAATCGTCAGAAAATCCTGGGCTCGTTAATGGTGGCGCGGCGAGAGCGGCGGCAGGTTGCTGCTGCTTCGTCATGACGGAGAGCGCTACGTTGAGGGCACGCAGCGCCTCGCCGCCGAGGAGGCTATGCGCCAGCTGCTGCTCGCCGGAGCAGTGGTGGTGGAGGAGGAGAGGCTGCTGCATCTTGATGCGCTCGTACGCCTGCGCCACCTCCTTCACCGCACGCTCACGCTCCGCCGCCGGCGCACAAGCCATGAATGATCGACCGCTACTATAGCTAGCCGAGAGAATCGGCTTGTTGCTGGATATCAGGAAGAATATTAGATGTGCGTGCGTGCTGTGTTGTTGTTGTTGCTGCTGTGGACTAGAGTGGTGGTTGTCTTGCTGAGAACAAGCTCGATCGGCGAGTGCTTGCTTATATATATGCTGTCTTTCAGTGGACCAGACCAGGCCGCGTGGAATTGGAAATGGAAATGGGTAGGTGATTGATTGATACAAAAGCAGCATGCAGCAGCAGCTTCGATCGTTCCAGGTGCTGACCTTGATGCACAAGTTGCACTTGCGCTACAAGTTAACTGATGGTACGGTATAATGCATGGGACCGGCTGGCAAGAAGAAAGCCCCGAAAGAATCTCCGACGCTCTTCTCTTCTTCTTCTCCGTGGACTAAAAAACAACGTATATTTAAATCGGAGGAAGTAGTTTACTATACATACACAGAAGTTGCATACTCACTTCATTCTAAATCATACTCCCATAGTTTCTTTTAGATTTCATATGGGGATTTCTTCATTTTTTTTCCCATAAATATGTTTCGTATCGTCTAGAGACTAGATGCATCATCTGAAATTCTGAACATTGAAGAATAGTAAAGAGAGCTAAAAGGAACAATATATAATTTGGGATGGAATGAGTACAAACTAGGGTCTCGGTCGCGAGAGTTGACGACGCGTACACACAGTCAATGCAAGTCAAGAGAGAAAACAGAACAGAGGGAACCAATGCAACGATTAATTACCTCATTACCATGCAACTAAAAGTAACCCTTGCGCATGCATTCTGACAAGCATACATGGATCAGTCAGAGAGTCACATGGGCGTCGTCTGCTGCTGCAACACACTTGCAGGTAGATAGAATATTGTTAACAAGTCCCGCTGATGCAACCGGCCATTAACAAACACAACATGCATTATATTGCTGCAAGCGTACGTCGACGGATGTGCTCTGACAGATAGTGTTATTATATATACAATCAAGTAAAGATTACAATGAAGCACGTGTTGTACGTTGTAACTAATAATACTAACACGGCTTATATATATATATATATATATATATATATATATATATATATATTAAGGAATCTAGCTTGCCCGACCAGGACCAGGTTGTTATTGCAGGAATAATATATATGTACGGTGCAGCGATCAATCATGAATTCACCCGGCCAACTTGCTTATTTTTCAGAAAGTCTAACCTGCGACCCCTCCTCTTCGTCTCAACCGCGAGGCCCACGGCCCACTCCGCGCGCCGCCGCCGGCGAGGCTAGGGTTAGGGTTCGGGGTTGCCGGTGGGGGTTCTCGTCGCCGCCGGACTTAGAAGGAGGTCGGGGGAGGCTGCCGGCCCGACGGTGGTGGCGGTTAGAGCTAGCGGGGCAGCGAGGCGACGGTAGCCGCCGGCCGCAGGAGGCGGAGGAAGGCGGTTGGGCGGTGCCGGCGGCGGGGGCGACGGCGACGGCGAGGAGGCGACGCACCTTCACCGTGGTTAGGTGGCGGCGGTGGGGGAGGCGGTGGCGGCCGGAGCAGGGCTGGAGGCAGCGGTGGGGGTGATGGCGACGAGACGCAGCAGCTTCCGTCGTGGTTAGGTGGCGGCGGCGGTGGAGGCGGCGGGAGCCGCCGGAGCCGGGGCTAGAGTCGGCAGCGGGGGGAGCAGGCGGCGCTGCTGTGGGGAGGGGTCGCGCGCGACCCTGTCGCGCGTTAGCATCGTCCTTCTTTTTCATGCTTGCCAACCCATATGGATGCCGATTTTGCTCATCGCTCCCTGCTCCCTGCGTGCTATACAGAAAAGCTAAACATCAAACGAATATTTTGGAGCTCTTCAACACTCTGAATTAATTTCTCGGCCAATTTGAAGACAACGCACATCCTTCTTCTCCAACTCTGGCAAGTGCAGGCAGGGTTTGGGGGCTAGGGGTTATATGTAGTCTCTAGGCTTCGAATGGGTGGCTAGGGGGAGGTCACTGCCCGATGCTGATAGAGGGCGCGCGAGGGAAGGCGAGATGGTGGGGGTGTCGTCACCCGCCGGTGACACAAATGAATAAAGCAATGACGGAGACGAGGGTGAAGCCCCAGATTCATATCCAATGGTAAAAATAAAGATGTTGAGATGAACCAAAACACCTGAAAGCTCACTAGATATACTCAGGATATACACCTATACGTGGGTTTCAAGTTGGTAATAAACTAGTCCATCAATCCGTGCTCTCGCATGGGGTTAGAATTAACTTTAATAATAGCAATAATTTGATGAAATGCAGTTGTTATTTTTTTATTATAATAACATATGGTTGTAGTTTATAATTTAGACACTATTTTAATTTATCTTTAGTAATATTAGATGTTATTGTTTTAATTCATCTTTTATAATGCGGTGGTGGGTAATTTATATGCAAATTTATGTGTTATTTTAATTCAGCTTTTATAATGGTATGGTGGGTAATTTACATGAAAACTTAGGGGCTTTAATTTATATTTCATAATAACATAGTGGATACTTTACATGAAAATTTAGAGGTTATTTTAATTCATATTTCATAAAGACATGGTGGATAATTTAAATGCAAATTTAGGAGGTTATTTTAATTCATCTTTATAATAACATAGTGGGTAATGTGAAAATATAATAGATTTAATTATAAGATATACAGCCAGCTGTTTCCGATTTTTGTGATAAATTATAAGATTTATGTTTTTTTAGTGTGTTTGGTGAGAACTAACGCGGTGGCTCAAAAAATCTCCAATTAGTAATAGTTAATATTAAATTAACACTATACCTAATATTAAATTTAACACCATGCTTTTACCATTGTTTTACCCCGTCTAAATTAGAGTCAAACTCTAGGAGTTGTATTCCAATTCTCAAGCAGGATGTAACAGCCAAGGATCCGAATGCAACTTGCTGTCGATGCTCCACACACGCTAAGGAAAGCAAGGCTAAGGGTTTTTTAATATTTTATTTAAAAAGCAAGACTGGCAATGAAATATTAGAAGCAAATGATTACCTTTTTAAATTTGGAGTTTGCAATGATGTTTTCCTCTCGCGGCCGATGTACTTTGTATTCGCCTATCAAGAACTGCTTTTGCCGCTGACGTGTAGACAACTACCCGTATATACTTTGTATTCATCTGGACAGAGGTACGGCGGCACATGTAGTGGCGACTGGATGATAGCGTGCACTTACACTGGGTGGAGGTAATATATATAAATATAGGTTATCACAAGAATTGGTGACTTGTACCTCGCGGAGATAATGTATGCAAACATGGGTTATCACAGAATTGGTGACTTTACCTCGAATGGAAGTAGAACGCGCCGACGAAGACGTTAATGATGCCCGTGAAGGCGATGCCCCTGACCACCTCCGGCAGGATCACCTTCGAGTCCAAGCCTTGGTCGTTGTCTTCAGGGACTGTGACGGTGAGGTCCCAGCTCAAGATGAGGCCATTGTCAGAGCCCACTGCTCCGGTTGATGAAAAGAAACCCACGAAGGCTCTCTGCGGGATGCGGCCACTAACGTCGAGGTGGGCGATGATGGTTTCCTCCTCCCGGCCTTCAGCAGCCACGATGTTCCCTAGATTGTTCTCGTCTTCGAGATTGATCTTGACCGTGTAGTGCCCTTGTGGTCGTTGCCCGAGATGCAATCGTCACGGCAGGGAACCACGGCTGTCGTCAGCAGCTTGTCACCTTCGACTCTCTGGTCGCAACGCAAGCATACCGGCTGCCGTGTCTCGCACTTGGGCTTGCATACAATAGCGTCGTCGGTTGCGGAGATGACGATTGGGCATCCTGCTGCTTGCACGGTGCAGTCCGCAGCTGCCGCCGCACCGGCCACCCGGTGTTCGCCAGCAGCAGCAGCAGCACGGCGCATGCTGCAATGGCCAGCCACCGTCGCCGTCGTTTTTGAGTCGCGCTTAAGGTATGGCAGCTAGGGCTGTGCTTACATAAATTGGGCGGCTGCACGTAGGAATCTCTCCGTGCGTGGTGCGTGGACGGTTAATACAATGGCTAGGATAATTATATGGCATAAATCAATGGCCGGATGTTTTGTTTTTTTTCTGAGAACTTCTAGGATTTCTCTATTTTTCAGAGCGTCTCGTGAGAATTAACGTAGAGCCTTAAAAGGAGTCTCCAATTAGTAATATTAAGATATCATGCAGACGTATATGTTGGTTTTTTATATATCATTAACTAACGGAAGCCGAAAGCGGGTCTAATTTCCAAGGGATACTTTGTTTTCCCCATAATAATGGTGTATGTTAGTAATTTATATATAGATTTAGTGGTCACATTGTTAATACTAATTAATAGAGGTGATTAATTTAATAGGAATCTACTAGTGGAACGCATATACTACCGAGTGTGTGTTTTCTTCAAATTTAAGCAGCCAATTTATTTTATTTTTATGGTGATAGGGGTATGCAACTATAAATTTATTTTATTTTTATGGTGATAGGGGGATGATTTTTGCTTCATTTTGGAATTTGTAGTTTTTTTTATAACGTGTCCTATTAGAATGGGCTATTTATTAGCTTCAGAAGTACTCCGACGGTAGCTCTCTGCTTGCTGCAAAAAAGATTGACATGCATTGCATGGGTGCGGAAAGGGACCCCATTGGGTCGTAATGCTAACGTAGGGGATAAAGGCGTCATCTGCTAACGTGTCATCGTGCTAGATTTGCACCCCCACCCCTTTAATTCCCTCTTTCGTCGTTCTTTACATTAAAAATACCAAATACCATGTCTGCCGCGGTTTCACTCTTTTTAGTCTTTTTCTTTTAAATTTAGTTTGGGCGCTAGCTAAGCTTGTTTTTCCACACGCATCAGTGCTAAAGCCTCTGTAAGTTGTCTCTCTAATAAATCATCCATAAGTAGCCGTACAGCACTTTCAAGTAGTACCTTCCGTGGAGATTCGTCCCAACACCCATCTCTCTGACCAGTTTTCTATATCCTGCGAAAATTATGCCCACCATGCCTCCCCAATTCTTCAATATTATTAAGTGAACTGAGCGTATATATCTCAGCGCTGGCGGAACAGTCGTGGCAGCAAAAACAACGTTTTGCACCGTATACAAACTCGAAGTTTAAGCGGTGCGTTTTGCATCCGACAACACCATTAGAATTTATTTAGGTACTCCATCCAATCCGTATGTATTGAGATTGAGAGGGATTTTAGAAAACCATGCATCCGTATGTATACACAAGATTGTACCGTACGTATATATATCTACTGTACCACTGTTGTGTCCTTGCGATCATGGCGCCAAGTGCGTTCACATGCGAATTCCTTTTTTTGCAGTATCTATGGGCCGCCAGGAGGCCCGATCTATTAGCACATCCTGCCATCCACTCCTTGTGGCTCTATATATACGCCACATATCCTCTTAAACCACATCATCAAGTATTCCAAATCACAGACAAATTTCTCATTCTCCAAACTCCAAGATTCCATGGGATTGAAGCTTTCCTGCATCCACCGACGAGGCAGCATATCGCGGCAAGTCCAGCAGCCGGCGCTGGCCAGGGTCATCGCCGCCGATGGCTCGCTGAAGGAGCTCCCGGCCTCCTCGTCTTCTTCCCGAGTCTCCGTCTCGGACGTGGTCGGCCACAGCCGCGACGTGGCGTCATCGACATCGTTCTTCGTGTGCAACTCCGACGCGCTCTACTTCAACGAGCTCCCGCCGGCGCTGTCCCCCGGAGAGCCGCTCCGGTCTGGGCAGATATACTTCGTGCTCCCGGCGGACATGCTCGAGAGACCGCTGTCGACCGCCGACATGGCAGCGCTGGCCGTGCGCGCGAGCACGGCGCTCGCGTCCAGCAGCAAGCGGCGGCGCCTCCGTGCCCGCGGCGGCGGCAAGAAGAAAGCCGTGCTCGTCATGCCGGTGCGCCAGGAGATGGAAGGCGACGGCGGCGAGGACGTCGGATTGTTCAACGAGAAGCTGAACCAGCAGACGCTGAGGGAGTTCGGGGTGGCGTCGTCGGTGAGCCCAGCGAAGAGGGGAGAGAAAGAGAAGCTCGCCGCCGCGTCGCGGCTGAAGCGCGCGCTCAGCATCGTTCAAGAAGACGCTGAGTGAAGCAACACGTGCGATGGCCGCAGGCCCGCAGTCTAAAAAAAAAATTATTGTTTAGTTCTTTCCGGTGACACTTTTTTTTGGCTACCATGCACGTGCGGGCACGTACTCGCGATGTCCAAAATCTCAGTGAATTTTCTAACTTTGTAAACTTTTTTGTGTTTTCTCTAAATAGAAATGGGTTAGAACAATAGTACATGAAAGGTACTCCATACATGAAGGCTATAAAAGATACGTAATACATATAATTGTCCCTACACATATTGAGATAAAATTAAACCATCACAATGCAACAATATTAAGATGAACCATTACAATTATTAATATATACCATACTTTTATACCATCAAACATAACAATTTGAATTTAAGTTTATGTAATAGCAGAGGCAAAGCTAGATCCAAAAACACCTTGGTGCACCTCTTCATAATTTATATAGCAAATCCATAATTTTCAAACAATAATTCATTAATTAGCATTGTTTTTTCATTCCTAACCTGGTGCACGTGCACCAGGGAAGCTCTACCTAGCTTCGCCCCTGGCGACAAGTTATGTCATTTAAGCCCTTTTATTCTTGTTCAATCCTCCAGATGCACGTGCAGTGTTTGGTGAATAGTTTCTTGTTTATCTTGTGTTGGATCATCGAGAGCATATATTACTGTTCATGTGCATGTGCACATGAGAAACATATGTTTGAATTGTGTACCACGTTCTTTTCATATTTTCACATAAATTTTATGCTAATGTTTTTTTACTTAACATAACATACTAGTATATATGGCAATTAGATTAGATATGTAAAAACTAAAAACACAAGAAATGTTGTCAAACTACACGGATCAAAAAACCTCTTCAACTTTTCTTAATAAGAGCATTCACAATGAATTATCCTATCTGAACATCTATCAGTTTTCATTCCATGAGATTAACTTTTATAGAGGTGTTAATTCTTGTAACAATATATAATAGCATTATGCAAGTTCTTAGTAGCAGCTTGATAGCTAGGTACTGTAGTAATTGACTCAGATTGGTGTAGGAAAAAAATGATCAACCATTTATGTGCTTTGTTTGGATCCGTTAAAAAATAAAATTTAACTAGCATTAGCTGCACCCAACCAACTAATTGGTGCATATATATTATACACACATATTAGTTGGACTATTTGAATCGTTTCGTGCATCCAAACAGGTTCCCATAAAAGGTATATTTGCAAGGACTGTAGTACGCTGTAGAAATCGGTACAAAAGCTTGTAAAAGGGGTAAAGAATTGGGGCTCAAACCCAAAACCTATACGTATTCCTCTTACGAGATAAGTCACTATGGAAATCTCTTTTTTTTTAGGTGAGCAGTGACAATGCACGTGCATCCTGCACGTGTCTACAAATTATGATGTCAAATATATCAATGTGATTTTTTTACTTTATCATTTTGTACCTGTTTTTTCAAAACAAAGCTTCATTTTCTATTTAAAAAGAAGATTATAATCTAGTTAGTGAAATTTTCCCCTATATTAACTTCCTTTTCTATATTTCTACTTAAAAAATAATATTTTAGTCTAGTCATTGAGATTTTTTCTTTATATTAACTTCTCTCATACGTACTCCTGGAATCCACCCATAGCCATACGTGACAGATCTACAGGTCTTGCTGATCCACAGCCCCCACATGCAGGACTGTGGTATCCGCACCCAGTAGTCTGGTTGCTGCAATGACCGTGCTTTCGTGGAGCGTCGCCGGGTCTTGCGGCTGGCCTCCTCCGCTCTCGCTGCCCGATGTCAGAGTCCGAGCCACTCTCCTTTATACGCGTTCCGAGTGGGTATAAAATCTATGGTGAAAAAAAAAGGGGTAAAGAGGCAGAAACGCGTAAGTTTTCACACCCGATGTAACTATATTTTACACCGTGCCGCACAAGAAACCAAATAATCCATAAGAATTGATTGTTTAAGAAAATATATATATGCTCGACGAACTTGCAGTACTACACAAACGATTTCTAAATGTGCAGGTGAAACGGTAATATATTCTCATTCTGCAGAAGGAGAGATGCTAGAGAATTCAATGTGATAGGCATGCACTTTTGGTGGTACACTGCCACACTGCCCATCTGCAGGAAGGAACATCGAACGGCGTGCATGCAAGCCCCCACTTGTTGGCTGTTGCATACTCTATCAACGATAACCACCAAGGAGGGATATAAGCTTTTCTTTGACATCATCGTTAATTAATTTAAAGGCGGTCAGAGAGAGAGAGAGATTGCTTAACGCCTATTTTCAGTAGAGGGTTTCATTGCATAGCTACCAAGAGTGCCTACATCAGATTTTGTCTACGTATATGTGCATCCTGAGTTTCATCTAGATGAAACCTTCTCTCATACCACGAAACTCTTTTTATTTTTCTCCTCATAAATATATTGCCATGTCACAAAAAATACTGATGTGTCGATGAATGAAACTTGGATAAAACTCTCGCTGGGAATGGCATAACGCGTATGCGGATCGAGATCGAGATCGAGAGGTACACGACGAGGTGACTAGTGGTGGCTGACTAGTGATCAGCGAGCTCAAAGTTGAAGACGAAGACGGCGTGCGCAGGCGGAGTGGCCGCCGCGGCTGAGGCTAAGTGCGGCGGCTGCTGCTGCGGCGTCGGGGGGCGAGGCTGTTGTGGAGGTCCTAGGAGATGAGGACACGGTCGCCGCCGCCGAGGTCCAACTTCTCGGTGCCGCGGAACTTCTCGCATGGCGGCGCACGTGGAGCACGCGGTTGCCATCGACGGAGACGAACACGCCGACCTCCGCCACTCCCGCTGCCGCTCCTTCCCCTGGCTGTGGCCCCACGACGAAACAGGCGACGAAGTAGCCGAAAGAGGAGCCAGCGGGCGGAATCCATAGTCGGAGGCCCATGTCTGCACAATGTCCACCTAGAACCTCACGTTCCTGTTGCTGCTGCTCCTGGCCGCATCCCCTCCGCCGCTCTGCTACAGTGTTACTCCTTGCCGAGGCTCTCCATGGCGCCCACCGACTGCTGCAGAAGGCCGACGGCATCCTCGAGCATGCTCATGCAGTCCCACGCCGCCTCGGCCGCCACGGGCATCAGGTGGAGCCCCGCGGCCAGCCATCGCCTTCATCTCGGGCTTGCTGTCCGTGACCGTCAACGCGGCCCACGACAGGCGCGCCGGGCTGGCCGTGACCTCCGCCGTGTATGGGCCCCCACCTCCGCCGCGGAGAAGGCGTAGTGGCGGCCGTTGCGGCGGCTGGTGGCTGTGGTGAGCTTCTCGTTGAGTCCGTCCACCTCGGCCTGCTTGGACTGGAGCGGCGGCGTGAGAGGTTGACACGCGAGATGTGGCCCGCGACGGCGGAGCAGCGGATGCAGTCGCTCGGCCGCCCATCCCCTTCTCGCCACCCATGCCAGAGCAAAGGGTGGGGGAGAGGCTAACATGTGGGCCCCATATAGCATTGGGTCCCACATGGGACAGCGTGGCCTGCCAAGTAGGCTTAATGAATTGGGATTATACCTATTAGCACCTGGACGATGACACAAAAAGCCAACTTTAGAGATCCGGAGTTGAGGTTTCCTAAGTTCGGGGACCAAATGATGAGAATATGATCAAGGCTCAACCCAAGATGGAGTCTCAAACCCAATCCACGTTGAAGCCCAATTTATTTGCGAGTTCGGTTCGGACTACAGGAGCAGGTCTCACCAAAACGGACACCCAGGCCACATACGGACTCCGTTTTAGACATTTTACATATCATTGCAAAGCTAAGAAGCTAAGGAGATAACTTTTCTAACCCAGTGCCCCCATGTCGAAATACGCTCCGAGTCGATAGGAAATCGTCGAAGCAAGTTGACGTCCAGAATCTGCCCAACACCTGTTTTTGGGCCTGAAGGCCGTTTACTCCCTAGGGTTGTCCGGCCACCCGCTTGGCCTCTCCCTAGCCCTATCTCTTGTATATATTCAGTAGCCGTTGTTAGGTTAGGGTTTGGGGTTTTGCTTAGATTAATTTGTCAAGAACAGTTTCGCTGTGTATCGGTTTGTGGAACCCCACCTTATGCAATATTAAGATTGTGTTCTTCATATTTTTGCTTGTGTTCTCGATTGCACTTGTAGGGATAAATCTTCTTGGCAAGGTCAATCGCGTGCGTCACGTGGTTGATAACCAATGGAGTGGTGGTGTAGCGATTGCAGGTTTTGAATCTTTGTCATTAGAAGCCGGATCATCAACATCAAGTCTACATCCGAATCGAATTATCCATACCTCTCGGTAGATAGGGATCCCTAATTCCCCATCAAGTAGTAATCAGAGCTTCAGATTTCTTGTGAGGTATATTATCATGTGTTCCTTAGTTTGAGTGATTTATATTTCTAAAGTTCAAAAAAGCTATAAAAGATTAGGGTCCATAACGTTTAGCCTTTGCACTTTTATTTTCAGAGTTCGTATTGTTGAGTCTGTGCCCATATTCATGGTCTTATTGCTAGTCTAGATCGTGTCTTTAATTTAGTTTGAGTTTTGCATCTGGTCACCGCGTCCGTTTTCATCACGTCATCACGTCCAGTTCGGAATCCAATCTGTCAAGTTCGGTATTTTGATGATATCTCCTACATGCGAACTCAGATTTTTGTTCTATCACTTTCTGGAACGTTTATGAAATTATCCACAACTTTATAAATTGTGAGGTTTCTAGAAAATGTCATTATCGGAGTGTAATATCTGTTGGGAGTAAACCAGTTTGTGACCTAGAATTTTCTGTGCGGTCTGTAATTTGGGGTCAATATCTTCCTCATCCTTTCTCGAAAAAGGTTATTCCATATACTGTAAAAAAAAAGTAGATCTACAACTTTGGTACTCTAAGTTTTTGCATTTGAGGCCATCAAGAGTGTCTAATCGGCTGTGCAACTTGAATAGAAAATCTATCATAGACAGACGAGAATGATGAGAACATGTCCAATATGTATATGACCAAGGCCCAACCGAAGATAGAGTCTCCAACACGATCTATGTTGAGGCCCAATTTATTTACGAGTCCGGTTCTAAATGCAGGAGTAGGCCTCACGAAAACGGACGGTCAGGCCACATAAGGACTCCGTTTTAGACGTTCTACATAACGTTGGAAAGCTAAGGAGATAAACTTTCTAACCCAGGTGGTCCCCTACCAAAATACGCTCCGAGTACACAGGAATCGTCAAAGCAAGTTGGACGTTCAGAATCTGCTCAACACCTGTTTTTTGGCCCGAAGGCCTTATACTTATCCCTAAGGTTGTCCAGCCACCCCAAGCCCTCTTTCTTGTATATATTCAGTAGCCGTAGTTAGCTTAGGGTTTGGTGTTTTGCTTAGATTAATCTATCAATAACAATTTCTGGTTTGTGGAACCGCACCTTATGCATTATTAAGATTGTGTTCTTTGCTTGTGTTCTCAATTGCACTTGTAGGGATAAACCTTCTTGGCAAGGTCAATCACGCGCGTTATGTGGTTGATAACCAACGGAACGGTGGTGTAGCGGTTGCAGGTTTTGAATCTTTGTGATTAGAAACCGGATCGTCAACGTCGAGTCTCTACCCAAATCGAATTATCCATACCTCTCATAAGATCGGGATTCCTATTTCCCATCACCGCCAGTGCATTTCAGTCTTAAGAAGTTGAAGGAAGAGGGAAAAGGCTGTCACATGTGAGCCCAGCTGCCACATGTTCACTAAGATGCCACGTGTTGGCTTGTCATGTCATTAAAACCACCCACTAGAGGAGGGGCATTTGTCAAGTTTCCTACGCTTCAAGGTGCAAACTATCTAGTTTGTAGTTCAGAAGGTGACGTAGACAACTCTATATGTGTGGAGGGTTATATAGAGTTTTTTTCTCTATTTGAAGTTTCACAAGTTACCATACCATTTGGTTTTGGCCCCACGAGCCTAGCCAATGGGGTTTAGGATTGACGGCGGTTTTTAAATTTAAATTTGATAAAAAATGTAAATAAGAGAAAAAATATTTAAACACCTCTAAACATTTCGGGAACAATCCAACAGATAGTATTGAATATAAGAAATTCAACAAAAATAACTAGATCCAATGAAATAAGTTCTGCACGAGAGATCGACGCTGGTGGTGCGACTCCGGGCAAGAAGACTGGACTCTCGATGTGGGTGGCGCCACTCCGGCACGAGAAGGATGGGCCAAGCCAGCCCTGGAGAATGATTCACTTTTGCCGTGGGGGAGAAAAGGGGCAATTATCATGATACCCTTATTATTTATATTTATTTGATTAAAATACAAAATCTAAAGTACAATGGGTAGTTTCCAATTATGGTAAAAAAATCTCTACTAATATATATGGTTTTAAAATTTTCCTTTCTTTGTTTTTGGAAAAAAAAACAGCACATCTTGTCTACAGGTCGTAGCTTGCTAGTAGTCCTTGAAGCTGTCGCAGAGGAGGAAAAGCTCGAGGTCGTAGAAAGGGTCGACATCATGATCTCCGGCAGCTGGTGCTTCCGCCGCCGCCATCTGCGCCATCATGTCCCCAGCAGAATACTCATAATCGCAGGAGTCTCCGGAGATGTATGGACTCGTAGCCGTCGTCGCCGACGGGGTGGCGGCGGTGTCGCCATGGCAGTAGTGCTCTGTCTTCAACACAGCACCGCAGAGCTGCTGCATGCTGCTGGTAGTGGTAGGAAACGACGACGACACCGGCTCCGGTTGACTGCACGGCAGTGGCAGCGTTCGTTCGAAAGCAAGGGCCTCGACCAGAGGAGGCAGTGGCAGCACTCCTGGTGCCTCCTCTTGCTTGACGTCGTTCATGGCGGCGCTGCGGCTGTTGCTGCAGGTGTGCTTGTTGTTGTAGGTGATCTGGAACACGGGCGGATCGCTGCAGATGGCGGCGCCGCCGTCCCCCTGCTGCTGGACGTGCTTCGTGGCCCGGCACCCGGTGTCGTCCCTGTAGCTGCACCTGAAGTAGCTCCTGGTGTGGCTGGCCCCGTTGATCCTCTTCTCGCCGTACTTCCTCCACTCGTAGCCGTCCTCGTACGGCACCGTGGTCAAGCTCACCCACGACGACGACGACCCCATCGCCGATGATGACGATGATCTGCATGTGCAGAGATGCAACGACGGTCAGTAAAGAGATCATCAGAAAGATCACCCAAGCACCAACCCCCGATGGATCATAGCGAGAGACTCGATCACTCACCTCCATGTTTTGTTGCCTCCTCTCGCCGTGGTCGTCGCTATTGTTGCTTTGGAATCGTCAGTAGATCCTGGGCTCATTATTAACGGTGGCGCGGCGAGAGCAGCGGCAGGTTGCTGCTGCTGCTTCATGACGGAGAGGGCGACGTTGAGGGCTCGCAGCGCCTCGCCGACGAGGCTATGCGCCAGCTGCTGCTCGCCAGAGCAGTGGTGGTGGAGGAGGAGGAGAGGCTGCTGCATCTTGATGCGCTCGTATGCCTGCGCCACCTCCTTCACCGCAAGCTCACGATCTGCTACCGCCGCACAAGCCATGAATGATTAATTATCGCTACTAGCTATAGCTCAGGATCAGCAGCTTGCTGGATATTAATTAGGAAGAAGAATTAGATGCGCGTGCTGTGTGTGTTGTTGTGGACTGTGTGGTGACTGTCTGACTGCAGATATATCAAGCTCGATCGGCGAGTGCTTGCTTATATATATGCTGTCGTGGACGTCTGGGTTTCAGTGGACCAGAGACCAGACCGTGTGGAATAATTGGAAATGCATGGGTAGGTGATCGATCGATTTGATCCAAAAAGCAGCAGCATGCAGCGGCTTCGTTCGTTCCAGGAGCTGGAACTGCAGGTTAACTGAGATGGTACGGTATAATGGGATGGGACCGGCTGGCAAGAAGAATCGTGGAATGAAGGGTCTCCGAGTCTGAGCCATTGTTTAATCTCCTGAGCTCCTCCTCTTCCTCTTTGTCCTGCAGCAGCTTAGCTACTCCTATATTGCCACTACTAAGTAGTTTGCTACACGTACACAGAAGTTGTATGAATAAAATAATACTTGTTTTCTACTAAACAATCATTATCATGGTTCATTTTTTACATTTCCGATAGATTCATTCTTTTTTTTTTGCATAAATACATTTTATATACATCAATATTCATCCGAATATGTAATATGTGGACGAATGAAGGAGAGCAAAAATGAACAATAATCTAGCTAGGACCGAGGGAGTATAAACTATTGTCCATCGCTAGCTATAGAGTCGACGACGCGTGCACTGAATTCATCATCGAGACGTTCCTCAAACACACATGCATGCAACAAGCAAGAATACTGTTGACAGGCCCGGCATGCAACGGCCATGCATTAACAACTATAAACGTGCATTATTGGCGCAACCTTACGTCGACAGATGTGCTCTGACAGGTATTTTGTTATATAATCAAGTAAAGGTTAGACAATCAAGCACGTGCCGTAAGTTGTAACTAATAACAGGGCTTATATATATATATTAATGAATCTAGCGTGTCCGATCAGGACCCCCTACATGTTGTTATCACAGGAATAATATATACTATGTATAGTGCAGCAACCAATCATCGATTCACCAGGCCAACTTCCTTCTTTTTCGTGCCTGCCAGCACATGGATCATGGATGGACGTCGATTTTAATTTGCTCATCCCTCCCTGCATGCTATACAGAAAAACTAACTAAACCCTTAAACGAATATTTTTGGACTCTTCAACGCTCGGATTTCTCAGCAGGACATGCCATTCTTCCGCAACTCGGCTAGGGTAGGACTCGGTGTTAAAAGGTGGAGGCAAAGGTGAAGCGCTGGACGCTGGATTCATATCCGACCCAACGCTAAAAAAAGAAGAGGTGTTGAGATGGGCCAAAAACACCTGAATGCCCACTAGATGTGCTATACCTAGTGTATATATTGGGTTATGTTTTATATATTAGTGGAAAACGGGTATAATTTCCAAGGGGCTACTTTGTTTTTTCCACAACAATAGTGTTTGTCAGTAATTTATATATAGATTTAGTGGCTGCTTTGAGTTATGTCTAATACCGATAGAGGTGATTAATTTAAACGTAAATCTAGTGGCACGCATGCTATCAAGTGCGTCTTTTTCTGCAAGTTCAATTAAGCAGTTATTTTTATTGTACTATTATTTTTGTGGTGAGGAAGGGTATGTAACTTCGTGGATCCAAATGGCCATTGTCTCCAGCAGTAGTTGAAATCGATAGCTGGATAATTTTGCTACATTTCGGAATTTTTTTGTTTATTTTTCCTGTAACATGTGCTAAGATTTTAAGTATTTAGCTTGAAGCGGGTTCTCTGACGGTAGCTCTCATGCTACCAAAAAGGATTGGCATGGATGCGGAAATTAAAGGGGTTCCATTGCTAACGTGTAGGAATAAAGGCACATTAGACCGTTTTTAGTGGAGTGTCCAAATGAATTGACTATAGTACAAATCGACACTGTAACGATACTGTAAACGCTACTGTAGACAGAAAAAAATAGTTAAAATAGCGATAGACAATCCTTTGAGTCAATCCGTCAGAAACAGGTCTTATCCGCTAACACGTCACATAGAGAAAAAACCGACGATAACGACGTCGTTGACCGTGCTAGATTTGCGCCCCCACCCGTTTCATCGTTCTTTACATTAAAATAAGGTCATATGTCAGCCGCGGTTTCACTCTTTTTAGTCTTTTTTAACTTGCGCGCTACCTAAGCTTGTTTTCCACACGCAGTGCCTATATTATATACTGTAGTACTAAAGCTCTGTAATTTATTTCTCTGATAAGATAATGAGGAGGCTTTGGCTGGGCAGCCACCAGCCATCATCAGTGGTACAGCACTATCAAGGACCTTCCGTGCAGATTCATTTCAGCACCACCCATCTTGGACCATTTTTCTATATGCTGCGAAAATTATGCCTATACAAGTGCTCGTATTTTTTTCAAATTTATTCACAATTTACTAGCTTTATATTCGCATTGACGAGATTGGTGGAACAGGCGTGGTAGCAAAACACAAACTCGAAAATTTTGAGCGGTGCGTTTTGGTGTCACGGCATCATCCGACAAAACCATTTGAATTTATTTAGATACAAGAAAATCCCTCCAATATACTGTACACGTATTGGTTTCCCGTTCTTTCGATTCCCTCCCTCCTCTATATACAGATTGCTATTCTATTTTTTTTTAGAAAATGAGATTGATATTCAAAAATATAAGCTCTAATAAAGTGGAGGCTAGATGCACAGGATTGTACTAGTATATGTCTAGTTTATGGGTAGGCCACTACTTACTGTTGTGTGCTTTCCTAATTCTTCCGATCATGGCGCAGCGTGCGTTCACGTGACTTCCTTTCTTACGATATAAATAAAACACGTGTGGGATTAACGAAAGTGCAACGGATGATCACGCCACATCTATCTGACTGAACCGGCCGGGCCGGGCCCGAAGACGTACGGACCCAGGCTGGGATTCCCTATGGGCCGAGCGGCGTGTGAAGAAGGCCGAAGCAACCTCCGATTCTATGCCCTGCCACAAATAGAGGCCCACAGCCCAACTTAAGCTGGAGAAAAATCGTCTCCCTGTGAGTGAAATATATCTGTTATATAACTATAGTAGCGTTAAAAAAACTACCAGATTCGCTGAGAGAGCCAAAAAATTCTCACGTTAATGGAAAAAAAGAAAAGCCTTCAACTGTTGGATTTTATGAAGATCTAACGGTTCAAGACTATCTATCTAGAAAAGTCCTGCACCATTGGATTTTAAGAAAAAAAATCTATATTGTAGGATTTTATAAAGATCTAATGATCTATATTTAGTTGAGAGTTCATATCCAATCCGCATTGTTCAATATGGAAATCATCTATGCAACAGAAAACATAACACAAATCAGATAGGATACTGTACGGAAATAGTTTCCCACACGGATCAAACATGGCGCGTTAATTCTCTGCCCAACCAAATATGACACGCTAAGTCACTTTCTGATATTTTGATTAGGAAAGAAATACATATTAAACCCTAAGAGCATTGTTACGTTAAAAAAAATTAGGGTCTTGAGAGCATCAGCTCCAGCTCCAGCTCCTTCTGATAATGGTACCGTGTATCCACTGTTCATGTAATTTGTGGCGCTGTTAGATCCAATTTTCTCAAATGAGCACTCTTCTTGAGAATCACATATTAAATATAATAATTTTAAAAGAGAAATTTAAGATTTACAAAATTGGTTTTCATACAATCATCTAAAGTATCTATTTATTATATTAATACGAAAGTATTAAAAAAGCCATCACATTTGTCGATAGGGTCTAAAAACTACCATATTCATCCCAAAAATAAAAGCCCCAACTGTTGGATTTTATTAATATTTGACGATCTATATTAACTCAACTGCCAAGAGGGCCTAAAAAATTATCACATTAATCGGGAAAAAGCCCTTCATGGTTAGATTCTATGTATATCAACTCTATCACCGTCAACCTAGAAATTACCAGCTTGATCAGCGCATACTCAATCAAGAGCTAACAAGCACATCATATATACCAAATGTATCAACGAAAGTGTGTCCACTCCGACAGAGTAGTGCATCAACTTCGCCGGCCAATCCAGCGGTAGGGCAACAGTCTTCTGCATGGGTGCCGTCGGGCAACTGATCAGCCTGGCAAATGGCCATGATTCGACCATGAAGCCGTGGCTCAAGGGCCATGATTCGACCATGAAGCCGTGGCTCAAGGTTGCCACGACGGGTGTGATTTTCATGCTGTCGTTTTGTCTTGTCACCGTGCCCAAGCACACCCATAGATGTTTCATGTGTGCCTCCTCACCGACCATGGCTCACACGTTGTATCCTTGCGTCATGGGTCATGTTATCCTCTTCCTCGATCTGCTTCACATGTCCGCAGCTGCGATTGTCTCATGGTCATTCAAGGAAGACAGTTGACCAGTCTGCAGAAGCTGTAGAAGGCAGACCACAAACATGCGGGGGTGGCAATCGCGTCTAGATACTCTGTGTCCCACGCTTCAGGCTGCACAATTAAGTAAAGTTACTAATTAAAGTTATCCATTGAATTGTTTATGCATGTTGGATGTGATTTTTTCTTGCATGTTGGGTGTTACACAGTCTATTTACGGTTGGATAATTGGTGATAGGTAATTATCTTTCATTTCAAAACCCAATGTATTTTAGGCTTGGTTAATTAAGACTTTTCTAATTTTAATTGAGTTTATGGATTTCTTTTATGAAGACAGGCACGTATATTACCTTCCTTTGAGAAATTTTGCTTCGAACAAGAAACTTCTTCGAGCTCTTCACCGACTATCTATCGTCGCAATGAGATTTGAAACAAGTCACCACAGCCTAAAAATTACCATGTTAATCGATTAAAAAATCTATACCATTGAATTTTGTGAAGATTTAACCATCTATATTAATATAGGTTTTACATTGGTTAAAAAAAAGAAGCATCCATCAAGCCCAGGGCCAGATGCGGCGATCCTTGGTGGTGGTCATCGCCATGGAGGAGGTCCCCGGCAAGCTCCATGGCAGCCTCTCGGTCTCAGCAGTTGCGGCGCGGCTGTTGGGCTTCAACAAAGTGTGCTGGTGGTGCGGAAGGCGGCGTCCTTGTGCGGCGATGCAGGCGGCAGCTTGACACGGGGCTCCTTCTCCCCTCCGCTCGCTGCGGGTTCCGGCGCCGAGCTCGGGTGCGGTAGGCATTGCGGCGCGGGGTCGGGGTGCCCCTCCCCGTGGCGGCCCGGCGCCAGGCTCGTGCAGCGGCAACGCGGCGTGGGGGTGGCCTCGCGGGATGGGGTGGGATGGCATGGCAATGACATCTCTCCAGTGACGCGCTAGTTCTAGGCAAGGCAAGATGCGGCTGGCTGTGACACAGTGGTGGCTTCGGCAGTTGACATCAAGGTCGTTGCATGCTCGTCGCGGTGATTGCTCGTAGCGGACCTCGACGCCTTGCCCTGCTTAGCAGTTGCGAGTGTGGTGAGAGACTGTGTTGGAAGACGGCGCTTGCAGTAGCGACAAGTGTGGTAGCTTTGCTTTCAACGGACTGCGGCGGTTAGCCCTGCTTAGCGGTGGCTATTCTGGTGTAGGACATCATCGGAAGATGGCGCAGGTGGCATTGATGTTGGCGACCGTGCTTGGGTGATCTTCAGGTGGCTGCGTTTGGTGGTTTGAAGTTCCGATTGCAGATTGGCTGTGCGGTGTTCGTGGGGACAGGGCGACCTTGCTCTTCTTTCTGATGGCAATCCGAGAAACAGATCCTCATCCTAGAGGCAAGAGACGGATGTGGCGAGGCCCCGGTGAGAGTGTGGAATCCAGCGGCAGAAGCGGCAAGGTCCCTGCGTGTGGTGAGGCAACCTCATAGGAGCTTGGATCTGGTGTGTTTACTCCGTCGGTTTGGGTGCCAAGCTGCAGCGGCTCTGCGGTAGGAGGTCTTGTATGGCGGTGGTCTCTTGGTGTTGTGCGGTATGCGCCTCTTGTTTCGCTGGCAGTTTTTGAGATGCGGCGGGAGCTTCTTCATCTGTAGCATGGGACCTAAGGTTTGTTCGCAGCTTTCGGTGTGCAGCGGGATTGGTGGTGTTGGCGAAAGCCTTGCCTGTCCTCCGGGCTGACGATGACGACGTCTCCGGCGCCGTTTACTTCCTTGGAAGCATAGTTGTTCCACCCCTATTCCCTTTGTGCATCATGCTCTGGGGTGAAAACTCTGACCGTAGGGTCAAGTGGCGGCAGCACCTGTGGCGTTGTGCTTCTTATTAGAGGCGTCGGTATGGAAGCTCGCGTCTTGTCTAGGTTGGGTCCGTGTTTGTCTTGACAGTGAGTGTTGTGCCATGTTGAAGTCTCAATCCAACTTGCCAGTTGAGTTAAGTTGTGTGTGTTGAGTTTGGTGATGCCTTGTTTGTTTGTTGTTCAATCTGGGCTTTTTCTTCTATATTAATATAATCGGTAGCTCTTAGTTTAAAAAAAAGATTATATAGCTAGGTTTATATATTTTTGAATGACTAGCCAACATCCATACTTATTGTGTACTTTATGTAATTTAGAGGGCATATTATTTTGATCCAATGTAACATTATATAGAAAACTTTTTTATAATTATTATATGTTTACAAAACTTAATAGATTAACACATTAAAACATGTTCTCAAAATAATACACTGAAAGATAAAATTTAGAAAAATATATAATTAAGGATCATTAAAATAAAAATTAAAAAATAAATAAGGAGAGTCAAATAATATCAAAATTTATGAATAAAAGAAAACTTAATAGAAAAACTAGCTACCCGCGCTATTTGCGCGGGTGAAAAGGGATAAGTCTTTTCGACCCCTCGAAGTACAGCCTTAGTGAGGATTTCACCCTCCAACCGAAAAACCGAGAATTGAATATCCCTCAAGTTGTTTAAACCGGGCATTTACCACTCTGGAGTGGTTTTGATGGTTGTTTCATCCTACGTGATGGTGGGGCCCACCCGTCAAACGACATGTGTCACTGGCCCCGCGTGCCAGTGCCCACTGCTTCTTCCACCTCTTATCCCTTTCCGTGTGCAGCCGCCTCCTCCCTCACCATGCTCCAGCCGCTGCCTCCACCACGCTTCTCGCAATTCTCCTCCTCCCTCACCAGTCGCCGCCACCGCCGCAAGCCTCTCTTTTCTCTGTCTTCTTAAAGGATACGCGAGAGGAGGAGGTGGCCGGCGTTCACGGCAGCCAGAGTGGCCGGTCAGCAGCAGCGCCCCCTCCCCCCCGAGCGTGGTGGCGGCGCGGCGCATAGTGGCGGCCAGCGCGGCCCTGATTCCCGCCTACGTGTAGTCGGCATCCGCTCGCCTGCACGGCTGCGGCGTGGCCTGGTGACGCGGCTCGTGCATGGTCACAACGCTGCCGGTCCCGATGGCACGGCTCACGCAGCAACGGGCGGCTGGCGGCCTTCGTGGCAGCGGCGGCAGCCGACGCGTCTGCACCCGCTCGCTCCCTATGGCAGTGACGGCATCCAGTGTGTACGCATGCGCACCTCCATGACTGTTGGGGCGGCCGACACGCTTGCCTGGACCAGCCGTAGAGGCGCTCGCGCCCTTGGCCGGTTGGCTTGGAGATGCCACGGCGTATCCGCCAGCGCGTACGCCTACGAGGCGGCGGTGGGGATCATCGCGGCCCGGCACGGGGCCACTAAACAGCGGCATCCGGCGTGCCCAGTTTATGCCCGCACGACAGTGGCGCCCGGCGGCACGAGGCGATGGATGAGAAACATGGAGGGTGGAAAGAAGCAGTGGGCACTGACACGCGGGGCCCAGTGACACATATCGACTGACAGGTGGGCCCACCGCCACATAGGATGAAATAACCATCAAAACCACTTCGGGGAGGTAAAATGCCCGGTTTGAACACTTGAGAGATGTAAAATTCCCGTTTTTTCGTCTGGAGGGTGAATTCCACGCTAGGGCTATACTTTGAGGGGGTCGAAAGTACTTCTTCCTCACGCCGCTGGAATTCCCGCAAGTGTAAAGGCCGAAGTAACCTCCGATTCTGTGCCCAGCCAGCCCGCCACAAATGGCGGCCCACAGCCCAACTCAAGTTGGAGAAAATCATATGTCCCTGCGATTACTGAATGTGCTGTGTCCATCGGCAGCTGTGACTGTGAGCTTCCCTGCTCAAAATGTACACGCTACTCATACTGTACTGTTGCATTACTACTGTATGGAGGAGTCCAAATACTCCTAGAACCAAAATACGAGAATGTGGTATGCAAGGCGAACAATGCAGCACCAAATGGCAGCACGTCTGCATGCATACACATCCAATATTATTCAGATCAGCTGCAATTGCAAGGCACGGGATATTCAGAGTACGTAGCACCGAGTCTTGGTAGCTGATACAAAACGTGTCAGTGAAGTTCCTCCACGAGACACCGACCAACACGACGTTCGCTGGGCAATGAAGAGCGAGCAGCCCCAGCGCGCGCCATGGCTACCGCGACGTACGGTTCCATGGCGGTGCTGCAGCGGCTTTACGCGTCGGCGATGGCCGCGGCGGCGCTCTGGAGCGCGGCTGGCGGATGGCGTTCGTGTGGGCGGCCGTGCCCGTGGCGCCGCCGCTCGGGGAGGGGTTCCAGGAGGCGACTCGTGGCGCGAGGCAGCGAGCTGAAGGAACTGGCGCGGGAGCTGCGCAAGCTCTGTCAACTTTAGCTACAATCACACGGATGTCTATGAACCCATCTGTCTAAGCTCACTGAAGCCATACATACTCAAGCCTCAGCTCTCTCCCCCCTTCTTTGAACAACTTTTTGTACCACTAATACTACCTATCATTTTTCGAATATTTGTCGTCTGGTGCTTCTTTTTTTTTTAAACAAAGAAGCGTCAAATTAAAAAGAACGACCGAGGGAGCAACTTGTAAGGACATATTATGTTCAAATAAATGATCGCGCAGGCGTAAAACGACTTGATTCTAAAACTCTAGTCATCTTAATAGAATTGAGACATTGTAGAATCTGTAGTCTGTAGCACCAAGCCACCAATGCCCCATCAGTAGTTCATTAGTATAGCAGCCTAGCAGCAGGCAGCGGCAGACGGACCAGATCCAGGCCAAATGGCCAATGTCCTGTCAGAAACCCGAGACATATTCTAATCTCATCTCTCCAAACACAAAGAGACGGAGCTATCTCTATAACCCCAATCTGTTTCTGTATCATAGATAAAGAGAGACTCCAACCAATACCATTCATTCTTCACATCATTCAAGCGCAAAAACGACGTGGCCCGAATGTATCCCAATGCAAAGAAGCAAGCAACCAACATGGCGTATCTCTATGCTGCAGATCAGCATGCATTATATGTTGGGCTCCGGCCTTAATTTCATGCCCGGGACCGGCAGAGCAATACCGCCTGGATCCATTCTTCCCCCAACACTTTTATCATCACAATAAATGGAAGTACTCGATGCACCTGGACTGACCCACCGGCAGCAATGTCCTCGGCAGCTGAGCACCACCGGTGCCGCCGGACGAATAATGGCTCGCCGCCGCCTGCGCAGCAGACTCACCACCAGCCTCCACCTTCGCAGGACCATTGCTCATAATCGGAGACGGCACGACACCGGTCGTCCACTGGAACTGGCGTGCATGCGTAGTGTTCCTGTCAGGCTGTTGTCTGGCGCTGTAAGACTGCAGGATCGGTGCTGATGATGACCGCGGTGATGCTAGGAACGACGAGGGCCGTTCGCCGGAGGCGTGCGGGCTGAAACAGATCGACACCGCCTTCTTTGAAGACGATAAGCGCAGCGCGGTGTCTGAGTCTCTAGGTCTGCTGCTGCTCCCTATGGAGCTTGAGCTGGTGCTGCAGGTGTGATGGTTGAAGTAGGTCACGGAGAACAGCGGCGGGTCGCTCGTGTCCTTCTGTTGGACCTGCTTTGTGGCAGGGCACTTCATGTCGTTCTTGAAGGTGCATCTGTAGTAGAACCTGGAAATAGGATCGGAGGACACAGCGTGTACTGAAGATTTCAGTCCAAAGTAAAACGGAAGAGAAGAACGAATGATGTGCCAGAATTTTAAATGCCATGCAAACTATGCAAGTAGCTTATAAGTAACTGAGAAGTCCACAGTAGTCGTACTACTATTTAAGAGCAAGCACATTGGTTCAGGATAATCCTAATCACTATATATAGTATGATTTACTCTTTACCATGCATCCAAAATCCTCAACGCCACAATTTTACATTTTAAGATCCTCGTCTGCCTGTACTCCACTAATAATAATACACTGTAATTAACAAGAAGACACTACAAAAGTGGCACGAGGGCTGGGACTTTGTGTTGCGCTGCTTAGTATCTTTTTCAGATTTTCACTATTTTCCTGTCAGATGTTTGGAACATATATAATTAGCCCACCGACAGATAGTGAGTAAAGCACACGGCCCTAATAAAGTTAAGTTCCTCTCAGACAGTAGAATGCTAACATCTTTTAACGATTTCTTTAAACCTTTAGCGTACCAACTTGTCTTATTCTTCTTAACAGTTCCGGAGCTGGGAGCTGGCCTTTGAATAAATAAGATCATGTGTCAAAAGATCTTCCCTTTACCTCAGTAAGTGGGTAAGTATTTGGAAAATGAAGAACAATCATGTCCACTGCAATAAGCATCCAGTCTACCTAAATTAGGTGAACAGCTTCTACAAACACTCTTCAGACATCTTCATCTACTGCATCCACTGCCTACTTTAGAAAAAAGTAAACATTACCTCCCCACATATTTGAACATGGTCCTGATGGGCTAACTATATATTTGGGGTCTCTGCACTGCATCCCAATCGGTCTCTAAGAAAGTAAAAAAAAAAAAAAGGTGTTGCCAGAGACTGTCGGCATGCATACTAGTAGCTGAAAAACTTGAATTTGACGGCAAGTGCACTAAACAAAAGAGGCAACTTTCAGTCTGCTAGTGAAGTAGTATTAAAGTCCAAACGAGTTGCAAATGGCAGGTGATAAAGGTGGCCAAATTGCGAACCGTATATTCATATTCATATAGGAAGTCTGATGAAGCAACACTTGACAAGTCTTTTGTTTGTCTAGTTGAGTTGTCAGTTACGAAAGCCATTTCCACTCCCAATGTTCTTTAATTTCCCTATAGTTACGCCCTAAAACCAATTTTCTAATTGCGACAAGCATTTGTTTTATCCCAATCAATCAAGGATACGCTGACACCTGTCGACCGGCAGTTCTGCCGCGGAGTGACTAGTAGACAATCTGTTGTGATTAGGTTGCCGAGGTAATATTGATAGATGAATAGTAGATAGATCTGTGACTCGTCCTCTCTCAGGAGGCTCTGAGTTGCACTCTTGATCTATTTTCTGCTTAACCTAAACTAATACGATGGTCCTTTTTCTATAAGGACAGACTTGACCTCTAAGCAAAATAGACTTGACCCCTAAGAAATATCTAACCGAATCTATCTTATCTCTTCCCTAATCTTATCCAATCCAATCTATCTAATCTAATGTATCTGCGGTATTGTTCATGCGTGAACAGTACCCGCCCAGTACTATTGCCATAACACTTCTCCACCCCTTCAAGACAGCTCGTCCTCGAGCTGGATCATGCTCAATGCTGAAGCCCGAGACGCTGACTGAGTACACTAGCCAACGCCACTATGTATTCTCTGTTCGTCGGCCATCTCCATGTCCGCATCTTCGACCTCCATCAAGGATCCCTTTCATGGAGCACTGCTGCATGTGCTCACGGGAGAATTTCTCAGGGCAGTTGAAGCAGAGCCCGTTGGTGCGCCGTTCAGCCATCTCTGCTGAAGAGAGACGCTAGACACGCCCCCCCATTGGGCTTCACCGGTGCTCCAGGCGTGATGGCTGCTCCGGAGATGGGCTGAATGGGCGTCTCGGACGATGCAGCAGCAGGGGAAGCGCTCGCAGCGCGAGCAGCGCCACCAAAGGTGTTGTACCGTGTGCTGTGGGCTGTTCATCCTCCTTCAGGGCCAGGCGATGTTCAAATGCTCACGCCAGGGCCATGGCATCCTCCAAGGTGGCTGGTGTGGTGGAACCGCCGATTTAATTTGAACTAAGCACACCTATCACCACCTGACTCGCAGTGCACTTAGACCGAATCAAACCCGGTCGTCCGTCGAGTTGGGCACTCGATGTAACCATCGCCCAAGGATACCGACATCATACACATTCTGTCCTAGATGGAGCCACAATAGTTACATCATCACAGTCAGTTATGAGTAGAAAATAAGTTAAAGTACTTGCAAACCAAATAGAGGTATTTAAATACATGTTCAAATCGAAAGCGGAAACGTTGTTCAAAATAATTCTCGCAGCGGATACATAATACTTAATGAAGTAGTCTTCATGCAATGATGATCGAGTTGAGCAGCACCGAGCCCACTGGTACTCCTCTCCTCCAAGCAATTTTCCAAAAGTTATCAATAACTGCGCTCAAAATGTGGGGGGCAAACCCTGAGTACTAATTACTCTGTAGGACTTAATGGAATGGCTTACGGCTGACGCAAAGCTTGCAACTAATAGTTGATCCTTAGCCATTCTTTTTATAGCAATTAAAAGTTAATATGTAGTTATCATCATCATAAAAAAATGTACATCATCATAATATAACTTGCAGGAATGTAAACATACTAAGTATACGCTTGTGGTATTAAAAACAAACCATGTATAAGCATAGATACATTTAGATTGTTACTACGTTGCCCGTGTGTGACATTGGCATTCTCACACTTGGGTGAGCATCACCGATTCAAATAGATTTTAATTCCCGGAAATAACTATCATGCCAGGGGTATATGCTTACTAGCCATCACGTTCTCACATATCTCCCCCATCTCCACTCATCCCATCCAAGTTCGATTCAATCCTGCCATTCCCCCAAGTTTTGCCCCCTCATGAGCGATACCACGGCGTACCGGGTCAGCCCTCCCTCGAGTACAAGCTCCCCCAGGCCTAACTCCCTCCAACAAGAATGGTAGGAACCTGTCTCTGTTCTTCGGATGGCACAAGTGCTAATGCGGATGTCTAAACATCACTCAATATCATATTTGCTGGGAATTCTTGGTCCTACCTACCTTTGCTTATGTTTCATAAAACCAATAAACTAAACTACGTTAGTTTGCCGGGTTGTGGGGCTTTGCCCCAGGCAACCCCTTGATCACTTGGACAACTCCTCTTTCCAAATAACACTTCAGGGGCCTCCAAGTGGTATTTGGGTCTTAGTTGGTCTTTTAGGCATCGTTGCTTTAAGTAGTCCCACGCACTTGCTTCTTGCTATATGAATAGTTTGCATGATGCTATAGGTGAGATGCATGAACGTCAAGTACACGTTTGAACAATCATTTCATATATAGGCAGAAAGGTGATTGATAAATCAATTAAACCAAAGTACCTTTGTGAATAAGGAGCAAACGTTCACTCATACAATCAGTTGTTCGTAGAGCAACACATAGACCCATCATATGTTCAAGTATCACTTTAATTTGCCCTTTATGCAAGCAAAGCATCAGACAAGCATATATTAATATTTGGAAAAGGCGGCTAGTTTAAAACATCACTCCTAGCACTAATTGCTTAGCTGTTTAATATGGAACTAAAATGTTTATGTCGAAGGTGTGTGCTTCATGGTGAAACTACCAATGAACTATGACTAGTAGAGCACACAAGAAATCACGAGTTCGCATCCAATCACACGTTAGCACTCCCAATTCATACCCTTCATTTTTAATCCTATTTAAGCAAGCGTTTACATTTTCCCTATATATCAACAATAAAAAACACATGACAACTACTTACAATCATATTTATGTGGCATCACATCTACCTAAACTTTGGTGGAGCTTTTGGAGTGAATTAAGTAACACTTCTCTATTTACGGTTTAAATCCCTATAGAAGTTGCCATTTTCAAATCACCTAGTAAACAACAACTAACACAAATGAAATTTTATTTCTTGACTATACTGGACTAAATGTGTACAACATAATTACTAGGGATTTATTTGAGCTCATATCATAAAGCATGTATTTTATTATTCAATAATTATCTAAAAGTGGACCCTAGGGGTAGATCTGTCATTTGCAGGAGATGTTCATAGCAACCAAAAATATATGTGGTCATAAAAGACATAAAGAGACCACAGCCCAAGTTTCATATTTTTAGGAGCTCATTCACCTCACTTTAACTATTAATTAATAAAACAAGGCATGCACAAAAATCAGGGGTAAAACAGTCATGTTACCATACAAGGCCTAGTTCACTGCATAGATATCACTTTTATCTTTCTAATAAAACTAATTTCACATTTTTATCATTTTTCTGTGATTTGTTATGAAATTTCAAAGTTCTTAGTTTAAAGAAATGCATTAAATCGAAAGTCCTAAATGACCAGGGACCTTAACACGATTAATCAAGGACTCCAGGGGTCTGCATGCAAGACTTCCATGACTCAGTACATAGTGACTCGATTGGGAATGAAATAAAGCAAAACACAAGGGGTTTTCTGCAAAACTCCCTTTCTTCTACCTTTCTCTTCTTCTCCCTTTGGACCGACGCGCAAGGAGGGGAAACCGCGGGTTGCGCGGCGGCGTTGAGGCTGGGATGGCCATCGCGGTGGTCTGGGAACGTGTTCTGGGCTTCGGGAATCACTCTTCCCTAGATCTCGTCGTGCGAGGAGGATGGATCGAGCGGGGAACTCGCACTAGACTGACAGTGGCGACGGCGTGACGAACTCGCACCGATGACCTTGATCCCATGATACCGGCAAGGGAGGGGGGCTCGGCCAGGTGCGCGAGCCACGCGGGGAGGTAGAGCATCTGTTGAAGGGGTCGTGGAGGCGTGGAGATGCCCTGGTGGTGGTTCTCCGCGGAGAGCTCAACGTCGGGGTGTTCCTAGCGTCGCGGTGCTCCGTGGACACGAGGACACGGACCCGGGAAACTCGAACAATGAGGGGAATGATTGGAGGGCGTCGTGGCGAACGTGGTGCTTACGCTAGGAGGGCATAGGTGGTTTTCCAATACCGGGGGTGAACGGTGGTTTCCCGATCGGCTAGATCCGAGGGCTGACGCGTGGGTCCCACTCGTCAAAGACATAGAAACAAGAAAATAAAAAGGGAAATGATAAACTTAGTTTGACTGGTTAGACCCCTTTTTGAAGTTCATAATTTTAAGGGACTTAATGGCCGATTTAGAAGGAACCCAAAATACAAAAGTTGTTCTACTCTTAAATCTCTACACTTTTGCCAAAAGTCATGGTACCAGGTTTTATTCACATTTTGTGAGTTTGAATGAATTCAAATCAGGAGGTCTAGTTTGACCAACAAATCCTTAGACATTTAAAATTCTGTTAAATTTATTTGGAGGCATTTCTAGGAAAAGGGAACTATACCAATGTTGTTTAGAATTTTATGATCTACAACTTTCATATATAATATTTTGCATGATAAGCACTTTTGTTTCACAAAAAATTGAATCTACCATTCAGATCAAGTTTAGGCAAATTTCACATGCTGACAGAAATGGACCCAAAACCCTATCCAAACCTCTCTGCATGTCACAAATTCAAATACCAAAGTTATTCATCATTAAGTCCTCTACAAGTTTGGTATAGAAACTTAGGTCTAGATCACAGTAGGATTTCAACTACAAGCACAAATGTATTCCAAGATTTGGCAAAACTGCAGTTTCAATTTATGTGGAGTATTTCTTGTTTCCAACTTTTGAACTACCAAACGAAGTCCAATTGATTCAAAGCCAGATGCATTTGAAAGGTAATAAATCTAATTTCATTTCATACAAAGGGATATTTTAAAGTTGTATAGTCAAATCAAAATTAATTTCCGAATGAAATTTGGGAAAGAGTGTCACTCCTAGACTTAGCAAAATTTTCTGAGTGTAGGCTAACCTGGTTTGTTTTGAACTTTTGGGCCCCTTAACATCTGATTTTGAAAATAGTCAAAATAGCATATTTGAAGGCAACCTCTTGAACTAAAACTTTTGTATTTGATGTCTTGCATGAAAAAGGTATAAACGTTTAACTACTCAACCAAACAACGCAAAGTTTTGCATATTCAACTTGAAATTTTTGACTTGATGGTTTATTGGCCTAGTTATTGTTCTTCTCAAAGCTTGTTTAAGTCCAAATCCATGATTATCATTAATCTAATCGTGTGTCAAGGCTTTTGAGATGCCAGGGGCATCACAGCTGGTGCTTGCATCTCCACATCTGTCTGCATAAGATTACAGAGACCAGCAGAGAACAGGTCGATCTAATGCTTCTCGGAGACATCCTCAAAGCGTGCGAGAAGCTTTAGGAACTGATCCTGGTACGCTTCCACCGTCCCTGTGCGTCGCAGCGCCGCAAGCTCGCCGAAGGGGTTTCTACGCACCGGCGGCCCAAAGCGTTTGTTCACCGCCTCCACGAATTGTTGCCAGGACGGTGCAGGCTTGTTCTGATCCAGCAAGTTCTTCTCAAAGCGGTAGTACCATTGTCCTGCGGTGCCCTCCATGTAGAACGAGGCGACCCAGACCTTCTGGTCATCAGGTGTGCCTTGGGACCGAAAGAACTGGTCGCATTTGTGCAGCCAGCCTAATGGATCCTCTGAGCCATCGTAGCGAGGGAATCGCAACTTGTGGGTGACGGATGGCGGCGGCGGCGGCGCAGAGGAGTCTACCGGTTTCTTGTCGTTGAATTTGCCTTGCATCTCGAGCTGCTGCGTTTGCACCGCATTGACGGAGACCGTCAGCCTGCTGTGGTCGAGGCGCAAGGTTTTCACCTCATTGTCCAGGGTGGTCAACTTGGTGGTCATCTCTGTCATCTTGTTGATGAGCTTGCCGATGGCATCATCGAACTTCTGGGCGGTGACCATCTGAGCGTCGACCATGGTGGCTGGTAGGGCAGGGAAGGGTGGTGAGCGGCGGCGTGGGGTAGGGAAGCGACGGCTAGGGTTTCTGGGCACGGTACAGTTCACGTGAACAGTACCCGCGTGTGAACAGTAGATGGGGAAAAATGGTGGGGAGGCAGGGGATTTGTGGCGCAGGGAACGGGGAGAAAAAATTGGCTCTGAATACCAAGATGTTATGGCTAGATTGGCGAGGTAGTATTGATAGGTGAATAGCAGATAGATCTGTGACTCGCCCTCTCCCAGGAGGCTCTGAGCTGCACTCTTGGTCTATTTTCTGCTTAACCTAAACTTGATACAATGATCCTTCTTTTACAGAGGACAGACTTGACCCCTAAGCAAAACAGATTTAACCTATAGAAAATATCTAACCGAATCTATCTTATCTCTTCCCTAATCTTATCCAATCTAATCTATCTGCGGTACCCGCGTGAACAGTACTATTGCCATAGCACAATCACACACTTTGATATGTCCGCTCCCCCTGATATGATATTCAGACGTTAGGCGCCCTAGGGTGCAGCGTGATTTGGTGTGGGAAAAAAAAGCATTTGGCCCACAAACTGAACATACATAGACTATATATTGACCAACAAAAGCAAGAGCTTTTGTTTCCTTTTGTGGTCGACTAGCAACATTAGATTTTTTTTTGTTAGATTTGTGAAAAATCGAGCTAATTAGAGGAACATGTGTCTGCTACCTGCTCAGATCAGATTTGCTCTCTGATTCACTTAGACTGGTGACCCCATGGTATTCGGAACACCAACGTTAGCCGAATACCTTGGGAATTACAATTTCCTCAAGCTATAGCTAGCAGTATAGCACTAGATCTTACAAGATGAAGGGGGAATGGACAGTTTAGAATAAGCACATGAGCATCAAGAGGTAAACGACCCATACTGAACCGGCCAAGATTTGTGCCTGCGAAACTACCGTAACACGCTTCATTTCAGAAGAAGATTACAGAACTATAGATGGGAAGCACATATATATAGTTCATCTTTGTTTATACCAGTGGAAGTCAGGATAACATAATAAAGAAACACTGAAAATCAGGAAGGGCAAATAAAAGGAAACTTGTTCCTAAATTCAGAAGAGTTCAGGTAAACACCCTCACCCCACTCCACCCAGCAACAGGCCCTACATACACATTCTCTGCAGATCTAGTAATCACTGAATTTACCATTTGCGATAGCTGTATGTATCATTCACTCTTGCAGACAAAGGGGATGCATGCATGCACCTTTTTTTTTTTAAAAAAAAGGAGTTGGAGTTGAACAAGGCAGGAGGGATCAGACCTAAGCACCTTGGGAAGTTGGAGTTGGAGAGCTTCTTCTCGCCATACTTCCTCCACTGGTGCCCGTCGTCGTACGGCGCGTACGTGTCCGACGTCCAGGAGCGCTCATCTTTCCTGGCGATGATTTTTTTTTTGTTCACAGAACAGAAATTGACACCAAACTGAAACCCACGCAAATTCCGCAGCAGGAGGGCAATCAAGCAAGCGAATAATCGAGGAAGCAGGTACGTACCTGATTCTCTGCTGGGTTCTGGATCCCATGTCGCAGGGGTACGGAGGAACAGAGTCGCTGAACCGATGAAGAGGGAGGGAGGGAGGAGGAGGCGTTTCTTGGGGTGGGAGCAGGACAGTCTCGCCGTCGCCGGCGGCCTGCGCTCGGGGGGTGCCTCGGCTCTGTCTGACCACTTCCATCCATTTATACCGTTAAACAACGACGACGGCGCAGGACAGGAGCATTCTACAACGCCCGTGAAAAGCCCGAGTCCCTGCAGCGTCCACCTGGCCCCTCCTCCCACGAGCCGACGCGTCCACAGCGGGCCCCGCATGTGCCGCGGCTCCTCCGGCCCAGAGCCGTGGCCGGGTTTCCTTCCTTCCTCTCCCCGCCTCGCCTGCGCGGCAGCGCCGTACGGCGGCTGTCGCCTCCGCCCTCGCCTAGGCTTGTCGTCTCCCTCGCCCTCGCCCTCGCCAGTGCTGCGTGCCCTGCGCCGCGCCCGCCTTCGTCGTCGCGGGGAGGAGACGTGGGGAACCTTCCATCGTCGCCCCCGGAACTGCCCCGCCACTGCCTTCCCGCGGCCCTGCACCTCCTCGCCCCCGGCGCCGCGCCGCCCGCAGCCTCTTCCCAGGGCTGCGCCACTGCCGTCTCCCCGCGGCCACCCTCTCACCACCGGCGTCGCGCCGCCCGCGCTGCGTCGCCCAGGGGTCCCGGCACGGAGCTGTGGCGGGCCTTCCTTCCTTCCCCCCCCCCCACGAATCCTGGAGCCGCGCCCGCCTACCCGCGCCGTGTGCCCGCCGTCGCCTCGCGTCCCTCCGCCTGCCCCGTCAAAGACCCGCCGTCCGCTGGAGCGCGCGGGCGATGCGAGTGGAGCAACGGTGACGGCGATGGAGGTCGCGCTCGGAGAACCCATAGGATTGCATTGGGGGCCTTGCACCGGGGCCGCTTGTCGGTACCCAGCTAACAGGGTACCCGCTTACACTAGACAAAGATCACCAAAGAGGGTAAGTGCTGCAGTACAAAGAGGGCCTAAGACCGCGTACGGGTGGGCCCGGCCTACTCCTTATAAAAGCTGGGCCGCGCACCCGGCCCTCAGGGGAGGCCCCGGACCTCCTTCAGCGAGGTCTGAGCCTCCCCCGACCACGCGAGGAGTCCCTCAGGGGAAGGTGAGGTCCGGACCTCTCGGAGGTCCGGGGCCCGTGCCTTCGGTGGTCCAAGGCCGCCACGTGCCCACAGGGCATGGGGAGGTCCGGAGCCAGCGCCCTCGGAGATCCGGGGCCGCCGCGTGCCCACAGGGCACAGGAAGGTCTCGCGCTGCCACGTGCCCACAGGGCGCGTGGCGGGGTTTTCAGGCAGGCGCCTCGCCCACCTACCGCATTTATTGCGGGCAAGTGGGCGTGCCCATTCCCGCTGACACCGCCGCTGTCAGACGGGCGTGCCCCCGTTGCCCGCCGACGCCGCCGCTGTCAGGCGGGCGTGCGCCCGTAGCACGCTGACGCCGCCGCAGTCAGGCGGGCGTGCGCCCGTAGCACGCTGACCCCGCCGCTGTCAGACGGGCGTGCCCCCATCGCCGCTGGCAGTCGACGGCGGCGAAGCAAAGGGGCGCGCCTTACCAAGGCGCGACGGCGATAGCAGGGCACTACAGTTGATTTCCCCGGCTACGCTGGGGTCTATATTGAGTAAACAAGTACGATGTACTCATCATGAGCCGCGCCACGCGCGGCGACCGCGCTCAGCCTAATACTAGGTAGCGGCGCTACAACGCTACTGCGAGCGCCCCGTCCTGTCACGCCAGCACGTCGCCTGCCCCTCGCCCTCTGAGGCCTCTCATCGGGTTTAGCAGCCGATGGGACAGGACGGCGTAAGGCAGGACGGCGTGGCGCCGTATCCGGATGGCAGGACAACATGGCGGATCTCCCAGGCCATACCAGGTCACGTTAGTGGTACAGGCGCAAAGCATGGGAGCATTGGACATCAAGCACAGGATAGAACTGTAGCATAGAGGAAATGGGCCGGGACCACCTGTCGGGGCCCGGCCACCATGTACATGCCCCCCTTGGGCTATAAAAGGGGAGGCATACGCAACATAGACCGACAGACTCAACCCACAGGCTCAGAGGCTCCTCTGAAAACCTACAAAGCACAAACACACAATCTTCACTGTCTTCTCCTACAGACAGGAATACAAGAACACACCCACAGTGGACGTAGGGTATTACGCTCCGGTGGCCCGAACCACTCTAAACCCTCTCGTCACCATCGTGCCACCATCGACCCAGCTAACAACGATCGCTCCCCCTAACTACTCTTAGTACTTAGGATCTCGGCCGGGTGTGTTCCGCCACCCGACCAAGAGCACGCCCGCTCCGACATTTGGCGCGCCAGGTAGGGGGAAGGCATCAGTTAGCATCATCCCTCATGGCATGATGGTTCGCATCTGCGACATTCAAGAGGATGCAGCCGCATCAGAGGAGGTGGCCTCGACTGGGTCGCAGGCCTCCCCCCACCATTTTGAGGGCGCGGTGCGGACGCCGCGGGTCCCTCGACGCCCCACGGGGGGCGCCGCTGCTGCAAACACTGCAGTAGCAAGCGCTGTAGCGGCAAACGCCGCCACGGCGAACCCCACTGCTGCCAGCGGTCCGCTCGCCGCAGCCAGGGAGCTGCTCCGTAACCCTCCGGGGCCGACAGCCTCTCCTAGCGCCCTGGCGCAGTGGCGGAGCGATGTGGATCGCCTGATCCACCTAGCTGAGGTCACCCCTGGCCCAGTTAGGACTAGATCGCGACCCCCTCCCAGCAGCGGGGGGAGGTCGAACCGCCGCAGGCAACACGATGCGGCAACATCCGCGCGCTCCCCCTCAGTGAGGAGCGCGCAGACGGAAGACCTGTGAGCTGAGCTCAACCGCCGGCGAGCGGGCACCCCCACCACCGTGGAGCAACCACGGGTGCAGCCATACGCCGCCAAGGGCAAGAACCTTGACGCTGCGTTCGCCGCTGCCGCACCTAAGCCCCCGGCTTACGTGCAACCCCTGGTTGGCGTACAAGCACCACCGGGGATCGTATCGGCCGGAGTTGGCTGCGCCGCGCTCGTGGACAGTCTCCGCTCCACACGCTGGCCGCAGAAGTTCCGGCCGCACCTGCCGGAAAAATACGACGGGAATACCAACCCGTCAGAATTCCTGCAGGTGTACGTCACCGCTATCACAGCGGCTGGCGGAGACGACGCCGTTATGGCGTCATACTTCCATGTCGCCTTGTCTGGGCCGACCCGGACATGGCTCATGAACCTCTCCCCCGGGTCAATCCGATCCTGGGAGGAGCTCTGCACTCTGTTCCTAGCGAACTTCGCGAGTGCATGCCAGCAGTACGGTGTGGAGGCCCACCTCCATGCAGTACGTCAGGAGCCCGGGGAATCCCTCCGAGCGTTCATCGCTCACTTCGCCAAGGTGCGGGGGACAATACCTCGCATCTCCGATGCATCCATCATCACAGCCTTCCGGTAAGGCGTCCGTGATGAGAAGATGCTGGAGAAGCTGGCGACCCGCCAAGTACAGGACGTCGCCACCCTGTACGCGCTGGCGGACAAATGCGCTAGGGCCGCAGAGGGGCGTGCATGGCACTCCCCACAGCAGGACAGGACTGCCCGGCTAGGCGCCTCTGCCGGTGCTGCCCGAGAGGGCAGCAAGAAAAAGAAGAAGGGCCGACGCCCTGAGAGGTTCCTAGAAGGGGCCCCTGTCGCCGCGGCAGCACCTGGGGGCCGCGACGCCGGCGGCAAGCGCCCGAGGCAACAGGCGCGGAACAGTGGCGGCTCATGCCCTGTTCACCCCAACAGCGGTCACAACGCCGCCGACTGTCGCAAGATACAGAAGCTCGTGCAGCGGCGTCTCAGTGAGCGCCGCGAGCGTCCAGCCAAGGACGACTCACCCCCACGCCAGCGCCCTCGCAAGGGGAAGGCTACCAGCGACGGCAGGCCCACCGCTGGAGGCAAGGAGATGGGTTACCAGCCCCCGGAGCGGGAGCTCAAGAGCGTCTACGCTCTAGGCCACTCCAGCTCCGAATCCAGCGACAATGAGCGTCGCAAGAGGATGTACGTCATGTACGGCGGAAGCTGGGAGGTCTCCTCCCGGCGGGATGTGAAGGCCCTCCGCCGAGAAGTCCTCTCGGTGAGGCCGAGCGTCCCAGGGGTGGCTCCACACCACAAGTGGAGAGACACCACCATCTCCTTCGGGCCGGCCGACTGCCCGGAGAACATGGCTGGGGCTGGCGTGCTGCCGATCATCACGTCGCCAGTGGTCACCAACATACGGCTCCACCACGTGTTGATCGACGGCGGAGCCGCCCTCAACATCATCAGCCACGCAGCCTTCAAACAGTTGCAGATTCCGGAGTCGCGCCTGGCTCCGACACGCCCATTCTCCGGCGGGGGTCCAGTGCCGATCTACCCGAAAGGGAAGATCGACCTACTGGTCACCTTCGGGACCCCGGAGAAATTCCGCACAGAGAACGTCCAGTTCGATGTCGCGGAAGTCAACCTGCCGTTCAACGCCATCATTGGCAGACCGGCACTTTACCGCTTCATGGCCATTGCCCATTACGGGTACTTGGTCGTGAAGATGCCGTCCCCAGCAGGAGTTCTCACCGTGCCGAGAGACCGCCACGCAGCCGTCGCCACGGTAGAGAAGCTCCATGCTCTCGCTACTGACGCAGCGAACCCTGCGGGGGACAACCCCTCGACCTCTCGGGCCAAGGTTCCTGTTAAGGAACCGAAGGTGCCCAAGGTACGCCCTTCCGACCTAGAGGACGTGCCAGTCAAGACCGTCCAGATCGGGGCGGAAGCCTCCCAGACCACCCGCATCGCAGGGAATCTGGGAGAGAAATAGGAAGACGCGCTCATTGCTTTCCTCCGGGCAAATGTTGACGTGTTCGCCTGGGAACCGTCGCAGATGCCTGGGATCCCTAGGGAAGTGATTGAGCACCGTCTGAAGATCAGCTCGGACGCCAAGCCGGTGCGGCAAAAGCCACGGAGGCAGTCCGTGGAGCGCCAGGACTTCATCCGTCAGGAGGTCCGGAAGCTCCTGGACGCGGGCTTCATCGAGGAGGTCCATCACCCCGAGTGGCTGGCCAACCCAGTGGTCGTCCCCAAGGCGAACGGGAAGCTTCGGATGTGTATCGACTACACCAGCCTCAACAAAGTATGTCCTCCAGACCCTTATCCCCTCCCACGCATAGACCAGATAGTAGATTCCACCTCCGGGTGCGAACTTTTATCTTTTTTGGATGCATACTCTGGGTTTCATCAGATCCAGATGGATGAGGAGGATAAGAGGCATACAGCCTTCGTAACAGTAGATGGTTTGTATTGTTACGTTGTAATGCCATATAGTCTGAGGAATGCTTTACCTACGTTTCTGCGTGCCATGAACTTCACGTTCCATGACCTGATCAGAAACATAGTAGAGGTCTATGTCGATGACATTGTTGTCAAGACCAGGGTAGGGTCGACCTTGATGGAAGACCTGGCCCTTGTTTTCGACAGGTTGCGCACAACGCGCATGAAGCTGAACCCCGAGAAATGCGTCTTTGGCGTCTCGGCTGGTAAGCTGTTAGGTTTCCTAGTGTCGCATCGCGGCATTGAGGCAAACCCAACCAAGATCAGGGCGATCGAGGCTATGTGGCCGCCGGCCTGCATCAAGGACCTCCAGAAACTCACTGGGTCCTTAGCAGCCCTCAGCCGGTTTATCTCAAAGCTAGCTAAGAGAGCCCTGCCCTTCTTCAAGCTTTTGAGGAAGTCCGGACCATTCATATGGACCGAAGAGGCTGAACAAGCCTTCCAGGAGTTGAAGCAGCATCTCACTACTCTGCCCGTTTTAGTGGCGCCAGAGTCTGGTGAGACCCTGTTTCTCTACCTCGCGGCGACATCCGAGGTAGTAAGCATGGTCTTGGTCGCCGAGCGACCAGCCCATTCCCACGAGGGAGACACCGGGGTCCCCCAAGTGGAAGGTGGTGGTCCGCCCACCACAGGAGCTGCAGCCGGCCCCGATACCGGAGGTCCGATTGGCATACTGCCCTGCCAAGGCGGTGAGCCACCAGAAACAGGAGGGCAAGCCGCCCAGGGGGCCAGCCTGGCAGAGGTAGGTGGCCTCGGACCTACCACTAAGGTCCGGACCACCCAGAAGCCAGTATATTACGTCAGTGAGGTCCTCCACGGGGCAAAAGCCAGATATCTGGAAGCCCACAAGTTCGCCTACGCGTTACTTATTGCTTCCAGGAAGTTGCGCCATTATTTCCAGGCGCATAGGGTTGTCGTGGTGACCTCTTACCCGTTAAGAGCGATCTTGCGCAATTCCAACGCCACTGGGAATATTGCCAAATGGGCCACAGAGCTGGCAGAGTTCCAACTCGACTTCCAGCCCCGCAGCGCTACCAAGAGCCAGGTCTTGGCCGACTTCATCGCAGAGTGGACTCCCACCGCCACGGAATCTGGAGGTCCGCAAGCCGAGACGGAACCTTCACGGCCAGACAGGACCGTCCGGGTTTTCACCGAGCCGCACTGGACTCTCTTCTTCGACGGGTCCGCCCGCGAAAAAGGGTCCGGAGCAGGCGTGGTCCTCATGGACCCGAACGGGGATCAAGTAAAGTACATAGTATGCTTTGAATTCAAAGCCACTAACAACATGGCGGAATACAAAGGCTTGATCTTCGGGCTCATGATCGCCCAGTCACTAGGAATCAAGCAGCTCCTGGTTAAGGGGGATTCCCAGTTAGTGATCAGATAGGTCCGGGGGGAGTGCTACTGCAATAACCCCCAGCTCGCAGCATACCTCATGCGAGTGAGGGAGCTCGAGAAGGACTTCGAGGTCCTGGAACTGCAGCACGTTCCCAGGAACCTCAACTCAGTGGCAGATGACCTCTCCGCGAGGGCATCGACTCGGGGACCAGTACCCGAGGGCGTCTTCAAAAGACAGCTACTGAGACCAACCGCCCAGCCGGCCGAACTGGGCGAAGGGGGCAGAACTAGCACCTCGAAGCTAGCAGTCCCGGTGGTCCTCTATCTCTGGAGTCCACCAAGGATCGTGTGGACTGATGACCCCGGCATGTCATCAGGGACACATCCAATGGCTCAGGGCAGTCCCGATGCACGGATCTCCGAGATCCGGGACTACCTGAAGGACAAAATCCTTCCCGAAGAACGTGTGTCTGCTGAGCGCATAGTGCGATTGGCTAAACGCTACGCGCTAGTAGAAGGGGATCTCTACAGACGTGGCGCCAATGGCATCCTCATGCGATGCATAACCCGGGAGGAGGGCCGCGATTTACTCGTGGAGATCCATGGAGGCGAGTGCGGGAATCATTCAGGGTCCCGTACGCTGGTCGGTAAAGCCTCTCGGCATGGCTTTTACTGGCCGACAGCACTCCAGGATGTAGCTGAGCTAGTAAGGTCCTGCAAAGCATGTTAGTTCCACGCAAAGCAGATACACACACCGGCTCAGTCTCTGCAGATGATTCCACCCTCTTGGCCCTTCGCGGTATGGGGGGTGGACATCCTGGGACCTTTCCCTAGAGCTGTCAGTGGGTATCGGTACCTCTACGTCGCCATTGACAAATTCACAAAATGGCCTAAGGTAACCCCAGTAGTGAGCATCACCCAAGGAACTGCAACAGCTTTCCTTAAGTCCATTGTGTGCCGGTTCGGCGTCCCCAGCCGTATCATAACGGACAACGGGACCCAGTTCAGGAGCCGGGTCTTCCAGGACTACTGCGACGGCATTGGCATCCAGTTATGCTTTGCGTCTGTAGCACATCCTAGGAGCAATGGACAGGTCGAAAGAGCTAACACGGAAATCCTCAAGGGGCTCAAAACCCGCACCTTCAACTGCTTGGAAAAGCACGGTGCGAAATGGGTTGATGAGCTCCCCTGCGTGCTATGGGGGAACCGGACCACACCCAGCCGAGCAACCGGGGAAACCCCATTCTTCCTGGTATACGGGGCCGAGGCATGCCTCCCACCAGAAATACTCTTGGGCTCCCCACGGGTCCAAGCTTTTGATGAATCTTTGCAGGAACAGGCTAGGCGCGACGACGTCGACCTCGTCGAGGAGCAAAGATGGCAGGCTGCAATCCGGAACGCACGGTACAACCAAGCACTCAGACGCTATCATGAGCGAACCGTGCGAGGCAGGGTACTCCAATCTGGAGACCTGGTCCTGAGGCGCATCTTGAGCCGAGAAGGGCTCAACAAACTCTCCCCCACCTGGGAAGGCCCTTTCAAGGTAACAGAAGTTAGTCGCCCCGGTTGCGTTCGCCTTGCCACGGAGGAAGGAGTTCCGCTACCGAACCCATGGAATATAGAACACCTCCGTAAGTTTTATCCGTAGGCAAGAAATTCAGGGCGACCCTCCTTCCTTTTGTAAGCTAAATAGGACCACCATGTGGACCAGAGCGGTGAAGGTCCGCCCTTGTAATCCCGACCTCTGGCTGACATCACATGACACCCTGTACCGCTTGATTAGAGAAAGAGTTTAGCCCTGAAATCCTTGTCTCCGCTGATTACGCTACTGCTTACTCAGCTGCCATCTTTTCAATTTTTCCTAACCCCTACGTGGAATCCTACTCTTGCCAAAAATCTCCTTGGAACCAGCAGGACTTAGCAGCTTGAGTGTGAAACGGTTAGCACAGAGGCTGGGAAGGAGGTCCGGAATACTGGGTGCTAGGTCCAGAGAAAAGGGGCTCGCCTTGGTAGCACGGAGCTGTCAGCTGCTTAGCCTGGTCTCATACCCTAAGCACTGAACACTCCCTACCACGCCGTGAGTTCCCCCCAGTATCAGGAACAGTGCACTTAGTGCTCCGGACCACCTCTTAAGCTAATGGCACACCCCCTAACCTCAGCAGCAAAGTCCGACTGCGACTCCAAGGACTTCGAGGCAGCGCGGTTACCTTTGTTTCGCTAAGGGAGGTCCGAATGGCTGCAGGACCGGACCACAGCTAGGATGTTTTGGACTAAGGATGGTCCAGGGCTGTGTCGCAGTTTTGCCTGGTTCCGTACCCTTAACTCACACACCCTGCTATCCCACGAACAAACATTCTGGCCCCTGGCCCGGACAGCAAACGCTCCGGACCTCGAATAGCGGAAAAGGTCAACTCAGAGTAGGTCCCGTAGGTGCGACACTAACGTTTGCCGTAAGTTGCATGCAGGTCTGGCCTCTGACTCGGTGGTAGCCAGCCTCAAAACTTAGAGCCTACCTACCAGGGGGCCAGGGGGTCAGGTAACAACACACCAGCATGCAGCAGGGAGTAAATGGAGATAAGTCGCAACTACCATTCTTATATTACTTGTCCATACTAATGTTTTACATAGCCTTGTGTAAATAATAATAAAAAAACAAAACAAAACAGCAAGAGCTGTTGCCCTACGGTGCTGGGGAGGCTCCTGTCCCTGGTGCATCCGGGTCCTCGTCCGCAGGGGTTCGCTGGAACCGGGCGGCAACGACCTCCACCGCCTCCTGCACGCTATCTCGGGCGGCGGCCTCCGCCTCCTCCACCGGACCAGCAATGACCGGGTCCAAGGAAATGGCGGGGTCGTGGCTCCGGAAGCAGACCAGGAGGTGCTCCACCACGAGGCGGCACAGCTCGCGGCCCTTGGCTTCAAGGCGCTCCCCGAGCGTGGAGTCCAGGCGCCGAAGCCGCTCCACCGCGGAGTCAAGGACGGGGAAGGCGTCCGCAATAGTGGACGGTGGCTCTGTCACCCAGATCGGACTCAGTCCGAGCGGTACCAGAGCCGAACTCGCCTCCCTGGCCCAGTCGGCGATGCGTTGAAGGCCGGCGCGCATCTGCTCCCGGTCCCCCACCGCCGCTTGCTGGGCAGCGCCCTGCTTCAGCTGCTCCAGGGCGGCCCGCTCAACCCGCAGCTCCTTCTCCTGGTTCGCCAGCTCTGCCTCCCGGAACCTCACCCAGTCCTCACGGACCTTGAGCGTGGCAGCCTGGCGAACAGCGGAGTCCCTGAGAGCCTTGGCCGACGTCTCGCGCTGAGCAACGGAGTCCTCACGGGCCGCAACTGCTGCCTCGCGCTCGACAAGCCTCATCTTCATCTTGTTGAGCTCAGCATTGACAGCAGCCTGCCGCTCGGACACCTCCACCAGCTCTTGCCGGCGCTGCTCCACGCCTTTCCACGCGGCCTCCAGCTTCGCCTGATCGAGCCTCAGCCGCGCCTCGCCCACCTCAGCCTGTTTCTCGCGGACCCCGACCGCGCGCTCTCGGCCAATGAGCCTCTGCAAGTCCTCATGGAAGGCCGCGCGGTCGGCATCGAGTTCTGTGCGGGCAGTGGAAAGCTCCGCACGGGTCCGGGTGTGCTGGGCGGTGGCGGCTTCGATCTGCTCCCCCAGACGGGCCCGCCAGCCGTCCAGACCCTCGCGCTCCTGCTGCAGCCGCGCCCACTCCAGCTGGAACGCTTCCTGGGCATCGTCCAGGGCCTGGCGCGCCCGACGCAGCACGCGAGGGAGAGGGGCCCCACCCGGCTGGGGCAGGAGCGGCCTACCCAGAACCTCCTCCAGTTCCCCCTCGGCAGGGGGCGGAGATCTGGGGCTGGCCGTCTGGGCGGCGGGCGACGAAGGCTCCGAGGTCCGAGCGTCAGGAGCCGCCCCCGGCGCAGGCCCTTGGGTCGCAACGCCTTCCGGCATCGGGCTGATTGGTGCCTGGGACTGCGCGTCTGGAGCTGCCCCCCCAGCAGGCACTCGGGGTACGGTCTCGGCCCCAGAGGCGCCCCCCGGCGTCGGTCCACCCGGGGCCTGGGGCCGGACAGATGGGGCCGCCTCCGGTGCAGGCCCCTCAGTCGTACCCCGAGCCCGCGAGGCATCCTCCGCCGTCGCACCACCAGGGACGCTCTTCTCCGCCGTGGCCGCCTGGCCACCAGAGCCGCTGGGGGGAGAAGCGCCGGCCGGGCGCGTCGGCCTAAACAAAACACACGATGAAAGGTTGACAAGCCTGAAAAAGCTAGCCGTGGTACCGCAAAGTGTTCGAGGTTAATTAAAAGGACTTACCTCAAAGTAGGCGCCGACCAGCGGCCACAAAGGCTACAGCCTCGCCGCGGCTGCCGTTCCGCGGCCGGCGGTGCCGGTCGCTGCTGTTGCCGCGGGCCCGAGGCCGGCGGTGCCGGAGAGGGCCGCCGCTGCTGGTCCGGCGTCGAAGGAGGTGCCCGGCGCTGTGGGTGCCGCTGGTCCGGATGTGGCAGTGGCACTCGCTCCCCTTGCCCAGAGGAGCTCCCTTCCCCTGAGGTCCGCTGGCGCTTCGGGTCGGGCTCCGAGACAAAGGTCCCGTCGCCGCGAACCAGCCTCCGCCGCGTCTCCTCGCCGCTCGCCGGCGGAATAACGGGGGACGCTGCCACCGGCCTCTTGCCCTTGTCAGCGGGGGTAGTGCCTCTGGCACCAGAACCCCCGACCGGGGCGTCGTCGATGTAGACCCCCCGGTTGGGGTTGCCCCCAAGCTACCGCGCCGCAAGGCCGCCGTCGTCGAGCGTGGGCATCTCCCGAAGCACCACCGTCCGCAAGGCCTGGTCGCGGCAGAGCGGCACGACGGCGGACGGCAGGCGCAGCTGCTCCGGGGAGAAACTCTCGTCCGTGACGCACCGCACCCATTCCTCCAGCAGGAGCAGCGTCAGGTCGTGGTCTTCGCCACGCACCACCCGGCTGCAGTCGTTGGAGCCGGTGTAGCTCCACGCCAGACTTGGCCGCATCTGCAGGGGAGCGAGCCTCCGCCCGAGGAAGTCCGCGAGAACGTGCATCGAGGTCAGCCCGTTGCTGACGAGCTTGGTGATCCTGGCCAGCACGGGGGAGAATTCGGCTGGCAGATCCGTCGAAGCACCCCACTCCGGGAGGGGTGCGTCGGGACTGCTATCAGGGAGAGCCAGCCGGTCATTCGGCTCTGCCTTGACGATCACCCAGTCGTTGCACCAGTGCTCCCACTTGGCGCTGGCGAAGGTGGGGAGGTAGGTCGACCTTCCCCCGGACCCCTTCAGCAGGAAGTAGTAGCGGCCAATCTCGGTCGAGCTCCTTCCGGAACACCTCACCGAGAAGAAGTGGCGGAAGAGCGTCATGCAGGGAGGAACCCCCACGAACATCTCACAGAGGTGGGCAAAGATTGCCGCATGAAGGATGGAGTGGGGGGTGAGATGCTGGAGCTGCAGCCCAAACGCCTCCAGCAGCAGCATAAAGAAGGAAGAGATCGGAATCCCCAGACCACAGTAGAGGTAGGGGACAAAGAGGACGAACTCCCCCGGCTGCAAGTTGCGGTGGGGGAGGGAGCCCGTGCGAACATTGTCGCAGCGCTCCGCGTCCGCCCAGCCGAGCAGGCGGCGGACGCGGGTAAGGTTCTCCTCGGTCTCCCGGAAAGATTGGTGGCCCGAACCCATCGCTGCGGAATCTGGCGGTGGGGAAGAGAAGGAGCACACAGCAGACAAGAAACGAAAGCTCTGCTGCGAGGAAGACGAAGCACCGCGGCGGATGCGAGGGATGCAAAAGCAAATGGCTGAAGGGTGTGCTCGGCCGATGGTCGAGAACCCTATTTAACGGTTGCCCCCAATCCTCCGCAAGCCGCGGGCGTCAAGCGTACGCGTGCACGGACGCACCCACGGACCCCCAGGTCTATGACAGCAGGGGCCCGAGGAGGCAGTCATGACAGGCGGGTAGAAGAGCAAGTGGGGCAGGAAGGCGAACCGGCGGCCGCTCGCGGACGTGCGTCTCGGCGCAACGCGCGGGGCCCCTGCCTTTCCGCTTTATGCACAGCTGCCCACGTAACCATCTGCCCCCTCCTTAATGGCAGGAGAAGGGGTAGGTGAACCGCCGCGCAGTTTTCGATGCGGGCCTGCCCCCACGTTTCCCGGGAGATTCCCACGATCGAGCGCCCCCAGATCGTGGGGGCCCACGGAGCCACCTCGCGGGGTCAGGTGGACTAGGCCCCCTCCAAGGTCAGGTGAGGCGGACGATCGGCAAGATTAGGCGTGCCGGGCTCTCAGCAGGGTCAAGCGAGTCAAAGCCTCGACCAAAGATCAAGTAGTGGGCCCTGCCCAACTACGAGCTTAACAGCTAGGCGCCGGTAACCACACATGGCTCCCGACGGCTTGAGTAGTAAGCGATGATGGGCTCACCTCATGTTCGAAAAACTCACCGGAGGCGAGCCCAGGGGCCACTGTCGGTACCCAGCTAACAGGGTACCCGCTTACACTAGACAAAGATCACCAAGGAGGGTAAGTGCTGCAGTACAAAGAGGGCCTAAGACCGCTTACGGGTGGGCCCGGCCTACTCCTTATAAAAGCGGGGCCGCGCACCCGGCCCTCAGGGGAGGCCCCGGACCTCCTTCAGCGAGGTCCGAGCCTCCCCCGACCACGCGAGGAGTCCCTCAGGGGAAGGTGAGGTCCGGACCTCTCGGAGGTCCGGGGCCCGTGCCTTCGGTGGTCCAGGGCCGCCACGTGCCCAAAGGGCATGGGGAGGTCCGGAGCCAGCGCCCTCGGAGATCCGGAGCCGCCGCGTGCCCACAGGGCACGGGGAGGTCCGGAGCCAGCGCCCTCGGTGGTCCGGGGCCGCCACGTGCCCACACGGCACAGGAATGTCTCGCGCGGCCACGAGCCCACAGGGCGCGTGGCGGGGCCTTCAGGCAGGCGCCTCGCCCACCTACTGCATTTATTGCGGGCAGGTGGGCGTGCCCGTTCCCGCTGACACCGCCGCTGTCAGACGGGCGTGCCCCCGTTGCCCGCCGACGCCGCCGCTGTCAGGCGGGCGTGCGCCCGTAGCACGCCGACGCCGCCGCTGTCAGGCGGGCGTGCGCCCGTAGCACGCCGACACCGCCGCTTTCAGACGGGCGTGCCCCCATTGCCGCTGGCACCGCCGCTGGTAGTCGACGGCGGCGAAGCAAAGGGGCGCGCCTTACCGAGGCGCGACGGCGATAGCAGGGCACTACAGTTGATTTCCCCGGCTACGCTGGGGTCTATATTGAGTAAACAAGTACGCTGTACTCATCATGAGCCGCGCCACGCGCGGCGACCGCGCTCAGCCTAATACTAGGTAGCGGCGCTACAACGCTACTACGAGCGCCCCATCCTGTCACGCCAGCACGTCGCCTGCCCCTCGGCCTCTGAAGCCTCTCACCGGGTTTAGCAGCCGATGGGACAGGACGGCGTAAGGCAGGACGGCGTGGCGCCGTATCCGGATGGCAGGACAACATGGCGGATCTCCCAGGCCATACCAGGTCACGTCAGTGGTACAGGCGTAAAGCATGGGAGCATTGGACATCAAGCACAGGATAGAACTGTAGCATAGAGGAAATGAGCCGGGACCACCCGTCGGGGCCCGGCCACCATGTACATGCCCCCCTTGGGCTATAAAAGGGTAGGCATACGCAACATAGACCGACAGACTCAACCCACAGGCTCAGAGGCTCCTCTGAAAACCAACCAAGCACAAACACACAATCTTCACTATCTTCTCCTACAAATAGGAATACAAGACCACACCCACAGTGGACGTAGGGTATTACGCTCCGGCGGCCCGAACCACTCTAAACCCTCTCGTCACCATCGTGCCACCATCGACCCAGCTAACAACGATCGCTCCCCCTAACTACTCTTAGTACTTAGGATCTCGGCCGGGTGCGTTCCGCCACCCGACCAGGAGCACGCTCGCTCCGACACCACTGATTCCCAGTCTGGGAAGGCGTCGCCCCCGCCGTTGGGTGGGCGTGCCGTCGCCCTGTGCTCGCCTGCGCCGCGCGCCGGTCGCTGCCTCGCCCTCGCCAGTGCCGCGCCCCGCCGTCGCGTCGGCCGCCGTTTTCTCCTCTGCCTGCACCGCGTCCGTCACCCGCGCGGCACGGCGCGCGCCTGCCGTGCTAGTTCTTCCTTCCTTCGACGTTAATCACGTGTGTCGTGGCTTCTGCAGCTCCCGTTAACGGCGATCCCAATTTGCCTTTCTCTTCGTGGATTTTGTTTAGTTTTATGTTATTATGCTGTTGTTCTCCTGAAATCTATATCTGTATTATATACATATTTGAATGTTAAAAGAAGCTATCAGATTCGCCGAGAGGACCAATAATCTATCTATCTATCTATTATATACATATTTAAATGTTTAAAGGAGCCATCAGATTCGCCGAAAGAACCAAAAAATAACCACGTTAATCGGGAAAAAGAAAGAAAAAACCTCAACCGTTGGATTTTACGAAGATCTAACGGTCTAAAATCAATATCATATATGCTATATAAATACGTTTTTTCAATATGTTATCAAAAAGGAAAATAATTACTATAGAAATATCAATACGTACAATTAACTGTCCTAAAATACTACGCGGCCGATTGGCCACGTGCCTTCTGATGTTTTTTTTTTCTTTTAGTCTGTGCACGGCGCCCGGTTGGGACTCGGCATCCGGTGTTGGACCTGGGAGTCCGGACTGAAGCCCCTGGCAGAGGCCTCGTGCTCCCGGCGGCCGGCTCCCACGTAATGACGTAAGTACCTTTTTTTTATATATTTTCTTTCCTTTGTTTTTTTATCTCTTTGATTGACGAGGTTTTTATTTTTTTAACCTAGACTATCTCTTTTCGCACTCATACTATACTACCTCTTTTCGCACATGCATGAGCAATTGGTTGATGTTTTTTCACAACTTTGATCATTCGTCTTATTTTTTTTCAAAAATTATCACTTATGATTTGTTTTATAGCATGATTTGTGTTTTTTCATGTAAGATTGTATGAATGATCATTAGTTTTCAAAATAGTGAATACTCACTCATCGGTATCCAGATAAGATAAATATGTCTCTCATTTGAAATGAACCAAACAGGAAAAGCGTCAATTATATTGATAAAGAAAAAGGGTTACACTAAGCAATTGACCGAGTCAAAAACGGGCCGAAATATTTACACAACGGACGGTTAGATTGGTCATCAACACGCGCCGCACAACACATGACTCGATGAAAAAACAAAATACCGGACGGTTGGATTTGGACATTAATGCAAGCCGTACAACACTCTTGCGCCACACCACTCAACCTCGCTGGCAGCTCCTGCAGTCCAGCACATGCCATCGTTGTTGAGCTTAGCCCTAAGGCCGAGCAGCTCCGATTTCCTCCACTAGACCTCAAACTGACTCCCACAAACAAGCCAACAGCACCAGAAAGAGTTCGTTAAGTGTCATCATTACCAAGCAAAGTCATCTCCTGCAACAATGCAACTACGACTTTGAAATAACACACACTTCCAAGCAAATCAGTCGGTGTGAACACCCAACATCTGAAACGAAGCCTCCAAGGAGGGGAGCAACGCCACTTGTGCCGCCATCGCTCGACTAAAAGGTCAAGGTTCTCTCATGGATTCTCTTTGCTCCCTTCAATTTATTATTCCTCAAATCAATTAAGAAAAATATATTCCTGCCATATGCATGTCAAAATAGCTGACACATATGGATCTTAGATTTGGATTATGGCCTGGCTATCGACTTTGCCCTAAACACATAAGTCATCACTTAGATCTTAACGCGGCATCTAATCCATCACCAATGAAACTATAGAATCATGATCCTATCAGCGTGTCTATGTCCTCGGCACGTTTAGAGCTCTAGGACAGAAAATGTGCCTGGCTATTTGTCGTGGTTTTGTGCAATAATGTAAGCCAAAGCAATCGAGCATCCCTAGCTGGCTGATGGTCTACACATATATCCAACTACCGATACAGAGCTTCGTATAGAAGTACAAAAATCAATGCAATGCCAAGGACCAGCCCTTGATGTGGTGTTTCCATTGAGAATGTACATATAATGCCTTTGAAATTTAAAAAGTAGGAAATTTTTACATCTATCTGGATCCAAAGATTTGGTGAAAGCCCAAACCATGCTAGAGATAGATGACCTACCCCTTGTGTCGAGGCATTACCAGCACTGCGGCTTGGTGAACTAGACCCTAGATCTCCCCAATATGGCCATCCATCTCGAGTCACACTCCATCTTTTCAAACGTTTTATAAAGTCCTATATTATATATTTTTATATATGTTATAGATTCTTATGTTTTAAACGTGTCTTTAATAATACTATCATGATTTCGTCTCAAAAAAAATACTATCATGATTCTTTTTTGTGTTTTTAACTTTTTATCCATTATTTTAATCCTTACCATTCATCGTATGAGTGGGGCCTAGATAAAAGATGCATCGAAGTTGTAAAAAAATAGAGTTTTTAATGAGCCTAGCATATGTCTTTTATCTGTCTTAAGTCAAAATATTAATATCGACAAAATATTAATATCAATAGTCTCTCTATTCTAGATTTTTATTCAATTTATCTGTCTTAAGTCAAAATACTAATATCGACAATATCAAATAATACACTTGAAAAACAAATTTTATGGTCAAATTAATGTAACTTATTTAATGTATAAATATTAGCTTTTTTCTAAAAAAAATATCAATGTTATAAAAATATATTTTAGTGGTAATAGAAGTTAAATACATTTAAAACCAATTTTCAAATGCTAAATAACGCTATTCTACTGGCTGTTAAATTTATAAAATGCCATGTCTTAATTTATTTTTAGATATCTTATAAATTATTACAATCTAGAGTAGATGGAATATAGAATTTGAATTAACATATCATTGCTATTTGGATCATGTACACCAATATACAAAATAATATTCAAAGAAATGTGATTACATACCATGTTTTATGTTAATTTATGCAAACATATCCTAATAATAATATAATATAAAAACATGTATTATTCATAGCCGATAGAAAAAGAAAGAGTAAAATACGTCTCCGGTCCCTAAAGTTGTCGAGGTGGTTCATCCCGGTCCCTAAACTCTGAGACTGCACGTCCAGGCCCCTAAACTTGTCAATGTGGTTCATCCCGGTCCTTAAACTCTGAGGCTAAGGCTAAACAAAGTTTTCAAATAAATTAAAAATGAAAAAATTGTAGCTATCCGCACTATTTGCGCGGGCCATCATGCTAGTTTAGAGAAAAATGATGTCGGCCCGAATATATTAGGCACCTTTGCCTTTAGGCTGGCTGACCCACATCTGTATTTTTTGGAACGCTTGACAATTTTTTTTATTTACAAGTTTTATAATGATTGGCATTAATGTGAGCTCTCCATTCGTTAAGATCTAATAGTTTTAAAAATAGAAAGTACTAGTAAAAAATATTAATTAGTGGGAAAGTACTAAAAGAAAGTGGGACCAATACTAAAAGAAGGTGGGACCGGTACCAAGTGGATGTGGCATCAGTACCAAAAGATATTATCCTTGATATTTTTATTTAATAATATAAATTCGAGATCATAATAATCTAAAAGTACTAACAGTACTTTCTGATTTTATAGAAAATACTGATGGTACTTTCCAATCATCCTAACAAGCCTCTTTTTTGTAACACTCTAAATTTTGCTTTTCTGAATTTCTGACCAAACTCAAAAAAAACATGCTTAAGTTGATTGATTAGTGATTATGCCATGAGTTATTTAATTCCTTTCTCAAGTCAAATGCTAAAAATAAATATAAGATCGACTTGTTTGTGCATCCATGCCGCTGCATTTATTTTCTGGATGTTAGTATATTTGTGTGCCCAAAGGTATATTTTGTTTTCGGGTGTGAATGCAAATGCAAATCATTTAAACTATATGCAAAATACCCAGAAAAGGCTCCAGTATTTTCTTTCCTCTTCGGGCTGAATTTGGCCCACCCCCTATTCTCCTCCCCTTGTCCAGTTCATTTTTCCTCCCTCGCACCGCAGCAGCCCAACCGGCCTGTCTCCGCTTTCGGCCCAGGCCCAACCGCGCGCCCCTGCCTCCTCCCACTGCCATGCAGCCCCCACCTGTCCGGCCACCCGCTTGGCCTCCCCCTAGCCCTATCTCTTGTATATATTCAGTAGCCGTTGTTAGGTTAGGGTTTGGGGTTTTGCTTAGATTAATTTGTCAAGAACAGTTTCGCTGTGTATCGGTTTGTGGAACCCCACCTTATGCAATATTAAGATTGTGTTCTTCGTATTTTTGCTTGTGTTCTCGATTGCACTTGTAGGGATAGATCTTCTTGGCAAGGTCAATCGCGTGCGTCACATGGTTGATAACCAATGGAGTGGTGGTGTAGCGATTGCAGGTTTTGAATCTTTGTCATTAGAAGCCGGATCATCAACATCGAGTCTACATCCAAATCGAATTATCCATACCTCTCGGTAGATAGGGATCCCTAATTCCCCATCAAGTAGTAATCAGAGCTTCAGATTTTCTATGAGGTATATTATCATGTGTTCTTTAGTTTGAGTGATTTATATTTCTAAAGTTCAAAAAAGCTATAAAAGATTAGGGTCCATAACGTTTAGCCTTTGCACTTTTATTTTCAGAGTTCGTATTGTTGAGTCTGTGCCCATATTCATGGTCTTATTGCTAGTCTAGATCGTGTCTTTAATTTAGTTTGAGTTTTGCATCTGGTCACCGCGTCTGTGTCTTTAATTTGGTTTGAGTTTTGCATCTGGTCACCGCGTCCGTTTTCGTCACGTCATCATGTCCAGTTCGGAATCCAATCTGTCAAGTTCGGTATTTTGATGATATCTCCTGCATGCGAACTCAGATTTTTGTTCTATCACTTTCTGCAACGTTTATGAAATTATCCACAACTTTATAAATTGTGAGGTTTCTAGAAAATGTCATTATCGGAGTGTAATATCTGTTGGGAGTAAACCAGTTTGTGACCTAGAATTTTCTGTGCGGTCTGTATTTTGGGGTCAATATCTTCCTCATCATTTCTCGAAAAAGGTTATTCCATATATTGTAAAAAAAGTAGATCTGCAACTTTGGTACTCTAAGTTTTTGCATTTGAGGCCATCAAGAGTGTCTAATCGGCTGTGCAACTTGAGTAAAAAATCTATCATAGACAGACGAGAATGATGAGAACATGTCCAATATGTATATGACCAAGGCCCAACCCAAGATAGAGTCTCCAACACGATCTATGTTGAGGCTCAATTTATTTACGAGTCCGGTTCTAAATGCAGGAGTAGGCCTCACGAAAACGGACGGTGAGGCCACATAAGGACTCCGTTTTAGACGTTCTACATAACGTTGGAAAGCTAAGGAGATAAACTTTCCAATCCAGGTGGTTCCCTACCAAAATACGCTCCAAGTACACAGGAATCGTCAAAGCAAGTTGACGTTCAGAATCTGCTCAACACCTGTTTTTCGGCCCGAAGGCCTTATACTCCCTAAGGTTGTCTAGCCACCCCAAGCCCTCTCTCTTGTATATATTCAGTAGCCGTAGTTAGCTTAGGGTTTGGTGTTTTGCTTAGATTAATCTGTCAATAACAATTTCCGGTTTGTGGAACCGCACCTTATGCATTATTAAGATTGTGTTCTCAATTGCACTTGTAGGGATAAACCTTCTTGGCAAGGTCAATCGTGCGCGTTATGTGGTTGATAACCAACGGAACGGTGGTGTAGCGGTTGCAGGTTTTGAATCTTTGTGATTAGAAACCGGATCGTCAACGTCGAGCTCCACCCAAATCGAATTATCCATACCTCTCATAAGATCGGGATTCCTATTTCCCATCACCGCCAGTGCATTTCACTCTTAAGAAGTTGAAGGAAGAGGGAAAAGGCTGTCACATGTGAGCCCAGCTGCCACATGTTCACTAAGATGCCACGCGTTGGCTTGTCATGTCATTAAAACCACCCACTAGAGGAGGGGCATTTGTCAAGTTTCCTACGCTTCATGGTGCAAACTATCTAGTTTGTAGTTTAGAAGGTGACGTAGACAACTCTATATGTGTGGAGGGTTATATAGAGTTTTTTTCTCTATTTGAAGTTTCACAAGTTACCATACCATTTAGTTTTGGCCCCACGAGCCTAGCCAATGGGGTTTAGGACTGACGGCGGTTTTTAAATTTAAATTTGATAAAAAATGTAAATAAGAGAAAAAATATTTAAACACCTCTAAACATTTCGGGAACAATCCAACAGATAGTATTGAATATAAGAAATTCAACAAAAATAACTAGATCCAATGAAATAAGTTCTGCACGAGAGATCGACGCTGGTGGTGCGACTCCGGGCAAGAAGACTGGACTCTCGATGTGGGTGGCGGCACTCCGGCACGAGAAGGATGGGCCAAGCCAGCCCTGGAGAATGATTCACTTTTGCCGTGGGGGAGAAAAGGGGCAATTATCATGATACCCTTATTTATATTTATTTGATTAAAATACAAAATCTAAAGTACAATGGGTAGTTTCCAATTATGGTAAAAAAATCTCTACTAATATATATGGTTTTAAAATTTCCCTTTCTTTGTTTTTGGAAAAAAAACAGCACATCTTGTCTACAGGTCGTAGCTTGCTAGTAGTCCTTGAAGCTGTCGCAGAGGAGGAAAAGCTCGAGGTCGTAGAAAGGGTCGACATCATGATCTCCGGCAGCTGGTGCTTCCGCCGCCGCCATCTGCGCCATCATGTCCCCAGCAGAATACTCATAATCGCAGGAGTCTCCGGAGATGTATGGACTCGTAGCCGTCGTCGCCGACGGGGTGGCGGCGGTGTCGCCATGGCAGTAGTGCTCTGTCGTCAACACAGCACCGCAGAGCTGCTGCATGCTGCTGGTAGTGGTAGGAAACGACGACGACACCGGCTCCGGTTGACTGCACTGCAGTGGCAGCGTTCGTTCGAAAGCAAGGGCCTCGACCAGAGGAGGCAGTGGCAGCACTCCTTGTGCCTCCTCTTGCTTGACGTCGTTCATGGCGGCGCTGCGGCTGTTGCTGCAGGTGTGCTTGTTGTTGTAGGTGATCTGGAACACGGGCGGATCGCTGCAGATGGCGGCGCCGCCGTCCCCCTGCTGCTGGACGTGCTTCGTGGCCCGGCACCCGGTGTCGTCCCTGTAGCTGCACCTGAAGTAGCTCCTGGTGTGGCTGGCCCCGTTGATCCTCTTCTCGCCGTACTTCCTCCACTCGTAGCCGTCCTCGTACGGCACCGTGGTCAAGCTCACCCACGACGACGACGACCCCATCGCCGATGATGACGATGATCTGCATGTGCAGAGATGCAACGACGGTCAGTAAAGAGATCATCAGAAAGATCACCCAAGCACCAACCCCCGATGGATCATAGCGAGAGACTCGATCACTCACCTCCATCTTTTGTTGCCTCCTCTCGCCGTGGTCGTCGCTATTGTTGCTTTGGAATCGTCAGTAGATCCTGGGCTCATTATTAACGGTGGCGCGGCGAGAGCAGCGGCAGGTTGCTGCTGCTGCTTCATGACGGAGAGGGCGACGTTGAGGGCTCGCAGCGCCTCGCCGACGAGGCTATGCGCCAGCTGCTGCTCGCCAGAGCAGTGGTGGTGGAGGAGGAGGAGAGGCTGCTGCATCTTGATGCGCTCGTATGCCTGCGCCACCTCCTTCACCGCAAGCTCACGATCCGCTACCGCCGCACAAGCCATGAATGATTAATTATCGCTACTAGCTATAGCTCAGGATCAGCAGCTTGCTGGATATTAATTAGGAAGAAGAATTAGATGCGCGTGCTGTGTGTGTTGTTGTGGACTGTGTGGTGACTGTCTGACTGCAGATATATCAAGCTCGATCGGCGAGTGCTTGCTTATATATATGCTGTCGTGGACGTCTGGGTTTCAGTGGACCAGAGACCAGACCGTGTGGAATAATTGGAAATGCATGGGTAGGTGATCGATCGATTTGATCCAAAAAGCAGCAGCATGCAGCGGCTTCGTTCGTTCCAGGAGCTGGAACTGCAGGTTAACTGAGATGGTACGGTATAATGGGATGGGACCGGCTGGCAAGAAGAATCGTGGAATGAAGGGTCTCCGAGTCTGAGCCATTGTTTAATCTCCTGAGCTCCTCCTCTTCCTCTTTGTCCTGCAGCAGCTTAGCTACTCCTATATTGCCACTACTAAGTAGTTTGCTACACGTACACAGAAGTTGTATGAATAAAATAATACTTGTTTTCTACTAAACAATCATTATCATGGTTCATTTTTTACATTTCCGATAGATTCATTCTTTTTTTTTTGCATAAATACATTTTATATACATCAATATTCATCCGAATATGTAATATGTGGACGAATGAAGGAGAGCAAAAATGAACAATAATCTAGCTAGGACCGAGGGAGTATAAACTATTGTCCATCGCTAGCTATAGAGTCGACGACGCGTGCACTGAATTCATCATCGAGACGTTCCTCAAACACACATGCATGCAACAAGCAAGAATACTGTTGACAGGCCCGGCATGCAACGGCCATGCATTAACAACTATAAACGTGCATTATTGGCGCAACCTTACGTCGACAGATGTGCTCTGACAGGTATTTTGTTATATAATCAAGTAAAGGTTAGACAATCAAGCACGTGCCGTAAGTTGTAACTAATAACAGGGCTTATATATATATATTAATGAATCTAGCGTGTCCGATCAGGACCCCCTACATGTTGTTATCACAGGAATAATATATACTATGTATAGTGCAGCAACCAATCATCGATTCACCAGGCCAACTTCCTTCTTTTTCGTGCCTGCCAGCACATGGATCATGGATGGACGTCGATTTTAATTTGCTCATCCCTCCCTGCATGCTATACAGAAAAACTAACTAAACCCTTAAACGAATATTTTTGGACTCTTCAACGCTCGGATTTCTCAGCAGGACATGCCATTCTTCCGCAACTCGGCTAGGGTAGGACTCGGTGTTAAAAGGTGGAGGCAAAGGTGAAGCGCTGGACGCTGGATTCATATCCGACCCAACGCTAAAAAAAGAAGAGGTGTTGAGATGGGCCAAAAACACCTGAATGCCCACTAGATGTGCTATACCTAGTGTATATATTGGGTTATGTTTTATATATTAGTGGAAAACGGGTATAATTTCCAAGGGGCTACTTTGTTTTTTCCACAACAATAGTGTTTGTCAGTAATTTATATATAGATTTAGTGGCTGCTTTGAGTTATGTCTAATACCGATAGAGGTGATTAATTTAAACGTAAATCTAGTGGCACGCATGCTATCAAGTGCGTCTTTTTCTGCAAGTTCAATTAAGCAGTTATTTTTATTGTACTATTATTTTTGTGGTGAGGAAGGGTATGTAACTTCGTGGATCCAAATGGCCATTGTCTCCAGCAGTAGTTGAAATCGATAGCTGGATAATTTTGCTACATTTCGGAATTTTTTTGTTTATTTTTCCTGTAACATGTGCTAAGATTTTAAGTATTTAGCTTGAAGCGGGTTCTCTGACGGTAGCTCTCATGCTACCAAAAAGGATTGGCATGGATGCGGAAATTAAAGGGGTTCCATTGCTAACGTGTAGGAATAAAGGCACATTAGACCGTTTTTAGTGGAGTGTCCAAATGAATTGACTATAGTACAACTCGACACTGTAACGATACTGTAAACACTACTGTAGACAGAAAAAAATAGTTAAAATAACGATAGACAATCCTTTGAGTCAATCCGTCAGAAACGGTCTTATCCGCTAACACGTCACATAGAGAAAAACCGACGATAACGACGTCGTTGACCGTGCTAGATTTGCGCCCCCACCCGTTTCATCGTTCTTTACATTAAAATAAGGTCATATGTCAGCCGCGGTTTCACTCTTTTTAGTCTTTTTTAACTTGCGCGCTACCTAAGCTTGTTTTCCACACGCAGTGCCTATATTATATACTGTAGTACTAAAGCTCTGTAATTTATTTCTCTGATAAGATAATGAGGAGGCTTTGGCTGGGCAGCCACCAGCCATCATCAGTGGTACAGCACTATCAAGGACCTTCCGTGCAGATTCATTTCAGCACCACCCATCTTGGACCATTTTTCTATATGCTGCGAAAATTATGCCTATACAAGTGCTCGTATTTTTTTCAAATTTATTCACAATTTACTAGCTTTATATTCGCATTGACGAGATTGGTGGAACAGGCGTGGTAGCAAAACACAAACTCGAAAATTTTGAGCGGTGCGTTTTGGTGTCACGGCATCATCCGACAAAACCATTTGAATTTATTTAGATACAAGAAAATCCCTCCAATATACTGTACACGTATTGGTTTCCCGTTCTTTCGATTCCCTCCCTCCTCTATATACAGATTGCTATTCTATTTTTTTTTAGAAAATGAGATTGATATTCAAAAATATAAGCTCTAATAAAGTGGAGGATAGATGCACAGGGTTGTACTAGTATATGTCTAGTTTATGGGTCGGCCACTACTTACTGTTGTGTGCTTTCCTAATTCTTCCGATCATGGCGCAGCGTGCGTTCACGTGACTTCCTTTCTTACGATATAAATAAAACACGTGTGGGATTAACGAAAGTGCAACGGATGATCACGCCATATCTATCTGACTGAACCGGCCGGGCCGGGCCCGAAGACGTACGGACCCAGGCTGGGATTCCCTATGGGCCGAGCGGCGTGTGAAGAAGGCCGAAGCAACCTCCGATTCTATGCCCTGCCACAAATAGAGGCCCACAGCCCAACTTAAGCTGGAGAAAAATCGTCTCCCTGTGAGTGAAATCTATCAGTTATATAACTATAGTAGCGTTAAAAAAACCACCAGATTCGCTGAGAGAGTCAAAAAATTCTCACGTTAATGGAAAAAAAGAAAAGACTTCAACCGTTGGATTTTATGAATATCTAACGGTTCAAGACCATCTATCTAGAAAAGTCCTGCACCATTGGATTTTAAGAAAAAAAATCTATATTGTAGGATTTTATGAAGATCCAATGATCTATATTTAGTTGAGAGTTCATATCCAATCCGCATTGTTCAATATGGAAATCATCTATGCAATAGAAGACATAACACAAATCAGATAGGATACTGTACGGAAATAGTTTCCCACGCGGATCAAACATGACGCGTTAATTCTCTGCCCAACCAAATATGACGCACTAAGTCACTTTCTGATATTTTGATTAGGAAATAAATACATATTAAACCCTAAGAGCATTGTTACGTTAAAAAAAATTAGGGTCTTGAGAGCATCAGCTCCAGCTCCAGCTCCTTCGGATAATGGTACCGTGTATCCACTGTTCATGTAATTTGTGGCACTGTTAGATCCAATTTTCTCAAATGAGCACTCTTCTTGAGAATCACATATTAAATATAATAATTTTAAAAGAGAAATTTAAGATTTACAAAATTGGTTTTCATATAATCATCTAAAGTATCTATTTATTATATTAATACGAAAGTATTAAAAAAGCCATCACATTTGTCGATAGGGTCTAAAAACTACCATATTCATCCCAAAAATAAAAGCCCCAACCGTTGGATTTTATTAATATTTGACGATCTATATTAACTCAACTGCCAAGAGGGCCTAAAAAATTATCACATTAATCAGGAAAAAACCCTTCATGGTTAGATTCTATGTATATCAACTCTATCACTGTCAACCTAGAAATTACCAGCTTGATCAGCGCATACTCAATCAAGAGCTAACAAGCACATCATATATACCAAATGTATCAACGAAAGTGTGTCCACTCCGACAGAGTAGTGCATCAACTTCGCCAGCCAATCCAGCGGTAGGGCAACAGTCTTCTGCATGGGTGCCGTCGGGCAACTGATCAGCCTGGCAAATGGCCATGATTTGACCATGAAGCCGTGGCTCAAGGATGCCACGACGGGTGTGATTTTCATGCTGTCGTTTTGTCTTGTCGCTGTGCCCAAGCACACCCATAGATGTTTCATGTGTGCCTCCTCACCGACCATGGCTCACACGTTGTATCCTTGCGTCATGGGTCGTGTTATCCTCTTCCTCGATCTGCTTCACATGTCCGCAGCTGCGATTGTCTCATGGTCATTCAAGGAAGACAGTTGACCAGTCTGCAGAAGCTGTAGAAGGCAGACCACAAACATGCGGGGGTGGCAATCGCGTCTAGATACTCTGTGTCCCACGCTTCAGGCTGCACAATTAAGTAAAGTTACTAATTAAAGTTATCCATTGAATTGTTTATGCATGTTGGATGTGATTTTTTCTTGCATGTTGGGTGTTACACAGTCTATTTACGGTTGGATAATTGGTGATAGGTAATTATCTTTCATTTCAAAACCCAATGTATTTTAGGCTTGGTTAATTAAGACTTTTCTAATTTTAATTGAGTTTATGGATTTTTTTTTATGAAGACAGGCACGTATATTACGTTCCTTTGAGAAATTTTGCTTCGAACAAGAAACTTCTTCGAGCTCTTCACCGACTATCTATCGTCGCAATGAGATTTGAAACAAGTCACCACGGCCTAAAAATTACCATGTTAATCGATTAAAAAAAATCTATACCATTGAATTTTGTGAAGATTTAACCATCTATATTAATATAGGTTTTACAATGGTTAAAAAAAAAGAAGCATCCATCAAGCCCAAGGCCAGATCCGGCGATCCTTGGTGGTGGTCATCGCCATGGAGGAGGTCCCCGGCAAGCTCCATGGCAGCCTCTCGGTCTCAGCAGTTGCGGCGCGGCTGCTGGGCTTCAACAAAGTGTGCAGGTGGTGCGGAAGGCGGCGTCCTTGTGCGGCGATGTGGGCGGCAGCTTGACGCAGGGCTCCTTCTCCCCTCCTATCGCTGCGGGTTCCGGCGCCGAGCTCGAGTGCGGTAGGCATTGCAGCGCGCGGTCGGGGTGCCCCTCCCCGTGGCGGCTCAGCGCCAGGCTCGTGCAGCGGCAACGCGGCATGGGGGTGGCCTCGCGGGATGGGGTGGGACGACGTGGCAATGACATCTCTCTAGTGACGCGCCAGTTCTGGGCAAGGCAAGACGCGGCTGGCTGTGACACAGTGGTGGCTTCGGCAGTTGACATCAAGGTCGTTGCATGCTCGTCGCGGTGATTGTTCGTAGCGGACCTCGACGCCTTGCCCTGCTTAGCAGTTGCGAGTGTGGTGAGGGACTGCGTTGGAAGACGGCGCTTGCAGTAGCGACAAGTGTGGTAGTTTTGCTTTCAACAGACTGCGGCGGTTAGCCCTGCTTAGCGGTGGCTATTCTGGTGTAGGACATCATCGGAAGATGGCGCAGGTGGCATTGATGTTGGCGGCCGTGCTTGGGTAATCTTCAGGTGGCTGCGTTGTGGTGGTTCGAAGTTCCGATTGCAGATTGGCTGTGCGGTGTTCGTGGGGGCAGGGCGACCTTGCTCTTCTTTCTGATGGCAATCCGAGAAACAGATCCTCATCCTAGAGGCGAGAGACGGATGTGGCGAGGCCCCCGTGAGAGTGTGGAATCCAGTGGTAGAAGCGGCAAGGCCCCTGCGTGTGGTGAGGCGACCTCATAGGAGCTTGGATCTGGTGTGTTTACTCCATCGGTTTGGGTGCCAAGCTGCAGCGGCTCTGCGGTAGGAGGTCTCGTATGGCGGTGGTCTCTTGGTGTTGTGCCGTATGCGCCTCTTGTTTCCCTGGCAGTTTTTGAGATGCGGCGGGAGCTTCTTCATCTGTAGCGCGGGACCTAAGGTTTGTTCGCATCTTTCGGTGTGTAGCGGGATTGGTGGTGTTGGCGAAAGCCTTGCCTGTCCTCCGGGCTGACAATGACAACGTCTCCGGTGCCGTTTACTTCCTTGGAAGCATCGTTGTTCCACCCCTATTCCCTTTGTGCATCATGCTCTGGGGTGAAAACTCTGACCGTAGGGTCAAGCGGCGGCGGCGCCTGTGGCGTTGTGCTTCTTATTAGAGGCGTCGGTTTGGAAGCTCGTGTCTTGTCTAGGTTGGGTCCGTGTTTGTCTTGACGGTGAGTGCTATGCCATGTTGAAGTCTCAATCCAACTTGCCAGTTGAGTTAAGTTGTGTGTGTTGAGTTTGGTGATGCCTTGTTTGTTTGTCATTCAATCTGGTCTTTTTCTTCTATATTAATATAATCGGCAGCTCTCCTGCCTGCTTTGTTTAAAAAAAAGATTATATAGCTAGGTTTATATATTTTTGAATGACTAGCCAACATCCATACTTATTGTGTACTTTATGTAATTTAGAGGGCATACTATTTTGATCTAATGTAACATTATATAGAAAACTTTTTTATAATTATTATATGTTTACAAAACTTAATAGATTAACACATTAAAACATGTTCTCAAAATAATACACTGAAAGATAAAATTTAGAAAAATATATAATTAAGGATCATTAAAATAAAAATTAAAAAATAAATAAGGATAGTCAAATAATATCAAAATTTATGAATAAAAGGAAACTTAATAGAAAAACTAGCTACCCGCGCAATTAATAGAAAAACTAGCTACCCGCGCTATTTGCGCGGGTGAAAAGGGAGAAGTCCTTTCGACCCCTCGAAGTACAGCCTTAGTGAGGATTTCACCCTCCAACTGAAAAACCGGGAATTGAATATCCCTCAAGTTGTTTAAACCGGGCATTTACCACTCTGGAGTGGTTTTGATGGTTGTTTCATCCTACGTGATGGTGGGGCCCACCCGTCAAACGACATGTGTCACTGGCCCCACGTGCCAGTGCCCACTGCTTCTTCCACCTCTTATCCCTTTCCGCGTGCAGCCGCCTCCTCCCTCACCACGCTGCAGCCGCTGCCTCCACCACGCTTCTCGCAATTCTCCTCCTCCCTCACGGTGAGTCGCCGCCACAGCCGCAAGCCTCTCTTTTCTCTGTCTTCTTAAAGGATACGCGAGAGGAGGAGGTGGCCGGCGTTCACGGCAGCCAGAGTGGCCGGTCAGCAGCAGCGCCCCCAGCGTGGTGGCGGCGCGGCGCATAGTGGCGGCCAGCGCGGCCCTGATTCCCGCCTACCTGTAGTCGGCATCACGCGCCTCTGTGGCCCGGTTGTCCGCTCGCCTGCACGGCTGCGGCGTGGCCTGGTGACGCGGCTCGTGCATGGTCACAATGATGCCGGTCCCGATGGCACGGCTCACGCAGCAACGGGCGGCTGGCGGCCTTCGTGGCAGCGGCGGCAGCCGACGCGTCTGCACCCCCTCGCTCCCTATGGCAGTGACGGCGTCCAGTGTGTACGCATGCGCACCTCCATGACTGTTGGGGCGGCCGACACGATTGCCTGGACCAGCCGTAGAGGCGCTCGCGCGCTTGGCCGGTTGGCTTGGAGATGCCACGGCGTATCCGCTAGCGCGTACGCCTACGAGCACGGGGCCACTAAACAGCGGCATCCGGCGTGCCCAGTTTATGCCCGCACGACAGTGGTGCCCGGCGGCATGAGGCGATGGATGAGAAACATGGAGGGTGGAAGAAGCAGTGGGCACTGACACGCGGGGCCCAGTGACACATATCGACTGACAGGTGGGCCCACCGCCACATAGGATGAAATAACCATCAAAACCACTTCGGGGAGGTAAAATGCCCGGTTTGAACACTTGAGAGATGTAAAATTCCCCGTTTTTTCAGCTGGAGGGTGAATTCCACGCTAGGGCTATACTTTGAGGGGGTCGAAAGTACTTCTTCCTCACGCCGCTGGAATTCCCGCAAGTGTAAAGGCCGAAGTAACCTCCGATTCTGTGCCCAGCCAGCCCGCCACAAATGGCGGCCCACAGCCCAACTCAAGTTGGAGAAAATCAGAATTTTTTATATTTTTATATTTTTATATTTATTTTTTGCAGAAATAAATAGAGGATTCAAAAAATTGCAAATCTATACCAATACCGCCGGACCATCCGGCGGTAATTAAAAAACGCCGCCCTATCCGGCGATTTAATGACGTGGCAGCCTCTCTGCCAATCTCCACCCACTGCTTATCCACACATTTTCATTGTTTCCGTGGAAGTGATCAGCCTCATTTCCACCACCTCGTGACATCTTTCCATTGCCTTGTTTCACCTTGCCTCCTTGACCAGTGGGGATGATCCGTCTCAACCCTATGACTTGCTCGTATTAATTCATATCCATGTTTGACCTTGCCTCCGAAGATTGGTGGGAACAGTCAACTTCGTTCTCACTAACTCCGTCGATATTTTCTATCCATTCGTTAAACCTTATTCCCCGAGGGTGTACTTTACGAACATCCTCCACACTAGCTTTTGTCCTCGGCTAGTGCTCTTGTCTTATCGTCATTTATTTATGAGTGGTTTTCTTCCTCTTAGGAGAGAGCTTACTAGCATTTTGTTTCGCTAGTAAGAGCACGTCAGTTACTGCCATTTTCATGATCGATCATGACCAACGCTAAGAAATCGTACAAATCATCACCTTGTTTAGGCGAATGCGGCCTATCTTCTCCCTCTTGTGCCTTTCTTGTCCCGATGAGTAGAATGTGCTACGTTTCACCACATCTTACTCTTTGAAGACATGTTGACTTGAAATTCTATATGTGGACACAGTCCCTGTCAAATAAAAGGAATGTGTCTCTCAACAACGTATCCGATGATACTCCTTTCAATCAAAAGACCCTGTCCTGTTCAATTTACGACTGTATACACCTTGCTTTCATTATTTGGATAAATCAGGTACTTACCATGTTTCAAATGTTGGTATCGAAGTCCGGAAATGACTCCATTCCTTTGCTTCAATCACAGTCACTTGCCCACTGACCACATTCTCTTCATGGTTTGTTCATTCGCTCTCTTATATGGTACGACTCGCCGAGTATCTTAGAGAGACCACCCTAGCCTAATAAATGACGCTCTGTGACTACTTGTGTTAAAAAGGCACTAACCATTCACAAGCTAGTTGACAAAGCCAACAAGTGAAAAATTGGGATATTACCATGTGCATTTGAAAAGGCAAGAACCACGATGCCATACTCCTTACAATACGCGTTAGGTAACACACCCGTGCCTCACACAAATCTCGGGACGAGATTTCTTTAAAGGGGGTGGGTTGTGATGCCCCGGGCATCTCAAGTGCATTACATTGGCATCATTAGCTTAATTGCATCATTTCATGGACATTTCATGTGTGGGGCATGAGTGGGATATGTCGTTTGAAGCAAATAAATCTTAGTTGTTCTAAAACTGCTTTGGTATTTGCCTTGTAGCTTTAATACTAATGTGAATTAGGAGAAACTTTATATACCAAATGTGTAGGAAATTTCATGATGGACAACTTTGGTAATTTGTGTTTTGACATTCACAAACGTTTGCATAGAGTTTTGGGCATTTTTCTGTCAACATGAAAAATCTGTTCAAACTAGGCCTGTCAAGCAAATTCAAATTCCTGGGAGATAGGTTCACTTTAACACAAAACTTTATATAAGAAAGTTGTAGCTTAGGAAATTCTAAACAACTTTGGTATATTTCACCTTGCATGAAAATGAACCTAAAATAGACTTATGGAATTTTTAATCTGCTGAGTGCTGTTGGTCAAAGCTGAGTCAGACTGTTCAAACTCAAATTTCTCCAAAAATTTCAATAGAACCTAGTACCAAAACTTTTGACAAAGTTGTAGAGCTGGAAGAGTAGAGCAACTTTTGTATTTTGGGTTTTGTCAAATTCGGCTTTTAGGATGTTCAAAAACCGCAATTTCTAAAACATGTCTCAGCAGTCAAACAGAGTTTTTCATTTTTCGCTTTTTCTTTTCATCCCCTGAGTCTATGACATGTGGGGCCCACATGTCAGGTACCCGCCTACGGACGGATGTCGACCTCCGCTCGTGGGGCCCGCTGACCGGCGTCCATGAAACCGGTCCAACAAATCGAGGTACAGTTTCTCCGCCCGGACCCACCTGTCACTGACCATTGGTCCATGGACCCGATCCACCGCGCCTGCAGCTCCTTCTTCCTCCTCTCTCCTCCCTCCACCCGGCGCGCGACGCGCCCACGCGGCGGGGCGAGGCCTGCTCGCGCTGCGCCATGGGCGCCAGCGCGCCACGCCGCGGCCACGCGCCGCCCGCTCTGCGCCCCCGCCCGGCCTGCCCCTGCCCCGCCCGGCGTTAAGGAAAAGGAAGCCGAGCTCCCTCTTCCGCCCTGCACTCTCGCCCCGTCTCTCTCCGCCTGCCTCCCTGCATGCCAGAGCGCACAACCGCCATTGGAGGCCACGGCGAGCTCCGCCTGGGCACTGCCCTCGCCTCCTCCTGCCAACCCGTTAAGCGCGCTCTGGTTCCGTCACCACTCTCCACCGCGTCGGCCGGTTCCTGGAGCTTGCACCCGCCTCCAATCCCCATCCCCACGGACGCCACCGCACGCCGCCTCTGCACAGTCGACGCCGCCGTGGAGAGCCACCATAGAGCCATCCCCCACGCCTCCAACCGCCTACCCCAGACTCGTCACGCCGCCGCGCTGCTCGCGCACTGCCCCGGGGAGCCGTTCCCCCACTCCTCCACCAAATCGAGCAGCCGCCCTGTCCTCCGCGTCGCCCAGCTCCACATCCGGTTCACCGGCGTTCCCCGCCCGCTCCGGACTTCTCGCGGGATGCCGTCTTGGGGGAAGGGAAGCCCTTCACCGGGAACACGTCCCTGGGGTGGCGCGGCTCCAAGTCCGGCCCCATAGCTGCCGGCGCAGCCCGCCCAACCTCGACCCCGCGCGCCTCTGCCTCTATCGAGAGGTGGAAGAAGAAGGTCGTTTTCCAAAAGCACCCCTGCGCTTTTGATTATTTACGTTCAAGTACGGTGCGCTATTCACTGAGTCATCAGACCCTTACGCGCCAGCCCCTGATGTTAATAGATATTCACGCTTAGGTCCCTGACTGTTATGGTTTTTGACTTATTGAATTTCTATAAACAGAAAACTTTGAAAATTCGTAATAAATCAAATAAAAATCAGAAAAATGTAAACTTTGTTGCAGTGTACTCCTATTAAGTAGATCTACAGAATTGGTATGATGGTTGAATAGGAAAAGACCTTTTTGCCCTTGTTATTGTGCATGCATGAAAAACCTTGATAAATAGGAAATGTGGGAAAAATGAGCCTCAAAAATTATAAAATTTCAGCAGAGGCATTGCTAACATGTGTAGACTCTGTATAAATTTTGGTAGCCCTAGCATGGACTGTTTAATTACTATTTTGCCCTTGTCTTGTATTTAAGCATATATTAATTTAGGAAAATGTTGCTATGGTGAAAAATGCTCCAAGTAACTTTAAGGGCTTGATATGAGCTCTAGGTTATGAACATGACTCATTGCTAGAGTAGGAGGTGGTGCATGTAAGGTTTTGGCTCTGTTTTGAAAATGGTAGAAATAATGCATATTTATGTAAATAATAGAAAATGTGAGACTAGTATATCCAATAAAAAAAAACCACCACACTTACCATAGAAATCTTAATGACTAAATAACTATTGCATGTTTGATCGGCTCACATCACCTTGTTTGACTTATGATTGACAACTTGATTTTTGTATATGTGTTCTTGTGAGATTGCACATACACGCTTGCTTTGGGTCTATAAAAGTAATACTAATGCTAGTGCCAGTCGGGATGTTTTGATTGAGCTAGTAATCCATTACATGCGTAACTAGATGTTGCCTCATATTTTGCTTAATTAGTTGTATGCTTGATGATCGTGCATCTCATTCACTATGTCATGCATAGCATTCATATAGCAACGCTTATTGCAGATACGTGATTGAGAAACAAGTGCGGGAGCTACTTCGGGCAATGGTGGTCCAGAGGATCAAGTAAGCCCCGGACACGACCTGGAGAGCCCATCAGTCGTGTTTGGAAGGAGGAGTTGTCCAAGTGATCAAGGGATTGCCTGGGGCAAAGCCTCACAACCCGGCAAACTAACCTAGTTTAGTTTGTTGGCTTGATAAGAATAAGCAAAGGTAGGCAGGACCATACTCAACCCAGCAAACAAATTATACTTATGATTACGCATATGCATTAGGAGTTGCTTGGAACCAATTGCATTAGACTCCCTGGCCGCCCTGGCCCTAGCACCTATACATAGAGTTCGTAGGACGAGTATGCCTAGAAATTGCTAGGTATGAGTAGACACGAGTGTGTGGACTCGTCACGTAGGTGTTTTCAAAATCACAAAAGCTTACAGTTATATCACTTATTATTGTTGCTCATGAAGTAAATGGAGACCGGGCGGAGATTTATTTCAGTATATGCTTTTCATAAGGTTACACTTTGGACTCCGCCCGAGTTGTTTAAGGCCCGTCCGCTGTTCGTCTGCTGATCGGCATAACATTGCTAGAGTGCTTAACCGGGAAATGGGACCGGTGAAGTCTTACCTGGGTTTGTCCGAAGTTTTCAAGGCTCCACCCATCCATTTGCTGGAGGCCGATGGGCCCGGGGGCGCTTGTACTCGAGGGAGGGCTGACCCAGAGAACTGTGGTATCGCTCCTGAGGGGGCACAACCCGGGGGTTAGGTGGGGGCGCTTTGAATCTTGGGACAAGACAGGTGGAGATGGGGGCTATATGTGGGAACGCGATGGCTAGTAAGCATACACCCCTGGCATGATAGTTATTCCCGGGAATTAAAAATCGATTCGAATCGCTGATGCCTACCAGGTGTGGGAATGCCAATATCACTGTCGGGCAGCGTAGTAACTACTGGAACATATTAAATCCGTTACTCATGTTTTCAAATACTACATGTTTGTATTGTATTGCTTACATTTCTACAAGTTATTATATTGGAGTTATATGCAAAAGATGAATCTTGATACTCTATATTGATATACCACTGTTTAAAATCAATGGCTAAGGATCCACATGCTAGTAAGCAAGCTTTGCGTCAACCGTAAGCCAATCCACTAAGTCCTACTGAGTAATTAGTACTCAGGGTTTGCCCCCACCTTTTGAGAACAGGTACCGGCGACATCTGGACAACTGCTTGGAGGAGGGTAGTACCGGTGGGCTTGGTGCTGCTCGCCTCGATCAACGGTGCGTGAAGACTAGTAAAGTGTTCGTTCCGCTGAGAGATGTTTTTCAAATTCGCTTCCGCTATCTGATTCAAACTTGCCTTTCGTATGGTAATATGTTGAAACTTATATTATTATTTCAAATCGGTTTGTAAGACAAGCTTATATATGCTATATTCAACTGCCTGAGATGATGTATCTGTTGTGGCTCCATTGTGGGCTAGATGTGTATGATGTCGGTTCCTCTGGGAAAAGGTAACATCGGGAGTCGAATGACTCTCGACGGACGACCGGGTTTAGTTCGGTCTAATCGCACTGCAAGCCAGAGGTGGCAGGTGTGCTTAGCCCGGATTAAATCGGCGGTTCCGCCACAGCTGGTATCAGAGCCGATCATACACAGACAACAGACATATCATCCAGTTTTGATTTGCAAACCTATTTTCGAAAACCCTTTTCGAAGTATTTGAAAAATGAGAGTATTGATATGCCCATATTAAGGATGTTAGTGAAATACCAGGTGACATCACTAACATTCTGACCTAGATTGAACTCATATGCATATTCGGCACTTTGGGAAGCAACATTTCGGCCATAGCTATCCCCAGTACTGGCGGAGCGCTATTAGGATTTGCGAACTGTTGCGAACCCTGCATTCATGCTGATAGGACAGAACTCTTTAAGGGGGGTGGTCACGCCATTGGAGTGTTTCGTGACCACTTTTCCTTCGACCAAAATTATAGCTAGATCTTGTTGGCCACCGTTTCTCTCCCCAGCAATTCCCCAGTACTGGAGGAACGTTGGATGTGTTGGGAGAAATGGCGCCACTACGTCGTCCACCAGACATAGCTTAAAGAAATTCGTGGATGCCACTTTTAGGGCTAGAGTGGTAATGTATGATGAAGATGATAATGTTGGTATGAGCATGCATTTTTCTGCAGGTACACTAACCACGTGCGAAATTAAGAACGAGTAGAGAACGACTAGATGCATTAGGGAGTGCCGTGCATATATGTCACCGGATACTCGCTAGATATGTAAATTATACATAGGGTGTGTGATGTGAGACCGAATAGGGCGAATCATGCATCATGGCATCATGTCTTATCTCACATGCATTGTTTTTGTTACTTAAGAGTGACTAGGAGCATATTGCATTGAGTGTGTGTTACTATTGTATTGATACATAGCTCAAAGTACAAATAGAACTAGTAGAAACTAAGCAAGCGACTCGACTAGTACGCTTAGGTTGTCGCAATTTTTCTATACACTATTCATAAAGCGTCTAATAAATGTGGGCCAAATACAATAAACATGTCGTTTCGCTCAAAAATCTAACCCGTCACAAAGTTTTCGAGTTTACAACGTGTTTCAACCTTATCCTATAAAAACCACGTCTGTAATGGTCATTGTTAACAAGTATGCAAATGCTTTTTGGTATTCTTCATATACCAAGGAGATGATTAGGTAGTGGGGTATGGCTTGGTAAAGTAAAGGGAAGAATCCGAGCATACAGAAACCGTTTGGACAGATTTTCCGTAGCTCGCAGATTCGAAAAACTTGAACTAATTCAAAATAGAACTAACCAAAACTTTCTACACAACCAAGGTAGAGTATAGACTAATGTACGACTACCGTTTCCTAAGATCTTTAGAATCCATTGGTCGACCCTCAGAGGTGCCATCATCTTGCGATAAAATCACTTTCCGGCATATCTTCCGAGCTTGTAAACGCGGAATATACTATGCCCACACCAGGTTTTCAAAACCCTTGAACTTACGGAAGCCTTGTTTTTCCTGCCACAGATGTCGCAGCCTTTTGACTTATGCCCTGATCACCCCGAGCCCACGAAGGCTAAAACAACAGCCCCTGCAAGTCTCAAGAAGAAGAGAAAAGCGGGAGAATCTTCTACTAACACAGCTTCAGTTCAACATCTGCGACCTGGCCTAGTTTTATTGAAGGGATTCGTCAAGCCTGAAGATCAAGTCAAGATAGTTCGTATATGTCGACAACTAGGTATTGGTCCAGGAGGATTCTATAGGCCTAGTTTCAAAAATGGAGCCAAGATGAGGCTATGGATGATGTGTCTAGGGAAGAATTGGGATCCAACTACAGGTCTCTATGGGCCAACGCATCCATGCGATGGTGCCCGAGTCCCTGCGATACCAGAAGTTTTCAAGACAATTGCTCAAACTGCAAATTCAACTGCAAGCGAATTTCCTCAAATAAATCCTGACATATGCATCATTAACTACTACAACAACGTCGGGAAGCTCGGACTCCATCAAGATAAGGATGAATCAGGAAGAAGCATCAACCGAGGTCTACCTATCATCTCAATCTCCCTAGGCGACACGGCAGAATTCCTGTTCAGCGATACTCGAGACAAGGATAGAGCGACTAAGATCAACCTCGAATCCGGCGATGTCCTTATACTCGGTGGAAGATCCAGACTACTGTTCCATGGCATCTCCCATGTGAAGCCTAACACTGCACCGACATGGCTAAAAGAAGAAACTGGTCTTCGTCCAGGACGCATCAATCTCACATTTACGCAGTACTAGCTGGGTACCAATTAGTACAATAAAGTTTAGGACGAACTTTTGTATCAGAAGGTTCTAACATTCGTGGATCAAAAAGACCTCGGGTGTCCGGCTCTATAGGGTCAACTTGTATCTCGTTCCTATGGTTAAATGTACTCCTAGTCTTATTGTGATAGCACATTAAGCTTTGGTAACTTCATGTTTAAAACCCTTGTCGTTAATGCACTTCGAACCCTTGTGATCTAAGAAATCCTAGCCTATTTGCACTATATCCCACAAATTCGTTAATTACTTGCTCCAAAACTTTGCAAATCAAGGAACTTCATTTACAATGGGATTCAAGCGCCCTAAGCTCTTATATCACATCGGACTTCCTCTTTATTTACCAAAACCTTGTAGTGATCATGACTCTGTAAGTGGAATAATTGAGCCACTCTTGTTGTGATGTCTCCTTAGGCAGTCTTGGATGCCTCGACGGGATCTGGAGTCCTATGTGTACGGCCGTCACATGGTTGTGCTACTAGGTTCGCGCTGGCATTAGGACATGCGAAGGCATGACATCGCTTCAATCGTGGAACATTCATAATCGGTTTTTATCTTTAATTGATCTCGCTACTCTTGATTCGTGGGGATGATCGATTTCATTTTCCACTATCCTGTGTATATCATTTCATTGCCTTGTTTCACCTTACTTTTCCTGATTGTGGGAGTAGCCAATCTCCACCCACTGCTTATCCACACATTTTCATTGTTTCCGTGGAAGTGATCAGCCTCATTTCCACCACCTCGTGACATCTTTCCATTGCCTTGTTTCACCTTGCCTCCTTGACCAGTGGGGATGATCCGTCTCAACCCTATGACTTGCTCGTATTAATTCATATCCATGTTTGACCTTGCCTCCGAAGATTGGTGGGAACAGTCAACTTCGTTCTCACTAACTCCGTCGATATTTTCTATCCATTCATTAAACCTTATTCCCCGAGGGTGTACTTTACGAACATCCTCCACACTAGCTTTTGTCCTCGGCTAGTGCTCTTGTCTTATCGTCATTTATTTATGAGTGGTTTTCTTCCTCTTAGGAGAGAGCTTACTAGCATTTTGTTTCGCTAGTAAGAGCACGTCAGTTACTGCCATTTTCATGATCGATCATGACCAACGCTAAGAAATCGTACAAATCATCACCTTGTTTAGGCGAATGCGGCCTATCTTCTCCCTCTTGTGCCTTTCTTGTCCCGATGAGTAGAATGTGCTACGTTTCACCACATCTTACTCTTTGAAGACATATTGACTTGAAATTCTATATGTGGACACAGTCCCTGTCAAATAAAAGGAATGTGTCTCTCAACAACGTATCCGATGATACTCCTTTCAATCAAAAGACCCTGTCCTGTTCAATTTACGACTGTATACACCTTGCTTTCATTATTTGGATAAATCAGGTACTTACCATGTTTCAAATGTTGGTATCGAAGTCCGGAAATGACTCCATTCCTTTGCTTCAATCACAGTCACTTGCCCACTGACCACATTCTCTTCATGGTTTGTTCATTCGCTCTCTTATATGGTACGACTCGCCGAGTATCTTAGAGAGACCACCCTAGCCTAATAAATGACGCTCTGTGACTACTTGTGTTAAAAAGGCACTAACCATTCACAAGCTAGTTGACAAAGCCAACAAGTGAAAAATTGGGATATTACCATGTGCATTTGAAAAGGCAAGAACCACGATGCCATACTCCTTACAATACGCGTTAGGTAACACACCCGTGCCTCACACAAATCTCGGGACGAGATTTCTTTAAGGGGGGTGGGTTGTGATGCCCCGGGCATCTCAAGTGCATTACATTGGCATCATTAGCTTAATTGCATCATTTCATGGACATTTCATGTGTGGGGCATGAGTGGGATATGTCGTTTGAAGCAAATAAATCTTAGTTGTTCTAAAACTGCTTTGGTATTTGCCTTGTAGCTTTAATACTAATGTGAATTAGGAGAAACTTTATATACCAAATGTGTAGGAAATTTCATGATGGACAACTTTGGTAATTTGTGTTTTGACATTCACAAACGTTTGCATAGAGTTTTGGGCATTTTTCTGTCAACATGAAAAATCTGTTCAAACTAGGCCTGTCAAGCAAATTCAAATTCCTGGGAGATAGGTTCACTTTAACACAAAACTTTATATAAGAAAGTTGTATCTTAGGAAATTCTAAACAACTTTGGTATATTTCACCTTGCATGAAAATGAACCTAAAATAGACTTATGGAATTTTTAATCTGCTGAGTGCTGTTGGTCAAAGCTGAGTCAGACTGTTCAAACTCAAATTTCTCCAAAAATTTCAATAGAACCTAGTACCAAAACTTTTGACAAAGTTGTAGAGCTGGAAGAGTAGAGCAACTTTTTTATTTTGGGTTTTGTCAAATTCGGCCTTTAGGATGTTCAAAAACCGCAATTTCTAAAACATGTCTCAGCAGTCAAACAGAGTTTTTCATTTTTCGCTTTTTCTTTTCATCCCCTGAGTCTATGACATGTGGGGCCCACATGTCGGGTACCCGCCTGCGGACGGATGTCGACCTCCGCTCATGGGGCCCGCTGACCGGCGTCCATGAAACCGGTCCAACAAATCGAGGTACAGTTTCTCCGCCCGGACCCACCTGTCACTGACCATTGGTCCATGGACCCGATCCACCGCGCCTGCAGCTCCTTCTTCCTCCTCTCTCCTCCCTCCACCCGGCGCGCGACGCGCCCACGCGGCGGGGCGAGGCCTGCTCGCGCTGCGCCATGGGCGCCAGCGCGCCACGCCGCGGCCACGCGCCGCCCGCTCTGCGCCCCCGCCCGACCTGCCCCTGCCCCGCCCGGCGTTAAGGAAAAGGAAGCCGAGCTCCCTCTTCCGCCCTGCACTCTCGCCCCGTCTCTCTCCGCCTGCCTCCCTGCATGCCAGAGCGCACAACCGCCATTGGAGGCCACGGCGAGCTCCGCCTGGGCACTGCCCTCGCCTCCTCCTGCCAACCCGTTAAGCGCGCTCTGGTTCCGTCACCACTCTCCACCGCGTCGGCCGGTTCCTGGAGCTTGCACCCGCCTCCAATCCCCATCCCCACGGACGCCACCGCACGCCGCCTCTGCACAGTCGACGCCGCCGTGGAGAGCCACCATAGAGCCATCCCCCACGCCTCCAACCGCCTACCCCAGACTCGTCACGCCGCCGCGCTGCTCGCGCACTGCCCCGGGGAGCCGTTCCCCCACTCCTCCACCAAATCGAGCAGCCGCCCTGTCCTCCGCGTCGCCCAGCTCCACATCCGGTTCACCGGCGTTCCCCGCCCGCTCCGGACTTCTCGCGCGATGCCGTCTTGGGGGAAGGGAAGCCCTTCACCGGGAACACGTCCCTGGGGTGGCGCGGCTCCAAGTCCGGCCCCATAGCTGCCGGCGCAGCCCGCCCAACCTCGACCCCGCGCGCCTCTGCCTCTATCGAGAGGTGGAAGAAGAAGGTCGTTTTCCAAAAGCACCCCTGCGCTTTTGATTATTTACGTTCAAGTACGGTGCGCTATTCACTGAGTCATCAGACCCTTACGCGCCAGCCCCTGATGTTAATAGATATTCACGCTTAGGTCCCTGACTGTTATGGTTTTTGACTTATTGAATTTCTATAAACAGAAAACTTTGAAAATTCGTAATAAATCAAATAAAAATCAGAAAAATGTAAACTTTGTTGCAGTGTACTCCTATTAAGTAGATCTACAGAATGGGTATGATGGTTGAATAGGAAAAGACCTTTTTGACCCTGTTATTGTGCATGCATGAAAAACCTTGATAAATAGGAAATGTGGGAAAAATGAGCCTCAAAAATTATAAAATTTCAGCAGAGGCATTGCTAACATGTGTAGACTCTGTATAAATTTTGGTAGCCCTAGCATGGACTGTTTAATTACTATTTTGCCCTTGTCTTGTATTTAAGCATATATTAATTTAGGAAAAGGTTGCTATGGTGAAAAATGCTCCAAGTAACTTTAAGGGTTTGATATGAGCTCTAGGTTATGAACATGACTCATTGCTAGAGTAGGAAGTGGTGCATGTAAGGTTTTGGCTCTGTTTTGAAAATGGTAGAAATAATGCATATTTATGTAAATAATAGAAAATGTGAGACTAGTATATCCAATAAAAAAAAACCACCACACTTACCATAGAAATCTTAATGACTAAATAACTATTGCATGTTTGATCGGCTCACATCACCTTGTTTGCCTTATGATTGACAACTTGATTTTTGTATATGTGTTCTTGTGAGATTGCACATACACGCTTGCTTTGGGTCTATAAAAGTAATACTAATGCTAGTGCCAGTCGGGATGTTTTGATTGAGCTAGTAATCCATTACATGCGTAACTAGATGTTGCCTCATATTTTGCTTAATTAGTTGTATGCTTGATGATCGTGCATCTCATTCACTATGTCATGCATAGCATTCATATAGCAACGCTTATTGCAGATACGTGATTGAGAAACAAGTGCGGGAGCTACTTCGGGCAACGGTGGTCCAGAGGATCATGTAAGCCCCAGACACGACCTGGAGAACCCATCAGTCGTGTTTGGAAGGAGGAGTTGTCCAAGTGATCAAGGGATTGCCTGGGGCAAAGCCTCACAACCCGGCAAACTAACCTAGTTTAGTTTGTTGGCTTGATAAGAATAAGCAAAGGTAGGCAGGACCATACTCAACCCAGCAAACAAATTATACTTATGATTACGCATATGCATTAGGAGTTGCTTGGAACCAATTGCATTAGACTCCCTGGCCGCCCTGGCCCTAGCACCTATACATAGAGTTCGTAGGACGAGTATGCCTAGAAATTGCTAGGTATGAGTAGACACGAGTGTGTGGACTCGTCACGTAGGTGTTTTCAAAATCACAAAAGCTTACAGTTATATCACTTATTATTGTTGCTCATGAAGTAAATGGAGACCGGGCGGAGATTTATCTCAGTATATGCTTTTCATAAGGTTACACTTTGGACTCCGCCCGAGTCGTTTAAGGCCCGTCCGCTGTTCGTCTGCTGATCGGCATAACATTGCTAGAGTGCTTAACCGGGAAATGGGACCGGTGAAGTCTTACCTGGGTTTGTCCGAAGTTTTCAAGGCTCCGCCCATCCATTTGCTGGAGGTCGATGGGCCCAGGGGCGCTTGTACTCGAGGGAGGGCTGACCCAGAGAACTGTGGTATCGCTCCTGAGGGGGCACAACCCGGGGGTTAGGTGGGGGCGCTTTGAATCTTGGGACAAGACAGGTGGAGATGGGGGCTATATGTGGGAACGCGATGGCTAGTAAGCATACACCCCTGGCATGATAGTTATTCCCGGGAATTAAAAATCGATTCGAATCGCTGATGCCTACCAGGTGTGGGAATGCCAATATCACTGTCGGGCAGCGTAGTAACTACTGGAACATATTAAATCCGTTACTCATGTTTTCAAATACTACATGTTTGTATTGTATTGCTTACATTTCTACAAGTTATTATATTGGAGTTATATGCAAAAGATGAATCTTGATACTCTATATTGATATACCACTGTTTAAAATCAATGGCTAAGGATCCACATGCTAGTAAGCAAGCTTTGCGTCAACCGTAAGCCAATCCACTAAGTCCTACTGAGTAATTAGTACTCAGGGTTTGCCCCCACCTTTTGAGAACAGGTACCGGCGACATCTGGACAACTGCTTGGAGGAGGGTAGTACCGGTGGGCTTGGTGCTGCTCGCCTCGATCAACGGTGCGTGAAGACTAGTAAAGTGTTCGTTCCGCTGAGAGATGTTTTTCAAATTCGCTTCCGCTATCTGATTCAAACTTGCCTTTCGTATGGTAATATGTTGAAACTTATATTATTATTTCAAATCGGTTTGTAAGACAAGCTTATATATGCTATATTCAACTGCCTGAGATGATGTATCTGTTGTGGCTCCATTGTGGGCTAGATGTGTATGATGTCGGTTCCTCTGGAAAAAGGTAACATCGGGAGTCGAATGACTCTCGACGGACGACCGGGTTTAGTTCGGTCTAATCGCACTGCAAGCCAGAGGTGGCTGGTGTGCTTAGCCCGGATTAAATCGGCGGTTCCGCCACATACGACATGAACAATTGATGCAGAAGTTAAAACGCAACATAGATTGAACTCGGATACATAATTCTCAATGTTGACAGCGTAGATTAACGACATAAATAAAGTTGGACACACTTGCGATGCCTTGTCGTTGTAGCGCGTAACTCGCGCTACACAATTGACTTGGCTTAGGTAATTTGAAATGCTAGAAACGTAAAAATAGTAGCAAGTTCGTCTAAGCGAATTGGTTCGGATAGTGCTGCGACGGGCCTCCGAGATCTTAGTAGCCGTAACCTCCGGATGGTGGAGACTTGGGGGGCATACGCTGCCGCGAGTGGTACGAGCATTTGCAGAAGGGGTCAGGGCACAGGGGATCATATTCGAGTCCAACCACTATCGCGTTAGCGTCAGCCTCGTTTTCCAGAGAGTTGACGCGACACTCAAGGTCGTGGATCTTGGTCTTCAGGTGGTTGATATAGTCTTCGACGTAGGCATGGTGTGGAGGATCTACCCACTTGGTGAAGCGGCATGCCGTGTCAGTGGAATCCTGCAATCATATATATTTCTTTTTAGAAACAGTTTGAGTTATGTCAGAACAAAGTGTAGAGAGCGAGTTTGAGCACACACATAGCCAAAAGGGCATCTGTAGAAGTGACGACCTCTATCGATGAACTCATCGAACACCTGCACGACACAATACTCACTACAACGGCACGTAGGCCACACCTCCGTGCGATCATCGTAAGGCCTAAGTCTGTGTTCGCCAACGAAGGCGTCTTGTCCCTCTAGCGGGAAGTCCTCCAGTGGATGTGGAAACATGTCTGGGCCTTGAGGACCTCCCCAGAGGAAGTGGTGGCTACGACGTCCTCCACCCCTCCCTCCTCGGCCTCGGCCACGGCCACGCCCCCTTCCTCCCGGCTCGGCCATTGCTCCCTCGCTTTGGTAGTGTGTTGTGTGAAATATTTGAAGGTCTGCAGTGTTTTTGTAGTCGAGATGGGGGTTGAGTTGTCCTCTGAAAACAAAAAAGTTGTCAGGTCAAACTGGAAATGGTACTGAAAAGGCTACGCAGGTGTTGTCACGTCGAACGGAAAAGGCTACATAGGTGTTGTCACGTCGAACTGAAAAGGCTACATAGGTGTTGTCACGTCGAACTGAAAAGGCTACGAATATACCTGTAACTGAAAAGGCTATGTCTTGTGCTGTCACATAAAACTGAAAAGGCTACATAGGTATTGTCATATAGAACTGAGAAGGCTACGCATGTACCTGTAACAGAAAAGGCTACGTGATGCGCTGTCACATCGAGCAGAAAAGGCTACGGAGGCATCTGTATCTGAAACGATTGCCTACGTGTTGTCACGGCCTACTGCAAAGGTGAAAGTGATAAAATACATGATGACGAAAGTACACTGAACTAATGCAAGTCAACTCTGGAACTATGATCTAGCTACGACCCCTCTTGCTCCTGCGTGCAGCTCTCTGGGCAGCACAAGTGTGGTGTGACCCGTGACTAAAGGGGTCGGGTGCCTGTCGAGTACGTCGGCCAGGGACTGCATCGGGCGCTGGCGGCTCCTGTGACTGCTGAGTTTCGTGGGGTGGCGCCTCCTGTAGCTGTGAGTAACCAATCTTATCATGTCGCGGCGGCGACGCAAACAAGGACTGCGCCATCTGTTCTGGTGCACCTGGTGGACTGTCAGGAGCGTGGCCGGCTCCATAGCTGTCGTCAGGGGTCGTGCCAGCTTCATATCCTGTAAATCAATCGCATGGATTAAAAATGTAAAGTAACACTGTAACAGGCATGACGAGTCTGCTGCATGTATGTGAATGCCACTTACCCCACTCAACGTCATGAGTCCGTGATGTCCCTGCAGCGAAGACGTCGTGGTGGTAGGTAGGGTGACGAGACGATGACCCAACATGGGTCCCGTACTGCGTAACTGTTGCACGGAACATGCATAAATAATTGACGAACTCTTGTTTAATAAAATTGACCTGTACAAGAAATACCTGGCGGCGGGTAGGTCATCGGCGGAGTCTGCGCAAACAGTGGTACCGGAGGTCGTACCGGAGGGGGTCGTGGCGGGGTCGGGCTAGGGGGAACAAACATCGGCTGCGGTGGTGGATGGCCAACATCGTCGCCATGGCAAGACAACGACCTAGTCACTCTTCTGCACAGCTCCGCTATCTTGTCGTACGCCGCCTTGTGATCTTGTGGGCCATGGTGAGGGCATTACGGCTGTACGTCGTGACGTCTGCATGGATCTGCCGGAGCACGTCATGCTGTTTCAAAAAGTTTGCATTAGTTTGCCATGAAGTATGAACTTAGATGTCTTCTAATGCGGAATCGACAATCAGGAAAGAAACTTACAGCTATATACGCCCCCTGGTCTCGCTGTGTAGGGTAACTGTCCGTGACGGACGGTGTGCGGCGGGGCAACTCCTGTGGCGTCGACAAGACACGAAGTCGTGTCCGTGGGAGGTACCAACGGAGGTAGTAACCCCAGGCTGCATCGTCATGTGGCCTACCCTCCATGACGAGGTCATCCAAGGCCGTGGACCACTTCGCCACGAACTCGGCAAGACGTGGTGCCCAGATCTGGCCAACGTTCTGGCACTGTCTCGTAAACCTGAAAATAAAAATAGTTTTGTCGGTGGACTGAGCATGTGAATTATGTGAAATATATAACTTTACGGTAATGTACAAGGTCGGCACGAACCGGTGCACGTGTGGCGGCAGTAAGCTTTGAGGGACGACCACCTCCTGCCGCAAGCCTAGCTGACGGAGCACGCGGTGGACTGCGTGCTCCTCGACGTAGATGTCGAAGACAAGTGGGCTGCGCGTTCTCCAGTAGTCGGCGTCGCATACGCACAACGACGACAGCCCGTCAGGTGCACGACTCTCCACTGTCTCGTCAGAGTAGGGCGTCCAACGAACGTCGTCGTCACGGAGGGCGTCGAACTGGCCTACGAAGTCAGGGTAAGACTTCCTAGTCTGCACGTGAGCGTACGCGAACTGCGAAAGTATTCAATTACACTGTTAGTACAGAAAATTAAAGACACACCCAAATAAGTAAACGAAAAACAAGCCACGTACTCGTTGGTCGTACCACAGAGAGCCCATCGTCGTGCCGTCTACGTCATCGCGTATATACGCGTCGTACGGGCTGTGCACGACCGCGGGCCGACCTATCTGAAACCTCTCGTGGGCCCAAAGCTGCAGAAGTAGCGGGCATCCCCCGAAGATGGGCTCCACTGACGAACTCTTCAAACAACTCGTGCACAGTCCGCGGTACGTCGCAGCTAGGACAGCGGAACCCCAGCTGAACTGCGGGATCGACTCTAGTGGGCCGTCGGCGACGTAACGACGCGAAAGGCAGTAGGTTCTTGGGCACAAAGTTGCCCGCAGAGCTGCAGAACATCACCCACCCCATCAACCACAGCACGTACGCCTCCAAATGCCGCGCAACCTCGTACTCTGTGGCACCTATTCGAATGTTGCCGGCCTGTAAATAGTTGCATATAAGTAAAAACCATATGATTTTTAACTATGCCGGTTGCGGTCGAATCTACTCACCTTGAACTGAAGAATCCACCACTTGGGCGGCCCGCCCGTGTACGTCGGTGGAAACTCCCTGTAGGGCTGTGCGTTGCCGATACGCTCGACGGCACCGAACCGAGCGAGCAAGTCCTCACTCCAGCCGGGGCCGACGTCCGTGGGGCCCATGGTATCGCCCCTCAACGGCAACCAAAGCAGGTACGACACGTCCTGCAATGTAGGCGCCATCTCGCCCACGGTGAGGTGCAAAGTGTGTGTCTCCGGTCTCCACCTATCCACCATTGAAGCAAGGAGAGAGAAGTCGTAGCTGAAACGCGGTCCGTCTCCCTCGACCAAGCGAGCAAGTGGGAGCAGACCAGAAGCACGCAGCCTAAAAAAATCGATGAGCATAGCATCGTATAAATTTGAAAGAGATTGAATATATCTGAACAAGAGAATGAAGCACGTAAAGCGAACCTCGGTAGCCAACGAGGGTCCAACGCCATCGTCTCCATCGGAACGCGTGCGCGAAACTGTCCAAGGGAGGTCCCTAATACCGCACTGAAGTACGACCGGTGCTTCTTGTCCATCGCTGCATCGAGCAGGTCGGGGGTCACGTAACCCTGTGGGGCATCCATCCCTAAAAAAGATTGATATCGTTAGTCCACATTATAAACCAAGTATAGACTAACTAATACATTAACATAAGACTGTATGGAATTCAAAATAACATCACATAATAATAACATAACATTGCATATCATAGCATCGAATTCAAAATAATAACAAACTAAATGGCATAATCACATAATATTATTACAATCCATGATAGCAAATCCACATACACAGAATTCCAACTAATACAAGAGTAACGTAGCAGAGAAAGGTTGCAAACATTATGTTATTACAATCCATGACAGTAACTAAAAATCATTAAATGACTTCATTTGTTCCTCCACGATCGCGTCGACCGTGACTCGATGATCCTGGCTCAGGTATGTTTGACACGGTTCCTTGAGGTGTATTAGTGCATTTTTTTGTAGCTGTGCCCGAACTCAATGCATTTCGAGCATATGACAATTCTTGGCCTAGCTTCGGCGTCATACATGTTGTTACGAATGCGATGAGTCTTGCGTCGCCCTATCTGTTGTTTCATGTCAGGGTGAGGATTGGGTATGAAATTAGGAGCACCCTCTGCAATACTAGTGAAAGTCCCCGCAATGGCGAAACCATATATCTCAGAAGTCCAGGTGTGATAGATTGCATCCTTCAGGTAATAGGGGGACACAAACATACGAGCGTTCAAACCTCCAACTTCCTGACATGCAGCTATGACATGTGTACACGGCCTGTGGTATAACCTCGGCTTGTGGCAGTTACAAACACAATGGTTATTGTACAGGACACATTCTTGCACGTGCCTCTCATGATTGCCTCCTCTTCGGCCTTTGTCCCGACAAATGATCTCAAATCGATGCTCAGCGACACCCATGTTCCTGACACGATGTCCTGCGGCTTTTTTGTTTGCTTTGGCCATATACTCAAAGAATTTCTGCCCATATACGAGGCGGTGGTCTAGAAACACATTCTTTGCTGCTGGATGACGTTCCCGAAAGTATTGTGTTGTACGGTATATGTAAAATTCCACAATCCCGACAAGTGGCATGCTTCTGCTTCCACGTAACACTCAATTATACACCTCGGCAAGGTTCGTAGTCATAATACCAAAACGTGCACCTCCTTCATCATGGAACAAAGACCACTTCTCCTTTGGCTCATGCTCAATCCACTCCGAGAATGACTTAATCGAACGACCAGGCCTCCGTCGGACATTAGGACCATCAAGGCCCACATTTTCTATTGCAATTGGCTCATCATCTTCTAAATTCGCACCTCTAGTACTTACTTCCGTAGCCTTCTTCTTTGTGACTTCATCAAGTTTTTTCCACAAAACATTGAATTTCCTTTCTTGATTCTGACTACACAACCTCTTAAAAAGTTTTGTTAGTTTCTTGTTCTTGAACTGCTTCTGAAAATTAGCTCCCATATGTCTCATGCACCACCGACTCTTCAGATCGACCCACTTTGCTATTCTTTGATGTTGTACACATCCTTCCTGTAAATCTTGCACCACTTGCATAATGCCTCCATGGCGATCATGAATCACACACACATCTCGCCGATCCTGAACATTACATGACTTGATCCGCTTTAAAAACCAGTACCAACTGTCCCCATTCTCACTCTCAACAAATGCAAAAGCCACTGGGAGCATCTGATTGTTTCCATCTGCCGCAATTGCAGTCAGAATTGTGCCCTTGTACCTCCCTGTTAGGAAGGTCCCGTCGATGCATATCACTGGGCGACAATACTGGAATGCATTGATACATGCCCCCAAAGCAAAGAAAGCACGCTGAAGAACACGCTTTGTCTGGTCCTGAGGCAAATTATAGTGCTTAATCTCAAAGTAACTACCCAGATTCCGGTCACACAGTGTGTTCAGCACACGTGGCAGGTTGTGGTACGATGCTTCATACGTACCCCATCTCATTTCCAACGCCTTTTGTTTTGCCCTATAAACTTTGCTGTAACTTATTTTGTACTGAAAGTCATCCTCTATGCTATTGATTATTGCCTTCGGCTCATATCTAGGATTATTTACTATCTTTGAGTACAAATGTTGAGCCACAAAATCAGCTGTCAAGTTACGGTGATGACTCTCGAGCTCTTCAAGGACGCATGTATGATGTTCAATTCTTGAAACGGTCCAGAAAATATCATACTTTCCCAAAAAAACATGGACCCTAAAAGGACAATCATCTCGTATGCACTTCACATCATAGACTTGTGGACTGCTCTTTTGAACTCTGAACTCTTTCTTCAGGCACTTAGCCGACCATCTTTGCACGGCCTCTTTCAGCTCTATCTTGCTATGGTAAATAGCTCCCACAGATACTTCATTCTCACTATATTCCCATATAACCATTTCACCTTTATTTACCAGCAGTTCTGAGTGATCAAAGTTGGTCCGTTGACTTGGAACCTGGTTCAATATTTCATCTTCACTATCTGAATCTTCATCAACAGGGACATTGGCCTCGGCATCCTCCCGTTGCATCTGTTCAACCAAACCTACAATTTCTTCACCCTCATCTACCTCACCCCTTGGTTCCCGTACTGTTTCATTTGCTTCACCTTGCTCACATATATCAACGCCCACCTCGTTAACCTGATTCACATTATTTTCCACCACTTCTTCAACTGTTGTGGCCTCATCACACCCCCGTGAGCTTTCTGGTTCCGCATTCACCTTCTCGTATGCTTGCACAAAAAGAACCAGAGGTAACACATGACGCAAGCTAACATCAACAAACCTCCTCCATACGGCAGTGCTTTCTATTTGCACTAATTCATAATAAACAGGAGATGAACTCCTAGTTGTTACTGCTGAGATGCTCAATTGACATTCATCATAATCCAACTTAAAATACTTCATGAACCAGTTATACACTGAACGAAATGGCCTCTCAATTGCTTTGTCCAGCTCTTTTGTCACTGACCGAAACCCACTTAAATCTACCCCGAACTGACCGTAACGTATCTCTCATTCACCAAAATATATCTAAAAATATGTTTTCTGTGACATGCCTGACCACAAATGCGACAACCAAGACAGTACTTAGCACATATGTAACCACATTTCTATATAACACTAAATTTTTCTTATATTATAATGATTGAATATTCTATCTAAATCTAAAACTGATAAATGTGCTAATGTCAACTAAAATAGTATGAGTATTACATAAAACGAGACTAAATCCGCTAATGATAATTCAAACTAGTGCTAATATTATATAAAATACTACTGCTGTTACCTAATCTATTAATATTGTATCTAAACTACTACTAATATCAAAGAATACTACTAATGATATTTAAAATGCTAAAAAAATACATGTTTCAAAGAAAATTTACCTGCAACCTTGGCCTCCTCTACTCTCCCTCTCTCTCTCCCTCTCTCTCCCTCTCTCCCTCCTGGGCGGCGCGCCGGCCGCGCCCTCTCCCCTCCTCGCCGCGCCCTCTCCCCTCCGCGCCCTCTCCCTCTCCTCCTCTCCCCTCCGCGCCCTCTCCCTCTCCTCCTCTCCCCTCTGCTCAGGCGCGCGGCGGCAGGAGCTTGCGCGGGCGGCGAACAGCGGCGAGGAAGAAGAAGGAAGAAAGAAAAAAGGAAGAGGCGACCGGCGGGTGTATGGGCCTAAAACCACCGTCCCTGCCGGCGGTTTTTAAACACCGCCGCCCAATCTGGCGTTTTTTGGTCCGCGGGCCCACCGGTCGCAGCGCCTGCCGCACTGCCAACCTGTTCTGGCGGTATTTAAAAAAACGCCGGTTGGTCCGGCGGTTTTTAAATACCGCCGATTGAGCTGGCGGTTTTTATATACCGCAAAGTGGTCCGGCGGTATAGGTCTATATTTGCAAATTTTTGAATCGCCCATTTATTTTTGCAAAAAACGATTTAAATAAATATAAAAATAAAAAAATTTCAGAAAATCATATGTCCCTGCGATTACTGAATGTGCTGTGTCCATCAGCAGCTGTGACTGTGAGCTTCCCTGCTCAAAATGTACACGCTACTCATACTGTACTGTTGCATTACTACTGTATGGAGGAGTCCAAATACTCCTAGAACCAAAATACGAGAATGTGGTATGCAAGGCGAACGATGCAGCACCAAATGGCAGCACGTCTGCATGCATACACATCCAATATTATTCAGATCAGCTGCAATTGCAAGGCACGGGATATTCAGAGTATGTAGCACCGAGTCTTGGTAGCTGATACTAAACGTGTCAGTGAAGTTCCTCCACGAGACACCGACCAACACGACGTTCGCTGGGCAATGAAGAGCGAGCAGCCCCAGCGCTGCGCCATGGCTACCGCGACGTACGGTTCCATGGCGGTGCTGCAGCGGCTTTACGCTTCGGCGATGGCCGCGGCGGCGCTCTGGAGCGCGGCTGGCGGATGGCGTTCGTGTGGGCGGCCGTGCCCGTGGCGCCGCCGCTCGGGGAGGGGTTCCAGGAGGCGACTCGTGGCGCGAGGCAGCGAGCTGAAGGAACTGGCGCGGGAGCTGCGCAAGCTCTGTCATCTTTAGCTACAATCACACGGATGTCTATGAACCCATCTGTCTAAGCTCACTGAAGCCATACATACTCAAGCCTCAGCTCTCTCCCCCCTTCTTTGAACAACTTTTTGTACCACTAATACTACCTATCATTTTTCGAATATTTGTCGTCTGGTACTTCTTTTTTTTTTAAACAAAGAAGCGTCAACTTAAAAAGAACGACCGAGGGAGCAACTTGTAAGGACATATTATGTTCAAATAAATGATCGCACAGGCGTAAAACGACTTGATTCTAAAACTCTAGTCATCTTAATAGAATTGAGACATTGTAGAATCTGTAGTCTGTAGCACCAAGCCACCAATGCCCCATCAGTAGTTCATTAGTATAGCAGCCTAGCAGCAGGCAGCGGCAGACGGACCCGATCCAGGCCAAATGGCCAATGTCCTGTCAGAAACCCGAGACATATTCTAATCTCATCTCTCCAAACACAAAGAGACGGAGCTATCTCTATAACCCCAATCTGTTTCTGTATCATAGATAAAGAGAGACTCCAACCAATACCATTCATTCTTCACATCATTCAAGCGCAAAAACGACGTGGCCCGAATGTATCCCAATGCAAAGAAGCAAGCAACCAACATGGCGTATCTCTATGCTGCAGATCAGCATGCATTATATGTTGGGCTCCGGCCTTAATTTCATGCCCGGGACCGGCAGAGCAATACCGCCTGGATCCATGCTTCCCCCAACACTTTTATCATCACAAGAAATGGAAGTACTCGATGCACCTGGACTGACCCACCGGCAGCAATGTCCTCGGCAGCTGAGCACCACCGGTGCCGCCGGACGAATAATGGCTCGCCGCCGCCTGCGCCGCAGACTCACCACCAGCCTCCACCTTCGCAGGACCATTGCTCATAATCGGAGACGGCACGACACCGGTCGTCCACTGGAACTGGCGTGCATACGTAGTGTTCCTGTCAGGCTGTTGTCTGGCGCTGTAAGACTGCAGGATCGGTGCTGATGATGACCGCGGTGATGCTAGGAACGACGAGGGCCGTTCGCCGGAGGCGTGCGGGCTGAAACAGATCGACACCGCTTTCTTTGAAGACGATAAGCGCAGCGCGGTGTCTGAGTCTCTAGGTCTGCTGCTGCTCCCTATGGAGCTTGAGCTGGTGCTGCAGGTGTGATGGTTGAAGTAGGTCACGGAGAACAGCGGCGGGTCGCTCGTGTCCTTCTGTTGGACCTGCTTTGTGGCAGGGCACTTCATGTCGTTCTTGAAGGTGAATCTGTAGTAGAACCTGGAAATAGGATCGGAGGACACAGCGTGTACTGAAGATTTCAGTCCAAAGTAAAACGGAAGAGAAGAACGAATGATGTGCCAGAATTTTAAATGCCATGCAAACTATGCAAGTAGCTTATAAGTAACTGAGAAGTCCACAGTAGTCGTACTACTATTTAAGAGCAAGCACATTGGTTCAGGATAATCCTAATCACTATATATAGTATGATTTACTCTTTACCATGCATCCAAAATCCTCAACGCCACAATTTTACATTTTAAGATCCTCGTCTGCCTGTACTCCACTAATAATAATGCACTGTAATTAACAAGAAGACACTACAAAAGTGGCACGAGGGCTGGGACTTTGTGTTGCGCTGCTTAGTATCTTTTTCAGATTTTCACTATTTTCCTGTCAGATGTTTGGAACATATATAATTAGCCCACCGACAGATAGTGAGTAAAGCACACGGCCCTAATAAAGTTAAGTTCCTCTCAGACAGTAGAATGCTAACATCTTTTAACGATTTCTTTAAACCTTTAGTGTACCAACTTGTCTTATTCTTCTTAACAGTTCCGGAGCTGGGAGCTGGCCTTTGAATAAATAAGATCATGTGTCAAAAGATCTTCCCTTTACCTCAGTAAGTGGGTAAGTATTTGGAAAATGAAGAACAATCATGTCCACTGCAATAAGCATCCAGTCTACCTAAATTAGGTGAACAGCTTCTACAAACACTCTTCAGACATCTTCATCTACTGCATCCACTGCCTACTTTAGAAAAAAGTAAACATTACCTCCCCACATATTTTAACATGGTCCTGATGGGCTAACGATATATTTGGGGTCTCTGCACTGCATCCCAATCGGTCTCTAAGAAAGTAAAAAAAAAAAAGGTGTTGGCAGAGACTGTCGGCATGCATACTAGTAGCTGAAAACCTGAATTTGACGACAAGTGCACTAAACAAAAGAGGCAACTTTCAGTCTGCTAGTGAAGTAGTATTAAAGTCCAAACGAGTTGCAAATGGCAGGTGATAAAGGTGGCCAAATTGCGAACCGTATATTCATATTCATATAGGAAGTCTGATGAAGCAACACTTGACAAGTCTTTTGTTTGTCTAGTTGAGTTGTCAGTTACGAAAGCCATTTCCACTCCCAATGTTCTTTAATTTCCCTATAGTTACGCCCTAAAACCAATTTTCTAATTGCGACAAGCATTTGTTTTATCCCAATCAATCAAGGATACGCCGACACCTGTCGACCGGCAGTTCTGCCAAGGAGTGACCAGTAGACAATCTGTTGTGACTAGGTTGGCGAGGTAATATTGATAGATGAATAGTAGATAGATCCATGACTCGTCCTCCCTCGGGAGGCTCTGAGTTGCACTCTTGATCTATTTTTTACTTAACCTAAATTGATACAACGGTCTTTTTTTTATAGAGGACAGACTTGGCCTCTAAGCAAAACAGACTTGATCCCTAAAAAATATCTAACCGAATCTATTTTATCTCTTCCCTAATCTTATCCAATCCAATCTATCTAATCTAATGTATCTGCGGTATTGTTCACGCGTAAACGGTACCCGCCTAGTACTATTGCCATAACACTTCACCCCTTCAAGACAGTTCGTCCTCGAGCTGGATCATGCTCAATGCTGAAGCCCGAGACGTTGACTGAGTACACTAGCCAACACCACTATGTATTCTCTGTTCGTCAGCCATCTCCATGTCCGCATCTTCGACCTCCATCAAGTAGATCCCTTTCATGGAGCACTGCTGCATGTGCACTCGGGAGAATTTCTAAGAGCAGTTCAAGCAGAGCCCGTTGGTGCGGCGTTCAGCCATCTCTGCTGAAGAGAGACGCTAGACACACCCCCCCCCCATTGGGCTTCACCGGTGCTCCAGGCGTGATGGCTGCTCCGGAGATGGGCTGAATCGGCGTCTCGGACGATGCAGCAGCAGGGGAAGCGCTCGCAGCGCTCGCAGCGCCACCAAAGGTGTTGTACCGTGTCCTGTGGGCTGTTCATCCTCCTCAAGGGCCAGGCGATGTTCAAATGCTCGCGCCAGGGCCATGGCATCCTCCAAGGTGGCTGGTATGGTAGAAATACCGATTTAATCCGAGCTAAGCACACCTGTCACCACCTGACTCCCAGTGCACTTAGACCGAATCAAACCCGGTCGTCCGTCGAGTTACCCCAAAGGGCACTCGATATAACCATCGCCCAAGGATACCGACATCATACACATCCAGCCCTTGATGGAACCACAACAGTTACATCATCACAGGCAGTTATTAGTAGAAAATAAGTTAAAGTACTTGCAAACCAAATAGAGGTATTTAAATACATGTTCAAATCAAAAGCGGAAACGTTGTTCAAAATAATTCTCGCAGCGGATACATAATACTTAATGAAGTAGTCTTCATGCAATGATGATCGAGTTGAGCAGCACCGAGCCCACTGGTACTACTCTCCTCCAAGCAATTGTCCAAAAATTATCAGTAACTGCACAAAAAATGTGGGAGGCAAACCCTGAGTACTGATTACTCAGTAGGACTTAATGGAATGGCTTACGGCTGACGCAACGCTCGCAACTAATAGTTGATCCTTAGCCATTCTTTTTATAGCAATAAAAAGTTAATATGTAGTTATCATCATCATAAAAAAATGTACATCATCATAATATAACTTGCAGGAATGTAAACATACAAGTACAAGCCTGTGGTATTGAAAACAAACCATGTATAAGCATAGATACATTTAGATTGTTACTACGTTGCCCGTGTGTGACATTGGCATTCTCACACCTGGTGAGCATCAGCAATTCGAATCGATTTTAATTCCCGGGAATAACTATCATGCCAGGGGTATATGTTTACTAGCCATCGCGTTCCCACATATATCCCCCATCTCCACTCATCCCATCCCAAATTCGATTCAATCCTGCCATTCCCCCGGGTTTTGCCCCCTCATGAGCGATACAACGGCGTACCGGGTCAGCCCTCCCTCGAGTACGAGCTCCCCCAAGCCTAACTCCCTCCGACAAGAATGGTAGGAACCTATCTCTGTTCTTTGGATGGCACAAGTAAGACTTTCACCGGTCCCACGTCCCGGATAAGCACTCTAGCAATGTTACGCCGATCAGCAGACGAACAGCGAATCAGGCCTTAAACAGCTCGGACGGAGTCCACCAAACCATCCACATCATTTTTCATCATAATATACCCAAATTTCCGTCCGGCCTCAATTTAGTTCCATCACAATCATGTTTAAAGTTTTCCATCTATTTTGAAAACCTTTCTTTTGAAAACACCAATACGACGTATCTACTCGCACCTAGCATTACTATGCATACTCGTCCTACGTACTCTATTGTAGGTGCTAGGGCCAGGGCGGCCAAGAAGTCTAATGCAATTTTTTTCCAAACAAGTCCTAATGCGAATGTGTAAACATCACTCAATATCATATTTGTTGGAAATTCATGGTCCTGCCTACCTTTGCTTATGTTTCATAAAACCAACAAACTAAACTACGTTAGTTTGCCAGGTTGTGGGGCTTTGCCCCAGGCAACCCCTTGATCACTTGGACAACTCCTCCTTCCAAATACCACTTCAGGGGCCTCTAGGTGATATTTGGGTCTTAGTTGGTCTTTTGGGCATCGTTGCTTTAAGTAGTCCCACGCACTTGCTTCTTGATCACGTATCTGCATTAAGCGTCACTATGTGAATGGTATGCATGATGCTATAGGTGAGATGCATGAACGTCAAGCACACGTTTGAACAATCATTTCATGGATAGGCAGAAAGGTGATTGATAAATCAATTAAACCAAAGTACCTTTGTGAATAAGGAGCAAACGTTCACTCATACAATCAGTTGTTCGTACAGCAACACATAGATCCATCATATATTCAAGTATTACTTTAATTTGCCCTTTATGCAAGCAAAGCATCAGACAAACATATATTTATATTTGGAAAAGGCGGCTAGTTTAAAACATCACTCCTAGCACTAATTGCTTAGCTGTTTAATATGGAACTAAGATGTTTATGTCGAAGGTGTGTGCTTCATGGTGAAACTACCAATGAACTATGACTAGTAGAGCACACAAAAATCACGAGTTCGCATCCAATCACACATTAGCACTCCGAATTCACACCCTTCATTTTTAATCCTATTTAAGCAAGCGTTTACATATTCCCTATATACCAACAATAAAAAACACATGACAACTACTTACAATCATATTTATGTGGCAACACATCTACCTAAACTTTGGTGGAGCTTTTGGAGTGAATTAAGTAACACTTCTCTATTTTACGGTTTAAATCCCAATAGAAGTTGCCATTTTCAAATCACCTGGTAAACAACAACTAACACAAATGAAATTTTATTTCTTGACTATACTGGACTAAATGTGTACAACATAATTACTAGGGATTTATTTGAGCTCATATCATAAAGCATGTATTTTATTATTCAATAATTATCTAAAAGTGGACCCTAGGGGTAGATCTGTCATTTGCAGAAGATGTTAGTAGCAACCAAAAATATATGTGGTCATACAGGACATAAAGAGACCATAGCCCAAGTTTCATATTTTTAGGAGCTCTTTCACCTCACTTTAACTATTAATTAATAAAACAAGGCATGCACAAAAATCAGGGGTAAAACAGTCATGTTACCATACAAGGCCTAGTTCACTGCATATATATCATTTTTATCTTTCTAACAAAACTGATTTCACATTTTTATCATTTTTCTGTGATTTGTTATGAAATTTCAAAGTTCTCAGTTTAAAGAAATGCATTAAATCGAAAGTCCTAAATGACCAGGGACGTTAACACGATTAATCATGGACTCCAGGGGCTGCATGCAAGACTTCCATGACTCAGTACATAGTGACTTGATTGGGAATGAAATAAAGCAAAACACAGGGGGTTTTCTGCAAAACTCCCTTTCTTCTACCTTTCTCTTCTTCTCCCTTTGGACCGACGCGCAAGGAGGGGAAACCGCGGGTCGCGCCGGCGGCGTTGAGGCTGGGATGGGCATCGCGGTGGTTTGGGAACGTGTTCTTGACTTCGGGGATCACTCTCCCCTAGATCTCATCGCACGAGGAGGATGGCGCGTACGTGTCCGACGTCCAGGAGCGCTCATCTTTCCTGGCGATGATTTTTTTTTTTAGTAAATTGCATGCTATGTCCTTAAACTTATTCCGCGGTACCATCTATATCCATGATCTTCCAAAGTGATCATTTGGGTCCTTTAACTTTTCAAAGTGATCATCTAGGTCCATCAACTTTTCATTCTTCATTTATTTGAAGTCTAATTCGCGGACCTAGATTTACACTTGAATGACCCACTTGAAAAGTTGAAGGACTTAGATGATCATTTTAGAAAGTTGTGGACCTACATGGTACCACGAAATAAGTTTAAAGGACCTAACTTGCAATTCATTTTTTTTTTCACATAACAGAAATTGACACCAAACTGAAACCCACGCAAATTCCGCAGCAGGAGGGCAATCAAGCAAGCGAATAATCGAGGAAGCAGGTACGTACCTGATTCTCTGCTGGGTTCTGGATCCCAGGTCGCAGGGGTACGGAGGAACAGAGTCGCTGAACCGATGAAGAGGGAGGGAGGGAGGAGGAGGCGTTTCTTGGGGAGGGAGCAGGACAGTCTCGCCGTCGCCGGCGGCCTGCGCTCGGGGGGTGCCTCGGCTCTGTCTGACCACTTCCATCCATTTATACCGTTAAACAACGACGACGGCGCAGGACATGAGCATTCTACAACGCCCGTGAAAAGCCCGAGTCCCTGCAGCGTCCACCTGGCCTCTCCTCCCACGAGCCGGCGCGTGCACAGCGGGGCCCACGTGTGCCGCGGCTCCTCCGGCCTAGAGCCGTGGCCGGGTTTCCTTCCTTCCTCTCTCCGCCTCGCCTGCGCGGCTGCGCCGTACGGCTGCTGTCGCCTCCGCCCTCGCCTAGGCTTGTTGTCTCCCTCGCCCTCGCCCTCGCCAGTGCTGCGTGCCCTGCGCCGCGCCTGCCTTCGTCGTCGGGGAGGAGACGTGGGGAACCTTCCATCGTCGCCCCCGGAACCGCCCCGCCACTACCTTCCCGCGGCCCCGCACCTTCTCGCCCCGGCGCCGCCAGCAGCCTCTTCTCAGGGCTGCGCCACTGCCATTTCCCCGTGGCCACCCTCTCACCACCGGCGTCGCGCCGCCCGCGCTGCGTCGCCTAGGGGTCCCGGCGCGGAGCTGTGGCGGGCCTTCCTTCCTTCCCCCCGACTCCTGGAGCTGCGCCCGCCTACCCGCGCCGCGTGCCTGCCGTCGCCTCGCGTCCTTCCGCCTGCCCCGTCAGAGACCCGCCGTTTGCACGGGGAGCGGCGTCCGCTGGAGCGCGTGGGCAATGCGAGTGGAGCAACGGCGACGGCGATGGAGGTCGCGCTCGGAGAACCCAGCGGATTGCATTGGGGGCCTTGCACCGGGGCCGCAGATTCCCAGTCTGGGAGGGCGTCGCCCCCGCCGTTGGGTGGGCGTGCCGTCGCCCCGTGCTCGCCTGCGCCGCGCGCCGGTCGCTGCCTTTCCCTCGCCAGTGCCACGCCCCGCCGTCGCGCCGGCCGCCGTTTTCTCTGCTTGCGCCGCGTCCGTCACCCGCGCGGCATGGGCGCGGCGGCGCGCCTGCCGTGCTGGTTCTTCCTTCCTTTGACGTTAATCACGTGCGTCGCGGCTTCTGCAGCTCCCGTTAACGGCGATCCCAATTTGCCTTTCTCTTCGTGGATTTTGTTTAGTTTTATGTTATTATATCGTTGTTTCGCTGAAATCTATCTATTATATACATATTTAAATATTAAAAGAAGCTATCAGATTCGCCGAGAGGACCAAGAATCTATCTATCTATTATATACATATTTAAATATTAAAAGGAGCCATCAGATTCGGCGACAGGACCAAAAAAGTACCACGTTAATCAAAAAAAAGAAAAAACCTCAACCATTGGATTTTACGAAGATCTAACGGTCTAAAATCAATATAATAAATGCTATATAAATACGTTTTTTCAATATGTTATCAAAAAGGAAAATAATTACTATAGAAATATCAATACGTACAATTAACTGTCCTTCTGATGTTTTTTTTTTCTTTTAGTCTGTGCACGGCGCCCGGTTGGGACTCGGCACCCGGTGTTGGACCTGGGAGTCCGGACTCAAGCCCCTGGCAGAGGCCTCGTGCTCCCGGCGGCCGGCTCCCACGTAATGACGTAAGTACCTTTTCTTTATATTTTTTTTCTTTCCTTTGTTTTTTTATCTCTTTGATTGACGAGGTTTTTATTTTTTTAACCTAGACTATCTCTTTTCGCATTCATACTATACTACCTCTTTTCGGACATGCATGTGCAATTGGTTGATGTATTTTCACAACTTTGATCATTCGTCTTATTTTTTTTTCAAAAATTATCACTTATGATTTGTTTTATAGCATGATTTGTGTTTTTTCATGTAAGATTGTATGAATGATCAATAGTTTTCAAAATAGTGAATACTCACTCATCGGTATCCGGATAAGATAAATATGTCTCTCATTTGAAATGAACCAGACAGGAAAAGCGTCAATTATATTGATAAAGAAAAAGGCTTACACTAAGCAATTGACCGAGTTCTTTAGAAAAAACGGGCCGAAATCTTTACACAACGGACGGTTAGATTGGTCATCAACACGCGTCACACAACACATGACTCGATGAAAAAACAAAATACCGGACGGTTGGATTTGGACATCAATGCAAGCCGTACAACACTCTTGCGCCACACCACTCAACCTCGCTGGCAGCTCCTGCAGTCCAGCACATGCCATCGTTGTTGAGCTTAGCCCTAAGGCCGAGCAGCTCCGATTTCCTCCACTAGACCTCAAACTGACTCCCACAAACAAGCCAACAGCACCATAAAGAGTTCGTTAAGTGTCATCATTACCAAGCAAAGTCATCTCCTGCAACAATGCAACTACGACTTTGAAATAACACACACTTCCAAGCAAATCAGTCGGTGTGAACACCCAACATCTGAAACGAAGCCTCCAAGGAGGGGAGCAACGCCACTTGTGCCGCCATCGCTCGACTAAAAGGTCAAGGTTCTCTCATGGATTCTCTTTGCTCCCTTCAATTTATTATTCCTCAAATCAATTAAGAAAAATATATTCCTGCCATATGCATGTCAAAATAGCTAACACGTATGGATCTTAGATTTGGATTATGGCCTGGCTATCGACTTTGCCCTAAACACATAAGTCATCACTTAGATCTTAACGCGGCATCTAATCCATCACCAATGAAACTATAGAATCATGATCCTATCAGCGTGTCTATGTCCTCGGCACGTTTAGAGCTCTAGGACAGAAAATGTGCCTGGCTATTGGTCGTGGTTTTGTGCAATAATGTAAGCCAAAGCAATCGAGCATCCCTAGCTGGCTGATGGTCTACACATATATCCAACTACCGATATAGAGCTTCGTATAGAAGTACAAAAATCAATGCAATGCCAAGGACCAGCCCTTGATGTGGTGTTTCCGTTGAGAATGTACATATAATGCCTTTGAAATTTAAAAAGTAAGGAAATTTTTACATCTATCTAGGATCCAAAGATTTGGTGAAAGCCCAAACCATGCTAGAGATAGATGACCTACCCCTTGTGTCGAGGCATTACCAGCACTGCGGCTTGGTGAACTAGACCCTAGATCTCCCCAATATGGCCATCCATCTCGAGTCACACTCCATCTTTTCAAACGTTTTATAAACTCCTATGTTTTAAACGTGACTTTAATAATACTATCATGATTTCGTCTCAAAAAATAATACTATCATGATTCTTTTTTGTGTTTTTAACTTTTTATCCATTATTTTAATTCTTACCATTCATCGTATGAGTGGGGCCTAGATAAAAGATGCATCGAAGTTGTAAAAAAATAGAGCTTTTAATGAGCCTAGCATATGTCTTTTATCTGTCTTAAGTCAAAATATTAATACCGACAAAACATTAATATCAATAGTCTCTCTATTCTAGATTTTTATTCAATTTATCTGTCTTAAGTCAAAATACTAATATCGACAATATCAAATAATACACTTGAAAAACAAATTTTATGGTCAAATTAATGTAACTTATTTAATGTATAAATATTAGCTTTTTTCTAAAAAAAATATCAATGTTATAAAAATATATTTTAGTGGTAATAGAAGTTAAATACATTTAAAACCAATTTTCAAATGCTAAATAACGCTATTCTACTGGCTGTTAAATTTATAAAATCCATGTCTTAATTTATTTTTAGATATCTTATAAATTATTACAATCTAGAGTAGATGGAATATAGAATTTGAATTAACATATCATTGCTATTTGGATCATGTACACCAATATACAAAATAATATTCAAAGAAATGTGATTACATACCATGTTTTATGTTAATTTATGAAAACATATCCTAATAATAATATAATATAAAAACATGTATTATTCATAGCCGATAGAAAAAGAAAGAGTAAAATACGTCTCCGGTCCCTAAAGTTGTCGAGGTGGTTCATCCCGGTTCCTAAACTCTGAGACTGCACGTCCAGACCCCTAAACTTGTCAATGTGGTTCATCCCGGTCCTTAAACTCTGAGGCTAAGGCTAAACAAAGTTTTCAAATAAATTAAAAATGAAAAAATTCTAGCTATCCGCACTATTTGCGCGGGCCATCATGCTAGTTTAGAGAAAAATGATGTCGGCCCGAATATATTAGGCACCTTTGCCTTTAGGCTGGCTGACCCACATCTGTATTTTTGGGAACGCTTGACAATTTTTTTTATTTACAAGTTTTATAATGATTGGCATTAACGTGAACTCTCCATTCATTAAGATCTAATAGTTTTAAAAATAGAAAGTACTAGTAAAAAATATTAATTAGTGGGAAAGTACTAAAAGAAAGTGGGACCAATACTAAAAGAAGGTGGGAACCAGTACCAAGTGGATGTGGCATCAGTACCAAAAGATATTATCCTTGATATTTTTATTTAATAATATAAATTCGAGATCATAATAATCTAAAATTACTAACAGTACTTTCCGATTTTATAGAAAATGCTGATAGTACTTTCCAATCATTCTAACAAGCCTCTTTTTTGTAACACTCTAAATTTTGCTTTTCTGAATTTCTGACCAAACTCAAAGAAAACATGCTTAAGTTGATTGATTAGTGATTATGCCATGAGTTATTTAATTCCTTTCTCAAGTCAAATGCTAAAAATAAATATAAGATCGACTTGTTTGTGCATCCATGCCGCTGCATTTATTTTCTGGATGTTAGTATATTTGTGTGCCCAAAGGTCTATTTTGTTTTCGGGTGTGAATGCAAATGCAAATCATTTAAACTATATGCAAAATACCCAGAAAAGGCTCCAGTATTTTCTTTCCTCTTCGGGCTGAATTTGGCCCACCCCCTATTCTCCTCCCCTTGTCCAGTTCATTTTTCCTCCCTCGCACCGCAGCAGCCCAACCGGCCTGTCTCCGCTTTCGGCCCAGGCCCAACCGCGCGCCCCTGCCTCCTCCCACCGCCATGCAGCCCCCACCTGTCGGCGCCCCGCCTCTCCCACTACCAGCCCGGGCCCGCTTGTCGGCGCCGTCTCCCACCTCCAACCGCTCTCCGCTTCGGCCGCCCGAGCTACAGCAGAGCCGGAGCCGCCCCGCGCCCACGACCTCGGGTCCACTCCCCCGCGCCCACGATCTCCACTCTGTCGTCACAACCCGCCCCCGAGTCTCGCGTTCAGTTTCGCCCTCAGTTCGCACACGCCCCTGTTTTCCTAGAGCGCCCGCGCCATCGCCGCCCCGGAGCCACCACCGTGCACCGGCTCCATCGTCCATCCTCCGCTGCCCCGGTCACCACGGTGAGCTCCGCCGCGCCCTTGTGAATCCGAGGCTCCCTCTTGTTTTCCCGTTCCTTGCTCGGAAACCATCTAACGCCGCCGGCCCCCGTTCTGCAGTTCCCCGGAGCGCAGCCCATCGCCGTCGCGTTCCGCCACCTCCAACTGCCCTCTCTTGCCCCGATCACCGTGGTAAGTTCCGCTACCTCCGCGCGCACCCTAAGCACTACCCTGCGGACTCAATCCCGCGCCGGACACTTCTAATCGCACGCCACCGCCGTTCTTGCAGTGCACCGGCCGCCATCGCCGTCCTTCACCGTCTCTGCTTCTCCGTTAACGAGGTCACCCACCGGAGCTTCGTGTTGTGGTGAGCAACCGTTCCTTCCCCTACCCATCCCGAATCCTCCTCTCCACCGGCGATAATCGTTCGTCGCGGCTTCACCTTGCACCACCGCCGCTCCCCATCGCCGCGCGCCGCCTCCGGCCCCGCGAGCGCCGCCCGCACCCGCGCCATAGGCTTCGCCGTGCCGCACTCTATCTCCCGGACCAAACCCCGCGGTCCCAGACCCCGTGGAATGCCCGCGCCCTCGCACACCGGCGATGCGCCGCCGCCACCCGCGTGCACACCACGGCTCTGCTCGCCGCCGCCGACCAAGCCCCTCCCCCTCTGATCCGCGTCGTCCATATCTGATCCAACAGTCCCCGCACGCGCGTACCGATCAGAGGCCTGGTCTGCGCCGGATATTTTTCTAAAGAGCCCCTTCACTGTCTAAGAATCAACCCACAGTCCATAAAGTTCACACATGAGCCCCTGATTTAATGTTTTAGCCCCCGTTTCTTTATTTCCATTCGCATATCAGCCCTGGGTAGTGTTTTTAACACTTTAAACCCTCTATTACGTCGATTTTGAACCCTAGATCCATGAACTTTAACACTGGAGCCCCTCGAACTTTTGTTTTATTTAAGTTATGCCCCTAAACTCTTGTTTTATGCATAACTTGCTCATTTTAGCTCCAAATTAAATGATTTTTGAACTGTTAAGCTCGTAGCAGTGAGTAGAATAATTTTTAAAAGCTTGTTAGTTTCTGTTATATTGTTTGGTGTACTGTTTTTATCTTTTTGCCATGTATTGATTGCAAATTCGTGTAACGTGCAGACGAAGAATTTGCCAGTGAACCCGAGAACGCAGTTTGGGAGGAACCCGAACAGCACTTTGAAGAAGGCAAGTGTTCCTTAACCTATCTATGTCCATTTACATTGAAAACTTACTTTCCTGCATAACTCAACAACCTAAGTATGGCAAGCCATCTGTTGTCTTGATATTGACCTTGGGCTGTGATGTGGTAGTTTTGCCATGTGCTCAACTTTAATTTCTGAACTTATGCTTCGTGGTTGGGAATGAATAATATTGATGACTCCGGGAAACTGTTGATTCATGTTGGTTTTGGGAGCTTGAGTCTTTTACTCGAGTGTCTCACCGTAACGATCGGTTCGCCGAGTGACCACTCAGAAAAACAGTACAACCATGTGAGATGGAATGGGACATCCTTGACTGATTAATTAGATGATCTAGAGTTGTAGTTTGCTTCCCTGAAATATAGCGTAAGAGGGGCCCTGGGTCATAGGTCTTCTTTTCCCAAGGTGGGTGCAGTGGTTTATTCGATACTTTTGTCAGTCACCACTTGTAGGGAACTCTATGTTTAATTAGGGGAAACCTGTAACGGGCGGCTACTCTTTAGTGAATCTTTGTAAATGTCTCGTAGTGAGATTACCTGCCACTCACCAAAGGAGTGTTTAATGAGTCTTGCAAACCCGGGCAAACTGGGAAATCACGACCCATGGGTAAAGTGTACAACCTCTCGAGAGTGTTAACAAACTGATACATCAGCCGTGCTCACGGTTATGAGCGACCTAGACCCTCAATTGATTAGAAAAACATGTCGTCATGGGGCTGTGATGTTGATCAATGCTGGTTATTTCAGTTACTTATTTATTTATTTAAGCTTTACCTTTATGTATAACTGTGGGGTAACCAAGGGATAAAACTACTATTTTATGCTTAATAAAAGTTGACCAACTAAAAGTTACTGCAATTTAGCCAGTCCACCACCTTAGCCTAAATGGGACACTTGCTGAGTACATAAGTACTCACTCTTGCTTTAATTTTCAAACAACGTTGCGTTCAATGCAACCGCTGCTCAGGAGATGGAGAGGCTGAGGATTTTACCCAGACTTTCCAAGGATGAGTTTTAGGCCGGTGACGCCCCCAGGCAGCTGCTTGTGGAGTTGGAAGACCACTTCCGGCGTTCACTCTGATGTTTATAGATTTTATTTATGTTAAAGACTTCCGCTAAGACATTCGTAATTTAATAAGTGATACTTATGTGCTTTTTATGCACTGTGTAATGAATCATTTATGTTCTATGTATACGATTCCGATCCTGGCACATACATTGTACACTACTGGTTTACTTTTTAAAACCGGGGGTTACATAAGTGGTATCAGAGCCGTGCTGACTGTAGGACGCTGGCCTAGTATTGGTGGTCTAATTTGATATGCCTTTGGAGAACGGAATTAACAAAGTAAAAAAAATTCTAAGAATGACTTTTGCTTCATTCATCTGGCTGTTATTATGGTGGTGGTGAAAAAGAAAGAAAGGAGTTGAGTGAAATTAGAAAACGCTGGGATACGTTACCTGTAAGACTCTTGAAACTTGGTGAGATTTCCATATTTTTCTTCCTTTTGCTTGTTATTAACTGTGACCTTGCCTTTCTTACGCACCAAACATGTTGACTATGATACTCAGTGCCAAAGTTCATACGATCATTTGTTGGCAGAATTCCTTTGTTGGCTGAGATGTGTCACTTGCTAGAATTTCTGAATTGCTGAGGATGAGCGGAGCAGGGGGAAATGCCCATTGACTCCTCACGAACTTGGTTTAATGCTCCGGGCTCTTGGTTTTGGCAACGATACACACCTGTATGTTGCTTCTGGAGAAATGTATGGTGGAGAGAAAACTCTCCAACCTCTCAGGGAGCTCTTTCCAAATTTCTACACTAAGGATATGCTTGTTGGGGATGACTTGAAACCGTTCCTTCCTTTTTCTTCCCGGCTGGCTGCAATTGATTTCATTGTTTGTGATGAGAGCGATGTCTTTGTGACAAATAATAATGGGAACATGGCCAAGGTTTTAGCTGGCCAAAGGTACGTGGCGCTCTTTTCGTGGATATATGTTGAATATTCCAAACTGTACATGTGGTGAGTACATCGGATTGCCATGCAGGAAGTATTTGAGGCCCAGTGCATACTGTGAAAGTGCCTTTGGTTTCTTTTTATATTGTTTTTCCACACTTCTTTAGGAAATTATTTCTTATGTTGATTTGTATCTCCGAACTTGTCTATAACATGCTTGCTTATTATCTTTCTAATATGCTGTTCTGTGCTCATCCACCCTCCATTCAATGTGTAGGAGATACATGGGCCACAGGAGAACCATTCGCCCAAATGCAAAGAAACTCACTGTACTGTTCCAGAAACGGAATCAGATGGGCTGGGATATGTTTTCGCGGAAGGTGCAGCGAGCCCAGAGGGGTCTTATGGGCGAACCGGATGATATAAGACCAAAACAGCAGGATGATTTCATTGAATCCCCATGATCGTGCATCTGCTCAAGAAAACCTGGAAACGTATCGGCAGCATGAACCGAAAGTTTTACCACCACAAAATGTGGTAGACCACAGGAAGAGGATGCTCGTTGAGCTTGCTTGATGCACTGCGGAAAACATAAATGTTTGCTTTGAAAGAAACATGGTAGAGTTAACAGGATAGGGATGCATAATGCATTTACCAAAAGATTGGTAGATGCCATGGTTTGGTAGAGATGAAAGGCGAGTTGAGGTTCTGGTTTAGTAAATTGACTCTTAACTTAATCTGAGTGGCACCACGTGAAGGGGAGTTGCCAACTCGTGATACGCCATGCCTGTAAATTGTTGTTCATACATGATTAATTCTTAACGTAAGGTGTGCCTTATTACAGTTATCTGCCGAAGGGCAAATGGACAAGTGTCAATAACGATGGCTACGCTGTGCTTTGTGATTACTGTGTACTCTGTAACCTTTGGAAGATAACCATGACCACGCCAGTTTCTGTTTTTTTTTTCCTCTTTTCTGCCTCGTGATCAACTAATTTATCAATCAGCTGGAAAAGTCAATCTGATTCATCCCGGCGATCGAAATTTGTGGTTAGACAGCAACAATTCTGAAGCTCATAACCATTTTCGTTTACATTATGATTACGATTACACAAGTGATCAACGAATCTCCGGTCTTCAGAACTGACAAACACGGATGGCATGGACCTCCGCTTCATCGAGTTGGTTTGCCGAAATAAAGCTCCATCTTGGATCGTGCAAAGTCATCAATCAACCTTTGAAGACCTGGAATAACATTGAGATCATGTCAAGAACCGTACGTGGTGCTGTCAACTTGGTAGAATGATAAGAACTCACCCTGCACGACGATGTACAGACCACTCTACCTTGTCGCATGTCACAGGGCATAAGTAGAAGATGCCTTCAGGAATACCGTACGTCCTGCAGCTTACAATATAATTTGATCAGTGGAGCACGCAGCACGGAGTCACAGACCATACCGTGTGGAGCTGATTATACTATAAGTTAACTGATGGTTTGGCATCCAGTCTAGGCACCAATAAAGTACTCACCCAAGAATCGAAGATGCTTGGAATGAAGCTCTGTTTTTTTTAAAACAAAAACCTCTTCTTCCGGCTGGCCATGTTGCTGCTATATATGCATATATTAAACAAGTCCAGTAGTCATAAATAAACTAGGGTTCCCTCGGGAGAGCTGACGACACATACGTTGTTTGGTGCACCAAATTCTGCTTGTTTAGCTCTCAAACATTGCTGACAGCGCGTCGTTGCATTGACCACAGAGCTAGGTATTAGCTGAATGGTGTGGCCTAGACTCGGGAGCAAAAATGGATAGATTCAAGGAATGTTGGACGGTGGTGGCCGGGCGGCCACCATGGCCATGCATGCATATTATTGATGGCCTAAACTAGCATAGTAGTAGTAGCCTAAGCTAGCCTCCTATTGATTGTTAATTATCACTAGAACGTCAACCCTATACTTTCACATACCCTCTGATTGATCTCTCCGTCGATCGATTCTATCCGTATGTTGTAGCCGATCTGTTTGGTGGCCTTTTGTTCTTTTTTTTTTGTGTGTAGTTCACATTGCCATTGTGTTGACTTAGGAATTGGACCTTTGCATGGCTAAGAGGACGACGACAAAGCCGGTACCACCGTTGTCAGAAAACAAACATGTGGACGTGCTTTTGGATCTATCAAAGATAAACATGTGCACTAACGACATTGGAGACACAAACTAGGCCAATGTGAACAATACTTTTAGAAAAAAAATGTGTGTGTGTACCCGTGCCAAATCTAATAGTTATCCGAGTGGGCATTTCACAATCAGAAACCTAACCAGCTAGTGTAGCTCAGTTTGCCCCAGTACATGTGTATAAACGTAAAAATACAATAATGCTCTTGATCATTCTGAGTGTCTCCGGCCCTCTTTCAGTATGGCACCGCTGCTTAAAATATTTTGTTTGTATCATCACCCCGCCCCCTTTAATTAAACAAGGGCTCATAAAAGTCTGTCACTTTTTTATAAAAAAAGAAAAAGAAGAAAGGCTACATCTTGTGTATATGGGCTGTAGGTAGCTAGTAGTCGCTGTCGGACAGGAGGAATTGCTCGAGATCGTATAAAGGGTCATCTGCAGGTGATGCTTCTGCCGCCGCCATACATGTAGTCGTAGCCGACAACGGGGCTGCATCATCGCCGCCGCCATGACAGTCTTCTCCTAACAACACAGTATTATCACAAAACCGCTGCATGCTGATGATAGGAAATAAGGGCTCCTGCTGGCACATCAGTAGCGTTTGGTCCAAAGGAAGAAGGGCTGAAAAATCCTCGAGCACAGGAGGCAGCAAACCACCTACCGGTGTCTCTGTGTCAATCATGGCAGCACCATGTCCATTTGGAGGAGGAGGGTTGATGTCCATGGCAGCAGTGCCTATACAGAACTGCTGCTTGCCCATAGGAGATAATGATGGCTCTTGAGACGATGACAGTAGTGGCGTCGTCTGGTCGACATCATCATCAGAAACCTGGATCAGAGATGGCATGGCAGCTGCCTGGCTGCTGATACTGTTATTGCAGGTGTGCCGGTTGTTGTAGGTGACTTGGAACATGGGTGGATCGGCGGTGTGGTTGCCCCCGGCGGCCTGCTGCTGCTGCTGGACGTGCTTGGTGGCCTGGCATCCAGTGTCGTACTTGTAGGTGCACCTGAAGTAGCTCCTCGTGTAGCTGGTGCCGTTGATCGTCTTCTCGCCGTATTTCCTCCACACGTAGCCATCATCATATGGCATTGTGGTTAGGCTCACCCACGACGACGACGATGGGTTCTTATTCTTCCCTGCAGCTTCTTCCATTACTACTGAAGACGACGATGATGATCTGCAGATAGATATATGTATAGTCCAGTGGTCAGTGCGTGTCAATAGTCTCACTCCCAGTGATCGAAGAGCACTACGACTGCTACTGCATGCATGCGGCACATAATGCATTGACCAGATCGACTACTGCTCCCCCGATCTCAAGACTCACCTCTGTCTTTTGCTGCCTCGTCTCGCTGTTGGTTTGTAGTGATCATCACGGCCTGGGCTGGGAGGCTGCTGTGCGACAGCTGCAGGTTGCTGCTGCTGCTGCAGCATGACGGAGAGGGCGATGTCGAGGGCTCGCATCGCCTCGCCGAGGAGGCTATGCGCCAGCAGCTGGTCGCCGGAGCAGTGGTGATGGTGGTGGTGGAGGAGAGGCTGCTGGACCTTGATACGCTCGTACGCCTGCGCCACCTCCTTCACCGCGCGCTCACGATCCGCCGCCGGCACACAAGCCGCCATGATGATCACCACTGCTGCTAGATATATGTATAGTATGTCGACAGATTATGTACTACAGAGATCTCAGTCTGCTATATGCCCTTACAGGATATTCTATATATGGGATATAGTTATTTCAGATCGGAGAAGAGAGAATGCCTCAGCTCGATCGATGATTTCTTAGCTTGCTGGATGTGGAGTGCATGTGCGTCCTGCTTATATATATGCGTTGCAACTTGCGACAGACCAAGCCAGAGACCGTGTGGAATATATTGGGCAGTAGGTGAACACAAAAGCAGCTTCGTTCCTGGAGCAGGTGATCGAGCTCATGAGTACTATAGTACTACCTAGCTATTATAAGTTACTAACTATAAATTCCTATATATAAAGTACTTAAGTACTACTAATCCATGAAGATGATTGGAATGGCATCGCCGTATTGTGGGACTACCTACCAAGCTAGTATCAACTATTAAGTATTACAGCCCATTCAAGAAGATGCATGGAATGAAGCTCTGTCAATCTTTTTGTTTTCTAATTCTAATTTTGTGTGCTTTCACACACACAAAAAAACAAGGTGGTGTCCTGGCACTACGTACGATTAAGTACCATAATGACCCAAGAAGATGCTTGGAAGAAGCTCTGTTTTTCTTTATTTAAAAATCTCTTCTTCCATGTTGCTACATATACTCATATAGTAGTATAATTTGCTTAAAGAAGCCCAGTCATAACTCATAAATAAACTATTAGGGTTTCCATCGATAGAGTTGACGGCACACGTACGCACAGTCAGGTGGACATGTGACCAAAATCTTGTTTAGCGCTCATCATGCGTTGTGTCTTGTGTCGTGCGCATCTAACAGCGCGTTGACCACATAGCTAGGTAGCTATAGCTACTACTAATTAAACCGGAGTGGCGTGTGCCCATGTGTACGGAAACCATAATGGTAAAACATAATCCATTTAACCAGCTCCTTGAATGACGATATCTACTTAGCAATGATATATTTTGTTTCAGAGATTATGTGATAGGGAAAAAACATACTAGTTGACAATCTTACATCATGACTGGTTGCCATGAACTATCACAGAGTTTAGTTTAGTTTTTACTGAATTTTATTTTCAGCGTTGCAGCTGTCATGGTGTTGCCCAGTACTCTTCTCATTCTCTACCAGGAGAGAACCTTCAGTATATGTGGCACTTATTCTGTTGAATTTTATCATTCAAAAGAACTATGTGCGTGTAATGTATTTGTTTTTAGAAGTAGATAAAACTATGGGTATTGCTAGCTGCAGATGTGCACCTAGTCGGTGCAACCATTGAAAAGCCATGTCGATGGACTCAGGGAGCTAATATTTTGGAGCCCGCAAGTTTTTTGGACCTTCAAGATGATTGTCACTTAAGTCAACTTGAAGCTTGGGGGCTATACCCATTGGGTGCACCTAGTCGGTGCAACCAATGAAAAAAGGGTTAATTAGATACAAACCATTACAATTTTGCTCGTTCCGAGATATGCCATTACAATTCAAAAAATAGTATGCAGACCATTATAATTTCACAACAATTTGATATATGCCATTTTAGACAAAATTGCCCCTGCCTTCTTCTTCTACCTCCGTCCTATCCCTCCCTCATCTTCCTTCCCTGCCCAGCGCCCCGGCTCGGCGGCCTCCTCCCCCGACACGCCTCGCCCTGCCTCCCACCTGCGATCCGCCGGTCTCGCCCCACCTCCCCCATGCACACTGGCGGCCCCACCCCGCCTCCCTCCTGCGCGTGAGCCCTTCATCCCCGCCGCCGCCCGTGGCCCCGCTTGCCTCAGCCCCAAGCTTGGCCAGTGGCGGGCAGCCTGGCACGTGGGCAGCGTCGCGGCGCTGCGAGCTCCGGTGGCTAGGGCGCGCGTGGGGCGAGCCGTCCAGGCATGCGGGCGGCGCGGCAACTGCCGGCTGCGGCCGCGAGCTCCGGCGACCGGCACCCGAGGAGGGCGGGGGAGGGGAGTCATGCTGCCATAGCCGCTCCGAGGCTGCCGAAGCCGGGGGCGCGGCCATGGAGCTCTTGTGGCGGCGGCAAGGCGAGAAGTGGAGGGGTGGGAGGGAGGTTGAAGATGGGGGCAATTTGGTCCAAAAAACATACATAATGGCATATCTCAAATTGTTGTGAAATTATAATGGCCTGCATCGTATTTTTTGAATTGTAATGGCATATCTCAGAACAGGCAAAATTGTAATGGCTTGTATCTAATTAACCCATGAAAAAAGAAGCTGATCGATCTGGAGGCAGGGTTGTTTAATCTGTTATTCTGGATCTTTATGCTGATTGCTGCTCAAGTCAGCTTAAAGCTCGGGGGCTACACCCAATGGGTGCACCTAGTCGGTGCAACCATTGTGGGGGTAAGTTGATTGACTCGGTGATATTTTACATTCGGAGCTGAGGATTGCTTTAAAGTCTCGAGTTAATTGTCTTCTGAATTGACTCGAGCCTCGGGGGCTGTGGGGGATGGATATCCCCTGGCTCCTTATACCGTGGATCTAGGACATGGGCCGTTGGAGGGTCTGAGAAGGGCGAACGGCTGATCTCGTGGGCCGGTTGCCTTGCCCAGGCCCAAAGATGGTCAGACAAGCTTGGAGATCAAGGCAAATATGTCGTAATTCAGGGAAGCATGAAAGGATACTTGACTCGGACTCAAGGTCCGAGATTCGCAGAGATCAAGGGAGACACAAAGGAAAGATTCTGTTTGATCTTTTGTAATCTAAACCGATTAGTAGATACAGAAGGAACCTGACTTGTAACCCAAGAATCCGTCAAACTATATAAGGCGGATGAGGGACCCCTACGTAGGATATCTCAACCCATCGCAAGTCGCCAAACCACGCTCTCGCGCAAAAGCCCTAGCTCTCATTGTAATTCGGACCTCAGATCAATACAACTCGCCGCTACAGGACGTAGGGTATTACGCATCTCGCGGCCCGAACCTATATAAATCCACGTGTTCTGTCGCTTTCCAGCAAACCATCGAGCTACATCGATCTCGCCGGCCCCCAAAAGCATCCCGTGGTGCACTGCCGGTGTAAAGCCCCGACATACTTCACTCTTTAATCCAAAATCAAACTACCCTAAGATTGACCAAGTTTTTTACAGTCTTATGCACTAATGTCTAGAAGACCAAATTAGTGCAATAAATCCACCATGAAATACGTTTAGACGGCGTATTTATTTGATATTATTGAGGTCAATCTATTTATTTGAAAACTTAATCAAAATTGCTAGATTAGATAACTTTGACTTAGGACAAAGGTAAAGTGAACTATATTTTTGGAGGGGAGGGGATGGGGGAATATTTGCCAATGATCAATAGCTGGTGGCTGGTCCGTTTGATTCGGAACAAGCAAGTTGTAACCATACTTTGACAGCATGAGTGATGCTTGATTATCTTTTTACTTCAGATTGATGGCGTTCGTTTGTCATATATATTCTTGCGCACGCGCGGTCAAAGTTGCAACTCCAATCACAGGCGACGCGGATGCTTCACTAGATTTCCTCTCTTTGTTTTATACTAAGTACGTACTAGTTTGCCGCACATGATTCACAGATATGATGACCTCAAATATTCTCTGTCTAGTTTGCACCTGCTCCAGTTACAAAAAGCCCTCCATATATATGGTTTTCCAAATTTATTTTCTTTGTTTTTTAGGAAAAAAAACTAAAATCCTGTGTACAGGCCGTAGCTAGTACTTGTAGTCCTTGAAGCTGTCACACAGTAGGAAAAGCTCGAGGTCGTAGAAAACATCATGATCTCCGGCAGCTGACGATGCTTTCTCCGCCGCCGCCATCTGCGGCATCATCATGTCCCCAGCAAAATACTCATCGTCGTAGGTGGAGTCAACGGAGATGCATGGACTCGTAGCCGTCGTCGACGACGGGGCGGCGGCGGTTTCGCCATGGCAGTAGTAGTGCTCTGTCGTCAACACACCACCACAGAGCTGCTGCATGCTGGTAGTGGTAGGAAACGACGACGACGACACCGGCTCTTGATGACACGGCAGTGGCGTTCGTTCGAAAGCAATGGCATCGACCAGAGGAGGCATAGGTAGCACTACTGGTGCCTGTTCCGCCACCTCTTGCTTGACGTCGTTCATGGCGGCGCTGCGGCTGTTGCAACAGGTGTGCCTGTTGTTGTAGGTGACCTGGAACACGGGCGGATCGCTGCAGATGGCGCCGTCCCCCTGCGGCTGCTGCTGGACGTGCTTCGTGGCCTGGCACCCGGTGTCGTCCCTGTAGGTGCACCTGAAGTAGTTCCTGGTGTGGCTGGCCCCGTTGATCCTCTTCTCGCCGTACTTCCTCCACTCGTAGCCGTCCTCGTACGGCACCGTGGTCAAGCTCACCCACGACGATGGCGAGCTTCGCTTCCCAGCTGCTTCTTCCATCGCCGATGATGATGATCTGCATGTGCAGAGATGCAACGACGGTCAGTAACCCCCAACCCCAAGTACCTACCAAGGCTACCATCACCTGATGGATCATTTCGAGATTTGAGACTCGATCACTCACCCCCGTCTTTTGCCTCCTCTCGCCGTGATCGTCGCCATTGTTGCTTTGGAATCGTCAGAAAATCCTGGGCTCATTAACGGTGGCGCGGAGAGAGCAGCGGCAGGTTGCTGCTGCTGCTTCATGACGGAGAGTGCGACGTTGAGGGCACGCAGCGCCTCGCCGAGGAGGCTGTGCGCCAGCTGCTGCTCGCCGGAGCAGCGGTGGTGGAGGAGGAGAGGATGCTGCATCTTGATGCGCTCGTAAGCCTGCGCCACCTCCTTCACCGCACGCTCACGATCCGGCGTCGCCGCACAAGCCATTGGCGGTTATCGCTACGCTACTAGCTTGCCGAGAATCAGCTTGCTGGATATATATTAGGATGTAGCTGGATGATGCGCTGTGCTGTGTGTTGTTGTGGACTGTGTGGTGACTGTCTGACTGATGATATCAAGCTCGATCGGCGAGTGCTTGCTTATATATATGATGTCGTGGACGTCTGGATTTCAGTGGACCAGAGACCAGATCGACCGTGTGGAATAATTGGGAATGGGTAGGTGATTGATTGATATACAAACAAAAGCAGCACGCAGCAGCTTCGTTCCAGGATCTATCGGAGGTCGGAGCTGACCTTGCACTTCAAGTTAACCACTGATGGTACGTAGGGTTACGGTAACGGACGGCAGGAAGGTGCTTGGAATGGATCTCCGTGTCTGAGCCCTTGTTTATTCTCTTCAGCTCCTCTTCTTCCTCCTCCTCCTACAGCACCACCTAGCAGCTGTATTGCTACTAGGTAGTTTGCTAGTACATGTACACAAAAGGTTGTACTATGAATACATTGAGGTTTAAGTATATATTCGTCCCCTCAACCTTTTGGTTTGTCTAATTTTGACTCCAAACTCCCATGAACTATATATAAAACCAGATATTTCATAACTTAAAAATATAGAAGCCCAACGAATAACCCCTTGATTGGTTATAGTGCGTGGGTGGTTTTGACGATATATCATGTCAACGTGGCACCTTAGTGAACACGTGGCAGTGGAGCCCACATGCGACATCCTCTTTCCGCTCCCATGTATATATGGAGCTTTGTCCGGATAACACCATAATCCAATTATCTGTTAAAATCAACCCTCCTACTATTTTAGTTGATCTCATCTACCCCTTGATAAAATTTGTTTTTTTCTTTCTCTATGTACAAATTGAATGTTAAGTTCAAGCTTTGTGGGGTGATAGAGGACATCATAACTTATGCTAGAAACATATATGGCAAATTTTTATCATATTTGGTATAGGCTAGACATATAATAATAAAATAACCTTTTCTATACTGTATAAAAATAATATCCAAAAATCACAATATATTTTCTAATACATGTTATGACACTAAATACCAACCTACAAATTTTAAACTTAAAATTCAATTTATACATAAAGAAACAAAAAAATATAAATCTTATCAAGAAGTAGATTGGATCAAATTAAAATAATTCAATGGATAAATACAAAATTATACCATTAAGTATGGATAAAGCTCCATACATTTGTGATTAAGCAGTTGAAGGGAGAGGGGAAAATGCTGTCACATGTGAGCCCAGCTGCCACATGTTCACTAAGCTTGCTTGTTGGTGTGTCATGCCGTTATAACCACCCACTATAGCCACTCAAGATGGGGCATTTGTCAAGTTTACTACACTTTAAGGTGCAAACTATCTAGTTTTGTAGTTCAGACGGTAATGTAGACAACCCTATATATGTGGAGGGTTATTTAGAATTTTTTTTCTCTTCTTGAGGTATCACTTTATCACAACTTACCATACCGTTCAGTTTTGGCCCCGCGGGCCTAGCCAACGGGGTTTAGGACTGATGGCGGTTTTTTAGTTTAAATATGAGAAAATAATGTGTAAAAACTATTTAAATACACCTCTAAAATTTCACGAGCATTCCTACAGATAGTATTGAATATAAGAAATTCAACAAAAAAGAATGACTAGATCCAATGAAGTGGGTTCTACAAGACTAAAATTAAATATTAACCTTTGATTTGGTAGTTGTAGAATTTTTTCATGAGCTCTGGTTATTTTTGTGACATTATTCCTTGCGTCCTCAACTATCTCTAGGATTATTTTTTACTAAATGTTTTGGTGGTGTTTGAATATTTTTTTTACTGTCATTTATATATTTTTGTCTTACTTAAATTGGGCAGCCCTAAATCGGTAAGGGGCTAAAACTTGAAGATATTGAAAGTTGAGGTATTTAATAGACTGTTTTAGAGTTGAAGGTCAACACTATAAGAGACAAATTAAATACGGACGACTTATTCCATATGTCAATATAAGCCAGAGTTGTCGACGCGTCCCAGCGAGTCAATGCAGGTCAGGAGAAACCAAGAATTGAACACAAGAAACCAACGATTGCCATGCAATACCCTTGCGCATGCATTCTGACAAGCAAGTCACATGGGCGGCTGCTGTGCTCTGTCGTCCTCCATGATAGAGGACAATCTCTCTAGGACGCCCGCGGATCAAAGAATTTCATCAAGTGGTTCCGGAAACAGTAACACACATGCATGCAGCTAGCTAGATTGTTAACTAATGTAGTCCGGCTCATGCAACTGGCCATTAACAAATACAAACATGCTTGCATGCATGGCGCAACCGTACGCCAACTGATGTGTGCAGATAAATATGAATTGTTAACTGAATAATTAATCATTGCCCGAATAAAGATTACAATCAAGCACGTGATGTACGTTGTAACTAATATTAAGGAACCTTGTCCGAACAGGACCAGGCTGGTATAAATGTAGAATTAGATTTAATTAATTTAGGTATAAATCTAGCGGCATGTATACTATCAAAGTGTTATGTTCATCAAATTTAGGCGGCTATTTAATTTTATATTATTTCTATGGTGATAAGGGCATGTAAAAGGATTGGCGTGGGTGCGGATCGGAAAGTGATTTCATTCCATTTGGGGGTCGTAATGCTAACGTAGGGATAAAAGGCGTCATATGTGCTAACGTGTGCAATTAAGTGTAGAAAAGCTGGCGATGACGACATGGTTGATCGTCGTCGTTCTTTACATTATTTAATTTGTCTGCCGCGGTTTCACCCTTTTTTATTTGAAATTAATTTGCGCACTAGCTAATGTTTTCCACACGCAGTGGTTATTTATGGTACTAAAAGATCTTTGATAACTTTCTTCCAATAAAAAAACGAGGAGGCGGGGCACACAGCCATCAGTAGGACAGCACTATCAAGTACCTTCCGTGCAGATTCATTTCAGTACCCATCTTGGACCATTTTTTCTATATCTTACGAAAATTATGTCCATGCCTCTCCAATTCTCTTCGATATTAAATTTCATGCGTTTAAAGTGCCATCCAGAAAAGCAAAATTGAAGTGGAATAAGTCTGAATTTGTCACATATATAGTATCTCCAAATTCATAAAAGAATGAAATTGTGAGTCTCTATGGACACATTAGTGCTAAAAGAAAATAGGGAATGTACCCTTACTTCCACCGCCCTTTTTTTTTCCAATTAATGCCATACCTAGTCACCAAAAGAGAAAAAACGATATAAACATTTTTTGTATGCTGAGTAGACATGTCTTGTAGCCTAATTTCTAGAATTTCAATGGCAAATTTTAAACTCTAGAATTTCGTTCTTTTATAGAGTATCTTGCATTGGTAGTCATGGAGCCATGGACCACACCCCGTGTGTTCTTGTGTTTAGAAAGCAAAACTTCTTCCTGTTCGTTTTGGCACTAGATACGCATGCAGGATCATACTATACACAGGGACAGGGGTCGGCATGTAGTTTATGGCTCGCCCACTCGTGTTGTGCTGCCGCGTTCTTCTTCCCATCGTGGCGCAGCGTGCATTCACATGCGATTTCTTTCTTTATTACGTTTTCCTTCGATGTAAGACACGTGTGGAATTAATGAAAGTGAGCCTGATGATCACGCCGCCATATGCCAGAATCTGCATGAACCGGGCCGGGCCGGCTGGGGCCCAAGACGTACACACTCCGATGGTATGCCCAGCCCAGATTGAACGGCCCACGGCCCAACTCAAGTTGCAGAAAACCATCCCTGTGATTACTGAATGTGCTGTGGAGCAGCAACGACGGCCTCTTTTTCTTCCATCCATGTGCTGTGATCTTCTCTTCTCAAAATATACACTACTCATATTTCTGAGACCAAAAGCTCGGCGCCTGCAGCTTATATATGCTCGCGGTGTCTCAATATAATTTGATCAGTGGAGCACAGCACAGACCATACCAGACCCCGATCGACCCAACCGTGTGGAACTGGGTTGGTGATGAACTACAATAAAGCATACTAACCCAAGAATCGAAGATGCTTGGAATGAAGCTCCTTTTATTTTAAACAAAAATCCTCTTCTTCCGGCCATGTTGCTATATATGCATACATAATAAACTAGGGTTTCCCTCGGCAGAGTTGACAACACATACGTTGTCAGGTGGACCAAATTCGGCGTTGTTTAGCGCTCAAGCATTGCGACGTGCGCTTCTGGCAGCGCGTCATTGCATTGACCACAGAGCTAGGTATTAGCTGAATGGTGTGGCCTAGACTCGGGAGCAAAAATGGATAGATGCTAGGAATGTTGGAGGGTGGTGGCCTGGGGCATCCGTGCATATTATTGATGGACATGACCACCCGTTTCCATCTGGATTGAGAGATTGAAATTACTAAACTAGCATAGTAGTAGCCTAAGCGCCTCTTGATTGTTATCACTAGAATGTCAACCCCGTACTTTCACAAAGCAAGAGCTAGTATTAATATTGTTATAGAATATAAATGTTAGAAATTGATATATATGTTTGAGATCCACAATTAATCGAAATTACTATTATTCAACATCTCCCGTATATTTAATAGGACATCTATATACATACTTTTTACCTTATCCATATATAATACGATCTAGTTAACACTTACCTATGTATAATGGGTAATTTATTTGTAACATTAGGGGTTTGTTTGAAATTAACTTTCACAAGGGCATAAAAGGTTGCAAATTTATGGGATACTTTAATTCATGTTTCATAATATCATGTTGAGTCATTAATGTGCAAATTTAGGTTACTTTAATTCATAATTCACAATGGTATGGTGGGAAATTTATTATTTTATTTGCAAAGTTAGGTGTTATTTTAATTTATCTTCCATAATGATATAGTGGGTAATTTATATACAAATTTAGGGTTAGTTTAATTCATCTTTCATAATGGCATAGTGGGTATTTTTTTAAAAATATAATAGATTCAATGGTTAATATTATTAGAGCCTACTAGATGTTTCTGAATTTTTGTTTGAATTTCTTATAATCTCTTTTCTAGTGTGTTTCGTCCGTTGTGCTTCTTTTTAACCTCTAATTAGTAATAGTTAGACGACGAATGATTTAGAGAAAAACAAAAGCACAACCCGCATGTTTCTGACTCCGTTGGCACGTGATTTTCCTACCCTCCGATTTGATCCGTCCGTTGATTCTATCCATCTGATATAGCCGATCTGTTTGGTGGCCTTTTGTTCATTTCTTGTGTAGCTGACATTTGAGCCCACATGCCAATGTGTTGACTTAAGAGTTGGACCTTTTGCATGGCCGTTACCACCGTTGTCAGAATACAAAAATGTGGAAGCGCCGGTGCTTGTGGATCTATCCAAGATAAACGTGCGCGCTAACGACATATGAGACAATATCTATTAATGAGGCCAATGCGGTGTACGGAGTACGTGAGATTATGGCCAAAACGTCCAGTTTTCTGATAAAGGAGTACACAGCTAGGTGGGTGCCTATGTTGACGCCATCGTGGGGCCTTCAGCAACAACCACCTTCCTACCTTTCCGGTCGGAAGACACTGGAATCCGGGGTATTGACCGGGATGTGGATTTCTGGAAAAAATGAATTCTTGCTTTAAAATTTAAAAAAAGAAAGTTAATTTTTTAATCAAAACGGAATTCCGGCTACAGTAAAACAGAATGAACAGAATAGTAAACCCAGGTTTAGATATGGTGGGAGGTGGAGCAGAAAGACGATGGAGGAGGGGGGCAATAAGGAACCCTGCTCGCCTTGGCTTGAGTGCGACGCGAGAGAGGCGCTTCATTGCGATGTTGCAAGTCTAGAAGGAAAGACTTTAGGGCCAATCTCGTCCGCTTCTACATAAACAACCAATGTCTCTACATATGCATGCTCTACATTTTTTTAAAACATGTATCATTTCGTAAGGCCGGTGTGCCATGAACCGGCAAGATTGGCGAAAGCACCAAAAGTATCAAGGAATCGGCAAGATTGGCGAAAGCACCAAAAGTATCTTGGTGTCCACGATTCACCTAATATTAAATAACAAAAAAACTCTAAATCTTAAATAATTCTAGAAAAAAAATGCGTGTACACGTGCCAAATCTAGTACTTATCCGCGTGGGCAGGTTTCACAATAACCTCGGTACAAGTGTATAAACGTAACAATACAATAATGCGGTTGATCATTCTTAGTGTCTCGCTCCGGCCGGCCCTCTTTCAGTATGGCACTGCTGCTTAAAATATTTTGTTTGTACCATCATCCCGCTGCCCCCTTTTAATTAAACAAGGACTCATAAAGTCTGATACTTTTTTTTTGGAAAAAAACAACAGAGAAGGCTACATCTTGTGTACGTCTGGGCTGTAGCTAACTAGTAGTCGCTGTCAGACAGGAGGAATAGCTCCAGATCGTAGAAAGGGTCATCTGCAGGTGATGCTTCTGCCGCCGTCGTAGTCGACACCGGAGCTGTATCATCGCCGCCATGACAGTGTGCTGCTAACACAGTGTCACAAAACCGCTGCATGTTGATGGGAAATAAGGGCTCCTGCTGGCACAGTGGCGTTTGGTCGAAAGGAAGAAGGGCTGAAGCCTCGAGCACAGGAGGAGGCAGCACAGCTACTGGTGTCTCTGGGTGATCAATGTTGTTCATGGCAGCATGCCCATTTGAAGGAGGAGGGGGGGCTGATGTCCATGGCAGTACCTGTACAGAACTGCTGCATGCTAATAACAGGAAGTAATAATGGCTCTTGAGATGATAGTAGTGGCGTTTGGTATTCATCATCAGAATCCTGGATCAGAGGCGGCATGGCAGCTGCCTGGCTGCTACTGTTGCAGGTGTGCTCGTTGTTGTAGGTGACTTGGAACACGGGTGGATCGGTGTGGTTGCCCCCGGCCTGCTGCTGGACGTGCTTGGTGGCCTGGCATCCAGTGTCATACTTGTAGGTGCATCTGAAGTAGCTCCTCGTGTAGCTGGTTCCGTTGATCGTCTTCTCGCCGTATTTCCTCCACACGTAGCCGTCATCATATGGCATGGTGGATAAGCTCACCCGCGACGACGATGGGTTCTTATTCCCTGCAGCTTCTTCCATTGCTACTGAAGATGACGATGATCTGCAGATGTGTATAATCAAATGGTCAGTGCGTGTGTCGATGGAACTCTCAGTGATCGAAGAACTAGCACTACGACTACTGCATGCATTCGGCAATACATAATGCATGACCTAGACTCACCTCTGTCTTTTGCTGCCTCGTCTCGCCGTGGTCGATACTGTTGCTTTGTAGTGATCATCAGGGCGTGGGCTGGGAGGCTGTGCGAGAGCAGGTTGCTGCTGCTTCATGACCGCGAGGGCGACTTCGAGGGCTCTCATCGCCTCGCCGAGGAGGCTATGCGCCAGCAGCTGGTCGCCGGAGCAATGGTGGTGGAGGAGGAGGAGAGGCTGCTGGACCTTGATGCGCTCGTACGCCTGCGCCACCTCCTTCACCGCGCGCTCACGATCCGCCGCCGGCACACAAGCCATGATCACCACCACTGCTAGCTGCTAGATATATCTATCGGTAGATTATCTATGTACTGCAGAGATATCAGTCTGTTGGGATATATAGCGGAGAAGAGAATGCCCTCGATCGATCGATGTTTTCTTAGCTTGCTGGATGCATGCATGTGTGCATGTGCGTCCTGCTTATATATGATGCGTTGCAACTTGCAACAGACCAAACCAGAGACCGTGTGGAATATATTGGGCAGTAGGTGAACACAAAAGCAGCTTCATTCCAGGAGCAGGTGAGCTCATGAGTACCATAGTATAAGTTACTAACTATAAAAATTTCCTATAAAGTACTAATCCATGAAGATGATTGGAAGGGTATTGCCGTGTTGTGGGACTACGGCCTAGCTAGAGCGAGTATCAAATACTACCCATTGATGAAGAAGATGCACGGAATGAAGCTCTCTCAACCTTTTGTTTTCTAATTTTCTGTGCTTTCCACACACACACACACACACACACACAAAAGGTGTGGCGTCCTGGCACTACGTACGATTAAGTACCATAATGACCCAAGAATGAAGATGCTTGGAATGAAGCTCTGTTTTTCTCTTGTAAAAAATTCACTTCTTCATGTTGCTATATTGCTACATGTAGTAGTATATATAATTTGCTTAAAGAAGACCAGTCATAAATAAACTAGGGTTTCCCTCGATAGAGTTGACGACACGTAAGCACAGTCAGGTGAACATGGGACCAAAATCTTGTTTCTAACAGAGCGTTGACGACATAGCTAGGTAGCTATAGCTACTCTACTAATTAAACCGGAGTGGCGCGCGTGCCCATGTACTGAAACCATGGTAAAACATAATCCATTTAACCAGCTCCTTGAATGACGATACCTACTTAGCATTGATATATTTTATTTCAGAGATTATGTGATAGGAAAAAAAAACGTACTAGTTGACAATCTAACATCATGACTGGCTGTCATGAACTATCACGGAGTTTAGTTTTTACTGAATTTTACTTACATGCATGCATGCTTGTATGCTTGGCCTAGCTACATGGTAGCGCATCACAACATGTATGTTTAATTGGGTTGGTTTTGTATATATTAATACTCACAGAGAAATTGGTAAATTAAATTAAAAACATAGGTGTACAGAGGAATGATTTTTGGTTATTTTTTATAATAGCATGTGTTTGGTAATTTAATGAGTATAAATTGGGTGCAAATTTAAATTTAATTTACCTATGATAATTTATATATACTCCCTCCGTCCAATCTATAGGTCGTTTGATTTTTTTGACACTAAGTTTGATTTGCTTGTCGTATTTAAAAAAGTTCACAATTATCATCTATGTTTTTAGCATATAATATGCTTTAACTATGAATTGAGTTTTTCTACATTTTCGCAAATATTTTGAATAACACGGGCCGGTCAAACTTGGTGCCAGAAAAAAATCAAACGCCTATAAATTAGGACGGAGGGACTACTCCATAGCATCTATCTCACTGCTAGTCTTTTTATTAGCACCGAACAACGACGCTACTCAATACTCCCTACGTCCACGAAGTCAAACTATGTAAGTTTGACCAAATAGATATCAAAACTTATGCTTCTAAATTGGTATCATTAGATTTATGGTGAAATATATTTTCATATTATACGCATTTGATATCGTAATAAATATCGTTACATTTCTAAATAAATCTGGTCAAATTTACGATGGTTTGACTTAGAACAAATCCAAAATTTCATTCTTTTGTGGACGTTGAATTGTGGACTCCCTCTATGTTGATTACTTTTTTTTCTATTTAATATTTGCCAAGACGTGATAAATTGCAGCCGATAGGCCTTGACATGTCTGATGACCATCGTAGGAATCTGCTGGCAATCGTCGGAGTGCATGTGATCCTCGCCTTCTAATTCATCATTGTCTTCTGGGTTTCATATATTATTAGTGCTATTATATCTATTTTAGAAATAAAATTATCATGTATGCGACAGTTGGTTAGCAAGCAAATATAGTATGCAACAATTAGTTAGCCCAGCAAATATACTATATGGATGATTCAAAATGAGTAGCAGCTAGGGGGTCTGACCCGCAGCCGCCACAAGATTGTCGTTATGTGCTCTTATCTTTTCCCCAATTAGCACTGGCCACTGGGTCATTAAATTAATCTAATGAGAAAGCCGAAGGGATTGATGTTTAAAAACGTGAGTAGCAAACCAGCCGAGGACTGCATACCATATTTATATATCTACTATACCTACCTGGGAACCACCACTCCTAGTGCATGGTGGAAATTACAGTATAATTTATCGGACAAGCTATAATTAAGTTGGTATATGCCAGTATGTATCTGCTATGGGAGCATACATCTGTTATCGCTTGGGGGCAAATACCATCTGTAAATATATTAGTAGTGATACTTTATTCCTGCCGGTCTGAGAGAGAAACGGGATTAAGAGGAGGAGGAGGAGGAGGAGGGCTGATCTAGAGAGTTAGATCAAGATACCATGGTCCGAGAAAGTGACCAATTCAAATACTTGGCTGGAGATGGATCCTAATTATATTCTCTCCGTTCTTTCTAAATTACACTTCACTCTTTAATTCTAAATTTAACTATCCTAAGATCGAACCAAGTTTTTACAGAATTATGCACTAATTAATGTCAAAAAGACCAAATTAGTACTTCAATAAATCCACCATGAAATATGTTTAGACGACGTATTTATTTGATATTATTGATGTTAATCTATTTATTTGAAAACTTAGTCACAATTACTAAATTAGATAACTTTGACTTAGGACAATAGTAAATAGTGAAGTAAGTATGTTTTGCCAATGATCAATAACTGGTGGCTGGCCCGCTTGATTCCGAACAAGCAAGTTGTAACCACTATATTTTGACAACATGAGCGATGCTTGATTATTTTTACTTCAGATTGATGGCGTTCGTTTGACATATACGCACGCGCGGTCAAAGTTTCAACCCTCCAATCACAGGCGAAACCGATCCTTCGCTAGATTTCCTCTCTTTAATTTGTACAACTATATATACTATACACTACTGCTAGTTTGCCGCACATGATTCACAGATATGGTGACTATGACCTCAAATGTTTTCTGTCTAGTTTGCACCTGCTGCCCCAGTTAAAAAAGTCCTCCATATATATATATATATATATATATACCAGTAAAAATGCACGTGCGTCCCTGCACGTGATGCATGTGCATTTTATAAGGACATATAAATTATTATTTAGTATTTAAATTTTTGGAAGTTTTTTTTGGAGAAAATTAGGTTTTTTGTTTTATTAATTCTATTGAATGATTTTAGTGTCAATAAGAAAATTTGGAATTCTAAATTTACTTTGTATTTGTTTAGTTACAGTTGAGACATTAATGAATTTATTTATAGTTTATTTTCAATTGCCTCTAGGTGACAAATTAAGTTATTGTGATTTTTGGATAATCGTTGCTGTTTGTGAAAATTTGTATAATATCGTAATTTTTTCAGATTTTATATACACAAATCATGAGATGTTATCGAATTTTATTTCATAGTCGTAGTTCACTAACTATTAATATGAACTTTTTTTTTCTTTATACTCCCTCCGGATTTTATGTTCGGAGCGAGTAGAAGTCTGTATTAATCGTTGTAGTCGTACCGGCACATATTATCGGTTGTGTGGATGGAAAGATGCAGTTCGTTCTGGATTGCTTCCATTTAGGCTGGAAAAGTAAAGTTTCTTAGGAAATACCCGTGAGACCAAAACCTTATCCCTTCATCAGCAAATCAGTGCTCACTTTCCCCATCTCTATACCACCGCGCGTTGCTTGGTGCCTCCGCGACGTGCCCCTCGGCGGCGTCTGCTGGTACTCCAACTCGTGCGGGGAGACAGCGGCCATCGATGGCTCCGGCAAGCGATTCGCAAGCGCGGACCTTCGAAGCAACTCTGTCTTCGACCTTGGACCGCTACGGCCACTCGTTTGGGTTGAGGCGAGCGAAGCGGCTGATGCAGCTGCTCCCATGACCCGCGCAGGGAGCCGGGCGTCGGCGTCTTCTGCTACGCCCGCTCGTGCGGTGACGGCACCTGCTCCCGTGGCGGATCCGAGCGATTCGCAGGCGCAGAGCCCTTCGCAGCGCCTCCGTCTTCGACCTGGACCGCCGCTTCGCTCCCCGTGCGCGGCACAGCTTCCTCGTGGAGGGCAGCAGGTGGGAGCGGGACTGGAAGGCGTCCTGGCCGCCGCGTGCGTGCTCGAGCTGCTCCGCCTAGAAGGCTCACCTGCGGGGCCTGATGGCGGACGCAGACCGCTGCAAGCCTGCAACCTTGACCCCGGGGTGCTCGCCTCGACGGCCACATCCGGTGAGGTGGGCAGTAGCATAGGGGATGCGGACCGAGCAGCGGGACCAGGTGGTGCACATCGACGTGACCCGCGGCGGTGCTGCGGAGGAAGAGGAGGAGGAGGGAGGCGATGGAGCCAGCATGGTGCTGCGGTCCCGGTCGCGGGGCGGGTCATGCCGCGGTCGCACTCCATGGGCCACTCCCTCGCCGCCCCGCGCGTCGTGTGAACTCCGGCAGGGGGCATATGGTGCAGTCACGGTAAGCTGCAGTCCACTTGCTTTTACCCCTCATTTCGTAGGGTTTCGGATTCACTGCGATTCCTTTTTGTTGATCTGTGTGGGTTTTCTGGAGTGCTGCAGATCGGTGCTTCGAGGATGCGTGGGAGGATCTAGCTGGTGAGTTGAGTCGAGAATTTTCTGCTGCTTAGTTTTGATGAGTGACCGGATCACTTAGTTGTTTGTGTCCTGTTTTTGCTTCCACTGAATCCTTGATCTGGGTTGTGCAACTTTGAATGTTGTCCATAATAATTGGGTATGAAACATGATGATGTGCGATTTTTTAATTGGATTCTTATTAACGACGAATGATTCATATATTAACTAAATATTAAAATAAAATGAAATTGGTTTCTGATTCGTTGGGACTGAGGTGAACATAGGTGATATTATTTTTAATCCAGCCAAATCTAATGCGCTGAGGTGTACATAGGTGATATTTCTTGGTCAAACATTCCGATTGTTCATACGAATTCAGAGACATGTTCTTAACTAATCAATATTGTAGTCAGATGAATAAGCTATAAGACAACACTTCATGTCTGGTGTTTTCTATTTTATATATATAATATTCTATTTTATTCTGTTGTTCGTCATTTTCTTTGAATGTTAGGATGCTAACACTATTATGCTTAATGCAGGGATACAGGATTATATGATACAGGGCTGTCTCCATCCGGCCCGTGGAATTTGGTGTCAGATAAACAGCTGATACAAGAGGAACAACCATTACAAGTATATTGACTGAACCTTTTTGAGCTGCGATCTACAGTCCATGATAGTTTGTCCACTATTTCTTTTCATGTTTGAGTTTTACATGTGCCAGCACACTAATAAGTTCTCTCTCCAATTAATCTACCCTATAAAAGTATTTTCAGTGAAATATTGTTAGGGCTCTGTATGAATCATTCTGTTATGATAGGAAATGAACTTTTTACTTGTGCTTATGATTAAAATCTTCATTCGGAAAATAGATGCAGGGACATGCACTATGATCTCGTGTTTGTTCAGTTGTTGTCTCTGCGTTATGTTGTGGGTCTGCTGTTATGTAGCCAAGCTTCAAGATTTACCAAGCCTAGCTACCATACCTGCATTCCTGATTCAGTCAAATGTGCTTCTGTGTGCAGTCTTCCTGTCGATCCTTTTATGAACTGATATCCACCAGGTTGCATGATATAGCTAGTATCATATATGTGGTAGTTCTAATCAATTAATTCAAGTTAAATAGTTTCAATTCGGTGTTTGTTTATGATTTTTCTCCCCAGAAACCAGGAGCATTGTGGTTTATTTTCGTATTTCAGAGTTGTTTGCATTGTCTTTGATGTTTTTTTTTTTAGTTTTTCTTTTGTACTACCAGTCTAATGGTGGATAGAAATGCTCTGGAACCAATTATTAATAGGTACAGAACCATGGCCCTGAAGGGATTAGATCGGGGAGTAGAATTGTTGAGAGGAATACGATAAGGCAGCACTCAGATATGCAGTAACTGATCAATCCTTTATATTTTGCCTTTGTTCTTCAGTTTCATCACAGGAGGGAGGAACCTCGGGGGACGCAAGCTTGGAGGAACAGATATTCTGACATGAATACTTGAAACTGTTAAGGTGATGCTCAAATAAATCTCATATAGGAAATTGTATTGTTTTGGCATTAATAAATATAATTTAAGTTGTTGGTGGCTTGGTGCTGCACGCAATGAATTTTTTTTCTAAGCTTGTGTGTGTTTGTCCTCTCTGCATGCCTTTACTGCTATTTCTAGAGCAATAATTATTTACCAGTACTCATGCATAGCTTGGCAGCTGCAGCTGGGAAGATAAAAAGATCTCAAAGCTGGTGAATGAGAAATGTGAGTAGAAATATCATATGTTCTTGCGGAAGTACTTTAATATTCATATCGAAATTCTGCAAGTAAGGACATACAGAATTAGCCAATTTCATGTATAACCATGCAATAGTTTAGTATATAAATATGTGAAAAACTTGCCTCTCTCAATGAATGCTCTTGCCTCGTCATCCTCATATACTCCCTCCGTATTTTTTTATATGGCGCGATTTAAGTCATTTTTGTACTATTTTGCGACATATAAAAAAAACTAGAGGTAGTATATCATTTCCACTATCATTAGGCTCTAGGTGATCTAAATCATTTTCTGCACCATAAAAAGTTAGTTTCATACGGCATATAGCCATATATACGACACGTATATACATGTGTGGAGAAAAGTGAATGCCCTCTATCCCATGCATTGGGTTGTCTGGCTCCCAAAGCCCTGAATCAAATTTGTTAATGGCATTGACATTAATATTGGTAGGCTGGTAGCAGGGTTCAAAGTTGAAGTATGATTATCACCTATGAAAATTACAAAATTATTAGATCTTGCTTCATGACATTATTTAAGGAAAAAAATGAGAAACCAAATTCATATGAAACTGACGATATGTTTGTGGCAATGATATCCCACAAGTTCTAGCCAGCTCTGTGATTGTACACCTCATTGTACATGGTGATACATTGTCATTGTCATTGGTAACCTCTGCCCCTAAATGTTGACAGATGCTTAGTCAAAAAATAGCATATAACATAAAATACACCAGCATTTAAAACAATTTAGTACAAAAACAATCTCACCTTTATTATTCCTCTGTTGTTCACGATAATTATGTTGATATTCATTTTTCTTATATAGCAAGTCTACTTTGTTTCTACCAGTCCGGTTATCATATCTTTTATTTTCACGTTGCCTCTTAATTTCACCAGGGTCCAAAGTAGAGGTATGATTATCACCTATGAACATATGAGCATTAAACAATTAGAGTATGATCAATGGAAAATGAGTTACTATATTGCCAAATTAAATATGAATTTGATCTAAATATCTATATTAGAATCATGACTATACCACGTATAGTATCCAAAGTTGAATTCTCGCCATTAACTCGATCCATAGCTTCTGCCCTTTTTTTTGCTCGATACTTACGCATTTCTCATTTCTTCCAACTCTACTCCTTTCTTTCTTAGCATTACTCAATTCATCATTGACTTCTCTGATATCAACTACATGTATATTGTTATGGCACTTGTCCACTGCATGTCAAAAAAAAAAAAAGTTAAAGATGAATGAAATAACATCAACCTCTAGCATGTAACGCCTCATGCATTCATAATTTAGATACATTGATACATAGATGATGTAAAAACTGCAGAAATAGTCTATTCACCAATGGTTAATATACTGGATCATGACTATACCAAGTATAGTTGCATTCTGGCCATCAACTCCACCCGCAGCCTCTCCCTGTTTTTCTTGCTCGATACTTGCGCATGTACTCATTTCTTTGAACTCTAGTTTCTTTCTTAGCGTTACTCAGTTCGTCATTGACCTCTACTTGGACATCAACTACATGTATATTGCTGTGGCAGTCGTCCCCTGCATGTCAAAACAGCTGTTAAAAGACGAATAAAATGGCCTCAACCTCTAGCATGTAACACCTCATCAATATGTATTAATTCTTTAGAAATATAAATACCATCTGATGAGGGCTGCCTAGGATCTTTTTCTTTTTCGGAAGACATGGCGATGTTTAGTGTACCAAAATACAAATCTGAGATGAAAAAAAGATAGGTTAGGTACTCTATATTTGATATTAATACACTATCTATTGTCAACAGGGTAAACCTTGATCTGCTGCGGCCGGCGAGCTTATGGAGGACGCCTGGGCGTGATGGTGATTCTGTTGGAGGAATTCAGTCGCGTTCCGGCAACGTGGTCCGATGCTGCCGGAGGAAGCCTGCGGACGGCGAGCGCCTGCAGGGGAGACGGATGCAGGGAGACGGATGCAAGGAGACGGATGCGTAAGTCTGGAATCGTTGAATTTGGCGCGCCGTCGGCTGCAGTCGTGTGGAGGTCAGCGCGCCGTCCACTTCAGTCGCGTTCCCCGGAGACGTGTGTGATGCGAGGAAGTTTGCGGCGGCGAGCGCCTGCAGGGGAGACGGATGCGAAGTCTGGAATGGTTGAAGTCGGCGTGCCGTCGGCTGCAGTTTGCGGCTGCAAAGTTTGGGGTACTGAATTTTGGAAGTCGAGACCTGGGCGTGTTGAGATCGGAGTCCTGAGTTTTGGAAGTCGAGACCTGGCGTGTTGATATCGGAGTCCTGGGTGTTGGGACTGGGTTATTCGCGGCTGGGTTATTCGTTCGGTGAAAAAAAATCGCAGAATACGGCAGGAACTCGTAAGAAATCATTACGGCGCAATAGAAAAAGTAGGAACGTTCGATAGGTCCGTGTATAGGCAAATATTATTTGTGGGCCTGTGTGGGTCTGGTTCAATTGGATCAATGGCTATAGTAAAAACAGTAAAGGATCCAATGGATGGTATTACTTTGGGTAGATGAGAATTAGGTGGAAAATAGATTAAGAAAAACTGGCTCTTTTATAGGGTAGATATATGGTTTTCAAAATTTCCTTTGTTTTTAGAAAAAAACTAGTAGTGCGTCTCATGTATAGGCCGCAGCTAGTGGTCCTTGAAGCTGTCGCAGAGGAGGAAAAGCTCCTCGAGGTCGTAGAAAGGATCGACATCATGATCTCCGGCAGCTGGTGCTTCCTCCGCCGCCGCCGCCATCTGCGGCATCATTTCCCCACGAGCAGAATACTCATCGTCGTAGGCGGAGTCACCGGAGATGCATGGACTCGTAGCCGTCGTCGAGGACGGGGCGGCGGCGGTGTCGCCATGGCAGTAGTGCTGTGTCAACACGGCACCACAGAACTGCTCCATGCTGGTAGTAGGGAACGACGACGACACCGGCTCTTGACACGGCAGTGGCGTTCGTTCGAAAGCGAGGGCCTCGACCAGAGGAGGCAAAGTCAGCGCCACTGGTGCCTGTTCCTCCTCTCGCTTGACGTCGTTCATGGCGGCGCTGCGGCTGTTGCAGTTGCAGGTGTGCTTGTTGTTGTAGGTGACCTGGAACACGGGCGGGTCGCTGCATATGGCGCCCTGTAGGTGCACCTGCTACTGGACGTGCTTCGTGGCCTGGCACCCGGTGTCGTCCCTGTAGGTGCACCTGAAGTAGCTCCTGGTGTGGCTGGCCCCGTTGATCCTCTTCTCGCCGTACTTCGTCCACTTGTAGCCGTCCTCGTACGGCACCGTGGTCAAGCTCACCCACGACGACGGCGGCGAGCGTCTACTCTTCCCCGCTGCTTCTTCCAGAGGCGGGCGCAGGATTTTCAACGTTGGTATTCGAAATTTGAAGAAGCTAAAAAAAATTCGGCGCAAGCCTAAAAGCCTACTATTTGACATGTATAGCACCGCATTATTATGCTAAGTGAATAATATCCACTAATAGCAAACATAGCATAGAATTGAGTATACTCTTATACATTCAAACAATTTATCATAAATTGAAAATGTTGGGCATATAGAAGTACTAAATATTTAGCATATAAATGTTGGAACATATGAAGTACATGAAAGCGGTTACAACATAAACAAATGATAAGAAACTTACAAATTATAGGATAACTTTTCGATCCTTCATCTTCTGGAAATGAGAAATGATGTCCTCATCTTTAACTTGCAAGAAGAAATCCCTCTCAACAAAAGTAACCAAAGAATCATTCAAATATTCTTGGCCCATCTTGCTTCTTAGCTTGTTTTTGATGTAGTTCATCGATGAAAATATCCTCTCAACTCCGGCAGTTGCAACAGGTAGAAGTAGCACCAATTTTAGAAGTTTGTAAACAATATCATATCGAAGAACCTTTTCAGTTTTAACAAGCAACACAGACAATTGTGATAGACCTTTCACATTTTCGAAGTTGTCATCATTCCTCACATCATTAATATAGCGCCTCAATTGGAATGGGAGCTGGTCCATTTCTTCAGGTTCGAAATCATGAGGATAGAACCCAGCAAGCTTAACCAAATTCTCAACACTAAAGGCAGAAAATGATTTGCTAGGGCTAAAGGATGCCATGCATCTAAGTAGCTCAGTGTTTACCTCATCAAACCTGTTATTAAGCTCTTGAACTTGTCTATCAATAATACCCAAGAACATATCATGGTGATACCGATTGTAATTGATGGCATCTTTATAGAACTGTTTTGATCTTTGCATAGGTTTGTATTTCCCATCCATATCAACAACTTTAACTTCGTGCTTCTCACAAAAAGAAATGACATTGTTTAGAAATTCTCTCCATCCATCATCCTTTCTCAAAACATTCAGCTCTAACTTTGTGAACACAAGAAGATCCATTGCATTCACAATATCTTGATCTCTCCTTTGCAAAGCAGCACATAAGTCATTTGAATATCCAAATATTTCATGCATTAGGTGCAATAGGAAAACAAACTCAAATGATGTGAATACTTTGAGCATAGTCATAGCTCCAATAGCTTCATTCCCTTTACCTTCATTTCCAACCTGTGAAAGTACTTTCTTGATTGAAGGATACAAAGACATAACATGCATTACCGTTCTATAATGAGATCCCCATCGTGTATCACCTGGCCTTGCTAAGCCCATCTCTTGATTCAAACCTTGGCCTGTTTCAATTTCACCCAATTTCAATGCTTCAATCATGTACTCAACTTGGGCTATGCGAAGCATACGGATCTTTTTACAAGACATCCCAAGAACAGACAATAAATATGTGAGTTGCCCAAAGAACCACTGATAATCAAGATTCTCCTTAGCAACTGCTACAAGGGTTAGCTGAAGTTGATGTGCAAAGCAGTGCACATAATAAGCAGTAGGGGACTCTTCCATGATTAGTTTCTTTAAACCATTAACATGACCTCTCATATTACTAGCCCCATCATATCCTTGCCCACGTACCTTGGAGAAGGGCAATTGGTGTTTCATAAGCAAAGACTGAATTGCTTCTTTGAGAGTCAAAGCTGTAGTATCACCAACATGTACAAGACCAAGAAATCTCTCAACTGTCTCTCCTTTCTTATTCACAAAGCGTAAACAAAGAGCTAATTGCTCTTGCTGATATGCATCAGCAGACTCATCAGCAAGAATTGTAAAACACTCATCTCCAAGTTCTTCTATGATGAACTTAGTTGTTTCATGGGCACAAGCACTAAGAAGGTCTTTCTGAATCCTGTGGTCTATCATCTGACAATTACCTGGAGCATTGTCACCAACCACTCTATTGACACATTCAAAATTCTCTGCCAACCATGACAAAAGCTCTCGAAAATTCCCTTTATTCTTTGAATCCTTTTTCTCATCATGGCCACGAAAAGGCAACCCCTGCCTAGCTAGATATCTTGCACACTTGAGTGACCATGTCAAGCGAGCAAGATAGTCAGCCTTGAATTGTTCCGTGTTTGAAGCAAACGACTCACGAATGGATGATTTAGGTTTGATGAACAAGTTGAATTTCTCTTCAGCTTCACAATGAGCACTATCGATAGCACCAGCATGCCTGCGAATTCTATCTTTCATATTCCAATTTCTGAACCCTTCACTGACAAAAGCATCTTTACCATGATCGTCATCTTTGAACAAATAGCAAACAAAGCAATATGCAGCATCTTTATGCACACTGTACTCAAGCCACTTGAACTCATCAAACCACTTTGGTTGAAAACGACGCATACCTCCACAACTATGCTGTGGAAAATCACACGCCTTCATCTTTGGCCGACATGGTCCCAATGCAATATATGCCCTTCTAACAGTATCTTGGTCATTGACGCCATATGATAAGATAGGAGACCTCAATCCAGGATCATGCTCTATGTTATATATGATGTCATCAATATCTTCATCACTAGATTTAGACTCACTATCTGAAACTGCAATATCACTAATCTCTGGCTTCGGCTCTGGTGGTATTGTGCTTGGCCCACTACCACTACTGACACCCTCAGGCGGACCTTGATAAATCACCAACTGCATTTGACTCTCTTGGCATACAGAAGGATTCAAACTAGTTTGCGTCTGCTCTTGAGCTCTCTTCTTGGCGGCAGCTTTTTCTAAAAATGACTTCAAATCAACTACAGGGCCCTTTCTCTTCATCTTTAATACACAAAATGACCAAATGCTAATCTAAAACAGAAAACAAATTTGCAATGAATACACAATCACAAATTCACATGCACAAATTCACAATCTAGAAATCACACAGAGAAGAAATTATGGAATCACACAGAGAAGAAATTATGTACCGCTGCTTCGGGAGGGAGGCAGAGGGAGGGACGCGGGACGTCGGTCGCCGAAGAGCAGGGAGCAGAGCCGCAGAGTCCAGAGGAGGGCGCCGGCCGCCGGACCCAGAGGACAGGGAGGCAGGGAGCAGAGGAGGGCGTCGGAGGCCCGGAGTGGCGGAGCCGGAGGTCCGGAGCAGCGAGCAGGGCCACCGGCCGCCGGAGTGGAGCAGGGAGGGGAAGCGACGGCCGCTGCCGCGGCGCCGCCGGAGTCCCGGAGGCCGGAGTCCGAAGGGAACAGGGCTGCAGCCTGCAGGGGAAGCGCGACGCGCCGACGCCAGCCGCCGGAGTCCCCGGCACCGGAGCGGAGGGAGCAGCCGAGCAGGGGAAGCGCGACGCCGGCCGCCGGAGCTGCTTGGGCTGTGCGGCGCCGCCGCCGGCGGAGGCGCGCCGCTAGGGTTGAGCGCGGGCGCGCGGCGAGTCGGGAAGGGGTCAGCGGGCGATTGGGCGGCGGAGGGAGGGCGGCAGGGCGCTGCCGGCCTGTGAACGGCGCCTGGGAGTTGGGCTGCCGGGCTAGGAAGGAGATGGGCCGCAGGTGGGCCGTCGGGTGGGCTGAGCCGGGCCAGGGAAGAGAATTGGCCGAGGAAGGGACTGGAATGACTGATTTTTGTATTTTTATTCATATTAACATGTATATATGTATTATATATTTATACATAAATTTTTTTTGGCAAAAATCCATGGTATTCAACTGAATACCATTGAATCATGGTGGGCCCGCCTCTGCTTCTTCCATCGCCGATGATGACGATGATCTGCGCAAGATGCAACGACGACGGTCAGTAACCCAAGTACGTACCTACTAACACCCGATGGATCATATCATATCGAGACTCGATCACTCACCTCCGTCTTTTGCCTCCTCTCGCCGTGGTCGTCGCCATTAATATTGTTGCTTTGGAACCGTCAGTAAATCCTGCTGGGCTCATTATTAACGGTGGCGCGGTGAGAGCGGCAGCAGGTTGTTGCTGCTGCTTCATGACGGAGAGGGCGACGTTGAGGGCACGCAGCGCCTCGCCGAGGAGGCTGTGCGCCAGCTGCTGCTCGCCGGAGCAGCGGTGGTGGAGGAGAGGATGCTGCATCTTGATGCGCTCGTACGCCTGCGCCACCTCCTTCACCGCACGCTCACGATCCGGCGTCGCCGCACAAGCCATGGCGGTCATCGCTACGCTACTAGCTTGCCCAGAATCAGCTTGCTGGATATTAGGATGTAGCTGGATGATGCACTGTGCTGTGTGTTGTTGTGGACTGTGTGGTGTATGTTGGAGCCCAGGGACACTCGTAGCGCCGCTCGCCTCGCCCTCTCTCGCTCAAACTCGCCGGTGGCTGGAGGTAGAAGACGATGAACAGTGCGCACACAGGGTGCTCGATGTTTTTCCGGCGACGAACGCCGCGGCCGACGGACGGCCTGTATCTTGGCCCTTTCATTCGTCCAACTCGGCAAGACTACACAGGGGTGGTGGCAGCTCTTTATAGCCGCGCGGCTCTACTCCGCGCCCGGCGCTTCCGCCATGACCGCGCACTGCGCGCTGCCTCGCGCCCGGGCGACGCGCTCCGCTCACGCGACGTGCGCTCGTGCCCAACGGCCATCCGCACTGCCCGCCGCCACACCAACAACCTCGACCCAATCCTACTACAAACGTGCTAGCTCAAGCTCCCGCATCGCCCGCACCAGCCCGAGCTACCTCGTGCTCGCTGGACGCAACGCACCTGCGCCCATGGCGCGTGCACTAAGCTGCACACACGCACGCGCGTACTGAATCACGCACACACGACCCGCCATGTCGAGCTTATGGCTAACAATCACCCCCCTAAGCTTGACATGGCACACCTTCATCTTCACGGCATCACTGGATCCTCGACGTCCGCGAGCAGCTCCGTCTTCCGCGCCGTGCGCGCCACCATCGCCGCTGCGCCGAGCGCCGCGTTCCCGGACGACCTGGCCTCTCCTCGTGCGCCGGTCAGTTCCAGTCTGCCTGCCTTCCCAATCGTCGACGATGGACTCCTGCCGCGCGATCACCGGCGTGACCACTCGCGACTCGAACTCATCTCGGGCCGGTGCGACGTCGCGCTCCATCGCGCTCCGCGCTGACCATGCTCCCGTGCCCTCCTTGCGCACTCGCCATGCCCGCCACGCTGCACACACGCACGCACGCTGTGGCCACGGCTCACGCACACCGCGCCCAATTGCGCTATCACTGCGCCCACGGCACGCACACACCACGTGCACACATGCGCTGACACCTCGCCTATCGCGCACGCACACTCGCACCCATGGCGCGTCTAACCTCGACGATCACCTTACACACGCGACGTGGCTCCGTCCGCTCGCCGTCGCGATCACCGGCGCCGCTGCGCCGTCCCCTGCGCCGCCGCGCAGTCACTGGAGCACCATCTTCTCCGCCGTTGCTGCCGCGTCGCCCGTCGTCGTCGCGTGCCCCGATCTCCTTCCTCCTCGGCGACACACGCCGAGGGTCATCTCCACCGTCTTCTTCCTCGCCATCGCCGTGCCAACGCGCTGCGCCGTGCCCGCGTGATGCGCTCGCCAGCGCGACTCGCACACGCACTCCGACCGGCCGGCGACCTTGCGGCTTCTTCATCACCGGCGACACATGCCGGCGGCCATCCCGAGCGCGTCTCCGCCTTGCCTCGGCTCTGATACCAATTGTTGGAGCCCAGGGACACTCGTAGCGCCGCTCGCCTCGCCCTCTCTCGCTCAAACTCGCCGGTGGCTGGAGGTAGAAGACGATGAACAGTGCGCACACAGGGTGCTCGATGTTTTTCCGGCGACGAACGCCGCGGCCGACGGACGGCCTGTATCTTGGCCCTTTCATTCGTCCAACTCGGCAAGACTACACAGGGGTGGTGGCAGCTCTTTATAGCCGCGCGGCTCTACTCCGCGCCCGGCGCTTCCGCCATGACCGCGCACTGCGCGCTGCCTCGCGCCCGGGCGACGCGCTCCGCTCACGCGACGTGCGCTCGTGCCCAACGGCCATCCGCACTGCCCGCCGCCACACCAACAACCTCGACCCAATCCTACTACAAACGTGCTAGCTCAAGCTCCCGCATCGCCCGCACCAGCCCGAGCTACCTCGTGCTCGCTGGACGCAACGCACCTGCGCCCATGGCGCGTGCACTAAGCTGCACACACGCACGCGCGTACTGAATCACGCACACACGACCCGCCATGTCGAGCTTATGGCTAACAATCACCCCCCTAAGCTTGACATGGCACACCTTCATCTTCACGGCATCACTGGATCCTCGACGTCCGCGAGCAGCTCCGTCTTCCGCGCCGTGCGCGCCACCATCGCCGCTGCGCCGAGCGCCGCGTTCCCGGACGACCTGGCCTCTCCTCGTGCGCCGGTCAGTTCCAGTCTGCCTGCCTTCCCAATCGTCGACGATGGACTCCTGCCGCGCGATCACCGGCGTGACCACTCGCGACTCGAACTCATCTCGGGCCGGTGCGACGTCGCGCTCCATCGCGCTCCGCGCTGACCATGCTCCCGTGCCCTCCTTGCGCACTCGCCATGCCCGCCACGCTGCACACACGCACGCACGCTGTGGCCACGGCTCACGCACACCGCGCCCAATTGCGCTATCACTGCGCCCACGGCACGCACACACCACGTGCACACATGCGCTGACACCTCGCCTATCGCGCACGCACACTCGCACCCATGGCGCGTCTAACCTCGACGATCACCTTACACACGCGACGTGGCTCCGTCCGCTCGCCGTCGCGATCACCGGCGCCGCTGCGCCGTCCCCTGCGCCGCCGCGCAGTCACTGGAGCACCATCTTCTCCGCCGTTGCTGCCGCGTCGCCCGTCGTCGTCGCGTGCCCCGATCTCCTTCCTCCTCGGCGACACACGCCGAGGGTCATCTCCACCGTCTTCTTCCTCGCCATCGCCGTGCCAACGCGCTGCGCCGTGCCCGCGTGATGCGCTCGCCAGCGCGACTCGCACACGCACTCCGACCGGCCGGCGACCTTGCGGCTTCTTCATCACCGGCGACACATGCCGGCGGCCATCCCGAGCGCGTCTCCGCCTTGCCTCGGCTCTGATACCAATTGTTGGAGCCCAGGGACACTCGTAGCGCCGCTCGCCTCGCCCTCTCTCGCTCAAACTCGCCGGTGGCTGGAGGTAGAAGACGATGAACAGTGCGCACACAGGGTGCTCGATGTTTTTCCGGCGACGAACGCCGCGGCCGACGGACGGCCTGTATCTTGGCCCTTTCATTCGTCCAACTCGGCAAGACTACACAGGGGTGGTGGCAGCTCTTTATAGCCGCGCGGCTCTACTCCGCGCCCGGCGCTTCCGCCATGACCGCGCACTGCGCGCTGCCTCGCGCCCGGGCGACGCGCTCCGCTCACGCGACGTGCGCTCGTGCCCAACGGCCATCCGCACTGCCCGCCGCCACACCAACAACCTCGACCCAATCCTACTACAAACGTGCTAGCTCAAGCTCCCGCATCGCCCGCACCAGCCCGAGCTACCTCGTGCTCGCTGGACGCAACGCACCTGCGCCCATGGCGCGTGCACTAAGCTGCACACACGCACGCGCGTACTGAATCACGCACACACGACCCGCCATGTCGAGCTTATGGCTAACAATCACCCCCCTAAGCTTGACATGGCACACCTTCATCTTCACGGCATCACTGGATCCTCGACGTCCGCGAGCAGCTCCGTCTTCCGCGCCGTGCGCGCCACCATCGCCGCTGCGCCGAGCGCCGCGTTCCCGGACGACCTGGCCTCTCCTCGTGCGCCGGTCAGTTCCAGTCTGCCTGCCTTCCCAATCGTCGACGATGGACTCCTGCCGCGCGATCACCGGCGTGACCACTCGCGACTCGAACTCATCTCGGGCCGGTGCGACGTCGCGCTCCATCGCGCTCCGCGCTGACCATGCTCCCGTGCCCTCCTTGCGCACTCGCCATGCCCGCCACGCTGCACACACGCACGCACGCTGTGGCCACGGCTCACGCACACCGCGCCCAATTGCGCTATCACTGCGCCCACGGCACGCACACACCACGTGCACACATGCGCTGACACCCTCGCCTATCGCGCACGCACACTCGCACCCATGGCGCGTCTAACCTCGACGATCACCTTACACACGCGACGTGGCTCCGTCCGCTCGCCGTCGCGATCACCGGCGCCGCTGCGCCGTCCCCTGCGCCGCCGCGCAGTCACTGGAGCACCATCTTCTCCGCCGTTGCTGCCGCGTCGCCCGTCGTCGTCGCGTGCCCCGATCTCCTTCCTCCTCGGCGACACACGCCGAGGGTCATCTCCACCGTCTTCTTCCTCGCCATCGCCGTGCCAACGCGCTGCGCCGTGCCCGCGTGATGCGCTCGCCAGCGCGACTCGCACACGCACTCCGACCGGCCGGCGACCTTGCGGCTTCTTCATCACCGGCGACACATGCCGGCGGCCATCCCGAGCGCGTCTCCGCCTTGCCTCGGCTCTGATACCAATTGTTGGAGCCCAGGGACACTCGTAGCGCCGCTCGCCTCGCCCTCTCTCGCTCAAACTCGCCGGTGGCTGGAGGTAGAAGACGATGAACAGTGCGCACACAGGGTGCTCGATGTTTTTCCGGCGACGAACGCCGCGGCCGACGGACGGCCTGTATCTTGGCCCTTTCATTCGTCCAACTCGGCAAGACTACACAGGGGTGGTGGCAGCTCTTTATAGCCGCGCGGCTCTACTCCGCGCCCGGCGCTTCCGCCATGACCGCGCACTGCGCGCTGCCTCGCGCCCGGGCGACGCGCTCCGCTCACGCGACGTGCGCTCGTGCCCAACGGCCATCCGCACTGCCCGCCGCCACACCAACAACCTCGACCCAATCCTACTACAAACGTGCTAGCTCAAGCTCCCGCATCGCCCGCACCAGCCCGAGCTACCTCGTGCTCGCTGGACGCAACGCACCTGCGCCCATGGCGCGTGCACTAAGCTGCACACACGCACGCGCGTACTGAATCACGCACACACGACCCGCCATGTCGAGCTTATGGCTAACAGTGTACTGTCTGACGGATGATATCAAGCTCGATCGGCGAGTGCTTGCTTATATATATGATGTCGTGGACGTCTGGATTTCAGTGGACCAGAGACCAGACCGTGTGGAATAATTGGGAATGGGTAGGTGATTGATTGATATACAAACAAAAGCAGCTTCGTTCCGGGATCTATCGGAGGTCGGAGCTGACCTTGCACTTCAAGTTAACTACTGATGGTACGTAGGGTTACGGTACCAGACGGCAGGAAGATGCTTGGAATGGATCTCCGTGTCTGCGCCCTTGTTTATTCTCTTCAGCTCCTCTTCTTCCCTCCTACAGCACCACCTAGCAGCTCTATTGCTACTAGGTAGTTTGCTAGTACATGTACACAAAAGGTTGTATGAATAAACTGAGGTTTAAGTATATATTCGTCCCCTCAACCTTTTGTTTGTCTAATTTTGACTCCAAACTCCCACTATATATAAAACCAGATATTTCATAACTTAAAAATATCAGAAACCCTGCACATAACCTCTTGATTGGTTATAGTGCGTGGGTGGTTTTGACGACATATCGTGTCAACGCGGCACCATAGTGAACACGTGGCAGTGGAGCCCACATGCAGCATCCTCTTTCTGCTCCCATGTATATATGGAGCTTTGTCCGGATAACACCATAATCCAATTATCTGTTCAAATCAACCCTAAGACTATTCTAGCTGATCTCATCAGTCCCCTTGATAAAATTTGTTTTTTTTTCCGTTTCTCTATGTACAAATTGAATGTTAAGTTCAAGCTTTGTCGGGTGATAGAGGACATCATAACTTATGCTACAAACATATATGGCAAATTTTTATCATATTTTGTATAGGCTAGACATATAATAATAAAATAACCTTTCTATACCGTATAAAAATAATATCCAAAAATCACAATATCTTAATCTTAATATTACTAATTGCCATTGATCCTAAAGGAGCCTCCCGTTGATCCTCACGAGACGCGCTAAGAAAAAAGATAAAATTTTAGAAATTCTCACAATAATCAGAAACATCCGACCATTGATTGGCAGATTGGAATATTAATAGCCATTAGATCTGTTTTCTAAGTAATTACCCATCTCTGCTATTATGAAAGGTTTTGAGTTCAACTCTCAATGAAAGCAATTTTTTTTCTTTTTTAACAGATTTTTTTCATTTTTAGATTTATCTTAATATTATTCATTGGAGACTATCACGAGATAGCTTAAAATAACCTGTGATAGTCCGCGGAGGCGACTATGGGTAAGGGATGGCAAGGCCAACGTGTCAGGTACGCCACCGTCACACTCACGCCGACTTCCACCATCCGGTTCCTCCGCCGGCCTTTCGTCGTATCGTCTTGGTTCGATCTCCGCTTGCTCTCGCGCAGGATGTACGTGCAGGGAACGATCCTGGGCTACAAGCAGTCCTAGCCGAACCAGTACGAGAACACGTTGCTGCTGCAAATCAAGGGCGTGAGCACCAAGAAGGACGTAGTCACGTAGCGTGGTACGGCGGCAAGCGGATCGCCTATACGTGTACAAGGCCAAGACCAAGAGTGACGGCACCAGCATCCGCTGCATCTGGGGCAAGGTCACGCACCCGCACAGCAACTCCAGCGTCGTCCACGCGAAGTTCCGCTCCAACCTCCTGCCCACCTCCATGGGTAAGAAAGTTCGCGTATTCATTAAAGTTACTCCACCTATGCCACAGATCAATTAATCTAATTTTTTTTATCTTTGCACTCTACTAGGTTATTTTTTTTAAGGCACACGGGGGACGAGAAGTCTCCACCTGAATTATATTACCAATTGATGCCGGAAAAGGCCGGTGCTTGGTACAAAGTTCGTAGCTCTAGGCCACGCGGCTGTGGTAACCGTTTGCAGATTATGGAGGAGGGATTTACGCTATTACATCGCAAATTTTGTGCACCAGAAATCAACAGCTGCTCTCTGCTTGATGGGGAAACGGGTTCGCCATAGTTTTGCTTCAGTCTCGCACCCTTGCATCATACTGCTTAGTGTGGGGTTCTGCTTTTTGAAGACTACGTCATGTCGCCGAAGCCACAGGCGCCAGCAACATAGAAGGATCATAGTTGCCAGACCGGCCATTGGGTAGCCATCCGGGGGCTGTACAGTCCATAGTTCATCAGCATTGGGTATAGTTGAGGGGTCCCATCCTAGCCGTGTCCAGAAGGCAGTAGCAAAAGGGCACTCGCGCAGAATGTGGTCTGTTGTTTCATCCTTTAGCCCACATAACTCACATGTCGCCGAGTCGACAATGTTCTTCTTCTTCAGGTTGACTTTGCCCCCATTAGGTGTGTGGGCATCCCGTCCAGGACAGGTTATTTACGAGCAGCTTGCTGCAATGTTGATTTGCTATACCGGCCGGCCCTAGGGCGGTGATCTTTAACTCCCATCAGCACCATGGACGGCTATAGATATCCCGTTCTTTTTCTGCTAACTCTCTGCTCAAGTATCGATCATCCTGCCGTCTAATAGATCGCATCTAGCCATGTAACAACAACATATTATATTATCTCACGAGGGTTTGTTGGGCTCAGAATCAAGGGAGGCACTCCACGTTACAAACAGTGGGCAATGCAGCAGCTGATCGAGCTTTGGAGGCTAGCGATGCAAGACTACCAACAGGCTGACCAGGTATGCACACATCTTGTCATGATTGGTACTGTTTTGTTTGCGCTCCCTTTGGTGGATATAGACAAAATAATTTAACCTCTATAAAGAATATTTTGAACTAGAAAATGATAAATTATATTCCCTCTATAAAACATCTACAATTTGATATTTTGATATCACATTACACATTACATATTTCGTCTTTATCGATTGCGATAAACTAATGAATTACCTCTATCAATATTCTAGGTCATATCAAAATTATAGAAACATATGTTCATCAATTCGACAAATCTAATTGTGGCTCACAACAATAGCCATTAAATCTGATGTGGTTTCTAATAAAGTTACCTACATCTATCATTACGAAAATAATTTAAATTAACCTTTAATTCTATATATCAACTAATCACACATGACATCTTGAAACAAATATAATGTACACCTTAATCTTCACCTCAGTTACCCATATGCCATCATAAAAATTGTTCTACAGCAACCGACTAAAATTTAACCTTAAATAAACCATCTTAGCCATTATTAAAAATAATACTAGCTATTATCACAAATGCACATATTCAAGAAAACAAGCATCACTCATGGACCTATAAAAATAATCTAGAGAAGCACGATACATACACTACAGAAAACACGAGAAAACTTGTCAGCCAAAATCCGACGAAATTATAATTAGTAGACCGTTAGGCTAAAATTGTATCGTTTATTACCTAAATTAGAGACTGATCGGTGCCTAGAAATGTTTTTTGAACCTTGACCATTAGAAACTCCTCATATTATTGGCATGGAGTTTCAGAATAAACCAAGTCGGTTCAAGGAGTTGTGATTATCCATATATATCCAAAATTCATTTGCAAGTGCCCAAGCAATTACTGATTTCATTGGTGTTGACTACACACAGCTCAAATCTAAAAAAGAAGATTCTGGCATTCCAATATGCTGCTCATCCAAGTATCAAAAATCCATTTGCAAGTGAACCAAACAATAAATACCGACTTCTTGTTATTAACCACATGTCTACACAGTTCAAATTTAGAAAAGAAAACTCCAGCACACATATGTCGTACAAGTTTCTTCAGACTAGCTACAAAGCAAACCAGAGGGATGCAAGCCTAAATAAGAAGACATGAATCAACAGTTGATTCCATCTATTGTTTATAAAATTACGATGGCCAGTAGGATCCCTCACAAGCTCACCACTCACCGATAACAGTTCTACATATGTGAACTTCTCTGAATTCATATCAAAGAAGATGATTGTACAAACTAGATTATAAACACACTCTCTATTAAACTATTCATATTACGAGAGCTATGTAAATATGCATATCCTACAAACCCGTGCAACGCACGGGTTGATGAACTAGTATTTTCTAATACAAGTTATGACACTAAATACCACCCTACAAATTTTAAACTTCAAATTCAATTTATACATGGAGAAAAAAAATATAAATCTTATCAAGAAGTAGATTGGATCAAATTAAAATAATTCAATGGATAAATACAAAATTATACTATTAAGTATGGATAAAGCTCCATACATTTGCGATTAAGCAATTGAAGGGAGAGGGGAAAATGCTGTCACATGTGAGCCCAGCTGCCACATGTTCACTAAGCTTGCATGTTGGTGTGTCATGCCGTTATAACCACCCACTATAGCCACTCAAGATGGGGCATTTGTCAAGTTTACTACACTTTAAGGTGCAAACTATCTAGTTTTGTAGTTCAGACGGTAATGTAGACAACCCTATATGTGTGGAGGGTTATATAGAATTTTTTTCTCTACTTGAGGTATCACTTTATCACAACTTACCATACAGTTCAGTTTTGGCCCCACTGGCCTAGCCAATGGGGTTTAGGACTGACGTCGGTTTTTTAGTTTAAATATGAGAAAAGAATGTGTAAAAACTATTTAAATACACCTCTAAAATTTCATGAGCATTCCTACAGATAGTATTGAATATAAGAAATTCAACAAAAAAGAATGACTAGATCCAATGCAGTGGGTTCTACAAGACTAAAATTAAATATTAACCTTTGATTTGGTAGTTGTAGAATTTTTTCATGAGCTCTGGTCGTCCTCAACTATCTCCACTTCTCTAGGATTATTTTTTACTAAATGTTTTGGTGATGTTTGAATATGTTTTTTACTGTCATTTATATATTTTTGTCTTACTTAAATTGGGCAGCCCTAAATCAGTAAGGGGCTAAAACTTGAAGATATTGAAAGTTGAGGTATTTAATAGACCGTTTTAGAGTTGAAGGTCAACTCTACAAGAGACAAATTAAATATGGACGACTTATATATTCCATATATCAGTATAAGACAGAGTTGTCGACGCGTCCCAGCGAGTCAATGCAGGTCAGGAGAAACCAACGATTGCCATGCAATACCCTTGGGCATGCATTCTAACAAGCAAGTCACATGGGCGGCTGCTGTGCTCTGTCGTCGTCCATGATATAGGACAATCTTTCTAGGACGACCGCGGATCAAAGAATTTCATCAAGTGGTTCCAGAAACAGTAACACACATGCATGTAGCTAGCTAGATTGTTAACTAATGTAGTCCGGCTCATGCAACTGGGCATTAACAAATACAAACATGCTTGCATGCATGGCGCAACCGTACGTCAACTGATGTGTGCAGATAAATATTAATTGTTAACTGAATAATTATTCGTTGCATAATAAACCCGAATAAAGATTACAATCAAGCACGTGATGTACGTTGTAAGGTTGGAGCCAACGGCTCTCCCAAATGCCTCCATCATCCCCTGTGCGCAATTAATTCTATTAACGTAGACAGAAAGAAAGGTAGTTGGAACAGTGGATATGAGATGGAGGATAGGAAAACTGTTAGATTCAGTCTAACTAATATTAAGGAATCTTGTCCAACCAGGACTAGGCCGGTATAAATGTAGAATTAGATTTAATTAATTTAGATATTACTAGTCTATCAACCCGTGCAGTTGTGTTACAATACAACGTATATAAATCTATTTTTATACTTATAGTTTTTCTATAGTAGCATATATTGCTACTTTTGATGTATGATTGATTGATTTAGTTAATCTTTGATATGATTGCAAAAGCAGGTAATTTTAATATAAATTGAGGGGTTACTTTCATTATACTATCGGCCATAATAGTTAAGCTAAACAATTTAGATATAAATTAGAAGGACTATTTGGTATTATCCATCATAATTACTTAAACAGATCTAATGACTATTAAGATTCCAATCTGCCAATTGATGGTCTGATGTTTCTGATTATTGTGGAAATTTCTATGATTTTATTTTTTTTCTAGCGCATTTTATGAGGATTAACGTGGATGCTCTAAAATGAGTCTCCAATTAGTAATAGTAAAATTAGGCACAAAATATTTGTTTCATGAAAATGTTTGTAGCATATTTATTAAAATAGTTACAGGATCATTTAGTAAGGTAAATTTCAAAATAGAAAATAAAATTCCAATTGATGGTTGGATGTTTCTAATTATTGTGAGAATTTATATGATTTTATCTTTTTTCTATTATTTTGTGAGGATTGACGTGGTGTCTTTAAAAAGAGTTTCTTATTAGCAATAGTAAAATTAGGCACAAAATATTTATTTCATGTAAAGGTTTCTAATATCTTTGTTAAAAAAAGTTATGACATCATTTAGTAGGTTAAATTTATAAATGAAAAAATCTGACAAAAAAACTAAGGGTAATTTTGATAATGAGAAAAATCAGCCAAAAAAAGAAGATATTTGTTTTCGTTGAGATTTGAACTCAAAATCTTTCATAACGACAAGGTGGGTAATTACTTAGAAATCAGATCTAATGGCTATTGATATTCCAATCTGCTAATTGATGGTCGGATGTTTCTGATTATTGTGAGAATTTCTAGGATTTTATCTTTTTTTCCAGCGCACTTTGTGAGGATTAACGTGGAGGCAGGGACTAGTTGGTATTATCCATCATAATTGCTTAGAAAACAGATCTAATGACTATTAAGATTCCAATCTGCCAATTGATGGTCCGATGTTTCTGATTATTGTGGGAATTTTTATGATTTTATTTTTTTTCTAACGCATCTTGTGTGGATTAACGTGGATACTCTAAAAAGAGTCTTCAATTAGTAATAATAAAATTAGGCACAAAATATTTGTTTCATAAAAAGGTTTGTGGCATCTTTATTGAAACAGTTACAGAATCATTTAGTAGGGTAAATTTCAAAATAGAAAATAAAATTACCAATTGATGGTCAGATGTTTCTAATTATTGCGAGAATTTCTATAATTTTATCTTTTTTTTCTATCATTTTGTGAGGATTGACGTGGTGGTTTTAAAAAGAGTTTCTAATTAGCGATAGTAAAATTAGGCACAAAATATCTACTTCATAGAAAGGTTTCTAGTATCTTTGTTAAAAAAAGTTATGGGATCATTTAGTAGGTTAAATTTATAAATGAAAAAATCTGACAAAAAAACTAAGGGTAATTTTGATAATTAGAAAAATCAGCCAAAAAAAGAAGATATTTGTTTTTATTGAGATTTGAACTCAAAACTTTTAATAATGACAGAGGTGGGTAATTACTTAGAAAATAGATCTAATGGCTATTAATATTCCAATCTGCCAATCAATGGTCGGATATTTCTGATTATTGTGAGAATTTTTAGAATTTTATCTTTTTTTTTTCTAACGCACCTGGTGAGGATTAACGTGGAGGCTCCAAAAGAAACCTCTAATTAGTAATAGTTAGATAAATCTAGCGGCATGTATACTATCAAAGTGTTATGTTCATCAAATTTAAGCAGCTATTTAATTTTATATTGTTTTTATGGTGATAAGGGCACGTAAAAGGATTGACATGGGTGCGGATCGGAAAGTGATTTCATTCCATTTGGGGGTCGTAATGCTAACGTAGGGATAAAAGGCGTCATATGTGCTAACGTGCAATTAAGTGTAGAAAAGCTGGCGATGATGACATCGTTGATCGTCGTGGTTCTTTACATTATTTAATTTGTCTGCCGCGGTTTCACTCTTTTTTATTTGAAATTAATTTGCGCACTAGCTAATGTTTTCCACACGCAGTGTCTTATTATGGTACTAAAAGATCTTTGATAACTTTCTCCAATAAAGGAAACGAGGAGGCGGGGCACACAGCCAGAGTAGGACAGCACTATCAAGTACTCATGTACCTTCCGTGCAGATTCATTTCAGCACCCATCTTGGACCATTTTTTCTATATCTTACGAAAATTATGTCCATGCCTCTCCAATTCTCTTCGCTTGCGTTTAAAGTGCCATCTAGAAAAACAAAATTGAAGTGGAATAAGTCTGAATTTATCACATATATAGTATCTCCGTTCACAAAAGAATGAAATTCTGAGTCTCTATGGACACATTAGTGCTAAAAGAAAACAGGGAATGTACCCTTATTTCCACCGCCTTTTTTTCCAATTAATGCCATACCTAGTCACCAAAAGAGAAAAAACAATATAAACATTTTTTGTATGCTGAGTAGACATGTCTTGTAGCCTCATTTCTTGAATTTCAATGGCAAATTTTAAACTCTAGAATTTCGTTCTTTTATAGAGTATCTTGCATTGGTATGCATGGAGCCATGGACCACACGTCCACACCTCGTGTGTTCTTGTGTTTAGAAAGCAAAACTGTTCCAGAACTGCTCAGATTAATCCGGATTTAGTGCTTAACCACCAGATCCGGACTAACCTCGGTAGTCCTTCAGGATTTAGGTATCCTGACTTGGTCTTCCCATCCGGATCGAGCTTGGTTTTTGGGGCGACTCTTGAATGAGTTCACAGGTTACAACATACACAACCACATTTATTACATAGAGTTGAAATATTACACAAAGGGTTCGGTACTTATTACATCAGGGCTGGTAAGTACTTCAGCCCTTTTACCAAAAGTTAACATAGACCACGAGTTTTTCTCCAAAAGACATCTTATACCGCTCAAGGCGTAGGAAAGCTTGCTTCAGAAGAAGTGAGGAGTAAGGTAAGAATCCCATTCGAACAAAGTATACTCTGCTTCTGTAAAAAGATTAGGCAAAAAACCTGAGTACTAATTACTCAGCAAGACATACCCGACCCCTGGGTCGAAACCCGACCCTCTAGCCTATAGCCGGGGTGGTTAGGTCAACTTACACTGCGACAGGCCTAATAGTAAATCCTTGGCTTTTAGAATTGAGTTACTTTTTAGTTATTAACTGACCAGACTAAGTTATACTTATTCTACTAACAAACAAAAGCAAACACTTTGCCAAGTCATTCTTTATCAACATGATCAATTTTCTTACTACGATTTTGGTCGCGATCAGACAGCTTACAACCGACAAGCCACAGACGATTCGAATCGATTTTTCCACCTCTCGAGAGGGATACTCAGACACCCGTCATATGTGTGTACACTGGCTCCACATATGACAACCCAACATCCAATGCCACCTAGCCGGGACCATCATTACCGAACCTAGGTGTCAGTCCTTCGACACCTGCCCAACCTCCTCCTTCCAGTTGGTCTCGTCTAGTTCCGCGCATAGGTACAACAGGATGAGAGGTTTACCGGAGCCCGTTAAGGACGGCAAGTGAATGAGACGCGTTCGGCCCAACCAGGCCACACATCGGACGGCCTTATGCGACACAGGCAGGATCAGGGTCCATAGCAATAATCTTAACATGCAAAGTACGAAAGCGAAACTGATCTCGCCGCATGCCTGTCAAATTATTAACATCCTTCTCATTCTTAACCAATTAACTTTAGTAAAAGATTTCCGTTCTAAGCCTATGCCATCTAAGCCATCTACTGCGTATAGGATTTTCATGCTGGATCCCGATTAACCATGCTCTAGGGTTTCAATCAATTCCTAACTCTAATGCACAAGCATAACTCTAATTTAATTTAAGGACCCAACGAAAAATAGGTAAATGCACCGGAGCTTGCCTTGGGTCACGGGGTCTGTCTCCGTCGGTGACTCGGAGTCTCCTCCTGCTGGTGCGAAGGATGTCTCGGCCACACCGGTTTCTGGAGCTTCCGCTGCAGTGGAAGACTCTTCAACTGGAATTGGCAGGACCAACGTGTCTAGGTTGATAACATGCAGGAGTTTAAAAGTATGAGTAGGATCAACCTGTTGAAAACGTAAAGTGTACAATTTTCTAAAGAAAAAGGGTGGTCGAGGTTAAACATCTGGATTTTCGGGGCGTAATTGACTGTCTTAGGGCTCAAATGAATTTTATATTATTTTTAAATATTTTTAAAAGCTTAAATGAATTTTCTAGAAATTTTTGAATAATTCAAATGTGTTTTAGAATTAATTTTATATTTTTAATACACTTTTATGAATTTTTCTGTATTTTTAAAAAAATCTAACTTTTTAAAATTATATAAACTTTAATTTCATTTCTTTTTAGAAATACAAAATATTTATATGAATTAATAAATAATTCTATTAATTAATATAAACAGATTAAATTAAACTAAAATTGAATAACTAAATTGAATTAAGAAGAAAAAAGAAAACAGAAATGGAAATTGGAATTCGGCCCAGCCCACGAAAAAAGACAAAACAAAAAGTCCTGATTTCTCCCTCCAAAAACCGCTTGGGCTCTCTTTCTCCCTGGCCCAACCCACTAGTGGGCCGGCGGCCCTTTTTCCTGCGCGGCCCAACTCCCCCCTCTCTTTCAGCTCGGCCCATCGGTCGAGCGGGCTGGCAGGCCGCCCTGCCGGGCGGACGACCCAGCTGGGCTGGCGGCCCAGCGGACCGGCCTCGCCCGGCTGCCTGGCGTGCCGCGGAGGCCGAAAGTCCTCGCCGGCGGTGGCCTCGGGCGCGGCGTGCACTTCTTTTCCCTTTCCCCCTCTTTCCCCTCTCTCGCTGTTACACGCCGGCCGCCGCAAACGGGGCGGCCATGGCGCTCGCCCGCACAACGGCGGCGGCAGGGGTCACCGGGGCCAGCACTCCCCCGCGCGCATGTCGCGCGGGTGTTGCGCACCCGATGCGCCCGTTAGCCGGGGCTAGGGGGAACCGGAGGGGTGGGGACGGTGGGAGGAGCGCGGCGCTCACCTCGGTGACGACGGCGGAGCGAGGGTGAGGCGCGGCGCGGGGTGGCGGGGAGCGGAGCAGCGGGGTGGCACGGAGCGGAGCGGCGGGGTGGCGCGGGGCGCGGGGAGCGGCGAGCAGAGTGCACCCCCCTGCTCGGCTGGGCGGAGAAGAACCCACCCCCCGCGGGTCCCACCTGTCAGCGCCGCCTGACAGGGGGCGCGGGTGGTGAGTGGGCTGGTCGCCACGCAGGCTGCCGCCCCCGGCTCGGCTTCGCCCAGCGGGCGCGTGGCCGCGGGCTTGCCGGCCGACTCGCAGGGAAGTTTTCCCTTTTTCTTTTTTTTCTTTACTTTTACCATTCATATTTTTAACCCTGGATTTTGACCCTTTTTGATAGGGGTCCAAATGCAAAAGTGAAAGGGCTTAATTTAAACTACTTTTTCATATTTTTGCCCCTGGAAAACTCCAAATTTTTGAAAAGGCCTCAAATTTGAATTTGAATCAAATTTTTAAAAGAGAATTACGACCGTATGCAATGCACTTAGAGGGTCTTAGATACGGAGTATCACAAAACTTCTTCCTATTCATTTTGGCGACTGGTGGAACAGTGTGGCAAAAAGTCACAAACTCAAAGGTTTGAGTGGCACATCGTCTGACAAAACCATCAAAATTTATTTAATGAGTTAATTGCACGCCAGGTCTTTGAACTTTTTCCGCGATACCATCTAGGTCCATTAACTTTTAAAGTGCACATCTAGGTCTATAAACTTTTCCCACAGTACTATCTAGGTCCAAAAGAGGCCAGCCGGGCAAACTCTGCCTACGTGGGCAGCCCTCTTGCTTGCGTGGACATGCCACGTCACGCCAACGTGGCCACACCTTCGAACCATCACCCTCGCCGGAGCCTCCCGCCGCGGCAGGCCTCACGCCCCCCTGCCGAACGATCTTGTGTTGCTGCTGCCCTCGCCTCAGCCTCCCGCCACTGCGACCGCTGCTGCCCCCGCTTGAGCCTTCCTCCGCCACGTGCGCCGCGCGTCCCGCCCTGAGCCTCCCGTCGGGTCCGCGTCCGCGCTCCGCGCCCAAGACGACCGCCGCCACCGCCAAAAACTCTTCCCCGCCTCGACCATTCTTCGATTCCATCGAGCGGAGCTCCGCCCCACTGCACCCCACCACCCCACTTCCCCGGAGCTCCGCCGCTGTGCGCGCACCAAGCCGCCATGGCCACCACCGTGCGCTCCGTGGGCGAGCCCCCTTTGCTCCCCCAATGGCTACGAGGACTACGTCGCCGAGCTCACCTCGCCGGCCTAGTCGTCACGCACGCACCCTCGTCACCGGAGCCGGCCGCGCAGCGGAGAACCACCATCGTCGCCGCCGCTGACCGCACGGTTCGGCCGGTTCATGCTGCCGCCGTCGCCCCTCCCAACGCCATTCCGCCTCGCTCACACTGCCACCTGGGTACGGGGGCGGGCGCGCCGGCCCGCGTCCTTCCTTCTCCGACCAAGGCGCGCTTCGCCCACGGCGTCCGTTGACCGCCTCTATTGTGACCGATGGCGGCACGGTTGTCACGGGGCGGGTGCGCCGGGGACGCGAGCTGCGCTGGCAAGGCGCCCAGCACACCCCCGAACAGCGCCCCCGCTGCGTGCTCGCGGGCCTCGGGCCGACGGCGACTGCAGTAGCTCCACCAGCGCCGGCACCGCGCCTGTGCGCTGCTTTCCCGCGTGGCATTGCGCCCTCCTCGTCCGCCTCCGTGCCGTGCTGTGGCGGAACCGCCGATTTAATCCGAACTAAGCACACCTGCCACCTCTGGCTTGCAGTGTGATTAGGCCGAACTAAACCCGGTCGTCCGTCGAGCTACCCAAAAGGGCACTCGATGCAACCATCACCCAGGGATGCCGACATCACACACGTTAAGCCCTCGAAAGAGCCACAACAATTACAACAACCCACCATTTCATACAAACATAGATTGATTTGTTTAAAAATATTTACTCAAAATGGGGTACAATCATACTGAAATAGAGTTCCAAAATAACCTCGCAGCGGAAACCGTAACGTAATACCGATATACTCTTGCAGCGGAAAATAAAACATCGAGCCATGACATTGAGCCCACCATTGTCATTCTCGATCATGGAGTTCCTGAAATAAAAATATCAACAACGTAGGGGTGAGTACGTGAGGTACTCGTAGGACTTACCCGTGGGCGGTTTCAACCCGACACATTTGAGAGTATGCAAGGCTCTTTGTGGACTGGACTCTAACCCGCGCAAGCTTACTAGAAGTGAGTCCTTACTTTCAAGTATCATTTATTTTTAAAGTATAAGCCTCATTTGATTCATTATAGTTATTATCATCATCCATAACTCATATATATCATCATCCCAACACATATTTCATCATAAAGGAGCTTGCGGAAATGTAAACATACAAGTACAAACATGTAATATAAAAAGCATGATTAAATGAACAAGATATTAAAGTTATTGCTACGTTGCCCGTGTGCGATACTGGCATTCTTACACTTGGTGAGCATCAGCGATTCGAATCGATTTTTAATTCCCGGGAATAACTATCATGCCAGGGGTATATGCTTACTAGCCATCGCGTTCCCACATATAGCCCCCATCTCCACCTGTCTTGTCCCAAGATTCAAAGCGCCCTCACCTAACCCCCGGTTGTGCCCCCTCAGGAGCGATACCACGGCCGCACCGAGTCAGCCCTCCCTTAGGAGCGATACCACGGCCGCACCGGGTCAGCCCTCCCTCGAGTACAAGCGCCCCCGGGCCCATCGGCCTCCAGCAAGTGGATGAGCGGAGCCTCGAAAACTTCGGACAAACCCAGGTAAGACTTCACCGGTCCCATTTCCCGGTTAAGCACTCTAGCAATGTTATGCCGACCAGCAGGCGAACAGCGAATCGGGCCTTAAACGACTCGGGCGGAGTCCACCAAACCATTCTCATCATTTTTCATCGTAATATGCCCATATCTCCGCCCGGTCTCATCTTTTCATCACATCATATCATATCACATTTCTCTCGTATTCATTTTTTGTCAAACATTTTGAGTCCTATCATCTCGCGAGTGAATATCTTCACTCGACTTCTACCGTCTAAGCATGGCTAAGCATAGACTTCGGCCTATCCATTCTAATTAGGATATCAGGTATTTATGTAGGTGGGGTTTCAAACAACTCCTGAACGTAAATGCACAATCAAATAAAGGGTGGTGAGATTCCCTAGGTAGGTGTATATGCCTAAGGGGCCTACCTTTTGTTGTTGATAACTTGAACAAACTAAACTAAAGTTAGTTTGCCGGGTTGTGAGGCTCTGCCCCAGGCAACCCCTTGATCACTTGGACAGCTCCTCCTTCCAAATACCACTTCAGGGGCCTCCAGGTGGTATTTGGGTCTTAGTTGGTCTTCTGGACACTGTTGCTCGAAGTACCTCCACGCACTTGCTTCTCGATCACGTATCTGCAGTGAGCGTCGCTATATGAATGATATGCATGATGCAGCAAATGAGATGCCTGAATGTCAAGCATCCTTATGAGTAACCATATTTCACGTAGCTAACTTAGAATTCCTAGCGTGCATATCTCAACAGTAGTGAAGACCTATATTGCATTACAGAAACTTCTACCATTTTTAAATCAGAGCCAAAGCCTTACATGCACCACCTCCTATGCTAGCAGTGGGTTATGGTCATAACCTAGAGCTCATATCAAGCCCCTAAAGTCACTTGGAACATTTTTCACCATAGCAAACTTTTCTTAAATTAAATACATGCTTAAATATAAGACAAGGGTAGAATAGTAATTAAACAGCCAATGCTAGAGCTACTAAAATTTATACAGAGCCTACACATGATAACAAGGTCCCTGCTCAAAAATCATAATTTTTGGAGTTCATTTAACCCACATTTCTTATTTAACAAGGTTTTTCATGCATGCATAAGAACAGGGGCAAAAAGGTAATTAAACAGTGAATATCTGAGCTACTAAAAACCATAGTGAGGTTACATACCCTAACAACACTGCTGTTCAAAATTGGCTATTTTTGGAGATCATTTAGTCCTTATTTCCTATTTATTAGGGTATTTCATGTTTGTACAAAATCAGGGGCAAAAATGTCTTTTCATGCCCAACCATCATATCCATTCTGTAGATCTAAATAAGAGGAGTACAATGCAACAAGGTTTGTATTTTTAGCATTTTTCTTTGATTTTATATGGATTTTGAAAGTTTCAGATTTAGAAAATGCTCAAAAAAAACGAAAAATTAACACTAACAGGACTTTAACGCTATTAATCCTAAAGTTTAGGGGCTAGCATGCAAGATCCTCATGACTCAGTGAATAGTGCATGAGATGGAAACGTGAAAGCAGCAAAGTCCAGGGGCTAAATCGAAAAAAAAGGCTTCTTCTACCTCCAGACAGGGGCAGGGGCATGCGAGGTCGAGGTTGGGCGGGCCGCGCCGGCGCGTAGGGGCACGGACTTGGAGCCGTGTTGCTCCAGGAAGATGTTCCCGATTATGTGCTACCGTTCCCTTTGATTTCGTCGCTTGGGGAGGCCCGAATCGACGGGGAACACGCGTGCACCGGAGGCGTCCCTAGTGCACGCAGCTTGACGACCGCGGCCTTGATCCGTCGATGGAGGCAGGGATAGGCGGCTTGGAGAGGTGCGCGAGCTGCGTGGGGCTAGGAGAGTCCAGGGGTAGAGGTTGGAGGCGCGGGAATGGCTCTATGGTGGCTCTCCACGGCGATGTCGAGCCGTTCATGGTAAGGTGTGGTCGCGTGCTCGGCCACCGGTGATGGAGGGCACCTAGGCGATGGGGTCTTAGGGAAATGGTGGGGTGGATCGAGGCGCTCGCTTTGCTAGCATTAGATGGAAGGAGGAGGGCTCGGTGGGGGCGGCACGGCGAGCTTCAAGCTCGTCGGTCATGGCGGGCGCGCTCTGTTCGCGCAGAGGAAGAGCTGGGCGGGAGAGGGAGCTCGGCTTCCTTCTCCTTATCGCCGGGCGGGGCAGGGGCAGGGGCAGGCCGGGCGGGCAGGGGCAGGGGCGCGGGGCCTCGGCGTGGTGCGCTGGCGGCGCGTGCCCGCGGTGGCCAGCGGCGCGTGGCCGGCTGCGCCGGACGCCGGCGCCGCGTGGCGGGTGGGTCGGCCGAGTGGGACCCACTCGTCAGTGACACGAAGGAAAAATATATTCGGGAAAATGAAAAATGTTGTTTGACTGCTGAGACATGTTTTAGAAATTGTTGTTTTTGAACATCCTAGGGGCCGAATTTGACAAAACACAAAATATAAAAGTTGTTCTACTCTTCCAGATATACAACTTTGTCAAAAGGAGTAATATCAGATTCCAAGTTTAAATATGATTAAATTTGAATTTAACCTGCTGACTCCAGTTTGACCAAGGTTTAATGCAACTTAGAAATTCCTAAAGTCTATTTTATGCTCATTTTCAGAGAAAGAGTATTATACCAATGTTGTGTGGTTTTTAATTATCTACAACTTTCTTATATGATGTTTTGCATGATAGGGACTTTTGTTCCTTTGAAATTTGAATTTTCCTTACCGATCAAATTTAGGCAGATTTCTGTCTTTTTCATTAATCGACTCAAAACTCCACCTAAACCTTTGTGCATGTTACCACACTCAATAACAAAGTTGATCTACATAAAATTGTCTACAAGTTTGTTATAGAGAGTTTGGTTCCAATCACATTATATTTTGAACTATGGTCACAAGTAAACTCAGGGGTTTTGCATATTTCATTAGAAAATTTTGACTTCGTGTTTTACTAGTCTAGTTGTTGCTCTTCTCTAAACATTATTAAGCCAAATCCTTGACTACCGCTAATCTAATCACGTGTTAAAACTTTCGAGATGCCGGGGGCATCACACGTGCCCACACGCCGCCGCCCAGCCGCGTTGCGCGTTGGCCTCCGCGGCTCCGCCCCGGCTGGCGAGGTAGGGGGCCGCGCGCAGGCGTGGCGAAGCAAGGGCGCAGGGCAGCGGTGGCGGCTGGGCGTGGGCGTGGCGAAGCAGGGTGGCGGTGGTGAGGGCCGTGCGTGGCCAGCGGTGGGTGCGTGTGCGACGGGCGGGGGGTACGACGGCGCGGCATGTGAGCGCTGGGCTTGGGTAGGGCGGCGCGGCGGGTGTGCACTAGGCAGGGACAGGACGCCACGGTGGCACGCGCGGGCTGGCCACGTAGGCAGAGTTTGCTTGGCTGGCCCTTTTGGACCTATAGATGGTACTACGAGAAAAATTTATGGACCTAGATGTGCACTTAAAAATTCATGGACACAGATGGTACCACGGAAAAAGTTCAAGGACTTGGCATGCAATTCGCTCTTATTTAATTTAGATACAAGTAAAACAAACCCCTCCAAGATAAGTATACATGTATAGAGAGAGGGATTGCAGGAGAAATTTTGAACTAATTTCCTTCTCAATTGTGTCGAAACATATATTATTGAAAAAATAGTTAGCCCTATGATAAAGTGGAGCAGTCCTAGATACGCATGCAGGATCATACTATACACAGGGACGACAGGGGTCGGTATGTAGTTTATGGCTCGCCCACTAGTGTTGTGCTGCCGCGTTCTTCTTCCCATCGTGGCGCAGCGTGCATTCACATGCGATTTCTTTCTTTATTACGTTTTCCTTCGATGTAAAACACGTGTGGAATTAATGAAAGTGAGCCTGATGATCACGCCACCATATGCCAGAATCTGCATGAACCGGGCCGGGCCGGCTGGGGCCCAAGACGTACACACTCCGATGGTATGCCCAGCCCACATTGAACGGCCCACGGCCCAACTCAAGTTGCAGAAAACCATCCCTGTGATTACTGAATGTGGTGTGGAGCAGCCGCGACGTACGGCCCCTTTTTCTTCCATATCCATGTGCTGTAATCTTCTCTGCTCAAAATATACACTACTCATAGTAATTAATTACAAGTTTGACAATGATTAGGATTAATGTGGGCCCTCTATTCTATGATGTCCAAATACTATACAGAACCAAAATAGGAGATTAAGGTGGTATGTGTATGCCGCAAGGCACAAAATACAGTACAACGGTACTACCACATAGCACAGCTGCATACACATCCAACATTCAGATCAGCTGCATTGGTAGTCGGTACAAAATCCGTCAGTGAAGCTCCTGCACAAGGGAGACACCGGCCAATAGGACGGCGTTGCACCCACCACTGAAATCCGAATGCAAAGAAGTAATTACCAAGCAAGCGACATGGCATATCTCTATGCTCATCAATATTGTGTTGGGCTCCGGCCTTAATTTTATGCCCGGGAGAGCAGCATCGCCTCCATCTGCAGGTACAGACTCCACTTCTTCCCTGATCATCATCACAAGAAATGGAAGTACTCGATGCACCTGGACTGACCCACCGGCAGCAACGTCCTCGGCAGCTGAGCACCGGTGCCGCCGCCGGACGGATAATGGCTCGCCTGCGCCGCGGACTCACCACCGGCCTCCATCTTCGCATGACTGCCATTGCTCAACGACATCGTCGGAGATGGCACGACGCCGGTCGCCCACTGGAACTGGCGAGCATATGCTGCGTTGTTGCTGTCAGGCTGTTGGCTGGCGCTGTAAGAACGCACGATCGGTGCTGCTGATGACTGCGGTGCGGCGGCGGATGTCAGGAACAACGAGGGCCGTTCGCCGGAGGCTTGTGCGCTGAAGCAGATCGACACTGCCTTCTTTGAAGAAGACGAGTGCTGCGGCACGGCGTCTGTGTCTCTAGGGCTGATGCTCCCTAGGGAGCTCGAGCTGGTGCTGCAGGTGTGGTGGTTGAAGTAAGTCACGGAGAACAGCGGCGGGTCGCTCGTGTCCTTCTGCTGGACCTGCTTTGTGGCAGGGCACTTCATGTCGTTCTTGAAGGTGCATCTGTAGTAGAACCTGGAAATAGGATCGGAGGACACAGCGTGTACTGAAGATTTCAGTCCAAATTAAAACGCAAGAGAAGAACGAATGATGTGCCAGAATTTTAAATGCCATGCAAGTAGCTTATAAGTTACTGAGAAGTCCACAATAGTCGTACGACTATTTAAGAGCAATCACATTGGTTCAGGATAATCCTAATCACTATACATAGTATGATTTACTCTTTACCGTGCATCCAAAATCCTCAACGCCACATTTTTACATTTTAAGATCCTCGTCTGCCTGTACTCCACTAATAATAATATACTGTAATTAATAAGAAGACACTACAAAAGTGGCAAGAGGGCTGGGACTTTGTGTTGCGCTGCTTAGTATCTTTTTCAGATTTTCACTATTTTCCTGTCAGATGTTTGGAACATATATAATTAGCCCACCGACAGATAGTGAGTAAAGCACACGGCCCTAATAAAGTTAAGTTCCTCTCAGACAGTTGAATACTAACATCTTTTAAGGATTTCTTTAAACCTTTAGCGTACCAACTTGTCTTATTCTTCTTAACAGTTCCGGAGCTGGGAGCTGGCCTTTGAATAAATAAGATCATGTGTCAAAAGATCTTCCCTTTACCTCAGTAAGTGGGTAAGTATTTGGAAAATGAAGACCAATCATGTCCACTGCAATGAGCACCCAGTCTACCTACCTAAATTAGGTGAACAGCTTCTACAAACACTTTTCAGACATCTTCATCTACTGCATCCACTGCTTACTTTAGGAAAAAAAAACATTACCTCCCCATATATTTTAACATGGTCCTGATGGGCTAACTATATATTTGGGGTCTCTGCACTGCATCCCAATCGGTCTCTACGAAAGTAAAAAAAAAAAGGTGTTGCAAGAGACTGTCGGCATGCATACTAGTAGCTGAAAAACTTGAATTTGACGACAAGTGCACTAAACAAAAGAGGCAACTTTCAGTCTGCTAGTGAAGTAGTATTAAAGTCCAAACGAGTTGCAAATGACAGGTGATAAAGGTGGCCAACTTGCGAACCGTATATTCATATTCATATAGGAAGTCTGATGAAGCAACACTTGACAAGTCTTTTGTTTGTCTAGTTGAGTTGTCAGTTACGAAAGCCATTTCCACTCCCAATGTTCTTTCCCTATAGTTACGACCTGAAACCAATTTTCTAATTGCGACAAGCATTTGTTTTATCCCAATCGATCAAGGGTACGCCGACACCTGTCGACCGACAATTCTGCCACGGAGCGAGTACTAGACAATCACACACTTTGATATGTCCGCTCCCCCCTGATATGATATTCAGACGTTAGGCGCACTAGGGGGCAGCGTGATTTGGTGTGGAAAAAATGGCATTTGGCCCACAAACTGAACATACAAAGACTATATATTGACCAACAAAAGCAAGAGATTTTGTTTCCTTTTGTGGACGACTAGCAACATTAGTTTTTTTTTTTTTTAGATTTGTGAAAAATCGAGCTTAATTAGATGAACATGTGTCTGCTACCTGCTCAGATCAGATTTGCTCTCTGATCCACTTAGACAGGTGATTCCATGGTATTCGGAACACCAACGTTAGCTGTATACTTTGGGAATTACAATTTCCTCAAGCTATAGCTAGCACTAGATCTTACAAGATGAACGGGGAATGCACAGTTGAGAATAAGCACACGAGCATCAAGAAGTAAACGACCCATCTGAACCGGCCAAGATTTGTGCCTGCGAAACTACAGTATCACGCTTCATTTAAGAAGAAGATTACAGAACTGTAGATAGGAAGCACGTATATATAGTTCGTCTTTGTTTATACCAGTGGTAGTCTTGGATAGCATAAAGAGACACTGAAAATCAGGAAGGCAAAAGGAAACTTGTTCCTAAATTCAGAAGAGTTCAGGTAAACACCCTCACCCCACTCCACCCAGCAACAGGCCCTACCCTACATACAAATTCTCTGCAGATCTAGTAATCAGTAATCACTGAATTGACCATACACTAATTCAGTTGGAAGAGAAGCTCTTGCAGAGACAAACAAGGGGATGCATGCATGCACTTTATTTTTTATTTTTTTTTAAAAATGTATTCATGGAAAAACTGCTGGGCAAAGGGGATGAATAAGGCAGGAGGGAAGGAGGACCTTGGGAAGTTGGAGTTGGAGAGCTTCTTCTCGCCGTACTTCCTCCACTGGTGCCCGTCGTCGTACGGCGCGTACGTGTCCGACGTCCAGGAGCGCTCGTCTTTCCTGGCGATGGTTTTTTTTTGTGTGTGTGTCACAGAACAGACAATTGAGGAAGAGAAGGCAAGGCACTAGGCACCATATTCATCAAACTGAAAAACACGCAAATTCCGTAAGCAAGCGAATAATCGAGGAAGCAGGTACGTACCTGATTCTCTGCTGGGTTCTGGATCCCAGGTCGCAGGGGTACGGGGGAACAGAGTCCAGAGCCATGGCGAGGATGAGATGGCGGGGGGCGGAGCAGCGGACGGAGAGGCCGGCCGCTGAACCGATGGAGAGGGAGGGAGGGAGGAAGGAGGAGGCGTTTCTTGGGGAGGGAACAGAAGAGTCTCGGCGGCCTGCGCTTGGGGGGTGCCTCGCCTTCGCGCCTGTCTGACCACCTCCATCCATTTATAGCATTAAACAACGACGACGGTGCAGGACAGGAGAATTCTTTCTTCCTTCGACGTTAATCACACGCGTCGCGGCTTCTGCAGCCCCCGTTAACGGCGATCCCAATTCGCCTTTCTCTTCGTGTATTTTCTTTACACTCTTTATGTTATTATATTGTTCTTCTCCTGAAAATTTAGAGAAGAATGATGTCAGCCCGCCATTGATTTCAGAAGTGATTTTAACACCTGTAATCAGTAACGGAAAATGAGAGAGCTGACGGCGTAAGGCTTGCTTGCATCAAAAAGCCAGCCAGATCTGAATAACCAAGCCATTATCGAACACACTGTGAAGAGAACAGCTACTACCCCTGGCTCTGCATTTCCTTACGTTTCTGAAGACCCTCAGCAGCTTGGTCTTATACTACTTGTTAAATAAAAAGCAAGCACGTTTTGAATACAAAAATCTCGGGTTTGGTGGATCAATCACCACCACAGGCTCACGTACAGGCTAATAGCATAGGGAAGCACATACAAAGTCATAAAGAGCTTAAATACAGTATAATACTACAATCCCTTGGAACAAACCTTCACCAAATAGTCTTTTTCAAAGCCGCCCCAAGAGAGAGAGCGCTCAGAGAAGCATTAAAAAAAAGAAAGAAAAAAAATCCTGTCGACCACTCCTGGTTATTAACTAGTACTGTATTAGTTACCATGCTAATGACCTTATGGGAAGAAAACAAACGCTCTACGAGCTGCTGAAAATGACGTGGTTTAAAATAATTATTTCCAACTGTGCACAATGATAAAATTGATAGCACTTGGCTAGTTGGGAGGTGCTTCCACGCACTTCTAAAAAACTTAAATTAATACATGAATTCCAAAGCAATAGCACAGCTGGTGGAGAAGCGAGTGTTTTAAAAACTTGCCAGTAGGGTAGAAATCAACAATTCCAACTTGTAAGTAGTAACTAGTTCATTATTGCCGCTTGCTCATGGGCTTTCCATTTCTTATAACTTGTAGTTAGCTTAACATTTTCACTTGTTCAGGGGCAAAATAAATAAACCCCAGCTGAACATGACATTGGCAACAAAACCAGCGTGGGATACTGATCTATGAATGAGTCGTGCATAGTTGTTACGATTTTATGTAATTAAAATGTTATGATAGCTCTTTTTTCTGAGACATGGAAAATTTTCTTGTATATATTTTTATTGCATCGCCTAACAGCTAACTTTTGCGTTAAATGCTAAGTATCATGCTGTCAACAAGCAAAGAATAGAACAATTTGTTCCTTTTAATAACGTGGCATGACACTAATCATTTCTTTAGTCGTTGAGATTGTGGCTATAGAACTAGCCGCATCGTCTGACGCAATATTCTGTTGCGGAATTAGGAGACCTAGTGGACTTTCTGGTACAGATTCAAAGAGTCAACCTCTATTAGTTTATTTGCTTCAAACACATCCACAGACTAACATACAGCTCACCCAACCATACTTTATTTATTTTGCCTTTTTAATGGAATGAAATTAAAGAAGACGGTTGTGATATATTCAAATCATCACAAAAAGTTATATCTGCAATGCTGTGGTACGCTGGCACCTAGTCTCACGAAAAGATTTAAAGGAGGTGCAAATGGACGAACTCTGAATTTTGAAATAATCCTTGCATCCATCCGCGTTTCAAACTCAACTCAAGATTAAAAAAAAAACACTCCATTCTTCTTCAGAGAACGCAAGATAAATGCCAGTTCCAAAGAATGCCGACAGTATAGAGATATAATCTTATTATTACTCCACACTAGCCTTCAGAATTTGTTAAAGTACAACCCCTTGCATGTAAACCATTGCTGTCACTAGATATGTAAACCGTCCATATTTCACGTACATGACAATTTTAAGGAAGGAACAGGTAGTCCAGCAAGCGCAAAGCTAGCTTGTGAACACTGGCTGCTCACTGTGTCAAAACATCGGCATCCCCCTGATTGAATAATGGCAGGCTAATTAATGGGGGGAAAACAAAGACGACATAGTAGTTGATCTGCTATCTAAAAAGTGGTGCTGATTCAAGGTGCTTCCATGTGCTGCTGCGCTGTTTGAGTGCAAATTGCCTGACCTTAATCGATCCGGCCGCGAGAAGGATCTCGCTGATCATCTAAACAATTTTCTTCTTCTTATTCTTCTGTTAATGCTCCTCCTATGACGAGGGGCGGTAGGATGGTTCCTGGAAGCTGAGATCTCTTCGATCAGGGGACCTAAACGGCGCTGTTATCCTTGTGGCAGCTGATCTGTGTCGCCAGCCATATATGATATTATACTAGCTTTTATTTCTACTAGTTATTATACTAGCTTTTATTTCTACTAGTTTCTTGCATGACGTAGAAATTGGGATAGCAAAAACAAATCAAAGCCGAGGAGATGTTATTCCACTTGGATTGGAGCCAGCTCCATCAGTTCCTTCCTAGCTGCCTTTCCCCCTAGCACACACCATAACAAAGTCGGCAACATCTGGTTCAGCATATCGATTTTAACGAACCCTCCTTTTTTTTTGGGTGCAGATGGTCTCATGAATCTAACTCGGCTTAAGGAAGGAATCGTCCTGAAAGACGTTAATCCCGGGACAGAAATCCTAGCTAGGCAATTTGTACGAATCAACTTTTCTTTAAAAAAAGGCTGGCAAATAGATGTTGAATTGGTTTAGGATTCCTGGTCGATTAGTTTATGCAACCAAATAGCAGTGTCATCTAGAAAAGGGAGCAAGAAGGAGCAGCTTAGGGACACGGCACATCTTGACAAAGCTTGCTGCTGCTGGTATTATTAATTATGATATAGTACTAGGAGCAGTGATACATATATATTTATCCTGCAGGCTGCTGCAGTCCAAGAATATTACGTAGATCTGCAGGCTTGTGGGTGCAATGGGCCGGGTAGTACTGAAAGTAACATATTGAGTGCCGTCGGTGAGAGTTCGCATATGCATGGATGGGATGGACAATTAGCACCAAACGAGATAAGTTATAATTAAGAGACGGGAAACGTGCTTACAGTTGGAATAAAATGGAGCCGATGTGGAGGTGGCAATAATGCAATGCCGTATACTCCTACAAGACTGAGACTTGGAACCAGAACAACGCGCGCTGCACGCCGGCCGCCGGGGATGCGCGCTGGGCCTGGAGGGCCTTTTGGTTATGTCGGGCCGGCATCAACAGTCGTTGGGCTTGGGCTGGACAATGACGAGTTCATCGATCCAGGGCCTGGTTTACTTTTTTCAGCCCAGGCCCAGCCATTCGTCCCGGTCCCGGCCCCGGCCCCGGCCCCGGCCCCGGCCCCTATGGTCCTATCCTATCCTATCCTATCCCGACGAGACGAAGCGAGTCGGCGCACCGAGGCTCCGGCGGCGGCGGCGGCGGCGGCCGCCATGGCTTCTTCGCTGCTCCTCACCACCCCCTAGACAAGGACAGCAGCACGCAGTCCCGCCAAACGCCCAAGGTAAATAACTCTACTACCAGATTATTCCATGCCAAAACGTGCGTGGGCATGCTATATGGTGGTGGATTCGCGTAGGAAAACTTGACTGGCATCAGCATCTGTCTATCTCTGCCAGAATTGTGAACAGTTACCAAGTGTTTTTTGTTGACTGGCAATCCGTCCTCCGTATCGATCCATTACGTCTCTTCTTCGTTCGTTGTGTTAGCAAATGAAGCGAGCGATGTCAGTCAGGACTTTACCGGTTGGGTGGACTTTTGCATGCAGGGTGTCCTTTTGCAGACTTTAGGGTGACAGCTACTTGTTATATATCCTTCATTGTTTACAACTACACGCCAAATAAAGGGAAGCCTAGCTTTACTGGCCGGCAACAAGCTAGGTACAACCTACATTCTAGACCATATGCTGATATGCATGCATTCACAGGTTTTTCTAGGATATAATAATTTCTGTCTATTGGTTACATTCAGCACATGCTTTCTTCTTCTTCTTCTTCTTCTTCTTCTTCTTCTTCTTCTTCTTCTTCTTCTTCTTCTTCTTCTTCTTGTCACACTTAATTTACACTATGGACATCGGTGATAATATACATATGTCCTTTTCTTGTAACAACTCATGATTCCATGGCTAACAACTAACTTCATGTGTGACCCGATCGATTCACAGCCATACATTCAATCAAAGGACCTCTTTAATTACGCCCAAATATCTTCAGAGATAAGCGGAGTGTTAATAGAAGCAATCTCAAGTGCGTTTGCCATTTCACCATCTGCAAAATCCGTCAAATACTCTGGCATCTCAGGCAACATGAATAAGTTCCCAAAGCTCTCTTCCTGATGAATTCCATGCACGCCGTTGTCAACAGATGTCGAACTGTTGTTTTGGTCATGACTGACAGTTGTCACGCTATCGTGTGTTGTCTCAACTACATGTGGGTGAATCATGCCATCCATCCTGCAAATATGCTGGCCGTAATAGCAAACATTGAACAGCCTCGCCGTTCCATTTCCATCGGTTTCCTTCTCTTGCACTGTCTTAGTTGCGAGACACCCTTGCTCTTTGTTATAGGCACATCTATAGTAGCTCCTGGGTTAAGCATATATAGCCTCATTAGTCTTTTCATTTGTAAATATCCAAATTGTTTTTTTGTTACATACAATTATAGTCTTAGGTGTGTCGTTTATAACTTTAGATGCAATTTCTTGCTATATGATGCCAAAAAAAAAAAAAGCTAGCTGCTCACATACATGAGAATTTTGATATCCAAATTCAGTATATAGAAAATACCAAACATCAAATGACATACATCAGTGCACATGTTTTTTACACATACCTAGAATACTTTGCTTTCGAGATCTGCTTCTGCCCATACTTCCTCCATTGATATCCATCAATGTATGGTGCTTGTGTCACAACTGACTCTATGTGTTTCACATTCTTCCTACCATCACCGAGATGCAGTCACAGTTTTAAGCGGCTCCAATGTAAGTGATCGATAAATAAGTGTGCTTCTTTTACCACTTACCTTCTCTTGCTTCCTATGCCGTCCTTGGCTTTCTCCTCCAATTTGTGATCCTCCACGTTGCTCTTGCCACCTTTTCTTTTATACTTAATAAGATTGGCCTGTTTCCGGCTGTTATCACCAAGCTGTAGATAAGAAATAATCTTACTTGAGCAGCTGAATACTTCTTCAAAGAGTTGCTGAGCATGCTTTGCCTGCGCACTGTAGGGATCAAGTATTGGTAGAACAAGGTCATGTAGGTCTGTCATGAGAGCCTTTTGGTGCTCAATCTCATTGATCACCACTTGACAGCCACCATGATGGGAAGATTCGAGGATGTTCATATATATGGTGGTTTCTCACCTGAAGGTGTGCTAGGTGAAGGTGATTTGCAGCTTTAGGCATCTATTTATACAAGCCAGTAGCAGTACAGACTCTGAGCATGGTGTGGAATCTATTATGTGTGTTCCAATATTCACACTAAAATGACTGGGAGAGATAGAGGGTACACAATCTCTATCAAACAGTATGTTAGAACAGAACCCACAATGCCGCTATTGGAGACCATGTTTTTACTAACTGACATAAATGGGTAAGAGGTTATGACGAATTATGACTTGCGAGACATATTTATTTTGTTATACACAAGAATTCACATTTTGTACTTTGTTAATTAATTATTTGATGGTTCTTAGGGGGCACATTTGATGTAGCGCGTGCGTCTGCGTGTGCGTGTGTGGATGGGACAAAATTGTGGTGTATGGCAGGTGCCATTCCTTCTTAATATAACGATTCACAACAATACTGTGCGTTTGAGAGAGAAAATATGGTGGGTGATTAGATGCTGTATTAGTGTTTTATAAATTGTTTGAGGATGACAAATGATTACGAGCTTAGCTGTAGTGATTGATTATTGCATAAAGGAGCACAAGTACGTAATTGACGATGCCTGCTTTACGAAAATACATTTTTTAATGAAAAATGCTTATTCTATATCCTATTTGATGTGTAATTAAATAAACGTCCTGTTAGGTCTCCTCTTGAGCTTAAAAACGGTTCATCACCACCAGATTGCAGCTAGGTTCTATTCCTGCGGTCAAGAGTTTTGACAACCGAGGATGAGTGTCCAAATTAGGCATGGTAGATGGCATGTGAGCCATGCGTACCGATTGATGACCTCTAGCTAGTTTGCCACCAGAGATCTTTCCCTATATTGCGAAAATTTCCAAATCTGAGATATGTTAATTTTGTCAAACCTTCGGATAGCATAGCTTCTTTGTGTATGTGTGTACTACGAATCATACCGGCCCACTAGAGATATATATATATGTATTTAATCATTTCTCAAGATAAATGACCACACGATAAGGCATGTGGTCATATGTGCACATGTTAGAATTCCGCTTTGAATGACAAGGCCATGCATGCGCAGTCCCATCACATATATAGGTACGTACGTTGTTTTGCAATACCGGCTTCACCTGTGGCCCATTGGTTTGGTTTCTGATATGATGCATGCACCTTAATCGTCAGCTTGTGGTACTAGATCCCTGCATGTTGCTTCTTCAATTCATGTCATGTGTTTTCAAAGTGTCCTTATTAACTGTATATATGAATATGATCGATGCCAATCACGCATCCTCCTCTTCAATAGTCAGTCAGGGTGACTCAGCCTCTCTTACTCGTCTTGCATTATTGGTTTACTACTACAGTCACTACAAGGAAATAATTCATTTTCGTTGGCTATTACAATTTTCATGGGTTGTAAAAAAACGATGAAAAATAAATAAGTATATATCGTCGGCTAAAGGTAACAGACAAAAACTCACGTTAATTTCGTCGGCTGGTTAGTGGGCTCATGAAAACTACAGCATTTTTCGTCGGTCCAGTGGGTTGGCTGATGAAAGGTAGGAATTTTCGTTGACTCGGGTGGCCCACAAAAAATAGTGGCCCACAACCCGGATCCCTAAGCCCTTTTCTTCCTCTCCTCTCTCTCACATTTCCGTCTCCTCCTCCTCCTCCTCTCTCTCAGAGCCCTGCGTCGTTGCCTTATCCCTTCGCCCCGCCCATCCCTGCGCCGCAGCCCTAGCCCTCCATGCCTCCCTGAGCCGCAACCCTAGACCTCCGCATCTGCCAGAACAGCCGCCCTAGCCCCCCTCACCGTCGCCCCAAGCCTCCTGTGCCGCTCGCCTCACTCGTCGCCCCAGCGGAGGAGGCCTGAGGCGGCGATGCATGGCTGGAGCGCGTGGAGGTGGAGGAGACGACGAGGTTGGAGTGTTGGAGCGGAGGGGGCAGAGGCGATGGTGCGTGGTCGGAGTGCGTGGAGGCAAAGGAGGCTTGACTGCGGCGAGGCGTGGCCGTTTTGCCACCGGGGGAACGGCAGCGGCACAACTGCGCAAGCAAGCCCGCCTCCAGTGCCACCATCTAGGAGGACGAGGAGCTAGGCGTGACCCCACAACTGCTCGACTTCCTTTGGATGCTCTCGATCGTATGATGCCTTCAAGTCCGTGCCCTCTAGCTCCAACGCAACCGATGAGCCCCCTGCCCCTTCTGTGCTCCAAGGTCTATGCAAATAGTTTATATGTGATTCTTTTATCCTAGATTGATATGTTGCACAACAAAGATAAGAAACCGCAAGAAAAATAGTTGCCTTTGGTTTTGCCAATTCACTTGATAGCAGACCAGCCAAAGAGAAAGGGAAATAGCTGATTAGCCAAAGATAAAGGGGAAAAAGGAACAAAACAAATCTAGAGAAAAATAGTCTCGATGGTAAGAGAGTGCTACTCAATGTCTTCGTTCTAGAATGTCTAGTGCATCCATCACATTTTGATGTTACTTACTTTGACATATTATGATTTTCCTCCTGATAGAATTTGATAGTTATATTGCTTTGATTGCTCGCGCTAGTGCAATGTGTTCTCTGAACTGATTTCGTCCTTTGTTTATTGAAAGTGTTATTAACTTGGATATTTTCCCATGGTATGACATGTAACATGGATGATGATGAGTTGGAGAGGATAAATGACATTGAAGTTTGCCAAGATAATGCTTTAAGTCCACAGAGACAGTCTTGCTGCCACTCAAGCTTATGATCTGGTACCGATTCCTTCCCGTCGTTTGTTTGTAATCCTATAGCTTAAGGCGCTTGTGCTGCGAGCTCTTTTCAAATACTAAATACTCCAATGCAATGATATGTTAATTCCATTCTTTGTAATCCGCTTTTGGTGTGAGTTCTTTTCAAATATCAAATGCTCAGCCTATGCAGCGATATGTTAAATTCATCTTTGTTAGATATCTTAGTTGCTACTTTTATTACTATCCTCCAATCATCTCCAATATTTTCTTCTAGACCCTAAAAAAGTATTGCAAGAGTAATGATGCTATTGTTTATATGCATGTAGTTTACATTCAATCTTATTTTCTGATGTGCTCTATTATCACAACATGGCTTACTATCGTACACATGTTATCTTTTAGTTTGCAACTTTTGGTTCGTGTGCTAAAAATCAGAATATACATTTCTGGTGCAGCATATTAAAGAATCCTCCTAAAGCCTCTTTGCAGCTTGCATCTGTATCTACATTCTTTCAAGGGCACCGCCTGTAGCTATTCAACATGTTCTTTGTATAAAATGCAATAGATTACATCTTACAATGCTCTTTGTCACTAACTAATCATGTGGAATCCAGCCTCATATATCCACCACAGCCTATCGCATGATACTATAAACGTAATTATCTCGAAAGCATATGAGTTTGCCATTGATGTAATCAATAAACCTAACACGTATGGTCCTACCACGCGCACATGGGCACGCGCCATATACTATTCTGTAAGAATGAGAAACCGTTGCACTGCGCTTTATATAAATATTTTATGGCATTTACTTTTTTTTAAAAATATTAATGGGCCCGACAAAAACTAGAGTATGTTTTCGTCAGGCTATAGGCCGACAAAAACAACCACTGCAGTACCAAAAATTTGCGTCGGCTAGTTCTAGCCGACGATAATGTATTAATTTTCGTCATTTTTTATATGGCCTGGAAACCGACAAAAACTGATGTTTTACTGACGGAAATTGTTGTTTTCACCGGTTTAGGCCTTGTATGTTTTCGTGGGCTTTTGGTCGATGAAAATGATTTCCTTTGGTGCAGTGAGTGGTGTCTGGGCAAGTTGCCGTAACCTATGAAGTCACCATCTTGCTTGGATACCGTCAGGTGTTTGGTGAAGTGACGCAGACATATTACTCATATATATTTTTTATCAAGTCTCATGCAAGCAACTACTATACTGTGCATATTCTGCTCCCTTCCCTAGAGATATATAGGACAACCTGTGCGCTAAATTAAACTATGTATGTATACTACCATTTCATATACATATATGCATATCCCTTCTGCTAATTTCTGGTGGCAACGTACATCAATTCTCTATGTACAATTGATCCAGTATATATGCACGTGCATTCGGAGCATATACGACAATCTCTTGGCGGCTGGGGTCAACAGTACTGACAATGTTCTTAAATACACTAATCGATGATCGATCAGCGGCTTTACTTGTCATGACATCATGATTAATTATGGGTAGTTGCTTGCCATTGCAACGCACGACTCCGAACATATGATTAGCATATTAAGGTTGCATTACCGATTCCAAATTTAGGGCGCGCACTGTAGCAATCATAGGATATTGCATTATGAGAATCCAGTGCCCTTAGATTCCGACAGACGCGCCAAACTCCAGCTGTTTCGATCTGCTCTCGGCATGATTTATCATTTCCGACAGACGCCAAACGCCACGCTACAAGTCCACTGGTATATATATTTATCACTCTGACTTTCTCGACATGATTTATCGTTTCCTTCCTCTGATAGATACCATATATATATGAATTACCACAGGCTCCGAATATTACGAGCTAGATAGGTCCAGGGATGTGCTCCCCTGTCGATCATCTGTTGCATTCTATCAGGACATACATGATACATCAGGTTCAAGCTCGATCCATCTCCCAAAAAGAATCCAAAGCACCCTACTTCAAGCTACAGGTCCTTGTAAATAAAAGGAGTAAGAGTTGATGTAATTGGTGACATAAAAAAGTTGCCATAAGTAACGCAACAGGCATGCATGCACCGTCTTGCTTGGATCCAGTCAGGTATCATCTGATGAACTGGAAGTATATGTAAACTGCATGCACTTTTCCATTGTCCAGTGGTAACCATGCGGCCTCTCACATGTACAGTACTATTCATTATTATCAACACTGCATTAGATCAGATCCTTTATTATATTTACAGATAACGTCTAACAGATAGATATATGCTCCCCTAGATTACATATTTGGCATAGACCAACTGGCCTGATAAACTACACTGTACGGGGTATGCTACTAATCTTTGGTTTCCACATCAACCCTACACCTTTCTCACTAAATTAATGCTGATCACATAGCGGCTAGTGGCAATTGAAAAACATTTAAGAGTGGCACATACGACAATCTTGTGGCGGCTGCGGGTCAGACCCCCCTCTTTTTTAATCATCCATATAGTAAGTGTACTATATAACTATATTTCTTGCCAACTGGCTGTTGCATACGCATGGCATTTTTCCCAGAATAAGATAAGCACTTGTATATGAAATCACTGAACACAATTATCAACGAATATACGGCAAGGATCCCACGCACTCCGGTTGCCAGCTGATACCTAGCAGGGTGAGACATGTCAAGGCCTCCTATCAATTATTCAGTTGACAAAGTTGAGAAAGGCATGTTGCTGTAATTAAACAAGTCGGCAAATTAGAAACATGAAAAAGGTAATGAAAATAGAGGAGTGCACAAATCAACGAAATTGTCTTCCTGCTGATGGGTATTAGGGAACATTATTGTGGAGGAAGAGTTGTAGATCTGGTCCTAAATCCTAATAGCTTGGGGTGACAAAAAAGGCCATTTTAGTTTTTCTGATGCTGATTAATAGTATGATCCGCAGGACGAGTCACCACGTCATGATGCTAAAATCGTCATGATGGAATGGATCGATGATACTGAAAATCGATAAGTGCACCCATATAGGAGTACTGTTGTTGAAGCCTTGGAGGTTGTAAAATAAGTATAATTTTCTCTCTCTTGCTCTCTTTTCTTGATACAGAAGGACACAAAATCGACATATATATTATACATTTTTCTAGTGATATTCTCACCCCTAGACAACTAATTAAGTACAAGCTTCTGATGAGATATACCTTATTCTCTGTTCATATCAATACCAAATCATCGATTGTTCGCAAGCTTTTCATCAATGTCTAAATTATCAGCAGGCTGAACCAAATCTCAGGAGAGCATCCAACTCCCAACTGTCCAAATCCAAGAGCCCGAATGCAGCCATGTCAAATGGCTCATACATGTTGTTCTTCATGACCAAGTCTTCAGGTTTTCCGATCAGCTTATTGTCATGGAGGGGTGCCTGCTGGCCATAGCAGGTGTCTGTGCAGGTGCTCGAAATGCTTGATTGGGTGTCGCTGTTGCTTCGGGCGTTTATTTCAGACTCATCAGCGCCTGAAGAGTTAAAAACGCCATCATTGTCCTTGCAAGTATGCTGCCCATGGTAGACGACCGTGTACATCGAGGGGTGATCAGCGCCGCTGCTGTCGTCTTGGTGCTGCACCGTCTTTGTTGCTTTGCAGCCTTGTTCCTGCCTGTATGTGCATCTGTAGTAGCTCCTGCATATAGAACTAAATCAACATTGAAACTACTGTTTATTGCAAAATTGCATCTTTTTCTAACTTGGTGCACATACTAATAATACATCAACCAATAAGGACAGCCCTAATAATGGCAGTGCCCTTAATTTTTTTATCACCCCTTTAACTTTCCCTAGTTTTAGTTTAGGCCTTTAGTTTACCTCGGGTGTTTTGCATTGTTGATGTGCTTTTGCCCATACTTCCTCCATTGGCGTCCATCATAGTGGGGAACAGGTGTTTCAAGCGACACCGAGTCATCACATAACGTCCTGCTTAAATTTCATTTGTAGAGAGAAGAAAAAAAAAATCAATGACGCTTAATTATATGCATATATATGAAACCTCAAGAAATACTCCAAAAGGGATATGCTTAATTCTGCTCTCAAATGAAGGTCAGATGATATTGTAGTATGGTACCTTCTCTTGCGTTGATGATGGGGGTTAGAAGCAGTACTAACACCCTCCTTGCTGCCGCAGCAATCAGAGGAGATCCTCCTCACTCTCTTCTTGTCATCCACCAGCACATCATCATCAGCTCCAGCATTCCGAGACCGATGAAGCTGCTGCAGCTCAGCCATGGCCTTGCTGGAGCAGTCCAGTATGATCTGGAACATCTGGGCCACAATCTCAGAGCGCTCATCCGCCTGGAGCGCCGGGAGGACGACGGCTCGCAGCTGAGTCACCAGAGACTGGCCCCTGGCGACCTCCTTCATCGCCGGCTGGTGGTCGCAGGCGAGCGAATGGCGATCGGAAGCTGAAGGTTGAGGAAGACCCATGCTACTGCCATGGTGCTGGTGCTTCATCGCCTCTGCTGGTTTGTGGTGGCTATGGCAGTAAGGTTACTCCTGATCGGCTGTACTTATATGTGGAGAAGGGAAATGGCACGATAACCTAATCAACGATCCAACTGGGCAGTAACATATTCAGGTGAGCAGAGCACATGGAAATAGACAGGAAGGACCCTGACTTGCTAGCTACCGCGTGATCGATAATAGGTTAATCTGGGTCGTCTCTTGTTGCTAGCACGCGATGAGTACGTTAACGTAGGTGGTGGTTTGGAATTAAGATCGTGGTTGGATTCTGCAGTCCCTGTCGATGAAATTTAACCTGGCATCAGGATTGGTTAACTCCCTCGGCAGTCAGTTGTTGGGTTGTGCTCACCAGGTACTCCCTGCTCCCCAAACAGACAAATCTGGTCAATAATTGAGCAGTCGCATTAGTTCTCACCTGACCTTTTTCACCTCTTGCTTTTCTGCATTAAGCCGTCACGTGTTGTTTCCAACAATCTAAAAAGAAGAGCTGGTTGGCCCATTTGAGCAGCTTCTCATTCCTTGGTAGGCTGTCTGAACAAGCATCAAGCAGCGATTGGAATTCAGAATTAATTCGTTTGTCCTGGCATGAATGGATTCGGTCCGATCCGATCCTCAGGTGTTCAGTACAAAACAAGGCCTGTTTCTTCTTCCCGCGAAACATGACCGGGCCTTCTCAGGTTGGGTTGTGCGAGGGTTTAACCCAGGCTGCGCTGGTCGAGCCTGATGGCACGCTTTTGGGAAGCTCGTCTGAGCTCGTGGGCGTTGCTTCTGCCAGCAACGACTCACAAAGTGGTGCTCCTGGGATGGACATTGAGGATTTACTCAACTCTATCTTGGTCCCAACAACTCTATCTTGGTACCGAGGACTTACTCAATTCTATCTCGGTCCCAACAACTCTATCTTGGTCTCGACGACCGCTCTTCTCAACACTCTAGCCCCCCGTGCCATCGTCAGCACGGATGATAGTGGATGAGGTGGTTTGCCCTTACGAAGCAAGAGGATTGCCGCCCAAAAGCTCGCTCGGGTTCTTGTCACTAAGCGTAGTGAGATTCTTGCCGTGCAGCAGTTTGGCCTAGCCAACGACATAAGCTGCCGCCCCTAGGCACTTTGGAAGACTACAGCCGCATCTACTAGAGCAACCTTTTACCTGAACACATTCAGGCCCTCGGCAAGCTCGGTCCTTCGCCAAGCTCGACGCAACGGCGCAGGCCCGAGGCACTGTGATCGATTAATTGGCTTAGCCATGCTTTGGTTGTTTATTTCTTGAGTAATAGAGGTTAGAGTTTAGCCGACGTTGACTAGCTGTGAGGTTTCTTTTTTCGGCCAAGTTCGGCGTGTGCCCTGCATGTCGCGAGGTGTTTGAACCTGCTCATGTTCTTTCATTTCAATCTTAATACAAAGATATACAGCTCTTCAGCGTATCGAAAAAAAAATACTTGCATCCAAATCAGCACTCTCTGGTCCGCAAAAATGCTAGATATTCATGTTATGTGTCCTCGGTATCCGTTTACGCATGGATGGATGCTGATGTAGACATATATATACAAATTAAAACACATTAATGAAAAAGAATGAATCTGTTCGAAACTTAAAAGGAACTATATATAATTCAATTAATTTTGGACGAAAAGAGTAATATTCTAGGGCTGGAATAAGCTAGCTTAATTACCTGGAGACAGAGAACTCTCATATTCCATCATGCTGACAGAAGCACACTCATGTCAGCACAAATTCGTCACCCTCCTGAGCATAAGCATTTCGTGTGAGCTCAAAAGTCCAATTAAAATTTCACGGGTGGCGCTTGTTTGTGGAAATTCGAGCGGTGGCCACACGTTTCGTTGGCCACGTAGTATTAATTTAACAATTCAATAACTGTCTTCACCACAGTGATGTCTGCATGCCGGGCATTTTGATTCTTAATCGGAGTGAAGAATGAGCTTCAGAATTACTGATTGGGGACTTAATTCGATATAGTTTTCCTGACGGCCATGCGTAGTGCCACTAGCACATTATATTTTGTTCCTTTGTGCCGACTACATCAGAGGCTAGCTTGCTTTTTGACACGATTTTCCACGGAGCAGATCAAATACCAACATCATCAGTGGCGAGCTTTTGGTGCACTTGTTGCGCCACTGGGAACTAAGAGTCAATTCCCCGTGAGCCACTAAAAAATCTCTTCCAAAACTGCCATTGAAATTTTCATTTCGCTCTAATTGCCACTGGCTAAATTTTGCCTAGACTTATGAGCTACTATCGTGAGTTTTCTAACAGTTAACGGAAGGGTTGACCGTCTAAGCTTCACAAATTTCAAGAAATGTCAAGTTTTCCCCCTCTTGCCAGAGGGCGAGGCGGCGCCGATGGACTCGAAGTAGGCGACAAGCGGGCGGTGGGGCGAATCTTGGAGGACCAGTGTAGTGGCAGGTGGTCCAGCTCCACCTCCTCTCCGATCGCCGCCCGCCTCCTCCTCTCTTCCTTCCCCCTCGGTAGCCACACTCAAGGTCGTGGTGGCGACGGGCGAGGCGGGACAGGAGCAACATGCGGCACAGGCCCAGCCATCGTTGGGGGCAGCGAGCGCAGCGTTAACGGTATCGAGGAGTAGGAGACGGCACGAGGCGGCGGGTCCATGATACAGAGGGGATAGAGATAGGATGAGGCACCGAGTCCATAGGTGTGGAACGGGGGTGGCGGCTATGGCGTAGGGCAAGAGGGTGCCGGTGTCATGGAGGACTACCACGTCCTGCCGCTGCAGGCCGCACTCTTGGTGAGCGGGCTATTGCTCAACACCCGCTTGGTGTGCAACACCTCGCGGTGTGGCTGCCGGAGCACGGTCGCCGAGGTGGAGGTCGGCCTTGAGAGAACGAGAGAGAGGGGAGCTATAGTCAATTGGGGAAGAAATGAATTAGTAGCCTCAAAATAGATGGTAGTGGCTCACAGGTCCAAGCAAAATTCACCTCGTGGTAGTTAGGGCGAAAGAAAATTTCAATTCCAATTTTGAAAGGATAGAATTTTCCAGTGGCTCGCAAGGAATTGACTCGAGAATGAATTGCTACGAAATTAAGAAGAAAAAGGGATGGCAGGTACAGTACTCTTAACTTGGATGCTAATAATGTCATATAGTATAATTGTTCTTGGCCAAGCGTGCGTGAGTCGAAACTTGGTAACAGCCTGCGCATATGCTGTGCTGCTAAATCGAGTTCGTTTCAGATATATATGTGTGCAGGGCCATCGGCCATGACCGCATCTCTCTTATACGAACTACACCGGATTGTACGCTAGGGCGCTAGCTAGGAGCCTAGGAGCACCAGACAAATCACCAAACAGACAAGAGCACCGGTTTAATCCAATAATGCACGCTAGTGCAGGGTGCAGCAGAGCAAGAGTTGCTCTCGGGATTTATCCATTGCTCTCGGGATTTATCCAACCTGGATGCCGATGGGATATTGTCAACCCGTGCTCTCGCACACATCTCCCACCATCTAATTTTAAATTTTCAAATTTCACTCTGTACGGTTCAACTATACGTTCCGCTAGAAACAGCTTTAGAATACATAATGTGTTAATAATCACTTGTAGGTAAAATAATAACGGTATAAATTGATACTTTAGAAACATAGATCCATCTACTTTCTGTTATTTAATGTTTCAACAAATAGCATATATACGTTGGTAATTTACATGTAGGCTTGATTTTTTTTTGGTTAATGATAGAGATGTGTAAGTAAAATTAGTTATAAATTTAAGATGTATTTTAGATTATGTGTCATAGCAATGGTGCTTAATTTATATGTAAATTTGGGATTATTCTCAATTATTCTTTAGTGGGTAATTTACATGCAATTTAGGGAGTTATTTTAAGCTGTCTTCTGTCATGGCTATTTGTGTAATTTATATGCAAATTTAGGAAGACATGTTAAATAACATTTCGCAATGGCATGGTCGGAAATGTATATGTAATTTAAAGATGAGTAAAATCCATCTCCGGTCTTTAAACTTGTTTTGGTGTATCAACCCGGTCCCTGAAATTTTAAAGTGACCATCTCGATCCCTAAACTTGTCTTGGTGTGTCAACTGGGTCCCTAAAGTTCCAGTTAGTTCAAGTTTGAAGTATTTTAGCAATACAAAACATTAGTTTCCTAGCTTAATTATAAGGGGGGAAAATAAAGGTTACTTTCCTTTGCAAAAAAAAACTCATTTTCCAAAATGCATGCAAGAAATAATTCATAGTTTGTCCGAGTTATTATTAGGCCAGCCCCCAAATTAATTAAAGTAGCTCACGGTCTTGGCAGCAAGAGCCATGGGGATCCACACGAGTGCAAGTGTGAATGATTAATTTGGAGCTCGGAGGCCGGAGCTACCAACGGGATGAGAGTGATCAGACGGGTGGTGGCACGGGCGCGGTCGTCTCTTCTCCTTCCGCAGTAACAGCCTGCTCGGGGAGCCGCTGATCATCCTCATCAGCGCCAGAAGCAGCGGGCGGCGGATCCTGCCGCAGCTCCGACGTCGCCGCCGCCGCCACCACCTCCCCCTGGGGGGGCTCGGGGTTGGAGCAGGCGCCAGCGGCTGGGACCGGCAGCGGCAGCAGGCGGAAGCGGCAGACGGGGCAGGAGTTGTGCACCTGGAGCCACGGCACGATGCAGGTGGAGTGGTAGACGTGGGCGCACGGGAGCCTCCGCGCTTCGCCCGCGAGGTCGTCCTTGCAGACGGCGCAGGCCGCGCCGCCGGGATCGGACGACGACACCTCCACCACGGGCAGCGCCGCGATGGCCGCGGCCGGCGCGGGGTCCGGACGTGTACCGCCCTGAGAAAAGGGCACGAACGCCGCCGTCACCGCGTGTAACGGCGGCATGCTGCCGGAGGGACGACGAAGGCGGCGGCGGCTTTCTTCGGCGCCGGTTTGGGTCTCGGGTGTTGTGGCGGTGGCGACGACGTCGTCGGCGTTGTTGCACATGCTGTCGTAGTCGTAGTCGCCGGCGGTGGTGCTGTCGTCGTCGGAGGAGGAGCTGGGCGCCGGGGAGGGGCTCGAGGAGGACATTGGCCGGCTGGCCCTCTCAGCTCTGAGCTCTCTGCTCTCTCACTCTCTTACCTAGCGTTGGGGGCTCCGCCTCCGGTTGGAATGGAAGCGCAGCCAAGTTGCACCATCAGTAATTAACCTGCAGTACAGTACATATGTTGTCCTTATTAGTTATTGTTGATCACGCTCGCTCGGCCGGCTGACAGCATGGGCGGCCATCACTGGTAAACTGGTAAGAAGGCTCATTGGTTTCTCAAAAAGAAAAAGAAGGCTAATTGGTCTGGGCTGGGCTGGGCTGGGCATGCGGTTTCTTTCTCATCTCCCTCGTGGGCCTGCCATGCACATGCTATTGCTTGCTGCTAGCGCTGGAGTTGTTGGACCGACCGTCTACAGCATCTACCTGTTGGGCCCGCCTGCCAAGGCCCAGCTAGCTTCCTGACGCTAGCAACCCTGCAGCAGGCAACTCTAGTCTAGTGTAGTCCTCCAAGCTTGGGTAATCTGAAAGGCACATGTTGATTCTGAATGGAATCAACAGTACTGCACAGAATCGCAACAGCCCTATGCATAGTACAGTATAAATGATTAAAGGAACACAGACACAAGCCGAACACATGAACTGTCCACACCTTTGGACCATCACTACAGCAGTAGCCCTGCCTGTATAAAGAGAATCCACTATTCCACTTCATTTTTTTTCCCTCGCTTCTGCTTTTTAGGAGAACACACAAGATGGAACACATGGAGAACAAGCAAACCAGCTCCTAGAAAATTTTAGAACAACGAGTGATGAGTGCAAACAGTACAGGGAATCCAGCAAAACAAATGCAGAGCAAAGCTCATCACATCGAGAATGTCATCATGGCACCGCCACCTACCCTGTCCTGGCCATGACATTTGTGGGTTATACATGCATAGACACATAGTAGTATCATCACAACACCATCATCAGGAACCAAATATGGCTGTATTAGCCTGTCGACTGCCCAAACAGTCCACAGCCAGCCTTTCATTTCTTTCCAGACAGGGCCACATGCGCCTGCAAAGATCTAGTGGTCGGTTGGGTAGTCCACTTCCCTCCACACATGCACCAGCGGTCTTGGTGCCTGCGCGCAAGCAGAAATAATTGATGCGCAACCTGCCTTTGATCTGTTCGCATGCCACTGTCGGTGTTGGAATGCTACACTCCACATTTCTTCTTCTTTGCGGCAGAGAAAAAAAACGAGCTAATAAAACGAACGAGTTCGGTGTCAATACTCAATACAATGTCTACAGCTTCCATTTCTGAGTCTCATTTCAGCATGCAGGAGTAACTATACCCGAGTCACTGATACCAGTACACCTCTACGATCAATTCTGACCACGAGATGTATACAATGATTCCAGCAGTTTGGTAATAATAAACACTGTCATCATGCCCGATATGAACAAATGTACAACACGAATAAACAATATCTATACACTATAACTAAAGAATTTGACAAGACAAAATTTCTCTGGATATTTCTGACTTTTCTGAGAAACTCTTCAGATCATCAACATCAAACTCTCTCCTTTCTGTGTCACTTGCGAAGGGACCCAAAAGAAATAAAAATAAGGCTTCACATCTCAAGAGTAAAACCTCAAGTGTTTTTCCTTCTGGACACTCTACTGGAAACTGGCACCATCGACTCGAAGCTCTCGTATCCATCTTCAAACACTCTGCTGTGACGTAGCAGCTGGCTGGCTGACTCGTACCCCATGAGTCGATGGAGCGCCGAGTCAGAAACCTTCTTGCCACTTTGTGCGGCAGCAAGGCTACTAGGTCCAGCTTCAGTAGGCAAGCTTCTCATGTAGGATGCTCCATGGTCTTCACTCATGCTAACAGGGCCCAGTGCTAGGCACTCGGCATAATATGAAGATATATCATCGTTTTTAGCGGCCATGCTGTCGTCATGGGTGTACGACTCTTGGGCCACATCCATATTGATTTTTGCATTTGCACTATGCACGGCGGGAAACGATAATGCCAGAACCTTGGAGCACTTGCCGCACTGCATTTTCCCAACCTTTGCTTTTGATATGTAGATGTCTGATGGCATTTGAACCAGATTGAAACAGCTGCTGCAGATAGTGAATGGGGAAGCACCTGACAGAGGCCGCAAGATGTGCTTCCTCACCACTCGCCTCGGCTCCTTGTAACTCAACATAAGCGATTCATGGTCAAGAATTGTGCTTTCGGTGTATGAGGGCTGGTAATATGAATCGAACTCCCATGGGTCGTAATTGTGTGGCAGGCATGTTTGAGCATGTCCGTAATGGTAGTGTGTGTGGGTATGGGTTGGAGAGAATGGATTTGGTGGTTGGTACTTTGGTGGCCTTCCATGCCCATAATAAGATTCTAGAGCACAGGAACTTGGCATGGAATCGCCGTCAACACTCTGAAGATGCTGTTCTACATCGTAGCTATTGGATTGCTGCTGGTACTCGAGGCCTCTCTTCTGGTAACTTCTCTCTGAACCTTTCTGGCTAGAAAGCCTACTTAGCTGGTCCCTTAGTTCATCCATCTTTTTAAGGCGCTCGTGTCTAACGATATTATTAAACTTGTTTGCTGGTCTATGCGTCAAATCGCCTTGACTGGGAGACCCACTTGAAACAAAACTTGAGGTACCATCCATCTGCGACTCCATAAAGTTTTGGATTGAGTTGAAATCTTCAGAATCAAGTGAACGTCCCTGACGAAGTTGACTGTAGTTCATTTGTTCTTTGTTCTTATTAAAGCTAGCGAACTTGCATTGAGTTCTCTTATTTGGCAAGGTTGAAAACCTAGCAACAGCTGCACTGTTTTCTTGAACGTAGCTTGTTACATCTTCCATATAATCCTCTTCCTTGTCTGTAGCCCCATCAACTGTTGGCTCATCTTGCTGAAAGTTTTGTTCAGATTTGACATGGCCGGCACTGGGCGAAGAGATGGCTCCTTCACATAGATGTGCACCTTCAGCTTCCAGAGACTGCTGATCCGTACAATGCTGATTCTCATTAACCTTCTTTGCAATGTCCTCATCTGCAATAGCAACAATCTCATTTTCATTTTTTATACATCTCTCTTCATTTTCTCCAGTAGCACCATCTGTCTCTTCATATCCACGAACTCCCTCTGCAATGGCTTCATCTGCAAGCACAAGGTTATCATTGCCACAAACACAATTGGTCATGCTGTCATCTTCCATATGGCCCTCTTTCATTTCCTGAGTGCCAATTGCAGCTAGGTGCTCATTTCCACACTCTCTCTCCACAATGTCTTCATCTGCAAGCACAAGATTGTCATTGGCATGAACTGTGATTGGCCATGTTGCCGTATTCCATTTTCTGAGTGACATCTGTTGTTAGCTCTTCATTCCCATGAACTCTCTCTGCAATGTTTTCACCTGCAAGCACAAGATTATCATTGCCATTAACACAATTGGCAGTGTTGTCATCTTCCATACAGCCCTCTTCCATTTCCTGAGTGCCTTCTGCGGCTAGCTGTTTATTCCCACAAACTTTATCTGCGACGTCTTCATCTGCAAGCACAAGATTGTCAATCTCATCAACACGGTTAGCCATCTTGTCATTTTCCACACAGACCTCTTCCACTTCTTGAGTGACACATGCTGTTAGGTCATTTGGTTGAAAACTTTGCTCAACTTTGATACTGCCATCGTCAACCGAAGAGGTGCTTGTTTCAAATGGATATGCACTTTCCGTGTCTGCAGACTGCCAGTTCTCACCATGCTTTTCCTCATGGGATCTATCCGCAATTTCATCATCGGCAATTACAATATGCTGGTGAACGCAGTTGGCAGTATCGTTATCATCTTCAATAGATTCATTTCCTTCATTGCCATTGCCTGCTAGCCCTTTTTCTTGATGAGAAGACTGTTCGGAATTGATATGTCCATTATCGAATGACGAGGGGCTTTCTTTTTCTTCACATCGATGTGCACTTCCATCGCCCAGGGTCTGTGGATCATTACCATGGAAATATCCTTGCTCTTCCTGATCACTGAAAGACATCTCGAGTTCTTCAATCAACCGACCATGTGGATCGCTTCGTGGGGCATCATTCATTTTGTCCCCTAGCACAAATCTGCGGCTGCCCATTTGATTGCGCAGAGCATCGCTAAGCCCACTGTTTTCCGCTTCATCGGAGAAGTAGTCATCATCATCGCTACTGAACGAAAGAGACCTCTCCAGCTCTTCTATCAGAGCTTTGTGAGATCCAACATGCACGCCACCATAAGTGTGCAGCCTCTCCTCCCTGTGAACAACCTCATCTTTCCCTTTCTCATACAGTCCATTCTCTACCTTTTCAGTCGAATTCGAACCATAGTCAGCTCCAGTGGCTTCGTCATGTACCTCTTTGGCCGCAACCCCAGAGTTTTGGACTCCCCCATCGACCGCGGAGCATGTATCCTCATTCAGACGCTCAGAAGCGGTTACACCATCTGCCGCAGAGACCGCGCCGTCGCAGCAGCTGGCATCATCGACAGAAGAGGATTTGCTTCCACGAGCTGCGGCCTCCTCACAAGGCCGGTCAGCAGAGGAGGAGACAGCGGAGTAGACCGACCCGCTATTCTGCGGGGATGCTTTGAGGCCGCCGCCTCCGCGGTCCTCCGGCTCCGCGCCGGCTTGCGCTTCTGCGGGCAGCACGGCTCGATGCTTGGCTGCATACCACACAACAGGCACCGCCTATCGATCAGAGACTGGTCTTGGCGGCGCAGAAACGATAGCTACATAGGAGATGGATGGAACTGATCCCGTACCTCTGAGGACCGTCCCGCAGCCGCCGCACTTGTAGACGGGAATGGAGGGGTACTCGACGAGAAGGTGGTGGCATCTCGGGCACCTGACGAAGCGGAGGCTGTGAGCTTCCATGGCCGTTGCTTCCGCGGCCCGTTGAGCTCCAGAGGCCAGATGCGCCTACTCGAGCCCAATCGCATCAATCCCTCCCCTGTTTATGAAAAAAAAATGCATCTTTCGACCTCAGTATGTGGTTATGAGAGGGAAGCAGATCTAAATACAGAGAGACATAGCATGAGCACGCAGGAAGGGAAGTTATGGGGGGTGGACTACGTACCTGGTGGGCACCCATCGCCGGCGAAGACCTAGTAGGGGCGAGCAGTTGCCGTCCGAGCGACAACCGGGGGGAGACTGGAGAGGGAGCTCGGCTGCTGCGCCGCGGAAGCGGATTAGCGGAAGGAGAGAGATGCAGCGAGGAATAGGCAGCGGCGGGAGCAAGCGACGCCGGCCTGGGGACGGGGAGGCCGCGAAGAAGACGCAGGAGAAACAACCGACGCCGGATTTGGCGACACGGATTCTTGGGGGAGCCCTGGCTGTGAGAAGAGAAGGGGGAGAAGCGGGCGGTGATGGATGGATAGCTCTTTGAGAGACAGGTAAAGGAAGGAGGGAAGGAAAGGGAGGGAAAATTAATGGCCAGGTAGAGGCTGATGGTTTGTCCGGCCGCAGTTTGACTTACTGGGAGGGAGGATGGATTGATTGGGGGAACCGAGGAAGAAGATGAGGGGCAGCGCGAGAGCGAGCGAGCGAGAGAGAGAGGGGTCGCGATCGCGACGCCGCATAGGCGGAGGCTAGCTGGCCGCCGCCCGCCTCCGTGTGTGCCTGAGGTCATTTCACCTGTGCTGTCATGCGGTGCGGTTTGGCCAATTATTTCATCATTAGAAAGAGAAGAAAAAAAGATTATGATGCTTTGGTTTGGCCATCGGAGATAAACTGGAATTATTACGGAGCCGGGTGTTACACGCCGGCAACGTAACTCCCAAGACATGCATGCATACATATATGCATTGAATTTGGGCTGGCGTTCTTGTCGTCACGAACGAACAATAACATGACATCCCCAATTCTTTCGTGAGCGCGACACTTGACCGTCCGCTCTATGAGCCCTGGAGTATATGCATGCAGTGGTCATGCATGCTCTTTTTTTTTTTTTTTCATCCTACAGGCTACAGCCAACGACCATGCTGTGCTGCTTGACAATTAATAATGCAGCATTCTTCCCTGCGTCACTATCACTATTCACTACTGCCCAGGCCATATGTCGTTGATGGACTAGAGGCCCAACTCGATGATCGCCCAATTAATCAGTATTATCAAGACAAAAGCCCAACGACAAAGGGAACAAAACAAAGCAGAGAGAGAGCTATCAAACAACAAACGGGATCGATGGATCGACGCTTTGTGTTTGGGCGCTGGGCGTATACCCTGCTCGCTCCTCGATCGTGTGTACATGTACTGATATACAGTACAAAGCAGTATACATACGCAGACACGCACACGAGTACAGCTTAATTACATGCGAGCTGTGTGAGCCAGAAATATACTCCATCTGTAACATGGACAAGGTTTACAAGGCCAACAAGGATGAGCATTCCGTCCTCGTGCACGGGGCCGGCCACGGCGCCTGGTGACTGGTGGTGCTAGCTGGTACAAGCAAGCTCGCGTGCCTGCTCCGGGGCACCGGCCACCCGCGCCTCCTGCGTCGACCTCGCCGGGTCTTCGACGGAGTACGACGACGCGCCGCCCAGCGCGCAATCCTGTATCAACAGTGCCCACAAGAGTCAAGAGGTTGATTGATCAGTTTATTCTTCATCATCTGCGTGAGACAGACAGACTCACCGATCGAACTCGCTGTTGACGTCTCCGCAGGACTCCACGCTCGCATCAATTCTGCAGCGTCGACAGCAGAGTCAATGCGGTGCGTCGACTGTACAAAAAGACGGCCAATGACCGCATGGTGAAACCAGAGCAGCAGCAGGAGGCCATGATCCGCCGGTGGCCACCTAGCGAGGACGCGAGGTAGTGGTGGTCATGGACACTATACTGACCACAGTCCACAGCCATATATACTACTATCAAACAAGTCATCATTTATCAAACAAAAATTGTTGTCAGATCTCCACCATGAAACATGTTCTAAAATGCAGATTAGATAAATGCACGCCCACCGGTGGGCAGGGAAACTAGCAAGGAGGAAAAAATAACGATCAGGCCACAATGCCAAATGGCACTCGGTCGCAATGTGAGGAGAAAAACTAGGTGGTCCACACACTGTACCCCAACCATGTACCATATTTGGCCATTCTGCATGCCACAAACGTAGACACCTCCTTGGACCCTCTATTTAGAATACAACTCACTGGATGCCTGTTTTGGTTTGACATTTGGATCGGCCAGCCATGCAAATGCAGCTCTTCCCCTGCTGCATGTCCATCAAATAGTTAGCATCCATGCATGTTAGGAAACTTTGATTGATAGGCAGGGGCCAGCCAGACTAATGCATGGGCATGGCAAAGGAGCATTTTGTGCTTGTTCATGGTGAAGGTCATGGAGCCTGGTGCTGGTTCAAGCTCCGCTGGCTCCTTGAGGGCTCCGGCTACCGTGTTACGTGCATTGACCTTGCCGGAGGTGGCGTCGATCCGACTGACCCCAACACGGTTCGGTCGTTCAAGCAGTACGACAAACCGCTCATAGACCTCATTTCAACCTTGCCAGAGGGGGAGAAGGTACGTACGTGCATTGTTCTCAATTTTTTGCCAACACATTCAACAAAAAGCAATCAAGTACTACCTTGGCGCAATCTATAATATCAGCACTGCATTGCAATGGAAATGAACAGGAACAAAAATGATTTTATGCTATTTTGAATAAAAGGTTTCAGCTCAGATTACATGAATTTAGGCGGAAGCTGTTTGAATTAAACCTTAACCATACTTAAATTATGGTCCTTGTAGCTGTGTGTAGGATAACACCTGATAAAATACCTAACACGAGTGCTGTAGTAGACTATGAACACATGTTACGAATTATGTTATTACTCCAGAAAAAAAATACTTAAGGTAGTTAAGGAGCTACCAATGTTGAAAATTGTGAAGCATATGGACCTGTAAAAGGAAGATTCGGCGTGCCATGCTAACTCATTTCAGTCTCTTTCCAGGTGGTTCTCGTCGGACATGGTGCTGGAGGTCTGAGTGTGATTCATGCAATGCACGAATTCGTTGACAGGATCAGTCAAGCATTTTTTGTGGCAGCTACAATGCTGCCATTCGGATTTCAAGCCGATGAAGATAAGAAAGATGTAATGTTTTGATGACTCTGTTTAGTGTTTACTGTCTTTACAAAGCACAGACCCCCCACAGCAACTGATAAGAATATAACCCGTAAACTAAAAATCAAACAAATGTATACATATAGTACAAAAACGAAGAATGCAGACATTAAGGTTTTATTAACAAAAGGAAGGGTAATAATTCATACAAGCATAGATCACCTAGTTGCAGCAGATAAAAATTTATGGGCAAATATGGTGGACACTAACAGCCAATCAGGCACCTAGTAGGCTGGTACCCATCTGGTCACAGATATAGGATGCCGTTGACTTTTTCCACATCTTTGACCATCCATCTTATTCAAATCATTCCATAAGTTATCATTTGTTTTACTGTGTTTTGTTTTATCATTAAAGGTAGTCCGAGTATGAGTTATATTTACACGTTTGTGCAGTTTTTTGAATGAGATGAATGGTCAAAGGCAAGAAAAAAGCCAACAACATCATATATTTGTGAACAAACGGGGGGAGTATTTGCTAGAGAGAACTACTTGTTTTCAGCATACCATTTGCATGATCGACAGGAAATAGAAAGTTCAGAAAATTTTGGAAGAGCTCCTGAAAAATTTATACGAACTTACTGTAGTTCGTGATGAATTTCATATATTTAATCCTCTGTTATAATACAGTGTATGGCATCCTTTTCTATTAACATGTAACAGGGGTTACCAAATCTGCCTGAGAACGAGATTGAGTTGGCACATTGGTGCAGGAGCAGATGATCCTCCAACATCCATTGCCTTGAGACCAGAATTCCAGCGTGATCGACTATCACAGCAAAGCCCTGAAGAGGTATTTTATATTAATATGTATGAAATGTGCCTTGAGAAAAAATGAAACAAGAATTGAAAGTGTATATAATCTCACTGCACAAAGTAAACATTTGCAGGTATGTGCTCACCAAAGCCACCCTCTCTGCTAAACCAATTACTACCAAAATCTAAATGTTGCATTATATAACCATTATATAACTCATAAAAGGTCATTGTTTATTATTTTCTGTTCCTATTCTTGAGCAATCATTACCTGACCAAAAAATCTGCTCCTAATGAAAGGCAAATAGTGATTCAAATACTTACTATCCTTATTTTAATCTGGTAGGAATCAGTACTTGCTTCAATGCTGATGCGCCCGTGGCCTGCGACAGCTATTAGTACTGCAAGCTTTGAAGGAGATGATGAGAGATTGAATCGAATCAAACGGATTTTCATAAAGACAGAGCGTGACCAAATGCTGGACCCTCAGCAGCAAGATTCCATGATCAAGAAGTGGCCACCCAGTGAGGTTTTGGTCATAGATACAGATCACAGCCCCTTCTTCTCTGCACCAGAACAGCTCTTTAATTTAATAGCCAAATCTCTATGATGCAACAATGCAGAAAGCTTGAGACTGGGGTTGCCCAAATTCTTGTAACATTACCCACACACAATAATCACCACCAGATTTAGGAACCTCAGATTTTTCAAACTATGCTTCTCAGTGAACCTTCCAAGGCACATCTGCATAAACTGGTTTAATGGTGCAAGACTGTATGTAAAACATCTGGCGGAAACACTTATCTATAGCTTTTGAACAAGCAACTCAGGCTACATGCTCAGAGCCTTTATCATTTCCATTGTAAACATTCTTAGATGTCATATGGAAAAAATAAGTAAAATATAGATGCCACTTTATGGAAGCACTTTTAGCTCCCTTTTGTGCAATTCAAGAGTTCTTGTTTTTGTAAAGTATAACATATCATGGAAGCAAACTTTGGCTTCTCTAAAAGTTTTCAGATGACGGACAATAGAATTTTCACTTCAAAATGTTTCATGATAGACAATGACCTCATGAGTCATGACACATAACAGGATCAAACGGCACACAAAGAAAAAAATTAGTTCTTTTGTATAAGGGTATTGTTCGAGTGCAACCTGTGCAATACATTAAGGTGCATGATGGAGGGAATTACATTTCACAGATCAGTATTTGCCCTTTTGTTAACATGGAAGCATGATATTTTCAGAGCAAGAAACCAGTATATATTACTGTGTCACACTCACAGATATCATTACTATGGCCTCACAATTTACAAAGTGGACATTCAACTTTCCAGGAGATGCTTTTAACCTGAAAAACTTATGAATACTATTTATAAGTAGGGAGACAACATTTTCAAGACTCCAGACTCCTCGAGTGATGTGTAAGTAACTTTAATATGGATGGTGATTTTGCAAAAATAACTGCATAACCATCATCCATGTGCTCAGCACTTTCAGGGAAAAGCTGCCAAACAAGGCAGCCTCCTCCAATTACTCCACTCTTCCTAGAGTTCAAGAAAGTGTTGTAGACTGCGTCCATAAAATCTTCACGAAACTTATTGCAGAACTTTCCATCCTTAAGTGACACCCCAAACTCCCCGATCAGAATTGGCATCCCAAGCAAGTTGGCTGCATCATCAATATGTTGTTGCATCCAGGTTTTCACAAATTGGAGGTGACTGTCCTCTTCAGAGTGAGGCAACCTGGCAAAACGATCTTACTCAGTGCCTAGATTAAGCATATAGCCAGTAAGCTAGAAAAGCCGCATGAGAAAAGAACATGACTACATGAAGACTTACCAATTGTCGGAATAAATATGAACAGAAGCCAAATCAATACCGGGCGCACGATGGTTCCTGATAAAATCCGTTCCAACGGTTCCAGAGTAAGCATCTGGGTTCACATGCAAAAGTTCTGGAGTAGACGGACCATAAAACCCTTCAACGCCAATCTCTAAAAGGTGCCGATGGTCTATAGACTTCACATAAGACGCCATCTCTTCTATCCATGCCTACAGAAACTCCAGGTGTTAAAACACATGTAGCAAAGGGGAAAAAAGGAAACAAAATGAGTGTTCCAAATAGAAACTAAAGCAAGGACCTGCAATGTGTTGCCTGATGGATCTGAATGGCAGTGTGGCTCATTAATCAGTTCCCAGGCAAGAGTTGTAGGATCATCCATGTAGGCCTCATTTGTGATTGTATTAATTCTTGTCAAAACAGCCTAAGATATGAAAGAAAAAAAAAATGAAATTGTGACAGTAAAGGGTTATGAAACAAACAGATTGCTCTAGAAAACTAGTTGTTAGTAAGGACTACGACGTAAAGCTATAAATATAACGAGGCTAACTTCTCCATTTGAGCCATGGAAACAGACTGTTTCACCTTAACAAAAGCTTTATAGTAGCTCTTAATTGTCGGATCGGAGAAGAAGTCATCATCAGAAGTAAGATCCAGACCAGCCTCCTTTCCCCAGCTTACATATTGTGCCTTACCACCATAGTCATTCCAGTTATTACACAGTGACAGTATCAACCTCATCTTGTGGTTTCTTGCCTCGCTGATCACAAAATCTAATGCCTGACAGGAATGAAATTCTAAGCTCAGCTATATTTGGGCATGCACAGAAAACATAATAGAAACGCCAAGGCCATGGACCCCGATTTGGCCACTAACTCGAATACTCGATCAAATGCAAAATGCACCGTGCGCATGCACATGACAAGTTTTTCCAAAAAAAATGACACGGCCCGTCTCCCAACGAACAACTTTGATCAAATCAAACACGACACCCAAGGCCACGCATTTCATCAAGCAGGTTCCAGGGCGACGCTCACCTGGAAGACCTCCTCGTCGTAGGCGAAGGGCTTGGTCTGCAGCGCGCGGTGCCCCCCGTCGTTGAATGCCCAGGTGCGGCACACGTTGAGCCCCGCTCCGGCGGCCTCGGCGAGGGCGGCGGTGACCGCGGGGCGCGTGGCGTGGTCGGCCGCGAAGTACATGAGCCAGTAGGTGTTGAACCCGTGGACGACGAAGGGCCGCCCCGACGCCCGCAGGTGCGCGCCCCGGCGCTCCACCGCCGCCCATTCGTCGGCGCCCGGCGGCATCGCGGGGATGCAGCAGGAGGCGAGGAGCACGCAGCGGAGGAGCGACGCGCGCGGCGTCGCTGGAAGCGGCGGTGTGGAATCCCACGCCCACGGCCGATTCCGTTTCCATGGTAGTGGTCAATGGTCAACGCCCCTCGGCGGCTCGACATGTCGGGCCCACGGCACAGCGGCAGGCAGAAACCCCCACGGCACAACGGGAGAAAGGTTATCCGCTCTCGGGCGGCTTCGAGTTCTTCTCGGCATGGCGGCGCTCCGCTGCTGCTTCGCGGGCTCCTCCGCCGTCGGTGGTGGCTTCTTCAAGCCCTCCTCGAGGAGGGGCTGCTGCGCAGCGGCCGTGGCGGCGCCGTCGCGGGAGGCGGGGCCGGGCTTTTCGCTGGGGGACCGCACCCGCGTCGACTTCCCCATCCTTCACCAGGTATCTTGCACTGCTAAGTTCCTCTCGCTCGGGTTTACAGCTCCATCAACTAAGCTCTTGGGCAGAGTTATCTCGGTCAATTCGATCGAGGAACTGCAAGCAGTGTTTTTTTTTTTTTTTTTTTTGGCAAACCGTAGCTCGACAGTTTGTTGTTGGGTACGAGCTTCTCGCAAATTAGCTAGGAGACTGATTTCCATTATCACCACTGAAACCTGCAGGAATTTGACGGAAACAAATTAGTTTATTTCGACAATGGTGCAACATCGCAGAAACCTTCTATTGTGATGGAAACATTAGATGAGTACTACCGGTCATACAATTCGAATGTTCATCGAGGCATTCATGCGCTCAGGTAATAGATGCATCTTCTATATCTATATCTCGGTTATATGTATGGCTTGGAGTGTGCGCTCACCTTAGTCACCTATACCAAGTGTGGTTAAACGCACACTGTTCTGCGCAAAATTTCTTCTGGTGCTCTTTTTTCCTTGGTTAGACTCCTTCTCATGCATTTTCATATGCAGATGTTGTATAGATGTAGAGCTATGTGAAATTTGGTTGTCTCGACGACTCAGTAACATATGCCAACTGATATGCTAATCACAGAAAGATACATTTATAATCCTTTGGTTCATAGTGATTTTTGGTCAATGTGCTTTTATATGTCTGTGCATTTACCAATGTATGTGTACCAAATTGCAACTTCACTGACCTGCTTATTTCAATGACACCAGCGCGAAGGCTACTGATGCATATGAGGCTGCAAGAAGAAAAGTTGCAAATTTTCTTAACGCTGCTGATAGCAGAGAGATTGTTTTCACTCGTAATGCTACCGAAGCTATCAATTTGGTAGCCTATTCATGGGGCCTATCCAACTTAAAACTTGGTGATGAGGCGAGTCGTCATCTTCATCTTGCTGATACCATATGCTCTATTAGTTCTAGTGTTCTACTAGTTCTGTTCCTAACTTTGCATATTGATTCAAGCGATTGATAAAATTGTGTTTCTATCACTGTGTTCGTTTCCTTTGTGAGAATTTATGGAACAAAAAAAAACCATTTGTTTGTGGTCTATTTGACAGTAGAGTCTATCTAATGAATGGCAGAGAACAATGCTAGTTTGTATCATGCAAATTTTACCACGTGGTATGATCTTGTTTATATTCTTGGAAAAAAGATGCAGTTTTTATATACTTCTTGATTATAACCCTTCCTACTAATTTGCTAGTCAGGTTGTTCTTACGGTTGCCGAGCATCATAGTGCTATCGTCCCATGGCAACTTGTTTCCCAGAAGACCGGTGCCACCTTAAAGTATGTTGGGTTGACTAAGGAAGAGGTTCCAGACATTGAGCAATTAAAAGGGCTTCTATCAAACAGGACAAAGATAGTCGTTGTTCATCATGTTTCAAATGTACTGGGTAAGTTAATGTTTCGTCTGAAAGGAATTTGCCGTGGCAATTATACTGGCAGTTGTAGAATTTGTCAAAAGATGTCAGCATATTTTAGTCAGGGCAGAATTGCTAATCACATAGCTGCATTATGCCTTTATATTATAATATATTGTGTATTTCATGTCCAATCAGGTTGAAAGTAAATGTGATATTATGATGATTGTGTCGTAAGCTAAGCTTTTGTCAGATGTTCCGGGATGGTTTCCAATTATTTAATTTACATGTCATGTTATTCCTATCGATTTATTTTGAAGAGTTAATTACTGAGGCTTATATTCTACCATATTCCTTTGTGACTTGCAGGTTCGATGCTTCCAATTGAGGAGATTGTAGAATGGTCAAACAAAGTTGGAGCTAAAGTTCTCGTAGATGCCTGTCAAAGTGTTCCCCATATGCCAGTTGATGTTCAGAAACTTGGCGCAGACTTTCTTGTTGCATCCTCCCATAAGGTTTCTATTATCAACTTTGTTACTAAATAAACTTCTAGTCATGTTGGAAATTGGAATAGTGCAATAATGACCTCAAATATGAGCTTTTCCCCCAGATGTGTGGTCCTACAGGTGTTGGATTTTTGCATGGCAAATTCGAGATCTTGTCGTCTATGGAGCCTTTCTTAGGTAAGGTAAACTGCAAGATGAAAGGAATCTGTTCACTGTCTGTCACAGACTCACAGTGGATAAATTCATTATTTGAACACTGCCAGAAAGCCTGGGCTAAACCTCAGTTTCCTGTTTGCATTATAACCAACATCGTATACTAATTTTTCTGCAGGTGGCGGTGAAATGATTGCAGATGTGTTCCCAGACAAATCCACATATGCTGAGCCTCCCTCTAGGTGAGGAATAACTCGCTTTGATCTTTCTAGATTTCCAATCTGCTGCTATCATATCTTCTGAAGAAAGTGGTGCAGTGTGTGGGTATATCATATCTAAAGTGATACTAGAAAGTTACAACATTATATAACTAATCTTTTTAGAAGTTTATATGAAAACGTTGATTCTGCTTTGCTGCTCTGCTGCTGATCTTCTGGTACAGAATTTGACTATTTCCATCTTGATGTAGCACACCTTGAGCCTACCCCAAATTGCTTGGGACAAAAAAGGCTTTGTTGTTGATTTGGTTGTTGGTTGATGTAGCACACCTTGAATATTAGTACATTATAGTAGCCTTTACCAGAATTATTAAAAAGTAATACATAATTACTATAATGTTCTTGTTTTATCTCTTTCCTTGGTTTCTTATAATATTTCCCTTTATATCTTGCTATATGATCTGAAAAGATTTGAGGCTGGAACTCCTGCAATTGGAGAAGCTATAGGTTTGGGAGCAGCAATTGATTATTTATCATGCATTGGCATGGACCGGATTTATGAATATGAGGTCAGCACAAGATCCGCATCTTTTGTGTTATATGTATCCTTTCTGAATCATTGTTTTGCAATCATTTTGCTCATTTTTAGACTGGGCTTATTGCTTCTAGAAAGAGTAAGGGAGCTTTTATTGCGATAGCGATCTTATTTATGTTAATGTTGTTTTCCAGAAAGAGTTGGGGCACGTATCTCTACAAAAGCCTTATTTCTGTTCCAAAAGTCCAGATATATGGTCCGGCACTTTCCCAAGCTGATCATCGTGCCCCATTATGTTCTTTCAATGTTGAAAACGTTCATCCTACAGATATTGCAGAAATTCTTGATCTGCAGGTATGCTGATGTTACAACTACTTGGTTTGATAGCATAAACATATCTTTCCTTACAACTTCATAACTTCACTGAGTTCCTGCTATGTAATACTGATCTTTCTAAAGTCCGCATTTGTTCTACTGCACCACATAGCTTTCTACAGCAATTGGAGAACAGTTAGAATTTCTGTCATTCTAAATTTATCATGTGCTGTGATACTTTTTTGGGGGCCATATGTTGTTTGTCTGCCCGATTTACTGCAATTGGAGAACAGCTATAATTTCGGACATTCTAAATCTAGCATGTGTTGTAATACTTTTTTTTTTGGGCCATATGGTGTTTGTCTCCCGATTGTGAGCTATCTAGTTGACATGGCCAAAATTATTGCTACCAGTACCAGATGTTGTTTGTTAGTAACTTAGTATGATGATTTTTTTTATTTCCACGAATTGATGATTCTAACTTTTTATTTCAGCATGGCGTAGCAATTCGGTCAGGGCATCATTGTGCACAGATTTTACATAGGACCCTTGGTATCCATGCAAGTGCTCGCGCAAGTCTTCACTTTTACAATACAAAAGAGGAGGTGGATGTCTTCATCGATGCCCTTAAAGCTACTATTGATTTCCTCACGTCAGAACATTAGTGCGGTTCAATTAGTAAGTTCTCCCTTTTTGCCAGATTCCTCATCATCTCGTTTGAGCTACTGTACATACTACATATATTTGGAACAAAGAAAACACCCAATCGTACATCTTTTCAAACTGCTTACACCCTTTTTGGTTGCACAGACAATCTTCTTAACCTTCATCTGCATGAGATGTTCTGCTCATAATTACCTGCATAAGTGATGTTTTATTTCTCTGATTGGGACCAGACTAGACTGGGCTGCGAGGACCAAGAAAGGACAACGGGATGCGCGTGATTTGCAGTGCATGGAGTTCCAATTCAGTGCACCTGCACCTGGATTCAACAGTTTTTGCTGCTTGTAAAGCCTTTTGCTCTCTGGGTTGACATACTTTGCCTAGACAATTGACTCCTAAAAGATAAAAAGGGCAGGAACGGTAGTGTTCTTTTGCTCCCTTCTTTTGAAGTTGCACTGTCAATACCCATTTCGTCGTTGGTTACTGGATCTGATCCAATTTCACTGCGGAGTAATGCATGGCAGGTTATTTCAGTTGTAGATGGTTAATACGTATCTGGGCACATGAATAAATATTATTGTAAGCTTCCTGAATTGCGAAAGTGCAGCGCACAGATACATTGCTTTTCGATGTAATAACTCGAGATCCATGCAGCAAAGATTGAATCTTTTGTTGGACATGGACAGGGTATAGTGATGCACTGATGCACAGCCTCAGAATAATTGTGCGGAGCCCATGTGTGGGGTGGCTCTGGGTTGCATGCTTGAACTGAATCATCATTGGCTCATTGCCCATTTGAGAGGCCGCTTCCTCTCTGTTTTTGCATGCTTATTGCCCATTGGACCATAGGAAATCACTCCGCATGCTGCACAAGCGCAGGCAGATGGGGAACATCTGTACTAAGTCACTGGAGATGAACTGATCATTGCTACCATATACAGTATATTACCATGTTAGCGGAAGCAAATGATGATTCCTCGTAGGAAAAAAAAGAGACGACGTTGCGCTGAGTGAGCCTCTCAAATTCCATTGAATAATAAATAATTGCATTTGTACACGATCTGAGTCTCAAAGACGAGTCTGTCTGTGAGATGACACGCACACGCCTGACAAAAACTGGATTTTGGCTATACTCCTGACCCATCATCATCCTCTCCATCTCATTCTCACCCACCAAGAACAAGAACAGAGGGGGGAAAATACCCAAACTTTCAGAGCGGATGGACGTCCGGCGCGAAGAGATCGTCGAGGTCGCCGAGCTCCCCGAACTCCTCCCCCCGCCGGCTGGTCGCGGCGGGCGGGAGGCGGAACTCCATGAGGTCCAGCGGGCCGTCGCCGACCCCGATCCAGGACGTGTACATCCCGGTGACCTCGTCGTCGGCGTCGACGACCGACGAGGAGCCGGTGGACGGGGGAGGGGAGGCCGGCGAGGAGCTCCCGGAGGACGCCGCCACCTTGGGAGGAGGAGTAGGAGTTCCGTTGCGAGGCGCCGGCGTATCGCCCACAGCGGCCGGCGCGGGCGAGGCGACGGCCGCGGCGGCGGAGGGGGACGGGGAGGAGGAGGAGGAGGGAGGGAAGTTGGTGACGGCGTGGCGGCCGCGGAGTCGCCGCGCGGCGGCGTCGTAGACGGCGGCGGCCTCCTCGGCGGTGTTGAAGGTGCCGAGCCAGAGGCGCCGGCCGCCGAGCCCCGGGTCCCGGATCTCCGCCGCGTACCTGCCCCACGGCCTGCGCCGCACGCCGCGGTACCGCGGGCCGCCGCCGCCTTCGTCGCACGTCCGCCGCCTTGGCGCCGCGCGGTGGCGGCGATCCGAGTCGGAGTCCGAGTCCGTGGCGTCGGCGTCCGCGACGCGGACCCGCACCACGCGGCCCCCGGCGGGCGGAGGCGGGGGCGGGGGCGGGGGCGGGGAGGCCATCGTCGATCGACCGATGCGGCGCGTGGGGTGGGGTGGGGTGGATCGGGGGAGGAGGAGGGGGATGGTTTTGGGAGGGTTTTGGTTTTGGAATAAGGAAGGTGCTGGTGAATTCGAAGAGAGTCCACCCTTTCCGTTGGGCCCGTCACTCCGCATTTACGGAAGCGAGGCGCCGGGGCTTTTCGCCCGGTGCGCCTTTTCCGTTCGCCACGTGGCAAGTGGCTGGCGGTCGAGGTCCAGCTGGAGACTGGAGTGAACGGACGTGCTCTGCTATGGAATTGAATTCAGAAAACGCCACTACGTATTTGCGACTGTTTTTTTTTTTTCAAGATGCAGTACTGTATTTGGTGGATGCAAATACAAAGTTGGCAGCTTGGACAAAAGGGTTCACAATGCCGATCCAAAGTCGTTTCTATATTTATTTATCGATACGAAAGACCCCAAACACTCGATAAACAGCAAATTCAAATCCATTCATAACCAGTCTTGATTACCTACAATCGCCACACGCCCACACAGGTAGGTCCGAGACTACTCGGACGGAATTCCCTCACAGGAACACAGCACAGAACAGCACGCCAAATATCAAATGACAACTTCGCAACATGGTACACATAACATGCAAGTCCTATTCAGATCACACACAAAGACAGCCACGTCGCATAACACACAGGCGCGACCACAGTGGGCACATTTAAGCATCATATTCGTATCCTTGGGAACCACTGGTCATTAGTACTAAAGGATCCTCAGCTTCTCAACCACTCACCGCCCAAGGCTGATGCTACCGAACATAAAAAGGCATCTTTAATTACAAAACGTGTTTGAAGCTACACCATTGATAGCCCTTTTTCCGTAGGAAGACACATCTGATTGGCGGTTTCTTTTGCCCTCTTTTGATAGCTCTGCTCAGAGTTGAGTAGACAAAATCCATCCACAAATAAGCGCCTGAGGATCCACGTCATCAGTCATCAGGTTCTGTAGTTTCTTGCAATTCCTCCCCTGCTGTATCTGCAGGGAAAAAAAAAACATCACAGAATCACATGGTGTGTGTGACACTCAAATGACAAAGAAGTTTTTTTACTATTATGTGCTATGCCGCCTCTAGCACTGCCGTTATTAAAAGTTCAGTCTTTTTTAGGACTGCATCAGTGATCCATCCTCCTTGAGGCATTTTCACTAACATATCCTATCGCAGACATCTAGTAGAAAAGATGCATCATTTTTCACATGATTGTGAGAAACTTGGAATACAAAACTCATATAAGAATCCCTTGATATGAAGTGATCAGCACCAGTAAACCTTCTTTTAGCTGCCATGTCACAAAAGCTTCATATTACAGAACGACACTTGTATCTTACTGCAAAACTGTTCCAGCTCATTGGATTTCAATATTAGGATATTTTAGAGCCTGTTTGTGAGTGTATGGCTGTACCATTTTGGTGCGCTACATTATTTAGGACTCAGGTTATCTACTCAACATTTAAACATGTAAGAAAATAAAACTATTGACAATGTAGGAGGTACAACTTGATACTGGCTGAGATTTTTTTTTTAAACTTTTCATCTATTTCTAAATGATGAAGAAAAAAAGAATTGTGAACACACTTGCGTACCTTGCCAGAAAACCCAGGTTGCTGGGACATCTCCATTCCTCCATGACACCATGGGCAAGGGCGAATGGATCCTCTCATCTTTCATGTCATGCAATCCGCAGGATGTAGTTATCCTTGTCCAACAAGAGTTCGTGTCAACGTAATCATCCAGGAAGAAGATACAGTCCCCTGAAAGATCAGATGGAGACACACGGACAGCTCTGGAACACCCTTGCCCAAGGAACAACGCTTGGTCATTACCCAAAGTCGTCACCTCAGCCCACACGTGCCGCTCAAAGTCAGCCTTGAACACTTGAAACGTGCTGCTGCCAGCCACAGTCTTGCGGTGGTGTGTAGTAGAAGCAAAGTTTTCTGTAGACCATTAGCAGTGAGCCGTAGGATTCAAGGAGGTAGTACATGAAGAGGAAATGGTATTGCCATGGTCGTGGAAAGTAGGATCTGTAAACGACGAACTCAATTCGAGACACCCTTGGTTTGTCTCTGCCGCGCTCATCCAAAATGTCAATGGCGATAAGATCAGTTTCGGTGTCAAGAGCATAGAGCTTCCCTTGGAAGAAGACCATGTGCGAGTAGCGCCTGCACTTCTCATGTGCGCTGACTGACCATGCAGCTGACCCTGGTCGGCACAGAGCAATCGTCCTGAGATCCCCATCAATAGCGACTATGGCAGCGATGAGGCCCTCGGGGCACACAACTAGCGAGGGCACAAACATGTCCACCTTGTTGTAGTCGTAGTACTGCATCCACGTGGATGTCAAGCCATGGTAACCTTCAGGTACTTCCACAGGCTCTTCGTAGTAGGTGTACGAAGACAGTCTGGGAAGCGGCATGGTGTCCTCGGTGAAAGGGTTCATGAGGAAGCAGCTGTGGTCGTCCCGCGACAGGAGAATCCAGTCGCCACAAGAGGTGTGGTAGCGCGCGTCGTCGGGCAACTGGAGGGTCTCGCCTAGAGGGAAAGTGCTGTTGATGCTGCCGTCAGGAAGCACGAGCCACGGCACCGGTGACGGAGGAGGGGCAGCTGGCACTGGCGCGCCGCGGAGCACCACGCACGGCAAACAGCAGGGAAGATGGCACGGTCAGTGCGCGTGCGGAGGCGGAGGAACACCAGGCCGAGGAGCTCTGGCAGGAGGTCCGACCACGGCGGTGAGCCGTGAACTCTCGCCATCCTGCAAAGATGAATGAGGCAGCGTGATCCGAGGAAGAAGCAAACAAAGTAACAGGCGTGTGCAGGGCAGGCATATCAACAAACACCTGGCGTGCGGCTTTGGCATGGAAGCGGATCAACAGTTTTTTGAATTAAAAACAACTGCGTATAGTAACAAGCCGTCCCCTTTGATGGTAGTTCGAGAACACTGGATCGATCTTCATCACAAATCTCAAAAGCCTTAGACGCGACAGAATCGACAAGGGGGTGAAGAAGATTGGGGAGGGGAGACGGCACGGAAACATGAGAGCCATGGCAGGGCGACCTCGCACGCGGACGGACGGCAGAGCAGGTGAAGGCGGGGAGAGGAAGGAAGAGGAGAGAAACAATGCAAATACCTTGGGCTTGGAGGCGTCGGCGCCGCCGGCTAGCCGGTGCTGCAGGTTGTGGCCGTCGCCGCCTGCCGACTCTGGCCGGTGGGTATCGACGAAGCGACGGACTTGTTAGGCTGAACTGGGCCGTATAAATGAACCGCCGAAGCCCACACGGGCCTTGTTTTCGTTAATGGAAAAGTTTTTTTTTCCCTGCTTATACGAACCGCGTGCTTACCGTTCAAATTCGGGAAAATACTACTCCCTCCCAGTACTTTTTTTAAAAATAAATTGTTTGTCTTATTCAACTTTTTTAAAAAATACTTTTATTTTTTTACCATTCCATTTATAATCACAAGTATTTCAAAATTAACTTGAATTTTTGAATATTTATATTAAAACTTTAAATAAGACGACTGATTTCTTTATACACTGGAAACAAGACGGACTAGTCTTGTGGTATTGTGGAACGGAGGGAGTAGTACTAGTATATTTCACGTACACCGGGCGCTCAATCTTGCACAAGATGGTCATCTTACGTATCTTCCAATCCAAAAGACACATCTATCCTAATTATTATTACTGCACCCAAAAAACAATAGACTATACCACATAGTAGGTGCAATTAAGTTGAGATAACCTAATTGCACTGTGTGGACATAGCGTTTTAACGCTTACAGCACAGTTAACCCAATTCAATTAATTTGTACAAATCTAATACAGAATCATAGTACGCGTAGCAACATTGCCGGTTGAAATAACATACAGATCACCAGACAGGAAGGTGCGACTCCTACTGAATTTTCTCTCCATTAGTCCCTCACAAGGAAAACATCAAGCCAATATCAATGCCAACCTTAATTAAAATGCTCTTAAAAAAATCTATGCCAACTTTGCAACATGGTCATCCTACGCATAAGATGCAGCAACCTCCCCCAAGGTCTTAAGCACACAAATCAGGACACAAGCATTATATTAGAAATTAGTCATAGGGTCTAAAGGATTCTCATCCAGTCACCAGGGCTCAAACCAAACACAGTCATCATGTTTTTTTAAATATAAAAACTGTTTGAAACAACACCATGGACATCATCATAGGGAACACACGGCTTCCATCATATAATTTTATGTAGGAACACACGGACACGACTAGGCTAACTGACGGTTTCTTTTATCCTCTTTTTAGCTGCTCTGCTGAGAATGGAGCAGTAGAGTAATCTGCGGAACAAGTCCCTCCACACATAAGCATCAGAGGATCCACCTCCTCAGGTTTCAACAGTTTCCTGCTAATCCTTCCTTGCTGTTTCCAACTCACCTGTCTCACCTGCATTTGGAGGGGAAAACATCAAAGAATCAAATGGTGTGGCTCGAATGACTGCGTTTTCCCCCCAAATGATTCCAACGTAAGGATGTTCCAGACCATGTGTTGTCAGTGCATGATTTGTATCATTTTGTCACTCTACATTATTTATGACTCAGGTTATCTACTTGACATTTAAACATGTTGGTAACAATGTACAACTATTGACAGTTTAAGACTACCAAGCTGATGTTTGCCGAGAAAGCATCAGATTATTTTATTTTTCATCTATTTCTAAAGCTTGCAGAAAAAAAGAAATGTGAACACGCTTACCCTGCCAGAAAATCCAGGTTCCTGGGACATTCTTACTCTTCCATGATACCATAGGCAAGGGCGAATAGATCTTCTTATCTTTCATGTCATATACTTCACAAGATGTAGTTGTTTTCTTCAAATAACTGCGAGTGTAATCATCCAGGAAGAAGATACAGTCACCTGAAAGATCAGATGGAGACACACGGACAGCTCTGGAGCACCCTCTCCCATGGAACAATGCTTGGTCATTCCCCAAATTCCTCACCTCGGCCCACAAGTGCTGCTCAAAGTCAGCCTTGAACACTTGATGCTCGCTGCTGCCAGCCACGTAAGTGTCGTGCTTAGATTTGTAGGAAAGTTTTCAGCAGATCATTAACAGTGAGCCATGGGATTCAAGAAGGTAGCGCATGCGGTAGCCTGGCAAGTAGGCTCCCTCTATGACACACTCAATTCGAGACACCCTTGGTTCATCACTGTCATGCTCATCCACAATTCCAATGCTAATAAGATCCTCCTCATGGTTATAACTGCTGCTGTCAAGAGCGTCAAGCTTCTCTTGGAAGAAGACCATGTGTGAGAGCCACCTGCACTCCTCATGTGCACTCACTGACCATGCGGCAGCCCCTGGTCGGCACAGAGCAATTGCACCAAGGTCCTCAACCGCAACTATGGCACCAATGAGGTCTCAGAGCACACAACTAGCGAGAGTAGGGATATCTCTTCACCATCCTTAATGTGCATCCATATGCCTGGGGTGTCAATGTCAAGATCCATATCATCTCCGAATTCCACAGGGTGTTCGTAGTAGCTGTACGAGGACAGGCTGGGAAGTGGTATGGTGCCATGGTGGCATTGGTGAATGGATTAAGCAGGAAGCAGCTGCCGTTGTCACGTGATAAGAGAAGCCACTCGCCACAGGAATTGTGGTAGCGCACGCCATCAGGCAACCAGAAGGTTTCACCACCGGGGAAGCAGGTGACCCTGCCGCGTGGAAGCACAAGCCATGGCACCGGCGACAGTGGGGGCAGGCGGATCTTCCTTGCCGCGGAGCACCATGTGCGGCAAACAGCGGGAAAGAAGGCTCGGTCGGCGCGCGTAGGCAGCCAGAGGAACACCAGACCGAGGAGCTCCGGAGGGAGGTCCGACCACGGCGGCGAGCCTTGGACTCGCAGCATCCTGCAAAGATGAATGGGGCAGCGTGATCCGAGTAGGAAGCAAACAGGCGTGCAGTGCAGGCATAGAAACAAACACCTGGCGTGCGGCTTTGGCATGGAAGCGGATCAACAGATATTCTTCTAAATTAAAAACACCTACGTATAGTAACAAGCCGTCTCCTTTGGTGTCGATGCTAGTTCGAGAACACTGGATGGATCTTCGTCACAAAAGAAATCTCAAAATCCACAAACGCGACACAATCGACAAGGAATGAAGAAGATGGGAGAGACGACACATATGGAGACAAAGCAAATACCTTCGACGCGTCGGCGGCGAGTCGCCGGCTGGCCAGTGCTGCGGATCGTGGCCGGTGGGGACTGGGCCGTGAATGAACCGCCGAAGCCCACATGGGCCTTGTTTTTCTTAATGGAAAGGAAAATGTTCTCTGTTTTTCTACCCTGTATAGCGCTTATTAGCTTGATTTTCTTCCGGTAGGTAGATAGGAAGTCCCTTAGTTAAATTAGCACAACAACACCGCTAGGTATAGAATTAGCTAAACGTTTTTCACTAATTACAATATCTGTTCTATGTTCAGTTGTTCACCTTTTATTTGTTCCTAATGTATAAAATTTATTATGTTTTTCATGGTGTGTAAATTGTACTATTATATGAACGCATATGGTATATTTTAGGCTTATGTATAAACAGCGTCGACTAACGGGGCCACAGGCCGGTGCGCAAACCATCAGTCATTTTCGATATATATAGATGGAAATAAAGGTGCGCTAAACTTTCATTTCAAGTGTTAATAAGATGCATGGAAGTTCGGGATCAGCTTACGTCATTCAGTATATCCCCTCATCCCCTGTTCTAACCTTAATTTCTGCTGTTTCAGTCTTAGGTTCTGGTGAATGATGTACTTACTAGAGAGAAGATTTCATGTTACACTTGCACAAATTGAAAGGATCACTGGTGGACAGTAGCAGCCAACCCGATCTAGAGATTACAGGAGTCCTGCTCGTGCCCACACATTCATGTAATCAACATATCATGTTCTTTTAAAAATAACATCACAGAATCACATTGTCTCTCAAATGACCAAAAGGTTCTTTTTCTTCGAATGAAAGTGTTACAAATCACACGGTTAACCTTATTGCTATTTCCAAAGGATATACACATGTACTACATGTGAGCACCCCCTTGCAGATTCAGGAAATTCAATTCATTCGTAGCCAGTTGAAATAATCTACAGATCGTCGCCATGTACGTGCGAGGCTCCGACTGAGTTTCCTTCCAGTAGTTCCTCACAGGGTAAACAGAAAGCCAATGTCAATGCCAACTTGGCAACACGATCATCATACACATAACATGAGGCAACCTCCCAGGGTCTTAAGCACACAAATCAGAGCACACCAACAGGACAATTAGGCCAAATAACACAAAGGTATAGCCACAGTTGGCATATATAAACATCATATTAGAAAGTAGAAACCGCTGATCATTACCAAAGGATTCTCAGCTTCTCAATCGCTCACCCAAAGCTCATACCAAACATAGAAAGCATCTTTCATTGAAAAGGTGTTTGAAGCTACACCATGGATATCATAGGGAACACACACGGCTTGCCATCATAGCCTTTTCCATGTGAACACAGGTCTAAATGACTATTTCTTTTACCCTTTTTAGTAGTACTGCTCAGTATGTAGTAATAGAAGTGTCTGCAGAACAGGTCCCTCGATAAATAAGCGTCTAATGATCCTCGCCAGGCTCCATAGTTTCATGAAAATCCTCCACTGCTGTTTCCAACTTATCTGCCTCACCTGCATTTGAAAAAGACATCACAGAATCACATGGTGTGGCTCAAATGATGCAGAGATTTTTATATTATGTTCTACGCTGCATCTAGCACTGCTATTTGAAGACATTCTTTTTCCGAGCCAATCTTTTCTAGGACAGCATCAGTGATCCATCCTCCTCGAGGCCAAGAGATCAGCCTTGAAGAAAACACACTTTCGGTAACATATCCTTTCACAGTCATCTGGAAAAACTATATCAATTTTCACATGATTGTGGAAAACTTGGAATACAGAACTCATATAAAAATCCCTCAATATGAAGTAGGCTGCACCAGTGCTCCATTTAGCTACCATGTCACAAAACTCAGATAAGAACCCCTCAATATGAAGTAAGCCAGCTCATTGGATTCCAGTATATAAGAATATTGACGTTGTTTATGAGTGCATCATTGTATCATTTTTTCATATCTACATTATTTAAGACTCAGGTTATCTTGTCAACATTTAAACATGTTGGTAATAATGTACAAGTATTGACAGTTTTGGACGAACAAGCTAATGTTTGCTGAAAAAACATCAGATTATTTTATTTTTCATCTATTTCTAAAGCTTGCAGAAAAGGAAATGTGAACACACTTACCCTGCCAGAAAATCCAGGTTGCTGGGACTTCTCCATTCTTCCATGATACCATAGGCAAGGGCGAATAGGTCTTCTCATCTTTCATGTCATACACTCCACAAGATGTAGTTGTTTTAAGGGGTGTTTGGATCCAGGGACTAAACTGTAATCCGTGTCACATCGGATGTTCGGACGCTGGTTAAAAGTATTAAACATGATTTAATTAAAAAACTAATTACATAGACGAGGACTAAACGGCGAGACGAATTTATTAAGCCTAAGTAATGCATAATTAACGCCTAGTTACTGTAGCATCACATTTGCTAATCATGGATTAATTATGCTTAATAAATTTGTCTCGCCGCGTCTAAACATTCGATGTGATGGGGATTAGAAATCTAGTCCGGGAACCAAACACCCCCTTAATCCAATCAAAGTCGGTGCAATCATCCAGGAAGAAGATGCAGTCCCCTGAAAGATCATATAGAGACACATACAGCTTTGGAGCACCCTCGCCCAAGGAACAACGCTTGGTCATTCCCCAAAGTCCTCACATCGGCCCACAAGTGCTGTTCCAAGTTGGCCTTGAGCACTTCAAACTCGCTGCTGCCAGCCTCATGACGGTTGATACCATTTTTGTAATCAACTTTGAAGGAAAGTTTTCTGCAGACCGATAGCAGTGAGCCATGGGATTCAAGGACGTAGTTCATGCAGATGGCATGTTTTTGGCATTGGAAGTGGGCTCCCTCTATCAACCACTCAATTCGAGACACCCTTGGCTCATCGGTGTCCTGCTCATCCACAATGTCAATGCCAATAAGATCGTCAATGTCATCATCATTGCTCGCATCAAGCGCGTAGAGCTTCCCTTGGAAGAAGACCATGTGTGAGAACCACCGGCACTCGTCACGTGCACTCACTGACCAAGCGGCAGCCCCTGGTCGGCACAACGCGATTGCACCAAGGTTCCCAACCCCAACCGCAACTATGGCAGCGATGAGTCGTGTGGAGCACACAACTAGTGAGAGTACGGATATCTCTTTTACATTCTTAACGAGCGGCCACGTGTGTTGGCTGTCAGGGTCTGAGGTGTTCGTAGTAGCTGTACGAAGACAGGCTGGGGAGTGGCATGGTGGCTCTGGTGAAGGGGTTCATCAGGAAGCAGCTGCCATCATCCCGTCGCGTCAGGAGAAGCCATTCGCCACAAGATGTGTGGCAGCGCACGCCGTCAGGCAAATGGAAGGTCTCACCGCGAGGCAAGCTGATGACGCTGCCGGTAGGAAGCACGAGCCACGGCACTGGCGACGGCGGCGGAAGACGGCTCTCCCTTGCCGCAGAGCGCCACGCGCCGCAGACGACAGGAAAGGAGGCGGAGGAACACCAGGCCGAGCAGCTCCGGAGGCAGGTCCGACCACCGTAGTGAGCTTTGGACTTGCGCCATCCTACAAAGAGGAGTGCGTCACGATCCGACGAAGTAGAAAACAAGGAAATTAACCCTGCAGGCATAGAAACAAACATCTAGCGTGCACGCATGGACATGGAAGCGGATCAATTAGTAACTTGTTCATTCGAAAGTCCTATATTAACAGTCCACCCCCCAACGTAACGATGCTCATCGAGCACGCTGGATGATTCTTCGTCAGAAATTTCAAAAGCCACAAGAGACGAGGGAACCGAGAACATGCGCAAGGGAAACAAGGGTGCGTGCGGAAACATCGTAGCTAGCTCATGGCGGCGCCGGTCGCAGACGGCTGAGGAAGCGAAGGTGGGGCGGAGGTGAAGAGGGAATAGTACCTTGGACGCGTCAAAGAAGAATCATATATGCGAGACCCTTGATAGGCCAAAAGTCGCCGCGACGGCAGGCGGCGGTGGTCGGTGCCGTGCACAAGTGCCGGTACGTGGCGGCCGACTGGCCAGCGGTAATGGAGGCGAAGCGACGGAGGCCCTACACGGGCTCTGCGTGTGTTGATCGAAATATTTTTCCAATCTAGCCTTTTTTTATAAACTTTTTTCATACGTGAACCTTGGTAAAATTTATTCCAAAAACGTCATAGGAGGAGTGCCAAGATATAACATGTCGGCGTTAGAACAACCAATACTGAAAGCTCGGCGCTCTGTAAATTAGCGTCGATGTTAGCTACCTCGGCATTGTACACATACAAATTCACACCGATCCACAATACCAAATTTTCTAAAAAGAAAATAAGAAAAACCTTGGCGCATGGTGAACTAGCGTCGAGCTCTAGTGCCTTGGCTTCCTGTGATGCAACACCGACCAGCCCTACAACAGTATACATGCTAATGCTAATATGGTCCATTCATATACTTATCCATTCATGATTTTGTGAATATGTAGACAAATAAATATTGATCCGACTTGTATGAGATAAGTTCCATTAGATTTGTACTGTTATTCTCTACATGATAAATGTATTAAATATGAAAAAAAATACGTATTAAATTCGTCTGAGCTCCTAAAATCATGAACCAAATTGTGATATCTTGATGTCACTATGTAATGTGTTTTGCATAAAATCATGGAATGCTTTTGAAACAAACTTAAATTATGATCATATTAATAATTAGCATATAGTCAAACAAACGAAAAAGTTTAGCAAAGTCTTTTCGGTAGATCATCAGACTGGTATGCCATCAAGCATTCTCTACACATTGATATTCATCCAACCATAGCTCTTTTTTTTTTTTCAAAACCCCCTCCCACACTACTTTGTCACAGCCCACCCGCTTCATCCTTGCCACTCCACGACCCTTGGTCCACTCCGATCCTTGCCGCGTACACTGACAAGTTGGATTAATTTTTAGCATTTGTCACATAAATGGAATATATCTCAATTTCATTTGTCTTAATTAGTTGTTTGTTTTATTTCCTCATATTTCAGATAAAATCATGTAAGAATTCTAAAAAATAAATCCAACTTCTACATGATTTGAAACTTTTTTCTAAAATTATAGTGACCATTTAATCACATAAAAGCAGTAGTCATATGACAAGGTTGCCTATTTACTACACATAAAATCATGAAATACTTCTAAACATGAATCCAGCCTGTGGTCATTTCACCAAGTATATCACTTAACGAAAGTAACTCTCAGCTATCATTTGCCTTGGTTATGTATCTTACCTTCTCATTCACATAAATTATGAAACAGTTGTAAATGAATCCACTTGAAATGATTTTTGAAGCAAAATATCTAACTTCGTGTAGATGTGCATCACTTGGCACTAGTACTATTACAAATTTGTTAAAATAAGACGGTTCAGTTTTTTATGACGTTTATGAAATTTCCACGGAGTCACAAAAGAAATGTCTCTTTTAAGGCTATTGTCAACCGTCTTAAAAGGAAAAAAAACAAGACGGTTTTTAATAGATAACCATCCAAAGTTATGTTTTGATTAAGACATTTTATTTGACGAATAGTCTTACATTGTATTTTTATTTAAGATGCTTCCATCAAACAACTGTTGAGAAAATGATCCATTGGAAGACACCCTTAGCCATCTTAGATAGATACAAATAAACAGTCTTACACCACACAAAACATCACTAGGTGAGATATACAAAGGCAAAGTACAACTATAAGAGTTGGTTTCATGATTGTTGGATTTGACATGTATTAACTATAAATTAAACAACGTGCATAAAATTAATTTTTCCTAGAAAATTAAAAGAAATTTTATGGGTCTTTATATTTTTTATCATGTAGAGAATAACACTACGAATCTAATGGAATTTATCTCATACAAATCGGATCTATATTTATTTTTCTACAATATTCACAAAATCATATGTATGAATGGACAATATTAGTATGTACTATTACTGTTAGGATGTACTGTAGGGCCCGTCGGCGTTGCATCACAGCACGCCAAGGCACTAGAGCTCAGCGCTAATTCACCATATGCCGAGATCCTTTTTTTAAGAAAATTTACGACGCCGAGGTGGCTAAACTCGGCGCTAATTCACAGAGCGTCGAGCTTTGGCGATGCAGCCACATCGGCGCCGACGTGGCAGACTTGGTGTTGATTGATCTAGTGCCGACATGTTATACCATGGCGCTCCGTCCATTTTTAAAATATGTTTCACCAAAAATCTACATGAAAAAAGTTTGTAAAAATGGCTAGATTGGAAAAAACCACCTAGCTTGCTTACACATAAAAATCTGACGATATGGATTTATTGGGCTGGGTTGGGCCCTTACACGGCCCTGTTTTGTCTATTGAATTATTGTTACCCCTTCAAACCACCAAATTTCCAATTTGGCTAGTTTAATTATAAATCATTCACTTTTTTGGATGACTTTTGGTTCGTCACTTCATAAAACACGAGAAAATTGGTCGGTTTACTTAATTTCGGCGGCCGGAATTCACCTGATGAATTTATATACCTATTTTCGTTGGCCCCAAGGGTACCGGTGAATTTGTTATATTTTCGTCGTTTTCTGCACCCAACCGACAAAATTAGATAAGTTTGTCGAGTCGTTAGACATGTCCGACGAAATTAATAGCCCACCGGAAAATTTGAATCCAAATAATTTCGTTGGTCTACCTATAGCCGGCCGCCAGACGTGTGGAAACAAGCCAATGGCCTATTTAAGTTTGTCGGGCCCTCCCCCATCGCCGGCCACCGCCACCGCCCGCGCCGCCAATGCCACCGTCTCCTCGGGCAAGCAGGCGCCTCCGGCACCGGATGAGGGCGCCTAGGCGCAGATCCAACGCCCTCCCTCGCGTCACCGACCGCCACCGCACCCGCGCCATCGACAACTCCGCCACCGCACCCTTCTCCTGCATCGCCGACCGCCAACACCACTGTCTCCACCGGTAAGCAGGGCCCCTGCCCTCGATGAAGGCGACCGGCGTAGTTCCATCATCCTCCCCTACATCGTTGACCGCTAACACCCTACCTTGCGCTGTCCACAGCTCCACCACTGTGCCCTTTGCCTCGCCGTCGACCGCCACCACCACCGGCGCCCCGGGCGGCGACCATCCAGTAGGTGTGCGAAACCAAGATTCTTCGTGTACCTTAGTTGATAGAAGAAAATGATTCTTTGTGTTTGGAGATTTATGTACGTGTTAGTTCATGTCTATGGATCATGATTTATGCATCCAGTAGTGTACTTACATAGATTTATGCTGACTTTGATGGATTGTATGGGACTGTACGATTTTATAATTTTCTAGTTTTTTTAATTTTGTGTGACATTTGGAATTTTATGAGCATGTAATTATTTTTATAGCACCTGTTGGGCTAAACTGGGCCGTAAAGCATCCGTGAAACCCTGCGAGGGCCCTATTTTTATGAAAATATTCTTTATTTTGACCCATGCTAGTTCGTTGTTTCTGGTCCATGTTTTGTTTGTTGGCACATTTCATTGGTTGGCCATTTTTGTGATCTAATTTTCTTCAGAAACGTTAGCACGCGGGGGGTCGCGCTCGGGGCAGAGCACGTGACCCCTGCGCGGCCTGCGCGCCGTGCAACCATCCGGTCCGGTCTAGAAAAAAATTGATGGACTTTCGGTTGGCCTGTTTTGTTTTTATTTCACGTGAGGAGTAATGGATACACCGGATACATTTCATATTCCATGTACCAAATATGCTGTTTTATCTAGTTTTTAAAAATATCATAGCTCTCTAATCAAGTGTCCCTTTTTTTAATTCCATTTGCACCGTTATATTTCTTGCGGTAAGAGCTACAAAACAAGACCTGTGATGCATAAGTTTTAAATAATTTCACATATGGCAATTTCTATTGTATCTGCGGTCGCTATTTCTCTACAAATTGTGTAGCAAGTTATGTGTAAAATCCACCGACAATTTATGTACGTAAAATGTTTTTATATTGTGAATAGCTACTCGGAGTCCTTCCATAATAAATTGATGAATTGTAATAAATAAATATTCAGTACTCTGTTCATAACTTGCTATAAGATACTAGGTATAACTTCCTACATGACGTCTACATATGTTGGTATTGTACATAATTTGTTACTTTTTTATGTGAAGACAAATTAATTATGTAGATGTTTTGTAGAAAGTTGGTAATATAGTCTCTGCATAAAGTTGATTTATTGTATCTACAAGCTATATTTTTATACAAATTTTATTAATAAGTTGCCTTTTTAATATTGCACATAAATTTAATACACATCCTGCTGCACGGATAATATACAAGTTATTATATTCATACAATAAAACTCGATAGTATATACTAGCAAGTTCAGTGTGACTTGCTATTAGTTTAATATATAACTTTTCAACTAAATTTGTACATAACTTGCTACTTTGCGCAAACGTCATCAAAATATATCCTACATAGGTCTCGTTTAGTAGATCTTATTGCAACAAACACAATGAAACAAACGGATTTAAAAACGAAGACCATATGTGAGAGTAATGAGCAACGAAAGACAACATAATAACAATTCTTCGCTTACGTTACCGTCGATGTCAACTTGAAAGTGACATGAGCCTGCTAAAGCAGTTTTTTTTATATGCAGCCGTACATGCAAAACGATAACAAATACATCTGAATTCGCTGCACTCAATGAATAATTGGAATTTGGAGTCGAGCGCTCGCTGAAGTAAATGTGGAATTGGGGTCGCGCGCTTTTTTATTGTGTGATGGGTCGTGCATTAACCGTGTCCATTTTCTTCTATACTCGTGCACATACGTTGTTACATGGAAATATATATGCTACAGTCATATATTCCGGTGATGCTATCCAAAAATCAAATCAATCATTTAGTATAATGCGTTCACCATACTTGCATAATTTTTGTATTTATTTAAATAAAAATGTATTAATGCCATAGGAATGATAGAACACATACCGGTCGAGTGGTGGATCCTAAAAATATCCAAAATCTAGCTCCCAGTGTTTTTTTAACTTTTGAATTATTCCCAATTAGCAAATAAACAATCTTAAAAATTACACGTGTTTAGCATATTGTACTGGATCAGACCATGCATGCTACAGCATATTAATTTTCTCACTGATTTGGTATTTGACATAACTGAAATGATGCTCAATGCAAGATGTGGTGCGCCATGCAGGAAAGAAGATGCCATCTCAGCAACACGAGGTACATCTCGCCTCCACCTGCTCGTTGCCGGTCCCAGGTCCCACGTCTTGACGGCGGCCCCATGGCTGGCCTTGCTCATCCAGAGCCACGCCACCGCAGCTTGCCCGCCTTTCACGGCATCGCTAGCCCAGCGCCACGCCGCCGCCGCTCGCCCATCGCTGCCCCGCCTGCGCTTCACGCGGCTGCCCCCCTCAGTGCCTCGCTGCCAGCGCTCACCTTGCGCCTCACCCCTACCGCCCCGTCCAACCTTCACACGGCGGATCCAGGCAAAGGAGAAAGGGAGGCGGCGCCCACGGTGGATCCGGCCGGCGGCGGGCGGATCCAGGAGGCAGTGCACCTGGAGGCTCTTCTCGTCGTCGCAGTCGCAGCGTTCTCCGATCTCAGCGCACGGGTGCGGAGTTTCGAGCTTCGGCGGGGAGGCGACAGGCGCTGACGCCTGATGGCGTGGAGAGGAGGGGAGAGAGGAGGGTGGCGCCGATGGAGAGAGAGAGAGAGGCAGATCTGACGGGGCAGACGTGGTGGAGAAGGTGGGCGTGGCGTGGCGTGGCTTCGCCTGTGGCAGCATTGTTGAGCTCGACTAGCTTGAGGTGATGGTGTTCGAGAAGAAGATGCAGCCAGCGTGCGTCCCTCTATTATACCAACGTGGGCTGACAAGTGGGTCCCAGTGCCTATGTGACGGAGCAAACCCGCGTGGCATGCCACATGGGCAAAAACACCCTCCAATACCGCCACGGGAGGTTATGTGTCCGATCTTCAAAAGTTTATTGTAAGTGATATCCGGTTTTATAGTTTGGGCGCTATGTATCCGACCCTTGTAGTTCAAGGGGTTATAGAAACTTTTTTCTTTGTAAAACTAGCAACTTGGCCCGCGCAAATTTGCGCGGGAGCTAGATTGTTTTTGATAATTTTACTTTGTGGGAATATAATCTTTTGCAACTATTTTTGCTTAGCCTTTTACTTTGTGGGAATATAATCTTTTGCAACTATTTTTGTTTAGCCTCATGTTTACAGTTTTTATTGGTTGTGAACAATAGTACATCATTTTTCTCAAAATTGTTAGAATAATTAGGCTGATCGCTAGCCACAAATCAATAATGTTTTTACTAGACCCAGCGTGATATATCACTGTCGGTTTGGCTCTATACCGGTAGTGGTAAAGCTATAACATATATGCACCTTATAATACCTCCACCCTAACCAAAGGAGGCGTTTCCAGCGATTTTCTTTACTGTTATATCTATTTTTCACCAAAATGCTCATGGAGGCTCTCATATTTCAAAGACCGGACATGACCCCTTTACTCACTAGCAACAACTTTATTGTAGATTATTTGTTTGGTTATTTTATCTTTGTTTCTTTAAAATGCGATGGAGTTTATCTCTTTGTTAATTTAGAGGCATCATGAATGAAGGACACCGATTTTGATTCTATCTTATTTGATTCCTTAGATTGCCTTGAAACTTGAAAAAACGTATGTGTGTGCTGGCTCTTTATTTATTCTACCAGTCAATTTTTTTCACAAACAGGTCATGCCGTCATGGAGGCGCGCAACCCTTTAAAAATGTAATAATGAAACTCGTAGATGTATTATTAGCTCGTCGACGAATTAAAAATGGTGTAGTTGTTGGATATTTAAAAGGTTTGCATATGATTCATAAGTAGGTTGTGCATATTTGTAGATTTGGATTATCCCTAGTTCTCATATATACATGTTATATTGTTCGTGGACAGATAAAGATGGATTATTGTTTTGGGTTTAGTTCTCATATATGATTCATAAACCCTAAGGCCTAATGGTTTGGACCACACAACTGTTTAAGTTTGTGAATGTGTCTCTTTCGTGAAGACTACCAACGTGCACCACAAAAAAAAAAATCGATGCCAACTTTACAACATGATCATCCTACGCATAAGATGCGGCAACCTCCCCCAAGGTCTTAAGCACACAAATCAGACAACACAAGACATAAGCATTATATTAGAAATCAGTCATAACCCAGGGCTCACACCAAACACAGACAGCATCTTTTTTTTTTAATACAAAAGGTGATCAAACCAACACCATGGACATCATCATAGGGAACACACGGCTTCCATCATAAACTTTTCTTTAGGAACACATGGACACGACTAGGCTAACTGACGATTTCTTTTATCCCTTTTTAGTAGCTCTGCTAAGAATGGAGTAGTAGAGTGATCTGCAGAACAAGTCCCTCCACAGATAAGCATCGGAGGATCCACTTCCTCAGGTTTCAACAGTTTCCTGCTAATCCTCCCTTGCTGTTTCCAGCCCACCTGTCTCACCTGTATTTGGGAGAAAAAACATCACAGAATTAAATGGTGTGGCTCATGACTGCGTTTTCCCCCAAATGATTCCAATATAAGGATGTTTCAGACCATGTGTTGTCAGTGCATGATTTGTATCATTTTGTTGCTCTATATTATTTAAGACTCAGGTTATCTACTTGACATTTAAACATGTTGGTAAGAATGTAACAAGCTGATGTTTGCTGAGAAAAACATCAGATTATTTTATTTTTCATCTATTTCTAAAGCTTGCAGAAAAAAAGAAATGTGAACACGCTTACCCTGCCAGAAAATCCAGGTTCCTGGGACATTCTTACTCTTCCATAATACCATAGGCAAGGGCGAATAGATCTTATCTTTCATGTCATACACTTCACAAGATGTAGTTGTTTTCTTCAAATAACTGCGAGTGTAATCATCCAGGAAGAAGATACAGTCACCTGAAAGATCAGATGGAGACACACGGACAGCTCCGGAGCACCCTCGCCCAAGGAACAATGCTTGGTCATTCCCCAAACTCCTCACCTCGGTCCACAAGTGCTGCTCAAAGTCAGCCTTGAACACTTGATGCTCGCTGCTGCCAGCCACGTAAGTGTCGTGCTTAGATTTGTAGGAAAGTTCTATGCAGATCATTAACAGTGAGCCATGGGATTCAAGAAGGTAGCGCATGCGGTGGCCTGGCAAGTAGGCTCCCTCTAAGACACGCTCGATTCGAGACACCTTTGGTTCATCACTGTCATGCTCATCCACAATTCCGATGCTAATAAGATCATAATGGCTATAACTGTTGCTGTCAAGAGTGTAGAGCTTCCCTTGGAAGAAGACCATGTGTGAGAGCAACCTGCACTCGTCACGTGCACTCACTGACCAAGCGGCAGCCCCTGGTCAGCACCAGTGCGATTGCACCAAGGTCCTTAGACCATCCCCAATCCATTATGTAAAAAATTTGCTTATTTACTGTTCTTCCACTATCCCAACTATCTCCTTCTCTGTGTATACAGTAACGCCACAGGGGATAGCCTTTAACCGCAACTATGGTAGCGATGAGCCGTGGAGCACATAACCACGGAGCACCACACGCGGCGTACGGCAGGAAAGAAGGCGCGGTCCGTGCGTGTGGGCAGACGGAGGAACACCAGGTCGAGGAGCTCTAGAGGCAGGTCTAACCATGGCGGTGCGCCACCTCGGGCTTGCGGCATCCTGCAAAGAGGAACGAAGCCATCACATATCGGACGAAGAAGAAAAGCAAGGAAACACGTGTGCTGGCATTGAAACGAACACCCGGCGTGCATGGATGGAATCAGGTCAATATTTAGTCATTCAAACCTCCTACTCCTAGTACGCATAATACTAATCCATCACAGTTTTGATACTCATCGAGTCATCGAGCAAGCTCACGCTGGATGCCGCTTCGTCACAAATCACAAAGGTCACAAGCGTGGCTAGATCGACAAGGGAATGGAGAACATTGGGAGGGGACACAGGTACGGAAACATTACGGCGATGGGGACCTCGCACGCAGATTTATAATAAAATATTCCATCTCCAAATAAACACTCTTTGATTTAAAATAAAATATTATATCTTTATAAAAAATAATCAAGTTTGACAAATAAAATTATATATCTTAACGAATAAGCTTGTTGCTTCTAAATATTTTGAATTAGAATAATATCTATAGTACTAGAAACAAATTGTTGCCGTGGATTTGGCGCCAACACAAATATAAATAGGAACACGTATTGAGAAAAATTAAAATGGAAATAAAACAAAATAAAGAAAATAAATGCACAAAACAAAAGACGGGGGTGGTTGCGCACCGAGAGCTGGGCCGCGACACTTTGCTGCAGAGCGGCTCTGTATGGGCCGCGGATCAGGCCATTAGCAAGGCACCAAAGGCCATGAGAAAGAAGCAAGGAAGGAGACCCGGATCCACGGCCTGGGTGCGCATCACCGACGGATCTGGGACACCTACTAGTAGTGGCGGACCTTATGTTTTTTTCATAAGGTATACCAAGCGTGTATATGTAAGCAACTGTACATGAAAAAAAGAAGAGAAAAATGATCGTGAGAAAAATTGTTGAGAAGATAAATGGAAAAAAGAAGAGAAAAAGAGTCCCTAATGGAAAACAACGGGGCCATGCGCCACTCAGCTAGGAACAGAGAGCTTCAACCGACCGCACTAGCTAACGATGTTTTGTTCATGGTTCTGGTCGCGTTCAAATAACAGTTGCATGCACCTGGCTAGGATGTATACAGTGTATTGTAAAATCTCTAGTTAGAAGCGTATGACATTTTCTTAGCTGAGAACACAATTTAGTACTATCACGTATCAATGTATATATATTAAGCCAACCATCTCTGATCTCAAAGATTCCCAAAGTTTCAAGAGATTAGTTCCAGTGCATTCATCCAATGCCCATCTCCCCAGTTCCAATAGTAGTCACGGAAAAATTTCTCGGCCAAGAAATTAAAAAAACAAAAATCCCGATATTCACGATTTCTCGGCCGGGACCGGTTTTTTATATTATCGGTCAAAAATTTCATTCATTTTAAATTTGACTCTCTAAAATAGCCCTAGTTGACTAATATTGCAAAATGAGTGGTGAATCTCTCTCATTTAGCCATAAAATTATTTTATCTCTTCTATCTTGCTATTACATTTAACCACCGTAACCGTAGGTACACAGACCGCATAGAATTGTCATTGTCATCATTCTTTCTATTGTTGTATTTCTCGACATATTTTTTGATGACAAATTGTTTGGAAATAACCTATATTACTTATTGACGTATTTGAGCAAATTTTCTTCTAAATTTTGTCCCAATTGTTTTTTGAGAAAACCGAAATTTTCTCGGCGACCTCGTTTTTTTTTTCAATATCGGTAAAGGAAACCCTGATAGCAGTACGTGATTACAGAACACAACAAGACCAGCTGAATCAACTCCAGCAGAACCAAAAACGTTGGCCATCTGCTCGCAGTCGGGAAAAAATCACAAGATCAGGAAGGGTGCAACGGAGGAAAGGAAATCAAGCAAAAGAGATGGACAGGCAGGGGAAATCATCACCGGCTAGACTGCTTGCCGACAGCAACAGCAGCACGCTCGCAAGTCGCACCTAAGCTTGCGGCTGGCCGTCATCGGCTCGCCGTCGGAGGGCTCATCGCCGCCGTGTAACTACTGCTGCTTCGACTCGTTCGTGCGGCTGGCAGCTGGCGTTTGTGCATCGGCAGGGGGAGGACGTGGCCTGTCTGGGTTCTCTGGCCTTCTGGCCTGTATGTATCAGTGTATCACTATAACAGTGTTGATGCGTCTCGGCGCACGTAGAAGTATCCGTGACCGTATCCGTATGGGACGGACACGGAATACGCAGCGCCCTGTTTTAGTGCTGACCACCACTTCTCTTCCGTCCTGCACAAAAGTTAAAGGCAGTGAGCTAGTGCGACAGACAGATCGTGACAAATCTGTTGGTGATGTTCAACTAATATTGAAGACAAATTCTGCTGTTCAACTAATCATCATCGGCTAGACTGCTCGAGACAGGAGTAAAACGGAGCTACACGATCTTACTATTATTAATTGGAGACTCCACGTTAATTTTCACCAAAGATACTAGAAAAAAAACAAATCCTAAAAATTCTTAAAAACTCAAAAAACATCTGGCCATCAATTGAGTGGCTTAAGAGATAATAGCCATTGGATATGTATCGTAACATAATCCAAATATTTGCTGAAAAATTACCCACCGGTAATGACTTCATAAAATACGTAATCTCTTTAAGCAGTCTGTCTAAACTATTAATCTTCGATCGTCGTGCCCTACCTCTCTCCCGAACCTTATGTACGTAGCTGCGATCCATCGTCGTGCCTACATCTCTCTCCGGCAAGCCTCACGCGGCCGCTTAATCTATGCAAGATATTCACCTTTGCCGTGCCTTTGCCTCTCTCTCCAGCAGCCTCACGTGGCAGCGCAAGAGTTAGACAGAGGAACGCAGCCGGCGGCGGACATGCTGTTCAATTAAGCTTCTTTCTGCAAAACAAATTGCGTAGTACGCAGAGACATCATCAATTCATCAATTACGGAAATCGTGCTTTCCTAAACGTTTGGGGCAGCTGCAGCAACTTGGACTACCACAGGTAAGATATAGTTCTTCGCTAAGACTATAGTTTCTTTTTTTATTATACTTTTAATTTATAAGCTACTGGTGATGACAAATATAATTATTGAACCATGAAGCATGGAGTTATAAATAATACCTATATGGAAAAATATAATTCAAACCACTTAAATATCTAAGGGCAATCTGTACAATATTGGAAATATTAAAGCAACATCCGCAATACAGAGATAGTGACAAGTGGTAAAATGAAAAGAGAGTAAACTTCTTGCCCACAACTACTCTACAGAAGATAAAAGGTTCAAAAGAATCCTAAAGTATATCTTCAACTTCTGCAGCACATATACGCTTTGTTGACATGTCTCTCTCAGGTAAGTATCACCCACTTTATAATTTTTAAGTCATTTCTATTATTTTGTACCTTTATTTCACATATGTTATATGTAGGGGTAGCAATGCACAATGGACCAGTTCAATAAACAAAATCAAACTTTGGATTGACCAAAATCCGCGAAATTGTTTTAACTTAAAAAAGACAACTACCAAACTTTAAGATTTCATGAGAGCTATGAATACAGACCTCCTGTTCATACTACTTACACCTCCAAATAATCTATTCGAATGTTTACATAGAGTTTCACACTGATTTGACTACACTACACATACTAATTTACATTATTTTTCACTTTTGAAAATGTAGTGACCAGGAAATCTGTGAGAAGATAAAATGTCATGTCATCACAACAACATCTACAACTCTGGGGTCCTCATTCAATATCTGTTATAAATAAATGATCATTAAATAAAGCTCCTACAAAAATTATTGATATGTTGGCAGAATATTCTCGGTTGTTGACTGATATAATGGAACACAAGTTTTTGTAAATTTACCTATTCCCAAAACTACGAATGCACAACGAATTTAGATATTGTTATATCTATTTAGTCAATGAGCATGTGATCTGATTTGATAGTTAGTTCTCTGTTGAAAACAAAATCTGTTAAAGTGATAATATTATATAAAAGATACAGATTGATGGTCATTTAAAAGGGACGATGTACTGTTCAAGAACCAAATGCAGAAAAAATAGAAGAAGGCTTTTAGAGAATTAAATTTGATTTTGTTTGACTCATTGAATCAGCTATGCATTAGTTTCGTTATTATATACTACTTTTTAAAACACACATACATATGTATGATTTGTGTCTATTTGCTTTGTTCATATTTGTGATTTACATGTAAAGCCATTGTCAAAAGCATGAAACGAGTGGTCATGAATCATCATTAGACATACATTATATCGTTCCTACGGAGTTCCAGAATAAAATGAGCTACTTCAAGGAGATGACGAATCAGCTCACTCGAAAGACCATTGCATGCGCTCATTTGAATATCCCATGTTTGATCGGGTTAGAAAAATCATTTGGAAGTGAACTACTAATAATTGTGTATTTCAATATTACAATCGACATAGTTCAATTCCAAAAATACAAGACTCCGACATGGCCAGTTAGGTTCAGATGCAAAAAAGAGGAACAAGAATACAAGAACCAAACGTTGGCCCCAATGCTCAAAAATTAGTCATGGTCTGTAGGATCCCTTGCAACCTCAGCAGGTACAAATGCATCTTTAGATTCATATCAAAGATGATTGTACCAGCTATAAATTAAACAAATTATGCATAATACTATTCATATTTCATTCATTGAATATCCTACAAGCCCGTACAACGCACGGGTTGATGGCCTAGTGAAAACTAAATCGGAGGGAGTGTAATACAATAAATTGCTTCTTTTAAATTGTTCAAATTCTATCTGTAAACTGTTTTGTAACATACCTCTAGTTTTTGTCTCCTCCACTTGGCTCTGACCACTATTAGACTGAGTTCACCGGCCTTTGTATTCGACCTTCTATCTCATCTTTTATTTCAAACTTCACTCCGTATTGCAAAACGGTGTTTTGCTCGGTCATCTATCCAACCAGCTCGGAGGTATCGGATAGCCGTCTAAATACTGAGAGCCAGTAATTGATAGAAGAAAAATAAGAAGATATGCAACTATGACATTCACCTGGTGCTGTACAATAGATATGCCCGTGGTTTAACGGTAATGTTGAAGCCTGCATTTAACGGTAAGAGGCTAGTTCGTTCTTACTTCTGTGTTAATTGAAAGTGACAGACAAGGGAGAATCTTCATAAACCAAGATATGTTACGGTGGAAATACGTCACACTAATTAAGATGAGAAAAAAAAAAGAGATTATGTCCAAATAATAAAGAACATTGTAACCGATGATAGGTTTGCAATGGACGTACCTTGTTTGGTATGTGATCAATTTTCATCCGATTTTCCTTTGGTTTGCACCACCGAGCTAGCCCAGGGCAGTCATGAATTTCCAGATGTTTGAGGAATCTGAGTTGTTGGATGCTGTCTGGAAGAGCCTTGATGCCTTTGCAATTGAGTATCCTCAGCTCCTCGAGAGAGGTGAGGTCTCCCAACCTCTCCGGCAGTGCCATAATGCCATTGCAGTCATGAATTTCTAGATGGTCGAGGAATCTGAGTTGTTGGATGCTGTCTGGAAGAGCCTTGATGCCTTTGCAATTGAGTATGCTCAGCTCCTCGAGAGCGGTGAGGTCTCCCAACCTCTGTGGCAGCGCCATAATGCCTTTGCAGTCTTTAATTTGTAGACGTTGGAGGCAGCTGAGTTGCTGGATGCTGTCTGGAAGAGCCTTGATGGCGTTGCAATTGAGTATCCTCAGCTCCTCGAGAGAGGTGAGGTCTCCCAACCTCTCCGGCAGTGCCACAAGGGCGTTTTCGCGGTCGCCACCTTCCACAATTAGTGTATCGAGGGAGGAGAGACATCGAAGCAAATCTGTCGAGCTGCATGTAAGATCGCTGCAGTCTGTAATTCTCAAGTCTGTGAGGCAAGGGAGGAGGCGAAGCAAGCTCCACTGATGCAGAGGCGCCTCACAGCATTTTACCCAAAGCCCTGTGGTTCCGGTTCCAGCACTGACGTGGCGGCGGCCTCTATTCTCCCATGACGACAATAGTACTTGGTCACTTGTATTTATGAAGAGCAATTGACCAGGCGGAGGGCATGCTTTGAACCTCAATGAGGGACATCGGTTTATATCCATCCGACGGAGTTCGGGGAACGCGAGCTCATTGGAACCATCTTCGTCGATGTTGTATGCCGCATTCCACTCTTTAAGGCATTCCATGTCGGATATGTAAAAGCGCTTAAGTCGAGGAAATGCTCTTCTGCCGCCGTACAAATCCCCATCAATCTTCCTAATACTGCCCATTCCATGGATGTGCAGCCGCTCAAGGTTTGGTAACTGGCCAAGTGGTGGTGGTAGCACTGTGCAACTGGGCAAGTCCTCTAAGACAATTTCTTCCAGATGTGGTAGATAAGTAGCGATGCTCATCATCCAGAATGGAAAGCTGATGCTACTGTAACCATGTAGCCTCAATCTTTCTAGTGTGTCTGGTGGCTGCAGTCTTGTTAAAACTTCCAGATCGTCCACATATCTCTTAGCATCTCTAGTCCATACCAACTCTAGTTCTTTAATACTCTGTTTTTCCTCTAGTTTTATTCTCTTTGCCTCTTCGGCGGAATTCACATTTTCAAGCCGGCTTATCTCCAACAAAGTTGGATGTTTGTCCTCGAGCTCAGGAAGATTGCTGCTGGATTCACCATCGCCAGCATGGACCACGAAATGTGGTAACAAGCAGGCTGAATTATTCTTGTTCTGAGGTAGAGTTGCCTTATCTAAACTCGAGCAACCAGATACATTTAGAAACTTCAGGCTATTGATTGCAGATAGGCTAGGTGGCAGCCTCTGTAGATTCGAGCAGTTCGAGAGGTCTAGTGTGTTTAGATTGCTGAGGTTCCCAATGGTTTCAGGTAAAGTACACACGTGGTGATTACCACCTAAATTTAGGTACTCTAGATTGGAAAGGCTGCTGGCGCACTCAAGTATACTGTCAAGCCCAGCTTCAGCTACTCTGCCATTCAGGCTACCATATAAATTTAAATACCTGAGTTTAGTCAGTTTGGCCAGGACTTCTTGTAATCCAAAACAGGAGACATGTGTTAAGTTCAAATATTGCAGTTCTGTGAAGGCGCTCATTGCTTTCTGCAGGCAACTAATATTTCTGCACCATGATAAATTCAAATGCTCCAATCGGTTCAGGTTCTGCAGGCGTTGTGATACACTAGAAATTCCTCGGCATCCAGACAAATCCAGATACACCAATCTTTCCAGATTCCAGAATGAGACTGGTAATTCAGATAATGAGCAAGCTGATAAATCAAGATGCATCAGGATTCCCATTTCTCCGATTGACTCTGGCAATCGCCGGATCCGTGATCCGTGAAGATTGAGATAAACTAAATTCGAGAGGTTTCTAATACATTTTGGAACCATGTCATCTTGGATCCCAGGAGAATTTAGATATGTCAGTTGCTTCAGTTGACCAATGGAATCTGGCAACCTCCATATGGAGCACTCACTTAGATCCAATACTCGCAGGGACCTAACATATGTAAATGCAGCACCGCTTACTTGAATTCTTCTGCAACCGTCCAGAAAACGCAGTGCCACTAGCCTTGCTTGAGAAGTCAAGCAGAACTCCAGGGGCTTGCTATAATCACTGAGCAATGCATATTGGCAGCTGCTTCCCCCAGTATTGCCTTGCTGGCTCTGATCAAGAATTTGATTGCCGATGAGTGAAACTGCCAAGTCATGCACCAGATCGTGCATGGTGAAAAATGGGAGTTGTGTATAGTACTCTTCAGAACTCTGTATCAAAAGTACATTCTTGCTGGTGTCAGCATTTCTTGATTCTAATTAAACTATATAACAACACAACCTACCTTTGTTATATTAAAGATTTACTAAATCAATGAAACATACATATAAAGTCGCAACACACGCTATTATAAAATACTAAGTATAAAAAATATATTTATATACCTCTAAGACTCCAAGACTCATATACCTCTCTGATAAGACTCTAACATGTAGGAGAGCATGGTTGATAGACTAGTATTTTGGAAATGGATATGAAGGATATTTGATATAGGCTTGGAAATGAACAACAAATTCATTCAAAAATTCACAAATTGATATGGCTGATTACTATCAAGGAGTGAATTTGCCAAGTCATGCACCAGATTGTGCATGGTGAAAAATGTGGGTTTTGTATAGTATGCTTTTAAGTCTACATCAAAAGACATCCTCCCTAGTGCCAGGAAATTTTGAGAGTATTTTGTAGGGGTCAATTTAGGTCAATTTAATCGTTGATTTTTTTAGAAGGGTCTTTGGGGAATTCTGGGAAAAGGACTTTTCAAGAGGGGGGTTCGACAAGGATTTTTCTGGAGTCTCTATAAGTATCGAGAGAGAGGCATTTACTTGGAACATTATGTTGAGCTCAGACTCCTCAAAGATTTTGAAAACAATTTTGAAAAACATCATTTGGAATTAAAGGGAGATTCAGAGCGATATTTACACCAAGATTTTCAAGGTGTTACAGATGCAGAGCATGGTGTCGAGTCCAGTGGCGATGCCTGGCTGGCAGGTTGCATGCTCGTCATGGTCTTGTCTTTCAACAACTCAGTACTCCATGTACTAGATTGTGAAAGTGCTACTAATGCTGATCAATGTCGCTTCCCTTTGCCAGACTCCATCCTGTCCCAACTCACTGCCTTGTGGAACACCATGTGGATGCGCTGCTCCGGTGCTCCCGTAGATCACAGAGATAGTAGGCCTTGCTCCTGGCCTAATAGCCCAAGAACACCACAGGCTTTCCCCGGTCCTCTTGTTTGGTGAGGTTCGACAACGTCATTTTGACTTGCTCGATGCACCCAAACGTCCACTGAAATGACATGTCGAGCATGCGCCTATGCCATGCCTTGAATTGGGTCATCCCCTTCAGTCATTTGGTGTGGGAGAATTTGAGGATTAACACTACTGCACCCCAGAACGACACTAGCATTCCCTTAGCTGTGAGAATACTCATTGGCATGTCGACGATTGCTGCTTTTGTCGCCCCATAGCTCCATTGTGCTATCCATGTTAGCTATTATGATATATAATATAATTAAAGTAGCCCCTCAAATTTATATTAAAATTTTATACCTTTGCTACTATTTTAAAGATTAATTAATTCAATCAAACGTAAATCTAAAGTAGAAACATATTCTATTATAAAAAAATAAGTATAAAAAATAGATCTATATATGTTTATAGTGTCAAATTTATTTACAAAGATTTAACACATATACCTCTAAGACTCTAACCCGTGCGAGAGTATGGGTTGATGGACTAGTTTAAGCAAATTAATAATCTCATCTAGGCAAACATAATTATCATTTTATCAATATTTTGGCAAGTTAATATCCTCATTTTAAGGCACAAGGTATATATAACAGGTTTGTTTATGTTTTTCGTTTTTTTATTAGCTTGTCTAGAGGAATGTGTAATGTTGCTTCACATTTATATATTTACCTATACATTATTAAAGTTTACTAGGTCTATTTTATTTAGCGGGCAAGTTGATACATTTAGCCTTTTGCAAGTCATATTTACCATGTGAATGTCATGTGGTGCTGTGTTTTCTGTTTCACGCTCATACATGAGCCAATCCATTGCTTTTTTATTCGGTTCATGCTTATTATTATATATTGTGAAGTTGCTATTTTCAGTATTTTTGTCTTTGTACCTATCCCCACTTAATTACAAAGCATACAGTTTCATTTCAGGCAATAACTAACACCTATCTAGTGCTTCTTGCAGGTCATTAAAATAATAAGAAGGGAATTGAATTATGGAGCAATGATGAGTACTTAAAGTAAACCAAGTCATAACTAGCATTTCAGGTCTACATTCTTTTTTGTAGTTTCGAAAATCTAGTGACATGTTCTTCCCATCTAGTTATTTTTCATTTTTACTGAGAAGAATGCATAAACCTAGTCACAATTGCATTGCATGCAAATCGGCAGGTGCTTACAAATATGATATGAAGTCATCCAATTTTCATTAACACAGGGAAGAAAATGCAATGTTCAAAAACTATGTCTCCAGTGTAAGACTTCTTTAAGACATCAAGCGCAAAATCCTTGGTGTGTGTGATAATCGAGTATCCCAGTATTGGTGCCTTTTTCTTATAAACTCCATTAAAGATAGAGAAGTTCGACTTAAGGCAAACTAAAGTGAATTATTAATTCGAACAGACAATGAATTATTTTTTATCATTAGTTTTAAAAAAATTGTACAATTGATTAAACCTCTTACTAATTCTAGTATATAATGACTTTCTTGATTATACCCTGTCACATCCTTGAATGACAATGGTAATCAACTCGGCATATCAATTATGAATCATTAAGACTTTTGCAATGGTCTAGGAGATGGCCCTCATGGTTACACGGTCATTGTGGGCAAGTATAGTGCTGAGGTGGGGCTAATCCAAGACATTGGTTTAGATTCAGTAGTTGAAAGTCTGACAAATTTTAGAAGATTAAATATGTTGACAAATGAGTAGAGATATCCTTTGTTCTATTGTCAGCCTAAGTTCAGTTTCTCTGAAGTTCTTGCTTCTCATTTATATATGATTATATATAGTATTTGTTCAAAAATATTTGCTCATACACAAATTCTACTTTTTATATAATGTATTTGTAATATATGTCAAATGTATTGTTTTATAAATCTAATGTTTAAGACAAATCTAGTTGTATCACTTTAAGACATTCAAAGTTAACTGTTGAACAGTAATTTCTGAACAAAGTTAGAAATGTTTGACTTGAAACAGCCCACAAGCATCACTTATTCTTCACTTCTGGGAGTAGAATAACTTGTGGTTATTGTGTCAACCTATGTGCAATTTCTATACAGTTTGGCTTCAATTCTCTTTGATTATAGACAATATTTGTTCAAAATATTGCTCTTGACCACCACTTATTGTTTATCATTCTGACATCTAGCAATTTATGATGTTAAGTGGTTGCTCGAATTCAATGTACCATGTATGTTTCAGCATGCTTATATCAAAGGTTGCAATATGTAAGTTTCTTTTCAATTGATAGAAGGAAAATTAAGAAAAAGAATTAAATGGAGTATTGGAATGCGGAAATAACACACCTTAGGTGAAATTGATTGTTGTAAAAAACACAGTCCCAGGAGCTGCACAATATACTTCTCACAGATTTCCCTATTAGAGAGTAGTATTGTTGGCTTAATGAAATCCAAAGAAATCCATTGATAAATGAGATCATATTTAACAATTTTGTATCCTTTTGGAAAGATTGCACAATAGGCAAAACATCGCTTCAAGCACATAGGCATATAGGTATAACTTAACTTCAATGATGCAAGAACATGATTTGGCAAAGAGAAATCCTTTGAAACTGGTTCGTTCCAGATGTCACTGTCTTTCACTTTCATCCATTCATCAAAATCCTTTGACCGTAAAGTGAAGCCAAGGGATTGAGCTGCTAACGCCACACCACCACACTGCTTGGCAATCTCTTGTCCTATATCCATCAATTGTTCTTTGTCATTTCTATCCTCAAAACCACATCTTTGTTTTATTATATCCCAGCACATTTCACTTGGTAAGGGTAATATCTTGTATGGTTGATGGTTAATACATATTCTCTTAGCAATACATTCACTGCGTGTTGTTACTAAAATGATTATGTTGCTGTCATCATGATATATCATATCCTTCAACTCCTTTAATTGGAATGGATCATCCTCCCATATGTCATCTAAAACAATGATAATTTTCTTACCAGAAAGTAGGTTCTTGAGACAACTATGTATCATCTGTCTTTCATTAGCACATCTTTCTTTTTTTGATAGTTGTGAAATAATAGAATTATAAATTTTGTGCAAATCAAATCTCTGGAAGACATCAACCCATACCCGAGAATAGCCATTAAACTTTGGATCATTATAAATCAATCTTGCAAATGTTGTCTTTCCAATGCCTCCAATTCCATATATGGGAAGAATAGCGATCCTTTTTGGCATGCCCTCAAGTAGAGAGGTCATTATTTCCTTTTTTTCTTCTGTCCTCCCAACAATGAGTTCTTCTGCTACATCTGATGATATTTCTCGTCCATCAACAACATCCAGATCACTGTAACCTGGGACTGTCTGTAATTTAATATTCAGGTCCGTTTCTGGGATATCCTTTGTTTCCTTTCTCATCTCTTTCTGAGGATTCTGCAAAATTAAATTGGTTTGTAAGCAACTTGGACAATTTGATGGTACTGTTAGTTTCTTCTGTCACCAAGACAGTTTTTGAGGTGAACATTTCCCTAATAATTATTATGAATGGTGTCAGTATAAATAAAAAATATATTACAAAATCATTTTCCATGGTATTTCAAGTAATGCCAGTGGTACATAGTTAGTCTCAGTATATTTGTTCGTTGAATTTCAAATTTTGATAAACAAAAATCTAAAACAAATTGTATTTTTATTGGAGGAAGTAGTGTTTGAATAGATCTAAAAAATTAGCCTTTTCTATTTGTCCATGCTCACAAATTTATCTATATACAAATCAATATGTACAATAGCAACCACGCCTTACCCAAAATAATGCAAAGAATTGTTCCTTTTTTTCAACATGGCTTAGAGTGGTATTTGTGTAGAGAATTGTTGATGGTTTGAATTACAATATTTAAATTGTGCATGGAAATTTAGTTGTTCCCTAAATGGTCCCTTAGTCTCAAATATAAGGTATCATGGAATTTCAAATCTGACCCAAAATATAATGAATTAGGGGTAAATTAATACCCTTCTCATTAATAAATCTGCCCCACCTCTTTATTTCTCCACCTCTAGTCCAACCAAAGCATGCATACTTTGCTTTAACAACGGATACATATAACTTTTCCCATCTCTTTTTAAATTATATTAGAAGCACAAGGATCCCTCATATTTAAGTAAAGATAGAGTAATTTAGTATCGAAAAGACTAATTAGGAATTGATATATCATGTGCCTATGCCCCTTGTATGACCAACAGAGATTTCAGTTATAGGGGAAGAGATGGTATATGCAATAGTAGAGTTGAAATTTCTCCCTATCAATCAATTATGATTAACATATTTAATATCAGTTGTAGAGGATTCAATCATGCACAGATTAATGCTATTGAAAAAGACTTCTTGATAAATTGTAAAAAATAAGGATGTGAACTAATCATATTTAGTGAAATTATTTTATTTGGGAAAGTACTAAAAGGGGTGGGACAAGTACTAAAAGGAGGTGGGACCGATACCAAAATATATTATCCTTGATGTTTTTTATTTAATAATATAAATTCCAGATCATAATAATCCAAAAATACTAACAGTACTTATCGATTTTATGAAAAATACTGATGGTACTTTCCAATCATCCTAACAAGCCTCTTATTTTATTATAATTTTAGTGGAAAGATGGCATATGCAATAGTAGAGTTCAGCTTTCTCCCAATCAATTAATTATGATTCACATATTTAATATTAGATTTAGAAGACTCAATCATGCAAATATCAATGCCATTGAGAAACAATTCCTGATAAATTGGAATTGCATAAGTGAACCGATTACATACTGTGAAATTATTTTATGGCTCAAATAATGTTTTTTTACACCTTCATGAATGGTATTAGTTACCTCACAAATGCCAGCTTCAATCTCATTCAGCTCCTTAGTGATCTCGACTATACTAGGCCTTTTTTGGCTATTACTCTTCACACAATCCAATGCTATTTGAGTGCATCTCTCTACTTGGCGGCAATATGCTTCAAGCAACAAGTCACCACTGCATGTTGCCTGCAACCTGTTCCTCCAGCTTTGCTTGACCTGGTAAATCGAACCATCATGCTAGGCTAATACTTCTCCAATGCATATATAAGACATAGTATTACAAAAATAAAAATAAAGTGATCATATTAATATCATTTCTCACTTGATCAACAAACTCGTATGGAGACATGCTTTGACATCTAGGGTAGCCCTCAAGTCCTGACACTATCCTTATCATTACAACCCCCAGGCTGAATATGTCAAACTTTTCTGTGATTTCACCTGTGTCGATGTGCTCTGGTGGCTGGTAGCCGCTGCATTTCATCAAAAGCAACAAGTTAGTAATGCATCCATTCTTTTTGGGTTAGAAAAAGGATATATTCACTTGAGGCATTCAGCTTACGGTGTTCCATAACGACTCTCTGTGTTATGTGGGAGGTCTTTATCAAACATCATGGACAAACCAAAATCTGCAATCTTTGGCACCATATCCTTATCTAGTAATATGTTATCAAGTTTTAGGTCCAAGTGGTATATATGTTTTTCTAGATCCTTATGCATATACCTTAGACCTTCACAAGTCCCCTTGATTATCTTGAACCGCTTGTGCCAGCTAAGGTGAAGTTCACAATCCTTATCTGAGGTAGTAAACAGAAGCATTCTTAATCAAATTAAAATATAAAAGAGAGTATTTCATTCCAATAAATATACAAGAAAATATTCTCACGGCATATTAGATAATGGAGCTCTATACCTGAAAGATGATTTTGAAGACTCCCATTGCACAAATACTCAAAGCATAACGCTGTATATGTCTTATCAACAAATACCTTATTTCCATCAGGCATGACAGAAGGTATTTTCTCTGTTTCATAACAATAGCCAAGAATTTGTACAATGTTTGGATGTTTAAGCTTCCTGAGGTTATAGAACTCATTTCTGAACTGCTGATTGTCTAGATCGGCAGAAACCTTCAACATCTTCACAGCAACTTTCTCTCCACTTTTAGTCACTCCCTGCCAAATATATGTTGTCATTGTTAGTAGTACAAGCTGATCACTTTTTTCTCTACATACTGCTTATTATATTATATTTTATAAGTAGGAAGGCAGTATTGGCTTCTTTTTTTTTGTTTGTTGTTAGATGGTATTACCACGTCCAGATTTAGGGACTAAGACTTTTGGACATGGAGGGAAAACAAGGTTTTCTCCATTCCAAAGTCTTCATAATTAAAGGCTGATAAAAAAATTATCTTTTGGAAATATAAGTCATAGGAAACTATAACCCTGCATGATAAATATAACCCCGTAACTTTTGTTGGCATATACATCTAATAGAGCTCAAATGATCAACAACTCAACAAGGAACGTAGTATCGCTAATATTTTCTTGACTCTGGAGCGAGATGTTTTTTGCTAGAACTCACATCTATGTGGACAGTTTTAAGTCAAACCCCACCCTCTTATTATAATTGCGTAATAATAAACATTGTGGTAGGTAAGGTGTCACTGAAAATCAAAATCAAGATATTATTTTGAAACTCACACAGGGTAGTAGTGCTAAGAAAGGATAATTTAGCTAAGGACAATTGGAAAGGCAATAAAAATGCTACATTGGTCACTAAAGTGAGACGTTAAGCATTTTTGCTGTTGTTTTGCTCGCCCTGATGGGTATAATACATGTAGCTTTATGATTTTCTCAACCTCGTAATGTCTCACATATGTTTGATAGTTGATTATGGGAAATTAGAAAGGAATTGAAGTAGTTAATCCTGGAACATCATGGGATGTAGTGTCGTTAACATTTTCTTGACTTAAATGCAAGGTGTGTTTTGCTGAAACTTACACCTAATTGGACAATTTTTAGTCAAGTCCCACTATATTTTTAAGAGTTATACTGATGCCTACATATCATAAAACCACTGTGGAAATTAAAGGTGCCATTGAAAACCAGGATATTCTTTTGGAACTCACACATGTGTGTAGTGCCGACAAAGGATAATTTAGGTAAGCACAATCGGAAAGGCAATAAAGCATTGCTTCTGTCACCAAGATGACATAATGCACTATTTTATTATTGTTTAGCTTGTGTGAATGGGTACAATACATGTAGCTTCAGGACTTTCTCAACCTCATATAGTGTCTCACATATGTTTGGTATGTGTTATAGGAAATTAAAAAGGACTTGAAATCGTTAATCCTATTTGGGGTAGTTTCTAATTGGATGTTGTATGTAGGAATGATATTGTTTTTGGGAAGGAAATTTTTTTCTCCCTTGTAGGTTATACTTAATTATCCATTAGCTACACATATGGGCTATCCAATAAAAATTGTATTCATATGGTTTGGTCGTTTGCATGTTATGATTGTTGCAGGTGGCCAAGAAGTTCTTTACCCCAGGCATTTGACTGTGAATGCATGTAGTGTATAAAAGGATAGTCATTAGTGTGTCTTAGTTTTGCATAAACATTAATACGCTTTGTGCATCTCGTTCAGCAGAGGATGGGTGTGGTCTCAAGATAGTTCTGTGACCTCCACGTAATTATTATCTTGTTTTGAACAAAAAAAATCTTTACCTAGGCATGTGACTATCAATGCATTTAGTGTATAAAATGATAATCATTAATGTGTCTTAGTTTTGCATAAACATTAATAGGCTTTGTGCATGTCGTTCAATAGAGGATGGGGGTGGTCTCAAGATAGTTCTATGACCTCCACATAATTAGTATCTTGTTTTGAACAAAAAAATTACTTCAGCAGAAAAACGCATGGCGTCCACTTTGCAGTAACTACACCATATTAGTTTCAACACTCAGCACCATATGTTGCCTGAATTATTGAGAATATATTGGTTAATGAAACCCAATCATACCCAAATCTTACCTTGTAAACAACTCCGAATGCTCCTTCACCAAGTTTCCGCTTCCTAGAGAAACCATCTGTAATATCTTGTAAGAATTGAAATGATACTAGCTCCTGTTCCATTGCTATATGTATCCTGTGTAATTTCAGTAGTACAAATTAATTAGAGATTCCTGCAGGGCGAGGTGGAGGAAACACACACAAAAAACACATATCTCTTACAAAAACCGAAAAGCAGAAGGAGAGCGTGCATGCAGCAGGGTGCAGCGTGAGGCATGCTGGAGCTAGCTTGGAGCTTTGCAATAGGTGCGAGCGAGTCAAAGGAACGTAACCTACCTGATTACCTAGCGAGGGTGAAGCACTGTGCGACACACAAATTATGACACTACTTTTATAAAACATATAATTTAAAAATATTTTTATATGATTTAACTATATGTTTTTTATAACACAAAGAAATACAATATGTATTTATGCTATCAAAGTAAAAGATGAAAATTGTATATGTGAATAGATCATGATGGAGTTAGTAGAACTAGATAAATCAAAGTTTAGAAGATGATGTGACAATTAAGACGCGAACATTGCAAACAAATGGCAATCAAGGACATGAATCAAAATACATTTTAACTGGTAAGTGTACTGGTATTATTTTAGTATTGATTTTGGAGGCCCTAATTTTTTGGTGGCCCTCTTACGTCGCGCGACTTGCGCTGCCCAATCGACGGGCCTGTTCACTGCAGTGGCACGCCCGAAGGACTGAAGCCCAGCTACTGCAGTGATCCAACCAGAATGACATTTAGACGGATCCATCCAAATGATAAAACCTAATTTGTAGACATGTAGCATGGTGGACCAAAAATTTCAGATTATTATCCTGCTGTCAAAGGTAGAACGAGCAAACATTACCAGACTTTACCACGTTGATTCGTTCTTGTAGGAGAAGTCACATAAAAGTTCTAATAATGAACATCAGGCACTAGCTAGATACATGCTTTTAAAGACGACACCTATACGTAGCTAGCGCTTTGCATCCCTACCTATACGTGTGTCCAGGTGGTGGGCGTCTTTCGACAAAACTGTTGTGCATATGCAATGAAAAAGCAGCACCGGAAGAAATAATATAGAGGCAGACATAAAGGAGGTGGGAGGCAATAGAGAGGAGTTAATTACCCTCCGATGTGCCCTTCTTATCTGCGAGTCCCCCGCCGGCCAGAAGCAGCTCGTGGCCCTTCTACCTTCTTCTCTGCCCCTCCCCACCGGCGTAGCGTATCCTCAGTCCCCGGCTCACAGCTCCGTCCTGCCTTCCTGAAGTGCTTAAGGCAAGGTACATCTCCTTTCTTCTTGTTTTCTTTAAAGGCGAGGCTTGCCTTTTGCTCGAGATTGCTGCCGGCAGCTCCATCTTGTTTGCACATAAACAGAGGTTGCTTTTTTATATGCTAATTGCTTTGGTAGTCTGTCTCATGAATACATTAACAGTAGTCTGACACTGTTTTATATGCTAATTGCTCTGATTTCTATGCTAAAGTGATTTGTTTGTACAATTAGACAGCTACTCTGTTTTATACTATGCAGAACTGACTAGTAGGGGGCGGGGCGTGCTTGTGCTTTGCGCCAAACTGCTAATAGTTGCTAGGCTTATTGATTCATGTACAACTGTACTTACTTTTAAATTTGCATTATATTATATATCCTGCTGTCTCCTGTCTACACACCTTTTCATACAAATTTTATTCAATTTGCTTTTTGTGCTCTACTAAACTGTCCTTTGATCTTTGATCAACTGCTCATTAGCTTGCTTGTGGTATGAACTACATATGCAGCTAGCTGATAGCGCAATAGGGCGTCTAACTTCTGCCGCTGGCGACTGTCAACCCGAAGAATGATCTTGCCCGGACGCCACGAAGGTCATCTGATGTTCATTAGCATCAGTGCTACCCGATGCTTATATCAGTCGGTGGTCGTCCAAATACATTTCTGTCGTTATTCTGTGGTATAGTTAGCGATTATAATGCTAGCCCTAGGATTATGGATCCGACTAAATTATTAACGGCATACTACCGTACCACGCAAGCAGGTAGCTACTCCATCTGCTAGCTGCACGAAATTGACGGAAGCCGCACCGATGCGGATGCACGTGCTAGCTGCGCTCTCCCTCCGGCCTCCTCCATGCATGGTCGGTCGTCTGCAGCGTGATGCAAGAAATATTTTAGTAGTTTCGATGCCAGCCACATCTTGTTTGCTCCTACGCCAGCAAGCGAAGCCCGCCGGGAGACGCTCACTTTGGCCCAGACGTCGCCGAGCAGTCATATCACTAAACCGCGTACGGGAAGAAAATCATATCATCAGCGACTATTAGTGTTGCTCGTAAAAGCCTTTATCGATTCATGTCTCCCCTTACCAACGGACGGAACTACCTCAGGATCATCGACGTGGCTCGAAAAGCAAGAAGGAAAATAAACTGACGAAAGGAAGTATCAAAAACATTATCCGGCAGCTCAGTGATTGTAGTATGCAAACACAGGACCGGAGGCACCCAATTTGTATGTTTTCCAAATTAAACATAAGTGTGGTATGACAAGACCATTGGCTGCTCATTTTTGGGCATGCAGACGTTAGTAAGGCCGTGTACAATGGCTTTGTCTATCCCGCCGCTCATCCCACCGTCAATTTCAAACTCTAGTCTACGATGCATCTACAGTGCGAAAACAATGTATGTCCGTTCACTTTGCACCATCCATTGAACTCAGCCTAATGGCTGCTTGCCTCATCACTTGGCCATTAATCAATAGCCACCATGGTCAGTCATAAGCAAAGCAAGCTATGGGCATGATGAGCAGAAGATCTTGGACTCAAGGTGCATACGGGAAGGCAGTCGTAATTTGAGGAAGATTTTTACCTGTGCTTATATGTTAATAGTACATCAACCCTGTGCTTTTGCACGAGTTGGTATTGTTAACACATATATAAATGTTAGAAATTCATATATAACTAGTCCATCAACCCGTAATCTCGCACGGATCGATATAGATATAATTCTTAGTAATATTAGAGGTGATTAGTTAAATTCATCTTCCATAGTGGCATTATGGGTAACTTACATACAAATTTAAGAACATTTTAATTTATCTTTCACGATGGCAGATTGGGTAATTTATATATAGATATAGGGCTTATTTGAATTCACCTTTTATAATGCCATTGTAACACCTAGATTTTCAGAACATGAAAATTCCTGGCAAAACAATTTAATTCAATGGGGGTTATGTGTTTTGCATGACATTATTAAATATTTATTCATTTTTCTTTATTAATCAAGTAAAATCAAATCTAGAAAAAAATACCCTGGTTGAGCATACATGCTGCTGCATATTTTATTGGATGATTTGGAGTTGTTTGGTTGAATTCAAATTCATTTAAATCTATGGCAAATATTTTGGAAAATTTCCTTTTTCCTCCCTCTCTTCCTTTTCTTCTCTTTTGGCCCAACCCGCAGAGCCGCCACCGACCAACCCCACACGTTGCCACTCGCTGTCGCCATGTCTCCGGCCACCCTATCTACACCGGCTAGTTCTTCACGAGGCGAAGAATCTAACTGACCCGGCTCCCTCGTCAATCGCACCCCACAACGCCGGCAGTTGCTCGCCGGAGCTCGTCACCGCTCCGCCCTGTCGCCAGCTGCCGCCGGTGTGCGCGCCGCTGTCCCAAACCCCCCGACCCGCCTTGGCGCTTCGCCCGCGCGCTCAAACTCCGCATGCTCAACCTAGGCCACCGGAGCCGCGGATTCACACAACTCCGGCCGCGTTCCGCAGGCGGCGCCGGCCAAAGCCGCCGTCGTCTCCTCTCTCTCCTGTTCTAATCCGAATGGTCAGATCTCAATCCAACGGCTCACGGCGGCACATGCCTTTTTCTCGAGAGTCCCTGCGCTTTTGGCAAAGGAACCCGCAGCCACGTACTTTACTTCTTTTGGTCCCTCTCTCCACGTTGGAAATGGTACGCTAATCAAACAGCTTACTAGCTGGACTCTCATCAGCCCAATAATTAATCCCTTTAATCCTAAAAACCGGATCAGCCAGCCCAAGGCTCCAGCAAAAGACTCTCGCGCAGGTGTCCAGACCCTGTACGTGCCGTCGTACCCTGCCTTGGCCCGCACCCCAAGCTTGGTCGCCCCTATAAAAGCTGAGGCCCTCGGCCTCGGTGCCCTAGCTGCTGCACGCCTCGCGTCGCCCATGTCGCCGTTGGCCACCCATCCATCCGCACGTGCTGCCTGACCCAGGTCGCGCGATCCATCCCATGCCGCTCGTCGCTGCGCCGAGCCGGGGGCAGTCAAGCCGTGACGGCGCTGCTTAACCCGTCGCCCGTCGACCAGCCGTACAGCCGAGACCACGGCACCCTGCGCTTGTGCGTAGCAACCAGCAAGGCAGCAGCCAGTGCCGTGGCGCCCCGCTCTCCTTCGATCATCAAGTTCACGCGCAACGGAACAGCGGGCAGGCCTCCACCCAACGATCCTGCATGTGCGAGCCATAGACGCGGCAAGCCAAAGCACCTGCCATGCTACGTGAGTAGGCCAAAACCAGCCAGGAGCAGATGCATCATGCATGCATCGTGGAGATTAGAAGAAAGGGGATTTCTAAACAAGGCCTCAATGAAGATGCTGATGATCTCTCGCCTAACCTTGATCCTTGACCAACTCACGAGTACTGTTCATCGAGCCATGAATCTTATTTGTTAGTTCCTAAGGTACGCGGTTAATCGTGTTCATTCCGTTTGATCTTTAATCTCTTATATCTAATTCATTTTAGGTCCGTTTTATGACGTTCCTTTTGCGTTAGATTTGTAACGATGAAACATACGCTTTATTGTTCATGTTTATCTTATTTCGGTGTTATGGTTTTTAGATATAAATTTTAATTGGATTAATGCTATTGTCATTATTTCTGTAAATAAAAGCAATTTAGGGTTTAATGTCAGTTTTTCTAAACGCACGTTAATCTGATTAATTCCTATTCCAATTTTTTTAGATTAATCTAATTAGGTTGATCCTCGGTTTTATATTAATGCATGTTAACTTGATTAATAGTTATTAAAGGTTTTCTAATTTAAGATATGCATAGGTTATACTTCGGCTTTTCCTAAAGTTATAATAATTTGATTAATAACAATTATCATGCGTTTTTCATTATAAATAGCTTAGATCAAACATTTTATATGTTAAAATCCCGAATAGAATAGGTGATCTCGTACATTTGTTTATTACCAAAATTATTCGTTTAACTGGTATAATTAATATGAAACATTTATACATAAAATATGGTTAGTTTTAAATACGATTTTCTATTCAATATAATTTGGATTAACTCTAATATGGTTATTTCTATGAAATGTCTTTTATGCTATTTTGGTATTTAGAATAAATGCAGCGTATAATTGTTTGTTTCTATCAACAATACAAACCTTCTGTCAGTTATATGTTCTCAACCTAAACACGGTTTAGTGTTCCTTTATTGCGCTCTCGTGACCATAGTGCTGATCTCTTTTCTCTGAGCGTGTGTTTTATAAATCTTTTCCTTTGTTTGGTGTACTGTTTCTTATGCATGTATGTTTGTCTGCTTTGTATTTTGTTTGTGTCATCACGTATAGAACGAGTATCCTACGTGAGAGTGAACATCGAGTTTTTCAAAGCCTACGATCGAAGATTATTTGAGCAGCTGTATACTTGGGAATAAAAACAAGTATTCTTTGACCTATGTCCTATTCACATTGAAAACTTAATTAATCGCACAACCAAGTATGCTCAACCTAAGGATGACTAGCCACTTATTTTTCTGTCAATATTTCATCCTATGGGGGGGGCTGTGATGTTTAATTTAATGTTGTCGCTCAACCCATTTTAATCATGTTGCTAATATTGCTTAATTAATGAGACAATGATGATACAAGTTGGTTACTTTGCGACGTGGGGATTTAATCATGTTTTGTAGGTTTGCTCGATTGCCTCACCTTAAGGATCGGTTCGCCGAGCGACCACCCAGGAAAACAGTACAACCACAAGGGGTGGAATGGGACGCCCTTAACTGATTAATTAGATGAACTAGAGCGGGTGGTTTGCCTACCTGAAAGATGGCGTAAGGGGGCATTGCTGGGTATAAGACTCGCTCTCCTGAGTGGGTGCAGTTTGGTTTATTTGGTTTTTGTCAGTCACCCTTCGGGAGGGGACTTTTATGCCTGGTGATGGAAACCTGAAACGGGCGGCTACACTCTAGAAATTCTTTGTAAAGGTCTCGTAGTGAAACCCTGCCGACTCACCAAAGGACAGTGTTTGAGGGCCCGTACAGTCCGAGGCAAACGGGGATCACGACTTGTGGGTAAAGATGTACAACCTCTCGAGAGTGTTTAAAACTGATATATCAGCCGTGCTCACGGTTACGAGTGGCCTGGACCATCACAGATTAGCGTTTTAAAAGAAAAGGCTCCTATGGCGTAATAAAGGAAGTGATGATGGTAATGGTGACAGTTATGACAATGCTTTATGCTCATTTTACTTTACTGTTTTTATGATATTACCTTTATGGGATGAGTTCTGCTAATTATTATTAGTACTAAAATTTGATCAACTAAAAACAACCACTATGCCAGTCCACTATAAAGCCAGTCCACTTTATCCTAAACAGAATACTTGCTGAGTACGACATGTACTTATCCTTGCTTTCCCAAACCATATAGATTTGCTCTATCCAAGTCGATGATGATTTGAAGACAAAGTCGGTCCAGAAGTCTACAAGGTGTTTAGACGTATGTGCCCCCAGTCAATCTTCCTGTGAAGATAGAGTCTCGCTACGAGATATAAGTTACGCTATACTCTGATATATTGACCATTGAGTCAAATGTAAGTTTTATGCGCTTATATAATGCACTGTCTATTGATATTCACTAATGAAGTCGGCTGTATGTGTGGAAAATAGATCTTGGGCACACATACGGTGTCATCTGGTTTTGTTTCTAAAAACCGGGTGTGGCAGCCATGATGAGTAATTGATGTGCAAATTTAGATGTTATTTAATTTATATTTTATAATGGCATGGTGGGTAATTTTTATGCAAATTTAGGGGGTTATTTTAATTCTTATTTCATAATGGCATGGTGGATTGTGGGTAATTTACATACAAATTTAAGAACATTTAAATTTATCTTCCACAATGGCAAATTGGGTAATTTATATGCAGATGTAGGGCTTATTTGTATTCACCTTTTATAATTCCATGATGAGTAATTTATGTGCAAGTTTAGATGTTATTTAATTTATATTTTATAATGGCATGGTGGGTAATTTTTATGCAAATTTAGGGGGTTGTTTTAATTCTTATTTCATAATGGCATGGTGGATTGTGGGTAACTTACATACAAATTTAGGAACATTTTAATTTATCTTCCACGATGGCAGATTGGGTAATTTATATACAGATTTAAGGCTTATTTGAATAGCCATGGTGAGTAATTTATGTGCAAATTTAGAGGTTATTTAATTTATATTTTATAATAGCATGGTGAGTAATTTTTATGCAAACTTTGGTGGTTCATAATGGCATGGTGGATTGTGGATAATTTACATACAATTTTAGGAACATTTGAATTTATCTTCAACGATGGCAGATTGGGTAATTTATATTTAGATTTAGGGCTTATTTGAATTCACCTTTTTACAATGCCATGGTGAGTAATTTATGTGCAAATTTAGAGGTTATTTAATTTTATTTTATAATGGCATGGTGTGTAATTTTTATGCAAATTTAGGGAGTTATTTTAATTTATATTTCATAATGACATGATGGGTAGTTTTATATAAATTTAGGGGTCAATTTATTTCATCTTTAATAATATCATGGTGTGTATTTTTTTATAAAATACCTGTTATTAGAGCTGCGTGACACAGCTAGATATTTATGATATTTGTGAGATTTTTTAAAATTTATTTTGTTCTAACACATGAGAATTAATGTGGAGACTACTACTGTGGACGTAACTGCTGCAGGAAGAAAAAAAACAGACGACAATGCTAAATTATTGCTCACCGATCGAGGAATATAATTGAAAAGAAAAGAATGCAAAATGAAAAATCGTTCACCTTAATTAAAGTGCCGACGAAGGTGCATGGCATGGAAGCGTAACCGGTGGCACACCGTTCTTCTCCGCTGTTCAATACAAAATAGTCATTCATGATGCTTAATTAGAGTCACTCCATCAAATCAATATAATAATATACAGCATATATAATGGGGTAATGTCCACAGCAGCAGCTAAGCTAGCTTAATTAGATGGCTTACAGTTGCAGTGAGCAAACGGCTCGAGTCGCAGATTGAAATCGCAGACCACAGGGAGGGAGAACATGCTCGTGGAGTTCATCGGCGCTGGCAGCAGATTGGCGACGTCGCCGTTGCCCACGTGGCAAAAGCAGATGGCTCCTCCGTCGTCGGCGACGGAGCCGAAGCCTGTGCAGCACGCGAGCGACGGCTCGGAGATGCTGGCGTCGGTGAGGAAGCCCACGCAGGGCATCATCTTCATCAGCGGCGTCCAGTACTCCGTCATCTGCTTCACCGTCGGGTCCGGCGGTGGCCGGTAGCAGGGAGGAAGGGGAGTTTGGGAAGGAACAGTATGAGGGATCCTGATCGCCGCCGATGGCAAAACGGCAGCTAGTGTCGGTTGTACGTAGGTTACCTAGCTAGGTTTGGCGGTTGGGTAGGGCAGCTGTACTGTACGTAGAAATCTAGCCTGCAGCGTGGAGGGTTAATCCAATGGTTACGATGATTACATGGCAAAAATAGATGGACGGATGTTTTGTTTTTTTTCTGAGAATTTCTAAGATTTCTCTAATTTTCTAAAGGGTCTCGTGGAAATTACCGTGGGACCTCCAAAAAGAGCCTCCAATTAGTAATAGTAAGATTTGAGACACATAATTGAACGAAACCATTTTTCTTTCACCATCTCTTGTAAGTTTATACTCTAATAGAATACTTATAACATGCTTTTTATCTGCATATGTCTATAATGAGCTATAATTATTATTTATACTTTAAAATAGTATTAATATGTATACAAATCTATGGGGTTAGTGCTATTTTAAGTTGTCTTTAACAAAGTCTTAATATGTAATTTATAGAATTACTTTAACTTCTCTTTTCTAAGGAAAATAGACCCTAGCCTCCTGCTTAGAGGACCTCGGAGAAACAAAGGGTTGAGCTTAGAAGCGAGCTAGCTTGGTCGTCGAGGAGCGTAGACGATTCCTCCGAGCGAGGGCCGAGAGCCGTCACTGTGGGCTCCGTGGCCACAGCAGTGGTTGAATCGGTCTTGGTTAGGTCGGGGGGCTTGAGGCAGTAAGGTGTCTCGCCGCCGAGGGATGCGGAGTCCTCCAGGATCGGTTGCTCCTCAACCGTCGTCACGAACACTTCCCTAGAGGGGTCATGCTCCAGCAGCGTAGGTGTTGGTGAAGGTGCCGCTCGCGATCCCGCCGGACGAGAGCTGCACCAGCTGGATGTCTTGCCAGTTGGGGTGGAGTTGATGATGAGCCCCAAGCAGAGGCCGGTCAGCGGCTCAGTCAGCCGTGTTGTAGACGTCATCATCCGCGAGTGGCGCGGGTCATCGTTCTGGTGTGGGCACCTTCCGTGCACCCTCGTCGTCTTTGAGGGGAGCCAAGGCACGGGAGAGGAGCCCCTGGTACGTTGTGGTGATGTTGCAAAGCCCGTGGGGATCCGGGACATGACCCGACCCTCGCCATGTCTTGAGATGGGATGAGCCCGACCCTTTGTTGAAGGTAAGGGCGGGGCCACCCGATCCATAGCAGCCGCGGGCGCCGAAGCCCATGGGACCCAAGGGTGGACCTTCGTGGAGGACGAGCCCCTGACCGATGTCCCCCTCTTCCCCGACTAATCTGGGTCCAGGCCTGGGTCAGGGAGGTAGGGAGTGGAGTGCGGTGAGTTGGAGACGATGTAGTGGCTGATCGAGCCAGAAGAGTCGATGTAGATCCACGCCCGGCCGAGACCGTGGCGATCCGTCGCAGGCCTGAGCCATGCTGGCCTGAGGCGCTCTTGGGTGATCTACCCCACAGCGAATCAAATGGGCCCGGGGTGGACTTGATGGTGGATCGAGGAGCTGGAACTTGAGGATGAGTCGGCGCGGTACGTGTCGACGTGGTGGTCGAGTGAAGTTTGGCCGTGGGCAAAACAGATCTTGCCACGGGTGTGGGCGAAAGGTGCCCCTAGGTCGGCGCGGTGGCCTTCTGACCCTGCATCTTCTCTGTTGCACCACTGATGCAGTGCAGATCGTTGCTTTTGTCAGCGATGAACAAGATAGATCCGAAATAGAACATCTCGTCAGGAGCGAACTTGACAACATTGGTGAAGACGTCAGCCATGGAGCTAACGGTGATGCCAATATCGCCTCCCTTACCTGGCGCGCCAACTGTTGGTGTTTGATACCGGCAGTGCACCATGGGATATGTCACGAGGTGCTTTTTGTGGTTGGAGAGATCGACTGTAGCTCGATGGTTCACATGAAACGCGATGAAAAACAAGATTTCTGTTTGTGGTGAGTTGTATTGCTCTGAGTTCTCGAGGTTACAATGAGGGCTTGGTTGGCTAGAGATCCAATATGTGACGTAGGGGTCCGTCACCCGCCTTATATAGACTGACAGGTTCTTGGGTTATAAGTCGATTTCTTTCGTATCTGTATTTTCTAGAGTTTGATTCCGAGTCCTGCACGTCTTCTAGATGGTTTAGATTACAAGAGATCACATATAATCCTTGATCCATATCTTTCCTAAAGAGTCCTTATCTTGATTACCAAGTTCTTCTTGCCGCCTCCAGGCCTAAGTCGATCGGTGGGCCTATGAAGTCACCCACCCATCCTTCTTGGGCCTTCCAGTGGCCCATATCTTGAATCCACGCCATGAGGACCCTAGGGGATACCTATCCCCCACAGACAGACAGTACAAATGCCTTATTACACATAATATGGGATCATTACATGAAGTCGTCGTCGTCGTCATCTAAGAAGCTCATATTAGACCTCCGTGAACTAGAAGCTGTTGCGTCCTGCTCCTACATCCTGTTGGCCTGCCTGGCCATGCATTGGCATGAAATCGTCATCATCGTTGATGGGGACCAGGGGTTCCTGATCTTCTGTCAGGTGGAGGATAAGTCAATTTGGCGGCACGAGACACTCACGATCTGGCTCCCGATCAGCACGATCAAGCCCCTGCAATCGCAGCACCACGCGTCCTCTGGTTATGAACTATGCATTGCTTGGTTGACCTCGCCATGAAGGCTAGTCCCTACTAGTGAATCAAGAACACAAGCAAGAACAAGAAAGATGCAACGAAAATTGCGGATGAATGATTAAGTTCATGAGTGGGGTCTCACAAATCGTATGATGGCGACTGTTCAATGACAGATTGTATCTAAGAAAAACCCAAAACCCTAACTTGGGCGGCGGCTAAGGTTTTATATACCTTAGGGCGACCATGGACTCCTGGACGTGAACTCAATAGACTCTCACACAATACATGGCCCAATGGCCTAAAGTGGTGGAGCAGCACCCTCGACAGATTCTGTCCGTCGACTTGCAACGCGATTTCCCATCGACTCTGAACTCCAATAGCCCTGAAACTGGTGGCATTGGAAAGCTTATGTTTTTATATTTCCAGGCATATGTGGATCGCCGAAAACGGAGCCTGTTTGTGGCCTGGACAACGATTTTGTGCAAACGGTTCCTGTAGGCCGAGGGGGCCTACTCCGAGATGAATTGAGCCTCCAACTTGACTTGGACGCCCCTCTTCTTTCCTCCTCACCCTTGCTGGTTCCCAAGCCCTTCTTGTTCTTCTCCCAAGTTTCTAACTACAATTAAATCAACAGCACCATTAAGTAGTATACCATCCTCACACATATACACACTAGAACATAAGAACGAGCTCACCTGTTGATTTAGTTGCCGTTCCTTTGCTCTCATGAGAGGACCATGCATCACAACTAGAGTAGTGTCAGTTATATGCATAGGTGAGATGTCATCATCATCCTCCCCCTCTTGAAGTGGAGTCGTACTCGACTCAAGCTCATCTTCTTCTCCCAAGTACGGCTTCAAATCTGCAATGTTAAACGTGGGACCAACCCCAACCTCGGGAGGCAACTCAAGCTTATATGCATTGTCATTTATTTTCTCAATGATCTTGAATGGACCAGCAGCTCTAGGCATCAATTTAGACTTCCTCAATTCTGGTAAACGATCCTTTCTCAATTGTAACCGACACTAAATCTCCCGGTTCAAGTTTTACTTCTTTCCTATCTTTACTACCCGCATCCCTATATCTTTCATTCATCTTTTCAATATTTTCTTTAGTTGTTTGATGCAATTTTAGAATACATTCAGCACGTTGTTTAGCATATGATGAATTCTCTCACTAGTAGGTAAAGGCAAAAGATCAATAGGAGCACGGGGGTTGAAGCCATACACTACCTAGAAGGGACTTACCTCGGTGGTGGAGTGCACCGCCCTATTGTATGCAAACTCAACATGCGGCAAACACTCCTCCCACTGTCTTCAAATTTTTTTTCAAAACAGCCCTCAACATGGTAGATAAAGTTCGATTTACGACCTCGGTTTGGCCATCGGTTTGAGGGTGACATGTTGTGGAAAACAGCAGCTTCGTTCCCAACTTATTCCATAGCGCTCTCCAGAAGTGGCTCAAAAATTTGGTATCATGATTTGAAACAATAGTAGAAGGCATACTGTTGATGCGACATTTGAACGAAAATTTTACATCATTTTATGTAGTTTTTCACTGATTTCATGCGTCAACTATATATTTTACTAACAATTATCACTGATTATTGTGGATTTTGCAATATTGTCTTGGAAATATTCTATATGTGATTTTTACAGGTTTTTGACCAATTTTTCGCAAAATTCACCACAATCTACTTCGAGTAAGAAAAGACCACTGAGATATTATTTCATGAAGACGATGATCAAGGAAGGCTTGGTTGACTTATGTCTCTCCTCTGAGTCAATCAAGGCTTTGTAACCAGAAGCTTCTAGAAGACATCAAGTGCTACAAGTTCATAGAAGAATATATGGTAAAAGTATTTCAAATAAGTCCAAAACTAGAAGGATTCGACAAATCTCAGAGAATATAGAATATTCCAGAACCCCAAGAGTCCGAGATCCTCCGCAATTATATTTCTTAAGCACCAAACAACATCCCCGCGAAATATGGAGACAACTAGGCGAGGGAGGAGTCCTGGTCGACCGACCAGAGCCCTCCAAGTCGGCCGACCAGGGGACTCCTTAAGTCGGTTGGAGTTTCCTTTTCTACCACATCATCTCTGGACTATATAAAGCCAGCCTAGGCCCCGAGGTTGGGCATTCCAATTCATTATCAAGGCGTGAAGATGGCGACAAGAGGGACCCCAACTAGAGGAGAGTAGAGGGTCGAGTTTCTAGTCTAGGATTAGAGTTCTTCTAGTTCCTGGAGGTGATTAGAGGTCTTACACGGTGCTCTAATTACCTAGCTCCACAGGTCTAATTGTATCATCAAAGGAAGGTATGATCATGGCTGTATTCTTGATACAATTTACTAATGAAGCATTGTTCTTGTCTAATTATCATATTCTTGCTCTAATCATGCTTGTTCTAGCTCTAATTAACTTTAGGTCTAGATGCTTACTAATTAGATCATGTCATTAAGGGTGTTATTCATCTAGTATTCTTGATCTCTAATCTAGTTTACTAATTACATGGTTGTGTTTCTAGTTCTTGTAATCATGGTGATTAGAGGTTCTAGTTGCTCTAATTATGTTATTAGACTATGTGAAGTAATTAGAAGCGCGTTCTCTAATTATGTATGCCTGTTGAGAGTTTCTCGTCGATTACTTGGTTACTAGTGACAGTAGAGCCCAGGGAAAGGTTAAACTCGATCTAGGGGATTAGATTGGTTGATCTTGATTTAATTATGCTCTGATGAATATGCTTGAACATGCTTATTTACCTTGAGCTACTAGTTATCTCGCTGCTCTAATCTTGTTGTGGCACCCATATCGCGTATGTCTTGGATTCAATTAGATTAGAATCTAGTCAATACCCTTTGATTAGTCCTCTAATGTTGTGCTAATTGCTTATTATATATATATAACTTATCTAATTTAGGTTAAGGATTGGTTTAGAATAAGGACTGGTTTAGAGATAGATTAGACCCCTTTTTTTACCTTTAGTTTTCCTTTAAACTCTCGTTAATTAGCTCTCAATTAGTTGGTTTCCCGGATTGACAAAACCCATGATACTCATCCTGGAAAAAAGCTACATACGATACTGTCGCTTGCAGTATAAGTTTTGCCGTGCTTAAGTGACGTCAATACATACCATTCAAACGAACAATATCTTGAAAGAATAGGTTAGCAATATTAGCGGCATCGTCGCTCTTATGACAAGGAACAAAGTGAGCCATCTTAGAAAATCTATCCACCACCACTAAAATACTATCCCTCTCCCTCTTTGTCCTAGGCAATCTAAAACAAAGTCCATAGATATATCTTCTCATGGGGTGCTAGGAATAGGAAGAGGCATATATAAACTATGTGGATTCAATCGTGACTTAGCCTTTTGACATGTAGTGCAGCGGGACACAAACCTCTCAACATCTCGCCTCAATCTTTGGCCAAAAGAAATGCATGAAAAGCACGGCTTCTCTTTTCTTGACATCACCTAATAAGGACATGCCTATGCTGCCCAAATATTTGTCTCAATTCTTTCACGGTACTAAATACAAGCTGATGTTGTTAACAAATAATTTCTTTACTCATGCGCAATCAGCAGCAAAGTAACTGAAACTGGTGTAGAATGAATATATTCCAATCGAATAGCTCCAGCAGCAGTAACGATAGATCAAACTAGATTGTGAGATTAATCTAATTGACCAAGCAACCGCAACAGTAGTTCAATAAAAGAAGCCGTACTTTAATAGATCAAACACAATAATAGCAGCCAAGAACAAGTACTTGCGCAGAATTATAGATGTATAATTTGACCAAAATACTCAAGCAAGCAACAGAGGGAATCGGCTTACAAGAGACGCAAACCAAACCCTAGATAAATTCTTCCACCCGTGGTCACGACGTACCACAATCTGAAGATGGGGACTCCGTAGAAATCCAGAGCACACCCAAGTAGCAGCTTGATTGCACGCTCACACAAATCCACGCATGGATCCGGAACTGATAATCTTCAATAGGAAGAACCTAGAGAATCACCACCTAGAGTTTATGGAACGACGGCTCACCGGGGATAAAATCCACAAAATAACAAAACCTCCGTACTCTAGCGGCGGCTACTGAATATATCTCCTAGGGGATGTCCTAGCGAACCTAGAAGCGTCCATGATGGACTCAACCATGATACATGGACCAACAGCACAGATGGGTGGCGCATCACCCTAGACAGATTTTGTCCTGCCAACTTGCGACGTGAATTCCCATCGACTCCAAAGTCCAAATGACCTCAAACCGGTGCAGGGCGTGAGGTGCATCTTTTGCGTGCACCTCGTACCCTCCGCGTGGTTGGCTACCCATGCACTGTCATGATGCCATCGTCGTCATCTAAGAAAGTCACATTCTCTCCTCCTGGTCCCATTGGAGACACGCCTCATATAACCTCCCCTCTTTCATCCCCGATCCCAAGTGACGTGAGGCCCAACTGTGGGGGATAAATATCCCCTGGCTCCTCATGGCGTGGATCCAGGACATGGGCCAACGGTGGGCCTGAGTTGGGCGAGCGGCTGATTTCATGGGCCCAGTGCTTAACTCAGGCCCAAATATGGTCGTGATGGCTTGTAGGTCAAGGCGACAATGATGTGATCTAGAGTGCAAACAAGGAAGCTTAGCTCGGACTCTGGTTCTGAGATTTAAGGAGATCGAAGAAGATACGATGAAAACTTAGATTTTGTTTGATCTCATGTAATCTAAACCGACTAGGAGATATAGAGGGAACTCAACTTGTAACCCAAGACTCCGTCAGACTATATAAGGCAGATGAGGGACCCTTACGTAGAACATCGAAACACACCTCAACCCATCGCAATCCAACCCTAGCCCTCATTGTAACCTCGAGAACTCGATGCAATACAATCAGCCACAAACAGGACGTAGGGTTTTACGCATCTCGCGGCCCGAACCTGTCTAAATCTTCGTGTCTCTGTCGCTCCTCCGGTGAACCATCAAGCTACGTCGATCTTGCCGAACCACAAAAGCTCCACGTGACCCTCCCGTGGTGCACTGCCGGTACCAAACCCCGATAGTTGGCGCGCTAGGTAGGGGCTCGGCGACATCGACATCGAGCTACCTCCATGGCTAACCTCACCAACAACATCAGCAAGTTCACTCCGGGCGAGATGATCTGCTTCGGATCCATCTCATTCATCGCCGACCAATCTGGCGATCTGCACCGTCTCATCGGTGCACCGGGGGAGGCACGCAGCTGTAAAGCTCCGTCGCCAACCCCGAAGCTTCCTTTCACCTTCAGAAGCTCCCGAATCTGCCCAGCGAGCGGCTAGCCAGCATTCAGCCATCACCAGCATCGAGCCAGATCATCTTCGAGCGTCGATGCACCAGCCAACTAGAGTCACTCGGCCTCGATTTGTCCTGCCTCGGGGCAAGGCGCCGAATTACTCCCCGATTCAATCTGGGTCGGGACCTCGACAGGCAGGTGGAGGCATCAGTCGGGCGCAGATATGCTCCCACTCCTTCACCCCAATCGGTGACCACGTCTTCGCTGACTCGACGCACTGCGCTCTCTACTTCCCCAACTCGTAACTAGACTCAGATCAGTTGGGAGAAGAAACCGCGATGACTGGAGGCTCGCCGCACGTCCTCGACTCCCACACCGGCGACCCCACCTCGCCATAAGACCTCGATTTTGTTCCTGACTGATGGCCGAAGCAGAAAAGCCACAGATCGCACATAAGATCGGGCCTCCTCCAAGCTTCCCCGCGGCATCCGCGGCACCGCGGTAACTCGTCAATCAACTCCGTCACATCTGCGGTTCGTTCCTCGCACCACGGTTCCCCTCAAAAACGATGAGGACGCGTGATGGGAGACCGCCAGCCCTTGTTATCAACTGCAGCCTCAGCCACCTTGACCCAAAGAGGGTGGCGAGGAGAAGATGGCAAGACCTTCCGCGGGGACAACGCCCACACCACTCGTGGACGATGACATCTACCACTCGGTCGAGGAGCCGGTGACTGGGTTTCGCCTGGGCCTCGTCATCAACTCTACCCCGAGTGGCAGGACCGCCACATGGCAGCAGCGCGCGCATGGTGGCGAAGTCAGAGACCGCGCCTCCGAAGCCTCCACAACAGTTGACTCAGCCACCTCTTCCCCGAGAGGGCGGCGAGCCTTCCTGCATCGAGATGGTCTGCAACCTAGAGTCTTCCATGGAGCTCAGAAGCAGGCAAGGTCCAATGACCACGGCATCGGGATCCATGCTTCTCGACTCTGGGATTCATTCGGAGGGGTCACTGACGCTCCTCGACGATCGAGCAAGCTCGGGGACGCCAATGCACTTCTCTGAGGTAATTGTCATCAACGTACCGATGGAGGACGACCCTGTCTCTGGTGACGAGCCTTCCGTCAACAGGGAGACACCTCGGCAGCGTGACCAGCGGCGACATCCCAACTGGCGCCGCAATGTCCGCCGTCACCACAACGCGGGGAATCAAGACCCGACCATTACCTGTCTCGCAAGATGAGGCGTCCAAGTCAGGCGAGTTGCCTGAACAAGCTGAGTTCCGCCGTCAGAGAAACAGTCAGCGGCGAGATCGCCGACACATGCAGGCCCAGTAGTACCAGCGAGATCACGGGGGAAGGGCGCATGGATGCAGAGAACCACGCTCAACCTCGAGTACCTCCACCACCAGGGCACAACCTACTGCCTGACTTCGCTGCGGCCATGGGCACCCCATGTCAAGTGGAGGGAGGGTCCTGGCATGGCTGGCAGGACACTCTCCCTCAGACTCCGGAGGGAGAAGCATACCGTCGGATCTTCGCTCAAGCAACTCACCATCTCCTTCCTGTTAACCCTCCAGCAGTCCCCGACGCCCGTCAGGCCATCAACGAGAGGCGGGATGCACGCAACAACATCGAGATATCGCGCACAGATCCGATGTCGCAATGACTACGATCGTGACTTTGAAGCGCCTCACCAAGAAGATCGGGAAAGAACTAACTTGGCCGGAGCTTCTGTCAACAGTCCGACGGCCCGACGGTCAGTCCACGACCGATTGGGGGGAAATCGCCCTCGATCCCCCCAACGCCGCGATGCACCAGCTCAAGACGGAGGTTGGTATGAACTAGCCCGTCATGGCGTGGTTGGAATCCCGGCTTTCACCGCTCGGCTTTGTGGAGTAGTGTGGCTGCAGAACTTCAAGGTCTCCAACGTCGACAAGTATGAGGCGAAGCTCAACCTCACCGACTAGCTGGCTCTGTACTCGACTGCAGCTAGTGCGGTCGGAGCGAGTGAAGATGTGATGACTACTTACGTCCTGATCATCCTAGGATAGGATGCGCTATAGTGGCTCCGCCACCTCAGGCAGCGACTGCATCGACAACTGGGATGACTTCTGTCAGCGCTTCATCGCCAACTTCCAGTCGCTGTTGGATAAGCCGGCACAGCCTTGGGACCTCAATTCCATCAAGCACAAGGGACAACGAGGATCTCCGCTGATACGTCAAGCGTTTTCAGTCAATGCGGAATCGAAATCCCAACATCGCTGATGTAGCGGTGATCGATGACTTCTTCCGTGGCTCCATGGACGAAGCTTTCGTGAAGGCCTGTTGACGTCACTTAAGCACGGCAAACCTTATACACTTAAGCACGGCAAACCTTGTACTGCAAGCGACAGTATCGTGTGTAGCTTTTCCCCAAGATGAGTATCGTGGGTTTTGTCAATCCTAAGGAACGAACTAAAGGTAATCTAATTAACAAGAGTTTGAGATAAACTTAAAGGGGTGAAAGGTATATAGTTAACTCTAAACCAATCCTTAATCTAAACCAATCCTTAACCTATACTAGATATGTTAATATATAAGATAGACGATTATAACATCATTAGAGAACTAATTAAATGGTATTAACTAGCTTCTAATCAGACTCTAAACGGATCCAAAGCATATGAGATAACGGGCATCCCATCTAAGATAAAACAGCGAGATAACTAGTAGCTTAAGGCAAACAAGCATGTTCAAGCATATTCATCATAGCATAATTAAATCATGATCAACCAATCTAATCCCGTAGATCGAGTTTAACCTTTCCCCGGGCTCTACTGTCACTAGTAACCAGGTAATCGATGAGAAACTCTCAACATGCATACATAATTAGAGAACGCACTTCTAATTACTTCACATAGTCTAATAACAAAATTAAAACAACTAGAACTTCTAATCACCATGACCACAAGAACTAGAAACATAACTATATCATTAGTAAACTAGATTAGAGATCAAGAACGCTAGATAAATAACGCCCTTAATGACATTGTCTAATCAACAAGCATCTAGATCTAAATCTAATTAGAACTAGAACAAGCAAAATTAGAACAAGAACTTGATAATTAGACAAGAACAAAGTTTCATTGATTAACTGTATCAACATTACATCCATGATCATACCTTCCCTTGATGATACAATTCGGCCTCCAAAGCTTGGTAATTAGAGCACCGTGCAAGGCCTCTAATCACCTCTAGGAAACTAGAAGAACTCTAATCCTAAGCTAGAAACTCGATCCTCTGCTCTCTCTAGTTGTTGTCCCTCTTTCCGCCTACTTCACACCTTGATAATGAATTGGATGCCTCGACTCAGGGCAAGTCAAACCGACAGTTCGGAGAGGTGGGGTCGGCCGACCAGGAGGGTCAGGGTCGGCCGACCCGGACTCTTCCAGCGTCTTCTCCTTTCCATCTTTCAGCGGGGTAGTTACTTAATGCTTAAGAAATATTTGTGCGGGGCCTTCGAGACTCTTATGCTTCTGGAATCTTCGTAATGGGCCGAGCTTCGATGAATTCTTCTTGCCTTTGTCATATTCATCATCTTTAATGAATAAATATCTTTATTTTCTTGTAGATCTTTGACACTTCATTGAATCTTCTGGTTAGGGAGCCTTGACCTACACAGAGGGGCTATGAGTACACCAAGTCTTTTTTGTTTTTCATCTTCAATCCATGTCATCTAGCGGTCTTTTCTTACTCGAAGTGGATCATGGTGAATTTCGTGAAAAATTGGTCTAAAACCTGTAAAAATCACATGTAGCATATTTCCAAGACAATATTGGAAAATCCACAATTATCGGTGATAAATATTAGTGAAAGATACAGTTGACGCATAAAATCAATGATAAATCATATAAAATGATGCATAAATTTCGTACATAAGCCGCGTCAACAACATCCCCACTCTTAAACCTTGCTCGTCCTCGAGTAAGTCAAGTTTTACAATTAATGTTCATTTATAATCATAAATCAAATAATCAAACCAAATTTAAAACTCTCAAATTTTTCTATGTTTAGACCAACAATTTATACAAGTAAATATGTATTCATGTAAGCATACTCCACAACATATATAGAAAGAAATAAAAAACTCATCAATAACAAATCTCCTTATTTTTCAATAAATTTTCAAAAAAGATTAAGTATCAAAGATTAAAATATATAAGCCCAAGAACTACTCTCATCTTTCCAGACTCTCAGTGTATATATATATGTGGAATAAACCACAAGAATCTATAAGTATAGGCTGATCTGGAGCTTGGTATGAATCCTAATCAAAATTTAATCGCGATATATTATCAAACAAAGAAAAGAATCTGCTGGTATTACTGAGATTTCTCAAAAAGGTCATGGAATTCATAATGATGAAAAGATTAGAAGAGAGTATATATAGAGAAGTGGACATATGCAAATAAATTAAATGATCTCAAGGCACAAATGAAGTCCTTGTTATCGGATTGCATATGGTTGGAAGATTTTCTGGAGTTTTTTTTAGACAACAAACTAAGTTATACAGAGGTCTTTAAGAAAACAAAGAGGGGCTGTATATTTACCTAATTCTACTTTTGACCACTTGGTCTTTTTCTCTTTATTTTTTTTCTTTCTCTTTTTTTTTCTGGCGACCACATGGTCGTTTCATCTTGAGTATTTAAAACACCAATTTAAGTGGGATATAACTAATATATTTATTTCCAAAACTCCAGAAAACAATAGGTTGTGGTCAAGGAAGATATATGAAATGACTAATTTTGGTTTCAGGAGGGATATCCAGTAAAGTTTGTAATCTTTCTGATGTAGAGAGTTACAATGCATGGATAAAAAGGCTAGCAAATGAAAAGATAAGTAAAAATGAATGACCAACTTTGAAATCTCATTCCCTATATTCGAATCTTAATCCAATTCAATCGAGAATTAAATTTGATAAAAACTACGGTTTAACAATAAAGCTCTAAATAGGTAGAGCCTATATAAAATAATCATAAGAAACTTAGTCTTAATGTTGATAGCTCAAAACAAAATTTAAAGGAGATCCATTATAGCAAAGAATTGAAATCTAAACTTTGAATAACATGTGGGTCTTTATGAAATATCATATCTAGTATATAAATGCCAATCATAATTCAATTAAATTGCATTAATGAGAGCATAAATTTAGCTTAATATGACATATGATTACAAGAAAATAAACATTTTATTTTATTTCATCTCATCATAGGGAAATACATAATCATGATAAAACTAACTCACACATGAATAAAAATAACTTATAATTATATATAAATTGATAAAAGAGAAAATAACAAAAATAAAATAAAAATCATAACGAAAATTTAAGAAATAAATAAAAACTAAGGCAAACCAATGATCTTCACTGTTGACGCCTCTGGTTCCATAGCATTAAATGATGCAATTGCTCTTCTATGGTTTGAGTGTTCCGCTCAAACTGATCGGTATTCGCTCTAATTTGATCAAGTATCTGATAATTCTCTGAAGTAATATTTTCTATGCCATAGAATGCTTGTTGAGGCATGCTCTGAGTTGCAATAAATTCAGGAGTATGATGTCTTGCACTCCTTGGAACAAAAGCTGGAGGTGGGGGAAAATGTGTTGAAGGAGTGAACACTGGGGTAGAAGTAGGATCAAACGAGCTTACTGGCCTTGGGTTAAGCACATGCACTTGAGATGATGATCCTGCTCTAAACTCTTCAGCCATAAAATGCTGACTAGGTTGTGCAGATGGTGACTCCCAGGCGCCCCATCTAGATGATGGCGGTTGCTGGTTTGATTCTCCTTCCTTAGTCATAAATTTTTCCAACCAATCAATCTTTCCTTGTGCTAATAAGGCAAGTCTTGGACTAGGAATTCTGAAATTGGTTTTGCTAACAAAGAAACCGGTATTCTTGTTTCCATAAATATATTTTCCTTTCCTTAAGGAATTTTCATCAATGCTAGCTGGTAACTTTGTGTAACTTGGATCAAACACTACATTGGGTTTTAGCGCAGAAGCGAGGATAGTAAGATAGTGTCCAAATCCAAGTAATCCAGTGTTTCTATTCCTCTGAACAATCCAATGGTTAATCATGGAATGTATTGGATTAATCCCCATAGGCTGACAAAGTGCAATGTAAAGCCATTTCATTTCAGCACTCTGCACCTTAGTGTCATCTAGCCTCTCTATAACTCTGACAGTCATGAATCTATGGATGATTCTGATTATGGGATTAATTATTCTCTTTCTTTCCTTGGAAGAATTTTCAGCAATTTATAACCAAAAACTCTCTAGAATATCTTGGTTAACTTCAATAGTTTCATGTGAGTTCTCCCAAAATCCCAAAAAAGAACCAATCATACCAAAGGACATTTCTACCCAATCTTCCTTCAATCTAAATCTCAAGGCATGGTTATAATCAGAGGAACTGACTATATCCATAGTGGTCATGATTTCTAAAGCTATGTCCCTCTGGTAGGTAGCAGAAATATGAATGAAATTGCTCCAGCCCAAATTCTGAAAAGCTTTCTCTATGCTAGGAGCAAAATCTAGACTGCCCAGGAAATCGAAGTCTAAATCATAATTGGAGGTGATGCTATGCTGGCAACTGTTATACCTCTGCTCTTCAATAGCGGTACGGAGCGAGACTCCTTCCTGCGAGTACTTCCATTGATCCTCTTCAACGTCCATCGCTTGAGGGGCTTGTTCTTGAGCTCGGGTAGAAGAACGGGTCCTCCGTCTTGTTGGCTCTAGAACTTCATTAGTGTTGACGGAGAAGCGGGAAGAACACCCACGTAGGCCTTGATCGCGATGAAGACTGCGATCAGAGTCAGAACTTCCCATCTCAGAGACAGAGTATCTCCTTGATGTGGGCCTTGATGAACTCTCCTCCTCTCGAAGAGGGCTTCCTCTAGATGGGGTACTCTTGAAGGCTTTCTTGAGGAATTTCTTCATCTACCTCTCAAATATTTCTCTCAAAACTAAAACTCTACTTCTTCTCCTGGGGGTTTCTGAACTGGTGGTAGTAGCTCTGGTGTTGAAAAGCAGCGACATCAACTTCTAATTTATAGGCAAAGATGTGGCTCAAAGGGGAGGTCGATCTGGTGAAGGTCTGGCTGGGGTCGGCCGACCTGGGGGAGTCTGGTCGGTCGAGCCAGGCTCCTTCTGGACCTGCTCGCGTCCAAACTTCTCCTGTAAGCTACCCATAGTATTCCTAGCAATAAAGGCTGGCTTATACAGCAAGGTTGTCGATATGCATGCAGCTTTCGACAAAAAACCAATCAAGGCTTTAAAATTTGTCTCCTTAGGTGACAGCCTTTTAAATCTTTTCTATCAAAACCTCTTAATTACTATCCATATCAAGTGTGCTAGTTATATTATACTAAAAGAGGATCCTATGTTGCCTAATTTAATATTTCTTATTAAGAAGTTGATTATCTTCGCTAATTCTACGTCCTTAATTTGCATTTATGCAATATAAACATATTCATAAGTATGCCTACTATAGTAGGTTAAAAGCACACAATGTTTATAACACTCAACATAGATTTTAATTTTGAGATATAAAATAATTTAAGTTGCTATTCTAAAACCTATGTTTTGTTTTGCATGAAAACAAATGTTCGGTAATTTTACCGAGTTAATTTCAGAATAAAGATAAGTAATTCAATTCATGAATTGAATTGAATATACCCATCTAATTTCTTTAGTGTGGCTTAGGTATACGCCTAGTTTTTGGATAAATTAGAGAGAAGATTTTGAAATCTTATAATAATAAAAGATTAAAATTCTAAGAAAAAGGTCTCTCTTTTTTTTTAATAAATCGCTTCAAAATCCAATCGAATTCAAAAACAGGCAAAGGCTTCGTAATTTTCAAAATTTAGACAACTACGTAAGTGAGAGTAGCCACCTTTTTATAAAAATTCAAAATCAAATTTTAACTAATCTAAACTCTTTATTAATTATGACCATAGTTCACTTTAAAACTAAAAGCTTTAAACTAAAAACTGTTTCTAAGAAAAACTAATAAACTAAACTAAAAATCTAAAATACCTGTGTTGCCTCCCATAAGTGCTTGAGATAAGTCGTTCCGCCTAACTTCTTCTGGGCGCCATCCAATGTCCGGTGTAGACACTGCAGTTGAGTCTTCTTCTTCAAGCTTCGTCCTCTTCTATTGCTGGACACATCTCGAATCTTGGACGGAATTTGAACGAGCTTGACTCTCCATTGATGTTGAATTTGATCATCCCTTCTCCCACGTTGATGTTGGCTTGAGCTATTCTGAGAAAAGGTCTTCCAAGTATCAATGGTGACCTTGAGCTTCCTCCCATTTCCAGAATAGCGAAGTCAACTGGTACAAGATTTGCTCCAATCTTGACTGGCACGTTCTCAGCGACCCCTTCTGGATATCTGACTGAGCGATCTGCTAGCTCTAGACACATGGATGTTGGCTCCGGCTTTGGCAGCTTCAGCTTGTCAAACACTGACTTAGGCATGACACTTACACTTGCTCCTAAATCACAAAGAGCCTTGTCAATGTTGAGTGCACCAATAGAGCACGGGATAGTGGGACATCCCGGATCTGCCTTCTTCTGCAAAGGAGTATCCATGATAGCTGCACTACACTCAGTTGTCAACTTCACACATTCAGATGGCATTTCCCTTTTGTTAGCTAGTATATCTTTGAAGTACTTGGCATAAGTGGGAACTTGGAGTGCATCCAATAATGGCATATGGATATACAGCTGCTTGATCACTTCAAGAAACTTGTTGAAATGCTCATCTGACTTGTTCACTCGAACTCTGCTCTTTTCTGGTAGTATCCTCGTGTCTTCCACTGTCACTGCAGGTTCGTCTTCACTCTGAGCTTCTGCTTCCACTTCACTGGCAAGTCTTGTAGTCATTTCCGGATCTCTTGTCTCCGTTCCAGATCTGGTAGTGACTGCTTTGAGTGATTCATTCGACTGTGGTTGTCCTGGCAACTTTCCTTCATTCTTGTTTGGGAGATGCTCTGCAAGTTGAGAGAGTTGATTCTCCAAAATCTTCATCATCCCCACTAGCTGTTGGTTTGAACTTCCCACAGTGGTGATCTTGCCATCTATGTTCTCCAGCACCTTGTCCATAGCCTTGAACTTGGAGTGTGTATCCTTGTTGATCTTGGCTTGCTCTTTCATAAAGTCCTTGAGTTGAATCTGTAGAGGAATGGCATTCTGAACAGCTGATCCAGTAGTGAACTGTGGTCGATTCTGTCTGTAGTTGGATGGAGGAATCCAACCTTCCTTTCTTGCATAGTCCAGTGCCTTAGCTTCCTCTGGGCAACCTTCCCTTGAATGGCCAAACTCTCCACACTCTTCACAAGTCATCATGGCTTCTGTAGACTTCACTTCCTCTGCTCTGCCACTCTCTATCTTCTCGAACCTTCTCATGAGTGAGTCGATCTTTCCACCTAGGATCTCCATCTTGTCCACTTCAAGCACATTCTTCGCCACTCCAGTGGATGGAGCAAGGGCAGGCTGTGGTGCCACCCTGTCTACTCCGGTGCCCCAAGTTCCATTCTCAGCGATCTTCTTGAACAAAGCTTCGGACTCTGTAGGAGTGAGACTGAGAATTGATCATCCGGACGATGCGTCAATCTGGGCTCTACACACTGCGTTGAGTCCACCGTAGAACTTCTGGATCAAGTCCCATTTCTGAAAGTTGTGATGAGGGCAGGCTGACACATAGTCGTTGAATCTCTTGTAAACTTCATCGAATGTCTCCATGGGGTACTGCACAAATGTTGAAATCTTGTTGCGCAGGGCTTGAGTCTTTCCAGGTGAAAAGTACTTGGCGATGAAAGCTTGTAGTAACTGCTGCCAGTTGTTTACCGTAGCTTCTGGAAGTGTGGACAGCCACTGGTGAGCTTTGCTCTGATCTGATCGTTGGTGACTCCATCGATGTTGAAGGTGTTGCAGATCTGCAAGAACGTCTTCAAGTGTTGGTTCGGATCTTCCTTCCCACTGAATGGTTGATTCTGCACCATGCTGATCACTGAGCTTCTGATCTCAAATGCTCTCTGAGGTGGAGTGAGATCTCTGATCTTCAAATCTACTGACGTTGGCACACACAGGTCCAGTAGCTTCCTCTCTTGGTTCTCATCACCCATTTTCGGCAGAGTCTCGCCTTGCTTCCGCGGAAATTTGGCAGAGTTTCGGGTCTTCTTTAGTAGCTTCTCTGGATCATCCACATAATTAGTCGGTTTGTTGGACATTGGTCCATCCATTCCTGCTAATGTTAGTGGCTAAGAATATATACGAAGAAAATATATATTCTAGAAAAATATATAAACTAGAAAAACAATAATTCGGCCATAAATAAATTATTATACAAAAGATAAGAAAATAAATTTGAAATTTAAAAGGTGTAAAAAGGAAAACATATATGGCGCAAGAATAAAAACAAAATAAAAACTAAAACATAAAAGATAAAGGCTAAATCGAAAATAAAAACTAAATTAAAGGATAAATGCTGAAAACACAAAAATTGATAATTAGAGTTGATTGCTAATTACATTTACATAAAATTAAAACTATACAAATTAACTAAATAAACTAGTAAAAAAGAGACAAAGTTAAATATATACAAACTCAAGTTAATTATGATTCGCTTAATTAGTTCCCCGGCAACGGCGCCAGAAAAGCTTGTTGACGTCACTTAAGCACGGCAAACCTTGTACTGCAATGCGACAGTATCGTGTGTAGCTTTTCCCCAGGATGAGTATCGTGGGATTTGTCAATCCAAAGAACGAACTAAAGCTAATCTAATTAACAAGAGTTTGAGATAAACTTAAAGGGGTGAAAGGTGTATAGTTAACTCTAAACCAATCCTTAACCTATACTAATTAAAGGGTATTAACTAGCTTCTAATCAGACTCTAAACGGATCCAAAGCATATGCGATAACAGGCATCACATCTAAGATAAAACAGCGAGATAATTAGTTGCTTAAGGCAAACAAGCATGTTCAAGCATATTCATCATAGCATAATTAAATCATGATCAACCAATCTAATCCCCTAGATCGAGTTTAACCTTTCCCCGGGCTCTACTTTCACCAGTAACCAAGTAATCGACGAGAAACTCTCAACATGCATACATAATTAGAGAACGCGCTTCTAATTACTTCACATAGTCAAATAACATAATTAAAGCAACCAGAACTTCTAATCACCATGATCACAAGAACTAGAAACATAACTATATCATTAGTAAACTAGATTAGAGATCAAGAACGCTAGATAAATAACACCCTTAATGAAATGGTCTAATCAACAAGCATCTAGATCTAAATCTAATTAGAACTAGAACAAGCATAATTAGAACAAGAACTTGATAATTAGACAAGAACAAAGTTTCATTAATTAACTGTATCAACATTACATCCATGATCATACCTTCCCTTGATGATACAATTAGGCCTCCAAAGCTTGGTAATTAGAGCACCGTGCAAGGCCTTTAATCACCTCCAAGAACTAAAAGAACTCTAATCCTAGACTAGAAACTCGACCCTCTCCTCTCTCTAGTTGTTGTCCCTCTTTCCGCCGACTTCACGCCTTGATAATGAATTGGATGCCTCCACTCAGGGCCTAGACTCGCTATTTATACCCTAAGGATGACGTGGGTAAAAAGGCAAGTCGAACCGACTTTCGGAGAGGTGGGGTTGGCCGACCAGGAGGGTCAGGGTCGGCCGACCCGGACTCTTCCAGCGTCTTCTCCCTTTCCATCTTTCGCGCGGTAGTTACTTAATGCTTAAGTAATATTTGTACGGGGCCTTCGGGACTCTTATGCTTCTGGAATCTTCGTAATGGGCCGAGCTTCAATGAATTCTTCTGGCCTTTGTCATATTCATCATCTTTAATGAATAAATATCTTTATTTTCTTGTAGCTCTTTGACACTTCATTGAATCTTCTGGTTAGGGAGCCTTGACCTACACAGAGGGGCTATGAGTACACCAAGTCTTCCTTGTTCTTCACCTTCAATCCATATCATCTAGTGGTCTTTTCTTACTCGAAGTGGATCATGGTGAATTTCGCGAAAAATTGGTCTAAAACCTGTAAAAATCACATGTAGCATATTTCCAACACAATATTGCAAAATCCACAATTATCGGTGATAAATGTTAGTGAAAGATATAGTTGACGCACAAAATCAATTATAAATCATATAAAATGATGCATAAATTTCGTACATAAGCCGCGTCAACAAGGCCCTCCTGCAGAAATCTCCGGTCACATCCAAGCAGCTCTTCTGCGATGCCGACCGATACATCACTGCGGACGAGCGAGCTCGGGACTTGGTCGATGCACAACGAGAAGATCGGGGGAAGCGCGAAGAGCCCCCGCGGCACGATCGCCGTTGGGAGAAAAGACCTCGGGAGGAAGTCCAGACTGTGGGGCCATCACCCACACGCCTGCGTGTTCTGCCACAGCAAGGAGGGCAGAGGTCACTCGACCAGCTCCTTGACGCGCTGTGTCCCTACCATAAGGAGATGCACCGCACCCCATGCGACTTTAGGGATTTCAAGGCTTCGATCGCTCACGGCAGGTCTTTCATGGCTCTGCCTCCTCCACCACCACTGCCACGCGATCAGGGACCCCCGCCTCAGCAGAATAGAGCAACCGGTGCTGGGTTTCCTAAAGTCAACCAGCACGTCAACGTCATCGTCGGGGGCATGGCTCCCTGGAGACCAAGCGGCAACAGAAGCTCGATGATCGCCAAGTCATGGCGTCCACCAAGGAACCTCTAGAGCCATACAACTGGTCGGACATGACGATCTCCTTCAGTCGGGCAGACCAGTGGCTCAAGTACGATCATCCGGGCAAGTACCCCATACTGGTAAGCCTAGTGGTCCATGAGAGCCGACTCATGAGGACTCTAATCGATGGCGGGAGCAGCATTAATGTCATGTTCCCCAAGACCCTGCTATTTCTCGGGCTCTCCATCGACGATCTGGAGGAGTCAGATAGTCTGTTCTTCGGGATCATGCCTGGCAAGGGGAGTTCCCGCTAGGGCATATCAGCTTGCTCGTCACCTTCGGAACGGAGGACAACTTCCGCACCGAGACCCTGCGCTTCAAGGTGGCCACTTTTGACTCTGCTTACAATGCCATCATTGGGCAGCCCGGGTTAGACAAATTCATGGCTGTCCCTCACTACTCGTACTTGGTCCTGAAGATGCCGGCCCCATTTGGAGTTCTCTTCGTGCGAGCAGACTTCAAGGCCTCTGCTCTCTGCGCTCGGGAGGCTTTCTAGACGGCCTTCGCCACGACAACTGCGGCGGCTCAGCGCCGACTCATCGATGATGCGAACAATCTCCCGAAGGAAGATCAGGCAATCCCGACTCATGAGTCGGTGCCAACCACGGCCATCCAGGAGACCGTAGCGACCAAGGAAGTGAGCCTCGACCTCACTGATGCCTCGAAGATGGTCACCATCAACGCAATCCTACCTCCCAAATAGGAAAGTGCGCTCGTCCGGTTCTTGAGGGACAACTGGGACATGTTCGCTTGGAAGCCTGCTGATATGCCCAGAGTCCCGAGAGAATTGGCTGAGCACAAACTCAAGGTGTTTCCCAACGCAAAGCCAATCAAGCAGAGGCTGCGTCGCTTTGCTCTGGACAAGAGGGAGGTGATCCGTGCGGAGTTAACCCAGCTCTAAGCTGTCAGGTTTATTAGAGAAGTTATGCATCCCGAGTGGCTTGCGAACCCTGTACTCGTTTTGAAAAAGAATAAAGTAGACTGGCGGATGTGCGTTGATTATACTGATATCAACAAACATTGCCCGAAGGATCCCTTCGGGCTACATAGGATAGATCAAGTAGTCGACTCTATGGCCGGATGCTCTCTTCTGTGCTTCCTCGACTGTTACTCGGGCTACCATCAGATCAGCCTAGATTTGGAGGATCAAGATAAGACGGCCTTCATCACGTCGTTCGGGGTATTCTGCCACACATCTATGCCTTTCGGGTTGAAAAACACCGGGGCCACGTACCAGCGCGCGATCTAGACATGCTTGGCTGAGCACTGAGGCAAGCGTGTTGAGGCTTACATCGATGACGTGGTGATCAAGATGAAGGATCCGGAAGATTTCATCAACGACATCTAGTAGGTCTTCAACAGTCTGAGGAGGTTCTGCTGGAAGCTTAACCTGACCAAGTGTGTATTCGGGGTTCTAGCTGGGTAATTACTCGGATTCATTGTCAGCAAAAGGGGGATCGAGGCTAATCCAGAGAAGATCGATGCAATTCTTCGGATGCAGCCTCCCAAGTTGCAGAAGAAGGTCCAAACGCTCACAGGGTGCATGGCAGCGCTAAGCGGGTTTATCTCACGTCTGGGCGAACGCGGCATGCCGTTCTACAAACTCCTGAAGAAGGTGGACAGATTTCAGTGGACACCAGAAGTTCAGGAAGCACTCGAGGCCCTCAAGAAGTTCTTAACGACTCGCCCAGTATTGAAATCACCAAACTGAGCCACAACAGAGTCCCCTGCCAAAGATCTGTTGCTTTACCTCTCTTGCACGAATCATGTGGTCAGCTCAGCCCTGGCAGTCGAAAGGGTGGAGGAATGGTATGTTCAGCCGACTCAACACCTGGTCTACTTCATCAGTGAAGTACTCAGTCCATCTAAGATCAGGTACCCTCAGGTCCAGAAGTTACTGTACGCGGTCCACATCATAGCTCGCAAGCTTCGCCACTACTTCGAAGAGCACAAGGTGGTGGTAGTCACTTCGTTCCCCATTGGCGAGATCCTGCAGAACAGAGAGGCTACAGGAAGAATCGCTAAGTGGGCGTGTGAGCTGGGAGCACATGACATCGAATTCCGCCCGCGCACCGCTATCAAAACTCAAGCTTTGGCTGACTTCATCACCGAGTGGACAGAGAACCAAGTACCTAATAACCCGGAGCCTCTGGAATTCTGGAAGATGTATTTCGATGGGTCGCTAAAGATAGATGGAGCCAGGAAAGGTGTCGTCTTGACCTCCCCGAAAGGCGAGAAACTCAAGTACGTGCTGCAAATCCTCTTCACAGTTTCCAACAATGTGGCAGAATATGAAGCTATGCTACATGGCCTACGCATCGCGATTTCACTCAGTATCAGGCGCCTCATGGTCTATGGGGATTCTCTAGTGGTGATCAGTCAGGTCAACAAGGATTGGAAGTGTACCACGGAAGTCATGGATAAGTACTATGCTGAAGTACGGAAGCTGGAAGACAAGTTTGACGGGCTAGAATTTCATCATGTGGACCGCAATGGTAATACAAACGCCGACTTACTATCCAAGCTTGGTTCGTCCCGAGTCAAAATTCCCCCAGGAGTGTTCGTCTAGGAGTTGTCTCGTCCGTCCATTGATCGCGACATAGAAACCCCAGAGCAGCACGTTTGTAGCTTAGAGGAAGCTCCGGCTAACTGGCGGGTCCCAATCATCAAGTACATCAGGGATGGTGACGAGCCTGACGATAAAGCAGAAGCCGAATGACTCATCCGGCATGCGGCCAGCTATACATTGATCGGCAACGATCTGTTTAAGAGCGGCGCAGCCGGGGCTCTCCTAAAATGCATCAATGTGTCTTGGGGCAGAAGTCTGCTGATGGAGATCCATGCTGGGCAATGCAGTAACCACGCTGCTTCTAGGATGTTGGTCGGGAAGGCATTTAGGGCCAGATTCTACTGGCCAACAGCTAAGCAAGATGTTGCAGAGATTGTCAAGCAGTGCGAGGCATGTCAGTTCTTCATGAATCAACATCACTTGCTGGCTCAACAGTTGTAGAACATCCCTGTCTCGTGGCCCTTTGCATGCTAGGGGCTTGACATGATCGGTCCGCTCAAGAGGGCTCAAGGTGGTTACACTCATGTCTTGGTAGCCATTGATAAGTTCACCAAATGGATCGAGGTCAAGCCAATCGCATCTCTGACTTTAGCAAAAGCAGTGGATTTCATTCAAGAGATCATATTTCGCTTTGGGATCCCGAACAGCATCATCACAGATTTGGGCTCCAACTTCACGGGCTCAGAATTCTTTGACTTTTGCAATGAGAAGTCTATACTCATCAAGTACGTCTCGGTGTCGCACCCTCATGCTAATGGCCAAGTCAAGCGCGCTAATGGGATGATTCTAGATGCCTTGAAGAAAAGAGTCTTCGATAAGGATGAAAGACTGGCAGGCAAGTGGATCAAAGAACTCCCGTACATCGTCTGGAGCCTTAGAACGCAGCCGAGTAAAGCTCTCAACGGAAACACACCATTCTTCATAGTGTATGGCTCGGAGGCGGTGCTACCTGCTGACTTGGCACATAGGGCACCGTGGTTGGCATTCAAGGATATCGCAGAAGCAGAGAGCACACGGCTCGAGGAAGTCGATCTGCTGGAGGAAGAGCGGCTCAACTCAGTAATTCAGTCAGCACACTATCAGCAAACTCTGCGCCGTTATCATGAGCGCAACATGCGTCCTCGCGCTTTTCTAGTCGGGGATCTATTCCTCCGGAGGGTCCTCAAGGGGGTTGGGCACCACAAGCTGTCCCCCCCTTGGGAGGGGCCTTACATCATCACAGAGGTCACTCGGCCAGGATCCTATCGCTTGTCTGAAATGGATAGCACTCTAGTTGGGAGCTCGTGGAATAGCGAGCATCTGCGCAAGTTCTACTCTTAGGTATCATGCGACCTCGGCAATCATGTACTCTAGTCTGTACTCATGCTTAGTCCTGATTTCAAGTGGACTCGCCCTCAGTCATTTCAGTCGGGTGTACTCGGATAATGAATAAAGGCTTGATCTCTGTGCATATCTCTTCTTCTCGTGGCGTGAGTGTGTATGATTTTTGGTGATCATGTCCTCGTCCTCAGATAATCAGGCAATCAGTCATGGGTCTTGATCCGACTCATGGCTGGTGTTACATGCCTACTCCTACTCAAGCTAGGGTGCAGTCCGACCCTAATTACGGGGCAATCAGCCTAGGTTATATGACCGACAGCTGGTGTTACATGCCTACGCTCACTCAGAAAAGGGTGCAATCTGACCCTTCTCACGGGGCAATTAGCCTAGGTCGTATGACCGACAGCTGGTGTTACATGCCTTCGCGTTCTCATAAAAAGGGTGTAATCTGACCCTCCTTATGGGGCAATCCGCCTAGGTCATAGACCGATAGCTGGTGTTACATGCCTTCGCGTTCTCATGAAATGGGTGCAATCCGACCCTTGCTACCGGGCAATTGGCATAGGTCGTGGACCTACAGTCAGTGCTACATGCCTGAAAGTACTCGTAACAGATGGGCGCGGTCTGGCCCTGCGTCTCGCGTATTCGATGAGTTTTTAGTTCGAATGTTTAAGTGCGGTACTCGTTTGCGCCTTTTCGATTTCGAGAAAGTCCACGTCTAAAACTCTGTGTTAAGGCCGACTCAAGGGCCTGCTTTTCTCATAACATCATACATGAGGATAAGCAGTCAATAAAGATTTCATATCATTTAAGAACTCTAATACTGTTTTCTTATAGAATAACATTCATAGCGGGTACAAATGAGATACATAGTCACCGCAAGCAAAGAGTTCAAATTTACAGTTCGAATTCCGAAATTAGTTTCTCTGCTATGGACTGAATTTCCGAGGCATATTGGTCAATGGTGGCATCACTCGGGTCTGCTCCAACTTTGGCTGTCAGCTCGACTAAGTCTGGATTTGGCCAGGTTATCTTCATCATCAGCAGCACGTGTTGGAGAACTGATTTCAGTCGTCCGCGAAGGTGGTTTTGGTGTCTTCAACCAAGGTTGCCACCCGGTCAGATATTGGTCTTGACGAACCGACTTCTGGGGCGCATATGTTCAGCATGGTCTTCATTGCAGTTGTTGCAGACTTCATCAGTTCCTTGTCCTTTTGATAAGCTGCCTTCAGCTTCTCGCAGTTTTTCTTGACAACTTCATAGTTTCGTACTGAAAGTTCCAAATCATGGTGTTGTCTCTCTAACAGCTGCCGCGACTCTTTGAGAGCTTGCCTTGTGGATTTCAGTACCTTGTCCAAGTCTTTATTTTTGCTTTGAATCTCAACTCAGATCTTATCAGCTTCAATCAGCTCGGATGTCTTCCGTTCGAGTTCTGTCCGAGTCAGTTGGTGGCTTGTTTGAAGCACCGTCAAGGCACTAGACGTGTTCTGGAAGGACTTCTCAAATCCATCTTGTGATTCTCGAAGCTCTTGGATTTCTCTTTTCAGCCACAGTGCCTCATCCTATGGACCGGTTCAAGTCATAGGCTTCCGTAAGTAAAGAATATGCTAACTAGGTTTTTAGCGAGTTACCTCATGCTGTTTCCATTCCAGCTCAAGCTTGCGCTGCAGATTCTGAGCATTGTCTCAAGCTTCGTCACACTCGAGGACAATGTTACGGTGCGAGGCGTCATGCTGAGCTAATGTGATTTCCAGATCAGCAATCTTTTTAGTCGTAGCTGCATGTCAAGGCATAAGTATATCAGGATATGTCGGACGCTGGGTTATATAGGCAACTACGAAAGTAGGCACTCACCAGTGCTCTCAACAGCATGGGTGGCTTCTGACTTGGCCAGCTGTTGGCATAGCGCGACTACATCATTCCTAAGCACTGGAGCAAGCTGTTCACGCCATCGTGCTGCATGATTGAGCTGGTTCTGCAAAAAAGGATTTAGTGTACTAGTGATATTGATGTTGACTTCAAAGATCATCGTGATCAGAATAGTAACTTACCTCAAAAGCTGCAAACGGCCTTGGTTCAGTCGCGCCTACAGCAAGTTGTAGATTTGGGGCCACCAGGTCGAGTGAAGTTGCTTCTTCAGCCATGATAGTGTCATCTGTCGACTTGGGACCTTCGTCTCGGGGGCTTGGCACTGGCACAGAGATATCTGGAATATTTTCGGCATTAGTTGTCTCGTTGCCAGTAGTTGCCTCGTTTTCATGTTGTGGGCCATGCTCGTCCATGGCATGCTCTTGGCTGCCTGAAGTGCCTCTTCCTTCAGGGTTGCTGAGCACATCTTGCCAATTGAAGAGGGGCCTCGCGCTGGTGTCATCTTGGTGGTCTTCTGTATTCTTCAGCTCTGCTTTAATCGGTCACTCCGGGACCTCAAGCTCAGGTGCTTCAGTCGTACACCCTGAAACTTCAAGCTCGGGGGCTTCAGCTGCACTAGACCCAAGCTCGGGGGCTTCGATTGCTTCGATCCCGAGCTCGGGGGCTCTGGCCTCATCCGACTCAGTCTCGGGGGCTTCCTCTGCGTCAGCATCGGGCCCGGGAAGCACGGCGCTTTGTTCTGCGGAAGGTCTGCATGGCAATTTGATTCAATCAAGGTGTTGGAAAACAGAAGTGAAAAGACGATGGTTAAAGTATTCAGTCATACCGTGGTGGCGTGAAACTGTTGTCAATTGGAAGAGGATATGCCTTTACGAATTGTGCTAACACTGGATCAACATCTGATAAGTCCAATTCCTCCTCCATTGGCATATCATGGTGAGACAGAGGGGAGGCTGTGACTTCAAGTTCCTGCGCTCGTTTAGACCTCCTCTCGCGATGTTGCAGTGGGATTTCTTCTTCTTCCTCCTCCTTATCAATCAGAGAACTCCAATCAATGCCGCCAAAAGATGAACCTTCGCTATTGTCAGTTGTCTCCTGCACTTTGGATTTCTTGCTCGATCTCTTGGACAGGGATGCTGGATCAAGTTTGGTAGGAGAGGTTTTCTGACTGCTGATTTGTTCTCTGATGGTCTGCTTTCTCCGGGGAACTTCGGTCTATTCTGTCGACGTCTTGGCTCGGGTACGTTTGGATACCCTTGGGGCAGCATCACCTTCCTTCGAGCCTATTGCATGCTCAAGGGCTTGTTCTTCTTGTGCCCCGGCATCTTCTTCGGCGTTGGCATCGTTAGCTAGACGCGGGATGATGATATATGTTGCAGCTTCATTGTTGTCTTTCCCTTGTGTCGCTGCAACCACAGCTTCCATCTCCTCAGCAGTCAACTAGGACACCCGTTTCAGCATCTTGTCTGCGTTGTGCTGAGGAGGGTCGGATAGGAACTTATCAATATTGCTCTGTGAAGATAGAGTCAGCAAATCTGTTCAGTGATGAATACATTATCAGGATACATGAATAAGTCGGTCAGCAAGTTAAAGCACTTAGAGTTGGAGTAGGGTGCCATGCAGAGTAAGGTTGTGGCGATCCTTCGTTGTGGATGTCACCCCTCAGCATCAGGCCGACTCGAGCCCTAATTTCCTCTATAGTAATGGGTCAGCTGACCTCTCGAGTGGGATCATTGGCTTCGACATACAGATAAGCTGGGTATACTCGGTCCTTCATCGGTTGAATGCTTCAGAAGATAAAGTCTATAACTATGGCATGAGCAGTCAAGCCGTTGTCCTTCAAATCTGAGATGTCGTTGAGCAGAATTTCCACCTCCGCTATTTCCTCTGCAGTTGGTGCATCTTCCCAACTGCCGAGCTTGGAGTTTGGTTGGCGTCCTGATCGGGCTGGCAGAGAGTTGGCATGATTGGTCATGTAGAACCACTCAGAGTGCCATCCTCTGTTGCTATCCTTAAGAGGGATGTCCAGATATACTGATTTGTGCCCCCTACGCAGTTCTATGCTAGCTCCTCCGACCACTTGCAGAACCTTGTCTCAGGCGCCGGGTTTACAGTGGTAAAGATATTTCCAGAGACCGAAATGGGGATCAATCCTGAGGAAAGCCTCGCATAAATGAATGAAAATCGAAATTTGGAGGATGGAGTTTGGGTTCAGATGGGACAAGTCAATGGAATAGAAATTCAGTAATCCTCGTGCAAAGGAGGAGAGAGGTAATCCTAATCTGCGGACAAAGAAAGGGGCAAAGACGAAGGACTCGTGGGTTTCCTCTGTGGGGACTTTTTCACCCTCGCAATCTCTCTACCCAACCAATTCCTTGGGAGGGAGAACCCCCATTTTCACAAGATGATTGCGGTGAGATTCAGAGATAGATGACATACAGAAAGCCAGAAATGGTGAAGGGATTGGCCGGTTCTCATCTTGTGGAAGTCCTTCGCTAGTGCTTCCACATTCGCTGATCGTCTTCTTCTTCGGAGCCATGGGTGTGAGGGATTCTAGCGCTAGTTCGGAAGTTTTGGGACAAAGATTTTGAATCTGTTGGTGCTGGCGGCAGAGTAAATGCAGCTGTTGAGGATAGGGATTCGAGTGGAAGGAGCCGTTAGGGTATTGGTCTTCTTTAATACCCAACGGCGTTAAGTTCGGGGAGTTTTGTTTTTCTTTAAGGAAACTTACGGCGTCAACATCTTCTCCGTGATTCTGATGGGATAGCAGATTTCTTAAATGGTTCAGTCAGCATGACTTCAGTCGGCATGAATTTTTCCTAGGTTATCTGGAATTCAGTCGGACATCGTTCAGTCGGATAAGTTGACTCGGTTATTTTCGATTTGTCAATACTTGGTGGCAGTTATATTTCAAATGATTCGTTTGGCTCGGGGGCTCATGGTCTTTATTCGGTGATCTCGTTTTTAGTGATTAAACTGTCTTTAAGTAATCTGACAGAGGCTGTTTATAGAAGGAATGGACTTCATTATGCGATGATGAATTCATGGACAAGTTGAAACATAAAGCATTCATTAAAAAGATCGGATTCATTACAAAGATAAATCTACGGATACATGGGATCTTCCTACGGTACTACACTGCTAGGTAGGCTAATCCTAGTCTAATAGCCGACACGGCGGCGCTTCTTGGGTGGCAGAGCAGCATCCTCGTCGCTGCTACTATCATCGCCATTGTCGTCGTGCTCGCTGTCGTCGTCGCCACCGTCGTCGTCGTAGTCTTCGTCTTCGGCGTCTTCATCCTCCTCCTCCTCGTCGTCGTCCTCATCGTCCGGGCCATCGAGGCCGGGGTGGTTGAGACCTCGGAGCATTGCCTTCTCCTTCCAGTTGTACTGGTCAGAGTCGGCGTCGGAGTCCTCGCTGGCGTCTTCCAGCGGCGCTTTCCCCTTGACGTCGCTGCCATCATCGCTGTCCCTGAGGGGGCCGGAGTCGCTGGGGGATCTTCCTCGCCAAGGCCGCCGGCGAAGATCTCGTCCTCCGAGTCGGAGAACTTGGAGCGGTTCTTGCTAGGGCCAGCCATAGAGTTTGCAAGAAAGGGGGTTTTGGCAGTGGAATCTTATGCATGTGCGAGGCAATGAAGTGTGATTGATGGACGGGCTCTGGCTTCAGTTATATAGCAGGCGAAGCGCCGCTCCGACTTCTGCAAGTCCGCGTATAATGATGGCGTTTGGTATTCGGATGGACACGCGTCGGTGATCCATGTGCGAGACAGTTCAAGAGAGTTGGATCTATGAGCGGTTGGGTTTTCGAGGAAAAGCGTATGCGACAAAGAAAGGAATGGCTCTTCATATTATTGGCAGTTTCCCGGTTTGCACCCAGTGCGTGGGGAATTTTTTCTGTAAGTTTTTTCTGATTGGGACAAAGGCTTGAAGACTTCAGTCGGGCGATGATGAGTCGGGAGAGCTCTTTGGACCGTCAAGCTAATTGTTATTCAAGTCAACTTGAAGCTCGGGGACTACACCCAATGGGTGCACCTTGTCGGTGCAACCATTGAAATGATGCAGTGATTCACTCGGGAGGAAATATGTACTTTCAAATTTTACGTTATTTGGACCTTCAAGCTGATTGTTACTCAAGTCAACTTGAAGCTCGGGGCTATACCCATCGGGCGCACCTAGTCAGTGCAACCAATGATTTGAGGAGACAAATGATCTAAAGATGGAGTTGTCGAAGCCAGTTTTTTTTTTTACCTTTAAGCTGATTGTTGCTCAAGTCAGCTTAAAGCTCAGGGGCTACACCCAATGGGTGCACCTAGTCGGTGCAACCATTGGAGGAACATGAAAGTTGATTCAGCGAGACATTTCACTCGGAGCTATAGTTGGTTGTGGGAGTCTTGAGTCAATTGACATATGAATTTACTCGAGCCTCGGGGGCTTGTGGGGGATAAATATCCCCTGGCTCCTCATGGCGTGGATCTAGGACATGGCCAATGGTGGGCCTGAGTTGGGCGAGCGGCTGATTTCATGGGCCGAGCGCTTAACTCAGGCCCAAATACGGTCATGAGGTCTTGGAGGTCAAGGCGGCAACGACGTGATCCGGAGAGCAAACAAGGAAGCTTAGCTCGGACTCTGGTTCCGAGATTTAAGGAGATCGAAGAAGATACGATGAAAACTTAGATTCTGTTTGATCTCATGTAATCTAAACCGACTAGGAGATATAGATGGAACTGAACTTATAACCCAAGACTCCGTCAGACTATGATGAGGGATCCCTACATAGAACATCGAAACACACCTCAACCCATCGCAATCCAACCCTAGCCCTCATTGTAACCTCGAGAACTCGACGCAATACAATCAGCCACAAACAGGACGTAGGGTTTTACGCATCTCACGGCCCGAACCTGTCTAAATCTTCGTGTCTCTATCGCTCCTCCGGTGAACCATCGAGCTACGTCGATCTCACCGAACCACAAAAGCTCCATGTGACCCGTCCCGTGGTGCACTGCCGGTACCAAACCCCGACACCAACCTCGCTCTTGGAAATTTTCCTTGTGTCTATGTCTCTTGTATTTCCTATTTTTCTTATGTTGCATCCAAACGCTCTATTGAGAACTTTTCTATATTTTCAAATCATGTATGATTGCAAGTGACATACAACTATATTCCTGTGTTTTTTCTATGTTTTATAAATCCTGTGTTCCAAATGGGCCCTAAGAAATCTTACTATATTACTGATTGAACGGCATAAAAGATGCACTACTGTGACATTGTCCATGCTCAAGATTCACAAAAGAGTTTTGCGTGCCGTTGCCCCGTAGGGTACGGTGCCCGGCCCTTTAGTCGAATATTTGTAAAAAAAATACATATTTTAATATGGGCTTTTAAGTAGAATAGGCTATTTTCTTCTTGCTTGAAAGTTGCACCTTTATAAATAATGTTTGTCAATAATTCCCTAAGAGTAAATAATGCTGCATTCATCTTGTTATATTCTTCATCAAGTGGAAAAGACCCAAATTGAAGATCAGATGACTTTTTAGAATCATTGGCTGCCATATTTGAAACAATACATGATTTTCGGCATGAGTATTTTGGTGAGCCATGGGCTCATCAATCGTCATCATCTAAAAAAGTCACATTCGACCTCCACGAACTAGAAGCTGCTGCAGGGTGTGAGGTGCTTCTTCTGCGTGCACCTCGTACCCTCTGCGTGGTTGGCTACCCACGCACTGTCATGATGTCATCTTCATCGTCTAAGAAAGTCACATTCTCTCCTCCTGCTCCCATTGGAGACGCGCCTCATATAACCTCCCCTCTTTCATCCCCGATCCCAAGTCTGCGGTTTCACCATTTCCGTGCATTCGGCAGGACACCACAAGCAAAGAGATTGCACATCGGCCAAAAAGAATGGATGTAAGTGTTTATGTACTCTACATCTTCCGGGTGCGCCTATAACAATAACTGACATAAATGTAAGCGCGAACAAAATATCTTAACAAAATCACCATTAGTCATTACAACTATATTGCTATACCTGAATGTGCCGAGCATACTCTTCATTGGACATTGCTAAACCGCAACCTCGTCTGGAAAAACCCATGCAACCAGGGAGGTACGCAATCTGACATAGTCTTTGATAGTGATGATGTTGGTGCCATATCTTTGCTTTAAGATCGTCTAAGGTGAGCACTGGACCCGAACTGTGAAAAACAAAGATGAAGTGTTGTTTCCATTCTTCCCTCTTCAAAAATATTGTAATGACCTTTCCGTGTAGCCTTTACAGCAGCAACTAGGGCGCTGTTGATCAGACAATGCGTCCATAGAAACGAAGAACCCATTGAACTACGTCCATGTAAATAAACCTACAGAGCTCGCTTAAATAAATTTTATTACAAACAAATGTAATCACTCAACTACTGAAAATGATTACCTTGTTCACAATATTACTTAAAATGTTGTTATAATAACATTACTTAGTGTAACGCTTAATAACTGCCTATTGCTCATAATTGTTGACTAATTATGATCTTTCCTATCACTAGTCATCGACTAACTATCGGATAATCTAATTATTCACTACCTACACAAATATCTAACTAAAGAAGGGCCAAAAATAAATGGTCACTATTTATTGCACAATAATGAACAAGTGACAAAAAATTTACCTGCACTCCGATTCCACCTCCTCCCATTCTCCTCCACCTCCTCCCTCCTCCTTACTGCGGGGGGTCATGTTTTGGCCACAGAGAATAAGGGGAGCAGGCTGCTCTCAGCTTTATAGGGCACCGCCTGCCCTCTTGCCTAGTGGCCGCGCGAGGGGAGCGTGCGACGTGGGCATCATGGGCACGGCCGGGTGACAGGGTCCTCTCGCCCCACGGCAGGGTGACAGCCCACCAATCGCCCTTCCCAGGGGCAACGGGTGTACAAACCTGTAAATTCCGAAGAGAAAGGTATATTTTTGTATTTTTTTGGAAAATATATAAATAAAAAAATGCTCATTTTTTCTCTTAAAAAGTATACTACTCCAGGGCCATGTTTGGTTCATCCAAACTAAATTTTAGCAGGAGCTAAAAATTAGCTAGACTTGTTTGGATATTTCATCCAACACATGACTGGATCTATATTAAAAGTCTCTTTTGCCCCCAAAATCTCCCGCTCGTTCCCATCACTGCAGTGTTCTGCTGCTGTTGTTGCAAATGCTCTATACTGCCGATGGAGGCCGTGGATGGAGAAGGTTGATGCGTCAACGTTGGCAGTGGATGCAGGCGGTCGAGGTGGAGGGCGGCATGAGATGCCAAGAACGGATGGAGGACGGCGACGGAGGCCAGGGACGGCGGCTGTGAGCACGATGAGCCACCCCGTCACCCAACCAGAGGAGTGCAGCGCGAGGGGAACACGAACAGGCGGGTGGGTGAGGATAGGGTTTTGTGGGAGGGTGCCTTGGTCATTTCCTCAAAATTAGCTGCAATTAGCTAGGTTTCTTCAGCTAAACTAGAAACCATGGCGCGCCATTGGTGCGCCCTCTAGGATGCGTGTAGCCTAGGGGCCTTGTTAGGATTGTAGGCAAACTATCTGACAAAGATTATCTTATACGGAGTGTAATTTTATAGTGGTGGCCTTGATAGTTGATACAAAGCATTGTGGCAAGTAGAACTCTAACGGAGTTGTTTGTCAATCTGCAAAATTCTTATGATAATTGATTTTCAAGAAGATTGTGCTTGTATCATTTACGATCACTTGTTCTGTTAAATGCGAATGGGCGCCGTGTCTGGGCGGCTAGTTCCTGATACAATGCAAGAGTATATAAATAATTTATAGTTTAGTAAGAACAGTAAACAATCAGGATTGTTGCTAGTTTGATCTCATCAGGTAAGCTCCAGCTTGAACCATCCACTGGCGCTGCACTCTCTTGCTCAAAATCACTGGGCAGCAACTGGAATGAATTAGAAGATGCTCCACAAAAACAACATTGAAATGTAATGGGTCTACATCTCTGATCAACTGTGGTACCCTTGAAATGTATTTAAATGACTGATATTGTAGGAAGGGGACGGCAGATGAAAACTTTTGGAATTGGCTTTGTGTATGTGTCCTTTTTTATAGCTTATAGCAGTTCAGGGCGCCGCCATTGATAGCATAATAACTAATAGGTAGAGTTTGCATTAGGGCTAAGCAATTTTAAATTCAGCACGGTAACATCATTAGCTATACTAGTCCATCAACCCGTGCTCTCTCACGGGCTAGAGTTTTATGAGGCATATGCATTAAAAGTTGATAGACAACTCCTATAACTTCTGTATTTTTATGGTAGGAAAATTTGGTAGAATTCGTAAGCGTTTAAATTGTATGGACTACCTAATTCTCTGACTTGATGGCATACTTTTCCCCCTTGCGTTTATTTCCATTGGAATTCATGTGTTTGTTTTCTTCCTCATCCTTGCTGTCATTTCCATTTTCCTGCAAAAAAGACAGCATCATTGTTAATTGCAGTGCATTATTTTCTCTTTATTGTAATTTTATATGCATAGACATAGATGCAAATGAGTTTATCTTTTTTCTCAATTTTTTCTCCAATCTTTTTTCCAGCTCTTATGCCTTCTTCGTTCTACCATTTCTTTTTTCTTGGCATAAGTGCTGTCAATGTCTGACAACTCTCCATTACTTGGAGTTTCTTTGAATTAGTTTGAGTGTTTTTCTCCTTGCTTTAAATAACAAAGTGAAAAGAGGTCAGTGGGTCTGATTGATCTAGAAAGTCAATATAAATCAAGGATTTTAGAAGAAAAAAAGTGTAATACCTTTTTTAAGTTTTCATGTCGACTCTTGAACTGTTGTTTTCTTTTGGAATAAATATTCTTAGTATAATCGGGTCTTAAACTTGTGAAGTCGTACTCTGTCAACCTGAACTGAAGAATCAATGTTTGCCCAGATATTTTCTGAGTTTGTTTCGGTATCTCCTTATTATCCTTATAATTAAATAAGGAGATTAACAGATCTGCTGATTCGCCAATTAGCATTTGAGCCTCCTTGTCAATAGGGTCGTGGCTGCTGTTGGATCACTTATTTCAAGCTTAATTTTATATCTGTAAGCATTACTGTCGTGTTAGGATTAAAGTAGTATAAAAATGTGAATTGCTAAATCATTTACCGTGCTTTACCTTCAGCTTTCTTTTCACATTTAGTACAATAGTAGTGATCGCTCTGCTTTTCAAGTTGTTTATTACAATCATCTCTAATACATGAGACGTAATGCCAGCCAAATCATGCATTAATTGCATTTATTGTCGCTTCAACAGTAAATATTTTTTCCTGCAAGTAGATAGAAATCATTCGTATGCATGCATAAATTTTAAAAATTAGCATAAAAAAGGCGAAACTAATGCATACCTGATTCGATCAGTCAAACAAAATCAAATTTATTTGTTCTAAAGTTTTTCTATTGTACTGCATTTGGTCCATCAATGTCCCTTTCCGATGGTCAGCCATTTGCATCTCTTTGATAACTTTATCACTCGAACAAATGTTGTTTTCCAAACAGAAAATTAATTACACATTAGAGCTCATGCTATATTGAGTAATTGGTATAACGATATCTGAACTTGTCTTACCTATTATGTGCATTTGCAGTTTTAGGGATAGGTAAGTCTACAAAAACTTATGTTGCATTGGTTGATGACAGAGAATATTCTAGGACATATCAATTATTTTTGTAGGAGGCTTATTGAATAACTATATTTTCAATAATTGATATAGAATGAATACTTACTGCCAAATTTCCTCACAGTTGTAGATGTTACTACGACGACATGAGATTTTACGTCCTCATCGATTACATCAGCTTTGGTTCACCAAAATCTGATTTTAACTTCTTCATCACTATAAATAGAAAATTTAACAATAAGGTGAACTAAGATGGATAGGTAAATCAGCATGATAGCATTGTGTAGTATGAACATGAGATATATATTGTTAGGCAATTGTAGAAATTGTTTTTTAAGCTGAAAGGTAGCCTACTCGATGAGGAGCACATGTCCATATTTATTTGGTTCACCAAATAAGAGAATTTGCATATATAAAGTTATATTTATTTATTTATTTATGTGTTATTTTACCTGAGAAGTACATGTCCAGATTTATTATTTTAAAAAGCATATTTGTGCTGCAGAAGTTGAAGCTATACTTTGGAATGTCTTTTGTATCTTTTATCTTCTTTAGAGTAGTAGTGGGCAGGAAGTTGACAGCCTTGTCATTTTCCACTGGTCAATATTTCTGTGTTGCCGAAGTGACTTTGACATTACCAATCTTGTACACATTACCTTCTTGAATGTAACACCCTCATTTTTGATACATTAAAATCTTTGGCCAAATAATTTAATTCATTTATAGTTGGATGTTTACGCATGACACCATAGCTATTTATGCATTTTCTAACTAATCAAGTAAAATGAATCATAGGATTATTTGTTTGAGCATACATGCTGCTACATGATTTCATTGTGTGATTTGGAGTTGTATGTTTGAAATTCAGTTCATTTGCATTTTTTTCCAAATATCATTTTATCATCTCTAAATACTCTAGAAAATTCTTTTTCTTTTTCCTTTTCCTGGTCCAGAACCAGCTCTCTCGTTCTCTCGTTTTGCCTTGGACCAGCGCAGCAGCAGCCCAGCAGCCGCTCCCCACCCTCAGCTCACGGCCAGGCAGGACCCATCGGGCATCTCTTCCTTTGAGCCTTACCGTTAAAGTTTGCGTATGCATGCTGGACTGGACACCCAAACCGAGCCGGACTCTATTAGGTGCAGCTAGATCGATTTCCTTTTCCCGCAAGCCAAGGAACTGCAGCTATAAATAGCACCTGCATCGACCACCACGCGCATCAATATCTAAGCCCTAGCCGTCGCATAGCGCCCGAGCTTGCTAGCGCCACCGCCGCCAGGGGTTCGTCGGGGAGTTTTGCGTTTGCTGGTCTTCGCCACCGTCAGGAGCCCTTGACGAGCTTCAACCGCAAGGTAGATCATCCAGGCAAATCAATTCCCGATCTTGTTCCATCTGGAACCAATAAGATTGAACTCACTCCGACCACGGGATCATACAGGGGCCGCCACCGTCGTTGAAGCCATTCTGTCCAACTCTCGCACAGCTGTAGCTTTCGTTTCGAGGTGAGGAAGCCTACCAGCCCGTTCTTGTCCGATATCGTGCTTTGCATCGCCAGTGATTGCTCGCCAGAGTTGCGTTGCTGCACTGCTTCGTCGCCACCGCCGCCAATGCACGTGCCGCAGTCGTGAGGCCCCTGTTCGCTCCGCCACATCGCCTGCTCGCTCGTACGCCTCGCCCTGCTCACCCTAGCCCACTGGAGCCGCGGATATGCGGAGCTCCGGCACGCCGCCGCTAGCGAGTTAGCACAGTAGATTTAATTCTCGTTTATTTTAATTCTTTAATATTGTTTTATGCATAACTTTTGCGTTTTAACTCCGTTTCAAGTGATTCTCGAACCTATGGACTCGTAGTAAAGTGTAGATTAATTCTAAATTCTTTTTTAGTTTCTGTTTTCATTGTTTGGTGTACTGTTTTAGTTATTTTGTGCTCATTGCTTGTATGTGTGAAACGTGTAGCCGACCATCCGTCCGGGTTTGCTGAAAATCAATCTTGTGAAGCTCCTGAGCAATTCTTTGTTAAGGAAGGCGAGTATTCTTTGACCTATGTCCTATTCACATTGAAAACTTACTTTATCGCACAACCAAGCATGCTCACTCTAAGGATGACTAGCCACTTATTTTCCTGTCAATATTTCATCCTATGGGAGGGCTGTGATGTTTAATTTAATGCTGTCGCTCAACACATTTTACTCATGTTGCTAATATTGATTAATTAATGAGACAATGATGATATAAGTTGGTTACTTTGCAACATGGAGATTTGAGCATGTTTTGTGGGTTTGCTCGATTGCCTGACTCTAAGGATCGGTTCGTTGAGCGACCACCTAAGAAAATAGTAAAACCACAAGGGGTGGAATGGGACGCCCTTGACTGATTAATTAGATGAACTAGAGCGGGTGGTTTGCCTACCTGAAAGATGGAGTAAGAGGGGCGTTGACGGGTATAAGACTCGCTCTCCTGAGTGTATGCAGTTTGGTTTATTTGGTTTTTGTCAGTCACCCTTCGGGAGGTGACTTTTATGCCTGGGTAACGGAAACCTAGAACGGGCGGCTACACTCTAGGAATTTTTTGTAAAGGTCTCGTAATGAAACCCTGCCAATTCATCAAAGGCTAGTGAATAAATGGGGCTTTGCAAACCTCGAGCAAATGGGGATCATGACTTGTGGGTAAAGTTGTACAACCTCTCGAGAGGGTTTAAACTGATATATCAACAATCTCTCGAGAGTGTTTAAACTGATATATCAGCCGTGCTCATGGTTAAGATCGGACTGAACCCTCACAGATTAGTGTTTTAAAATAAAAGGCCAGTATGGTGTGATAAAGGAAATGATGGTGGATATGGTGGACAGCTGGATAATGGTTTATCTTTTATTTACTTTACTGCTTTTATGTTACCTTAATTATGGACTGGGTTTATACTAATCAATGCTAGTAATAAAATTCTGATCAACTAAAAGCAACCACTATGCCTGTCCACTGTAAAGCCAATCCACTTTTAGCCTAAACGGAATACCTGTTGGGTACGGCATGTACTCACCCTTGCTTTATTTTATACTACGTTGCATCCATTGCAACCGCTGCTCAGATCCAGAGGGAAGCTACGGTGATCCTAACCAGGAGTTCCAAGACTACGACGAGTTCTAGGCTGGTGTGCCATCCGTCAGTCGCCTGTGGAGCATGGTCGTCTTCCGCCGTCGCTTAGTTAATTCGTTTCGTTAAGATACTCGGTTTTCGTTAAAGATATTTATGGTCTATAATACTTCGTTATGCTCTTAAGTTAAAGTACCGGTTGTGTTATTACTTTTGTTTATGCTGTGTATGTGGTTAAACGGATCCTGTCACATACATAGTTAGCACTTTGTTTTCTTCTTAAAACCGTGTGTGACATTGAATAAGTGGTCTGAATTTTTCCATACAGACCTTATTGATAACTCCGTGAATCATGGTTTCCTGAATTTTTATATTCATTAGCTTGTAAACGAAAAGTATTCTGTAAAGAAACTGCAATCAAAGTGAAGAACTATGATACCTGGTGATCAATAAGGACCATGTCTAGACTTAATTTTTCTCTAGTACTGGCCAAGATTGCATCCCGTATCCTGTTATCCTTGCCTTCATGTTCCATAATTCTTTTCCTTGTCTAACCTCGCTTAATGTTTTGATGATCATTGCTAGTTGAGATTGGAAAAGCATAATGTCAATAAGACTAATGTGGCTTATCTTTCGTATTGAGAAGCTAATGTATGCAAACATAGGTCATCACAGGAATTGGTGACCATGTAATTCAGCATGATCGTTATTGGTGATAAGTTGTACCTTCGCTGACGAAATCAAAAGGATGTCGGCAACGATCCTCCTTAGGAAGGCAACCCCGGCACCAAGAGCGGGCCCAGGATTTAGATGGTGGGTATTCAAAATATATTAAGGATATAAAATTTTTTCGCCGAGAATGAAAGCCCTTACCACTGTTCTTTCGCTTCATGTTTCAAGCCTGCAAAATTGAATCAGTCAACTCACGTTGTAGACCACTAATTTGGAGAAATCCGAAATAATGGTATTCAAATTGCGTTTAGTTAGAGTATTTGAGATTGGAGATGCCTACTTGGCTTGCCTGCTTCGGTCTTCAGGAGAGGACGCATCCCTGGCAGCCTGGCGCGGCAGATAGCGGACTGCGTGCAACCGCTGAGCCACGCACCGGCGCATGGCGCACCAGGTCGGCACGGCACTCGGGCGGCAGGGCGCCACCACCACCTTGGTGGCTCACCGGCCTGGCGCCTGACGGACTGTGCACTATCGACTAACGGCTGTGGGTTTGCGCGGAGGACGAAGACGAATCCGCCGGCCGCCGGCATGCATATGCATGCGTGCATGGGCAATCGACCTGCAAAATATCTCTGCGTGCAAACTATTATGTGGAACTCTGAAGGAGGCATCGAACATTCACCAACCCAAACAAAGAAGGAGAAGCATACGCAGAATATCGCGGATTGGAACACGTACGCTGGTCAAGCAGCGTTCCGTGAAATTTTCCAAACGCCATCCGCAGCAATGCAAGTTTAAGGGAGCTATACGTACTATACCCAGGCAGAGGGCGTGCGCACACAGCCTTGGATTCATTCATGTAGAAGAAACGCAACATGCAGACGACGAACGAAGCGATACAGTGCTCTAGGCCGGCCATAGCGACGATCGTCTCCGGCCACTCCCCAGTCAGATCATCAGTTTACGTAGTTGAGGGGGCCGGGGGTCCCAACTCCATCCCAGACCCAATTTGAGGGCGCTAGAGATCAGAGCGAGTCGCTGCCAATCACATTCATCACGTAGCCATCACGGTCGTCGTCGTTCCATCAGCATGTGCGTCTGCGCCGAAGCACCACCGTGCGCGGCAGCGTTGGCGCCCCTTTCGTCGATCTACTGTTGGTTACGTAGGTTGGGCTGTACCTACCACGCGGCTAGGGTTGCGATTGTTTATGTAAGTTGGATGGAAGGGTTAATCTAATGGCTACGATGATTACATGGTATAAATGGATGGCCGGATGTTTTGCTTTTTTCTAAGAATTTGTATGATTTCTCTATTTTTCTAAAACGTCTCGTGAAAATTAACATGGAGCCTCAAAATAAGCCTCTAATTAGTAATATTAAGATGCGTCAGTATTGAAAGCATTTGCCTTTGAAATCAGTTATATTGAAAAGAAAAAGAGCGATATATTGTTGTCATGGCTAAAGCTAACATTTTTGGTACTGTATAGCGCCATGTCTGGGCAGCTAGTTCTGGATACAATGCAAGAGTATATTATGCTATCAATTTCACGGATTACCCAAGAGAATGAGGTAATGCTATATATCATGAACACAAATGAGCAATCCAGCTCTCTATCTAAAACAGCACTGCCTCTAGCAATAGCATTCATCGCCAAAGAAAAATAGCAATAGCATTGTAAATAAGGACAGATAGTATTTTACATGAATAAGCATCTAAAGAATTAAATTGAATTTGATTTGGTGTATGATTGTAAATATGCAGCATTGTTTTTTACCTTGATGCAGTCTCATGATTGAACTTGAACGATCATTTGTTTGATGGTCATGGTCGTGGCCCGTTACTGATGGGCAGCCCAAAGGTTAGAAAGTAGTTGACTGAGAAACAATGCCCATATCTCGAATGGCCAGTAACGGTACTAATGGTTCTTCTAGCTTGTTGACAGGGCCTCCGTTCTTTCTAGCGCTTCTAGGGGGCTCTCGGTGAGGTAGGCAAGCAACATCTGCAGGAAGTCAAGACATCTGAAATTAGGCTTTCATACCCAATGGCTTCGTGCCAGTGTCATCATTCGCATAGAGAAAATCGGTATACTAAACATAGCAATGAATACGTACATACATGTATGCTTAAGGGGCCTAGATAGGAGTTCAGGTTTAGTACATTTGTTCGGAAGCTTCTCTTTCAGTGGTAAATAGTCACGAAATTTATAAACATAAATCTGAAAATGGTGAAGCATTGTTCTACAATTCAGGGGACGGCAGAGGAAAACTTTTGGAATTGGCTTTGTGTATGTGTCCTTTTTTATGGATTATAGCAGTTCAGGGCACCGCCATTGATAGCATAATGACTAATAGGTAGAGTTTGCATTAGGGCTAAGCAATTTTAAATTCAGCACGGTAACATTATTAGCCATACTAGTCCATCAACCCGTGCTCTCGCACGGGTTAGAGTTTTAATCTTTAGTAATATTAGTGGTGATTATTCATCTTTCGTAAGGGCACTATGGGTAATTTATATATAAATTTAAGAATTATTTTAATTTAGTTTGCATGATGGCATATTGGGTAATTCACATGCAGTAGGGTTTATTTTAATTCATCTTCTATAATGGCCTGGTGGGTAATTTCTATGCAAATTTAGGGGATTATTTTAATTCATATTTATAATGGTGTGGTGGGTAATTTTTATATAAATTTAGGGGGTTATTTTATTTCATCTTTCATAATGGCAAGTTGGGTATTTTTTATATAAATTTTGGGGGCTATTTTATCTCATCTTTTTTAATGGCATGGTGAGTAATTTTTTTAAAAAATATAATAGATCTAATGACTATTATTATTAGAACTACATGATGGATATCCTGATGTTTTAGATTTTTGTGAGAATTTCTAGGATTTATCTCCTTTTCTAGCGCATCTGGTGAGGATTAACGTGAAGACTTTAAAAGAAACATCTAATCAGTAATAGTAGGATTAGAGGTGATTATTTTAAATTATCTTTCATAATGCTATGGTAGGTAATTTATATACAAATTTATGTGTTATTTTAATTCATCTTTTATAATAGTATGGTGGACAATTTATATGCAAACTTGGGGGGCTTTAATTCATATTTCACAATGACATAGTGAATAATTTATATGCAAATTTAGGAGTTATTTTAATTCATATTTCATAATGACATGGTAAATAAATTTATATACAAATTTAGGAGATTATTTTAATTTATTTTTTTATAATGACATGGTGGGTAATGTTTTAGAAAATATATTAGATTTAATAGCTAGTAGTATTAGAGCTACGTGATGGACAGCCAGATGTTTCTGATTTTTGTGATATTTTTTAGGATTTATCTTTTTTTAGTGTGTTTGGTGAGAATTAACGTAGAGGCTCAAAAGAAATTTCTAATTAGTAATAGTTAATATTAATTTTAACACTATGTCTAATATTAAATTTAACACTATGCTTTTATATTTGTTTTACTCCTCAGCCTAAATTGGAGTCAAACTCTAAGAGTTGTATCTCAATTCTCAAGTAGGATGCAACGGCCAAGGGCGAATGCAAGTTGTTATTGATGCTCCACACGTAACGAAAGCAAAGTCAAATGATTTTTAATATTTTATTTAAAAAGGAAGACCGCCAATAAAATGTCAAAAAGCAAATGATTATCTTTTTAAATTCGAAGTCTGCAATGATGTTCTGCCCTTATGTAGATGGATCAGTGCGATGGATGGAGACGCTCACGGCCATTGTACTTTGTATTCACACTGTTTCCATAGCTGACGTGTAGACAGCTATCGGATGTACTTTGTATTCACCTAGGCAGACGTACAGCGGCACATGTAGATGGTGACCGGACGATATCATGCACTTACGCTAGACGAAGGTAATGTATGCAAACATGAGTTATCATAGGAAATTGGTGACTTGTACCTCGAGTGGAAGTAGAACGCGGCGACGAAGACGTTAATGATGCCGGTGAAGGCGATGCCCCCACCATTGCTGGCAGGATCACCTTCTAGTCCAAGCCTTGGTCGTCGTCTTTAGGGATGGTGACGGTGAGGTCCCAGCTAAAGATGAGGCCGTCGTCAAAGCCCGCCGCCCCGGTCGATGCCAAGAAACCCACGAAGGCTCTCTGCGGGACGCGGCCGCTAACGTCGAGGTGGGCGATGATGGTTTCCTCTGCCCAGCCTTCAGCAGCCACATTGTCAGTCCGTCCTGCACTGTAGAAGGCCAGCCGCCAGCGTGCTTCCCTAGCAACTACTCCGTACTATCTAGGTGGATAGCGTATTTGGGCAATTGGGAGTTGACCTGCTGGGCAACTGCATCTTGCTGGCTTCTGGGCGGCAGCCGGCAGGAACCTCGAATCAAGCGATCAGCGGCGGCGGCAGCTCGATTCGATCGGCAACCTGCAACAGCGGCAAAGTGAGTCGTATGAGCTCCACGCCTCTGTTCCTTGATTCTTTCTCATGGTCATGGCTTGTCAGGCAGCGCAGAGACACGAACTGACGAACACACGCACGCAGGGACCGGTAATCCTTGCGCCCACCTCGAAGCAGCGGATCCATGGACCATGGAGCTCGTGACACCTCGTGGTCGCTGGTTGCTTTTGAGTCACGCTTAAGGTACGGCTGCTAAAGCTGCGCTTACATAAATTGGGCGGCTGTATGTAGGAATCTATACGGTTAATTTAATGGCTATGATGATTATATGGCATAAATCGATGGCTGGATGTTTTGTTTTTTTCTAAGAATTTCTCTATTTTTTTAGAACGTCTCGTTAGAATTAACGTGGAGCCTCCAAAAATAACCTCCAATTTATAATATTATGATGCGTTAGTGTTGAAAGCAGTTGCTTTTGAAATCAGTTATATTGAAAAGAAAAAGAACGATATAGTGTTGTCATGGCTAAAGCTAACATTTTTGGTACTGTGTAGTTCTAACTGCAACGAAGTTGTGTAGTTGCAAGATTTGATTTCGATGTATGAGTTACTTTATTAAATTAGGCAGCATCAGTGACTCAAGTTAAACTACATATGTTATTTAAAAAGATAGGTTAGTGTAAATCCCAGTAGCAATTCAACGTGCGCGGACTATAAATGTCAGTTTTTATGCAAGGGCTGAGAATTGTTTATTCAGAAGAGATATTTAAATAGAGTCTTAAATTAGACTCATTTTCATCTGTATATATCTATAACAATTTGTAAAATCTAGCTATAGGAATCTAATGTGGTTTACTCAATAGAAGAAGAGAGAGATAAACCTGCACACTTCAATTGCAGAAATGGAGAAGCAAGATTAGAATAATAAATTGAGACACACAGTGGACAAATTTAGATACTGAGTGCACTGACCTGAAGCGAACAATTGTTTGAACCAGTTTGAAGGTACCCTATATGTCTGTCCACACTCCACCGTGTGATGCTCATTCTTCTTTGTCGCACTCTGTTGATACCTAATTAGAAGATGCAAAGTTGAAAGCATAAATCAAATAGGTTCTGGTTAACATTTAGGTATTTTGTGGCCGATGCACGAATAATCATAACGTAGGGTAATATAAATTAGAGTTATAAATCGATGTATGTATAAGTGCATGAATGCAATCCACATATATTGTTAGAGAGGGGGAAATCATAAGGCTTGGAACTAAATTCACAAATAGGGACTGTGTCAAAGAAACTAACATCAAAATGAGATGGATGCACTATACATTCTAGCATGTAGACATTGCGTAGCAGTTTCTTACCGCCCAGACTTTTTTTCCCTGGATTTGTTTGGTTCCCTTTTCCCCCTATCTCTTGGGCTGATGTGTTATAAGGTGAATTGGTCTTTGTTGTGGTCATACAAACTATTTACATAGACCTTGGAGCACAGACATTCATAAATTGGCTAAAAACTGCTGGTGTGAACCACTATCAGACAGTGATTTTTTTCAAACAATGAGAAGTAGCAAATCGAACTCATTAGTACATTGGCACATTATACTCCAATTGAACCTTTATCTCAGATGAATGAACAAACCGAAACTCCGAAGAAAATATGTACGTTATATAATTTGGACCAGAACAGCGATGCCTAGAACAACAAAACAAATTGTTTGCCGAGCTCATGTTGGCTTCTCTCAGTGTGCGGCTTGAAAGGAAAATAGCATGTAAAGCAGGATTCAAGAAAGAACCAGGTGTGTCTGTGAATCGCAAGGAGCAAACAACGCAGAGGAAGCAGTGCGAAGGTCAAGCGGGCGCACCGGCAAGCTGATGCTGTTCATGGTTGGCAAGAGCCAGCGCTCAGCGCTGTTGGCGGCCGCTGGGCGAAGGCAAAATATCCCCATTGTCGGTATGCGCTCACCTAAAGGGGAAGAGGAAGGATACGGCGGAGCGCAGCGTAGCGGCATGACACGACGGAGAGAGAGAGAGAGAGAGAGAGAGAGAGAGAGAGAGAGAGAGAGAGAGAGAGAGAGAGAGAGAGAGCCAGGGAGGGGCTCACCTCAGGGATTGACGGTGTACAGCTGAGGCGATGACCGAGTGCACCGGCGGTAGAAGCGTGATAGCAACAGCCTTTAGGGCAGGGTCGGGGGCTGGCAGCTGGTTGGGAGAGGCAAGGGCAGATGGTGCGGCGTGAGGATGGAGGATTGGAGGCACGGGGATAGGGAGGGGCGGCGGGCGTTACGCCGGGTGGGGATCGGGAGGGGTGCCGGGCGGGGAGGGCGCACGCCAGCCGGGATGGGGAGGGGCGGCGAGCGGCACACCGTGCGGTTTGGGGACGGGATCCGGCAGGGACGAGGAGCGCCGGCGGGGACGGGGAGTGGCGGCGGACGTTGCGCCGGGCGGGGACGGGGAGCGCCAGTGGGCGGAACACGGTGGAGGCGGTGTGTGGCCGCGGAGGTGGCACGTGTGGGTGCCGGCACAGGGAGGGCGCAGTAGCCGGCGGAGGCGCACCGGGTCCGGCGGAGCTGCGTGTGGCGCCGCCGTGAGGAGGGAAGGAGGGAGTGGCGGGGGCGAGAGGAGAGAGGGAGAGGCAGAGGGAGGAGGCAGGCGGAGCCGCGGAGGCGTGGCGCTCGGAGCGGGTCGAACCAGAGAATTCACGAGAGTTCGGAGCTGGCAGGAGACCCGCTTTCCCGCATTGGACGGCCCAGATCGCAAGATGCACAGATCGGACGGTTAGCGGGTTTCGGGCAACGTGGATAATCCGCTAGGGCGCAAAAGTGCCTGGGATTTATCTATTGAAGATTAGCCAGGCTGTGGGCTAAATTTGTGCAGCTAGTTGGGTGAACTAAACAGAGCCTTCGTATATTTCATGCACGCCGGGCGCTCCTATCAATCTTTGTGCAAGGTGGCTAGTTTTTAAACTAAAATACAATAAATATAAAAATAGGAGGGAGTGTCTTCCAATCCAATCCAGTAGACACATCTATTCTGATTATTATACTGTAACATCATCTTAAAAAGCATTAGAATGTACTCCCTCCGCCCCTGTATATCCGAGTCTGACCAAGAAGAAAAACAAGGAAACATGCATGCTGGCATTGAAACAAACACCTGGCGTGCCTGGATGGAATCGAACCAATGCCTATTTAGCTATTCAAAACTCCTAGTACGCATAATAATAATCCATCTTGCCCTTTTGATACTCGTTGAGCACGCTCACGCTGGATGCTTCTCCCTCAAAAATTTCAAAGGTCACAAATCACAAGCGTGACAAGATCGACAAGGGAATGAAGAACATTGGGAGGGGACACAAGTCTGTTTTTAAGAGGAGACAAAAATCCACCTACAGGCTGTCAAGATATCTGCTCGATCGACGTACAGGAGGTGGCGTTCAAAGTTCAAACTCAAATGGCCCTAGCGTCTTATCTTCAACTCGCGGTCACTGTTACTGATCGTTGTCTTTTACTCCACAGAATTTTATGCATGGAAGCGTTGGTCCAAGTCCTAGTAGACGAAGATGATGGTGTTGCCGGCTCCACACCACCCACAGGCAGCGTTGGTCCCTCTTTTGTCTGGATCACCCCTAGCTCTGCTCCTCGCCGGCAGTATCTTGGTGGTAGAGCTCCGCGCTGCTCTACGCCAGCTTCATCATCGCCATATGTGTGGCGTACATGTCTCGAGATTGTTTTGATTGCATGTGCATGCGTTGGGAAGGAGTACACATGCAGCCATGCATGCCAAACCAAAACCAACAAACTGATTTGCTCACCGGTGACGAAATGCTGCCCTAAGAGGTGGCGTGGTGAAATGCTTATCCTGGGCGTGCAGTTAGTTTTTTTTTTTTCACGAGTACGTGCTATAATAAGTAGGGCTAGGTCGATCGCCCTCAATCCAGGTAACTGACCACTCATCAGGCAGCGATCCACTTGCATCAGTCAGAAGTAGCTAGCCAGTAGTAAGTAAGTAAGATCGATTATGGGGTCACACTCACTGGTGGTGGCGCCGGGACCGGGAGATCAGAGGCCGCCGCACGCCGTATGCTTGCCGTGCCCGGCGCAGGGCCACGTGACGCCGATGATGAAGCTGGCCAAGCTGCTCCACCGGCGCGTTTTCCACATCACCTTCGTCAACACCGAGTTCAACCACCGCCGGCTGCTCCGCTCGCGCGGCCCCGGCGCGCTGGACGGCGTCCCCGGCTTCCGCTTCGCCGCCATCCCCGACGGCCTCCCGCCGTCGGACGCCGACGCCACGCAGGACGTCCCGTCGCTCCTCTACTCCACCTCGACCACCTGCCTCCAGCCCCTCCTCGCGCTCCTCGCCGACCTCAACAACAACGCCCCGGGCGAGCCCCCCGTCACGTGCCTCGTCGTCGACGGCGTCATGTCGTTCGGCTACGACGCCGCCAGGGAGATCGGCGTGCCGGTGGCCGCGCTCTGGACGGCCAGCGCCTGCGGCTTCGGCAGCTCATCGACTGGGGCCTCGTGCCCTTCACGGACGACGCCCAGCGCGCTCGCGGACGACGCCGACGCCGGCGGGCACCTCGCCACCGTGGTGCAGGGCGCGCGCGGCATGTGTGACGGCGTACAGCTGCGCGACTTTCCGAGCTTTATCCGCAACAAGGACCGGGCTGACGTCATGCTCAACATCCTCATGCGCGAGGCCGAACTGGACGCCATGAGCGCCATCCTCCCGCCGCTGTACACCGTCGGCCCGCTTCTCCTCCGCGAGCGCGTGGCCGTCCCGGCGGGGAGCCCCCTGGCCGGCCTGGGCTCCAACCTTTGGAAGGAGCAGGCAGGCGTCCTGGCCATGGACTGGCTCGGCGGCGTGTCATTCAATTTGTACACTTGCACAAATTGAAATGCTCGCTGGTGGACAGTAACAGACAACCCGATCCAAAAAGGTTAATTTTCTTTGAATGAAAGTGTTGCAACTCACACGGCTAACCTTATTGCTATTTCCAAAGGATATACACATGTACATGTACTACATGTGAGAACCCCCTTGCAAGTTCAGAAAATTCAATTCATTCATAGCCAGTTGAAATAACCTACAGATCGCCGCCAAGTAGGCGCGAGACTCCGAGTTTCCTTCCAGTAGTCCCTCACAGGGAAAACAGCAAGCCAATGTCAATGCCAACTTGGCAACATGATCATCATGCACATAACATGAGATAACCTCTCCCAAGGTCTTAAGCACACAAATCAGAGCACAACAGGACAATCAGGGCAAATAATAGAGAGGCACAACCACATTTGGCATATATAAACATCATATTAGAAAGTAGAAACCACTGATCATTACCAAAGGATTCTCAGCTTCTCAACCTCTCACCCAAGGCTCATACCAAACATAAAAAGCATCTTTCATTAAAAAAGGTGTTTGAAGCTACACCATGGATATCATAGGGAACACACACGGCTTGCCATCGTAGCCTTTTCCATGTGAACACAGGTCTAAATGACTATTTATTTCACCCTTTTTAGTAGTTCTGCTCAGTATGTAGTAATAGAAGTATCTGCATAACAGGTCCCTCGACAAATAAGCCTTTAAGGATCCTCGTCAGGCTCCATAGTTTCATGAAAAATCCTCCCCTGATGTCTCCAACTTATCTGTCTCACCTGCATTTGAAAAAATACATCACAAAATCACATGGTGTGGCACAAATGACCAAGAAGTTTTTATATTACGTTCTACGTCTAGCACTGCTGTTTGAAGACATTCTTTTTCCGAGCCAATCTTTTCTAGGACAGCATCAGTGATCCATCCTCCTCGAGGCCAAGAGATCAGCCTTGAAGAAAACACACTTTCGGTAACATATCCTTTCACAGTCATCTGGAAAAACTATATCAATTTTCACATGATTGTGGAAAACTTGGAATACAGAACTCATATAAAAATCCCTCAATATGAAGTAGGCTGCACCAGTGCTCCATTTAGCTACCATGTCACAAAACTCAGATAAGAACCCCTCAATATGAAGTAAGCCAGCTCATTGGATTCCAGTATATAAGAATATTGACGTTGTTTATGAGTGCATCATTGTATCATTTTTTCATATCTACATTATTTAAGACTCAGGTTATCTTGTCAACATTTAAACATGTTGGTAATAATGTACAAGTATTGACAGTTTTGGACGAACAAGCTAATGTTTGCTGAAAAAACATCAGATTATTTTATTTTTCATCTATTTCTAAAGCTTGCAGAAAAGGAAATGTGAACACACTTACCCTGCCAGAAAATCCAGGTTGCTGGGACTTCTCCATTCTTCCATGATACCATAGGCAAGGGCGAATAGGTCTTCTCATCTTTCATGTCATACACTCCACAAGATGTAGTTGTTTTAAGGGGTGTTTGGATCCAGGGACTAAACTGTAATCCGTGTCACATCGGATGTTCGGACGCTGGTAAAAAGTATTAAACATGATTTAATTAAAAAACTAATTACATAGACGAGGACTAAACGGCGAGACGAATTTATTAAGCCTAAGTAATGCATAATTAACGCCTAGTTACTGTAGCATCACATTTGCTAATCATGGATTAATTATGCTTAATAAATTTGTCTCGCCGCGTCTAAACATTCGATGTGATGGGGACTAGAAATCTAGTCCGGGAACCAAACACCCCCTTAATCCAATCAAAGTCGGTGCAATCATCCAGGAAGAAGATGCAGTCCCCTGAAAGATCATATAGAGACACAGACAGCTTTGGAGCACCCTCGCCCAAGGAACAACGCTTGGTCATTCCCCAAAGTCCTCACATCGGCCCACAAGTGCTGTTCCAAGTTGGCCTTGAGCACTTCAAACTCGCTGCTGCCAGCCTCATGACGGTTGATACCATTTTTGTAATCAACTTTGAAGGAAAGTTTTCTGCAGACCGATAGCAGTGAGCCATGGGATTCAAGGAGGTAGTTCATGCAGATGGCATGTTTTTGGCATTGGAAGTGGGCTCCCTCTATCAACCACTCAATTCGAGACACCCTTGGCTCATCGGTGTCCTGCTCATCCACAATGTCAATGCCAATAAGATCGTCAATGTCATCATCATTGCTCGCATCAAGCGCGTAGAGCTTCCCTTGGAAGAAGACCATGTGTGAGAACCACCGGCACTCGTCACGTGCACTCACTGACCAAGCGGCAGCCCCTGGTCGGCACAACGCGATTGCACCAAGGTTCCCAACCCCAACCGCAACTATGGCAGCGATGAGTCGTGTGGAGCACACAACTAGTGAGAGTACGGATATCTCTTTTACATTCTTAACGAGCGGCCACGTGTGTTGGCTGTCAGGGTCTGAGGTGTTCGTAGTAGCTGTACGAAGACAGGCTGGGGAGTGGCATGGTGGCTCTGGTGAAGGGGTTCATCAGGAAGCAGCTGCCATCATCCCGTCGCGTCAGGAGAAGCCATTCGCCACAAGATGTGTGGCAGCGCACGCCGTCAGGCAAATGGAAGGTCTCACCGCGAGGCAAGCTGATGACGCTGCCGGTAGGAAGCACGAGCCACGGCACTGGCGACGGCGGCGGAAGACGGCTCTCCCTTGCCGCAGAGCGCCACGCGCCGCAGACGACAGGAAAGGAGGCGGAGGAACACCAGGCCGAGCAGCTCCGGAGGCAGGTCCGACCACCGTAGTGAGCTTTGGACTTGCGCCATCCTACAAAGAGGAGTGCGTCACGATCCGACGAAGTAGAAAACAAGGAAATTAACCCTGCAGGCATAGAAACAAACATCTAGCGTGCACGCATGGACATGGAAGCGGATCAATTAGTAACTTGTTCATTCGAAAGTCCTATATTAACAGTCCATCCCCCAACGTAACGATGCTCATCGAGCACGCTGGATGATTCTTCGTCAGAAATTTCAAAAGCCACAAGAGACGAGGGAACCGAGAACATGCGCAAGGGAAACAAGGGTGCGTGCGGAAACATCGTAGCTAGCTCATGGCGGCGCCGGTCGCAGACGGCTGAGGAAGCGAAGGTGGGGCGGAGGTGAAGAGGGAATAGTACCTTGGACGCGTCAAAGAAGAATCATATATGCGAGACCCTTGATAGGCCAAAAGTCGCCGCGACGGCAGGCGGCGGTGGTCGGTGCCGTGCACAAGTGCCGGTACGTGGCGGCCGACTGGCCAGCGGTAATGGAGGCGAAGCGACGGAGGCCCTACACGGGCTCTGCGTGTGTTGATCGAAATATTTTTCCAATCTAGCCTTTTTTATAAACTTTTTTCATACGTGAACCTTGGTAAAATTTATTCCAAAAACGTCATAGGAGGAGTGCCAAGATATAACATGTCGGCGTTAGAACAACCGATACTGAAAGCTCGGCGCTCTGTAAATTAGCGTCGATGTTAGCTACCTCGGCATTGTACACATACAAATTCACACCGATCCACAATACCAAATTTTCTAAAAAGAAAATAAGAAAAACCTTGGCGCATGGTGAACTAGCGTCGAGCTCTAGTGCCTTGGCTTCCTGTGATGCAACACCGACCAGCCCTACAACAGTATACATGCTAATGCTAATATGGTCCATTCATATACTTATCCATTCATGATTTTGTGAATATGTAGACAAATAAATATTGATCCGACTTGTATGAGATAAGTTCCATTAGATTTGTACTGTTATTCTCTACATGATAAATGTATTAAATATGAAAAAAAATACGTATTAAATTCGTCTGAGCTCCTAAAATCATGAACCAAATTGTGATATCTTGATGTCACTATGTAATGTGTTTTGCATAAAATCATGGAATGCTTTTGAAACAAACTTAAATTATGATCATATTAATAATTAGCATATAGTCAAACAAACGAAAAAGTTTAGCAAAGTCTTTTCGGTAGATCATCAGACTGGTATGCCATCAAGCATTCTCTACACATTGATATTCATCCAACCATAGCTCTTTTTTTTTTCAAAACCCCCTCCCACACTACTTTGTCACAGCCCACCCGCTTCATCCTTGCCACTCCACGACCCTTGGTCCACTCCGATCCTTGCCGCGTACACTGACAAGTTGGATTAATTTTTAGCATTTGTCACATAAATGGAATATATCTCAATTTCATTTGTCTTAATTAGTTGTTTGTTTTATTTCCTCATATTTCAGATAAAATCATGTAAGAATTCTAAAAAATAAATCCAACTTCTACATGATTTGAAACTTTTTTCTAAAATTATAGTGACCATTTAATCACATAAAAGCAGTAGTCATATGACAAGGTTGCCTATTTACTACACATAAAATCATGAAATACTTCTAAACATGAATCCAGCCTGTGGTCATTTCACCAAGTATATCACTTAACGAAAGTAACTCTCAGCTATCATTTGCCTTGGTTATGTATCTTACCTTCTCATTCACATAAATTATGAAACAGTTGTAAATGAATCCACTTGAAATGATTTTTGAAGCAAAATATCTAACTTCGTGTAGATGTGCATCACTTGGCACTAGTACTATTACAAATTTGTTAAAATAAGACGGTTCAGTTTTTTATGACGTTTATGAAATTTCCACGGAGTCACAAAAGAAATGTCTCTTTTAAGGCTATTGTCAACCGTCTTAAAAGGAAAAAAAACAAGACGGTTTTTAATAGATAACCATCCAAAGTTATGTTTTGATTAAGACATTTTATTTGACGAATAGTCTTACATTGTATTTTTATTTAAGATGCTTCCATCAAACAACTGTTGAGAAAATGATCCATTGGAAGACACCCTTAGCCATCTTAGATAGATACAAATAAACAGTCTTACACCACACAAAACATCACTAGGTGAGATATACAAAGGCAAAGTACAACTATAAGAGTTGGTTTCATGATTGTTGGATTTGACATGTATTAACTATAAATTAAACAAACGTGCATAAAATTAATTTTTCCTAGAAAATTAAAAGAAATTTTATGGGTCTTTATATTTTTTATCATGTAGAGAATAACACTACGAATCTAATGGAATTTATCTCATACAAATCGGATCTATATTTATTTTTCTACAATATTCACAAAATCATATGTATGAATGGACAATATTAGTATGTACTATTACTGTTAGGATGTACTGTAGGGCCGGTCGGCGTTGCATCACAGCACGCCAAGGCACTAGAGCTCAGCGCTAATTCACCTAAGAAAATTTGGTACTGTAACTCAGTGTGAATTCGTACGGACGCCGAGGTGGCTAAACTCGGCGCTAATTCACATAGCGTCGAGCTTTGGCGATGCAGCCACATCGGCGCCGACGTGGCAGACTTGGTGTTGATTGATCTAGTGCCAGCATGTTATACCATGGCGCTCCGTCCATTTTTAAAATACGTTTCACCAAAAATCTACATGAAAAAAGTTTGTAAAAATGGCTAGATTGGAAAAAACCACCTAGCTTGCTTACACATAAAAATCTGACGATATGGATTTATTGGGCTGGGTTGGGCCCTTACACGGCCCTGTTTTGTCTATTGAATTATTGTTACCCCTTCAAACCACCAAATTTCAAATTTGGCTAGTTTAATTATAAATCATTCACTTTTTTGGATGACTTTTGGTTCGTCACTTCATAAAACGCGAGAAAATTGGTCGGTTTACTTAATTTCGGCGGCCGGAATTCACCTGATGAATTTATATACCTATTTTCGTTGGCCCCAAGGGTACCGGTGAATTTGTTATATTTTCGTCGTTTTCTTCACCCAACCGACAAAATTAGATAAGTTTGTCGAGTCGTTAGACATGTCCGACGAAATTAATAGCCCACCAGAAAATTTGAATCCAAATAATTTCGTTGGTCTACCTATAGCCGGCCGCCAGACGTGTGGAAACAAGCCAATGGCCTATTTAAGTTTGTCGGGCCCTCCCCCATCGCCGGCCACCGCCACCGCCCGCGCCGCCAATGCCACCGTCTCCTCGGGCAAGCAGGCGCCTCCGGCACCGGATGAGGGCTCCTAGGCGCAGATCCAACGCCCTCCCTCGCGTCACCGACCGCCACCGCACCCGCGCCATCGACAACTCCGCCACCGCACCCTTCTCCTGCATCGCCGACCGCCAACACCACTGTCTCCACCGGTAAGCAGGGCCCCTGCCCTCGATGAAGGCGACCGGCGTAGTTCCATCATCCTCCCCTACATCGTTGACCGCTAACACCCTACCTTGCGCTGTCCACAGCTCCACCACTGCGCCCTTTGCCTCGCCGTCGACCGCCACCACCACCGGCGCCCCGGGCGGCGACCATCCAGTAGGTGTGCGAAACCAAGATTCTTCGTGTACCTTAGTTGATAGAAGAAAATGATTCTTTGTGTTTGGAGATTTATGTACGTGTTAGTTCATGTCTATGGATCATGATTTATGCATCCAGTAGTGTACTTACATAGATTTATGCTGACTTTGATGGATTGTATGGGACTGTACGATTTTATAATTTTCTAGTTTTTTTAATTTTGTGTGACATTTGGAATTTTATGAGCATGTAATTATTTTTATAGCACCTGTTGGGCTAAACTGGCCCGTAAAGCATCCGTGAAACCCTGCGAGGGTCCTATTTTTATGAAAATATTCTTTATTTTGACCCATGCTAGTTCGTTGTTTCTGGTCCATCTTTTGTTTGTTGGCACATTTCATTGGTTGGCCATTTTTGTGATCTAATTTTCTTCAGAAACGTTAGCACGCGGGGGGTCGCGCTGGGGGCAGAGCACGTGACCCCTGCGCGGCCTGCGCGCCGTGCAACCATCCGGTCCGGTCTAGAAAAAAATTGATGGACTTTCGGTTGGCCTGTTTTGTTTTTATTTCACGTGAGGAGTAATGGATACACCGGATACATTTCATATTCCATGTACCAAATATGCTGTTTTATCTAGTTTTTTAAAATATCATAGCTCTCTAATCAAGTGTCCCTTTTTTTAATTCCATTTGCACCGTTATATTTCTTGCGGTAAGAGCTACAAAACAAGACATGTGATGCATAAGTTTTAAATAATTTCACATATGGCAATTTCTATTGTATCTACGGTCGCTATTTCTCTACGAATTGTGTAGCAAGTTATGTGTAAAATCCACCGACAATTTATGTACGTAAATTGTTTTTATATTGTGAATAACTCGCTACTCAGAGTCCTTCCATAATAAATTGATGAATTGTAATAAATAAATATTCAATACTCTGTTCATAACTTGCTATAAGATACTAGGTATAACTTACTACATGACGTCTACATATGTTGGTATTGTACATAATTTGTTACTTTTTTATGTGAAGACAAATTAATTATGTAGATGTTTTGTAGAAAGTTGGTAATATAGTCTCTGCGTAAAGTTGATTTATTGTATCTACAAGCTATATTTTTATACAAATTTTATTAATAAGTTGCCTTTTTAGTATTGCACATAAATTTAATACACATCCCGCTGCACGGATAATATACAAGTTATTATATTCATACAATAAAACTCGATAGTATATACAAGTAGCAAGTTCAGTGGTGACCTTATAATAACAACTTGCTATTAGTTTAATATATAACTTTTCAACTAGATTTGTATATAACTTGCTACTTTGCACAAACGTCATCAAAATATATCCTACATAGATCTCGTTTAGTAGATCTTATTGCAACAAACACAATGGAACAAACGGATTTAAAAACGGACACCACATGTGAGAGTAATGAGCAATGAAAGACAACATAATAACTATTCTTCGCTTACGTCACCGTCGATGTCAACTTGAAAGTGACATGAGCCCGCTAAAGCAGTTTTTTTTGTATGCAGCCGTACATGCAAAACGATAACAAATACATCTGAATTCGCTGCACTCAGTGAATAATTGGAATTTGGAGTCGAGCGCTCGCTGAAGTAAATGTGGAATTGGTGTCGCGCGCTTTTTTATTGTGTGATGGGTCGTGCATTAACCGTGTCCATTTTCTTCTATACTCGTGCACATACCTTGTCACATGGAAATATATATGCTACAGTCATATATTCCGGTGATGCAATCCAAAAATCAAATCAATCATTTAGTATTATGCGTTCACCATACTTGCATAATTTTTGTATTTATTTAAATAAAAATGTATTAATGCCATAGGAATGATAGAACACATACAGGTCGAGTGGTGGATCCTAAAAATATCCAAATCTAGCTCCCAGTGTTTTTTTAACTTTTGAATTATTCCCAATTAGCAAATAAACAATATTAAAAATAACACGTGTTTAGCATATTGTACTGGATCAGACCATGCATGCTACAGCATATTAATTTTCTCACTGATTTGGTATTTGACATAACTGAAATGATGCTCAATGCAAGATGTGGTGCGCCATGCAGGAAAGAAGATAAGCCATCTCAGCAGCACGAGGTACATCTCGCCTCCACCTGCTCGTTGCCGGTCCCACGTCTTGACGGCGGCCCCATGGCTGGCCTTGCTCATCCAGAGCCACGCCACCGCAGCTTGCCCGCCCTTCACGGCACTGCTAGCCCAGCGCCACGCCGCCGCCGCTCGCCCATCGCTGCCCCTCCTGCGCTTCACGCGGCTGCCCCCCTCAGTGCCTCGCTGCCAGCGCTCACCTTGCGCCTCACCCCTACCGCCCCGTCCAACCTTCACACGGCGGATCCGGGCAAGGGAGAAAGGGAGGCGGCGCCCACGGTGGATCCGGCCGGCGGCGGGCGGATCCAGGAGGCAGTGCACCTGGAGGCTCTTCTCGTCGTCGCAGTCGCAGCGTTCTCCGATCTCAGCGCACGGGTGCGGAGTTTCGAGCTTCGGCGGGGAGGCGACAGGCGCTGACGCCTGACGGCGTGGAAAGGAGGGGAGAGCGGAGGGTGGCGCCGATGGAGAGAGAGAGAGGCAGATCTGACGGGGCAGACGTGGTGGAGAAGGTGGGCGTGGCGTGGCTTCGCCTGTGGCAGCATTGTTGAGCTCGACTAGCTTGAGGTGATGGTGTTCGACAAGAAGATGCAGCCAGCGTGCGTCCCTCTATTATACCAATGTGGGCTGACAAGTGGGTCCTAGTGCCTATGTGACGGAGCAAACCCGCGTGGCATGCCACATGGGCAAAAACACCCTCCAATACCGCCACGGGAGGTTATGTGTCCGATTTTCAAAAGTTTATTGTATGTGATATCCGGTTTTATAGTTTGGGTACTATGTATCCGACCCTTGTAGTTCAAGGGGTTATAGAAACTTTTTCCTTTGTAAAACTAGCAACTTGGCCGGCGCAAATTTGCGCGGGAGCTAGATTGTTTTTGACAATTTTACTTTGTGGGAATATAATCTTTTGCAACTATTTTTGTTTAGCCTTTTACTTTGTGGGAATATAATCTTTTGCAACTATTTTTGTTTAGCCTCATGTTTACAGTTTTTATTGGTTGTGAACAATAGTACATCATTTTTCTCAAAATTGTTAGAATAATTAGGCTGATCGCTAGCCACAAATCAATAATGTTTTTACTAGACCCAGCGTGATATATCACTGTCGGTTTGGCTCTATACCGGTAGTGGTAAAGCTATAACATATATGCACCTTATAATACCTCCACCCTAACCAAAGAGGCGTTTCCAGCGATTTTCTTTACTGTTATATCTATTTTTCACCAAAATGCTCATGGAGGCTCTCATATTTTGAAGACCAGACATGACCCCTTTACTCACTAGCAACAACTTTATTGTAGATTATTTGTTTGGTTATTTTATCTTTGTTTCTTTAAAATGCGATGGAGTTTATCTCTTTGTTAATTCAGAGGCATCATGAATGAAGGACACCGATTTTGATTCTATCTTATTTGATTCATTAGATTGCCTTGAAACTTGAAAAAACGTATGTGTGTGCTGGCTCTTTATTTATTCTACCAGTCAATTTTTTTCACAAACAGGTCATGCCGTCATGGAGGCGCACAACCCTTTAAAAATGTAATAATGAAACTCGTAGATGTATTATTAGCTCGTCGACGAATTAAAAATGGTGTAGTTGTTGGATATTTAAAAGGTTTGCATATGATTCATAAGCAGGTTGTGCATATTTGTAGATTTGGATTATCCCTAGTTCTCATATATACATGTTATATTGTTCGTGGACAGATAAAGATGGATTATTGTTTCGGGTTTAGTTCTCATATATGATTCATAAACCCTAAGGCCTAATGGTTTCGACCACACAACTGTTTAAGTTTGTGAATGTGTCTCTTTTGTGAAGACTACCAACGTGCACACCACAAAAAAAAAAAAATCGATGCCAACTTTACAACATGATCATCCTACGCATAAGATGCGGCAACCTCCCCCAAGGTCTTAAGCACACAAATCAGGACACAAGCATTATATTAGAAATTAGTCATAGGGTCTAAAGGATTCTCATCCAGTCAACAGGGCTCAAACCAAACACAGTCATCATGTTTTTTTAAATATAAAAAGTGTTTGAAACAACACCATGGACATCATCATAGGGAACACACGGCTTCCATCATATAATTTTATGTAGGAACACACGGACACGACTAGGCTAACTGACGGTTTCTTTTATCCTCTTTTTAGCTGCTCTGCTGAGAATGGAGCAGTAGAGTAATCTGCGGAACAAGTCCCTCCACACATAAGCATCAGAGGATCCACCTCCTCAGGTTTCAACAGTTTCCTGCTAATCCTTCCTTGCTGTTTCCAACTCACCTGTCTCACCTGCATTTGGAGGGGAAAACATCAAAGAATCAAATGGTGTGGCTCGAATGACTGCGTTTTCCCCCAAATGATTCCAACGTAAGGATGTTCCAGACCATGTGTTGTCAGTGCATGATTTGTATCATTTTGTCACTCTACATTATTTATGACTCAGGTTATCTACTTGACATTTAAACATGTTGGTAACAATGTACAACTATTGACAGTTTAAGACTACCAAGCTGATGTTTGCCGAGAAAGCATCAGATTATTTTATTTTTCATCTATTTCTAAAGCTTGCAGAAAAAAAGAAATGTGAACACGCTTACCCTGCCAGAAAATCCAGGTTCCTGGGACATTCTTACTCTTCCATGATACCATAGGCAAGGGCGAATAGATCTTCTTATCTTTCATGTCATATACTTCACAAGATGTAGTTGTTTTCTTCAAATAACTGCGAGTGTAATCATCCAGGAAGAAGATACAGTCCCCTGAAAGATCAGATGGAGACACACGGACAGCTCCGGAGCACCCTCGCCCAAGGAACAATGCTTGGTCATTCCCCAAACTCCTCACCTCGGCCCACAAGTGCTGCTCAAAGTCAGCCTTGAACACTTGATGCTCGCTGCTGCCAGCCACGTAAGTGTCGTGCTTAGATTTGTAGGAAAGTTCTATGCAGATCATTAACAGTGAGCCATGGGATTCAAGAAGGTAGCGCATGCGGTGGCCTGGCAAGTAGGCTCCCTCTAAGACACGCTCGATTCGAGACACCCTTGGTTCATCACTGTCATGCTCATCCACAATTCCGATGCAGATAAGATCATAGTGGCTATAACTGTTGCTGTCAAGAGCGTAGAGCTTCTCTTGGAAGAAGACCATGTGTGAGAGCCACCTGCACTCCTCATGTGCACTCACTGACCATGCGGCAGCCCCTGGTCGGCAAAGCGCAATTGCACCAAGGTCCCCAACCGCAACTATGGCAGCGATGAGGCTTTCAGAGCACACAACTAGTGAGAGTACGGATATCTCTTCAAAATCCTTAATGTGCATCCATGTGCCTGCGCTGCCAATGTCAAAATCCACACCATCTCCGAATTCCACGGGGTGTTCGTAGTAGCAGGCCGGGAAGTGGTATGGTGGCCTTGGTGAATGGGTTAAGCAGGAAGCAGCTGTCGTCGTCACCCGATAAGAGAAGCCACTCACCACAAGAGTTGTGGTAGCGCACACCATCAGGCAACCGAAAGGTTTCACCACCAGGGAAGCTGGTGATGCTGCCGCTAGGAAGCACGAGCCACGGCACCGGCGACGGCGGGGGCAGGCGGATCTGCCTTGCCGCAGAGCACCATGTGCGGCAAACAGCAGGAAAGAAGGCTCGGCCGGCGCGCGTAGGCAGGCGGAGGAACACCAGGCCGAGGAGCTCCGGAGGGAGGTCCGACCATGGCGCTGAGCCTCGGGCTTGCGGCATCCTGCAAGGAGGAACGAAGCCATTATTTATATATCCGAGTCCGACATTGAAGCAAACACCTGGCGTGCATAAACCAATGCCTATTCAGTTATTCAAAACTCCTAGTAGTACGCATAGTAATCCATCGTCCCTTTTGGTACTCACTGAGCACGCTGACGCTGGATGCTTCTTCCTCTCAAAACCCAAAGGTCGACAAGATGGACAAGCGAACGAAGAACATTGGAAGGGGACACAAGTACGGAAACATTGGCGACCTCGCACGCGGATGGCTGAGGTGGCGGAGGGAAGGTGGAGGAGAAGAGAGGCGGAAATACCTTGGGATGCGGGGGCGGCCACCGTAGGATGGTGCTCGCCTGACCTTAACTCTCTGAAGTTGAGCCACTGCAGGTGGGACCCACACTTGGTGGGACCCAACTGCAGGGGGACGAACGTCAGGGGATCAGTTTCCGCGGCCGCCCCTGAATGACAGTGATGAACCCCTGATGCGTGCTGCTAGGCTGAATTGCTTTTTATGAAAATGTTCTTTCTACTTTGGCCCATTTCTGGTCCATGTTTTGTTTATTGGCACATTCCATTGGTTGGCCCAGTTTGGGGTCTAATCCTCTGCTTCTTTACTCGATTGTTTCGTATCACGCACACATGGCTCACGTTTCCCCTTGTCCCCTCTTCCATGTGTTTGCTCACTTTTATACTTAGCGACTTTATATTATATTTTTTATTTTATTCTTTCTTTTACAGCAAGCTATTCTCTGTACTTTATACTCCCTATTTAATTGTAGAATATCACTGTGTAAATTACTAAATTTATAGTCAATATTTTTTTTATTTCTTTTTCTAGATACAAGCGAACCATATTATAACCTAACGAAACACTCTCCATTCATTCATGCATGGCCGGAAAGTACAGTTTAAGCTAAGCTAACGCCATTTATAAAAAGAACAGAATAGAATACCATTAATACTCCCACCATTCTGATTTATAGGTCCTTGGATTTTCTTTTTCACACCAAATTTAATCACCTCGTCTTATTCATAATAATTATGAAAATATAAAAAAAAATCAATTCATAGTTAAAGTATATTATATCCAATGAAAATAAATAATAATTATAAAACAAATTAATAAAATGAGCAAATCAAATTTAGTGTCAAAAAATCAACCTGCAAATTGGGATGGAGGGACTCTGGTAGAGGCAGAATATCGCGTGCCCCGTCCCGTCTCTCTCTTCGATAATTGCCTTCCCCTTCATCTCTATCCTCCATAATTGCCGTCCCCTTCGTCCTCCCGTTGCCGTTCTCTTTGGTCCTCTCCCCACCACGGAAGCGGGGAGCAGTCAGCTGCTTGGTGCCTGCCTACAGCAGCTTTGAATCAAGCGATCTTGATCCATCCGGCCGGCTACGAGCACGGAGCGTGGTCGGTGGCCATCAGTGGCTACCAAACGGCGTCCGGTGAGCCTCCTATAGCCTAGCTCGTTACAATGCCCGGCCCGCAGCTTTTGTTCAGACAATAAGCTTAGCCTAATAAGCACCACGCACCATACACACACATACAGCAACCTTACTCCCTGTCCTTTTCCACGTACATGCATGCCCAGCTAGGGGGCAGGCAGGGCAGGGCCATGGACGCGCTCGTGATGGGGGCTTTGTCGAGCCTCATCCTCAAGCTCGGCAAGGTGCTCGTCGGCGAGTACAAGCTTCAGAAGGGGGTGAAGGCAGAGATCATGTTCCTCCAACCTGAGCTTGAGAGCATGCTGGGTGCCCTGGAGGAGATAGCGGATGTCCCGGCTGACCAGGTCGATAGTCAGGACAAGATCTGGGCGAGTGAGGTCCGTGAGCTGTCCTATGACATAGAGGACAGTATTGACACCTTCATGGTGCTCTGTAATGACGACGGCGAGCCGGCGGCGGCTGGGCCGCGTGGCATTAGATTGAAGGCGTTCATTGATAGGAGCCTAGAGTTGTTGGCAGTGTTCCACAATCGTCGTAGGCTTGCTACCAACATCAGAGGCATCAAGAGGCGTCTCGTAGAGGCGCGTCAGAGACGTGAGACGTACAAGCTCGGAGGTGTTGTAGCTAATAAGCCTGCCACTGTTGATCCTCGTTTATTCGCTCATTACACAAGGGTGACAGACCTCGTTGCCATCAGTGACAGAATGGATGAGCTAATCAAATTTCTTGGAGAAGGCGGTGACCAAGAGTCCGTGAAGAAAGGCAAGATAGTTTCCATAGTGGGATTCGGGGGTTTGGGAAAGACAACTCTTGCTAATGCGGTGTATGTGACGATGAAAGCACAGTTTGATTGTTGCGCTTTTGTCTCGGTTTCTCAAACTCCCAATATAAATAAAATATTCAATGGTTTGCTCTGTGATCTTGGCAAAAACATCCAAGAAGAATATACATTGGATAAGAAGAGGCTCATTGATGAACTACGAGGTTTCCTAGAAGACAAAAGGTATGAAACCACACTAGCTAGAGCTAGGCAGCTACCAATCTGTACTACATATATTTACTTTGTCCAAAGTCCTTTTTCACAAAACTAGCAAGGCGGTCTGCGAAAATTATATGGCTAAGACTTGTAATGTGAGTTTAACTTGAAATTATTCAGTTTGCAAAACTACACTCTTGATTTTAAATTCACAAGAGCTGTTTTTTTACCAGAGAGATTCATGATCGAACATTATTCTGAGAGTGAAACTCCTAGGTATGTGGACATGTTAATCTAGTTCACCCAGCTATTTTAGTTTAGTTACCAAAATTTTTATAAGCGTCCATTAGCAAAATTTACAGTGTGGTGTACGAGCAATGCCAGAACTCATCTTAACTGCACTAATTTACATAGTGTGGTATACAAATAATGTTAGAACTCATCTAAACTGCATTGATTTGCTGCTAATGGTTTAGATTCTGTGTTACCCATTTGTAGGTACTTCATTGTTATTGATGACATATGGGATACCTTGGTTTGGAAAACGATTAGGTGTGCTTTGCCGGATAATAAGTGTGGATACAAAATTATCACGACTACTCGGATTTATGATGTTGCTGAACAAGTTGGTGGTGGTGTCTACCAGATGAAACCTCTTTGTCCTCGCAACTCTAAAATACTACTGTATAGAAGAATATTTGGCTGTGAAGACAATGATAACAATGTCAAATGTCCTGTTGAGCAAATTGATGAAGTATCCGATAAAATTCTTAAGAAATGTGCAGGTGTACCCTTAGCTATCATTACGATAGCTAGTTTGCTGGCTAGTAAAGGGACAAATAAAATGGAGTGGTTTGAGGTGTGCAGCTCTATTGGTGTGGGACTAGAGAGTAGTCTGGATGTTGAGAATATGAGAAAGATTTTGTCATTTAGCTATTATGGTCTACCATCCTATCTAAGGAAATGTTTGTTATACTTGAGTATGTTCCCAGAAGATTATAAAATTAGCAAAGATCGGTTGATATGGATGTGGATAGCTGAAGATTTTATCGAACATGAAAAACAAGGGAAGAGCTTATTTGAAGTTGGAGAGGGTTACTTCAATGAGCTCATAAACACAAGCATGATCCAACCTGTGTACGAGGACTACGCAAAGTACGCTAGCGTGGTAGTATCATGCCGTATACATGATATGATTCTTGATCTTGTTCGTTCCTTATCAGATGAACAAAACTTTGTTACGACTATACTGAATAATGATGCGGGCCGGACATCTCCATCGAAGAAGGTTATTCGGAGGATTTGCTTCCATAACAAGGAAGATGGTGCTACATCTGAGACGACAACTATGGGCGTGCAACAGGTGAGATCAGCTGTTGTCTTCCCACCCGCTATCAGTTTAATGCCACCCCTCGAGAGCTTCAGTGTTCTGCGCGTACTCGATTTAGAAGATTGCGATCTTTCAGAAGCTTGCAGGCTTAATTATCTTGGACATCTACTTCACTTGAGGTACCTGGGGCTAAGATACACAATGACCACTCGGCTCCCAGAAGGAATAGGAAACCTCAAATTTCTGCAGAGATTGGACGTGTGCCTTAATTCCATTCCTTCGCTCCCTAGTACTATCGTTCAGCTAAGACATTTGACGTGCCTAAACTTTGATGGCCACACAAGTCTACCAAGCGGGATTGGCAGGCTCGCGTCCCTTGAAGAACTATCATGGTTACAAATCAATGGCGTCGGCTCAACAGGCATTATAGAAGAAGTCGGCAACCTAACACAGCTGAGGGTGCTGGGTATGACCTGGAACACTGAATGGAACGACAGCTTGGAGAGATGTGTGGTGGAGTGCCTGAACAAGCTGCGGAAACTCCGGTATCTGAACATTTCTTCGGTCATCTTTGCTGCTGGAGACTTGGCTGGTGGTGTATGCAAGTGCAACTTGGATGGCTGGGTCGCTCCTCCACATCTCTCTAAATTGGAGCTGGGATACTGGTCCTCTACGCTGCCGGATTGGATCAATCCCTCGCTTCAAGATCTCTGGTTTCTTGTGATCCGCGTGAGGGAGCTGCGGCAGGAGGATTTTCAGATCCTCGGGAGGTTACCAGCTCTCCGCTATCTAGACCTGGGTGTGGACCACGATAATCTCGGAGTCAATCGGAGGTTCACCGTCGTCGGCGATTGCTCATTCCCATGCCTGCAACAGTGCATGCTGTTGAGATTTCGAGGACCCTTCGAGTTCCGATGTGGTGCTATGCCAAAGCTGAAGATGCTACACGTGCAATTCTCTATGCATGAAATCGCCGGCAGCAGCAACGATGGCGATTTCGATTTCGGTCTTGGGAATCTGGAGTCTTTGCAGAGTCTTACTATCCAGCTCAAATCTTCTGGAGGCGCTAGCAAGGACGAGGCAGAGAGATCCAAGGCTGCAGTGAGTCACACGATGGAAATCCATCCAAACCGTCCATCCTATTCGATATATATAGATGGAAATAAAGGTACGCTGAACTTTCATCTGAAGTGTTAATAAGTTGCGTGGAAGTTCAGGATCAGCTTACGTGATTCAGTATATCCCCTGTAACCTTGTTCCCCTTTGGTATAACATTGTTTTCTGCTGTTTCAGTCTCAGGTTCTGATGAATGATGTACAAGAGAGAACTAGAGAAGGTTTCATGTTACACTTGCACAAATTAAAAGGCTCACTGGTGGACAGTAACAGCCTAACAACAGCCAACCCGGTACAGAGACTACAAGAGTACTGCTCGTGCCCACACATCCATGTGTGCATTTTTAAAAATAACATCGCAGAATCTCATTGTGTCTCAAATGACAAAAATGTTCCTTTTCTTTGAATGGAAGTGTTACAAATCACACGTTAACCTTATTGCTATTTCCAAAGGATATACACATGTACTACATGTGAGAACCCCCTTGCAGGTTCAGAGAATTCAATTCATTCATAGCCAGTTGAAATAACCTACAGATCGCCGCCAGGTAGGTGCGAGACTCCGACTGAATTTCCTTCCAGTAGTACCTCAGGGAAAACAGCAAGCCAATGTCAATGCCAACCTGGCGACATGATCATCATACACATTACATGAGGCAGCCTCTCCCAGGGTCTTAAGCACACAAATCAGAGAACAACTGGTCTTAAGCACAACCACATTTGACATATATAAACATCATATTGGGAAGTAGAAACCACTGGTCACTACCAAAGGATTCTTGGCTTCTCAACCGCTCACCCAAGGCTCATATTGAACATAAAAAGCATCTTTCATTATAAAAGGTGTTTGAAACTACACCATGTATATCACAGGGAACACACACACACAGCTTGCCATCATAGCCTTTTCCATGTGAACACAGGCCTAAATGACTATTTATTTTACCCTTTTTAGTAGTTCTGCTCAGTATGTAGTAATAGAAGCATCTCCAGAACAGGTCCCTCCACAAATAAGCGTCTAAGGATCCTCGCCAGGCTCCATAGTTTCATCAAAATCCTCTTCTGCTGTTTCCAACTTATCTATCTCACCTGCATTTGAAAAAAAGACATCACAGAATCACATGGTGTGGCTCAAATGACCAAGAAGTTTTTATATTATGTTCTACGCCGCATCTAGAACTGCTGTTTGAAGACATTCTTTTTCCAAGCCAATCTTTTCTAGGACAGCATCACTTATCCATCCTCCTCGAGGCTAAGAGATATGTCTTGAAGAAAACACATTTTCAGAACGACATCATTTTTCACATGATTGTCGAAAACTTGAAATAAAAAACTCATATAAGAATCCCCCAATTTGAAGTAAGCTGCACCAGTGCTCCAATTAGCTATCATGTCACAAAACTCAGATAAGAATCCCTCAATATGAAGTAAGCCAGCTCATTGGATTCCAGTATAAGAATATTTTAGACCTTGTTTATGAGTGCATCATTGTATCATTTTTTTTTCATAACTACATTATTTAGGACTCCGGTTATCTATTCAACATGTAAACATGCAGGTAAGAATGTACACCTATTGACAGTGTAGGAGGAACAAGTTGACGCTTGTTGAGAAAACATCAGAGTATTTTATTATCATCTATTTCTAAAGCCTGCAGAAAAAAAATTGCGAATACACTTACCCTGCCAGAAAAACCAGGTTGCTGGGACTTCTCCATTCTTCCATGATACTATAGGCAAGGGCGATTAGGTCTTCTCGTCTTTCATGTCATACGCTCCGCAAGTTGTAGTTGTTTTACTCCAATCCCAGTTGATCCAAGGGTAATCATCTAGGAAGAAGATGCAGTCCCTTGAAAGATCGTATGGAGACACACAGACAGCTTTGGAGCACCCTTGCCCAAGGAACAACGCTTGGTCATTCCCCAAAGTCCTCACATCGGCCCACAACTGTTGTTCAAAGTCGGCCTTGAGCACTTTGAACTCACTGCTTCCAGCATAAAGACTGTCGTCATCCATTTTGTAGGAAAGTTTTCTGAAGACCATTAGCAGTGAGCCATAGGATTCAAGGAGGTAGTTCATGCAGACGGAAGGTTTTTGGCCTTGAAAGGAGGCTCCCGGTATGAGGCACTCAACTCGTGACACCTTTGGTTCATCACTGTCCTGCTCATCCACAATGTCAATGACAATAAGATCGTCAAGGTAATGGTCATCATGGTTGATATCAAGAGTGTAGAGCTTCCCTGGAAGAAGACCAAATGTGAGAGCAACCTGCACTCGTCACGTGCACTCACTGACCAAGCGGCAGCCCCTGGTCGGCACAGCACGATTGCACCAAGGTCCCCAACCGCAACTATGGCAGCGATGAGTCGTGTGGAGCACACAACTAGTGAGAGTATGGATATCTCTTTTCCATAGCTAATGTGCAGCCACGTGTCTTCGCTGTCAGTGTCTGAATCTATATCATCTCCGAATTGAACGGGGTGTTCGTAGTAGCTGTACGAAGACAGGCTAGGAAGTGGCATGGTGGCTCTGGTGAAGGGATCCATCAGGAAGCAGCTGTCATCATCCCTCGTCAGGACAAGCCATTCGCCACAGGAGGTGTGGTAGCGCACGCCGTCCGGCAAACGGGAGGTCTCACCACGAGGCAAGCTGGTGAAGGTGCCGCTAGGAAGCACAAGCCACGGGCACTGGGGACGGCGGGGGCAGACGGCTCTGCCTTGCCGCAGAGCACCATGAGCGGCAGACGGCAGGAAAGAAGGCGCGGTCCACGCGGGTGGCGAGGCGGAGGAACACCGGGCCGAGGAGCTCCGGAGGCAGGTCCGACCATGGCGGTCCGCCGCCTCGGGATTGCGGCATCCTGCAAAGAGAAAACGAAGCCATTACGTATCCGACCAAGAAGAAAAGTAAGGAAACGTGCGTGCTGGCATTGAACCGAACACCTGGCGTGCATGGATGGAATCGTATCTAGTCATTCATACTTCCTAGTACGTATAACACTAATATCCAGCCCTTTTGATACTCACTGAGCACGCAGTCACGCTGGATGCCGCTTCGTCACAAATCACAAAGGTCACAAGCGCGGCAAGATCGACAAGGGAACGGAGAAGATTGGGAGGGGACACAGGTACAGAAACATTAGAGCCATGGGGACCTCGCACGCGGACGGCTGAGGTGGTGAAGGAGAGGGGAGGCGAAGGAGATGAGAGGCGGAAATACCTTGGATGCGTTGGCGGCCGCCGGCGGCCGGCGCCGCGGATTGTGGCCGGTGCCGCCTCCCCTCCCTAGCTACTGCCTGGCCGGTGGGTTATCGACGAAGGAAGCCATGGAGGCTACAGTGCGTTCAGTTGAGAGTTGAGGGACATAGGCGGTACAATCAAGGTTTTGATGTAATCATCGTGCAATTCTATAAAAAAAAAGTTTTAAATTTTTTTGAAAAAAACATAAATGTATATCTTAGTCCATCTCATCCATATATAAAATTTCATGATCAAATTCGTCCTACTCTATTAGTTACATAAAAGACAAATTTTCTGACAAACAGTTAAGTTCAAATGCACCCCAAATTTGTCTTTTTTGTAACCGCTAGAGTAAGACGAATTTGATCATCAAATTTTATGTATAGATGTGGTAGGCTGAGATATACATTCATAATTTTTTTCAACGGTATATGTTCCCAGAGTTGAGACCCGATGACACATGCAGTACCGGTGCCTGCGAAAGAAGTCTACGTAACCCCTCCCACCCCAAGTTTGGAGTGGAGTTACTTCAACCCCAATCTATAAAGCAAAACTGGACAAATAACTCCATGGAGTGGTTTTGGATGGTGGTTTTGCTACATTGGACAGCCACGTGGGAATGGGTGGCGGTGGCCCCCATCTATTAGCCATACAAGTCTATCTTCCCCTCTCTTCTCTCTCAGTCGACGTACTCTCAAACTCCGTCAACTTCTCGGTCAAGGCCGCCGCCACCGCCGCTTGCCTGTAGGCGCTCCATTGCCTCTCCAACACCCTCGTGGCGGCATCCTGCTCCCTGGAAGACCTCACCTTCCTCAGCGACGCGAGCACTGCAAGAGTGAGGAGGATATGGAGCTCACCGGATCATTGACGCGCGTGCCGGCACGCGCTACAACCCTAGGTCATCGATGCCTCCCCGCATGTGCCACCACAGCCTCAGGTCGTTTGCTATTCCCCGCACGCGCCGCCGCCCGCCGGGGCTGCTCGCCGGCTCCTCCACACGCCCGCCCACGTGCGCCGCAGCCCGAGCTCGTCGGAGCCTCCCCGCATGTTTATCCACTCATGTAGCAGTCTTAGCTCATCGACGCCTCCCCATACGCCCAGGCCACTCGCCGGCTCCACGCCAAGGTTTTAAATAGCGGGCTAAGCCTCTTAGCGGCTTGTTTTTCTAGAGGCTAGGAAGGCTATAGCGGGCTATAGCTTCCGCTAAGCTCGTTTAGCGGTATTGTAAAAATACGTTGTAGAAATGAGCAAACACATGGAAGAAAAATAGAATCCCGAGTTCTCAAACGCATCGACTGCCATTCCTGTAATATCTAGCTCATTGTGTGAAGTATTAACGAATTTGAGATGAACTGATGGAGTAACTTTCCTGCTTATTGCTCTAGCTGCGACATGTCGAGCTTGCTGCTTGTAGAAGCCTAGGCATTGGGAGTCGCAGATGCAGTAATTTGAGAGCTGCTGCCGGTCTTCGTGTAAGTGTTGCCGCTGCTCCAGCTTTCCGCTGGTCTTAGCCGCCGCCGCCGCTCGCCGACCAGAGCTGTCGCCAGTCGCTGCTGCTCACCAGTCAGAGTTGCTGCCGCTACCACTGCTCGCCGTCTGCTGCTGCTACTCACTGGCCAAAGTTGCTGCCGCTTGCCGCCTCGCATGCTCAGCCGCCGCCGCCACTTTTTTTTTTGGAGAGAGGCAGATAAGAGCCTAGGGTTCCGATTAGGTAGCGTTCTCTTTGCCTTTCATACTTGGGCCGCACGCTATAGATTGGAGACGGCCCACTTTCATTTCAGCAGGTCAGCCCAACACCACAAGGCTCAATAGCCTACTTAGCGGCGCTAAAGAATGCACCATTTAGCTGTTTTAGCCGGCTAATAGCGGTTATTAGCAGGCCAGAAACGTCTAAGCGCTAAATTGTGTTTTTCTTAGCCTCAACGTTCTCCAGGTAGCTAAATCCGGCTATAGCGGAAGCTAGCCGACTATTTAGAACCTTGCTCCACGCTCGCCCACCCGCCCAGTGCTACAGCCTTAGCTCGTCGGCCCCTTGCCGCACGATCCGCCGCATGCCCGGGCCGCTCGCTGCATCATCACGCGCTCGTCTGCGCGCCACAGCCCCAGCTCATCGGTGCCTACCCTGCACGCCTGGGCTGCTCAGTCGCCACGCGCGATGGTGTGCCAGCGATGAAGAGGATTTGGGTGGGCGGCATCAGCATCGGCAATGGCATAGAGGAGAATGGCAAAATGCATTTGGACGCTGCCACGACTGATGGTAGAGAGGGAAGGGATGAGGAAGCTTTATAGCGTCGCTGACAAGTGGATCCAACGCCAGCATGTCATGCCAACATGGCAAAACCAACCATCCTGAGGTTATTTGTCCGGTTTGCAAAGTTTAAGGTGTTAAACATCTTGTTTCGTAGGTTTGAGGGTAAAGTAGACTACACTCAAAATGTTGGGCGTTATATGGACTTTTTTCTAGTGCCTGATGGGCTGAACTAGGTCGTAAATGATCTGCGAAAGCATGTAAGGGCCTTATTTTTACTTTGGCCCATGCTAGAGTTTGTTGTTTGTTTCTGGTCCATGTTTCGTTTGTCGGCACACTTGCGGCCCAGTTTGGGGTTTAATTTTCTTCTATACTTGTGCCCATACGTTGTTTACATGGAAACAATTAGTGTATGCTACAGTCATATATTATGGTGATGCTATCAAAAAAAATCAAAAGAAACATTGTGCCACAGATGTCCAAACCGCCATCAAAATATCGGACACCGGTGGGTCCCACCAACAGCAACCTTATCCTCCCTTCCTTCTCCACCACACATCCAGCATCTTCCCCAGCTCACTTTGCTCCTCCAGGCGCCACCATCCCCGCTTCGCTCCTCACGCCGCTGCGCCACCCCACCACCGCTCCGCTCCTCTGTTGCGTGGGAGCCGGCGCGCCACCCCACCGCCGCCGCCCGCTGTGCGCCTGCGCCATCCTCCTCCCAGTTTCGTGCCACCGCCAGTGCGATGGCCCTTCCTCCCGCTCCGCTCCTCCGGACGCTGCTGTGCCATGGCGGAGGAATACCACGACAAGCCGTCGGAGTGGTCACCGACGCAACGGCTCCTCCTGGTCTTGGTCCCGGCGCTAGATCCTGGCTCCAATGCGTCCTCCCCTGCCTCCGCTAGCCACCTCCACCTCCGCTGTGGCCAACGCCGGCACCTAGCACCTGGCGAGGAGAAGTGCGAGGAAGGATCCTGAGTTTGAGAAGGCGAGTCATGTTGCAACTTGTGATTTTATATGTTGCGGTTTGTGACTTGAGATGTTTCATGAGATAATACAGTTTCATCGGATGAACTTTAGTGTTGCAATAGTTGAATTCGTGTATTGCATATGTTATTTTTCAATGTTGAAGATATGCAATTCTAATGTTGCACGGATCTTGCTATTGTTATTCATGTTATATGAAACTATTAATCGATGTTGTAGTGGGTTTTTCCCTTTGAATGGGATGAGACACTTGTGATTTTTTTTGTCCTAAGCATTGATGTTGTAGAAGTTCATTTTCAATGTTGGAATATTGTTTTTTGGATGTTGAAAATACACATTTGGAACTGTTGCATGGAGCGTCCGATGGGAACAATCCCATCGGACATCCGGGCTGCTAGTAAGCCCGATCAAATCAATCATATGTAGTATCATGAGATCATCATACTTGCATAATTTTTGTATTTATTTAAATAAAAATGTATTAATGCCATAGAACACATACCGGCCGAGTGGTGGATCCTAAAAATATCCAAAATCTCGTTCTCAGATTTTTTTTACAATTTTGAATTATTCCCAATTGACAAATAAATATAATCTTAAAAATGACACGTACAGGTGCACTGTACAGGTGCCTGGTGCCAGCCTGACGCTGCCCTTGTGATTCATCTCCCCAACTGTTCACCTCTCCCCCTCTCGTGGCAAACTAGAGAAACTCAAAGCCGCCCTTGAGAACAAGTGAAGCAACCCTTATGTATTACTTAGTAGCTTGTATTACTTAGTAGCTTGATTGTTCTGTGTAGGCCCTTGTGAATCCCTCAATGTAGGAATAAATTCCAGGCAGTTGTATATGATAGGTACTCTTTGAACAAATCCAAGGGCCAAGTAAATATACATCAAGGTCTTGAAATGGCTTCAGTTTATGTAGGGGAATGTACTTATGATACAAATTCATGAGTTCATAACACGGTCATTAATATTGGAAAGACAGTTGAACTAGGCGAAGGTGAAGAGGTAAACAATCAGCTCCAGTTGTGCTAAAATGATCAATGGTAATCATGGCTAAAATATGCCAAGACCAGCTCATCCCAGATTGATTTAGTTGGCAGCGTATAACATTGTATACAGTAAATACAATATTTCATCATTGATGTTCCAATCGATGTGACAGTAGTAGATTTTTTTTTGTTGCAATGAAGCCACACTATGACAATATAATCTTAGGGTCTTAGCTGATTGTTTTATGAAATAATTGAATGGCTGAATATAGTCACCCCAAATCCTAGTTAGATGGAAATGATTTATATTTTGCCATTTCTGTCGCAATAAGTACATTCCCCTGTGCTCGCTCCTACCGGATGGCAGCAGCGAAAACAGGTTTTCACGCTATGTTCATATTCTTTTTTTTTTTTGACTGTCAACGGGGAGGGGAAGGCCCCCTCACCTGATTTTTCATTGCACTGGAGTCATTGGCTGAGGCAGTGAATTACAACCACGGCATGAGAGCTGTAGTAGCAGACTTAGGGAGAGATTGAAGTTACAGTAGTGAAAACTACATGGCAAAGGCATTGCACCAAGTTGTCGAGACAGCCCTATCCGCTATGGGAAGCCTGTGAGACCAGAGTTCGCTCGCCGCGGTGCACAAGTGCAGGGTGTGCTGCAGCGACTGACTTTCGCCCCTGAAGACAAAGTTGTTCCTCCGCTTCCAGAGTTCCCAGCAGCATAGCAAGACGAATGAGTTGTAGTGCAGGGTTGGGATGGGGGGAGGGCGCGTCATCAGATGTAGCTCCTTCGCCGGTGGCAGAGCTGCAGCCTCGAAATCCAACTTCTCCCAAAATTGGGCTGCGAATGGGCACTGGAACATGATATGTGTTGGAGTTTCAGCTGCCCCGTTGCAGACCGAGCAGACATCATCATGAGTTATGTGTTTTTTGAATAGGATGGACTTGCACTGGATTCTCCCTTTGAGCAACAGCCAGACGAAGAATTGGACCCTTGGGGGTGCTCGGTTTTGCCAGATGAATAAACTCGTGGGGTCTAGGCTATCTCCCCGGTTCTTCAACAAATTGTAGAGCCCCCCTGTACGCAGCGCATTGCCCTGATCAGCGAAGATGCAGAACCTCTTGTCCTGTTGGTCCGTCAGTGTGGTGGCGTGCAGAATTTGGTTCAGCTTATCGAGTTCACAGGCAGCTTGGCTACTCAGGCGCGGGGCTAGCTTGACGCCGGCGGTCATAACCTCGTGCACACTTGTCTCCTGTTTAGTGCAGTGGCTGTAGAGCGCGGGCAGCATTGTCGCAAGATCATCCTGAGAACACCACGAGTCATGCCAAAAATTTGTGTTCCACCCATTGCCAACCTCCGAGGAACTGATCGCCTGATAGAAGGGGAGTAGCGCCTTCAGCATCGTCCAGTGCTCACCTATGAGGGCCCCGGATAGTGTTGCTAGATTGACCCCCTCGCGGACCCACGCAGCCCAGGAAGATTCAGTGGCAGTGTGCAGCCTGTGTAATAGCTTGAGCAGCAAACACAGGTTTTGTATCCGGAGATCCTTCACATTCAGTCCTCCCATGCCCTTGGTAGTGCAGACCGATTCCCAGGCCACCGAGCAACTTGCCCCAGTGGTTTTGTCCTCGCCCGACCAGAGAAAAGCACGGCGCCTGCAGTCCATCTGATTCAGAACGCCGGGAGTTATTTGGAGAGCACACATAGCATAAACCAATTGGGAGCTGAGCACCGAGTTAACCAAGACTGTCCGGCCCATAGGGTTGAGTAGACAAGCTTGCCAGCCCGCTAGGTACTTGTCAGTCTTGGCAATGTGAGGATCGAAAGCGGACAGTTTCAGTTTGGTGCTCGAAAGCGGCAGCCCCAAATATGTCTGGGGGAAGCCCTCTAGCTTGCAGCCTAGTGTTGAGGTCAGGGAAGCCACCAAGTGTTCATCCACATGCATGGGCACCATGGTACTCTTCGAGTAATTAATTTTCAGACCGGTTGCAGAGGAGAAGGAGTCCAGAGCAGCTCTTAGCCGGGAGACGTCTTCCAGGTCCGCACGTAGAAGGATGAGTGTGTCATCAGCGTACTGCAGAATTGGGCATGGGGCATCATCCACCACAAGGTGCCTGATTCCGCTCGTGTTCTTGATCAAGGACTGTAACACATCGGCTACGAGCAGGAATAGGTAGGGGGACAGTGGATCACCTTGCCGTAGCCCTTGTTTGCAGCCGAACCAAGGCCCTGGGCAGCCATTCAGCAGAACGGCAATCTTGGAGGAGCGCAGAATGTGGAGAATCCAGTCGCGCCAAATTGAGTTGAATCCCCGAGCTTCCAGGACTGTCATCAAGCTGTCCCAATTTACAGTATCGAACGCCTTGGCAAAGTCCAGCTTCAAGACCAGTGTGGGCACCTTCCTCTTGTGGCAACACTGGACCAGTTCAACCGCATAAACAAAATTTTCAGTGATGGACCTCCCCTTGATGAAGCCTGTTTGGTCTAGTTTGATCAGCCCGTTGATCTCTGTCTGCAGCCTGGACGTCATCACCTTGGCAATGATTTTCACACTGCAGTTCTGGAGGCAAATGGGGCGAAAGCTATCCACCGAGTTGGCGCCTGGTTTCTTGGGAAGGAGGACCATGTATGATCTGTTGATTTTCTCCAGGTCAGCATTCTGGTTGTGGAAGGCTTCAAGCAGACACATGATCTCGTGCCGCACTGTCGGCCAGGCGGCTTGGTAGCAGCTCGGCCCAAAAACCGTCCGGACCAGGAGCACTGCTCCTGTTCATTCTTTTGATAGCAGCCAAGACCTCTTTCTCCTCGAAAGGCCTTGTCAGTTGGTAAGAGGCGCGGGGCTCCTCGGAATAAAGCGTGTTGATGTCAAAGTCCCAGGTGGAGCAGCGCTCAGTGCCCAGGAGCCCTTTGTAGAAGCCAATCAGGGCCGCCGTCTTGGCCTCATGGCTGGTTAGCATCTGTCCTTCACACTCGATGTGATGAACAAGGTTGGATCTCGATCTTGCAGTTGCGTGGGCGTGGTGGAATGCAGTGTTTGCGTCCCCCTCACAGATGGCGCGGTGCTTGGACCGTTGCTTCCAGTACGCAGCTTTCTCTTTGATGGTCCGATGCAAGTGTTCTTGGCAGATGTCACGGACCTGTCTTTCTGCATAAGAGAGAATTCTCCAATCCTCGAGGTGATCAAGCAGCAAAACGATGAATTTGCAATTCGAAATAATGGCCGGAGGTGCCCTAGAGCGCCTAGCCCAAACCTTTGCTGCAGCACGCGTGCTCTTGAGGCACCGGGCAAGGTTTCCAGCGGCGTCGCGTGGACGAGGGGTCAGCTGCCAAGCCGGGAGAACTGACGGGAGGAAGACAGGGTTGTGGAGCCAGGCGTTTTCGAAACGAAAGACACTAGATTTTGGAATGGTGGTAGACATGGTGACAAGGAGAGGTTTGTGGTCAGAGGTTGGGCGGGGTAAGGCAGTGAGTGTGGAGGAGGGGAAGGCGATCGAGTGGTCGTGGTTTACAAAGGCCCGGTCTAGACGGACTAAGGTTGGCGAGGGATGTTTATTAGTCCAGGTGTAAAGGCAGTTTAGCAGTGGGAGCTCCTGGACACCGATGTTATGTATGGTGTCATTGAAGGAGCGACAGAGAGACAGGTTCAGGTTGGGGTTGTTTTTATCAGACGCATCGCGGATGAGGTTGAAGTCGCCCACAACGAGCCAGGGGCCGACAATCTGGGGGTGAATTTCCTCTAGAATTTCAAGGAAATCTGAGGTTTCGCTATGATCCGCGGGGGCATAGACGTTGGTAATGGTGAGCTGTAGATCATTGGATGGAAGGGAGAAGGAGCAGGTGAGCGTGTGCCGCCTGACGATGTACGAGTCCATCACAGCTATGGACGCGTCCCAGGCGGTGAGGATGCCGCCCCGGGTGCCGGCAGCGCCAATGTACTGGAAGGAGCCTGGCAAGGTTGGGAGGGAGAAAGGCATGAGCTGAGAGGGCAGAGACCTCCCGCAGCTTGGTTTCTTGAAAGCAGGCAAAGGAGGGGGAGGACGAACAAACAGAGTTGCGGATGATAGAGCACTTGCCCGGCGGTGGCGGAACCAGGATTCACCCAAGCCCCGGGCCGAGTTTTGACAACAAAAGCATGCAGAAAAAAAAGTCCTAAAGGTCCATGAAAAGATAGAAAACATACAAAAACCATCATTGCGAAGTGACATCTTCTTCATCGATCGTTGCAAGTCCAGGTTCTTCATCGATCGTTGCAAGTCTAGGGGTAAAACCTACTGTAAGAATGGAAAAAAAACATATTTTAAATACTTGAAACGGCCAACAAAGATAATGTAAAACAAAAATTAGAGCAAGGATTTTGTAGAATGTAAATATCATTAGAACGAGGTAGATTAATTCTGCGATTTCTCATATCTTGATAGTGCCTTAATATCTTTTTATCTGTAGCCACAAATCAAATAAAATTTGCTGTTACGGAAGAATAGGGATTCATCATTCATCATACAATGCACATTACAGTAGGCATTCAACATAAGCACCATTTCTTGTTAATATACCTCCTTGGCTCCTTGGCTTATCGCGGTGAGGATGAAGCAGTCAGGCAGGAGCGCAGGACGCAGCCAGGCAGTGGCGCCGGTGGAAAGCAGGCCCGTGGGCCGCATCCGCCTAGCCAGGGCCGGGGCGGAGCTCCACCGCACCCTGGCCGCACCTGAGCCGCGGGCAGCCGCGGCACAGAGGGCCGGAGGCGCCGGGCGCGGACGGCGCGGAGGGCCGGAGCCGCCGGGCGCGGACGGCGAGCAGCTACGGAGGGCCGGAGGCACCGAGCGCAGACGCGGGCAGCCGCGGAGGCCCAGAGCTGAGGCGGAGGATCCCCGGAGGCCGGAGGCGGAGGCGCTTGGCATAGTGGCGCGGACGGCTAAGGCCGGGGAGCCTCCTCGGAGTCCGGCCGTGGTGCCGCCTCGGACGCACTAGAGGAGCCGGGAGCGGAAGCCGAGGCGCGGCGGGCGGGCGAGGGGAGCGGCGGCGTGGAAGGCTGCGTGCGGTTGTGCGGGAAGCGGCGGCTAGGGCAGGGACGAAGCTAGGGTGTCGCCATGTCGGGTTTGGGCTGGTGGGCCAAAAATTTAGGGAGGGGTAAAAAAAATTTTAGGCCATGGCCCGGGTGGCCCGGGGCCTGTTTCCACCCCTGTTGTCTGGGTCGCCTAAGCCACGAACGTTCCACGATAAAAAATTAAGGTTCTTACACTGTGCCATGGGGCAAACAAGCGCACACCATAGCGACCACGCACACACAACGACCAGGACGTGCAGAGGCATCGACCAGACAGACAGTGCACGGAGAGTGACCAGCACGAGCTAAAACTGAAACTAGGACAGAAACTAAGACGACAACACACACTAAGGACCAAACCAAGAGAGCGTGACAGCAGATCAAAGGAGCAGCAGGGGGCCCTGATGTCGTGCTCTCCAGTATAGTCCCAAACCAGAGGGAGGAGTTCATTCCTTGGGCTGTGGCACCACCACGACGGCTGTGTCGGCCACATTGCAGTTCAGACCTGCAGCGCGGACCAGCTTGCGGAGATCAGGCACTGGGATCGGGAGCTTGGTCCTGCCAAGCAGATTGCGCTTCTTGACCTCGTTCTTCGCAGCAGCAGAGCACGGCTGCAAAGAGTTCTGGAGTTCTGCAGAGCCCTGTCAGCCATGGTCTCATGATCTGCCTTGGCCTTCTCAGCGAGGCGCTTGCTTTGGCGCTTGGGTTTGCCAGATATCTTGATGTGAGGGTGCCTCACACGGATGGAGCGAGCTGGACTATTTGGCAGGGTGGGAGGGAGCGCAGCAGCGGTGGTCGGGCGGCGGGAGTGGCTGGTGGGGGAGTGTTGTTGGCGTGGTGGGGTGGCGTGCTGGAGTGTGAGAGGAGGGAGCTGGGGGTGGCGTGCAGCGGGAGTAGCAGCGAGTGACACACGCGCGAGCTGGGCGAAGGCAGCTGAAAGCGCCAGGAGAGCGGCAGCATTGGGGCCGGCATGGCCGAATGCCTATTGGCCATTGTGGCATGGGGGTGGTGGGGGCTGGAGCGGCTGCTGTGGTGGGAGGGGAGGGAGCTGGGGTGGTTGCAGCGCGTATGGGTTTGGTGGGATGGGAGGGAAGAAGCGGCGGAGCCTGCCATCAGCCCCAAGCTACGTGGCGCACGGCCACACGTCCAGCACCATGACATCTCTGCCATCAGCTCTAGGCTCACACACACACACATTCGCAGGAATGTTGAGGTAGTTACACAGCTCCAGGATCAAGCGCAGGGGGGAGAAATCATAACCGATGAGGCACCTTGGATCAATTTCTGCGACATTGCAGCAGCTGCCAAAAGCTTCCCTGATCTTCTCCTTCCTCCAGTGCTCCGGTGGGAAGTCAGTGATAGCCACAAACGCCACCCACTCCGGCACGCGGGAGAAGTGGTTGTCAGTCCCTTCTGGGCATTCCAGATGGAGGACCGCGCCTTTGTGTGCGATTGGGTTGAGCGCACGCACGGCATCTTTGGACTCTCTGTCAACAAATCTCAGCATCATTGCACCACGGGAGGAAGGCAGGAGCTCAGCAGCAGCGTGAGGAGCCCCCAAAGCCAGGGCGGCGGTGATGTAGGCGGCACTGTTGGCCACCAGCTCGGGTGGTTCAATGTGGGCAAAGACGAGGCGGGGGTTGATACTAGGATCCCAAGGGCCGAGCCACGCGTCCACAAACTGAGAGCGGCCCTCCCAGTCAAGTGCAGAAGCACCACTCTCAACAGTTTCCATGCTGCTGCAGCCATCTAAGCTGGGATCCGGGAAAGGAAATTGGAACTCATGAGGTTCTGGGAAGCTGTCGTTGTCACCTTGCTCACTGATGCCAGCGTCCTGATGTCTCGGCACGTGCACCGGCCCCATATCGGGCATGGCTGGTTCGGAATCTGGTCCAGACGGCAGGGACCGACGCCCCACGGAGGATGGCCTTGATGGCGCCACCGACGAAGCATTCTCTGGCACACCATTCTGAGGGACCACGCGTATGTCGACCACCCGCGGGAAGAGGGCAGGCCTTGGCGGAGGCGACGTACGCACAACGGTCCTTGGGCTACCGGCGTAGCGTGTCCCGGTAGCGAGAGTCTTGACCGTGGACACCCGAGGGAGCTCGAAATCAGGCGCGGAGGAGCTGGAGGAGGCAACCATGCAAGGGGGAGCATAGGCCCTGGTGAATGGGACGAGCGGCTGGTTGAGAGGGCATGCAGGCGGCGGACCTGGGGCGGCAGGGGGGTTTGCGTGGAGCCCGGTGAAGGGAACCGCGAACACAGATTGGTGTGACGCGGGGACCGGGACGGTTGGTTGGCGGCGGCAGTAGAAGGGAGTAAGAACGCGAGCGGTCGGGATTCTGTAGGAACCACTACGGTGGCCATTCCGGCCACAGTTCCAGCACCGGACTGGGTCGTGGCAGTCGCGGATGGTGTGGTCAGAGGCGAGGCAGCGGTGGGACACGGTGGAGCTGGTTATGGGGCGAGGTGGTTTGGCGAGCGGGGAAGCTGGTGGAGGCGCTGGGGAGAGGACAACGTTGAGGTATGGTGTTGCTGGAGTGGGTGGAGTAACTGTAGTTGCATGCAGCTAGTAGGGAGGTTGGGGAACATGGCGCGGGGTTGCCTCTTCCGAGGTGACAGGTGCGTGAGAGAGATCTTCCAAAAATAAATCCACGGACGGCTGACATATCCTTTTGCCCGTTGAAGCAGGCACAGTGTTGTCTTGAGCTTTGCACTGCCATAACTGAGCGGGGCCACCGGCAGCTTCTGGTTGGTGTGTAGTAACCATAGCTTCTTCTTCCTCTAACCGGTACGGTAGAGCATCGATCGCAGCTAACGCAGACTCGAGACTGTGGTAGGGTAACAACGCCGGCGTGAGAGTGGCAGTGAGATTGCCGACGACGATAGCGTTGGCGACATTCTGACACGCGACCGTTACCCTAAAGACCCGAGAATGAAGCTGAACGACGCGTAGGCGACCTGGGGGAGTGCAGAGGACGAGGTGGATGGAGTTGCGAATGGAGAGGAGCGTGGAGGGATGGGAGAGGGATCACGGAGTGAGCCAGACATGGGCGGGAGGCCAGGGAGGGAGGAGACCTGGAGCGACGATGGAGTAGTAGTCGTGGAGCAAGCGGTCCTGGACGACGACTCCCAGCTTGGCGATGACAGTCCTCGTACCTGGCGGTGCGCTGCGTCGGTGTCCGACCTCGAGAGCAGGACGTGCATGTGGCACGGGTGGGATGGCCGGCGTGGGCAGGAGTGGTGTGGAGGAGCGTGTGCGGCGGTGGAGGCTGTGGGCAGCGGTGGCAGGTGGCGGTGGTGGTGGCATAGGGTCGCCTCAGGGCGGTCCGCGCGGGGCGGACGTCCTCCACTTCGATAGCTATAGTTCGCTATATTCATATTCTTACCGCTATGCAGTATAGCCGGCAGCCAGAGCAGATGCTCGAGAGAGCAGAGCAGGTGGCCAGCCCGACGCTGCCTGTTGAGTTCTCCCCTCTCATGGCAAATGCTTCATGTTGGATCTAGTGGCAATCTGATATTCTGCCCAGCTTTCTTTTACTTCTGTTTTAGTGCAAGTGTGTCTTAGTTTGGTATCCTGCTGTAGTAATAGGTGCTGGTGAGTTGGGCTGCTTGTTTCATTTTGCTGTTGTGCGGGTGCTTGGTGTGTTGGGTCTCCCCTGCTGAAGGATGACTCCAAAATCAAACAGTGAGGGCTAGGTAGTATATATTTGATTCAGTTTTTTTGGGTTCATAGTTTGTTATGCTTTTTAATGTCTTCCTCCCTCTAGGCCCCAACAGACATCTTCCAAATCTATTCTCCAAATCTATTTGGATAGCATTGGTAAGAGCCACAGCAGGGCCATGGAGAAAGTGCTGATTGCACTTGAGCAACTCCTTCAGAGAAAAGCGCCAAGGACCAGCAGGGACCTATGCCTATTTAAAAAGAAAATCACGGAAAGTTTTACACACACACCACATAGTAGTGACACCTTCATGGTCCAAATCATTCTGAGAAAAGATTCACCTCCAACGGAATATCTCACCTTTCTTTTTTGGTGGTCTGATTTGTACTTCATCGGATACCCACTGCAATAATAAGAAATGTGTCACTCCATATTTTATTTCCTAGATGCATATATTCATTTACTATGGTTCGCATTTCTAAGATATTTGTTACAAAGTACCCAGAACGTATCATGAGGATCCCGTGCCCATAATACTTAGGTTGATAAAGGCAAGTAGCGACAAATACACAAGTTTTTCTGCTGACACTTATAAATTAAGTTCAACAATAGTTATAAGTAGGAAGAAGTTCATTTTTGGCCCCTCAACTCTCTTGGTTGACCATCATTAACCCCCAACTATATTTTCAGCCCGTTGGGGGAAACAGGCCTACCCCCTTGAGGGCCCGGCCCAAGATACAACCGGCCCATGTATGGTAGGGACTTATTCGTAATTCTAGAGTTCTTGAGAGGAAAATATGTAAATAACCACCCCTATAAATATGACCCTGAGAGATAGGGTTTGGGGGTAAGCTGTAATGACTCGACAACCGGTAAATTATGTACCTAACCTTTGTTTATTTGAACCTTTGTCATTAATTCTCTCCCATTGAACCTTCATCATCAAATTCTGCTGGGCTTCGCCCAGGGCGAACCCAACACCGGACACCAAAAAGCATCAAACCAGTAAACTTTGGCACCTCAACTTGGCTTGGGTGGTTTATGGGCTGACGTGGACTGGTTGCATGGGCGAGCAATTGGTTTAGTGTTAAGATATGTGATTTCACATAGGAAAGGATTTTTAGTACTGTTGCCCTAGCTCGAACTCTCTTGCGTTTGGGTATCAGAAGTATTGAGAATGGATGATGTTATGCAAAAATTAATCCCAAAGACTGCTAGCTCAAATTGAAATAGAAAGATGATTAAAATTGAAAAGAATGTGCCTTGGCTTGATCTGAAATTCTAAACTAATCATTGAATGTTTGGAATAAAAAACATATATTTTTCTAATCATATGCTATTGTTTTGCATTCTAGATTGCTGTTATCTGCTCTCCTGATGTACACATTAAAATGCTCCCTCCTCAGAGCCAACTGTTCTGCAACATAAGAGGAGGAGTTGTGAGGCTACAAATATCGGCATCATACCCCCAGCATGGGGGTCTTGTTGGGCCACATGTTTGGCAGACATTCTAGGATAACCTGATGTCGAGCAGAGATCTTTTGAGATTAGGTGCAATTGATATACTCAAAAGCAGTTCATTCTCTCTACGCGCCGTGACAATCTCTGAGTACATCCGATTTCCACTACTGAGAGGATGGGTATCTGCTCAACTAGGAAGGAAGAGGAATCCCTGTTACAACTGTAGAGTTCCAGAGTCTTATGAGAGTAAGTTTAATAGTTGGAGTGTTGACTCAAAAACTATTTTCGACACATATGAGAATGAGACCCCATCTTGATTTGATGAGATGACTAAGTGTCATCAAGCTTCCATTGGGTGCCAAAATTCCATATTTAGGTCCACAGTATGCCAATCCCCAGCCAAACTGCTCAAAAGTCAGTTCAAGTGAAGCAAGCGACCAAAAGTATGAAGCAGTGACTCATAGTGTTTCTGTCCATAAAAGTATGCTTAATCCTAGGTTTAAGGGGCTGTTTGATGTTGTTTTTATTGATAAGAAATGGTTCTACCTTACTAGAAAATCAGAGAGATATTATTTACTTTCAGATAAGGATGAGCCCTTGCGTACATGCAGAAGTAAGAACAACATCCCTAAGATCATGTTTCTTTGTGTCACTACTCGGCCAAGGTTTAATAGTGAGGGAATTTGCATCTTTGATGGAAAGATTGGGTGTTTCCTTTAGTTACCTATGCACGTGCTAAGAGTAGTGTCAATCGCCCAGCTGAGACAATGGAAGTGAAACCGATCACTTCAATTAAAAGAGATGTCATTAGAATGTTCATGATAGAAAAGGTGTTGCTGGCTATCTGAGCTAAGTGGCCATGTGAGGATGTGAGTAAACCCATCTATATCCAGCAAGACAACGCCCCATCCCATCTAGATATTCATGATTCACAGTTTTGTGAAGCCGCCAAGCAAGAAGGTTTTGACATTCGGTTCATTTGTAAATCAGCGAATTAACCGGACTTTAATATATTAGATTTGGGTTTCTTTCGTGCTATCCAATCTATTCAATATAAGAAGAATGCTAGAACAGTTGAAGACCTTATTCCAGCTGTCCAAGAGGTGCATTTTCTAGTGTTATAAATTTCTCTATTTTTGTTACTTCTATCAATTCTTGGATCTAACTTTGCTTTAAAAAAAAAGGCATTCCATGAGTATTGTCCACGCAAGGTGAATAGAATATATTTGACACTGCAGCAAGTATGGAAGGAGGCAATGAAAGCTCATGGTTCAAACAAGTTCAAGATTCCACATATGAAAAAGATATCCTAGAGATACAAGGACGACTCCCTTTGCAAATCGCTTGCAAGGCATCACTAGTGGAAAATGCTATGGCCAAGCTTGCTGCATGGAATATTTAGATGTGGATTAGTATTTTCATTATTAGAATCAGACTATGTCATCTCTAGCTAGTTCATCTTACCATTAATCTTCGGCCAATGAGTCTGCATTCAAAAAAACTCTTCGGAATCTTCAACTTTCATAACGTGCTCAGTAGCACGATCACGTTGCCACATGTGCGTTGGAAGCACGATCACTCTGCCATCCATCACTAGATCATTTATATTAGGAAAGATTACCTCACGGTCGAATCTGTCGTAGCCATAAATCCTAACAGTGACATTGTAGTCACTGTGCATGAGACCACATCGATGACATGGTGGCCTCCGGCGAGCTCACCGGAACTCCTCACGGTCCTTCCTGTCGTGAACTGTGAACTTGGCCGCATCGATTGCACTCCTGCTTGTCGTGGAACTTTGGCCCGAGGTGCTCTACGATGTCACCGAATGGAGATGTGCCATCGTCCTTCTCCACACTGACGTGCTCAAGGAGGAGCGCATCGGCTTGTACGATGATGCTGTCCACCTTGACTTCGAGCTGCACGTCGGCCTGCGTGTAGATGCTGTCCATGGCCACTCCAAGCTGCACGCAGCTGGATTGCTGCTCATCAGCCTACGCGTCGCTGGACTGCACAAGGGCGCCGTCCATGGTAAGGGGTGAGAGGTGAGAGATGGATGCGAGAATGAATAAATGGGATGGAACGGATGACCTTGCATGCACACAACATTGTACTCAGGCTCAGCCTTGCATGGACGTGAACCGTCGCCGTTGCATGCACACACAACCTTGCATGTGCCTACACCTCGGGAGTTCACATGCGGCGGTGCGGCGCATTAGAGCCTCGGGAACATGCAGTGTATTAACACAGTCAAGGGGTAACAACGTCTTAATTGTACTACTACAGCTAGAACGACACTCATTTGGATATTCTATTTGCATGCCTAGAACGACACTTTTTTGGACCTGGAGGGAGTAGAGCCCTCTCCTGACACAAGTATATATCGCCTAATCTGTGATTCCGTGCGGACCCTTCCGAGCGAGACACGCCTTGCATTGTATATGAGAGACCCTTGCCGGTCAGACCCAATCCCCTAAATCAAACGCGCTCGAGTCAGGGAATGCTGAGAGGATCCTCTTGCACCACCACAACATGAAACCCTAGCTCCTTATATATATCGCGGCGGCGGCAAAGGGGTGATTCTCGTAGGCCGGGCTCTCCGTTTGATTGCGAGATCGAACTACATCCTACGGTACCATATGTTCCTTTATCCTCATGCTCAAATGTGGTGCAATCCATTTTATCACTTTATTGTTATAAACAAGGATCCATAACCCTCAATCTCATATGCATACCTGTTTAATGATGCTATTTCTCGACGGCAGCGACGTAAGATTGAAGACGCCAGCGAGTGGTGCTCTATGGAGTTCCATGGGGGAGGTGCTATGGAGTTCCATGGGGGAGGTGCTCCTGTTCCTCATCATGATGACTGCAGTCCGCTGTCTGCCTATGTTAATACCTCAATGTTTTCCTAGAACGATACGCACTTTCGATGTGATGTACTACATTTGTTTTATGGTAAGGAATATAGAATGTGAATTGTCATCACATCTGTGTACTTATTTGTATTCTTCAGAGGAAGTGGCACCAGTTACTCAATTATAAGAAGCTCAATCCAGTTAAGGTCAAAGGTTTGAGCTGGCGTCAACGTTCCTTCTTGGTACACTCATCAATCCCATCTTCATCATATTCAATGTAATGAACTTGTCCACTTCATGGCCATGAATAAGGATGGGAAATCCTATCACATCTGATTACTATTCATGTTCTTCGGTCCGTGGCCATGAATAAAGATGGGAAATCATATCACATCTGATTACTATTCATGTTTTTTGGTGGATGTGAAACAGAAATATCAAAAAATGGCTACTTTGGAGAAGAAGCGGCAGTCCTTGGTGGCTGAATTTCCAGACGCAGATTTTAGTCTGGACATCATAGGTGAGCAGGTGGTGATGGAATATATAACATATTGCGATACAGTTTGCTCCCAAACGTTTACACTGAAGGATATGCCAAAGAATAGCTACATAGTTTCCTCTCAAAAGCTTGATGTATTCAAACCTCAAGATTGCCACGATTTTAGCCCAAGTATTTGCTTCACCATGAACAAAGAGTGTTGAGTGCATATCCACAATTAATCTAATAACCATTCATACTTAAATCTCTTTTTTGTGCATTTCTCCGTTAATATTTTTACGCATTACACTGGATGTGATGCATAACAACTAAAACCTTGCTTGTCTATAGCTTATGCTGCAGATATCATTGAGGAATGGTATGTCGAGCATGGTGGGTGGCCGCCACCCTCGATGCTGAAATAGATGCTGGAGAAGTTCAGAGTGGATGATTGGTGTCAGAGTATTTTGCCACCGTATCCTGCCATATGGGAGGAGTTGGTGGTGAAGATTCTTCACATGGTCCGCTGCCGAGAACTAACTAAACTCCACTCCAAGTATTATCTTCATCGACCTACCCACTTTTGTGACTTAAACATAGCCTTCTTCGACGTGGATGAAGAATGTGAGTACATGTGCAGTGTAGTCTTGTTCTTTATATATCCAAGCAATAGTGATATCTTGGTGTGTGTTTTGTTGATTTCTGACTATGGTCTTGCTGTTCATCATATATGTGATGGATGTGCTTCTATACAGAATAGTAATTTTTTGTGATTTTGATGATTTCTAACTATGGTATTGATTTGACAGCCGAGTTTGAGCATGGCCTACTGCTTTCGGAGATCCCCTCCCTCCAAACTTTGTATATTGGATGATTCAGTCAATATCATCTCAATCCAGATTGCTAGATGCGGCATTCCTGATCCCATCCACATATATGGCACCGTGCTGGCAAGGGATGAGAATGACTATAGATGTGTCTACTTGTTTAAGCGTGGAAGGGACGAACCCCAACTCATTACCAGGCAGGTCTGTGTCTATTAAACTCCTCCCTATTACTTGGTTATAGTATTGTTTGCAAATCAAATGTGAATGCAATTGCCAGTACATACCATGTAGTGAGTCCACTTTGTTAATTAAATCAGATAAGCATATTGCTAAGGCCTGTTTGATCATCAGCAAATTAGTTATATATTATCCATTCTAGAATTGGACTATGTTGGGAGCTGAAATGCAAACAATTGCAATATTTACATAAAATTTACTTTGTTCCAGTGAGGAGAATCACCTGAAGTCTCAATATCTTACAAATTTTTCACTAGAATACAAATGCAATATTTTATATTGGTGTGTGGTTCATTCTAGCATAGGAGTTGCATATGGCTGTTGTGCTAGTATGCCATTGGATGTTTACACTTTACACAACTGCAGTAACGGAGGAGATGTTCACCTTGTTTTAAATGAGTGGGGATCATAGCGGGTAGTAGACACTGGATTGGCTATGTTAGGCAAACGAAAAAAATGATTCATAATCCATCCCAACAAGGCAACTCTGTTCCATTTGCTCAGTGAAAACTTGTTTTGGTGCTCAATATGAGTGAGTGGAACAAACTCACGGAGATCTCTCCTTTTTAAATCAAACAAACAACAATTACCATAAAATGAGACATATAATGTGCTCTGGTTTCCTCGCATCATCTGATCAATGGGATGAGACTGAAGTTGGCAAAGTGGTTAATTTATGAAGTCTCTCGGATCTTTCGGTAGTAAAGTTAACGTGATATCTTTATAGAGCTCATATGTTTCTATTGTATGTACCTAAATTTACTTGTGACATAACCGTGATATGGTCCGAATGACTTGTCTTATTGAATTTGATTCCTTTTTGTTCATTGTTTGTTTTTATCCTAAATCTCTGCAGAATCGTACGCTAGCTTTAAGAGGCCCATATCGAGCACTTGGTGGCAGTTCTTTTTTGTATTTTGAGTTCCATTTGAAGATCAAGGGCAAGGAGGCAGTCAACCAAGACTTCAGCAATGGCTTGCTTGTACTCAATCTATTGGGATGTGGTTATGCTCCTTGTCGATTCATAGCTTTATCGCTAGACAACTGTCTGAGGATAGTGGATTTGGCGTACATGTATGTTCCATGTGCTTTGGAGGCTTCTGTTGGAGTCAGCTTTTTGAATGGCAGATCTGATTTCATGAGTAAAATGTGTGCTTGGACTTCTGGAGATGATGATGATAGAAACAACAAAATCATTCTGTATGACAGTGAAGTGGCAGGCACCATGACAAAACTCGGAAGCCGTGGATCTGTTTCATTAAGTCACTCTGTAATATCTGTCCCACTGGATGGAGTCCTGGTGCTCAGTTTTTCTTTCTCAAAGGGTAAGAAGTATAATACAGGTTGCCTTGAGATGAATGTAGGGCATAATGATGAAGGTGGTACCCGCCAGTTGAGCCCTTATATGAGCTGCAGGTGAATATTACTTGGAGGACTGTCGCCAGGCGTCGTATTCCCAAGATGTGGAAGTATATCAGGCACAATAAAGTGTTACGGTGAGAGGAGGATTGGTGATAGGATGTGAACCTATGTTTAATCCTGTTACGTTTTAAAAAGTTTATCATCTTGTTATATATATTAGCAAAATGTCCGCGGTGACGATCTGATGATAAGGATGTGAATATGTGCTGTAATCCTGTTACGTCTTAAGTACTCTTCAGTCGTTGGACTGCGCGCGCGCTCTCTCTCTCTCAAATATATAAAGTTAGCAGTGGTGTCTTGTCATATTTGAGAGCCATCTCAAAGAGCAGAAGGAAACACGTATTAGAATTTAGAACCATACAATTACATGCTGATGGCGAAGAATAGATAGAACGCGGTGCATTGCTTCTTCTTGGGCAGCGGCCACGCGCAGAACGGGCTGTTCAACGACATAGCGAGCGTGGATGTGGTGGGGGCCTCGTGAACAGAAAATCTCCCTCTACTATATCGTCGTCCAATCCATTATATCTTGCCTTCCTCTTCGTCCGCACTCCGCAGCCACGACTTGACTCTACTCCAAGCTATTGTTGTAGTCTTCCCTTTTGGTCTATTTTGACAACCTCATTTTCCCTACAGCTAGGATTTGGGCCGTGCTGTGCCGGCACGGCACGACGTGCCTAGTGGGTCTAAAAATTGTGGCACGATGTGGCCCAAAGCACGAAAAAGGCGTGCCGTGCCGGCATGGCACGACAAATTTTTACCTCGGCCCAAGCACGGCCCTTGAGATATTTGTGTTTGTCTTCTCTAGCTATTCAATTATTAGTATATCACTATCGTAATAAGAGCTAGATAATTATGATCTTCATAAAAAATATACAATTTATGAAGTAATGATACAAGATAAAACATCGGTGAAGACTTGATTTATTATTTTGATGATATTTTATTACTATAATATTGATGTGCTACTTACGTGCCGTGCAGGCCCAAGCATGGCTCAGAATACGTGCCGTGCCGTGTCACCCATCGTGACGAGATCTTAGGCACAGCACGGTCTTCGTGTTCGTGCTGTACCAACACGACCCAAACTTTATCATGCCATACCGTACCAAAGTGTCGTGCTTTGGATAGTCCAGAAATAGCACGACCTAAGTCCTATCTCTAATTTTCCCTACGGAATGGAGGTGGTCCTCCACTAAATGTCCGTTTCGTGAGCGCTCGCTCCGAGCGAATCGGGCGAGCGCCTCTCCCACACGCGAGGGGAAGTTTGGGGGCCCCACGTGAGACGGTGACAGCGACGGATCTAGCGGACTCACGTGGGCCGGCTCCTTCCACCCGTCCCCCACGGTAAGTGCAAGTCCGTTCCCTTTTTCTTCTTTTTCTGTTCTATTTTCTTTTTCTTTCTTAATAATATAATTTTATAATTATTATTAAGACATAACTGTATGACATAAAATTATGCTAATATAAATTTATCATAACTATATGATATACATTTATGCTAACATAATTTATGCTAGCATAATTTTATTTTATTTACTTTTTCTTTTTTTATAATAATTTTATGATTATCATAACTGTATGATATAAAATTATGCTAACATAAATTTATCATAAGTCATGACATAAAATTATGCTTATCATAATTGTATGACATAAAATTAACATAATTTTATTTTCCTTATTTTTTTTCATAATAATTTTATGATGATCATAATTGTATGACATAAAATTGTGCTAACATATTTATCATAACTGTATGACATAAAATTATGCTAACATAATTTATGCTAGCATAATTTTATTTTTTTTATTTTTTCTTTCTCATAATAATTTTATGATTATCATAACTGTATGGTAAAAATTATGACAACATAATTTATGCTAACATAAATTTATCATAACTGTATAACATAAAATTATGCTACCATAATTTATGCTAACATAATTTTATCATAACTGCATGACATAAAATTATGCTAACATAATTTACACTAACATAAATTTTTCATGGCATAAAATTATATTTTTATTATAACTTATATATAAATGTGGTCTTGTTTTGTTTATAAAAATAAGAGAATCGTAAATATGAAATCGGTTTGGTTAGTAGACATCTTAATTACAAGCTATGTATAAAAAAAGAAATTGAAATACCTTTTATTTCCATGCATGCAAGTAGCAGCCGAACTAAGTGAAGGAGCCGATGGGGCCCGCGACAACGACGTGAGGGGGAAAAAGCGGCTGCATGCGCACGGCGCTCGCTGGGTTGGAGCTGACCGGGCCCGCACAGCAACCTCAGGGTGGCGCGCTGTGACCCTGTGCATGTGGAGCGGCCGGTCTGATCGCTCACGCGAATCGGGCCTGGCGAGCGCTCGATGAATAGTCGCCCCCAGTCCTCCATCTCCCACACGGCACGGCAGCAGCGAGAGCTCCACACAAGCATCCTGGTCGATCTGCTGGCCATCAGCTAGCGGCGACCAACGGTCGATCTGCGGTGAGCACGCACGCTAGATCTCTCCTAGTCCTCGCTCCTTAATTAACCAATTAATTTCTACAGCTGCATGCAGGGCCAGCAGGTTCTTTCGGTCGAGCTTGCCTAAGCACAAAGCACCACGTATAGGGCATATACACCTGTGTGAAAGTTTAGGACGGTTCGTTTGGACCAGCTAGCAAGGTACCAAAACCTGCCCAAAGGAGGGCACGTACGACACCATGGTAAACAAGCCAGCTCGGCATAATCCGAATTCCGTGTCGTGCCGTGCTACGTGTAAATGAAAACCATACTGCTCGACGGGCATGTTTGAGCCCCACATTATGAGGTGGAATAAAAATAAAAAAAGAGTGTTTCAATAATTTTTATATACTCAGACCGATTTATACTGTTCACAAGGCACATCTTTTATATAGACAACTTTTAACTACATATATTTTTAAAAAAAATTATTCATGTGTTGCTATTTTCTCTAAGCAGTGCTTAGGTTGGCACGGCACAACAGCAGACCCCTGTGCTTTTGGGCCGTGTCCTACGTTTTTTGGGTGTTTGAGCTAACACGGCATAACATGGCACATAATTAATCCGTGTTGTGCTAACCCAAAATAATATAATCTTATTATTCCTTTCGCACGTATGCATGCCCAGGGTAGGTCCATGGACTTGCTCGTGATGAGAGTACTCTCAAGCATCACCATCAAGCTCGGCGAGTACAAGCCGCAAAAGGTGGTAAAGGATGAGATCATGTTCCTCCAACCTGAGCTTGAGAGCATGCGGGGAGATAGAGAGCATCCCAGCGGACCAGGTTGGCACTCGGGACAAGACATGGGCAAGTGAGGTGCGGGAGCTGTCTTATGACGTGGAGGACATTATCGATGCGTTCATAGTGCGCTGCAACGATGAAAGTGAGCCGCTGACCAGGCCGCATGGCATGAAGGCTTTCAATAATAAGAGCCTAGATCTATTGACAAGGTTCCATAATCATCGAAAGATTGCTAATGACATCACGGGCATCAAGAGGCGTCTCGTAGATGTGCGTGGGAGGCGTCAAATGTACAAGCTTGGTGGTGTTGTCACTAAGCCTGCCACTATTGATCCTCGTTTGTTAGCTCATTATAGCAAGGTGACAGAGCTCATTGGTATCAATGACACAACGGATGAGTTCATCAAGTATATTATGGGAGAAGGTGATGATGAAGTCACCGTGATGAAAGGCAAGCTAGTTTCCATAGTTGGGTTTGGGGTTTGGGAAAGACAACTCTTGCTAATGCGGTTTATCAGAAGACCAAAGCACAATTTGATTGTTGCGTTTTTGTTTCGGTGTCTCAAACTCCTCACATGATGAAATTATTCAACGACTTGCTCAATGGTCTTAGTAAAAGCATCAAAGAAGAATATCTGATGGTTGAGAAGGCCCTCATTGATAAACAAAGAGAATTCCTCGAAGAGAAAAGGTATGAAAGTACACTTGGTATAAACATGTGTATATGTATTTTTTCCTTGCCATTTTAGAAAACTAGCAAGAAGGTGGCATGCGAAAATTATACACGTACGTCAAATTTGTCACCTTTTAACCTTGTTGCTCTGGCTATTTTAATTTTATTACCAAAACTTTAACAGGCGCCCAATTGGCATAATTTACAAAGTTGTGTATGAGAAAGTCAAGTATTCGATCTTGTTTTCGCATTATTTGCTAACAAGTGGTACCAGAGCTAGTCACGAGATTTACGAGGAAAAAAGCTAGGGTTTAGTCCCGTTCGTCACCGCCGCCGGAGTCTGTGTGCCTCGCGTTGCACGATCTGCTCTGCGCGGGTCTCGTCTACGTTGATCTGTTGTGTCGCGCCTCGATCCGCTGGTTTCTACTGGTGTTCTGTTGCTTCCGCGCATCAAGACCAAGGGTCTGCTCTCATCGGCTGTTCCGTTGCATTGGGAATCAAGGTTGTGCGCGTCTACCGCTGTTCACGTGGATCAAGGTGAGAAATTTTGGATTGGCTTGTTCCTGCGCGAGGTGGAGGAATACTCTCTGCTGTTACACGCGAAACAAGGCAGAGGGGAGGTTCTGACGTTCTGTATGTGCCCAAGAAGGAAAATCAGATTCAAGTTCCGCTACGTGCACACAGGAAATTCTACCAGGAGATTGGTTTGGCTGATTTTCTGATTTCTTCTGGTTATTTTTTATTCTAATGGTTTCGATGAAGTATGATATTCCGCTGCTAGATTATGATACAAGATTTTCGCTGTGGCAAGTTAAGATGCGTGCTGTTTTGTCACAAACTGATCTAGATGATGCTCTGGATAAATTCGGAAATAAAGATACAAAGAATTGGTCCGATGAAGAAAAGAGAAGAGATCGTAAGGCCTTGTCACAAATTCATCTTCATTTATCTAATAATATTTTGCAAGAGGTTTTACAGGAGAAAACCGCTGCTGCTTTATGGCTTAAGCTGGAGTCGATCTGTATGTCAAAAGATCTTACCAGCAAAATGCATTTGAAGATGAAGTTATTTCTGCACAAGTTGCAAGAGGGTGGTTCTGTGCCAAACCATCTGACGGTTTTCAAGGAGATCGTTTCTGACCTTCAGGCTATGGAGGTAAAATATCAAGATGAGGATCTCGGTCTTATTCTCTTATGTTCTTTGTCTAGTTCATTTGCAAATTTTAGAGATACCATATTATATAGTCGTGATACTCTCACGTTGAATGATGTTTGTGAGGCTTTGCAAGCCAAGGAAAAAATGAAACAGATGGTGTCTTCTGATGGTTCTGCTTCCAGTGGTGATGCTTTGGCTGCTCGTGGCCGGACAGAGAAAAAACCTAATAACGGTCATAGAGGTAAAAGTTCTAATGGCCAACATGGCCGTTCAAAATCTAGAGGCAGAGGTAATAAATTTTGCTATTATTACAAGAAGGATAATCATGTTATTTCCGATTGCTATAAGTTGAAAAATAAAGAAAAGAGAACTGGCACATATCGAGAGAGAAATAAATCAAATGATGATGGTAAAGCTTCTGTTGCTGCTTCTAGTTTAGATAATTCTGATGGTGATACTCTCGTTGCTTTTGCTGGATGTGCTAATAATGGAGATGAATGGATTCTTGATTCTGGTGCTTCCTTTCATATATGCATTAATAGAGATTGGTTTATCACTTATGATTCAATTCAATCTGGTGGTTCTGTTAGAATGGGTGATGATAGACCATGTCAAATTGTTGGAATTGGATCTATTCAAATTAAGATGCATGATGGCATTGTCAGAACTTTGATTGATGTTAGGCACATTCCAGATATGACTAAAAATCTTATTTCTTTGAGTACTCTTGATGGCAAAGGGTACAAATACTCCAGTGGAGATAGAGTTCTTAAAGTGTCAAAAGGTTCTCTTGTTGTTATGAAAGCTGATTTGAAATCTGCCAATTTGTACCGTCTTCGTGGTACTACAATTACAGGTGATGCTGCTGTAATTTCTAATTCATTATCAAATTCTGATGCTACTAATATTTGGCATATGCGTCTCGGGTATATGAGTGAGCTTGGTTTACAAGTTTTGAGCAAGAAAGGACTTCTTGATGGGCATAGCGTCAGTAAATTGAAATTTTGTGAGCATTGTGTGTTTGGCAAACACAAGAGGGTGAAATTCAATACCTCAACTCATACAAGTAAAGGTATTCTTGATTACGTGCATTCTGATTTATGGGGACCGTCTCGCAAGCCTTCTTATGGTGGTTCTCGCTATATGTTGACAATCATTGATGATTATTCTAGAAAGGTATGGCCTTATTTCTTGAAAGATAAATCAAAAGCATTTTCTGCGTTTAAACAGTGGAAGGTTATGATTGAAAATCAAATTGAGAAGAAGGTTAAAATTCTTCGTACTGATAATGGGATGGAATTCTGTTCTAATGAATTTAAAGCCTATTGTAAGTCTGAAGGCATTGTTAGGCATTATACTATTCCTTATATACCTCAACAGAATGGTGTTGCTGAGCGTATGAACAGAACTGTCATCTCCAGAGCCCGTTGCATGTTGTCTAATGCTGGCTTGAATAAGCGTTTTTGGGCTGAAGTTGCTTCCACTGCTTGCTATCTTATTAATCGTTCATCTTCTATTCCTCTTGATAAGAAAACTCCAATTAAGGTATGGTCTGGTTCTCCGGCTGATTATTCACAATTGAGAGTTTTTGGTTGTACTGCTTATGCTCATGTTGATAATGGAAAATTAGAGCCTAGAGCTATTAAGTGCATCTTTCTTGGTTATCAAACTGGTGTTAAAGGTTATAAATTGTGGAATCCACAAACTCAAAAGGTTGTTCTTAGTAGGAATGTTATCTTTAATGAAACTGCTATGTTATTTGACAACCTGCCTAGTGATACTCCTGTTAAGGGACAGCAGAAAACAAATGTGAATGTGGAGCATTTTATTGATGTTGATAATACACCAGAGAATGATAATGTTGCTGTCCAAGATGTACATATTCCTGATAATTCACCAATTGTTGATGATTTGTCTTCTATTGAGCATTCTTCTCCGGTTGTGCAGCCTCCACAACATTCTGTTGCAGCTGATAGGGCCGTCAGGGCTCGTAAGCCAGTTAGAAGATTAATTGAAGAATGCAATATTGCTTTTGCTTTGAGTGTTGCAGAAGATATTGAAGGTAATGCAGAACTTTCTAATTATTCTGAGGCTATTACTTCTGCTGATTGCAACAATTGGGTGACCGCTATGCAAGATGAGATGGAGTCGCTTGAAAAGAATGGTACTTGGGATTTAGTAAAATTGCCTATGGATAAAAAGCTTGTCCGTTGTAAGTGGATTTTCAAACGGAAAGAAGGTATTTCCCCAAGTGAGTCTGCAAGGTATAAAGCGAGGTTGGTTGCTTAGGGCTATAGCCAGATTCCAGGTATTGATTTTAATGATGTCTTTTACCCAGTTGTGAAGCATAGTTCTATTCGTATGTTGCTCAGTATTGTTGCTATGTATAATTATGAACTTGAGCAATTAGATGTTAAAACTGCGTTCTTGCATGGGGAATTAGATGAAAATATTTATATGGACCAACCTGAAGGTTTTGTTGTTCGTGGAAAAGAAAACCTTGTTTGCAAATTAAAGAAATCTCTTTATGGATTGAAGCAATCTCCTAGGCAATGGTATAAGAGATTTGACTCGTTTATGTTCTTTAATGGTTTTAAGCGGTCTGATTATGATAGCTGTGTTTATTTGAAGACTGTTAATGGTTCAGCTATTTATCTGCTTTTATATGTTGATGATATGTTGATTGCTGCTAAAGAAAAATCAGAAATAGCTAAATTGAAAGCACAATTAAATAAAGAATTTGAGATGAAGGACTTGAGTGCAGCTAAGAAAATTCTTGGTATGGAAATAATCAGAGATAGAAAATCTGGTTTGTTATACCTCAGTCAGCGAGGTTATATTGAAAAGGTTCTTCGTCGTTTTAGTATGCATGATGCAAAACCAGTGAGTACTCCATTAGCTGCACATTTCAGATTATCTTCAGCTTTATGTCCAGAGTCAGATGATGATATTGAGTACATGTCTAGAGTTTCATATTCCAGTGCAGTTGGTTCTCTTATATATGCCATGGTATGTTCTCGTCCTGATTTATCTCATGCATTGAGTGTTGTCAGTAGATACATGGCTAATCCTAGTAAGGAGCATTGGAGGGCTGTTCAATGGATTTTCAGATATCTGCGTGGTACTTCTAGTGCTTGTTTGCAGTTTGGTAAATCTAGAGATGGACTTGTTGGTTATGTTGATTCTGATCATGGTGGAGATTTGGATAAAAGGAGATCTCTCATGGGTTATGTTTTCACCGTTGGTGGTTGTGCTGTTAGTTGAAAAGCTTGTCTGCAAGCTACTGTTGCTTTGTCTACTACTGAAGCTGAATATATGGCTATTTCTGAAGCTTGTAAAGAAGCTATTTGGTTGAGAGGTTTATACTCTGAAGTTTGCGGGGTTAATTGTTCTTGCGTTACTATACATTGTGACAGTCAAAGTGCTATTTATCTTACAAAAGATCAGATGTTTCATGAAAGAACGAAACATATTGATGTGAGGTATCATTTTATTCGAGGTGTTATTGCTGAAGGTGGCATTAAGGTACGCAAGATAAGCACTCATGATAATCCTGCTGATATGATGACAAAGCATGTTACTACATCTAAGTTCGAGCTGTGTTGGTATTAAAGTTTGAAGTCCTAGTGGCTTTTGGCGCTGGTGAAATTTATTATTGAAGAAAGATTATTGTTGATTCTTCATTGCTACAAGATGGAATTCGTTTCAAGGTGGAGTTTGTTGATATTGATCCGAATTCTAGTTGGGCTTTAGGGACGCCTTGGCCCTATTATGTTGTGGCCCAAGTAGGTCACGTGTTCCACCGTATAAATACATCTTGTAAGCCGTCGGGAAGAAGTAACGCCTCATCGTAATCTCCACGTTCTGTAAACACTTTCCAATATAGTGAAGTTTGCCGGCTGGCGCCCGTGGTTTTTTCCCGCAAGGGTTTTCCACGTAAAAATCGTGTCTCGTGTTCGATCTTGTTTTCGCATTATTTACTAACAATCATTACGATAGCTAGTTTGTTGGTTAGTAAAGGGAGAAATAAGTTGGAGTGGCTTGAGGTGTGCAGCTCAATTGATGTTGGACCAGAGAATAGTCTGGACGTGGAGAATATGAGAAAGATCTTGTCATTTAGCTATTATAACATGCCATCATATTTAAGGAAAGATGCTTGTTGTACTTCAGCATGTTTCTAGAAGATTATGAAATTGGCAGAGATCGGTTGATACGGATGTGGATAGCTGAAGATTTTATCGAACGTGGAAAACAAGGAGAGAGCTTATTTGAAATAGGAGTGAGTTACTTCAATGAGCTCATAAACAAAAGTATGGTCCAACTTGTGTATGATGGCGGCGATCCATCGTGGAATAACAGAGAGTTAGTATGTTGCCGTATACATGATATGATTCTTGAACTTGTTCGTTCCTTGTCGAATGAACAAAACTTTGTCACTATATGGAATGATGTGGACCAGGCATCTCCATCAAAAAGGGTTGTTCGTAGGATTTGCTTTCACAGTAGCAAGGAAAACCGTATTGCATCTGCGACAACAATAATGAGCATGCAAAAGGTGAGATCAGCTGTTGTCTTCGTACCAGCTGCTCATGTAACGCCAGCCCTTGAGAGGTTCAGTGTTTTACGTGTACTAGATTTAGAAGGGTGCAATCTTTATAAAGATTACAGCTTTGAGTATCTTGGAAACTTAATTCAGTTGAGGTACCTAGGACTAAAAGACACGGGAATTGCTCAGCTCCCAGAAGAAATAGGGAACCTGAAATTTCTACAAACATTGGACACAAGATCTAGTTTCATCGTCTGTGGCGACTTGCCAGTGCCAGCTACTATCTTTGAGCTGAAACATTTAACGTCCTTGCTTCTTGGTGGTGCCAGTGGTGCAGGAATGTTACCAAAGGGGGTTGACAGACTCGCATCCCTTGAAAAGCTATCATGGTTTAGTACTAGAGACTATGATAGCACTATGGAGGAGATGGGCAACCTAACAAAACTGAGGGTGTTGGATATATGTATTATTGGACAAAAGAATGGAATGGCAGCCAGGAGACACGTATGGTGGAGTGCCTGAACAAGCTGCGAAAAATTCAACGTCTCAGCATTCATTGGCGCGTAGGTGATGCAGTCAAATGCAAATTGGATGGCTGGGTCGCTCCCCCACATCTCTCTAGATTGAAGCTGAACTGCTGGTTCTCTACACTACCAGATCGGATCAATCCCTCGCTTCGGGACCTCTATAATCTGCATATCAGCGTGATGGAGCTGCGGCAGGAGGATCTCCAAATCCTCGGCAGGTTACCAGCCCTCCGCTATCTACATTTGTGGGCGGACCATGGGAACCTCGGAATCACTCGGAGATTCATCGTCGAAGCTTGTTCGTTCCCGCGCCTTCTCCGATGCACATTGTTGGGATTAGGAGGACCCGTGGAGTTCCAGCAAGGTGCTATGCCTAGGATCAAGGTGCTATGCGTACATGACTACCTTTTGCATGAGGCAAGACAAATCGCTGGAAGCATGCTGATATTGAAGGTGCGCTAGCTAATACGAGCCACTGATTATCCTTGCTTCTCTCCTGTTCCCCTCTCTTCTGACCGGCATTAATTCCCGCTGTTTCTGTTTCATTTTCAGATGGCAGAGGTATCATCGGCTGGTGAATCGAAGATCAAGGTGCGCTACCTCCAGAAGAATCACTTGCCAGTTGCCACCAGAAGCTCAAGGTGATGTCGAAGGGTGGTTGGTTGTTTTTTGAAGTCTTGTGTATCAAACTCGGTTGGGTCCTTTTGGTTTGCTGTACCTTGAAAACAGCCTGTCTTGTAATCTGCTAGGTGGTTTAACTAGCTTGCCTTGGTAGGCGTCTCGGGGATGTTTGAAAGTGAGTAGTATAAAACTCGGTTGGGTCCTTTTGGTTTGCTTTACTTTGAAAACAACCTGTCTTGTAATCAGCTTATGTAATTCAGTATATCCCCTGTAACCCTGATCCCCTTTTTCCGGTGAATGACGAACTAGAGAGAAGATTTCATGTTACACTTGAACAAATTAAAAAGGCTCACTGGTGGACAGTAACAGCCTAACAGCCAACCTGATCCAGAGATTGCAAGAATCCTTCTCGTTCCCTCACATTCATGTAATTAATATATCATGTTCTTATGTGGGAGACGGTGACTGACACTTATCTGTGTGCATTTTTAAAAATAACATCACAGAATCACATTGTGTCTCAAATAGTCAAATGACCAAAAAGTTATTTTTCTTTCAATGAAAGTGTTACAAATCACACGGTTAACCTTATTGCTATTTCCAAAGGATATACGCATGTACCACAGAAATTCAATTCATTCATAGCCAGTTGAAATAACCTACAGATCGCCACCAGGTAGGTGCGAGACTCCGACTGAATTTCCTTCCAGTAGTCCCTCACAGGGAAAACAGCAAGCCAATGTCAATGCCAACTTGGCGACATGATCATCATACACAGAACATGAGGCAACCACTCCCAGGGTCTTAAGCACACAAATCAGAACACAACAACAGGACAATCAGGCCAAATAATACAGAGGCACAACCAAAGTTTGCATATAATATAAACATCATATTGGAAAGTAGAAACCATTTTTCATTACCAAAGGATCCTCAGCTTCTCAACCACTAACCCAGGGCTCATACCAAACATAAAAGGCATCTTTCATTACAAAAGGTGTTTGAAGCTACACCATGGATATCATAGGGAACACATGGCTTGCCATCATAGCCTTTTCCATATGAACACACGTCTAAATGACTATTTCGTTTACCCTTTTTTAGTAGCTCTGCCTGCAGTAGAAACATCTGCAGAACAAGTCCCTCCACAAATAAGTGCCTGAGGATCCTCGCCATGCTCCACAGTTTCATCAAAATCCTCTCCTGCTGTTTCCAACTTATTTATCTCACCTGCATTTGAAAAAGACAACACAAAATCACATGGTGTGGCTCAAATGACTAAGAGGTTTTTATATTATGTTCTACGCTGCATCTAGCACTGCTGTTTGAAGACATCCTTTTTCCGAGCCAATCTTTTCTAGGACAGCATCAGTGATCCATCCTCCTCAAGGCTAAGAGATATGCCTTGAAGAAAGCGCATATTCGGTAACATATCCTTTCACAGTCATCAGGAAAAACTACATCATTTTTCACATGATTGTGGAAAACTTGGAATACAAAACTCATATAAGAATCCCTCAATATGAAGTAAGCTGCACCAGTGCTCCATTTAGCTATCATGTCACAAAACTCAGTTAAGAATCCCTCAATATGAAGTAAGCCAGCTCATTGGATTCCAGTATAAGAATATTTTAGACCTTATTTATGAGTAAATCATTGTATCGTTTTTTTCATATCTATATTATTTAGGACTCCGGTTATCTAGTCAACATTTAAACATGCAGGTAAGAATGTACAACTATTGACGGCATAGGAGGAACAAGTTTGCTGAGAAAACATCAGAGTATTTTATTTTTATCTATTTCTAAAGCCTGCAGAAAAAGAATAGCAAACACACTTACCCTGCCAGAAAATCCAGGTTGCTGGGACTTTTCCATTCTTCCATGATACCATAGGCAAGGGCGAATAGGTCTCCTCATCTTTCATGTCATACACTCCACAAGACGTAGTTGTTGCATTCCAAGACCAGTCGGTGTAATCATCCAGGAAGAAGATACAGTCCCCTGAAAGATCATATGGAGACACACAGACAGCTTTAGAGCACCCTTGCCCAAGGAACAACGCTTGGTCATTCCCCAAAGTCCTCACATCGGCCCACAAGTGCTGCTCAAGGTCAGCCTTGAACACTTCAAACTCGCTGCTGCCAGCCTCGCGACCCCAGTACCGACCAATTTTGTAGGAAAGTTTTCTGTAGACCATTAGCAGCGAGCCATGGGATTCAAGGAGGTAGTTCATGCAGACGGCACCTTCTTGGCATGGAAAGTAGGCTCCCTGTATGGAGCGCTCAATTCGAGACACCCTTGGCTCATCACTGTCCTGCTCATCCACAATATCAATGCCAATAAGAGCCCCAAGGCCATTATCGTTGGCATCAAGAGCGTAGAGCTTCCCTTGGAAGAAGACCATGTGTGAGAGACACCTGCGCCCGTCATTTGCACTCACTGACCAAGCGGTAGCCCCTGGTCGGCACAACGCAATTGCACCAAGGTCCCCAACCGCAACTATGGCAGCGATGAGTCGCGTGGAGCACACAATTAGCGAGAGCACAGATATCATATTTCCGTCCATTTTGTGCATCCACATGCCTGGCTCGTCAATGTCTGGAAACACATCATCTCCGTATTCCACGGGCTGTTCGTACAAGCTGTACGAAGATAGGCTGGGAAGTGGCATGGTGGCTCTGGTGAAGGGATTCATCAGGAAGCAGCTGCCATCATCCCGCCGCGTCAGGAGAAGCCATTCGCCACAGGAGGTGTGGTAGCGCACGCCGTTAGGCAAATGGAAGGTCTCACCGCGAAGCAAGCTGGTGACGGTGCCGCTAGGAAGCACGAGCCACGGCACTGGTGACGGCGGAGGCAGGGCCCGCTTTGCCGCAGAGCGCCACGCGTGGCAAACGGCACGAAACAAGGCACGGTCCGCGCGCGTAGCGAGGTGGAGGAACACCAGGCCGAGCAGCTCCGGAAGGAGGTCCGACCACGGCGCTGAGCATTGGACTTGCTCCATCCTGCAAAGGGGAGTGCGCTATGATCCGACAAAGAAAAAAAAAACAAGGAAATAAGCCTGCAGGCATAGAAACAAACACCTGACGTGCATCGAATGGAAACGGATCAACACTCATCAATTAAAAACTCCTATATTAACAATCCATCCCCTACAATGCTAATCAAGCACGCTGGATGCTTCTTTGTCAGAAACGTCAAAAGGGATCGACAAGGGAATCAAGAACAACATGTGGAAGGGTAGACACGGGTACGGAAACATCGTAGCCATGGCGGCGCCGGACGCAGACGGCTGAGGAAGCGAAGGCGGGGAGCTGAAGGAGGGAGAGAGAGTAGAGGCAAGCTGGCAAGGCATACCTTGGGACGCGTCGCCGCGACAGCAGCCGCCGGTGGTCGGTGCCGGTGGTGGCCGATCGACTGGCCAACAAATGGAAGCGACGGACCTACAGGGTACACCGCATAAAAGACCGACGACAAGGATCTGTTGGGCTGGACTGGGTCATAAGTGAAGTGCGGCAAGCCCTACACCTACACGGGCCTGTTTTTTTAGCCCATAAGCTATGCTTGGAGTTCGAATTCCCTCCCTCATTCCGCTGCAGCGGGGTGAGCAAAGGCCCATTGTGAAGCAGCGGCACGATCGTCTGTGACAGATGAAGATGATTTTTCAATCCATGTAATCGCTTGCAGGTAGAAGTGCGTGGTTAATGTGGTGCTCGATGATGGTCTACGTGCCATAAATAACGCTGAACCTTCGCAAACGCTGCATCCTAGGATGGTCGTTTTATTCCACGAAAACAAACCAGATGGACTCTTTTCTTTTACAAAAAATATTGCGCGGTTATGTTTATATGTTTGCGCCAGAAATTCTTAGAATTGTTAGGATATCGGAATCGGTAACAAGTCAGAGCGGTGTCGGAGCAGAAACAAATTTAAAAAATCAGATAATGGATGCTTACGCTGTATTTTTTAGCAACGATTCATAACGCAAAGTTTAATACTCCGTATGTTCCAAATTGTAAGTGGTTTTCTCTCGCTTTCTTGATCGTATGCAAACCACTTACATTGTATGTTGCATAAATCTACCTAAAATCTGGAATACCTTACGATTTGGAAATGAGAGAGAGAGAGAGAGTATTACAGTCAAATAACGACGCGTGGAGGTGCGCCTGGTATGACAGCCGGAGCGGGTCCATGACGCTGCACACCTTCTCCCGCTCCATCTCATCCAGCGTCGGGTGCGCCTTGAGGTACACGTCCATGGCACGGTGCAGGCAGTCGTGCGACGCCTGCGCGTCCTTGGGCACCGCACCCGCCACGCCCACGAACTTGGGCACCGCTAGCGACTCCTCCGTCGCGATCTCCGCCGCCAGGTCGTCCACTGTCCTCGCCACCTTCTCCAGCACGCCCGACCCGACCTTGGCCCCGTACAGCGACGCGCGCCGCCCACGCCCGCCGCCGCTCTCGGACGTGCCCTGCCGCCGCTCGACGAAGGCGGCGACGACACGGCACACGATGTCGGTGTTCCTGACGCGCTCGCCGGCGCCGTCCGGCATGATCCCAAGCAGGTCCTCCACGGTGGCCTGGTCCAGCACCGCCGCGATGCGGAGCTCCAGGTCGCTGTTAGAACTATGCTAGACATGGCGTTGTGTTCGTCGTGTGCATGTGTGAGGCGTGTGTCGCCTGTCGCGTAAGTCCAGCGCGTGGAGCAGGCAAGCTGCGGCCATGGCGCGGCGTCGGACCGGTCGGGCGCGCCGCGAGCAGGACGCTGCATTGGGCGCGGTTGGTGTTAGTTGGAAGGGGTGGCGTGCGTGTTGGACGTGGCCGTGTCGTCCGGGGCGAGTGAGTCGCCCGCCACGACGTCGAGCATGGGCCACCGAGCATGGCAAAAATGGCGGGCGTGGAGGCGTGCTCTAGGGGGCGCCCAGGCCTATTTGTACCCCCGTTCCCCTCTGTACTCGTTGCCGATTCCGAGTGTGTATGTGAGGCCAAGATACAGGCCGTCCGTCGGCCTCGGCGTTCGTCGCCGAAATCGCACTGTTCATCTTCTTCCTTGAGTCGCCGCGGCGTGTGCGAGCTAGGAGAGGGTGAGCGAGGTCCTGGGGGCCCAACAGTCGTGGCACGTGCTGGCGGAGGCCTCGGTGGTGATCGCGGAGTGGAGGAGGGGGCAGAGGAACTCGGCCGGGAGAGGGCGCATCGGTGGCGGAGGCCAGCACGTCCACGATGGACTCGAGTAGAGCGCGCTGGTCCACCCTTGTCCCTCGGGTCCGCAAGGACCTCCACCAGGACGAGCTCTGCGTAGGCGCTGGCCGTACCGGAGACTGAGACCACCCGGCTGGCCGGCTGCGTGACGACCCGCTGGAACAATGCCAACGCTAGCGCAGTGAGCTCTGGCGCCAACCACCCCGGCGACGCTTGGGTCGGGAACAACGCCTCTTTGCAGATGCAGATGCAGAACCGGAGGGCGCCCGAGGCCGAGATCCTCGGCGGCTGGGAGGGGGTAACCACGTTCGGCAGCGCTCGGAGGCCGGCTTGCGCGAGGAACTGCTCGACACGGCGGGCCAGGTACGCCGGCTGGTGCATGTCGAGGAACGCCGCGCCGCAGCGAAGAGCGGCCACGCTGCCCACGTCGATCTCGAAGCTGGCGCTGTACCAGTAGTGCGCGGTCATGTCGAATGCGTCGGCGCCACCCATCAGCGCCAACTAGATTTTGATCGTCCTATTGTGATGATAATCAATCGTTTGTTCTTTTTAGATGAATATTTTTATCTTTTCAATTGGGGACATGTGTCCACCTAACATTAGAGTATTTTAGGAATCCTCGACACCTGAATTTTTGTCTTCCGTCCCCCCACCCCGTGCTTGCCTTCCCTGCCGCCTGCGACCTTCCCTCTAAAGCCGCAATTCTTTGGTGCGCTCTCAACTTCGAGCCCTAACTCACTAGATATGTAAGGAAGACGCCAGAGCAGCTGGCACAGCTACGTGGGGGGCCAGACTGGGCACCGCCCCCCTTGCCGCAGCAAATTTTCTGAAAGACCTTTGCTAGGCAGCTTGTTAACTGTGCTGTGAACCTGCACGTTGTGGCCGCTACTTCATAGGGACGTGGCTAGCTTATTAGTATATGAGCAGACATGCTTTGTTAATTAGTTTAGTTATCCCTAATCCCCTTACTGCATAGTTCATGCTTCACACAAATAGCCCCCCTACATTTTGTGTCACGCTCCGCCACTGCGCCGGAGAAGGAGAAGAAACAAAGCACATGGCATTCGTGGATTGGAAAAAAAAAATCTTGTGTTGGAGAAAGGCTAAAACAACCAAGTGGTGGTTAGCTTTTTCTCTTTCGGAAATAGGTGGAGCAGGACGAGATGATCATCCAGATTACCTTATGAAGAGGGAAGACGGTGTCGGCGATCCGAATGGTGAGGTCGGCAGGGGTCATCAGGGACGACACCCAGTATGCACATGCAGCAGACAACACACCATTATCAGCATGGATTGATGGAAGTTGTTATAGCTGAGCAATGAAATCGCGAGTTCTGATGCACACCACTGGGTGGAGTAGTAGCAACAAGAAATCACGTAGGCGTCATGGCCAATCTCGTCTGTCTTCATTGATCGCTCGTTGGATTATTTATTTCTCGGCAACCCAACTGAACCAGTGGCCACTGCTTGCTGTGACTTGTGAGCCAGGTCTCTTGGACAAGATGAGGCGACAGGCCCCCGTCTTGACACCTACAGTCTCCATGTTCTCTTGTACTGTTCTGCTAGTACCGCTGTTCATCTACACAGCCATTTAGTCCTGTTTACACGGCGTGCTATACGGTGCTCTACCGTACAGTTTAGGGACCTAAACGGTGATTACACGGTAAACCTATTTACACGGCTGTTTAATCCATTTACATAGCCGTTTAATCCATTTATATGCCTTGTAAAAGGCAATTGGACGCTACTAACCTTATCTAATCATGTCTTAGTATGATATCTATTATTTGAAAATAGTAAGTTGTTATGCAATCTAAGAACTGCCAATAGTAATAGTAGACTATGGTTTGATATTTTGTTTATTTGATTCCTAAAATTGGTAATTTATCATATTTGGCTAATAAAATATCAATTTTCATATTTTTCACATGCATGGATATATGTAAATGTATTTATTTTTATTAATAAAATATAAAACATTTAATCCGTGTAATACCGTGTACACACTATGTACACGGACACGATGCTTCACCGACTGTTTATCGTTTACCATTTAGGAAAACACTGGCTAGTACAGTAGCAAACATCTCCCATGTTTTCCATCCCCGAAGAAAAGAAGGGGATATAGTGGGTACAGGCCGTCAAAAAGGTCACGAGGCATCAGAACCACTTTCTCCTAACCCTCCGTCTCCACCTCATCGTCACCCTCCGTCTACACCTCATCCTAATAGCCCTCCGTCCCACCTCATCCTAACCCTCTGTGACTTCATCTCCACCTCACTCTTCCCCCGTTGAAGATAAAAAAGCAGAAGCCTCACAAGGAAATGAGGAAATACGTGGTTATTAAAACACTGCATTGTTTGAAAATTTGACAGCCAATTCGACCTTCCAAATCTTCCAAGGGGCGGGTTCTAACTTAAGCGGGGGCGGTTTCGCGGACTCAGCCCTTAAAAATAGTTGCCCAACCGCCCCTGAAAGTGCATACTGTGCTAGTGTGCACGTCACCGTGTGTCAAAAATGAACAGCAAAGGAACAGAGGGAATTCTCAGCTCAAGTGAGTTTTATGGAGCTGAGCTGACTTGTCATATACATGTACTTCAGTGCAGTGGCGGAGCCACGTTGGGGCCATACTGGGCTCCGCCCCCTCCCCCCTGCCGTTGCCAAATTCTCAAAGGAGCAGGCAAGTTTGCATGGCTCCATGCAATGTCCCACAAGTGCACATGTGCATGCTGCATGCATCCTCTCATTCACACCACTCTTCGCATGCACTGGCCCTCGCAATAAGTAGCAGGAGGCCTAGGAGCTCACGCAGCTTCCAGCCTTGCATTGGCGATGAGTACAGATATGCAAATGCAATTAGCTTAAAATTGTCTCTTTATCAACCTTAACCCTCAATCACTGCATTCGGCCCCCTCTTCCTTTTAGCTCTGGCTCCGCCACTGCTCCAGTGCAGACAGTGCCCGGTGTCCGGTGATCTAAATTATCACTGGAGATGAAACTAGTAAGCCTTTGACAGTGATTAAGAACCTGCCAAATTACTGAAAATGAGGACGCAAGCATAGAATTAGAGAACCCCAGCTCTTCCTTCACTCGGACCAGTTGTTGACAGATAGTGTTGTGTATCCATAGTCTGGTGAGTATCCATGTTTGCAATTATGCGAGGGCAAAGGTTTCGTCCGAAAAGACTTAAAAAAACTTGCTTGGACGACTGTCGAGCCATTTCTCAGCCACGACCACGATACGATCAGGCATGCACTCTCAAAACAACTCGTCAGATGCCACCAGGCTGTGACCAAAATTGATTTGACTTATATTGCCACCGCCTGGAACAAAAACAAGATTTTGCCTAGCCGTTCTTTATGTTGCTTCCATGCATGTTTTGAGGATGCGCTGTCGATATCCGTGTTGTCTGCCGTTAATTACCAGATCTGTTCCGTGTTATTGCTGAGCATAATCGCATGGCAGATCCTTTCAGCTTGCATTGTTCTGGATGTGTGATCGATCCCCGATTTTGCGACTTGTTTTGTACATACAAAAGGTGCTGAAGTGCCGAATGTGAGGGCACAGACAGATCGGTTAACAGCCACAGAAATGGTGCCAGGATTCTCCATGCTTGAACTGGATCATTAGGTCTTACCCTTTTAATAGTACGTACTAGTACATGATTAGTCTTTTGACCATATCACAAGCAAGACACACTCGGTACAACTCGTCAGGTGACACGCGCCCTGACCAACATTGAATTTGATCACCACCGCGCACCCTCTGATCTCTCGATTCTAGTAATCAGCAAGCTAAACAGAAAAAAAAAAGAAATTCAAGCGCCGTTACGTTCCATTGTAGAGGCAAAATTAAAATTGGTCGGTCGGTGAGAGAGCTATGGCCTCCGGGTCGAAGAGTTGGTCAAAATCGCCTAGGTCCCCGAACTCCTCCCGTTGGCTCCCCGCTGTCGTCACCGGCAGGCCGCCGAACTCTGTCATCTTCGATGGGCCCTCCTCCTCCTCCCCAATCCACGGCGATGTCCTCGAGAGCTCGTCAGGGCCCGGTGGGAGGAGGGAATGGCGCCGGAGGGAGAGGCACCGTGGGTGAGATACCGGAGGAGTGAGGGAAAGTTGGTGACAGCCCGGCGGCCGTGGAGGCGGAGTGCGGCGGCATCTACGACGAAGGCGGCCTCCTCGGTGGTGTCGAAGGTGCCAAGCCAGTGGCACTTGCAGAGACCTGGGTCATGGATCTCCGCCATGTATTTGCCCCAGGGCCAACGCCGCACACCACGGAACCGCCGATCGCCGGTGGGCGAGCGCGGCACAGGCTCCTTGCCTTGGGCCGGGGCCGGGAGCGGGAGCAGGACGATCCGCTGGGTTTAGATGTGGTGGTCATCAGAGTCAGTGGCGTCAGCGTCGGTGAAGCGGACACGAACCACGCGCACGCAGCCGCTGGCGCACGTCCATGCTCGGGTAAGGGAGGGGATATTGTAGAGGCGTTCTAGGGAGCCAGCGAGGGAGGGAGGGAGTGCGAAAGAAGTCCGTCCCCAACCCATCCATTTATAGTCGGACGGCGGCGCCCTTTGACCCACGTGACAGTTACTTTGCCTCATGCTGCGGTGGCCAGGAGAGCTGGATGGCTCATGCAGCTTGACCGCAAGCGCAACGTTCATCAGCGGCATGGATATATGGATTGTCTAAATACTATTCTAATTATCTTTCTCTCTGTATACATGTGTACAGTGTCTTTCACTCTCCACTGCACATAGTCTTAACACGTGGGCGTTTGCTAAATGTATTATACGGTTAGGTTATCTGGCGCCTGGCGTGTCAGTGAGCAGTGGGATGGATCACCGGATGGCCGCATGGCGGGATCAGACGCACGCGCGCCCGCGAGCAGGCAGGAGAACCAAGGACACGAGCCGCTTGGAGCTGGACTGGAGTGGAGAGGCAGAGCAGCATTGTCCCCTCTAACTTTTGATTCCAATCTGTCAAAAAAAAAAAAAGCTTTCGAGGACCGAGCGTACGACGCCAGGTGAGCGTAGTGCCCGCCTGCGTTCGATTCTCGAAACGAACATTGTGCACTCTGGCAACAGTGTTTCACTCTCACGGATGTGCTCCTACTTATAGATTGTAGTTGTAGCTTGCGCATAGTTGTAGCTTGCGCACGGGATACTCAGATTCTCTAATCTCTGGCAAACCCTTCCACCAGATTGTTTGCAACTTATCTGTCTCGACTGCACTTGAAATGCAAGAACGTCGCAGAATCACATCACATGGAGTGGGTGTGGCTCAAACGACCAACAAGTACTTTTCACCACTGACGAAAACAACTCATGTGAATTCTTATATTAATCCTACTCTGTCTCCATTACTGTTGCTTATTAAAGATATTTTGGTGAGTCGTCTTTCATTAGGATTGCACCAATGACCTAAAGAGAGAGAGAGATGTCGTGAAGAAAACACGTTTTCACTGACAAATCCTATCGCTGACATCTAGAGAAGAGAAGGGAAATTACTTTGTTTTTCACTTGACTGGAAATCTCATAATATAACCCTCATAATTTTTTCTAACTGTGGAAAGTTAACATAGATATTTTTTCACTTGCTGAATTAAATAGTCAACCATAACTCAAGGTATAACGTGTTGGCTACAGAAACTATCCCCCCCCCCCTACAAGTACACTATCAAAGTGGTATACTACCTTTCACAGTAGGTATGTGTTTGTTAGCATGGTGCAACAAACCTAAAATCATTACAGAGTAGATAATGTGGCGGAACCGTCGATTTAATCTGAGCTAAGCACACCTACCATCCATCGGCTCACAGTGCACTTAGACCAAATCAAACCCGGTTGTCCGTCAAGAGTCATTCGACCCTCGATAACACCATTTCCTATAGGAACCGACACCATACACGTCCAGCCCACAACGGAGCCACAACAGATACATCATCACAGGCAGTTCAATTAAAGTACATAAGGAGAGTTAAGCTTTACATTCAGGTTCAAATAAAGTGGTTATTACATTGTAGAGTCAAATAAAAAGCAAGTTCAAATGTTTCTCTCGCAGTGGAAATATAACTAAGATAGTAGCAACATCCAAAAGATTTGCATTAGTGAAACGACATCAAGCCCACCGATGTCGCTTCGGTGCCAAACATGACAACCATCGGCCCTCATGTGCGCACGCACCACCTCTAACACAGGTGCACACAAAGAACTCCATACTTGCGTTCAAAATGTGAGCATCGAACCCTGAGTACTAGGTACTCTATAGGACTTGATCCATTAAGCGGACCTTAGGCTTACGGCTAACGCAAAGCTTGCATACTAACAGTTGATCCTTAGCTGTTCATTTTAGAACAATTCCAAATTAACAGGTGATTAATCATCATAAGCATGGTGAATCATAACATAAATGTATAACATCATGATATAACTTGCAAGAATGTAAATAACTCAAGTACAAGCATGTGGAATTATCAAACAACGATGAATAACAACATATTCAAGTTATTACTACGCTGAACATCAATGATATTTGGCATTCTCACATCCTGGTGAGCATCAGCGATTCGAATCGATTTTTAGTTCTCGGAAATAACTAAAATGCCAGGGAGTCATATGCTTACTAGCCATCACGTTCTCACATATAGCCCCCGATCCTAACCCGTCTCGTCCCAAGATTCAATGCGCCTCCACCTAACTTCCGAGTTGTGCCCCCATGGTGAGCCTACTGACATTTCGGTCCCCCCACCACTGAGATCAAAGCTCCCTCGGCCCCAATAGCTTCCTGCAAGTGGATGGGACGGCACTATGAAAATCCGAACGAGTCCGGGAAAGACTTTACCGGTCCCATGTCCCGGACAAACATTTTAGCAATGTTATACCAATCAGCAGGCAAACAGCAGACGGGCCTTAAACGACACGGGTCGGAGTCACAGGTACAACAACTCACACCATAAAAGTAATATCATGCTCCGCCCGGTCTCAGTTTAACAATAAGCATAAATAACATTTTCCATGATAGCAATTGATATAAATGAAGAACAGCTATATGACGAGTGACTCCATTCACTCGTATCTAGTCGTATCTAGCATTAATAGGCATACTAATCCTACGTAGTCTATTGCAGGTACTAGGGCCAGGGCGGCCGGGAAGTCTAATGCAATAGGTTTCAATGAACTACTAATGTGGATGCGTAAATAACAAACAATTTGAGTAAGCTGGGAATTATGTTCATGCCTACCTTTGCTTAATTTCAAGAAAGCCAATAAACTAATCTAATGTTAGTTTGCCGAGTTGTGGGGCTTTGCCTCAGGCAACCCCTTGATCAGTTGGACTGCTCCTCTTTCCAAACACGACTTATGGGCCCTCCAGGTTATGAGTGGGTCTTAGTTGGTCTTTTAGGATACCGTTGCTTGAAGTAGATCCACGCGGTATCTCCTTCGATCATGTATCTGCATTAAGCGTCGCTATATGAATTATATGCATGATGCAATGAATTAGATGCATGAATATCAAACACACACATATGGATAATCATCTCATGAATAGGTAGAAAGGTGGTTGATAAACTACTCAATAGAGTACTCTATGGACCTAGAGCAAGCACACATTCATGCAATCATACAATATATTCGTGCAAGCACTTATCAAGCTACTATTTACTTAGGAAGCTTCCAAGTGAAGTGTACATTTATACACTACCAAGTTATTAGTTACCAAAGGAACATGCTCATTTCAGCAAGATGTTATTTGAAGCACAAGGTGGGACACAAGCAAATCAGATCATGACAATCAAGAGTGGCCTTATTATCTAAAGAATATACTTATTTTGCAACTCTTGTTATATGATATGCTTGTTTATCATTTTAAATCTCTATCTAGCTTCAGGTTGTTAAACAGGGCCAATTGACTTGAAACTTTTAGGCCATGTGTATGTTCAGTATACAAAGCTACCATAAAAATTCCAGATTAAAAGGAGCTACAGATTAATTAAAACAATTCCAGCAATTTAAATTAACATTCAAATTCTCAGGTTTATCATAATTCATGGAAAGGGTCTCTGGACATGAAAGTTTTACAGCAAGCATAACTTAGCCTGAGCATCATGTATAAAAATTAGCAAGCCAATTAACCAAGGTTTGCACATCTACTTCCACTTATTTGTTTTGCCTATTTTGGGTGTGAGTCATAATGGCATCAATAAATCCATCAAAAATACTTTCTGGAGCCTAAACTTAGCCACTAAACACCAAGATTTTTCTCAGAATTTATTATGCACAGCAAAGTCACATTTTCTATTTATTTATTCTACCCTGCACACACTTGTCTATTTCAAACCACATAGCAAACAGCAATAAAAAGACATGGAACCTTATGTATAGACTGAACTATACCAATTGAGTACAATATAATTTCTATGGATCTATTGGGCCATCTTTTTTAACTCATGCATTTTCATATTCATAAAATACAGCAAAATATACATAGGGGTAGATATGTAATTTAACAGTGAGCTATATGGTCAACAAAATTACAAGTTAACATATAAGACATAAACAGCACACAGTTCATGTTTCATAATTTTAGGAGGCCATTTACACCACTTTTGCTAATTACCTTACTTTATCATGCATGCAAAGAACAAAGGGCAAAAATGTCATTTCACACATCCACATCATTTCCATTCTTTAGATCTACCCAAGAGGAACACAATGCAACAAGGTTGGCATTTTTAGGATTTTTATTGATTTTATAGGGATTTTCAAATCTCATATGCCGAGATCTCATATATATAACCCTGAAAAAGAACTCCTTGTCAATTAACAGTTACATGTAGGGGCTAGCGCATAAGATTAACTAGACTCATTCAACAGCGCACTGGACTAGATCTGGAAATGGCCGGCCCCTTCTTGTACCTTCGTTTGAGGGCAGAGCCGCGCGGCGACGGCGAGTTCTCACGCGTGCGCCAGCGTGAGGAGGCTGAGGGTTGGAGCCGATGTGGTCTGGGAACGTGTTCTCGGCCACGGGCTACCTTCCCGTGTAGGCCTCGTCGCCGACGGTGGTGCGTTCGGGGAACGCGGCGGCGGTGAACCGGGCGGTGAGGACGGCGCCCCCGTGGTGGCGTCGGTGTTGATCTCGCCGGTCCGGCGGAGGGAGGGACCGAGATCGAGCGCGTGTGCTGTGTGGTCCGACGAGGAACCCAGCGGACGAGGCCTGGAGGCAGGGAAAGCACTGGAGGTGGGTCATCGACGAGGAGGCCGAGCTTCGCCATGTTGGCCATGGCCGCCCGCGCGTGGGGAAGAGGCTAGGGGTGACGACGTCGAGCTAGGGTTCGGGAGTCGAGCGCGATGCGCGCTGTCGGACGGGGCGATGGTGGCTCGAAACAATGGTGACACGAGCTCAACGCCGAGCTTGGCAATGGCGTCCATGGCGGCTGGCGAAACTGGTGAAGCGATTTCCCCGGCGGGGAGGGGACGAGAGGCGAAGGGGAGAAAGGGATTCGGTGGAGGCGTCGAGGGCTTCTTAACGCCACTGCCGGGAGGACGATCCACGGCGTGGGACGGTGATCCATATGCCGCCGGCCACGTGGCGAGTGCCGGCTCGGCATGGCGCCCGCGGCCAGATTGCCGGGCCCATGCGTCAGCCTAATAGGGGAAGGAGGGAATGGAGAAAAAGAAAAAAAAAACCTTGTTTGACTGGTTTTCTTCTATTATGAAATTCATCCATTAAACCAATCTATAGACCGAATTTAGAAAAGATCAAAATGCAAAAGTTGTGTTACTCTTCGAGATCTACAACTTTGTCAAAAGCCCTAGTGCCATGTTCTATTCAAAATTTTAAAGTTTGAATGAATATAAATCTAGGACTCCAGTTTGACTAACTAAACCCTAGGATTTAAAAATTATGTTAGGCCCTTTTATGAACATTTTCACGGTAAGTATATTATACCAATGTTGATTAAAATTTTATGAACTACAACTTTGGTATTCAAGTCATGGCATGATTTTTAATTTGGTTTCACAGTATTTTGAAAATACTAGACAGGGCCAAATTGGGTTGGTTTTCCAGGCTGACAGAAATTGTCCCAAATCACCAAGTGATCCTTTGTGCATGTGCAAAACTCACAATAGCAAAGTTGTTCATAATGACTTTGTCTACAAGTTTGGTATATAAAGTTTAATTAAATTCACATTAGATCTGAAGCTACAGTTGCAGATACAGTGACACAAGCTGAAAACTGAGTTTAAACTACCCCAATTCAATCAAGTTTGCATATGTGATTCAAATGTAAAGCAAATTACAATGCCATGATGCATGTATGAAGATGAAAATCTTTTTATAGGTGATAAGTTTAATTCTATTTCATAGGAAGGAAGATCTGAAGTTGTATAGTAGATCCAAAAGAAATTTTTAGAAGCGAGTTTGGGGAAGAGTTGAAGATCTAAACTTGGGGTTTCATTTCTAGGCATGGCTGGATCTTACTTGGACTTGTGAACCCATTTATTGTTAGATTTTTCGAGATGGCCATAGTAGCGAAGTTGAAGGACACGTATTAAACTAAAACTTTTGTATTTGAGGTTTCTCATGAAAGCTAGTAGATCTTAAACTACTCAAGCAAACAATCACTGAGGATTTAAGTCTTTATTTAGGAAAATTTTGTCCCAGTGTGTTCTCCATCTTATTTCTTTCCTTTTATAACATGATTTAGTTATAAATCATCATTATCTTAGTTCAATTTATATGTTAGGGCTTTTGAGCTTTTACAGAAGAAAAAGGAGCAGGCCGCTCTCTGTGCTTTGTCGCTCTACCAAACAGAAACAGGGCCTCAATCGAGAACCCAACGTAGCTCGGATGGCTCGGTCCAACGTCGCTTGGGCAGCCCATATGTGTTTGATCCCTGGGATCAAACCTGCACGTCTCACCGGCCTGTAGGCTAGGCCTTAATAAATTTCGATGTCTCCCACGAATGCGTCACAACTGTCAGATATTCTAGTCGTGTGTGTCTTTAGGTACAGGGGCAATCAAATATTTTAGTCGTTTGGTGGGTCTATAGGCAATCAGATAGTATTTTAGACGTGTGTCCTAGGTACAGGGTGTAGGTTGGTCTATAGGGGCAATTAAAAAAATGGAGCCTCAATCTGTCGTGTTGCGCATGTAAAGCGCGTTTTCAAGGATTGGCATTGTATGAAGGAATCCTACTGGGCTGTGGACGGACTGGTGTCGGGCCATCAGCCCACTGTTTACCTCGGTGCCAAGCCCTGCCGCTCGCCCACTGAACATTCTCTGCTGCTTCCCTCCCCAGAACGGGCTCTTGTCTTGATCTCTTGAAGAACGTGCGTGTGTGACCAAAATTTCCGAGTAACTTTTCTTAACGTGGAACGAAAGCTGTAGGAAAAAGAGACCCGATGATGCTGCATGAACAAGTAACATTAAAAAAAGTTGAAGAACAAAGAAAAGGGATTTTATTTATGTGCAGTGATGCGAGACTAATGTACAACCACCACATACAGAGGGGGTAAATCAATTACCAGCAGTCTTTCCAAGACCATACATATATAATTAATAAGCTCAACAATTATAGTCTCGACGAACAATATATTTATGAACAAATAATTTCTCCAGCGCATACGCGAAAAGATTTATTTCCAGGAGTGCCATCATCATGCCACAGGTTACAAACTAAATAAGTGATATTTTTCGGATATCGACTCTGTACTTTGACCGGTTCCTAGGAGTGTCATCATCCCGCGTACGTCTAGGCTAGCCACGCGCGTAATCAACAAGCTAGCTATATAAAGTACGTACGTATTTACTAGTATGTCTTGCATGAAATTTCACAGAGCTTTAAGCTTGCATTAGGCCTATATATAGGCACCCACGCAGATCGGTTACTTGGGCATCCAGGCCATCGGTCCTGCAAAAAACCACAATAATCTAGCTCATCCCGCGTCCAGAGCTAACAAGCAAAGCTGATTAACGTAAGCAGTTCTAGTCCTAGCTAGCTAATTTGTCTTCTCCGATAGATCCAAGCTGCCTGCTGCAGAGATTATCGTACGCGTGTGTATCGCCAGGAGCTTCGCTAGCGGTTCGTAGATATATATGGCCGTGACGAGCAAGTTCTTCGTTCTGGCATTGATGATGGCAGTGCTGATGCTGCTGGCCGCGGTGCTGGGGTCGGCGCGGCGTCTGGAAGGCGAGAAATGGACCGCCGCCGGCGAGGTCGCCACCCCTGGTGACCATGGCCATCCTATTCCTATCCTAGAGTTTGCCAAACACCTGTACCCGCAGCAACTTGCTGCCTCCTGCGGGACCAATGACCCAAACAATCCGGCGTGCCATCAACACTGAAAGGGTAGCAGATCATAAGAGCTAGCAAACTTTGCACGCATGGCACATCAATGGATGCATGGAGAAGTGCAGATGAAATAATACCGAGTTTATTTGGCTTTTGTGGTATTTTCCGCTTGTAATATGACAGCATGTGTAAGATTTCTTATTAGTACGCTGTAAGTCTCCGTGAATTGTTATTGCTTCAATAAAGTGAGCGGTTTGTTTGTAACTGCTGGAGCGACTTTTCCACATATGCTAGCTAGCTGCTCATCAGCAGCCAGCAAGTCGATCGACTCCACCCTGATCTGGTCTGTGTGAATGCTCTGAATCGATCTCCGTATATGTCTCGGCGAACTGGCCAGAAAGCTAGCTTTAACGGTGCCGCTTCTATATGATACTACTACAGTATATAGTCTTATAGTACAGTAATCCTATTAGGACTACAGATAGCCAGTGTAATGCATGATCACCTGCTGGGTACTACTCCTAGTTTTTTCTTCCATTTCGTCGGGGACTTCTGCTGAGTGGAGGCTTAGAGGCGCTAGTAGTTTTTCAGAAACGGTAGTTTTTTAATTGAGTTGTGAGTTTTTTTTCTCGTTTTTTTCCTTAAAAAACTGGACCAGATCTTGTTTTCCCCACCCTACCAAATATATCTGCGGCAATTAAAGCTCTTGCCACCCTTTCGAAAAAATTCTATCTTAGCCCAGAAAAAAAAACGAAGGATAGTACGATGACCACAAGAAACTTGAGAATATATAGGTTTGCTAAATTTCCAATGTAACGAAATTTTCTTCTCTCTCAGTCCTAAATGCTACTTTTCCCACCGCGCTTTGGCACACACACTCTCCCAAGCCGTCGATATCATCAAACGGTGGCTAGACCGGTAGAGACATCAAAGCCTGTTCATTCACTTGGGTCTCTCTCCAGTCGCCGGGTGGGCTGAACTGGGTCGTAAATGATCCGCGAAAGCCTGTGAGGGCCTTATTTTTATTTTGGCCCATGCTACAGTTTTTATTTCTGGTCCATGTTTCATTCGTCGGCATACTTCATTGGCTGGCCCAGTTTGGGGTCTAATTTTCTTCTATACTCGTGCCCATACATTGTTTACATGGACAATTATGTATGCTACAGTCATATATTCTGGTGATGCTATCAAAAAAAATCAAATCAATCATTTGTAGTATCATGAGATCATCATACTTGCATAATTTTTTATTTATTTAAATAAAAATGTATTAATGCCATAGAACACATACAGTGGTGGATCCTAAAAGTACCCAAAATCTCGCTCTCAGATTTTTTGCACTTTTGAATTATTCCCAATTGGCAAATAAACAATCTTAAAAATGACACGTACAGGTACCAGTGCCAGCCTGACGCTGCCCTTGTGATTCATCTCCCCAGCCGTTCACCTCTCCCCCTCTCGTGGCAAACTAGAGAAACTCAAAGCCACGCCCTTGAACAAGTGAAGCAACCCTTATGTATTACTTTGTAGCTTGATTGTTCTGTGTAGGCCCTTGTGAATCCCTCAATCTAGGAATAAATTCCAGGCTGTTTTATATGATAGGTACTCTTTGAACAAATCCAAGGGCCAAGTAAATATACATCAAGGTCTTGAAATGGCTTCAGTTTATGTAGGGGAATGCACTTATGATACAAATTCATGAGTTCATAACGCGGTCATTAATATTGGAAAGACAGTCGAAGTAGGCGAAGATGAAGAGATAAACAATCAGCTCCAGTTGTGCTAAAATGATCAATGGTAATCATGGCTAAAATATGCCAAGAACAGCTCATCCCAGATTGATTCAGTTGGCAGGGCGTATAGCATTGTATACCGTAAATACAATATTTCATCATTGATGTTCCAATCGATGTGACAGTAGTAGAATTTTTTTTGTTGCAATGAAGCCACACTATGACAATATAATCTTAGGGTCTTAGCTGATTGTTTTGTGAAATAATTGAATGGCTGAATATAGTCACCCCAAATCCTAGTTAGATGGAAATGATTTATATTCTTGCTATTTCTGTCGCAACAAGTACATTCCCCTATGCTCGCTCCTACCGGATGGCAGCAGAGAAAACAGGTTTTCACTTTTCACGCTATGTTCGTATTCTTACCGCTATGCAGTATAGCCGGCGGCCGGAGCAGATCCTCGAGAGAGCAGAGCAGGTGGCCAGCCCGACGCTGCCTGGTGAGTTCTCCTCTCTCGTGGCAAATGCTTCATGTTGGATCTTTCTTTTGCTTCTGTTTTAGTGTAAGTGTGTCTTAGTCTGGTATCCTGCTGTAATAATTGGTGCTGGTGAGTTGGGTTGCTTGTTTCATTTTGCTGTTGTGCGGTTGCCCGGTGTGTTGGGTCGCCCCTGCTGATGGATGACTCCAAAATCGAACAGTGAGGGCCAGGTATATATTTGATTTAGCTTTTTTTTTGGGTTCATAGTTTGTTATGCTTTTTAATGTCTTTTTCCTCCCTGCAGTAATAAGAAATGTGTCACTCCATATTTCATTTCCTAGATGCATATATTCATTTACTATGGTTCACATTTCTAAAATATTTGTTATGAAGTACCAGAACGTATCATGAGGATCCCGTACCCATAATACTTAGGTTGATAGAGGAAAGTAGCAACAAATACACAAGTTTTTCTGCTGACACTTATAAATTAAGTTCAACAATAGTTATAAATAGGAAGAAGTTCATTTTCGGCCCCTCAACTGTGGCAGAACCGCTGAAATTAACACAAGTTTAATACTTAAGTATTAATCTTAAGTTAATTTCGGTGGATTGTCAAAATTACCAGTCTTGACAAGCCTTCTCAAAGGATCGAACTTCAAGAAAACTCCTGTGGAGTCTTCAGATTACAATATTTAAAAACTAATTACAAAACTTCATAAGTTTGATACAATACTCTAGTCTATACAAGGTAGAGGAAACCCTTTTTAATACAGCAAAAGGATGATCTACTCTAATAAAATATTTTTAAAGTAGTTTGCATCATGCCCAGGATGCTCATTTATTGAGGAGTCGAGGAAGAAGAATCATATTCGAAGAGAATGTATTCTGAACCTGAATAAAGTAGAAGAGAATCATTAAGTAAAATTTACTTAGCAAGTCTTACCCGTCCATCAAATTTAACCTACAACCTATCTTAAAGTTAATTTTGGTAGGGTCAACACACACGCGGCAGCCCTATAATTGAGTCCTTAGCTTTTAGGGTGTTTCTTATTTTAGTTGTTCCTATTTATAGTAAGTGATACCTATTCTAATAGCAAACAAAGCAAACAGTTGTTAATATCATTTTTTTCTCAAAAACATTATTCTTCTTAACTACGATGTCGGTGATGATTCAGCTCTTACACCTGGTAAGCCCAGCGATTCGAATCGATTTTATACTCTCGGGAATAGATACTCAAACACCAGTCATATGTGTGTACGACGACCCCACATATGACAACCCAACATCCTCGTTGCCACCTAGTCTGAACTGCCCTCACCGAACCCGAGTGTACTCCGACACTCGCCTATCTCCCACCATCCAGTTGGTCTCACCACAGTTCAACCCTAGGTACAAAGGATGAGAGGCTTATCGGAGCCCGTGACGAGGACGACAAGTGAAAGAGGCATGTTCGAAAGCTAAAAACATGGCCAAACATCGGACGGCCTTATATGACATAGACAGGATCAGGATCTCAATCATGTTCATTTATTAATCTCTTCATATTCATCATGTCTTAAAAGCATAACTGATCCCGTCCACTGTCTCCAATTAAATAACTCAGGAAACTGTCTTGGATTCGTCTCAAAATAACAAAGATTAAGATAATTCTTTTCAAAGAAAGCGTAACCTATCATTGAGTTTAACTAAGCATCTAATCTATACGTATAGGATTTATTATGCTAGAATCAGGAATTCGACATGCACTAGGTTTACAATCAACTCCTAACTCTAATGCACATTCATAACTCATTAAATAAGACCCAACATAAAAAGAGTAAATGCACCGGGACTTGTCTGGATTTAAAGTATTTGGATCAAAAGAGACTTCAAAAGATTCTTCTTCTAGAGCTGGAGTAGTTTCCTGGGTTTCTACTTCAAAGACTTCTAATGTGGAGACTTCTGAAAGTTCTCCAGTGAAAGATGAAGGATTTATCGCACTGGAATTAGAAGGGGAGGCAATGGGGGAGACGGATTTAGGTGGCGGCCTAGCTCGCCGGAATTGAGCAGAGTAAGAATAAAAGGAATTGGGGTGGCTGAGAGTAGTGGTTCGGCTTGGGTGATGAAGGAGATACACCGCAGGGGCTTAAATAGTACTCGAGAGCGGTGGAAGGGTGGTGGTGGATGAGATCAGGGAGACGACGGTGAGCTATCTCTTCTCATCCCGAGGAGGAAGACAATGGGCGGAGGGAAGCGGCTTCAATGGGCCAGTCCAAGTGGTGACCTTGCGCGAAGCCAGCACCGGTTGAGCTCGTCGGGTAGAGGGATGTGGTGGCGGCACGGCGAGAAACAGGGGTGGAAGCGAGCGGTGATGGAATTTGACCCCCCCCTTCGCCCGAGGTTGAAGATGACCTCGGCGGAGGTTTATGGGCCGGGAATCAGGGGTGGGCCGCCATGGCTTTGGGCCACCGGCTCCCCCTGTTTTCCAACCTTCTTTTCCTCTTTCTTTTTGAAAGGACCTAGATGTCGCCTAGAGGGGGGGTGAATAGGCGTAACTGAAAATTTACACCACTTAAAAGCACACCGTCAGCACTCACACCGGATAGTCCGATGGGTACAACCGGACAGTCCGGTCTAACCGGATAGTCCGGTTCTCTACACCGGATAGTCCGGTGTCACACTGAAACCGAAACCCCCAAGGTAAATATATGAGAAAATACTTATCGAGCTATGTGGAGCTGTGTAATGTTTTTATATGTTGATTATGATCTCGGCAACACTTTATTCCTGCACTCACAAAGAGAACTTGCACTCGAATAATAATAGCGGAAGCAATAATGAAATGCAAGCAAGTAAAACAACCACAAGCACCAAGCTTGGGTCTCCCAGCAGGGGCACCGCACACACAACAAAGGATTTTTAGTCCCGAGGTTCGGGCACACCCGCAAGTGTCCGTACGTCCCCGTTGAGGCGCCCACCAAGAGCTTGAGTCTATTTCAACTCACGGCCTCTCCTTCACAACCACCAAGGCTATGAAGGTGCTCACTGCAAATGCTCCGAAGAGCGGGGTAATCACCTACAAGAGAAGTGGCACCCACAAGCCGGGTGCCCTTCGGGTTGCTCTCGCCGTCTAGGAGGAAACCTCCAAGAGTAACAAAAATGCTTCTCGGAAATGCTTGCCAACTGTGCTCAGAAGCTAGGTGCTCACAATGTAGCTCACACAATCTCACAAATCCTCTCCCAACTCAAGAATCTCACAAATTTAGCTCAATCTCACAAAGAGAGTGTTGGGAGGTGTTACTAAGAGCCTCTGGATGGATGTGGACGTGGAGGGAAGCAACAACCGCAACTGGAAGAGAGTGAGGGGTATAAATACCCACCCTCATAAAACTAGCCGTTGGCCTGTGTCAGACCATCACCGGACAGTCCGGTGCGTACCTACCGGATAGTCCGGTATAGGCGGACTAGCCGTTGGAGCTCAAACACCCTATACCGGACAGTCCGGTATAGCTCACCGGATAGTCCGGTGAGGGGTTCCCTGTTCATAGGCTAAGGCACTGAGCCTGAGTCAACAGATGAGCAAAGTGTAGGTGTTGTCTCCATTAGAGATACACCTAACCAGGAGATGAGATCACAAGGAAAAGATCAGAGAGATCACTCTCAATACTGGGCTCAGCCTACACCGGATAGTCCGGTGAGGATTACCGGACAATCCGGTGAACCCACCCTCAGCGCAATAACAACTCACGAGGAGTGTTTTGGCTCGATACTCTCTGAACTAGCTGTGAGCACATGTTGACTAGAGACTTCCAAGCTTCGCTTCCCTCTTGATAGTACGGCATACCTATGCTCAAGGTGAATATGAATCTAGATGAAATCCACTTGAGTCTTGTCTTGATGAATAATGCCGTCTTGAAATATATCCACAGAGGGAGATAGCGAAGCTGAGCTTCTTCCTTTGTGAGTAATCCTCTTTGAGCGAAATAGTTGAACTTCAATTTAGAAAACCTCTTCAATAGGTAGATGAAGCACATTTGCTTGTTATCCATTCATTCAATTTGTCTTGATCATTATTGGCTTTGATATGCAGTAGAGTGTCTTCATGATCAGCCACTTATTATATATGAGAAATCCAAGTAAGTTAGTGACATCCAAATGAAAGAGATACAATTTAGAGTCGCTTTTCTTAACATGAAAGTCAAGTGTCTCAAAGTGCATTAATAAAGCAACCCTAGTGATGTCCTTTGGCAATATATACCTGTAAAAACCTGTCAAATGATCTTACAAAGAGATTAGATCTTTAATCGCATTGTCACTCAAACACCAAAACCACTAAGGAGCCTTGTTGCACTTACAATCTCCCCCTTTTTGGTGATTGATGACAACCCCGATAAAAGCTTACAAGAGATAGTCAAATTAAGCGCATGAATCCTCAGATATTTGGTATGCTCCCCCTAAATATGTGCTTGAGTTACAAAAACTCGAAATTTGCGCCATATATGCCCAAAAATACATATTTCGTGCCAGGAGAACTCCCCCTATATCTCAGAATTCCAAAACCACATTGTAAGAGGGAAAACACAAAGTAAACCAACTGGAATGCTTGGTTGTGCAGCCACTGCCCACTAACCGGATAGTCCGGTGTAACTGACCGGATAGTCCGGTTCATCGGATAGTCCGGTGACAGCAGTCTGCACTGCACCAGGCCAAACCAAAACCACAAAGCCACACAGAGTCACAAAGACGAGCACATAGCTAATAGTATAAATTAGACATAGATATACATTTAATCCACACAGATCACATGGAAGGTAAAAGGTTTCAAAAGATTATACGAAAATGTGTCCAATACATGACCCTAAGAGTTCAACACATGAACCGACGCATGATACAGCTGAAAGGGAAAAAGATAAGATAAAACATGCGGCAAGCGGCTCCAAGGATCTGCTGACTCTTCACAAGGCCTGCTTGCTCCATACTCCCTCTTTCACTGAGCTCCTCCTGAAAAACACTAGAAGAAGAGGAAAAAAGAGGGCCACAATGCCACAAAGCTTTAATGTACATCTCCCCCTTTGTCATTAAGCACCAAAAAGGTCAAAAGAAGAGGAGAAAAGTACCTCAAGGGCTCACTGAGTGCCCTGATCTCATAATCCACTAGAGCTGCCACCCTGAGGTCCTGACTGGAACTGGCTGCTGCTCTGAAAGAAGGCTCCACCCTGACCCACGGAGAAAGGTAGAGATCCTGAAAAGCTCGAGGAGGCCAAGGTGGTGGAGTAGCCTGAGTAGCCAGCAGAGAAGGCTTCACTCATCCCAAAGAGTGACTGAGCAGCCGACTGAGCTGTGGCATCCATGGATCCTGAAACCATAGGTGCCTGAGGTGCCTGAGTAAACAGTGGAGGCTGGCTGAACTGAGGAGGCACTGATGCCCCGCTAGTCTGACCCTGGTACCCTGTAAAGGGATCCACCAGGAACTCCTCCTCTACCTCTGTCTCCTGCTCATCCTCTACCACTCGGTCAGGTGAGGGTGGTGGCTGCATGCCGAGGTGCCTCTGAATGCCCTTCACCCTGTTATCTGTCAGGGTCTGGCGACGACGGATCTCTCTCTTCTCAGCCATGTCCTTCGCCCTGAAGCACTTGAGGGCTCCCATAATGGCTCTGAAAGCCTGCACAACAGGTGAGGAGCTCCTCCTCGACCTCTCACTGGAGAACTGCCCACTGCCTCTCCTCCTCTGAGGTGACTGCCTCTGCTGCTGTGGCACTGGAGCCAACTGACTCGGAGGTGGGTCTGAGCCTGAAGGTGTAACTAAGGGTGCTGGCACAATCGGATGCTTCACCTTCTTGACACGGAATGGCCTGTGCTCAGTGTCACTGATATAAGCTGTACCGGTTACTCTGTCAGTCACCTCCATGATGAAAGGAGCATATGCACAACTCCGATATGGGTCAAAGGATATGGCTTTGATCTCCTACCATATGAAGTTAGCCACGCTGAAAGGCAATGCATCCTCCCTCATCCTAGCAAGCAGATTCTTGGCATAATGTGGTATGTTAGTAGCATCACCAATACGAGGAGCCAGGGTCTTTCTGAACATTCTGTTCAGATATCCATAGAAAGAGTAAAGACCCTGTGAGTGTCCAAAGTTTCCCTGATTGTTTGGAGGATACATGAACTTCATCTCACTGTCAGGGAGACACTGCTCTAGGTGAACCTTAGGCCTGTTCAGATCCACGTTGTTCAAACCAAGCACAAATGCGAAGTCAAGATAGGAGATGGAATAAGTCTCACCCTCTGTCATCCATGCCATAGCCCACTTCCTCGGATCTGCATCTGTGTCATCAAAGTAGACTGTGGCATAGAACTGAGCGATGATCTCCTTGTTCCAATCATGCCTGAAACCCATGATCTTCTGAATGTTCTGCCTCCCACAAGCTGCAATCACCTGATCAAAAATGGGGTCTTTCTTGTCCTTCATGTATTTCCAATCAACCCATTGATCAAGTGTGACTGGGTGTTCCTTGGATAGAATCACTGACTCATAGTAATCCTCCTGAAACCTAGTGTGAAACCTCCAGTCATAAGAGCTCTTGGGCTCTTTCCTAAAGTCCCTTCTCCTGTTGTCTCTGATCTCACTGAGCTTCCCCTTTTTCTTGAAATCTACCGCCTTTCTGTTGGGCGGCCTGCTGGGCTTGGACATCTTCCTAGCATACTCAGGCCTCGGGGAATGCTAGCTCTCTCTCCTCTTCTGCCTCAACATCTCTCTCATCCTCCTCATCATCACTGCTGGGAGGAGCTAGACCCTTACCATGGGGTCTGGGTTGGACCACATAGGTCTCATCCTCTACATCATCATCAGAGGAGGTCTCCACTGCCACCTCTTCATCTGCAATATGTATCTGACCTCGAGGAGTGTCCTGCAACGGCCCTTGCCTCATCCTGAGTGATCTTCCCCTTTGAGAGCCACCAGCACCGGTGTCCTCCAAGGGAGAAGAAGTGTCGCTGCATCGACTGAGGGCGATGCTTAGTGGCCTTTCTCTTAACCCTGGTGTACTGCTTGATGGGTTGCTCACCAGCCATCTACAACCCTGAGAGACAAAGATATGAATTTGGACCCTCGGATTAGCCTCAGAGTGTAAATGATGTAATTTAATTACGATGACTGTGAGAACATGATTTTCTGACAGGAATATGTCACAAAGACACAGAGGAATATATGGAACAAGTTTGGGAGCTCATAGAACAAATCTAGAGCCACAAAGAGCAACTGACATAGGGCCTCTGGGTATAGCCGGACAGTCCGATGTATTCCACCGGATGGTCCGGTCGTACCGGACAGTCCGGTATAGGCCACCGGATAGTACGGTAGCGCCCAGTGCCCTAGGGTTGGTGGATCTCCCAAACAAGCCATGAAAAAGTTTTGATCTTCTATGACATGATGGATATGCATATCAGGAGTACTTCTACCAAGAGAAATTACTAGCATTGCACCGAGCAAAGAGATCGGGCAAAAAGGGTTCAAAGTACCTTGGAGAGAAGTTCCTAGGTCAAAACTGATGGAGAGGCCGGTGGGATCGGATACCCCGAAGATGCAACGGCCAATCCCCACCAAAAGCTCCTCAAATCCACAGAGGAACGAGAAGAACTCCTCAAATCGCCAAAGAGATCCTTGAATCAAGCAAGGGCGGCGGTTGGAACGGATGAAAAACGGTTTGGAGGAAGGTGAGGGAAAAACATGAGAAGTTACCCCTTGGAACCACGGGTGAGGGTAAAATCCGCGTGGACCGGATAGTCCGGTATCCCTGCCGGATAATCCGATGTTACCGGATTGTCTGGTAGGGTACACCGGATAGTCCGGTAGAAAATGATTTCGCAGAAGGTCTGAGGGCTGTGCTATATTCCTTTGATCCATTTGACTCCTTTATGTAACATAGCCCTCAGGGAAGGTAAGTGACCTTTTGTAAATGCATTTATGTCAAAGCTTTTGGTCAAAAGATGATTTAGTTGAAAGAGATGAGCTTTTGAATAAATTCGTTTGGAAAATGATTTTGAATTTCAGCATAGGAGTCTCAATGTATGTGGTTAGGTTCAAACACGCACAGATAACAATAACCACATATAAAGAGAGGTTGATCACAAAGATCTCAACAACAAATGTTTTCAAAATCCCATTTTTGCTATACTAGTGAATTACCATGCCTTGTTTAAGATGATTAGCATGATTGATTCACACTCAGCTTATAGAGGCATGAGAGGAACTCTTAGCTAGAGTATCAAACAAACATCTGATCTCATTAAGGCCTCATGAGACATACTCATGACAAGACACAATATTTCACTAGCTCAAACCTTAGGAAATATGCCACAAAGAATGTTAGATACATTGAGGATCACATCATAGATGGTGACATATTTAACTCATACCTCATATCATATTAGAAACACCAAGCTCTCAAGACTAACTTGACAACTTTCTGAGATTAAGAGGTATCAAACAACTATCCATACTAGAGTTGGATCACTCAAACTACCAACAACCACACATGAGTGACAAGGCCTTGAAGCACTTACAATGCACATATGAACTCATACCTTGGCCTTGGTTTAATATACTCATAAGATATATAAGAATAAAACCACCTTTGGTATATGCCCTGATTTTTTTTTATATTTTTGAAGCATCTTCAATCTACTTTGCATTATGCCAGTGATTTGGTCCAGTCTACATCTTTTTGATATCTGCAATCTTACTCACATAGAGTTGTTAGTACTACAGAGCCCTAGTATAACTCTACTCCCCCAAATGCATGCTTATGGTTCTTGAATAACCAATTTCACATGCTCAACTTTTGTAAAAAACATGGGGATTAGAAGTTTTACTGTGGCTGAGTGTAGAATGGGTGAAAGAGTAATTATGTAGGTGCACTCACAGGTATATGGACTTGGCTGAGCCTTACCGGACAGTCCGGTGTAAATACATCGTATAGTCCGGTGTAGTACACCGGATAGTCCGGTACAGAGACCGGTAGACTGGTTAGAGACGTGCCCGACCAGTTGAACCGATGGTTTAACCGGTTGAACCGGTAGATCAGCAGAGCCGGCAGACCGGTGCTACCTGTTTCCGACCGGTTGGACCGGTGGGTCCAGCCGATGGGTCCTGAAAGTTTGCACTAGGAGTTTCGAGTTCTTCCAAGCTTTATTTCCTTTTCTTCTCATGAGTCTCAACCCATATTCCTGCACATTTTAAGGCACTTGCTCCACAAAGAGAGCCGTCAACGTATCACAAGAATATAAGCATAGGATAGGAGTGGAATTTGAACTTGATTAATTTGGGCAAGACTCAAGTCACTAAGGACGAGTCTTGTCCCAACCATCAAGGATCTAGATAGGCACACGTTACCCATGATGTCATTGAGGATGAAGATATTCCCAAAATTCATATCTTGGCTTGAGATGGGAAGAAAGAATCTTGAGACAATGATATATTTGCAGTTTAGCTTCTCAAGATAGCCAAGACCCTCAATGCATCCTGTAGGTACCTATAGGTCTTCAGGTGTGTTTTGGTACCCAAACCTTGTTGGGTCCATCAATGTTAGTCAAATAAACCTTGGGTATCCAAATAGCTTTGGTGAGAGCCTTGGATGAACAAATCACCTTAGCTTCACCACTGCAGCCCTTGAACACACAAGCCACTTTAGTTTTCTTATTGATAAGATTGGGATGAGTAAAGTTACCATATGGGCAATCCTTACCAAGATGCCCCTTTTTCCGACAATTGTAGCATATTCTTTGCCTGAAGCCCTTTGGTTGATTTTCTGCCTTGATTGCATGTACTTCCTCCTTTCCAACCCTGTTGTGAGACTGGGTAGGTATTCTTGCCTTGGAATTTGTGACTTGAGCTGCCAATGACTTCACCGAATAATCCGACACCCTACTACCGGATAGTCCGGTATGTTTTTCCGGACAGTCCGGTGAGCCAGAGCTGCTCACTGCCTTGGATTTGAGGCTTGGGCAGGCCTGAACATTGTGTCCTCTTTCCTTGCACCAGTAGCATCTTCTATTTGTTTTGTTCTTCTGTCCTCTTGATTTGGCTTGCTCTTGTGCTTTAGTGCTTCCACCACTTTTAGACTTGATACTTGCCTTAGTGTGTTGTGCACGGTTTGAACCCTCCTCAAGCTTGTTCACCATGTTTTCACAGTTATCTTGAGAAGGTTGCACACAACACTTTTCTTTAAGTGTGATCAAGTCCTTGTTTTAACTTTTCAACCTCTTGCTTGAGCTTTTCATTTTCTTTTGCAATGAGGTCATCACAAGATTCTACAATATCATGCTCAACACAAGGGTTACTTGCTTTTAAACAGCAAGGGTTAGCACAAGCAATGATAGAATTAGCTGAAGAACAAGAATTATTTTGCACGAGAGGTTCATAAGATTTTACCGACGTGACAAATACCTCGTGTGCTACCTCGCTCAAGGCTAGCTGATCAATGAGCTGCATACTCTCATCTAGGAGCTCATCTTTTTCTTGTTGGAGCTCCAAGCACTTGTCATTGATCCTATTTAGTAATTCTTTTCTTTCTTCTACCTTCTTCTTAAGCTTGAGTTTGAGCTCTTCTTTTTCATCTTGAGTCTCTTTTAGCTCATCCAATTTCTTCACCAAGTAGTCTTCTTGATTGTCAAGACTTTGCTTCTGCTTGGTGATGATTTGCATCAGCTTGATCACTTTCATTTGGTCCTTCTTGCTGAGGTGGCCAATATCCAAATCTTCATCGGTAATCTCGTCTTCATCTTCATCGTTCCCACTCATCTCTTCCTCACTTTCTTCACTTCCCTTGGCCATAAGACACTGATGTGAGTGTGAAATAATGGAGTGAAACTTGGATGAACATGATTCTTCACTTGGTCTCCATCGCTGCTCTATACTGGTTGGTGCAGCTTCATTGCCACCACCGGATAGTCCGGTATAAATTACCGAACAGTCCGGTATCTGTAGTGACTGCAGCACCAACTGCCTTTCTTGATCTTCCTTGTCCTCGGTGCTTTCACATTGGCTTATTTCTTCTTTTCCTGAGTTCCTTACTGATATGTTTGCTTGTTCTTGAGATTTGCATGCAAAAACATTTTTGAGAGTGGCCCAAATCTCATGGGCATCCTCAAATCTCTTGTACTCATGGAACAGCCACTTAGAGGTATCTGGACTCAAAATGCTCAATAAATAATTAGCAACTCGAGCATTGAGCTGCAAGCGTATTGTCTCCTCATGAGATAGGTTACCCCAATCATAGTTAGAAGGCAATATGCTAGCTTCTACAATTTGCTCCACAAGTGGACCATTGGTCCTAAGCAAATTAAGTACATGAGTTGACCACTGAGTATAGTTAGAGCCATCAAGCATGAGCGGCTCACAAGTTACCTCACTAGGTGTTGACATCTTTACTCACGGCGGTGAAGCTTTTCGGTGAGTCCTTGCTCTGATACCAATTGAAAGGACCTAGATGTCGCCTAGAGGGGGGGTGAATAGGTGTAACTGAAAATTTACACCACTTAAAAGCACACCGTCAGCACTCACACTGGATAGTCCGATGGGTACAACCGGACAGTCCGGTCTAACCGGATAGTCCGGTTCTCTACACCGGATAGTCCGGTGTCACACGGAAACCGAAACCCCCAAGGTAAATATACGAGAAAATACTTATCGAGCTATGTGGAGCTCTGTAATGTTTTTATATGTTGATTATGATCTCGGCAACACTTTATTCCTGCACTCACAAAGAGAACTTGCACTCGAATAATAATAGCGGAAGCAATAATGAAATGCAAGCAAGTAAAACAACCACAAGCACCAAGCTTGGGTCTCCCAGCAGGGGCACCGCACACACAACAAAGGATTTTTAGTCCCGAGGTTCGGGCACACCCGCAAGTGTCCGTACGTCCCCGTTGAGGCGCCCACCAAGAGCTTGAGTCTATTTCAACTCACGGCCTCTCCTTCACAACCACCAAGGCTACGAAGGTGCTCACTGCAAATGCTCCGAAGAGCGGGGTAATCACCTACAAGAGAAGTGGCACCCACAAGCCGGGTGCCCTTCGGGTTGCTCTCGCCGTCTAGGAGGAAACCTCCAAGAGTAACAAAAATGCTTCCCGGAAATGCTTGCCAACTGTGCTCAGAAGCTAGGTGCTCACACTGTAGCTCACACAATCTCACAAATCCTCTCCCAACTCAAGAATCTCACAAATTTAGCTCAATCTCACAAAGAGAGTGTTGGGAGGTGTTACTAAGAGCCTCTGGATGGATGTGGACGTGGAGGGAAGCAACAACCGCAACTGGAAGAGAGTGAGGGGTATAAATACCCACCCTCATAAAACTAGCCGTTGGCCTGTGTCAGACCATCACCGGACAGTCCGGTGCGTACCTACCGGATAGTCCGGTATAGGCGGACTAGCCGTTGGAGCTCAAACACCCTATACCGGACAGTCCGGTATAGCTCACCGGATAGTCTGGTGAGGCGTTCCCTGTTCAGAGGCTAAGGCACTGAGCCTGAGTCAACAGATGAGCAAAGTATAGGTGTTGTCTCCATTAGAGATACACCTAACCAGGAGATGAGATCACAAGGAAAAGATCAGAGAGATCACTCTCAATACTGGGCTCAGCCTACACCGGATAGTCCGGTGAGGATTACCGGACAATCCGGTGAACCCACCCTCAGCGCAATAACAACTCACGAGGAGTGTTTTGGCTCGACACTCTCTGAACTAGCTGTGAGCACATGTTGACTAGAGACTTCCAAGCTTCGCTTCCCTCTTGATAGTACGGCATACCTATGCTCAAGGTGAATATGAATCTAGATGAAATCCACTTGAGTCTTGTCTTGATGAATAATGCCGTCTTGAAATATATCCACAGAGGGAGATAGAGAAGCTGAGCTTCTTCTTTTGTGAGTAATCCTCTTTGAGCGAAATAGTTGGACTTCAATTTAGAAAACCTCTTCGATAGGTAGATGAAGCACATTTGCTCGTTATCCATTCATTCAATTTGTCTTGATCATTATTGGCTTTGATATGCAGTAGAGTGTCTTCATGATCAGCCACTTATTATATATGAGAAATCCAAGTAAGTTAGTGACATCCAAATGAAAGAGATACAATTTAGAGTCGCTTTTCTTAACATGAAAGTCAAGTGTCTCAAAGTGCATTAATAAAGCAACCCTAGTGATGTCCTTTGACAATATATACCTGTAAAAACCTGTCAAATGATCTTACAAAGAGATTAGATCTTTAATCGCATTGTCACTCAAACACCAAAACCACTAAGGAGCCTTGTTGCACTTACACTTTTTTTTATAAATAAAAGAATATACTCAATTCAAACCCCTAATTAAAAAGAATTTACTTCAAAGTCTAAAATGACAAAAATATTTGAATTGAAGTTTACACTTAAATCTCCTTTAAAAGATTAAGAAAAGGAATTCTTCTTGTTTTGAAAAGGATATTTTAATTAATAAATGACACATTTTCCTTTTATAATTTAATAGAAATATGCACATGATGACATGCTTAATTAGGGCCTAGGATACGGAGTATCACATCAACTCTCCTGGTTGACCAACATTAACCCCCAACTATATTTTCAGCTCGTTGGGGGAAACATGCCTACCCCCTCGACGGCTCGGCCCAAGATACGACCGGCCCGTGCATGGTAGAGACTTATTCGTAATTTTAGAGTTCTTGAAGGGAAAATATGTAAATAACCACCCCTATAATTATAACCCTGAGAGATAGGGTTTGGGGGTAAGCTGTAATGACTCGACAACCGGCAAATTACGTACCTAACCTTTGCTTATTTAAACCTTCGTCATTAATTCTCTCCTAGCGAACCTTCATCTTCAAATTATGCTAGGCTTCGCACAGAGCGAACCCAACACCGGACACCTAAAAGCATCAAACCAGTAAACATTGGCACCTCAGCTTGGCTTGGGTGGTTTATGGGCTGATGTGGACTAGTTGCATGGGCGAGCAATTGGTTTAGTGTTAAGATATGTGATTTCACATAGGAGAGGATTTTTAGTACTATTGCCCTAGCCCGAACTCTCTTGCGTTTGGTTGATCTAAGAGCCATTGCCGTATCAGAAGTATGAAGAATGGATGATGTTATGCAAAAATTAATCCCAAAGACTGCTAGCTCAAACTGAAATAGAAAGATGATTAAAATTGAAAAGAATGTTTGGAATAAAAAACATATATTTTTCTAATCATATGCTATTATTTTGCATTGTAGATTGGTGGTATCTGCTCTCCTGATGTACACATTAGCATACAACATGAGAGGAGGAGTTGTGAGGCTACAAATATCAACATCATATCCTAGCTTGGGGTTCTGATGGGACATGTGTTTGGCAGACATTCTATGATAACCTGATGTCGAGCAGAGATCTTTTAAGATTAGGTGCAATTGATATACTCAAAAGTAGTCCATTCTCTCTGCACGCGGTGACAATATCTGAGTACATCCGATTTCCACTACTGAGAGGATGGGTATCTGCTCAATTAGGAAGGAAGAGGAATCCCTGTTACAACTGCAGAGTTCCAGAGTCTTATAAGAGCAAGTTTAATAGTTGGAGTGTTGACTCAAAAACTATTTCCGGCACAGATGAGAATGAGACCCCGTCTTGATTTGATGAGATGGCTAAGTGTCATCAAGCTTCCATTGGGTACCAAAATTCCATATTTAGGTCCACAGTATGCTAATCCTAGCCAAACCGCTCAAAAGTCCAAGGTTGCCACCGTTATAAAAGTTCAAGTGAAGCAAGTCACCAGAGCTATCAAACAGTGGCTCATAGTGCTTCTGTCTATAAAAGTATGCTTGATCCTAGGTTTAAGGGGTTGTTTGATGTTGTTTTCATTGATGAGTAAGGGTTCTACCTTGCTAGAAAATCAGAGTTTCAGATGAGGATGAGCCCTTGCGTACATGCAGAAGTAAGAACAACATCCCTAGGATCATGTTTTTTTTTTCACTACTCGGCCAATGTTTAATAGTGATGGAATTTGCATCTTTGATGAAAAGATTGGGTGTTTTCCTTTTGTTACCTATGAACGTGCTAAGAGGAGTAGTGTCAATCGCCCAGCTAGGGACAATGGAAGTGAAACCAATCACTTCAATTAAAAGAGATGTCATTAGAATGCTCATGATAGAAAAGGTGTTTCTGGCTATCAAAGCTTAGTGGCCATGTGAGGATGTGAGCAAACACATCTATATCCAGCAAGACAACACCCCATCCCATCTAGATATTGATGATCCACAGTTTTGTGAAGCCGCAAAGCAAGAAGGTTTTGACATTCGGTTCATTTGTCAACCAACGAATTAACCGGACTTTAATATATTAGATTTGGGTTTCTTTCGTGGTATCCAATCTATTCAATATAAGAAGAATGCTAGAACTAGTTGAAGACCTTATTCCAGCTGTCCAAGAGGTGCATTTTCTAGTGTTATAAATTTCTCTATTTTTGTTACTTCTATCAATTCTTGGATCTAACTTTGCCTTAAAAAAAGGCATTCCATGAGTATTGTCCACGCAAGGTGAATAGAATATATTTGACACTGCAGCAAGTATGGAAGGAGGCAATGAAAGCTCATGGTTCAAACAAGTTCAAGATTCCACATATGAAAAAAATATCCTAGAGATACAAGGACGACTCCCTTTGCAAATCGCTTGCGGGGCATCACTAGTGGCAAATTCTATGGCCAAGCTTGCTGCATGGAATATTTAGATGTGGATTAGTATTTTCATTATTAGAATCAGACTATGTGATCTCTAGCTAGTTCATCTTACCATTAATCTTCAGCCAATGAGTCCGCATTTAAAAAAAACTCTTCGGAATCTTCAACTTTCATAACGTGCTCAGTAGCACGATCACGTTGCCACATGTGCATTGGAAGCACGATCACTCTGCTATCCATCACTGGATCATCTATATTAGGAAAGATTACCTCGCAGTCGAATTTGTCGTAGCCATAAATCCTAACAGTGACATCGTAGTCACTGTGCATGAGACCACATCGACGACATGGTGGCTTCCTGCGAGCTCGCCGGAACTCCTCACAGTCCTTCCTGTCGTGAACTACAAACTCAGCCACATCGATTGCACTCCTACTTGTCGTGGAACTTCGGCCCGAGGTGCTCCATGATGTCACCGAACGGAGATGTGCCGCCGTCCTTCTCCACACTGACGTGCTCAAGGCGGAGCGCTCGGCTTGTACAACGATGCCGTCCACCATGACTCTGAGCTGCATGTCGGCCTACGCGTAGATGTTGTCCACGACGACTCCAAGCTGCACGCAGCTGGATTGCTGCTCATCAGCCTACGCGTCGCTGGAATGCACAGCGGCGCTGTCCATGGCGCTACCGCACCGGGAGCAAACAACGGCTGGGTGAGAGGTGAGAGATGGATGCGAGAATGAATAAATGGGATGGAACGGATGACCTTGCATGCACACAGCCTTGTACTCAGGCTCAGCCTTGCATGGACGTGAACTGTCGCCTTTGCATGCACACAGCCTTGCATGTGCCTGCACCTCGGGAGTTCACATGCGGCGGTGTGGCACATTAGAGCCTCGGGAACATGCAGCGTATTAACACAGTCAAGGGGTAACAACGTCTCAATTGTACTACTACAGCTAGAACGACACTCTTTTGGATATTCTATTTGCATGCCCAGAACGATACTTTTTTGGGACCTGGAGGGAGTAGAGCCCTCTCTTGACACGAGTATATATTGCCTAATCTGTGATTCCATGCTGACCCTACCGAGCGAGACACACCCTGTATTGTATATGAGTGACCCTTGCCGGACGGACCCAATCCCCTAAACCAAACGCGCTCGAGTCAGGGAATGCTGAGAGGATCCTCTCACACAGCCACAACACGAAACCCTAGCTCCTTATATATATCACAGTGGCAGCAGGGGGAGGTGGAGGGGTAGGGTGATTCTCGCAGGCCAGGCTCTCCATTTGATTGCGAGATCGAACTACATCCTACGCTACCGTACACTCCTTTATCCTCATGCTCTAATGCGGTGCAATCCATTTTGTCACTTTATTGTTATAAACAAGGATCCAGAACCCTCAATCTCGTATGCATACCTGCTTAATCGTGCTATTTCTCGATGGCAGCGATGTAAGATTGAAGACGCCAGCGAGCGGTGCTCTATGGAGTTCCATGGGGGAGGTTCTCCTGTTCCTCATCATGATGATTGTAGTTCGCTGTCCGCCTGTGTTGATGCCACAATGTTTTCCTAGAACGGTAGACACTTCCGATGTGATGTACTACATTTGTTTTATGGTAAGGAATATAGAATGTGAATTGTCATATCATCTGTGTAGTTATTTGTGTTCTTCAGAGGAAGTGGCACTAGTTACTCAATTATAAGAAGCACAATCCGGTTAAGGTCAAAGGTCTGAGCTGGCTTGGTACACTCATCAATCCCCTCTTCATCACATTCAATGTAATGAACTTGTCCACTTCATGGCCATGAATAAGGATGGGAAATCCTATCACATCTGATTACTATTCATGTTCTTCGGTCCGTGGCCATGAATAAGGATGGGAAATCATATCACATCTAATTACTATTCATGTTCTTTGGTGGACGTAAAACAGAAATATCAAAGAATGGCTACTTCGGAGGAGAAGCAGCAGTCCTTGGTGGCTGAATTTCTAGATGCAGATTTTAGTGTAGACATCACAGGTGAGTAGGTGGTGATGGAATGGAATATATAACATATTGCGATACAGTTTGCTCCCAAACGTTTAAACTTAAGGATATGCCAAATAATAGCTACATAGTTTCCTCTCAAAAGCTTGATGTGTTCAAACCTCAAGATTGCCACGATTTTAGCCCAAGTATCTGCTTCACCATGAACAAAGAGTGTTGAGTGCATATCCACAATTAATCTAATAACCATTCATATTTAAATCTCTTTTTTTGTGCATTTCTCTGCTAATATTTTTACGCATTACTATAGATGTGATGCATAACAACTAAAACCTTCCTTGTCTACAGCTTCTGCTGCCAATATCAATGAGGAATGGTATGTCGAGCATGGTGGGTGGCCGCCGCCCTCGATGCTGAAACAGATGCTGGAGAAGTTCAGAGTGGATGATCGGTGCAAGAGTATTTTGCCGCCGTATCCCACCACATGGGAGGAGTTGGTGGTGAAGATTCTTCACAAGGTCCACTGCCGAGAACTAACTAAACTCCACTCCAAGTATTATCTTCATAAGCCTACCCAATTTTGTGACTTAAACATAGCCTTCTTCGACTTGGATAAAGAATGTGAGTACATGTGTAGTGTAGTCTTGTTCTTTATATATCCAAGCAATAGTGGTATCTTGGTGTGTGTTTTGTTGATTTCTAACTATGGTCTTGTTGTTCATCATACATGTGATGGATGTGCTTGTACACAGAATAGTAATTTTTTTGTGATTTTGATGATTTCTGACTATGGTCTTGATTTGACAGCCGAGTTTGAGCATGGCCTACTGCTTTCGGAGATCCCTCCCTCCAAACTTTTTATATTGGATGATTCAGTCAATATCATCTCAATCCAGATTGCTAGATGTGTCATTCTTGATCCCATCAACATATATGGCACTGTGCTGGCAAGGGATGAGAATGACTATACTTGTTTAAGCGTGGAAGGGACGAACCCCAAGTACTCATTACCAGGCAGGTCTGTGTCTATTAAATTTCTCCCTATTACTTGGTTATAGTATTGTTTACTAATCAAATGTGAATGCAATTGCCAGTACATACCATGTAGTGAGTCCACTTTGTTGATTAAATCAGATAAGCATATTGCTAAGGCCTATTTGATCATCAGCAAATTAGTTATATATTATCCATTCTAGAATTGGACTATGTTGTGAGCTGAAATGCAAACAGTTGCAACATTTACCTAAAATTTACTTTATTCTAGTGAGGAGAATCATCTGATGTTTCAATATCTTACACATTTTTCACTAGAATACAAATGCAATAGTTTATATTGGTGTCTGGTTCATTCTAGCATAGGAGTTGCATATGGCTGTTGTGCTAGTAAGCCATTGGCTTTTTACACTTTACGCAGCTGCAGTAATAGAGGAGATGTTCACCTTGTTTTAAATGAGTAGGGATCATAGCGGGGTAGTAGACACTGGATTGACTATGTTAGGCAACCAAAAAATGATTCATGATCCATCCCAACAAGGCAACTCCATTCCGTTTGCTCAGTGAAAACTTGTTTTGGTGCTCAATATGAGTGAGTGGAACAAACTCACGGAGATCTCTCATTTTTAAATGAAACAAACAACAATTACCATAAAATGAGACATATAATGTGCTCTGGTTTCCTCGCATCATCTGATCAGTGGGATGAGATTGAAGTTGGCAAAGTGGTTAATTTATGAAGTCTCTCGGATCTTCCAATAGTAAAGTTAATGTGGTAAATTCATAGTGTTCATATCTTTCTGTTGTATGTACCTAAATTTACTTGTGACATAATCATGATATGGTCTGAATGACTTGTCTTATTGAATTTGATTCCTTTTTTGTCATTGTTTGTTTTTATCCTAAATCTCTGCAGAATCGTACGCTAGCTTTCACAGACTTGGTGGCAGTTCTTTTTTGTATTTTGAGTTCCATTTGAAGATCAAGGGCAAGGAAGCAGTCGACCAAGACTTCAGCAAAGGCTTACTTGTACTCAATCTATTGGGTTGTGGTTATACTCCTTGTCGACTCACAGCTTCATCGCGTGACAGCTGTCTGAGGATAGTGGATTTGGCGTACGTGTATGTTCCATGTGCTTTGAAAGCTTCTGTTGGAATCAGCTTTTTGAGTGGCAGATCAGATTTCACGGGTAAAATGTGTGCTTGGACTTCTGTATGACAGTGAAGGGTCACAGGCACCAAGACAAAACTCGGAAGCCGTGGATATGTTTCATTAAGTCGCTCTGTAATATCTGTTCCACTGGATGAAGACCTGGTGCTCAGTTTTTCTTTCTCGGAGGGTAACTATAATACAGGTTGCCTTGAGATGAATGTAGGGCATAATAATGAAGGTGGTACCCACCAGCTGGGCCCTTATGAGCTGTAGGTGAATATTACTTGGAGGGCTGTCGCCAGGCGTCGTATTCCCAAGATGTGGAACTATATCAAGCACAATAAAGTGTTATGGTGAGAGGAGGATTGGTGATAGGATGTGAACATGTGTTTAATCCTGTTACGTTTTAAGAAGTTTATCATCTTGTTATATATACTATCACAATGTCCGTGACGATGATCCGGTGATAAGGATGTGAAGCTGTACTGTAATCTTGTTACGTCTTAAGTACTCTTCAGTCGTTGGACTGCTCTCTCTCTCTCTCTCAAATATATAAAGTTAGCAGTGGTGTCTTGTCATATTTGAGGGCCATCTCAAGGAGCAATTACATGTTGACGGCGAAGAATAGATAAAACACGCACGGTGCATTGCTTCTTCTTCGGCAACGGCCACGCGCAGAACGGGCTGTTCAACGATAATTAGGAAAAACAAAAGAGAAACGATATGTTTGATCGAGTGAGTTGTCTCATGCAGCATGAATCTACAGTGCTTCGGGAAGCTTCTGATGCTCCAACGCTGAAATTGAACAGCAATGGACCACGTGTGTACCGGTAGCCTTGCGCTGGGGGAGTGAAGCTGCTGGAAAGAACAATCTCGGTATCAATTGATTTTGTATTTGTCATCGTTCAACTATTAAGACTTGGCCGCCCTCCACATGACCACATGATGGGGATCAGCGTCCTCACTGTCAGCACAAGTTGCTGACTAATTTATGAACCTACAACTTCATAACTTCTGTAAGCCAATTTTACAAAACAACAATTACAATTAGGATTCCCAAGCGCACATGTCAGAGCACAACAATTGACTCAACATCATTACTGATTATGATGATCTACCAATATCCAATAAATGCACCATCAACATGCTCCCATATAAGTTCTTAAAAAATTATCCTATAGTCAGTGACTTGCACTGGGGAGCAAAGCCACTGGAAAGAACAGTCTCAATATCAATTGATTTTGTTTTTGCCATTGTCCAACTATTATACCATGGCCACCATCCACATGTCCACATGATGGAGATCAGCGTCCTCATTGTCCGCACAAGTCACTGACTAACTTGCTACAAGTTTATAACTTCTGTGAGCCAATTTGACAAACAACAATTACAATGAGGCTGCCGAACTCTACATCATTATTGATTATAAGATGATCTATCCACATCCATATAATTTCTTTTGAAAAAAATGCTCCCATAGACATTTCTCTACTGAAAGTACAAAAGGTGTAAAAAAAATAATGCTAATCTATATGAATTCAATGGAAGAGACAGTCATGTGGATGGATACAAGCTACATGTGAGCACAATCTACCCGAGCAACGAGTAGCAGGTGAGTACAAGTACGAATATTGATCAAATATTTTGATGATGAGAACTAGGAGGCACAGGTTGAAGGTGCCAATTAGAAACACAAGTGTGGTGGTAACTTTGATGCAAAGAAAGATATTGGAGCCCCAAGGTTACATAAAAGAATATAAGATCTTTTCTTTGAGGCCACAAACAAGATTATTCCTTTGAGGCTGCAAACAAGGCTATGGAAAGAAAGAGTGACTAAAGTAATGAAAGCTTCTCATATTGTCATACGATAAAAATAGCTATGCGACTTAATAATACAAACAATGAGTGCAAGGACAAAAGATAAGTAAAAACTATGAGGCAAGTAATGTAGTAGGCAACACAAAGACAGCTTGCTTGAGGACCGGCAACATTTTAAATGTGACACTTCCTCACCATAAAAGATCCTAAATTAATAAGACATAAAAAGACATGTGGTGATGTCATGATGAATAATTTTATTTACTATGAACTGCTCTCACTTGCGTCCAACAAGAGAAAAAACAATATCTAAGCCATGACAACATATGTTTCTTTGTAAAAAATTAGAGTTATCTTTCTTCAAGTAAACATAAAAATATTCTCAATAAATCCTAATGAGATAAGGCAAACTATAAGCATGCATAACTTTTGTATTTGAGCTTTTTTTTAATGGTACTTAGGTGTAAATTCAAAACTAATGTAAATAAATATTACATTGATAAAAAAGTGCAACATAAGGAATTAATTAAAAAATATGAATATCAGGGAAAAAACTATGGTAATGAGTTAGCACATTGTGGATAACATTAATTAAATATTTCTTAGGATACTTAAAGATAAACAAACTAATAATTTGTTAATAAAAGGTAATATGTCTTCATACCCCAATATGTTAACTAATGAAAACGTGTTATAAAAGTAATACAATAAAATAGAAAAATCCATAAAATATGCATTACTCAGAAGCAATAAAAAATAACGATGCACAAAAATAGTCACATTAGTTAAAACCAAAGAAAAAAGTTAATATTTAGAAAAAGCTAGCTACCTATTTGCGTGGATCAACTTGCTAGTTTATACTGTTCATAAGGCACATCTTTTATATAGACAACTTTTAACTACATATATTTTTTAAGAAAATTATTCATGTGTTGTTATTTTCTCTAAGCGTGCTTGGGTTGCCACGGCACAGTAGCAGACCGCGGTGCTTCTGGACCGTGTCGTACTCTTTTTTTGGTGTTTGAGCTAACACAGCACAGCATGGCACGGAATTAATCCGTGTTGTGCTGACTTAAAATAATATAATCTTATTACTCCTTGCGTACGTACACATGCCCAGGGTAGGTCCATGGATGCGCTCATGATGGGAGTACTCTCAAGCATCACCATCAAGCTCGGCAATGTGCTTGTCGGCGAGTACAAGCTGCCAAAAGGGGTAAAGGAAGAGATCATGCTCCTCCAACCTGAACTTGAGAGCATGCGGGGTGCTCTCAAGGAGATAGAGAGCATCCCAGCAGACCAGGTTGATACTCAGGACAAGACATGGGCAAGTGAGGTGCGTGAGCTGTCCTATGACATAGAGGACAGTATCGATGCGTTCATAGTGCACTGCAACGATGAAATTGAGTCGCTGGCCAGGCCGCATGGTATGAAGGCTTTCATTAATAGGAGCCTAGATCTGTTGACAAGGTTCCATAATCGTCGAAAGATTGCTAATGACATCATGAGCATCAAGAGGCGTCTCGTAGATGTGCGTGGGAGGCGTAAAATGAACAAGCTTGGTGGTGTTGTCACTAAGCCTGCCACTATTGATCCTCGTTTATTAGCTCATTATACCAAGGTGACAGAGCTCATTGGCATCAGTGACACAACGGATAAGTTAATCAAGTATATTATGGGAGAAGGTGATGATGAAGTCTCCATGATGAAAGGCAAGCTAGTTTCCATAGTTGGGTTTGGGGGTTTGGGAAAGACAACTCTTGCTAACGCGGTTTATCAGAAGACCAAAGCACAATTTGATTGTTGTGCTTTTGTTTCAGTGTCTCAAACTCCTGACATGATGAAATTATTCAACGACTTGCTCAATGGTCTTAGTAAAAGCATCAAAGAAGAATATGTGATGGTTGAGAAGGCCCTCATTGATAAACTAAGAGAATTCATCGAAGAGAAAAGGTATGAAAGTACACTTGGTATCAACATGTGTATAGGTATTTTTCCCTTGCCATTTTAGAAAACTAGCAAGAAGGTGGCATGCGAAAATTATATAGGTACGTCAAATTTGTCACCTTTTAACCTTGTTGCTCTGGCTATTTTAATTTTATTACCAAAACTTTAACAGGCGCCCAATTGGCATAATTTACAAAGTTGTGTATGAGAAAGTCAAAACTTATCTTGGTTTGCTAATTATTTGGATCTTGCGTTATCTTATTTGTAGGTATTTCATCGTTATTGACAACATATGGGATATCTCAGTTTGGAAAATGATCAGATGTGCTTTGCTCGATAACAAGTGTGGATATACAATTATCACAACAACTCGTATTTATGATGTTGCTGAACAAGCTGGCAGTGTTTACCAGATGAAACCACTTTCTCCTTGCAACTCTAAAATATTATTGTATAGCAGAATATTTGGCGGTGAAATCAAATACAACAATGACAGATGTCCTGATGAGCAACTAGTTGAAGTATCCAATAAAATACTTCGAAATGTGCTGGTGTGCCCTTAGCCATCATTACGATAGCTAGTTTGTTGGTTAGTAAAGGGAGAAATAAGTTGGAGTGGCTTGAGGTGTGCAACTCAATTGGTCTGGACGTGGAGAATATGAGAAAGATCTTGTCATTTAGCTATTATAACATGCCATCATATTTAAGGAAAGATGCTTGTTGTACTTCAGCATGTTTCCAGAAGATTATGAAATTGGCATACGGATGTGGATAGCTGAAGATTTTATCGAACGTGGAAAACAAGGAGAGAGCATATTTGAAATAGGAGTGAGTTACTTCAATGAGCTCATAAACAAAAGTATGGTCCAACTTGTGTATGATGGGGGCGATCCATCGTGGAATAACAGAGAGTTAGTATGTTGCCGTATACATGATATGGTTCTTGAACTTGTTCGTTCCTTGTCGAACGAACAGAACTTTGTCACTATATGGAACGATATCTCCATTAAAAAGAGTTGTTCGTAGGATTTGCTTTCCCAGTAGCAAGGAAGACCGTATTGCATCCGAGACAACAATGAGCATGCGACAGTTGAGATCAGCTGTTGTCTTCGTACCAGCTGCACATGTAACGCCAGCCCTTGAGAGGTTCAGTGTTTTACTTGTACTAGATTTTGAGGGGTGCAATCTTTGTAAAGATTACAGCTTTGAGTATCTTGGAAATTTAATTCAGTTGAGGTACATGGGACTAAAATACACGGGAATTGCTCAGCTCCCAGAAGAAATAGGGAAACTGAAATTTCTACAAACATTGGACGTGAGATCTATCTATGGCGACTTGGCTGCTACTATTTTTGAGCTGAAACAGTTAACGTCCTTGCTTCTTGGTGGGTGGCAGACGTCCAGTAATGTTACCAAAGGGGATTGACAGACTCACATCCCTTGAAGAGCTATCATGGTTTAGTACCGGTGACTATGATAGCACTATAGAGGAGCTGGGCAATGTAACAAAACTGAGTGTGTTGGATATTGATTATTGGACAAAAGAATGGAATGGCAACCAGGAGACACGTATGCTGGAGTGCCTGAACAAGCTGCGAAAAAATCCAACGTCTAAGCATTCATTGGCGCGTAGCTGATGCAGTCAAATTCAACTTTGATGGCTGGGTCGCTCCCCCACTACATTGAAGCTGAGCTGCTGGTTCTCTACACTACCAGATTGGATCAATCCCTCACTTCGGGACCTCTTTTTTTGGAAAAGGAAGATATATTAACTTTCAAGATCAATACAAGAGAGATTTGAAAGAAAAGCGTCCCTCACTTCGGGACCTCTATAATCTACATATCATCGTGATGGAGCTGCGGCAGGAGGATCTCCAAATCCTCGGCAGGCTACCATCCCTGCGCTATCTACATTTGTGGGCGGACCATGTGAATCTCGGAATCACTAGGAGATTCGTCATCGAAGCTTGTTCATTCCCGTGCCTTCTCAGATGCACGTTGTTGGGATTAGGAGGACCCGTGGAGTTCCAGCAAGGTGCTATGCCTAGGATCAAGAAGCCATGCGTAAATGAGTACCTTTTGCATGAGGCAAGATAAATCGTTGGAAGCATGTTGATATTGAAGGTGCCTAGCTAATACGAGTCACTGATTATCCTTGCTTCTCTCCTGTCCCCCTCTCTTCTGACCGGAATTAATTCCCGCTATTTTTGTCTCATTTTCAGATGGAAGAGGTATCATCAGCTGGTGAATCGAAGATCAAGGTGCGCTACCTCCAGAAGAATCACTTACCACCAGAAGAATGACCCCCTGATTTCAGATGATCCCGCCTTGAGTTTCGTGATGAAGATGTCGAAGGGTGGTTGGTTGTTTTTTGAAGTCTTATGTATCAAACTCTGTTGGGTCCTTTTGGTTTGCTGTACCTTGAAAACAGCCTGTCTTGTAATCTGCTAGGTGGTTTAACTACCTTGCCTTGGTAGGCGTCTCGGGGATGTTTGGAAGTGAGTAGTGTGTAGCTAAAATCTTCTTCTTCTTTTTTACCTCTGGAGTCTTTGCAGAGTCTTACTATCTGGCTCGAATCTGGAGGCGCTGGCGAGGACGAGGTAGAGAGAGTGATCATCCGTCATGTTCCATATATAATAGATAGATGGAAATAAAGGTGCGCTAAATTAACTTTCATCTGAATTATTATTAAGATGCATGGAAGTTAAGGATCAGCTTACGTGATTCAGTATATCCCCTGTAACCCTGTTCCCCTTTGATCTAACCTTAATTTCTGCTGTTTCAGTCTCAGGTTCTGATGAATGATGTACTAGAGAGAAGATGTCATGTTACACTTGTACAAATTGGAAGGCTCACTGGTGGACAGTAACGGCCTAACAGCCAACCTGATCCAGAGTTTACAAGAGTCCTGCTCGTGCCCACACATCCATGTAATCAATATATCGTATTCTTTTGTGGGAGACGGTGACACTTATCTGTGTGCATTTTTTTAAAAATAACATCACAGAATCACATTGTGTCTCAAATGACCAAAAGGTTCTTTTTTCTTTGAATAAAAGTGTTACAAATCACAAGGTTAACCTTATTGCTATTTCCAAAGGACACACATGTACCACATGTGAGAAACCCCTGCAGGTTCAGGAAATGCAATTCATCCATAGCCAGTTGAAATAACCTACAGATCGCGACCAGGTGGGTGCGAGACTCCGACAGAGTTTCCTTCCAGATAACATGATCATCATACAAATAAGATGAGACAACCTCTCCCAAGGGCCAAGGTCTTAAGCATACAAATCAGAGCACAGCAGGACAATCAGGCCAAATAACAGAGGCACAACCACAGCTGGCATATATAAACATCATATTAGAAAAGCAGAAACCACTGATCATTACCAAATGATCCTCAGCTTCTCAACCACTCACCCAAGGCTCATACCAAACATAAAAGGCATCTTTCATTATAAAAGGTGTTTGCAGCTACACCATGGATATCATAGGGAACACACGGCTTACCATCATACCATTTTGCCCTTTTCCATATGAACACACATCTAAATGACTATTTCATTTACCTTTTTTTAGTAGCTGTGCTCAGTATGTAGTAATAGAAGCACCTGCAGACCAAGTCCCTCCACAAATAAGCATCTAAGGATCCTTGCCAGGCTCCATAGTTTCATGAAAAATCCTCCCCTGCTGTTTCCAACTTATCTGTCTCACCTGCATTTGAAAAAGACATCACAGAATCACATGGTGTGGCTCAAATGAACAAGAGGTTTTTATATTATGTTCTACGCATCTAGCACTGCTGTTTGAAGAAATTCTTTTTCCGAGCTAATCTTTTCTAGGATAGCATCAGTGATCCATCCTCCTCGAGGCTAAGAGATATGTCTCGAAGGAAACACATTTTCGGTAACATATCCTTTCACAGTCATTTGGAAAAACTACATCATTTTTCACATGATTGTGGAAAACTTGGAATACAAAACTCATATAAGAATTCCTATATGAAGTGGCCTGTTTGGGAGCAAAGTTTTTAAAACCATAGTTTTACAATACCATGGTCTATCAAGTGTCATGTATTTTACCTTCCTGCACTAGTTAGTCTTTATGAGACTCTTGTCCTTGTTTGTATGGGACTCTTGTTTTTAGTCTAGTCTATTAGGGACTCCTGTACCAGTGTATATATTTGGTCCTAGAGCCCTCATATTGAATGCAAGTGCTATTCATGACAATCGTCACTTAAACATGTTGGTGAGAATGTACAACTATTGACAATTTAGGACGAACAAGTTGATGCTTGCTGAGAAAACATCAGAATTATTTTATTTTCATCTATTTCTAGATCTTGAAGAAAAAGAAATGTTAACACACTTACCCTCCCAGAAAACCCAGGTTGCCGGGACATATCTATTGATCCATGATACCATAGGCAACGGCGAATAGATCTTCCTATCTTTCATGTCATACACTCCACAAGATGTAGTTGTTTTCTCCCAATACCAATCGGTGTAATCATCCAGGAAGAAGATACAGTCCCCTGAAAGATCATATGGAGACACACAGACAGCTTTGGAGCACCCTCGCCCAAGGAACAACGCTTGGTCATTCCCCAAAGTCCTCACATCGGCCCACAAGTGCTGCTCAAGGTCGGCCTTCCGTACTTCAAACTCGCTGCTGCCAGCCTCATGACCGTACCGGCGACCAATTTTGTAGGAAAGTTTTCTGCAGACCATTAGCAGCGAGCCATGGGATTCAAGGAGGTAGTTCATGCGGAGGGCATGTTCTAGGCGTTGAGGGTAGGCTTCCTGTATGAAGGACTCAATTCGAGACACCCTTGGCCCATCACTGTCCTGCTCATCCACAATGTCAATGCCAATAAGGTCCAAAAAGTCATCATGGTCGGCATCAAGAGCATAGAGCTTCCCTTGGAAGAAGACCATGTGTGAGAGCCACCTGCACTCGGTACGTGCACTCACTGACCAAGCAGCAGCCCCTGGTCGGCACAGCGCGATTGCACCAAGGTCCCCAACCGCAACTATGGCAGCGATGAGTCGCGTGGAGCACACAACTAGCGAGAGTACGGATATCTCTTCTCCATCCTTAATGTGCAGCCACGTGTCTTGGCCGTCAATGCCTGGATACACACCATATCCGAATTCCACGGGGTGTTCGTAGTAGCTGTACGAAGACAGGCTGGGAAGTGGCATGGTGGCTCTGGTGAATGGATTCATCAGGAAGCAGCTGTCATCATCCCGCGTCAGGACAAGCCATTCGCCACAGGAGGTGTGGTAGTGCACGTCGTCCGGCAGCAAACGGAAGGTCTCACCGCGAGGCAAGCTGGTGACGGTGCCGGTAGGACGCACGAGCCACGGCACTGGCGACGGCGGCGGAAGACGGCTCTCCCTTGCCGCAGAGCGCCACGCGCGGCAGACAGCAGGAAAGAAGGCGCGGTCGGTGCGGGTAGGGAGGCGGAGGAACACCAGGCCGAGCAGCTCAGGAGGGAGGTCCAACCACGGCGGTGAGCCTTGGACTCGGCGTGCCATCCTGAAAAGAGGAGTGCGTCATGATCCGACGAAGAAGAAAACAAGGAAATTAAGCCTGCAGGCATAGGAACAAACACCTGGCGTGCATCGAATGTAAGCGGATCAAATACTCGCCAATTCGAAACTCCTATGCTAATAATCCAACCCCTACAATACTCATCAAGCACTCTGTATACTAATAATCCATGAGCGCGACACGATCGACAAGGGAATCAAGAACAACATGCGTGGAAGGGGCACGGGTACGGAAACATCGTAGTCATAGGCGGCGCCGGACGCAGACGGCTGAGGGAGCGAAGGCGGGGAGCTCGGGGCCGGCGGAGGGCGGGGGTGGAGACAGTAGAGGCAAGACAAATACCTTGGATGCGTCGGCGTCGCCGCGACAGGCAGCAGCCGCCGGTGGTGGCCAACAGATGGAAGCGACGGACGGACGGAGCCTACAGGACAGACAGGGTTCAGGGTGCATAAAAAACTGACGACATGGTGCTGGACTGGGCCATAATAAAAAAAAACTGACTGTTGCATTCTACGCTACGCTGGTCATTTTATTCTACGAAAATAAAAAAAGGTGGACTCTTTTCTTCCTTAAAAAAATCAAAATTTCTATTTATCTACCTTATGATTTTTAGTTGTCTTTTCATCTAATTTTGTGTGGTTGTGATTGCTTCAAAGTTTGTGCATGTGATTGGACTTTTGTATTTGATTCATTTTCCTTTATTTTTTTTCATTTTTTCATTTTCTTTTCATTCGCTTTGGGCTCAGTCCACCGTCGTTTCGCGAGGGGGGCAGCGAGGGGGCGTCTGTGGCGGAACCACCGATTTAATCCGAGCTAAGCACACCTGCCACCTATGACTTGCAGTGTGATTAGGCCGAACTAAACCCGGTCGTCCGTCGAGAGTCATTCGGCTCCCGATATTACCTTTTCTCAGAAGAACCGACATCATACACATCCAGCCCACGATGGAGCCACAACAGATACATCATCTCAGGTAGTTGAATATAGCATATATAAACTTATTTTACAAACCAGTTCGAAATAAAGATATAGGTTTCAACATAATGCCATACAATAGGCAAGTTTGAATCAGATAACGGAAGCGAAATCGAAAACATCTCACAGCGGAAACTAAATACTTTAGTAGTCTTCATGCAACGATGATCGAGGCGAGCAGCACCGAGCCCACCGGTACTACCCCCTCCAAGCACTTGTCCAGATGTCGCCGGTACCTGTTCTCAGAAGGTGGAGGGCAAACCCTGAGTACTAATTACTCAGTAGGACTTAATGGAATGGCTTACGGCTGACAGCGAAGCTTGCTTACTATCAATCAAGTGGGTCCTTAGCCATAGATTTTATAAACAGTGGAATATCAACATAAAGTAATAATTTCATCATTTGCACAGTAACATAATAATAATATCCTTCAGAAATGTAACAATACAATATAAACATGTAGTATTTAAAACATGAGTAATAGATATAATATGTTTAAGTAGTTACTACGTTGTCCGTGTGTATTATCAGCATTCCCACACCTGGTGGGCATCAGCGATTCGAATCGATTTTAATTCCCGGGAATATCTATCATGCCAGGGGTATATAGCTTACTAGCCATCGCGTTCCCACATATAGTTCCAATCTTATCATGTCTCGTCCTAAGTTCGATTCACTCCCTTCTAGCCCCTGGGTTGTGCCCCCATGACGAGCCTGCCGACATCTCGGTCTCCCCGCCATGAGTACTAAGCTCCCCCGGGCCACCTTCCTCTCAACCAGCAGGTAGGAACGTGTCTCTGTGCTTCGGACGAGCCCAGAAAAGACTTTTCCGGTCCCATATCCCGGATAAGCACTCTAGCAATGTTATGCCGAACAGCAGACGAACAGCGGACGGGCCTTAAACGACTCGGGCGGAGCCAAAGAGTACAACAACGCACACCCCCAAAATAAGATTATTCTCCGCCCGGTCTACATTTAAATCATGAGCATAACATTACTTTCTTAGTAGTAAAAGTTTTTGTGACTTTTGAAACCACCTACGCGACGAGTGACTCTTTCACTCGTGTCTACTCGCACCTAGCAATTCTAGGCAACTTGTCCTACGGACTCTAGATATAGGTGCTAGGGCTAGGGCGGCCAGGGAGTCTAATGCAAAGGTTTTCAATCAACTCCTAATGTCGATGCGTAATCATCGATCAAGATAACATTAGCTGGGAAATTTATGGTCCTGCCTACCTTGCTCACTAGGGTCAGTAGCTGCCTCCTGAGCGAAGTCGGGCCCCTGCTGCTGGTCTTCCGGCTCCTGATGCAGCTCCTCCTCGTGCTCCTCTACGATCGATTGGTCCGGCGGATGTCCTCCGCTCGTGGGATCTATATGCATGACATGGTGCAATTGGAGCATGTATTAGTGCAATGCTTGCTTCATGATGCGAGTGCGATGCAAGGAATCATGATTTAGGGACTAAAGTCATGCATTTTCGTGATGAAACTTGTTTAGCATTAAGAAATCATGCAAGCCATCGCCTACGGTAACTTAGCTTATCACATATAACAACGTGGGGGTGTGTGGCGAGGTAACATCGCTTCATGTGAAGCGACCGAAGCTTACTTAAACATCCATTTTTCACATAGCTAACTTAGCATTCCTAGCGTGCATTTCTCAACAGTAGTGAAGACCTATATTACATTCCAGAATCAGTGACTAAGACTTACATATTCTTAGGTTTCAAATATGATCTATTGTGGTATTTATTGGATATACTAGTTTCACATTTTCAATTATTTACGTAAAAATGCATTATTTCTACCATTTTCAAATCAGAGCCAAAACCTTACATGCACCACCTCCTACTCTAGCAGTGAGTCATGTTCATAACCTAGAGCACATATCAAGCCCCTAAAGTCACCTGGAGCATTTTTCACCATAGCAACCTTTTCTTAAATTAAATATATGCTTAAATACAAGACAAGGGCAAAATAGTAATTAAGCAGTCAATGCTAGGGCTACCAAAATTTATACAGAGCCCACACATGTTAACAAGGCCTCTGCCCAAATTTCATAATTTTTGAAGCTCATTTTACTCACATTTTCCATTTTGTTGCTTTAACATGCATATACAAAATCAGGGGCAAAAATGTCTTTTCCTACTCAACCATCATACCCAGCAGATAGATCTTTTAACAAGGATAAAAATGCAACTTAGTTTGTATTTTTTCTGATTTTTATTTGATTTTTATTACGAATTTCCAAAGTTCTCAGCTTAATAAAATGCATTAAATCGAAAATCCTAATGACCAGGGACCTAATTATAAATAAATCTATCTCTCAGGGACCTGCACAGAAGAGATTCATGACTCATTTAACAGTGACTTAAATAGTATGGAAATGGAGGAAACAACATGGGGTTCTCTGGAAAAATCCCTTTCTTCTACCTTGGGCCGGCCAGGGAGGACGGCGCAGGGGCGCGGGCGCGCGCGTGCGCCAGCGCGTGGAGGCGCGGGGTTGAAGCCGAGCCGCTCCGGCAGTGTGTTCCCGGAGATGGGCTTTCTTTCCCCCAAGGTCGCGTCGTGCGGGGAGGCCGGAGCGCGCGAGGAACACCGGTGAACCGGCGCGAACCGGAGGTTGGGGACGCGGCGGCGCGGTCACCCGATCCAGTGGTCTAGTCGGGGAAGGAGGCCGAGGATGGGCGTGCGAGCTGTGCGGGGAAGTGGCATATCCGTTGGTGGGGTCGTGGAGGCACGAAGATGGAACGAAGGAGGCCTTCCACGGTGAGGCGCGGTGAACTGGGTCACCGTGCGGTAGCACGTGCGGACGAGGCCGTCAGAGCCAGTGGCGGTGGCCCGGACTTGGGGAAAAGGAAGAGCGGAGTGAGGTGGTGGCAAGGTGCTTACTGGATGAGAGGGAAAGAGGCGGAGATGGCCGGTGCGTGAGCTTGACAGAGCTCGAGCTCCGCGGCCATGGCGGCTCGCGCTCTGGGCGTGCACACGAGAGGGAGAGAGGCAGGGAGGGAGCAAGTGAGGCGAGGATGAATGAGGGTCGAGGTCTCCGCTCTTTGTCCGGGGCACGGGGTAGCGCAGGCAGGGGTGAGGGTAGGCCGGGCGGGGCGGCAGAGCTACCTCGCCGCAGTGGCCATGGCAGCCAGGGGCGCGGCGGGCGCTGGTTGGGGAAGAAGAGGGAAAGGGGAGCGGTGGTCTGGGTCCATGGACCTGATGTCACCGACATATGGGACCGGGGTGCGGTGGACCGATGAACCGGGTGTACGAAGGGGTGGACTAAGTGGGGCCCACAGCTGACGCCGTTCCCTCTCGGATCCAATGCCCGCCAGGTGGGGCCCGGCTGTCAGCGACTCACTGGAGAAAACAAAATTCGAAAAAGAGAAAAACCCCTGTTGACTACAGGAAGACATGTTTGAAACTTGAGTTTTTGAGTATTCTAGAGTCCGAATTTGAAAAGGACCCAATTGAATGAAATGTTTTACCTTTTGAGATCTACAACTTTGTCAAAAGGACTAATACCAGATTCCAAGTTTAAATATGATTAAATTTGAATTTAACCTGCTGACTCCAGTTTGACCAACAACATCTTCCAATTTGAAAATTCCATAAGTCCATTTTAGGTGCACTTTCACATAAAGATTTATATACCAATGTTGGCCATAATTTCATTCCCTACAACTTTCGTATACAAGGTTTTGTATGATCATGTCTTTTGGTTGCTCAAATTTTGAATTTTTCCACTCAGGCCTAGTTTGACAGATTTCACTAGAAGACAGAAAATGAGCTAAAACACCAGGCAAACCTTTATGCATGTCAACATACCAAATACCAAAATTGTTACTCATCAAATTGTCTTCAAGTTTGGTATGGAAAATTTGAGCTAGATCACATTACATTTTTAAACTATGAGCACAATTGTATTCAAGGGTTTGATGAAACCGCAGTTTCAATTTATGTGGAGTATTTCTTTTTCCCAACTTTTGAATTACCAAATGAAATCCAATTAGATCAAGGTCTAGTGCATTTGAAAGGTAATAATTTTAATTTCATTTCATACAAAGGAAGGTTTTGAAGTTGTATAGTCAAATCGAAAGTAATTTCAGAATGAAATTTGGGAAAGAGTGTCAACCCTAGACTTAGCAAAATCCCCTGAGTGCAGGCTAACCTAGCTTGGTTTGAATTTTTGGGCCCCTTAACATCTAATTTGAAAATAGTCAAAATATCATATTTGAAGGCAATATCTTGAACCAAAACTTTTGTATTTGATGCCTTGCATGAAAATGTATAAGTGTTTAACTACTCTACCAAGCAACGCGAGGTTTTGCATCTTCAACCCGAAAATTTTTGACTTAGTGGTTTCTCCACCAACCTCATCACTCTCTAAGCATAATTAAATCCAAATTCACCATTAGTGTTCATGTAATCGTGTGTCAGGGCTTTCGAGATGCCGGAGGTATCACAGCGCCTCCGCTCGCCGGGTCCCCGGTGTGATGCCTCCGGCATCTCAGAGGCCCTAATTCATATTTGACTTAAGGTAATGGTTTCTTATAATTGAATCATGTTTAGAGATGGAAAGAACTAAGGTGGAGAAATCACAAGTTAAAAATGTTGAATTGGAAACTTCAAAAGGCCAAGTCAAAGCAGGTCAAACTTGGTCCACACTTAAACCCCCAAATCTGCATTTCAACCTTTCCCCAAACTTCATTCTGAAATTACTTTTGTTTTCACTATAGAACTTCAAAATCTACCTGACTAGGAAATGAAATTAAACTTATAAGCTTTCAACTGAACCAAATATCAAAGTTATTGGACTCCGTTTGATACTTCAAAGGTTTGAAACAAAAAGGACCATACCTAAATTGAAGTTGCAGTTTCACAAAACCCCTGAGCACACTTGTGACTATAGTTCAAAATATGATGTGTTTTGGACCAAACTCTCTATGACAAACTTGTAGAAAATTTTATGTAGATCAACTTTGGTATTGAGTGTGGTAACATGCACAAAGGTTTGCTAGGAGCTTTAGAGTGTTTAATGCCAACTAGTGAAATCTGCCAAACTGAGAACAGTTTAGTAAATTCAAAATATTCTGAAACCAAGTTCTAAATTTGACCATGACTTGAATACCAAAGTTGTAGGAAATAAAATACTAAGCAACTTTGGTATAGTTCACTTGGCATGAAAATGCACACAAATAGGCTAAACAGAATTTATAAGGTTAAAGAAATAGTTGGTCAAACATGAACCCCTGATTTGAATTCATTAAAACTCACAAAATTTGAATGTAAGTGGGTACTGCGCATTTTGACAAAGTTGTAGATCTAGAAGATTAGAACAACTTTTGTATTTGGGGTTTTGGCAAAATCGGACCATAGGATGTTCAAAAACAGGGATTTAAAACATGTGTCCCTGCAGTCAAATACCCATTTTATTAATTTCGGGATTTTATTTCCATTTGTCTCGCTGACATGTGGGACCTGCCCCGACCGCGTGCAGTACCCGCTCGCCACGCGGTGGCCGGTCATGGCCGCCCTGCTCGCCACGCCGCGGCCACGCGCCGCCCGCTCTGCACCCTGCTCCTGCCCTCGCCCCACCGGGTTCCTTCGAGTCGAAGTGAGACCCCGACGGTCTCCTCGGGCATTCCCTGCCTCGCCTTGCTCGGAACCCCGCTGCGCGCGCCGCCGCCATCAGAGCCCGGGGCGAGCTCGCGCCCCGTCCCCTACACGCGTCCCCGCGAGGCACTGGAGCCGTGCCGCTCTTCCCCTCCCTCTCCTCCACCGAATCCCTAAAGTCTAGGCCGCCGAAATCGCTCCACCACCGCGTATTTCATCGCCAGAGCTCCTTGCCCGCGCATCACCGTCGCCGAGCTCCTCCGAGCCGTTTCCCGTCGCCCAAGGTAGGGGGTAAGGTTCTCCTTGCTCTCCTCCCTCTCTTGGTGGCCGGAGTTGAGCTCCCCGAACCCCGCAGGGCCGGATTGAGGCCGCGCCATCGCCATGCCCCCTCCCTGCTCGAGGTTGAAGATGAGCAGGGAGGAAGAAGCCCCTTTTTCCGTTTTGGCCCCTGTTATTTTGCCTCTTCGCGTTTTAATCCGAATGCTGTACAATGAGTCTAGGGATTTTTACGTGCTAGACCCTGAAGTTAATGAATAATTGCGTATCGCTGCCTGATCTATAAAATTTCGAATTTAATTCATTTCCTACATCTATGAACTTTAAAAATCCATAGTAAATCACCCAAAAATGCTAAAAATACAAATCTTGTTTCTTTGGACTCCTCTTGAGCAGATCCACAGAATGGATTTGATTGGTATGGGTGAAATGACCATATCGCCCTTGCTTTGTTGCATGCATGTTAAAACAAAACAAATGCCAAAAGTAATATAAATGAACTCCAAAAATCATGAAACTTGGTCGGTAGCTTTATAATGTTATTTACGGTTTATGTGATTTTTGGTAACCCTAGAAGATGCTGTCAGTTTACCATTTTACCCTCATGGATGTATTTTATGCATTTTACAAAAGTAGAAATACTTGCTACATAAAAAGTACTCCAAATATTCTCCTGAAATTTGTAGGTGCTCTATGTTGCATATTTATTCCATTTTTAAAGTCTCAAGTTCTGCATGTAAGTTTTGGTTGCTGTTTTGAAAAAGACAAATAATTGCATGTTAAAATGAATAATATGAGAAAGTGATTTTATTGTGCGAAATAAATCCCGAGAAAAATTATGGTAATTAATGGTTAAGTTTAGGTTCCGGAAAGTATTGCTATGGAATTAATTACTACCATATCAAGTTACATGAGGAATATGTTAAAATGAATATTTTGGAAAATGGATGTCGCATGTTTCGACTTATTAACATGTGGTGCATTGTTTTTCATAATTCCCCAGCATCATGAGCATTCGTGGCATCCATTGTGCACTCGATCATGCATATAGGATTTCTAACTACGGTAACCTCTCGAGCAGGAGTTTGGTTTCTCCATCAAGATGAAGACGGTGTGTCGCTGATTAAATCTGTCCGTGATTCAAGGGGTTGCCTGGGGCAAAGCCCCACAACCCGGCAAACTAACATAGTTTAGTTTGTTGGCTTGATAAGAATAAGCAAAGGTAGGCAGAACCATGATTTTCTCCCAGGTAATATAATAATTGATTGTTTCATTACGCATCCGCATTAGGAGTTGATTGAAAACAATTGCATTAGATCTCCTGGCCGCCCTGGCCCTAGCACCTATATTTAGAGTTCGTAGGACGAGTTGCCTAGGCTCTGCTAGGCGCGAGTAGACACGAGTGAAAGGAGTCACTCGTCACGTAAGTGATTTCAAAGGTCACAAAATTTTTACTATTGAGAAAGTAATACTATGCTCATGATTTAAATGGAGACCGGGCGGAGAATAATTTTATTATGTGGTGTGCGTTTGGCTCCGCCCGAGTCGCATAAGGCCCGTCCGCTGTTCGTCTGCTGATCGGCATAACATTGCTAGAGTGCTTATCCGGGAAATGGGACCGGTAAAGTCTTTCCTAGGCTCGTCCGAAGCACAGAGACACGTTCCTACCCGCTGGTTGAGAGGAAGGTGGCCCGGGGGAGCTTGGTACTCACGACGGGGAGACCGAGATGTCGGCAGGCTCGTCATGGGGGCACAACCCGGGGGCTAGGCGGGAGTGAATCGAACTTGGGACGAGGCAGGTTAAGATTGGGGCTATATGTGGGAACGCGATGGCTAGTAAGCATATACCCCTGGCATGATAGTTATTCCCGGGAATTAAAAATCGATTCGAATCGCTGATGGCTACCAGGTGTAGGAATGCCAATATCACTGTCGGGCAGCATAGTAACTACTTGAATATATTATATTCGTTCTCATGATTTCAAATACTACATGTATGTATTGTATTGCTTACATTTCTTCAAGTTATTATGGAGTTATATCGCAAAAGATGAATCTTGATACTCTATATTGATATACCACTGTTTAAAATCAATGGCTAAGGATCCAAAGGTCAGTAAGCAAGCTTTGCGTCAGCCGTAAGCCAATCCATTAAGTCCTACTGAGTAATTAGTACTCAGGGTTTGCCCCCACCTTTTGAGAACAGGTACCGGCGACATCTGGACAACTACTTGGAGGAGGGTAGTACCGGTGGGCTCGGTGCTGCTCGTCTCGATCAACGTTGCATGAAGACTAGTAAAGTATTTTCTTCCGCTGTGAGACGTTTTCAAATTCGCTTCCGCTATCTGATTTAAACTTGCCTTTCGTATGGTAATATGTTGAAACTTATGTTATTATTTCGAATCGGTTTGTAAAATAAGTTTATATATGCTATATTCAACTGCCTGAGATGATGTATCTGTTGTGGCTCCATTGTGGGCTGGATGTGTATGATGTCGGTTCCTCTGGGAAAAGGTAATATCAGGAGCCGAATGACTCTCGACGGACGACCGGGTTTAGTTCGGTCTAATCGCACTGCAAGCCAGAGGTGGCAGGTGTGCTTAGCCCGGATTAAATCGGCGGTTCCGCCACTCCCGGCCTGTTGGCGGCGGCGATGGCGCCCTCTACACTCGGTCCAGCGCGCCCCCTCCCTTTCCTGTGCGCCGCCCGCCGCCGCTCCGCGTGCCCTTCCCGTCCCCGCTGCCCCGGATCCTGCTCAGCCTCCCGAAGCCCGGCGCCGCGAGGCAGCCTGGCCCCAGCGCGTCCTGCTCTGCCCTACCAGACGGCGCTCAGAGCCCCGCCGGCAGGCTCGTCCTTCCCGTTGCTGCTCACCTTCCACCGGCGCAAGGCCACGGCGGACGTGCTATCCGCCGCCATGTCTCCCGCCTGGCCCTTCCGGCAGTGGCGGGAGCCGAGGAGTGCCTGCTCGAGGTGGCGCCGTCGGGACTTGCCTTCTGCGACCACGTTGTCGGCCGCCGGTGAGGGGCGGTCCCGCCTCGACGGGGCCGGCAAGGCCGGCTGGGAGGTCCCATCGGTGCGTTGAGGAAGGAGGCAGAGCGCAAAAGGGTGGTGGTGGTCCTCTTCTCTTTTCTATTTCATGTTCATTCGCCTGTCCGGCCTGCCATCGCCTCGAGAGGGGCGCGCCTCCGCTCGCCAGTTCGTCGGCCTGCCGCTAGTGGCGGCACAGCTCTCCACCCCCTGGGCTAGCGCACCCCTCATCGTCCGACGCGCCGCCACTCTCCCTTCCCCCTCCGGCGCGCCGCTCGCGACAGACCACGCCCCTGCCCCTCCCTGTCGGGGTGTGGAGGTGGCGGTGGGGGTGCGGCGCGGAGGACGGGGGTTACTCGGGGAAGACACGAGCACGAGCTGCGAAAAGCGGTGGAAGGAGCGCCTAACGACGGCGAGGTCGGGGCCGGGGCCGGGCTGCAGCTGGAGCACGGCGATCGGATCTGGGCGTCTGGAGGGGAGCAGGCACTGGGAGGCGAGGAGGACGTCGGCGACGGCGAGGAGCTCGTCGGCACCCGAGAGGTGCGGGTCCGCCTCCACCGCGCGCTCCGTTAGCCACTTGCAGCCAACCAGGTCCCGCGCGGCGAGGAGCCTCCCAGGGATCTCCAGCCACCGGGCTGGTTCCCTACGACCACGGCTGCCCCCGCCCCACCGCTGCCGGGGAGAAATCCATGTGGGTGACTGGGTGAGAGAAGTGGAGAGCTGCAGGTAGGCAGCGAGCGCGCGCGGAGCGCAGAGGGGTCTGCGGGTGGTGGCTCCACTTCTCTGAAAAGTGGATGATTTCCAACTACAAAATCATCCGGATGTTGAGGTGTCACTCTAAAAAAAATTATTGCATATGGGTTGGCGCCTGAAATTTTCAGAATTGTTAGGATATCGGAATCGAATTTTAAAAGCCGGATAATGCATGCTTACATGTATTTTTTTAGCGATGATTCATAACCCAAAGTTTAATATTCCCTATGTTCTAAACTGTAAGTGGTGTTTTTTCTCACATTCTTCATTCATATTGATATAGATGTAGATGAATCTAGACACACATACAAACCACTCACGTTGAATATTGCACAAATCTATCTAAAATCTAGAATACCTTATAATTTGGAACGGAGAGAGTATATTGCAATTAAATAACAAAAGATTAGTAACCATGACTATAATACATAACACGCTTGGCAAGAAATTAAAAAATAATAGAACTTCATTTAGAATTAAGAGTATAATAGAAGTAATAAACAAAATATAGTTTCTTAATTAACTAAGAAAACTTCTTCTTTATTATTTATCATTTACTCCTATTCACTTTACTGCGGAATGCGTTAGACTTTTGCATTACATGGTGACGGCACCTTGAGCTCGTCGCTGTTCCTGCGGCAATCGTAGTTTGGAGTGGGAAAGCGAACACTTGTTCCGTATACCCCTGTCCTGTGGACCGTGGGCACCCACCGGTTCACCGCCCGACTTACCAAAATATCAACACAAAAAAATCAAATTTAGCTAGTTTTTGTTTAATTTTGTTTACTTTCAAGGTTTTAAGTAGCCGGCTATAGCTGCTGCTATAGCCGCTATTAGGTGTTTTAGAAGCCTTACGCTAAGTCAAATGTAGCTATAGCCCGCTAAATCAGTCACTAGTAACATTTTTCAGCAGCTAGCCGATAAATGGTTTTAGCCCGCGATTTAAAACATTGTTTTCAATCTTTTTTTTCTCAAGATCTGTCACTCATCAGAAAACGCTAATTGCGGACCAATCACAACCTCACGCACCTTTAGTATCCAATCATGTAACATTGTGTCTTTTCTTTCCAAGCTGTCTAATAGTAATAAATCAAGCGCACAAACCAATATACAGTACAATTATACTAGCATAGCACAACACTAATTCCTCTTTTAAAAAACAATGATGAAACTACAAGCCACACGCTTCATCATCTATGAAGATCGCACGATCACATCGTGACGAGATTACCAGCCGATGGAGGACCTCCTCATCTTGGGCTTCACCACATGCATGGTGTCGCTGCCGTGGCGTCCATCATCGGCGACGCTGGCCGTGCCCTTGGCCCACCCGCCCTTGAACGGGTTCAGCCGGCTTAGCGTCCGCGACACCGACCCCAAGAAGCGCGCCTTCTTCTTCTTCGCTGGCGCCCGCGACGGCGACGACAGCCGCGACCCTTCCCTCCCATTGCTGTGCTGCACCTGCATCCCCGACAGGTACGCCCGCATCCGCGCCAGCTCCGCCCGCAGCGCCTCGTTCTCCCGCGCCAGGGACGCGTCCGCCATCGCCTGCGCGCGGGCCTTTCCCGCGGCCGCCAGCGTGTCCTCCCACCCTGCGCCGTCGCAGCCCTGAGCGGCGGTGGCGCTGCGGAGCTTGAGCTGGTCGTAGTAGAGCGCGCTGAGCATGGCCTGCAGCGGCAGCCGCTTGTTCTGCGACCCGTGGAGGCGCGCCTGGTACGACAGCCGGAGCGGGTCCATGACGCTGCACACCTTCTCCCGCTCCATCTCGTCCAGCGCCGGGTGCGCCTTGAGGTACACGTCGACGGCGCGGTACAGGCAGTCGTGCGACGCCCGCGCGTCCTTCGGCACCGAGCCCGCCACGCCCACGAACTTGGACACCGGCAGCGACTCCTCCGTCGCCATCTCCGCCGCCAGGTCGTCCACTGTCCTCGCCACCTTCTCCAGCGCGCCCGAGGCGTCCTCGGCCCCGGAGGACAACGACGCGCGCCGGCCCCTCCCGCCGCCGCCGCCCTCGGACGCCGCCCGCCGGTGCCGCTCGACGAAGGCGGCGACGACGCGGCGCACGGTGTCGGTGTTCCTGACGCGCTCGCGGGCGCCGTCCAGCGCGACCCCGAGCAGGTCCTCCACGGTGGCCTGGTCCAGCACCGCCGCGACGCGGAGCTCCAGGTCGCGGCACGTGCTGGCGGACGCCTCGGTGTTCACCGCGGCGTGGAGGAGGCGGCAGAGGAACGCCGCCGCAATGGGCGCGTCGGCGGCGTCCGGCAGCGCGGCCACGACGGACTCGAGCAGCGCGCGCTGGTCCGCGCAGTCCCGGGGCTCCGCGAGCACCTCCGCCAGGACAAGCTCCGCGTACGCGCTCGCCGCGCCGGCCACCACCTCGGGCGCCGCGCGGCGGCACCGCAGCGCCGTGACGACCCGCCGGAACGAGGCCGGCGCCAGCGCCGCGAGCTCGGGAGCCCACCACCCCGGCGGCGCCCGCGTCGGGAACAGCGCCTCGTTGCAGACGCGGAGGGCGACGGCGTCGGCGGCGCGGCGCGCGAGCCCGAGCTCCTCGGCCGCCGGGAGCAGGCCCTCGCAGGCGCGCAGCACGGCCACGGCGCCCGGCAGCGCTGCCTGCGCCAGGAACTCGTCCACGCGCCGCGCCAGCTCCGGCACGTCGAGGAACGCCGCGGCGCAGCGCAGCGCCGCCGCGTTGCGCGCCGTGATCTCGAAGTTGGCGCCGTAGCAGTAGCGCGCGGCCTTGTCGAACGCGTCGGCGCCGCCCGGCAGCGCGGAGAGGTCGAGGTCGAGGTGGGGCTCGGCGGCGGTCGGCGTGTCCTGGGCCACGGCCCGCCGGATGTAGCCGCACTTGGGCGCCATCACCGCCTGGTCCGTAGAAGAAAAGGCCGTTCATGTCAGTCAGCGTACGATCTATCATCGCACCAAGACCGTACGTCTTGGTGTGTTGATCAGTGGATGATCAAATGTTTAACGTTCGTTTTCAGATGAAAAGACCTGGTCTTTCCAATCGAGGACATGTTTTCTTTCTTTCAGGTGGAGCAAGCAGGATGAGATGAGATCATCAGAGTATGTAGTACCCACCTTGTGAAGGAGGAAGACGGTGTCGGCGATCCGGATGGTGAGGTCGGCAGGGATGTCCTGGTGGGACGACGACTGACGACGACGACACCCTGCACATATGCACGCAGCAGACAACAACACACAAGCATCATCATAATAAGCATGGATCGATCGATGGAAAACCTACTAGCAAGCATATCGAGCGAGCAATGAAACGGCTGGCTGCGCACCAGTGGGGCTGTGCCTTGCTGGTGCTGCTCCTGTAGTCCATGGCGGAAGCGGCCATGCCTGATGCGGCGGCTCGCACTGATTGCTCACAAGGAGGAGGAGGAGGGTCAGGGTCAGGTTGAGAGAGCAAGACCCAGAGCGGGGGCATGCATGAGCTGCTGCTCTAGCCGCGCATCCAGCTCCACCCCCTCTGCCATATATAGAAGTTCTTTTTTTTTTCTTTTTCTTGGCAAAGGCGTACTGCGAAGAAGATCTGACGACGACTGGACAGTACACTGCCATTTAATTTTTGCATGGCTGGTATTTATCGGAGGCGATGGCGAGGCGAGGCGAGGCTTGGTGAGGCTTGGTGGTCGACGACGACTCAGCGACTAGTAATCGATCGCGTATCCAGAGTAGCTCGGCTGAACAACTAGTGGCCAGTGATTGCTGTGGCCCGGTGTCTTTGACGAGACACGACGAGATGAGGAAGGAGACAGGCCCCCCCCCCGTCTTGACGCCTACGTCTCTCCATGTTCGCTTGCACTCTTCTGCTGCTCTGCTAGAGGGCTCTCAGCTCAGCTCGTATAGTAGTAGCGCCGGGCTGGAAACGGTGGCACCTGCATGAACGCGCTATTTGCTTGCATGCTTAGATTGGGCCGGCCGGAAAAAAACATCGTCGTCAGAAACTTGAACCCAATTACGTAACAGTGCTATCTAGTATCTAGGTAGCCGTACATATACACTGGAGTTCGATCAGGTGATGGCGGATCTAGAATCAGGAGAGGGTTCTTAGTTAGTCCATAATTCAGGAGACCAAAAAGCAAGCTAGGCAGCGGTCTTTCTTGTAATAACAGAGGTCATCAGGTACATTTAAGCACGGTTTATCATCGCAGAAACTGAAGGAAGGAAACAGCCTCTTTTCCGTTTCCAACGAACAGCGACGTCTGCTAATCTAATCTCATCTTGCGCGCGCATCACCGTCGGAGAAGCTATGCTATGCTAAGCTAGCCCCCTAGAGGCTAGAACCAGAATCCGACGAAAGAAAGCGACGTCTCACGACGCCTACAAAAGTGCTTTCAAATTTCAATTCAGCAGCGCAAGAAGAGTACGCGACGCAACCGGCTGTCGTCTGTCGAGCCTTGGATCATGCGCCCGCCGGTCGCCGGCCGGCGGCAGCGGGAGTATACAACGAGCGGCGGAGCGTCGTCCCGGCCGGCCCTACTACGCCGCCGGACGGAGACTTCTGGCTCCCCGGCCAGGTAGGGGCACGTCGCTCGCGTGGACTCCGGCGAGCCACGTCGGAGGATAAGGCCGCGGGCCCACGAGAATCCGGCGGAACTAGGCTGCGCCACTGGGGGCTCGCCACGTCGGAGATACGGCACGTGCCTCCCCGTGATGCGATGAAGCGCGCGCGAACGAAAGATACGTCACGTACATCGAGACATCGAGGAGATAAGCTAGCGGCGTGGAGAAGAGAGGATCCCTTCCGTTCCTTGAGCTGGATCTAGCTATCGTATCGTAGCATTTTTTTTTTCTTTCCGTCAGCTCTCTCAAGTGGCAGCGAGATTTGTACTCACCGAAATTAACGCTTTGGTCTACTGATAATCTTTTCACTGTTCCGTCCTATGGGAAAGAAAGGCCAAAAATACTATATGATATTCTATGTCTACAAGAAAATATCTCAAGTTCATGAGCACAATGTTGCTTGCTCGTGAACAAATCCAAGAGTTGAATGTTCCACTCCACAAGGAAAAAAATGTTATGATGACATCGACCCGGCTAGCGGGCTTAAGGCTAAGTCATTTTTTTCATGTACCTTATGGATATATGTGAAAAAATGACTTCTCGTTGGCCAGCCCGCTTTGCATCCCTATGAAAACGGTTCCATGTTTAAAGAACAATTTCTAAGGATCACGAGAACAAGGTTCTAAAAAATGTTCTTATCCTCGGCTAACTGTTTTTTTAGGTAAGCCACAAGATCCTAGCCATATATATACCACAATTGCACGACAACTGTCATCTCATCATCTGCTCTTGTTGTACTGCATGCCTCCGTTTTTCGATAGAAATAAAATAACACATACTTACACTATCCTTCATATCTAATATAATATATATAGATTTAAAAGCTAATAATGCCATACGTTAAAAAAGAATGTATGTAAAGTGTTTCTAGTTTTACTCTACAATTGGTCGGTCCAAAACTCACCGAATTTACAAAATTGTATAAGTTGAAACCCAAAGCACAGGATCGAGATAAGGAGTTAAGGATGAAATTAAAATAAATTACTAGCTGCGTGGCCGCGCGTACTGCACGACAGATTTGGAATTTATGATTATGGCGAAGGCATTTCTATTTCTCGCCGACCTCCAATAATATACGTAGTGCAGTGCTAAGTATGAGTACCATATATAGATATATAACTGCCCGCGCCAAATCAGCTCGAATGAATGAACCAAGTCAACCAACCAACGTTCAAACAAGGACTATACTACTGCTACTACTACTATACTAGCAACGTTCAAACAAGTACCAGTTCTGCCCTGGACCCCTGACTGATGGCCCCGCTTTCATTTGCCACTATCAACGCTGCTGATCTGACTGATTGCTTGCTATAGCCAATTGACCCTGAGGTTTCAGAGGAGATGAGCAACTCACTCCCGTGTTATCGTGAGTATTATTATCACCAATACAGTACAGCAGTTCTTTAAGGAACCGACGCGCGTTTATATATCTGTAAAACACCCAAGCGCGTTCAGTCAATCTTCTCTGATGCTGTAATAACAGCGTACGAGTATGCAGCTCCTTATATGCTACTTGTTCAGTCACCATCCAGTACCCCCACCACAAAACAATGTAAAGCTATGATTTCTAAGAGATTATCAATCATAAGAAATAACCTACGTGCCCTACTTAATCGTGCTAGTTCTGCCTTTGAAGAGGAAAAAGAGAGACAATTAAATGCTTATCCACGTTAAAAATGTTGCTCCATAAACTCCAAACAGATTCTTTTGTGGAGTAGCACTACAAAGGTTTTTTTTTAAAAAAAAAGTGGTTGTAAACTTTTCTTCGAGTGTCATCTAGCTCCATATTATGTTCTTAAACGCTTTAGGTGTTATCCAAGTACAAATAAGGCCTCGATTCACTTGGTGCGCCGCCATGCATGGCATTATGGCATAGCTGTCCAAACGGGCGTCACATTTAGGCACGGTATGGGAGGCCTGCAAAACAAAACGTGCCGTGCCGAGCCAGCCCACGGGCCACAAATCAGTGCCAGGCACGACACGAGAAGTCAACGGGCTGTGCCGGGCCGACCAACAAGCTCCGCTTCAAGCAATACCATCTAACTAACCTGTTTGATGCAGGTAGTTAATATTAATATAGATATATTTATTCTATAAAACAATTAAAAATTAAACGTGCCATGTTGTGCCGGCCCCATGCTCACTATGTTGAACAGGCACGGCACGGACCCTGTGCCGGACCAAGCCCGGGCCCGCCAAGCGCCGTGCCGTGCTAGGGCCGTGCCTATTAAGCGGGCTCGCAGCCGGGCTGCCAGGCCACGGGACTTCTGGCCATCTATACATGGCATGCTACAGTGGATCCTCACGAGCGAGCTTCACCAATGGGGCCCACATGACCATGGTGTACAAACTTTGTGCATCCCTTCCTCCCTTTAAACCAAAGTCCAGGCCAACACCCTCTCCCAATAGAGTACGCCATTGCATCACTGCCACAATGCCCACCCCCTCCGTCTTCTTCCTCCACGAAGGCGACAACCTTGGCCCAGGTAGCAGAACGACAATGACAACACATGGTGTGAGATCGCCATAGTAGCGCGCAAACATAGTAACCCACCCACCTTGAGGTGTCATCCAGATCTCAAAACTCTCAAAATACTGGCATGAATGACATCTCAGGAGTCACGACAAGTTCATGGATCCAATAATACATTTCAAGAGCTGGAAGATCCAGATGGCATCTAAGGACAAGCTTCAGGCCTTAAAATGTAATTTTGATTTTTAAGAGGTCAAGGACATAAATGACAACCTAATACCGTCCATGAATGAACAATTGCACACAGTAAAAAACAATCAGCACAAACGAGCTAGCTGCATAGGGCCGGTCCAACACTTGATCCAAACCTCCAATACAGTCCACAGCACCAGCAGTAGTTTTATATTATACAGCAGCAGCTGTATTGAACCCTTGGCATTAGAAAACAAACATACATCCTAGGCCAAGTGGAGCGGCCAGGCCCAGGCCAGCTCAAATGAGCTGTGGGTTCAGCGTAGATTCCGCTACCATACCAAAGGCGCCAGCAGCAAAACATACATCCTTCAAAAGCTGTGCTGCTGCTGCTTCCTCTTAGACAGCCACAAAACCACCAACAAAGTTTTTTTTTTCCTCACAGCTATCTCATACTACCTTGTTCCTCCTTGTTCACCAAAAGATTTAAAAGATTGGAACCCTGAGGCAGGGCAGCTGCCGGTTTGTCTTCTCCAGAGCAGTGCCAGGGAAGGAAGCACAGCTCAAGAACCTCCAGGGATGAAAGACCTCTGTCAGTACAAACCCATTCTGGCTGGCATACTTTGACCTCATCTCCCTAGCACCGGCCCTTGTAGGATCATGAAGATGACACCCACTGACTCACGTGTGCGCAGATCTAGCCAATTACCTCAGTAGATGCACCAGCATACACATGCTTGTGAACGCAGCAAGTGTTTACTGATTTACTAGTACTGCTACTCTATCATTGTACCCAAGGTTGCTTCACATTTCAGCACTGAACCGTGTTACCTTGGACTGAGGAACTGGAGCGTGGGACACCAGGGCATGCGTGCCTAATTTGAAGTGGCAATCACATTCCCAGCACCAGTTCCTAAACCACAAGTGCACATCATATGACAATTCACTACTCATGCTCTCATGATTTCCAGCGTGAAACTGAACATGTGACACCAAAGGAAGGCTGCATGCTCAAAAAGTAGGTGGCTTTGAGCTCTGGCCAGCTCTCATATTGATACTTATCACAGATTGTTCATGCTCTCTGGTTCGGCCAGCTCTCATTCTCATATTGGTATCACAGCTTGTTCATGATATCTCCTAATACAATATTTTGTTGGTTTGTTTTGATTTGCCAGCTCTCATATTGGTATCACAGACGGTTCTTGCTCTCTCCTTATACTATTATTTTTCATAAACACTTCCAGCTAACCTAGAATACTGGTAAAGCTGGTAAATAAATGATTCAATGGAAAAAAAAAATGTATGCATCTTCTTTTCTTCGTCGATCTTCAATTCCTGACCGCCAGCTCTATATGAAACTTATAATATTTCTACTTGATGATTGCCAGCCAAGCCACAATACTACCAGAGGAAAAGATAAGCTTTAAAACTTTTCTACCAAAGCATTCTTGAATCCTTCTGATCGGCAACCTATTCCATTCTGCACGCTGTTCATACCTACATCTTTTCTTCATTGATCATCTAGGTCCCCACAGACAGCTCTACATGAAACCTGTATATATTCATGACTAACTTGACAATTGACATCACGCCAGCCTACTACCAGACAAAAGAACTTCAGAAATTTTCTAACTTATATTAGCCACACCTTCTTGTAGATACATTTCAAACACCAAAAATTGCTATTTGACAAAGCTCGGCATTAACAAAACCTTAGTATTGATAGTGCTGTCAAATAGCCAGAGATCTAAATGGTCACGATCAGACTAACTATTACCACGATACTAGATCGGTAAACATGTGCATCCTTACATCACCTTAGCAGTTGTCTAAACACAGAAAAGAGAAGAAAAGGAAATGAAATCGAATCGAACTGGATGAATGGATTTCTCTGGCACAGAACAATGCAATGTGCAACGAATGTTACCTCAGCTTTATTGCCAAGCCCGTTTTCTTTTGAATACAGAAACCCCGAAAAAAATAATAACTGGGGATTCCCGATCTGATATGACAAACGCTTCCCCTCCACTTGCTTGCTTGGAGATGAAAGGAACTCCCCCACATATGAACATGGCAACTATGAACACAAACAACAGCCATTGCTTGCAGTACAAAACTTAAGCTTCTGAACAAACCCACCAAAAGAATGTGCTGAACACCTCATGGAGCAGAACCTGGGCTCTGAAATCAGCGGCCAGGGTTGCCCACGCTGATATGGAAAACCAAACCTATTGCCTCAAGCAATTAATGGACAATCTCGTCGCTAGCCATCACCATGAAGCCTTCCTGTTAGCAGCAGAACTATGCAGAAGACCCTGAAAATCCACTATGCAGAATAATCGTTCTCAATCACTGGCTGTGTCCGTGTCCCCAACGCCACAGGTGCCTGCGTCCGCCCGACCTGCGCCATCCGCAACGTCTCGCCAACCTCGGCATTCCGCTCCATCACTGCAAGCTTCTTGTCCCTTTTATACCTCACCAAACACAGCAGAAGCGCAGCCAAGAGCCCCAGCGCCACGGCAGCCCCAACCACGCTGACGGCGATCTTCCACGCCTTTGAGCTTCCCTTCTTATGACCTCCTGGAGCCGGCATCGACGGGGCAATCGCTCCAGGTGGCGGTGAAGATGGACGAGGAGCAGGAGCAATCTCACTGGAGTTCACCACTATTGAGACGTGCCCCTGGCGGTACGTCGAGCACACATTGGTTCCCTCCAGGTCCCGGAACTGCGGCACGCCGTCCAAACCAAACACGACGCACCGCGGCGCCGCGCCGCCCGGCGGCAGCCGCCCTGACGTCGGCGAAAGTGACGTTGATCGGGCTCCCCGTCGCGACGACGTCGAGCTCCGGCAGGCCCACGGCCGACAGGTTGACGGCGTCGTAGGCGAGCAGGCCGAGGACGGGCGCGAGGTAGGTGTAGCCGCGGAGGGGGTAGTAGTGGCCGGAGCGGGCGCCGAGGTCGTGGTACACGAGCACGAGGCGCTCGACGCGCGGCTGCGCGACGACGCCGGGGGGGATGGCGAACTGGAAGTAGGCCGCGAAGCCCCTCCGGCGGAGGCTGCCGCTGCGCAGGCGCACCGCGGAGACGGCAATGCCGGCGAGGTCGGCGGGGAGGGTGGCGTTGTAGACAATGCCGGTGCGCGGGCGCACGAAGGCCCGGTAGGCGTAGTCCTGCAGCGTGGCGTCGAGGATCCGCGCCGACGACGGCGGCTGCGACTGGGCTGCCGCCGGGGAGGCAGCGGCGGTGAGGAGGAGGAGGAGGAGGAGGAGGTGGATCAAGAAGCCCATGGCAGTGGGTGGGTCGGTGGGCGAGCAGCGCTGCCGGAGAGCGTGCGCGCATGAGTGGGCAAGTGGAAGAGTCAGGACGCGGCGCTGTTGGTGCTCATCTCCGTGAGACTGTGGCGACTAGGATAGGACTAGCACGCGCCCCTCCAAGAACCTCCCCTGCTCTTTAATTGTGGGAAGCAAGGACGGGATTCGGAGCGGAGGCGGCCGGAATCCTCTGCACGGGCGGGCATTTACGCCCGGCAGGGACTTCGGCCCCGGACGGACGGGTCCAAGAAAGCAGGCGGCTTGACGGCTTGAGCAGAGGGAGAAAAGGGCGAGCGGCAATGGCGATGGAAGCGAGGAGGACAGGTGGGACGGGGCAGGACAGGACCGGGTCGTTCCCTGCAAGAAGTGGTGGGCGCGCGGCGGCGAGCACGACGGCGACAAATCGGGACGGGGCGGGGCGCAACGCAACCCAGGCGGAAAGAAGAGAGGAAATTGGGAGGAGGGGAAGGAGAGGACCAGAGGCGGCGATTTCTCACTCAATCTTGGCGGAATCCAGGTCGGGGAGAGCGGATGCCACAGAAATTTGGGCGTGGGGATTAAAGCGCCCCCACGACCGCGAATGATTGCGACGCCGAGGAGAGGGAGAGGAGAGTGTGGAGTGGAGGAGGGGAGTGAAGAGGAGGTGGAGGAGGAGATCCCCATTTCCCTGAAGCCGAGGGGCTTTGTTGGAATTTGGAATACGTACTCTTTTCCAGGGGAGCGTACTCCGTGCCAGCAAAAGACAGTTGAGCACGGCACGTGGAGTTACGGGTTTGCCCCTGGGGACGGGTGGCACATGGCACCTCCTGGAGATTACCGTTCTCGGTCGCTGAGAGGTGGGCCCATATACACCGAGGGGGTCACTTGTCAGTGTGTGCGAGGGCGAGCATGCCGTTTGCCGCTTTTAGCCTTTCCATGTCCCTTTTCCTAACGTTTGGATTGGATTCTTCCCAGGGGCTTTTTTGCAAGCGAAGCTTCCCTGCCTATGTCACTGGGGTGTGGGCCCGTGCGCGCGCCTGCTCCTCACCGACTCCTGGTGTGGTGTGTGCTCACGTGCGATGCGACGTGCTCACAAATCACAAGAGTGCTGTCTTCCCTCTGCCAAGTGGGGCCGTGGCCTTGGCCCACCGGCTAGTGAGTGCTCATGACTATTTGGTGGAAATTGGCAACCCTTCCTATATGGTGGTATGTGCATGATGCGCTCTTGACCAAATAGGAGGATAGTAGTAATGCAGAGTTTCTAATCCGCTAAAATCCTATTATGTTTTTTCGATCTATTTATTATCTGATAATCTTAAGCTGTCGCCTCTTGTCGCTTTTATAAAAATATTTGATTAGATGGCGTACGCACTTAGTAACTTCCGTATCTCATCACTTTCTACAAAAACTTCCTTCAGATCCGGTTGTCTCTCATATCGTACACATTATGTGTTAGAAAAAGAATCAATGATAAATGACAAAAAATCTAGCATTTTCTGGGAAAAAGGAAATGATGAAATCCTTTTTTTTTTTCACAATTCACTGATAAGATAAGTTCCTTATATGATCCTTTTGTAAAGGGTTAATCTTTTGGTTTGTGCATGTGCATGTAAGGCCATATGGGGAAGCGACAAAGGAGGAACCCCTTTGTCCAACTACTTATTGCTAAAGGGTGAGGTCTCTCGTGACGCATGGACTGCATGCTATGACCAAATTATGACGATAATCTAGGATTTTCCAAAAAAAAAAACAGCTAAAAAATCTTATACGCTTTTTTCGGTTTAGTTATTATCTAAATTTTGGTTGTGTCCAGCAGTGTCCCCATATCCCATCCTCCATCGCTTGTTATAGCATTGTTCTGCACTGCAGACTAGAAGAAAAGGTAGTTAGAATAATGATAAAGGATGGGAGAGCTATTGGAAACCTCCTTAAATTCTTCTTTGCCAACATAACTTAATTTACGCATATCTCATTCCTATAAACCCTCTCGGCCACGAACTGTTCGTGACCAAAGATCGTCCATGCATGCTTTGGTAGCATGTGTTTATAAGCGAAAGCCCGTACCTTATGCATAGTTATTATCAGTATTGTGTCACATCATGACTACGAAATAATGATGTTTTAATATGACCCAATTAATTCATGCAATGCAACCTAGTTAGCTGGCCACACCATTTTGTTTTAATTTGGTTTGATATGAAGTTTATTTTATGTACCCTTTTTTGAAAACTTACCTTTCTATTCCCTTCAGTCATTAATATATAACGTTTTTATAATTATGAACTAAAAACGTCATATATTAATAATCAGAGGGCGTATCATTAATAAATTTTTTAATTATAAACTAAAAACGTCATATATTAATAATCAGAGGGCGTATCATTAATAACATTCAAAGAGCACGCTCTCTATCTAGGGGATGAATAGACAGCGCCCAGTATCATCTGTTCTTTTCAGGCGAGCAGATTAAAAAGATACAGCCATTGCATGGCTCACTTAATTGGCTTCAATAGTGCTTGATGTCTCCTTTACAATTATTTGAGGACAAATGTAGCTAGTGGCAATTACACGTGCATATATATGATCATGGCCAAATTAAACAAGGGCAATTGCAATGCGCAGCCATGCATGTAACTTTTAGAGCCCTCACTTAATATCACCACAAGGCGCTTAGAAAAAAGATAGATCCTATAAATTCTCACAAAAATTAAAAACATCCAGTCATCCATACAGCTCAAATAATAATAGCCATTAGGTCTATTATATTTTTCTAAAAAATTACCAACTATGTCATTATGAAAAATAAAATAAAATAACCCCCTAAATTTACGTAAAAATTATCCACCATACCATTATGAAATACGAATTAAAATAACCCCTAAATTTGCTATAAAATTAAATTACCCACCATGCCATTATGATATATGAATTAAATAGCTCTCTAAATTTGCATATAAATTACTCACCACGCCGTTATAAAAGATGAATTAAAATAATATATAAATCTACATATAAATTACCCAATCATGGAAGATAAATTAAAATAACTCTCATAAATTTGCATATAAGTTACTCATGAAGTTATGGAATATGAATTAAAATAAACATATCTAATATTACTAAGGATTAAATGTATCTTTCTAAAATTCTAACTTGTGCGAAAGCACAGGTTGACGGACTGGTATATCTGACATCTATTGTATACGGAGTGGAGTTGCTCGTACGCGCACCCTTTTAACCCATACGTAAACACCTGTGCTCTTCTTGTTCATGCATTTTTACTACTATCATTTTTTTTTTCGCTCACGATGAAGACACCGGTTTTGGGGTTTGGTGAATCGAATGGAAGCTGTGAATATTCGTCATCATTCTAATAACCCCAAAGGTACGGTCATTGGGCTTTTTTTTTTTTTTTTTGAAGTGAAGCGAAGCTTCGTCACTAGTCACTACCGTACCAGTGTAGTGCTAGTGCTATATATAGTGCCGCATGCTAGCTATTGGTTGTACAGAAGATATATCAAATGGCCGATCCACCAGCTACATCGCCGGCCGACCGAACAGCCTCGATCTGGGTCTCCATCATCATCATCATATATATATATATCGATTGATTACAGCAAGGACGTATACACACGGCTACTGCAGGTACATAAGATCGATTGATCGAAGCGAGTGCATGCATGCATCGGTGTATTGCTCGCAGGAAGGTACGTACGTGTATGCTATAGACGATGCAGCAACGGTCATGTACGTAGGTGACAAGGTGCAGTTATCGATCAGGATGAGGAAACTCCGTTTTGCCTACATTCTCTTTTTTTCTGCACAGGTCTTAGGGTCTGTTTGGATTCAAGTGACTAAAGTTAAAGTGATTAAAACCAGTGACTAAACCTTTAATTACCCTTGTTTGGATCCAGTGACTAAAGCAATGACTTTAGCTACTTTTAGTCACCCATGTTTGGATCCAAGAGGCTAAAATAAACTAGCTGTTGCATTTAGTCACCTTTTAGCTCTTTTTCAGTGGCTAAGGGGACTAAAGCAATTTAGTCACCTTTTAGCTCTTAGCGTTTGGTTTTTTAATTTAGTTCCTTTTCCTTTAGTCACCTGCATCAAACGAACTCTTAATTATTTTTCTGTGTACTATGCATGTTTCTTTCTGCTTATGCACATCGCCACGATCTGCATGGTGGAGCGGACTATTTAATCAGATGTCCAAATTGTACATGCGTAACCTTTTATATGGTTTGTTGCGATGAGGGCCAGTTTGGCAAACCGAGCCGCAGCTCCGGCTCCTCTGCTGTAGCAGCGCTGTAGCGGTCTACAATTTTGCAGCTCCTCCCCTTCCTAGTTCATTCTATCACGTCGGTTTGCGTTCCAGCTCTTGCTACAATGTTGTACAATGTTCAACAGTGTTGCAGGAAGAGGAACCGGAGCTGTTGGAGCCGGTGGGAGCCCTATAAATGGACTGAACGCCACAGCACGTTCTGAACGTTTGTAGGGTAGCACAGCATTTTTTGGCACTTTGGGATTTTGGTGAATAGTGAAGGTAGCTTGTGCATAGCTAGCGCAGCTACTCTTTTTCATCATGACGTGGTGATGTTTTGGCCGTGACGTACACAACATATAGTTAGCCACATACTCCATAGGCCTTTTTTTTTGGCATGCTTATACTGTGCGCTTGTTCATATAGCCTTTCTAAAATCAACATCATATCACTAGTTCACTACTGTCTTAGTGTTGAAGGGATAAAAAGACATAGCACACTAGCTATGTAGAAGAATTGGAAAGAGCATATCTGTATGCTGGTGATGATGGGGGACCCATGGCCAGTTTGACTTCCGTCATGCATCCCATGAACGAGAGAAACCATTACATTGATCGGGAAAAAGTCTGTGCTTAACAATAAACATTACATCGGTGTTGGATGATGATGATTCGATGGTCAAATGAAAACCACCGGCCATTGCCCATTGCACGACAACAGAGAATTAATTGAACCTGAATGGCCACGCCACCATGCATGTATATCAGCGTGCGATTTTACCTGTGTGGAGTCCATTACCACACTGGCTCCTTATTTAATAAACATGTTGATTTTATCTATCCCACCACCAAAAATGCATTTGGGTAATTAATATTCATAGTAGCACATACCTCCAGGTGGTATACTTGTGCCGATCGACTCTGCTGAACCTGAATTTCTGAACTGAAAAATAACCAAAAGGGATCTGGTCAGGTCGAGTCATGGACACATGGAGGTACGTGCTTGTAGCCAGCATGCACATCCAAGAATTGTGTTTGTGCTATAATTTTATGTAGTGAACACAGATTAATTTAATTTACTCCTAACCACTAAGTAGTGATCTGATTCGAATTTGAGTCCTATTTCATCGAATGCGGGGGGCGGGGGTACAGATCCAATGATCCGTCCTACAGCACGTGATATGATGCATGCATGTATGTAGGTGGGTGGTCCTTTGGATTGATTGCGCAGAAGGGGTTGATGGAGGTTCAGTGAACTTGGTTTGGTTAAAACTTTCCGATCAACGATCTGTCCCAGGCAGCTCTCCTTCTTCCTGAATTGAGCAGCCGCCTCATTCCCCAATCTACCAAGTTCACCCCCTCGCTCGGAAGCTCCAGGCCAATCACTGGCATGCGGCATAGCATCTCGAGCAAGACGACACCAAAGCATAAGCCATGCAGTGCAGCGCTGAAGTCTGAACAATGGGAAAACTGCGAAGAAAAAAAAGGAAAAGCTAGCGCGGATGGGCCTCCACGGCCAATCAACCCGACGCGAGTCCACTCGTGCAGCCTGGGCTGGCGCAGATGGGACTACAGTCCTGCACGAGCGGGCCAGGCCCACATTCGATGAAATCCATCCATCCAGTCTCTCCCCGAAATCCCCCAAATCCGTCGTCGTCTTCGCAGCTCCGCCGGGAGGGGATCGACCGATTCGCGACCTCTGCCCCCACTCCCGTCCTGACCGCGGTTCATGGTGAGCAATCAACCCCTCCCGCCCTAGTTTCTCTCCAAACTACTATCTGTTTGTTTCTCTTCAAATCTTCCCTCCACGGCTCACCTGCTTGGCCGTGACTTGCCTTGCCGGATCAACGGTGGGGTCGGCGGCGGCTCGTGCTGCGCCTACTGGAATCGCGTGTACCAGTGCCCTGCCGTGGCCCGTTCTATTCTTCACGGATGGGGAGCTGTCGTATACCCATTTCATCGGGGGGCGCCTACCCCCCAGCATAGGATATTTCTTTCTTTCTTTTTTCCTTTTTGATAAAGCGGGTCTTCTCAGCTTCGATGCGGGGAGCCCAGCGGTCCGGAGCTGTTACACGAAGCTCCGTGGACTGTTTTTTTTACCGTGCTATGGATTTGTATGCGGTGGCCATAAAAACGCCTGCCACAAACAGCGCTCCAGTTCAACGACTGATTCCCAGATACAACTGGGTTGGTCTCGGTTGGTTGCGCAGGGTTTCTCAGTGGTTCGTGTGATGATTCGCATAGGCACACGGTGTACTGAACTATGATGGTCAGAATACCGTACAGTGCATGCCAAGTTTTGTGGTTGCTTCTGTCCTCGGGATGAGCTTGGTAGGTAGGTCTCGCTGGTCATGACGTGTTTGGTTGATTTACATTCTAGTTGGTAATTCTGTTGCGAATCTGATCCGATTCTGTGGGTGTGATAACTTATGATTTACCATGCTTTGTGTTCAGCATCTCAGCATCATTTGCTTTGGTCGACAGCTGAAGCGATCGCTTCTTCCATTCCTTTTGTTGGCAGGTTTGCGTCTCTAGGCAGGTGCTCAGCGGTGCATGTCATGGGCACCTCAACCAACTGCCGTGACCAGCAGACCTCTCTCCTGCTCGCTTGGAGTCCAGTTTGAGCTTGAAGTTGGGCGCACGTTTGCTCTTTTTCCCCGGCGCGCTGACATAAAGAAGCGTGCAGTCTCACATTTAACAGAACCAGGTATCCATGTCTGACCAGCAAGGGCGCTCCAGCAGCTATGAGCTCCTTCCCACCGAGCCAGACGCGCAATGCCTAGTCTGCACAAGGCCTTTTACTCTGGATGCTGAGGTCACCGATAGCTTCGAAGCTTTAGCCATTTGCAGCGAGTGCGAGACGACTTTGCTTGGTGGCATCAGGGATGAGAGAACCAGAGCTAATCAACCGAGAAGACGACAGAGGCAGAGAGGGTCCAGGGTCACAGGGGATGAGCCCACGGAGGACGCTTTCTCGCAGCAGTTCTCACAGTTGATCAGCTTAGCTAGACAAGGTCATGAAGCGGATGTTGATTCTCCTTCTCCGACAGTTCCACGGCAGCGCACATCTTATAATTCTACGACAAACCGGTCCCAGAGATGGCACGCATCAGACGATGAGAGTGATGGTCTCAGTTATGCTGACTCCGTGTTTGGTGAAATCGAGTCAAATATCAGTTTTGGTGATGATGGTGGGGAATCAGATGCTTCTCTTGATCACCACACCACAATGAGCAGGGAGATTGCCATTCTGCTTGACAATGAGAGCTACATGAATACAGATACAGATATCGATCCCATGAACGCTGGAGTGGATCAGTGGGAATCAGATGATCCAGAAGATGATGAAGATGAGCTGTCAGAAGAATCTGATTTGGATGAAGCAAGCGACGCCTTGCAGGAGCGCCAGCAGCAGCAATGGCACGATATCGCACCGAGTGGATTAAATGACCCGGAATCTGTATATGCCGTGCCAATTTGGAGAACAGCTGGAAACCAAGGAGTAAACACAACTAATTTGAGGGGAGACGCAGAAGGGCAAGAAATCAGGAGGCTTGTTATTGGGAATCCTGATGATTATGTTGATGCAAGGCAGTTCGAAATGCTTCTTGAACAGTTTGCTGAGGATAATAATTCCAGAAGAGGAGCTCCACCTGCAGCGGTATCTTCTGTTGAAAATCTTCCATCTGTGATCATCTCCAGAAGCAATGAGATAAATGGTGTTGTGACCTGCCCAGTCTGCAAAGATGCCATGCCTATCAAAACTGTAGCAAAACAACTACCATGCATGCATCTGTATCATTCATCTTGCATCTTGCCCTGGCTTACTTCTAGGAATACATGCCCAGTCTGTCGATATGAGCTTCCTACAGATGACCAAGAATATGAGAGGTCAAAGCATGCCACAGCCACTGAGGGAGGCATCAATGTGGTGGAGCATACACATCCACAGGAAACTATTGAAGGAACTCATAATGAACCTGAGGTTGAAGGAAGTTCTAATACACGTGGTGGTACAATGGAAGAGACTGATACACGTGAACACGCTGCTCATGCTGCGCGGCAGCCAAATGAAGCACGTGGGCGTCATAGATGGCTGTTTATTGCAGCAGCTCCAGTTGTAAGTCTTGTCAGTTTAGCTCTAGTTTTGTGCTTCACCAACCCTGGCAATGTTAGAAGGCAATTGTGCCGTAGATCCCAGAGTACCACCACAACCCATGTAGACACAAGAAGAAGTTGGTGGTCTATGTTCTAAATATTTAGCACATACCTGCTGATACCATGCTCTATGATGGCATGCGATTGTTGCCAGTGTTGTGACGTTTGTGTGTGAAAAGGTTCAAGTTTAATTTAAGGTTCAAACTTTGTGTTTGCTAATGTACCAATTGATGTGTTCATGTTACCAAGTTCAGATTTTTTTTAAAAACTTTTGCTGCTGTTCATTGATAGTTTGTATGCCTGTTTGCTTAGACTGTAACTGCAAGGATGTGACTACCACTCTTACTGAAAGTTTACCCATCCATTCTTCAGTAAGTGGCCCAAAAAAAATCTGTTGTCTTGTAGACTCAGCCTGCATGATGCTTGATGTGGTTTGACTGGTACATGTGTTGTAATCCTATGGTTAACTCTCCACTTCAAAGTTTAATCCATGCCTTAAACAATCTATTGTTGACTTGGTTTTTTATGCCCGCCTTATGTTAAAAAGTATACTAATCTCCAATCCTGGGGTAATTTCTCATCTATTATTTGAAGCTCGGGTGTGTTCGGATGGCTTCTTTCAGCGGGCAGCGGCTGCTGCTGCTGCATCTGGTACCACTAGTAGTGCTACAGTGCTAGAGAATCTGCAGCCCCTCTCTTTCTCTCTCTCTCTTCTCTTTCTCTCTCTTCCTTTCTCTTTCTTTCTCTCTCTCTCTTTCTTTCTTTCTCTCTTTCTTTTCTCTCTCTCTTTCTTCTCTCTCTCTCTCTCTTTCTTTCTCTATCTCTTGCCTAGATAATATAGTTTCTTGTGTCATGTGGTGGCAGTTACTGAATGCAGAACTAAATATAGTACTATTTTGCAAGCAGAAAGTCAGAAATAGAGATGCTACAAGTGTACTGGATATCTGTCACATTTTCAAGGTGGTACGTCTCCTGCACCCAGGACCAGGATATGAAAGGGACCTAAACAATGAAAATTCGATGGGTCAGTAAAAGGACAAACAATCACTGATATATTTATAGGAGTAGGTAGGAGCATACATAGGAGTTTAGTGCTAAATATTTTAAGCTAGAACACTGTACATTTGGTTCCAGACTCTCATGGCTCCCATACTTGCCTCTCATGGAGAAACTACTTGAGATGATTCTAGTTCTTCTGCTCATACTTCTTGGCTTAGCTCTAGTTTACTTGTATGTCATCCTATGGCTGAGGATGGCGAAGATAACGAAGAAGTTGAGGAGGCAAGGCATAAATGGTCCCAAACCTACTTTGCTCTATGGCAACATCCCGGAGATGAAGAGAATCCCACAAGAGCTCAAGTGTTTGCAGAGGCAAGACACCAACATGAACAGCTACATCTTCCCTCATTTCCTTCTCTGGAGGGAGACTTATGGTATGTACAGAAGCCTTTGCTTTTGCTTATCTACTATTCATAAAAGACCAGACAGTAAGGTTAATTAGCTGTGCTTGAAAATCACTCTGAGTTGGTTTCCCAAATGGTGATTGTCAGAATAGCATCTTTAACCTAAGACAGTAATTAGTTTTTTCATACCATACAGCATATAGATATAATTTTAATAAGTCTTGGATACCTCTTGCAATATTGCTGTGTTTGTGATTTTTGGTGAGCATACTTTTCATGTACAGATACCCAATAGTGAATATGGCAGAGGTTGATGGAAGATCATACAGTATTCGCCATTCTGATTTCCTTGTTTCTGGATCACAAGCGAGAATAAAATTTAAAGTATCTAATCCCTTTAGGCTTCACTGTCTTTCTCTGTGCAATTGTTGTGAACCTTCTCCATTTAGTAAATTTCCTAGGAGAAATTGTTAAAGTTTACCACGCCACATGTTCTGAATTGATAGGCATATTTGTATCAAATATAGTTTACCATATGAACAGATATTTGTATTAAATCCTAACATTTAGTTTGTGTATAGATAGTTGCCTCATAAAACAGACATACTATAAACACTTCATTTCCAAGTGGACAAATAAGGTAAGAAATAAGAATAGGCTCTGTTTAGAATTCAGTACCATAGGTTTGTCCATGAATAACTAAGTAGGTCCTGTATAAACAAACCATGATCTTACACTAAAGAAAATATTTTGCTGAATGATAGGGTAGCTCTCCTGAGAATTTGGAATCTTCTTGTGTAGTATCCAAAAGATGTTTATTACTTTGGTTGTCCTGTTCTGTAAATATTCTGTTGAACTTTCTCAATCAATGAATCAAGTAATAAGTGGTTGAGTTTTGTTTTAAATTTCCATTATAAGTTGTTCTCTCATTATCTAAACATCTCAGTACAACTTTCTATGTCATTGTGTCATGTTTGGAAATTGGAACAGGGCCTGTATTTCATTACTCAACAGGAGCTGTGGAGATATTGCATGTTGCTCAGCCAGAAATGGTGAAAGACATGGGCCACTGGACTCCGTCAGAGCTTGGGAAGCCAAAGTATCTGATGAAATCACGGAAATCTCTCTTTGGAGAAGGTATATTGTTCGCGAATGGCGACCTTTGGGCCTATGAGAAGAAGATCCTTGCACCAGAGTTCTTTGCAGAAAAAATCAAGGTTATTAAGTTTTTACTTTAAAAGGCCATACACTGTATCATTGTCCCAAGCTTAACTGTGTTGTTCGAACAATGATAGGGCATGATAGGACTGATTGTGGATGCAACAGTTCCACTGTTACAAGCATGGGAGAATATGATTGATGGTACAACAGGTCCTAAGGAGATATATGTTGATGGATACCTGAGGAACTTTTCAGCGGATGTGATTGCCAAAGCTTGTTTTGGGAGCAGCTTTGCAGAAGGAAAAGACATATTTTGCAAGCTCAGGCAGCTCCAGATGGCAATTTCTGAACAGGATAAGCTGTTAGGACTATCTGCATTGTGGTAAGGGACTTCTGATTCACCGAGAAATTTCTAGTGCAACGGGGAAGAACAAATTAAAAGGTTGTTTCCTTGTTGTTTTATGGCAGGAAGTACCTGCCTACCAAGAGCAACCGGGAGATAAAAAAACTAGATCAAGAAGTCCGGTTACTGATCCTGGACCTCTCAAAGGAACACCGGAGCAAAACGTACCGCAGTGATAGCATGCACATGTCGACACATAACAGCCTTCTGCATGCCATCATCGATGGTGCAGACCAGAGCCCCAGCTGCTCGGGTGCCGCTGAGGATTTCATTGTTGACAATTGCAAGAACATCTACTTTGCTGGACACGAAACTACAGCAGTCACTGCCACTTGGTGCCTGATGTTACTTGCTGCACACCCAGATTGGCAGGATCGTGCCCGGGTTGAGGCTCTAGAATTGTGCCATGGACAGATGATGCTAGACTTTGATGCCCTTCGTCAGCTGAAAATAGTAAGAGACACTGCTCATTCATGTGTGTATGAATCAATCTTTTGCGACACACATTAACACTGGAATTAAAATCTTTTGAAGCTTACGATGGTTATACAAGAGACCCTCCGGTGGAGTTGATGTCCCTCGTGGCACCATTGTCCAGGTACCCATCTCAATGCTCCACCTTGACAAGGACGCCTGGGGTCCAGATGCCAATGAATTCCGTCCGGACCGGTTCGCAAATGGAGCCGCCATGGCTTGCAAGCCGGCCCACGTGTACATGCCGTTTGGATACGGACCAAGACTCTGCACTGGGCAGAACCTGGCAATGGCAGAGATGAAGTTGGTCCTTGCACGCCTGCTGAGCAAGTTCTCATTCTCAGTGTCACCTGGGTACCTACCCCCGGCGTTTCGGTTGACCATTGAGCCTGAGTTCGGCATGCCCCTTATGGTGACCAGGCTGTCGTGATCTCTATTCTCCTGATGAGAATACGATGTGCTTCTTGTACGTGAAGTAAACTTGTACGGTGTGCGTGGGCTCCTATTAACTCCAGGAGGCTGGTACATTGGGGCTCATGGTGCTACTACTGTTTATTAGAATCGCCTGCTGTTCAACATTATATTAGCCTGTTCTTGTGATGGACTCTATCGCATAGTTTTTCCAACAATTTTTTGCTCGGCGCTCAGCGGAGGCTGTGTTGTGCACCACTTATATGTGTCTCCAAATCTAATCTTGCTGAGTTTTCTGATGCTGCGCACAGCTTGAGCTAGCTCGCTGCCGCCCGCCCAACTTGGCGTACAGCTACCAGGACGACGTCTCCACGCACGCCCTGCAGGCCCCGGTGGTGCGCAAAGCTGGAGGCCTCCTCGCCTGTCATGGTTGGCAAGGCCGCTCGGCGCTCTTGAGGGTGGCGGGTGTTCGTCGCCGCCGATACAGTGACGAGGGCTCGAGGGGGTTTGAGATGGTGCAGGTGGGCGGCGTGCTCGACGTCGGGAGTTGGTGGGCGGTTTCACGGGGGTGGGAGACACCAGCACGCAGCACAGATCGATGGAGGTTGAGATCATGGGAGACGCCCGGACCACAGATGGACGACAAGGACACTGAAGGAGCAACGAACAGAGCAAGCAACACAAATGGACGTTCGAAAAAATGTATCCACTCACGGCCTCACGGGCTCCCATCGGTAATCCTCTCACGTACACCCGTTCTGGAAAATGGATACACTCCAAGTAGCCAAACGATTGCAAATAGGACGGTGGGCGCGCGTTCCCTCCCTGCGACGCGTCCTGCGTCTCGCGTGCGGACCACAGCTCCGCCTCCGGATCCAGGCGGCCGGAGGCACGGGATCAGGAGCGACGTCGACGCTGTACTTGGGAGGAGCGGGCGCCGCTGCCGGCGAGATGACGGGGAAGCGGGCGTGCGGCGTATGAGGCTGAGACAGGAGCGGCGGCGGACCAGCCGGGCACCGCGCAGCCGAAGGATGCCGTGGCGGCGCGGGGCAGCCACGGCACGGATCCGGTCTGGGGAGGCACTGATATGCGGCCCGCACGGGGCCGGCAGTGCGGGCAGGCGTGCACGGCGCAGGCGATGGAGAACGCACGACGCGGACATGCTGGAGGAGCCGAGGGGTGGGGTGGAGGGAAGGAAGGCCCGGCACGGTTCCGCGCCTGCGAACTCGTGGGCGCCGGCGATGTGGCGACGTACGGAGAAGGAGGCCAGTTGGAGGCATCCAGCGTCCGCGCTTTTCACTCCCGTTGTATACTTGATTCACCTATCAGAGTGAGAGATAGCAGGCAGGCCCCGCTCGGGATTCTCAGCAGTGCCGAAGGGAAGTCACCGAGCACTGTGCGCGTGACTTTCCTTTGGCTTTGAACCGTCGGATCAAAGGTAGGCGGATCAGATTCGATGCTACAGTACCCATGCTGCGGTACGAACCAGCTCCCCTCCGAACATCGTTTAGTGAACAGTGGTCGCTACAGTGAATAACCGCACTGTTCATCTGGCCTCAGGTTGCTGTTCATAGAACACTGTTCGCGGTGGCTTCCCTCCTTAACGTCAGTGAATCTGAGCCCGGCAAGCCCTTGTAGAGATATTGTTAAATGAACTGGAACTGTTCGAACGATTGTATGCTCGGTCTTACTTCAGTTTGGATCTGTGCAGTGGCGGATATAGGATTATGCGAGCTTATTTTCCTCTAATTGTTCTTCGAACTGTTGTATGTCTGGTCTTTCTTCAATTTGGATCTGTGCAGCGGCGGATCTAGAATTATGGGGGACTTATTTACATACTATATCCGGATATATATAACACCTTAAACCAGGGATGCCAGTGCGCTGACCGTGAACCTCAACATCAAAGTGCTGGCATCGTTCCAACTCATGCTGCTCGGGCCTCCATTTGGGTTTTGGCCCACAACTAACATGTTGTGGGGACTCTTGTTTTTTTTTAATCACAGCTTCAGTTTCAAGGCAGACTGAGGTTGTGTTCTTTGGCATTTGAGCGTGCATATGACGTAGGAGGAAAAATGTGGTACAGCGAGCACGCAGAATAACACACAAACAACATACATGAACAAACAACAAGGCCCCATGTCCTTTTCAAAATTGTTATAATTTATTTATCAGATCAAATTTATCTTTATTACTTAAAAAATCATGCTCTAGTTTTATAAAAAATAATTTAAATTCGGAAAAGTCATGTTCAACGTGTACCAGAAAAATATCCTATCTTCAGTAGCAAAAATATTCTAATCTCACAAGAAAAAAACAAAATATTCTTGATTTAGAACACACTACTCTACCTTCAACACAAAAATATTCACCTCCATAAATAAAAATGTTGTACCTTCACAACAAAAATATTCTTACCTCCGAAAACACACCGTAAAGATCGGCTGTTATGTATTTTTTAGGGTCTCCTTGTGATTTGCATATGGTTCTCTTGTTCTCCATTCTGTGTAGAAAAAAAGAAGTGTAGTATATTCCAAAAGGTTATATTGTATTTTTTTTACAATTTTTTATATCTATATTTTTTTGTATTTTTGCTATATTCTGTAGTTCGAACTATTGTATGCCCGGTCTTCCTTCAGTTTGGATCTGTGCAGTGGCGGATCTAGGATATAGGATTATGGGGGCTTATTTTTCTCTTTTTCATCCTCTTTTTCCTCTTTCTCTTCTAATTATTCGCATTTCCATCTTACATATTTGGTGGTGGTAGGAGGGGTTCTTTAGGAGGGCTCCCATTGTGCTCACGGTGGTAAGGGGTGCTCCAACCCCCACGCTGGATCTCTGATATCATGTATTATTAGCTTGTTTGCAAAATTGGTTTGCCGCATGTAAAACTATTCCCCGAAGCAACTAGGGTACTGGTACATCCTATTCCTCCAAACCAAGTCGAACATACAAAAAGGCTCATCCGACCCTACAAGGAATTAAACCACATCACCAGACCAACTAATCATGTACTCGCCAAAGTAGACGACATGTTCGTTTGAGCTACTTTCAGCTTCTTTGCAGCCGTAAAACAATATTTTTCTCTCACAATCATTCAGCCGGAACAGTGTTTTCAGCTGAAAACAGCTACAGAGCGAACAGGGCCAAACACGCTAAGCTCTGTAAATTTCTTCGTACCAAGTTGGCAAACATATGCATGTTGTCACTTTGACAGCATCATCCGATCAGCTGCGGCTGCTCACCCCGGCCCCTCACCAGCGTCGATCGATCGGTGTTGTCACGACGGCCAGCCTCACGCGTAAAGTATGTATGCTCTAGTCCGATCCATTGTCAAATGCTTGGTTTATAATACGTTGACGCCCGGCGCCGGCGTACGTCGACGACGCTCCGCCAGTCCGCCTCACGTGGCCTGTTCGGCCTGTTTTCCCGTGCCATACGCTATCAAGGATATGTCGTGTACTCGTGTCCCAATCAACCGGCGGGCGACACGCAGACGGGGGGCGCCGTGCCAGGGTGCCATGTGGAGAGAGTTTGCAGCCACGTCGCAGTGCACCAACTACCTCTACATTCAATAGGACATCCCCAACAACTATGAACTATAGAGGACAGCTCCCAGCATCTCGTCTACCCCATTCCCACCGTCCATTTTTCTCGCTTACTTTATTCTACAGTGCAGCACGCATTTTACACTGTGCACGTTTACATCCTCGCTCCTCCGTTGGCACCCACCCACCCAAAAATCACCTATGCAACGGGAGACCTGCTCGCACATCCCAATACATATGGGACCCACTTGCTAGATTATTTTAGTACTAAACCAGCCATCCGGTACTGCTCATGTGCGGGGAGAGAGGCGAATGGGACAGGTGGGCCAAGGCAACATTTGAATTTGGGAGAAATCTCGGCCTCACGTCGCCCTTTCTGCTTGGGCGATAACCCTAGCCGCTGCCACCTATCGCAGTCGTCGGAGGGGGCCGCCGGAGTCCGCACGGGCCCCAAGGATGGCGACGGTGGGGCCTCTTGTCCGTCTCATGGTTGGATCTAAGCAGGGGAGAGGTGCATGGTGGTCATGGACGCTCGAGGCTGTGCGGCGGGTTGGATGCGAGCTAGGGCTTTGGATCCGCTGGCGGTGGGGCTGCGTCGGGCTGGTGCGGCGGTTCCGCCTGTGGGTAGGGCGGTGCGATGGGCGCCCTGGTGGCGTTGTCGGCGGCTTTGGCTAGTGGCTCTGGCGGCGCGTTGAGTTAGAACCGATCAGGGGCTCCGGTGGCGCATCGATATGATGTGGTGAGCCCGGCCGCGGCCGGATCTATATAGCCGAAGGCGGGCGCCAGCGGCTGTGCTCACTGGTCTGGTGGCCTGTCGGAGCCCGCTGCCTCGGCGCCAGTGAGCGGCAGTGGAGTGCAGGCTGGTGGGGACATGGAGGAAGATGGCGGCCGGTCTTTGCCGGTTCCTTCGGCGCTTTAGTGGCTTGGCGAGGGGGAATGGCCGGCGTGGCGCGTCAGTACCCGCCGCCACGGTGCAGGTGGGCGGCGGCGGCGTGCGCGTGTGGCCCTACCATGGAAAGGTGATATTGGACACCAAAAGTGGCAGGTTGGTGTTAATAGCGGTTTCTCTGCATATTTGGTATAGAATTGTGTTTTACAGACAATGTGGGGCGTATTGATGGGTTTTGAGCCTATTTCATTGAAGATACAAAGATGGCCTTGAAATTGTACCAAGATGTAGCCAAATCCGGTGTTTCCATACACCAAGTTGTAGCCCTCGTTGAGACGATCAAAACGGACATATGGATAGCTCAATTCAGAGTCTAGACGGGGAAATTATGACCTATGGAAAATCGCGTGCTTGGGCAATAACAGACAATCCGATCCCATACGCCGGATAGTCTGGCGCAACATGCATTTCGCTTCGAGAATTCCGGATAGTCCGGTTCCATATGCCTGATATTCTAGTGCAACTCAGTTTTATCTGAAAAAAGGTTTCCAATTGATTCTAGATCGGTTTAGGATGTGTTTTGGTTTATAAAAAGAGCAAGAATATCCCTCCCTATAAATATAAAATATAAAGAGCATCCAATCATCTACTTTTATCGTTTTTACCCTTTAATTTATCTCTTTTACCCTCTCTTTCCCATCTACCATGCTATTCTTCTCGTCTCTCTATGGCTGTGTGAAGGCGTTCTAGGTGGCCTTCCGATCCTAGAACAACCCAAAGCGTGTTCTCCCTGACGGGGTCCCTCCTAGGAGAGCTCTCGACGGTTTTACCTCTAAATCCAGTATCACTGGACATATTCGGTGACTTCACCGGAACAATCTGGCACCTCTAGAGGTATTGCACATCGTGCCCCGCTTACCGCACGATCGTGTATTCACAGTGTGTTGGTCACATTTTGTACCAACAGGTGCGTGCCAGGAACTACCCAAAGTTGCCGAACCCGACGATAGCGATCTTCAGGTGCTGCCGCTCCTCCAGCAACCCTGCCACACGGGACTCGTAGTCAAATGGCTGGGCGGCGTCCAACGCGCGGATGCGCTGCATCCATGCACGGATCGGCGCCGCGGGGAGCCACCGGTAGGAGGGGGCAAGCTGCGCCAGCTTTTGGGCAAGAGGCATGGCGTGACATTTGTGACATTGTGGTCTATGGTCAGCATCTGGGTGGGCAGCTTGATGTTGTTGCATGCTTGTTGCGTACCTGCTTGCAGTGGACCTCGGCGGCTAGTCCTGCTGGGCAGTTGCTAGGGCGGCGAGGGGCTGCATCGGAGGACAGCGCTTGTAGTGGCGGCAATGTGTGACGACTTGGCTTGCAGCGGACTGCGGCCGACGGTTAGCTCTGCTTGGCAGGGGCTACTCTAGTGTACGACATCGTCAGAAGACGATGCTTGCGACGCTGATGGCTTGCTGGCTCAAGTGTGGTGACTGTGGTTGTGGGGACCTTTGGTTGGCTTTGCTTGTAGTGCTTCGGAGCTCCGTGGCAGCTTGGCTTGTACGGTGTTCGTGGGGCAGGGCGGCTTCGCACTTTCTTCTAACGGCAATTTGATACATAGATCCTTGTCCTAGTTTCCTAAGGCGGATGCAGCGAGGCCCCTGTGCTCTTTATTTGAGGTGTCGAGAGGTGTGGAGTCCAACGGTGGAAGCGGCAAGGCCTCCACGTGTTGTGTGTCGTGACAGTGGCTGCGATGCGGCCTTGAAGGACCAGGGATCTGGTGTTTTTTCACTCCGTCAGTTTGGGTATCAGGCTGGAGCAGCACTACAACAAGAGGTCTCGCATGGCGATAGCTTTTTTGGTGCAGTGGAGTATGCTTCTCTCTTGTTCATTGGCAGTATAGGGTCACGACGAGAGCTTCAACATCTGCAGCACATGACCTTCGGTTTTGTTGCAACTCTCGTTGTGCTCTAGGATTGGTGGTGGTGGCGAAAGCCTTGCTCGTCCTTCCGGCTGATGATAGCGACACCTCAAGACGCCGCTTTACTTCCTTGGAAGCATCATTATTCTACCCATTTTCCCTTTATGCAGCATGTTATTCCGGGGTGCAAACCCTGACCCTAGGGTCGGGCGGCGGTGGCGCCTGTGGCGTCGCGATCCTTCTTGAAGGCATCGCTTTGGATTCCGTGCCATGCCAAGGTTTTGGTGCGTCTTGCGCTAGGCTGCTCGGGCCACCTACGAGAATTTTGTGCGGTGTAGGTGTTTTGGGGCTTCGTTGATGTCTCAATTCAACCGGCCGGTGTTTTTTTTCTCATTGCATTGAGTTGTTAGTGTTGTGTGGTATGTGTTGATGTCTCAATCCAACCGCACGGTGTTGTTAGTAGTACCGTCCAGTCTAGACCTCTTTTTCTTTTTAATATAATAGGCAAGCTTGCCAGGTTCGTTTTTATAAAAAAAAGGTGGGCCAAGGCAATGCCTCAATTCGCACAAATAGCAGCATAGCTGCTCATCCATCGCTAGCGAGGAGGATTTCTGTCCTCCTCTCTCTCTTCCATATAACACCTAAAATCCAATGTCAGCTGCCTAGGCTAGGAGACGCCCTGCGAAACAAGCTTTTTGGTTGCCAATCATCATCACCCTTCTTTGTGCCATGCCCCAAGCAAACATTACTTTAATTTGCGTCAGTAGCATCTCCCCAATGCGATGTGTGTATCCCCATCTAGCAACATTTCTTCCCTGTTCTTCGTCAAATTCATTAATGGCAGGCGGATCTCCTTAGCTCAGCTTGTGCTCTTCGAAATTACCCTCTGCTCCGCCTATACATATATTATGTGCTTCCTTAGACTATTTTAAAGTTAATCAAATTTTGAAGTAAACAGTGTTAACATCTATCTCATCAAAAAGGAAAACAAACTATGGAAACATACTTCATAGTGCGCCCCCTGCTCAGCCTCCCATGTCTGATAACAATTGATGCAGCAGGGTGCACGCAGCAGCAATAATTGACGAAGCCAAACAACAAGAGCGAAGGACTATAGAGAGTTTCTCAACTTAAAAAGCATCTTCTCACATTTGAAAGTCAACTAAGTGTTTAACAATCTTATACTAATTCTTAAGAAGGTAAGAAATCCATGAACAAAGTTACATAACTACAAGTAATGAATTCTAAAATTCGAGGAAAAGATTTTTATTTGAGTGAATCTGTTCTCAAAATTGAATAAACTTCTTAAATTTTAGGAAAGTGTTTTGGAAATGAGTATATTCATTAGGATTAACAAATTTTATTTTTGATAAAAGTTAAGATAAACTTCGTTCATACACAGACACACTTGGAGGAAAAATTAACCTTGGTACATTTTGGTCTCGTAGCTAGTAGGTGCATGCAATATGCATGCATGTCACTTTCATAAACGGGGTCCACCAAACACTGGCAATTGCTGCGGCCTCTCGGAGCCAGAGGTGCAAATGAACCTGGTCGGCTGGTCCCGCAAAGGCAAACAGGTGGCGGTACCACATAGGGAAGGTGTCCCGTGCGTCCGGATCTGGCAGCCAACTGCCGCGTGCCACCCAGCCCTTCCCAACAAACACTTCCAAATTATAAGTCGACCCCTTCATTTTACTCAAAAAATTCTACAATTATTATTTATTTTTACTGTGACTTAGTTTATCATATATTATACTTTTAAGCATGATTTGAACTTTTCATATTTCCAAAAATTGTTTGAATAAGTTGAGTTGTCAACGTTAGTGCTGAAAAGCCAAACAATCTATGATGTACGACAGAGGGAGTAGAAATCTAGGCAGCTTACCCGCTGGACTTTGAACAAACCCACAATACCTTATATTTTGAATGGATGAAGTATAATTAAATATAATAGAGACATGTATGTTTCTTGTGGAAGAAGATTTGGCGTAGTCGGTATTGCCACATGTATGTCTCCCGTGGAAGAAGATTCGTTGTAATCGGTATTGTAACTAAAGCGTGACTGGACTTGTTTCCGTCCGTCCAATTTTCATATACACAGACGCAAATCATGGCTACTTAGGCTTGTTTCGATTAAGGCACCCCTTTTGAACACATGATTTTTTTCTCGAATTCTACGTTTTTCAACAAAATTGAACTGTTTTATATAAAATTTCTGCGTAAATCCTATAAAAATCATACGTTCCGAAGAGGGGCCTAAAAGCTTTATTTCGATGGGGAAAATAAAGAAGCCAGAATAATCGTGCCAAACTGCTCACAGCGCGCACTTCTTCTGGCCACAGCTTGGGACGCCACGCCAGATTTGTACTGAAAATCGTGAAATGCGAAACACGGAGGGAAACGAGATTCTACCGAAAGTCGTGGCCCCTAGATGCGTGTCACCTGGGCACGGAAATAAATGCGGCCTTTGTCCTTCATTTTTTACTAATATATGACCAGGTTGATTTTGGGAAACAATGTTGGCTTTACTTCTGATTTAAAAGTTAATCATGAATATGTAAAAATATAAGTAAAAACCGAATAAATTGTATTTATATGTAACTTTTTTGAACAAAGACAAATGGAGAAACTCTACTTTAAAAACTAAAAGTGTCAAATATTTAAAAATATAGGTAATACTGTGTCATATAAGGACAAAGCTTGTTCCATTGTTTGGTTGACGCCAGCAGCTAGCCAAGCGTGGCCATGGCCCATGGGACCATTCTAGGTTCATATGCCCTTTCACTTCACTTTCCATAGGACACTAAGGCTACTGCCCCTTGTTTCCAAATTATAGGTCTTTTAACTTTGATAGCTACTTTGACCACTTGTTTTATTCAAAAAAATTATAAAAACTATGAAAAAGTTCAAATCATACTAATATATGATAAACTAAATCATAAAAAAGGTAAATAATAATTATGAATTTTTTGAATAATATGAGTGGACAAATTTAGAATAAAAGTGTACTAACAGAGAACCGGGCATACTGCAGTCGATATGATGCGAGTGTGCGATGATGATGCCTATGAGAGTTCCAGCTGTGTTCCTACATATAGGTTGTACACCTAGTTTGTGCCTAGGGGAGTGGTTGTTGGTTGTGTGCATGAATGTGGTCTGAGTTCATGCTTATATGTTCAAATACTACGACTTGTATTTGAAGATTGAAGCAACAAAAAAGAGGCTACTACTAATAAATAATGCGTAATATTCTGATTTGTTGATGACTTTTAGGTATACAAGTAGTCAGCTTTTTGAAACCTGCAGGCTCATGCCATTCTTGGTGGCAAATTTCTTAGGGCACATTTGGATAGTTTGGGATTGTGATAGGGATAGGGAAATTCTATCCCATATCCCATCCAATTCCCTATCCCACCCTATAAATACATACATTTTTTCCTATCCCATTACCCAAACGTGGGATATAACTTATCCTAACCTCCATTTGCCTATCCCATCCCTCAGTTTCCACAATCCAAACATCACCTTAGGGTTTTATTCCCATAAATGAGGTGTAGTGGTGTCATCTCGGTAAATATGATGGCATTACGAAGTATTTATGAGAAGAGATATGAGAGCAGTTTCATCGGGCAGTCTCAACCAAGAAAATTTGTAGCAATGTCCATAATATCCCATGCCATATAGACATTAAATAAGAAACTATAGCTCCCAATCCACAATATTTAACTGTTCTATAAAATATACTCATTCAATCAACTTTCCTCTCTCCATCAATCATCTTCCACATAACTCTCTTATCATGTCTTAGTATTTATGATATCTATTCCAATGGATTTCATGTAGAACTTTAGTTTTTGTGCAGGAAACAATTTCTTGCATGAGACCAAGTTTCTTGTGTTCTCCCCCTCTAATGTCTTGGCTCACAAAAGATGCTTACATCCCCTCTAGAAATATAAGGCTGAGTGCAGCAGTCTGTGCAAATGTTTGTGCATGTGCATTTTGCACAATGACAAGACAAGGCACCAGTTTGTGCATATGCATATTTGTGAGAGCACATGGAAATGAGATGGGGGTTGTGCAAAATGCACAAGCGGCTGCACCGATTGCTTCCGTCCGCCTAAGGGATGAAAGCATCAAAATTTGTCCTCAAATTTAATGTATTAAAGATATATTATGACACAACTCATTTAATTTTCTATTGAACTTTCCCTACTTGGCACTGATACTCATGCTTAGTAATTGCTTGCAGAAGTAAATAGTGCCAATTAAATCAAAAACGTGTTTTTAAAGTGCTTCATAACTCCAATATTCGCCCAATAATCTTGGCAACTACAACAGCTAGCAAGGGCATTATGAGGTGCTTGTTAGTCTTTTCCAAAGTCTCGTTAATCTATTGTAATATCTCTAGGATCCCTTATATTTCATTGTGGAGGAAATACAAGACAGTCTAATTTATTCTGTAAGGTAACATAAGAAGCCAGAAAATAAAATGTGCATTTTTTATTCATCAAATCTAACCGCTTTAGATGATGCGGCACTTTTAAAACCGCAAAATAAAAATCTCCATCATAGCCTATAAAGATGTGTCACATAGAGATGATAATAGCATACTTGTAATAGAAAACATTTTCAAATATTTATATATTAAATAACTTTGATGATAAATACTTTGGGAAACAATGGTAAAAAAAAATGCTTTGTAGTCTGATTCTAAACGACGACTAAACCAAGAGAACAGAGGTAGTATAGTATTGTATTTCCATGGCTGATACGTTGGGGAGACATCAATTAGATACAACCTCTATAATACATGTCTGGTATATATCTTAAGTTCGTTTTCTATGGTAGCTAAGGCATTAATTATTGTATATATTGTCAGAAATTAATCTTTTTTCTTTGAAAAAGAGCAATTATGTCCTATGACAACCTAGTGTAATACTCCATTTAGTGCCCAAGTGATATCTTGCACAAGATAACATTATCTTAATTTCTATCTCCTTATACCCTACTAAGCCATGAACAATTCTGTGTGATAAATCATTTAATGTGCATGATGCCACCCATTCAAAATAGATTAAGGCCATATTTGTTCAGGCTCAAACAAACAAGCAGTTTGTTACATGAGATATAATAATTCACAGGCAACATTATGGATTGTTGTAATCTATAAATTATTTTTCACACAATCTACATTCTGAAATAAACAGGGTCTAAGAGTCGGTGTGATTTGAGTAAGAGATCATAGGTAGAGTCAAGATGTCTCTCTCGCTGTAGTGTGATTCCATTTCTGCCCCTTTCGCAGCTACTATATAAGTAGCCACTCCGTAGCGTCCAGTGACCCACACACACACACACACACTCCATACACCAAACAAAGTGGCTAATTGCGCAAACATGATCTTCCCTCCAGTCTTCCTAGCTTCCTCCAGCTGGAATAGCAGCCTGCAGGTATTTTTATGCACGGCACCGTACCACTGTATCTAGACACGATGGTCCTTTCAGAAAACTACATGTATCGTTCTAGCAATTATGCTGTATCCCAAAAAGTTGTTCCCATTGCAAACAAAAGATAATTTTGCATATACCAGGGGCACGATTGCAGACGAACTAAAACATTTGTATCTTCATCAAATATACTATACAAATCGCTCTTGCTCGTACACGTTTGCTGATGCTTGTTTCATCATGATTTATTTATTTGCAGTTGCAGCAGGCAACTAGCAACGTTAATATTACTCCTGCAGCATCTGCCCCTGTTGCTGGTGAAGGCCATCTTCTCCAACATGGATCAGTCACGCCTGCAGAAGCGCTCCTCCAGGGAGAAGGAGGTGGAAGCCGTGATGGTAGTAGCGCCCCAGCAGCGCGAGGCAAACCGAGGCCCATGTCTGAGCGCGCCCGACTGCTGAGGATCCTAACGCCGGAGTCGGGGCTCAAGTGCCCCCGCTGCGACTCCACCCGCACCAAGTTTTGCTACTTCAACAACTATTCCTCTGCGCAACCGCGCCACTTGTGCCGCAACTGCCACCGCTACTGGACTCACGGCGGCGTCCTCCGCGACATCCCCGTCGGGGCTGCGTACCGACGCCGCCGCGCCAAGGGCAGCAACGAGTGCAAGGCCGCCGCAGCGTCCAGGGCTTCAGCCACTGCTGTATCGGCATCAGGAGCACCAGCGATAACGTCGTCGTCGTCATCTACTTCTTGCATCACCGATGTGGCGCCCATTCTTCAAACTATGGTAAGCAGCAGCGGCGCGTCGTCGCCGGTCCTGCCGCAGTTTTATGGGGCTACAAAGCTGTTGGTGGACTCGGCCGGTGGGAGAGCTGTATCGGAAATGGAGCTGCAGTGGGGCACGCCATCACCCAGGTTCCCAGCACTCTCTCATCCTATTGATGATCACCAGCAGGGGCCGGCAATTGCAGCGCCAGTGACAATGGCGACGGTGCCGACCACGTTCCATCCTGGGTTAGAGAGCGGACGCGACGTAGGCGTCTACAGCGGGGATCAGGAGTTCCCAATTTGGGCCATGTATATGCAGCTGTGAATGGTTTACACTGCTTCTTACCCGGCCCAGTTGCACCGCAGGTAACCTCCCACCTTTTTTCAGCTTCAAACTAGTTATACAGAGATGGATTGATCTAGGTCAGATCGTTGATGATTGGTGCTGAAACGTGTTAACATTGATGTTGATTCCTTGAACCGTGGTGGCTTATCTACGGAGAAATATAACTCTTTTACATGGCCACCTCAACTAGGGCGCGAATCGAGAGTGTCTCTCTGGATTCACGAGTCTAGCAATTACATGTTTGCATTCAATGATCCTATTAGGTCCCCAATTCCTATTCGGCGCGCGCGCTTGACGAGGCAGCAACGCTCGAAGATTTCGGACATGAGCGCAGGCGCCGCCTTCTGCTTCGCCCGGCCGTGCCCACATGAGCGCGCACAGCGCTGCTATTATTTTTGTTGCCCCGCGCGGCATGACAGCATGCCCACGTGATGCTGTCTGCTCTACGTCGCTTGCCAGGCTGCCAGTCCGACTCCAATGCCTCAAATTTTCCTGTATGTTTCGATTGTTACGACTATTTTTTTTCTTCTTCTTTTTGCCAATATTCAATATAAAAATTGTTGCTCGATCCGTTTATATGCTTGTGCTTTTCTTTTTCGCCGAATGGTTATTTGCTCGTGCTCTTTCAACTCAAAAGCAAAGGTACGTTTATAGGTGATTTTAGAAAATAATATATTCTAGTATAATTTTGATATATGGTTTAAAATTTTTATTTAGGTCCACTAGGATTTTTAAATGTTATCATTTTAAAAAACATTTTGGAATGTCCCAAATCAATTTTTTCCTAGTAAATATAAAGTTTTTTATGGAATAATCAAAAGTTTTCAAACTAAATGTTTTATTGATCAACTTTAAAGTTTTCTTGATTTTATTTAAAAGATTACTATATGAAAGTTGTATTACACCAATCTAAGAACAAAGAATTATTAGAAAATATTTAAGAATCCCCAAAATAAAATTTCTTCCTAATAAAATAAAATTTTTATGGATTGATTTAAAGTTTTGAGATCAAATCCAATGCAAAGTTTTTGGTGTCTACATGAATGGTTGAAAAAGTTTTATGGATCGATTTCAAAGTTTTGTCAATTTTATTTGAGAGTTTATTAATTACACCAATCAAAAGATTTTTTTGTAAATCATTTAAAAGTTACAAAAATTAAAATTTTCTTCATAATAAAGATAAAGTTTCAAGATTTTACTTAGAAGAAAGAGAGCTATAATTTTTTTAAAACATAATTTGAATGTTTTTAATTGAAGTATAAACATTTTTAACATGTGATTTTTAAAAGGTAGATATGTATAAAGTTTTCAATATATAAATTTATTCTTTATGTGATTTTAACATGTGATTGTGTGTGCAGGTCCTTTCGTTACATTTTTTTCCTATGTTGTTTCCACTTCGCCCGATACCTCTGAGAACAATCACACCCATTTAATTATTTTATTTCATTAAACTTGTATCGAAACACACAATCACAATTTCGGGTACTTTTTGTCACTTTTCAAATACTTTCGCACATGAAAACTTGTTATTCAATAAATCTAAAGTTTAAAGTTTTTATTAAAAAATCAAAAGTTTTTATTAATAAATCTAAATCAAAAGAACAATTAAAAGTTCTATTAATAAATCACAAAGTTTCATATCGGTATTTCCAAAGTTTTGGTTTACACCTAGAAAGTTTCATGTATGTATTTTGAAAGTTTTGATTTGCACTGTACAAAGTTTCATACCTGTATTGTGAAAGTTTTTGGTTTGCACCGTACAAAGTTGAAAGTTTTGTTTTGAAAAAAACTTTTGAAAATGTATAAAGTTTTGAATTTTTTATTTTGAATTTTGTTGAATACTATATAGTTTTTTTAAATACTCCAAGTGTTTTTTATGAACTAGACTGAGCTGCTTAGTTTTTGTTTAAAAGTTATCGACTCCAAATTCAAAGTTTAATGAAGAATGATTCAAAAGCACTTTTTTCAAAACATATACGCACGGAAACATTTTTTATATAGTTCATGTATGCTACTTTCGTATCTATATGAATGTATACAATCCCCTACTCTGAATTCTACCCTCTTCACCCATGTTCCCGAAGAAGAAAAAAACGAAAATAAGGGAAACTCCATCGGTAAAACGCGGGGAAAGTCGCGCGGCGAGGGAAAAGCCTGATACGGGGAGGGCAGGAGCGTACGAGTACCTAGCTGGCCGCGGGCTGCGTGATTAGCGAGTCCGATACGTGAAAGGAGAACGATTAGCTAGCTGGCCGCGTGATTAGCTAGCTGGCCCACCTTTCGTGCGCCGCGCGGGTGTCCCGGCACGCACGCGCGGAATAAGAACCCCCTTCCACCGAGCGGGGGTCCGTCCTCTCGACTGACCGCTCGTCAACCAGCCGGTTTTTTCCTCCGTGACGAACCTGTGGGCATATCCCCCCACATTGGGGCCATGCATACAGAGGTCGTGGTGGCCTGATGAATAGACGAACGCTGAGGCACAGATTTGGAGCCATGATAGATTCTGTTGCTGGCAACTGCCAGGTTACACTGCTACGAACAAGCTGCTCCATGGGCACTAACAGACCTATGTTTATATATATGTCTGTGCATTGAGACTCCATGAAAGGGCCATTCGAGTCCTTGGTGATTACGATGCAAGTATGCATGTGTCCGTGCGTGTGTGGAAAGAAACGAACGGTTGACACAAAGCTCTAGGCAATGGAGTCTCCGACTGATCACAGAATCTATACCTAATCTATACCAAATAATAATATTATAATAATAATAATAATAATAATAATAACGAATAAGAATTCTTTATCCGTCCTTACGGGTGGACCCCACGTGTTAGGATCCTAGCCTCTCCGTGTCCTACTCCTCTTCACATGTTTCCCTTCCCGAACGATTCTTTCTCTAGAACCGAAAATCCGAAATCAACAAGTGAATCCCTGTAGAACTCCAAATCGAACTCCCCAAAGTTTCACCGGACTCTAATTGAACTCCAATTCAAACCTTTACCTATAATAATAAAGAGAGGAGAATTTTTCTCCATAATTTTTTATCTAATAATAAAGAGAGGAGGGTTTTTTCCATAATTTTTGGTCCACCCCAGCTATCCTAATGCAATTGTGGTCGGTCTTTTCTGGTGACCTTCCTCTTGCCTGATGCGAGAGCCTGCCAGTCTCCGTTTCACACCAATATCCATCTTTACGTGTGGAGTACTGGAGTTGTCTCTCTTGCACTTTGTTTCTAGATGGGTCCATAAATCAAAGTTGTATCCAGATTGCTACATTATACAACTTACAAGTCCATAAATCTCTTCAATCAAGTATCAGTTATGTAGCTTAGATCAAAAGGCAGACCGCCATAACAAACCCAACAACACACATATGGGGATTGTTCGCTCACCTGCCAACCCTCGACGCCCGCTCGCTGAGCGCAAGATGCCGCATGTCTTGCCGCCACCTCAGTGGTACTCGCCGCTTGAAGAGCACGCGGGCTGCCAGTTTTGCCACTCGCCTGACGCACGTGAAACCTAGAGCCGCTTCTCACCTCACGAGATGCGGCCTAATGCCAATCGCTCTTGCCTCGAGCGCGCGTGCTGCCGGTGCTATCCTGTTGATCACCTAATTGATGCCTCACCACCATGCGGGGCAACGCTCATCGCCACCGCAGCACCAACCATGTGGTGGTTCACTCCGCTCGTCGCGCCGAAGCTACGCTATTGCAAAAGCCATCGATGTAATGACTGTGTTGATAGACTGAGTGGATGGCTATTATTACGATGGAAGGAAACACTTGCGACTATAAGATGTATGTTTGTTTTTTACCCAGAACAACTACTTTACTTGAGATCGCCGGTCCGCCGATCAGTGAGTTCAGAATCATAAACCGTAATCTCTTATTCATGCGCATTAAGAAAATTGTAAAGGAGCCGCATGGGGACCGCGTGCGCGTCGCCCAACGGCCCCGCGCGCGTTGACCGAACTGAGGAGAGCAGGGTACGTGTCAAGGAGGACATGGACAAAGGTGACATGGTGGGCCTCCTCACTGGCAAGGGGCACTAGAGGGCGAAGAGGAACTTCTTCGCCCAGAGCGAGGATGGAGAGGAAGACCGCCAGCGGAGTACACGATATGCTTCTAGAGAAATCGGGAAAGGCGACCTGCAAGATGAAGATGATGTCTTCGAAGATTAAGGATGGTTGAGTTGCTTGGGGATGACCGAAGAAGTGGAACCAGTCGGGGAAGAGAGGGAGGTGGAGTTGATGGAGGCGGAGGCGGAGGAGGCAATGAGCACCAATAATAATCAAAGTACCCGTGTACCCGTAACAACGCCACAAACTACCGTAATCAAACTATACCCCGTAACAATACAAGAGCACTTTTGCTAGTATTAATAATAAATAAATAAATAATATTAAAACAAATAAGGTTTTACGGTCCGTCATGACAGGTGGACCCGGCTGGTCAGCACATCTCCGTCCTATATCCGATAATTCGAATCACTGCTATAATACGAACCAGATTCGGACCGCAGAATGAGCCCACACAAAAACGGATGCCCAAGTCGCATACGGACTCCGTTTCCGATGTTCTATGTATCGATGGAAAACTAAAATAATAATCTTTCCAACCCAACAAAAACCACTTTAAAATTCGTTCTTAGTCAACAGAAATCTTTGAATCAATATGATGTGGAATTTATTCGCGAGCTCGGAGTGCAGAGCAGCCCACACGAAAACGGACGCCCAAATCGCATACAAACTCTGTTTTTTACATTCTATATCCAAACATCACTCTAAAATTCGCTTGCAATTAACAAAAATCGTCAAGACAATATGGCATACAATTTATTCGGAAACCCGATTCAGACGGCAGGAGCAGCCTACGTGAAACGGATACCTATGTCGTATATGGACTCCATTTTCGATGTTATATATATTGCCGGAAAGCAAAAAATAATATTTCTTACCAAACTGACACCATCTAAATTTCGCCGCATGCATGGGGAAAATTCAAAACAATAGGATATGGAATTTATTTGTGATGCTATTCTTATATGTATTGATCTAGAGGTGCTTAACGATTTTTTTCTCCCATTGTAACGCACGGGCATTTTGCTAGTCTATCTTAATAAAGTTTAAGGTGGACCCACACATCATCTTATGAGGGACGGAAGAAGATATAAATTCAGATGTGGGACAATAAACCATACATTATAGTACATTATAGCACTTGTTTATGTTATGTCTCTGCAACTCTTGTCTGTGCTCCCTTCCCTTATCGTTCCTCACCTCAGGCATCCGCGAAGACATTGGTTTGTAGTGGATTTTTTTATTCCTCCGTTTTGTTGAGCAAATCCAACCTTTTTTCAGGAACCAGCAGATGTGTTCCTCCATTCCAAATGCATCATGTGATATTGTTCCTCTGGCATACCCTTCCTGCAAAATTCCTCGAAGAAAACTCCAATCCAAACAGGGCCTAAATTGCAAGACAATAGGCAGCCATCACTACGAGTTTGGACAGTGCGCACATCAAACAGTTCCAAAAAAAATAAAAGATGCACTCCCTCCGTCTTAAATTGTAAAGGATTCTAGCCATATTTTTATCCTTTCACATTCATATGTGTGATACCTCTAGTATCTCACGGGTTCTCTTTTATGTGTCTTATACTCATTATTAAATCACTTGGAGCTTTGCACTTGTTTGAGTAAGGGGAGAGATTCCAAATTAATACTAAGTCAAAAATTTCTATTCAAATGCGCAAACTAGAAACTGTTTTATATTGTATTTCAAAATCCAGAAGGTTTTGTGAAAAAACTTAATATAAAGAAATTGTGGCACTTGAAATGTGTGACAAATTTTATATAGAGTGTTTTCTCTGGAAGTGCTTAGTTTGGAAACTATACACTGATCTAGTTAGGGCATTTTTCTGCCAATTTCAAACCTCTCGGTGGAAATTTAAATTCTGTGTGTGTTGTGAACCTCAAATATAGAAACTATATATAGGAAATGTGTAGAATAACTTAATGAACAAAATTTGTACAATTATTATCTCCTGAAAGTGAACAAATTTCGAATTACAACCAGAACAAAATAAGGGTCAAAATCTGGGTTAACTCAATCCTCTGCATAAGATTTAAATTTCGTGGGTGATACAAACCTTATCTGTGGAAACTTTGTATACCAAAGTTGTAGGTATTTACATGATTCATAACATTGATACTTTGACCTTTGCATGAAAGTTCTTGTCTTTTGAACTATAGAGAAAATCATCAGCTGGTCAGAAATTGGTACAGCTAAACACAGTTTAGCAATTTGAAAATTCGAACCACTTTCAGATCTATTTAGCAAAACCTTTATTTACCAAAGTTGTATTTATTCACATGGTGCATACATTTGTTAATTTGAACCTTACATAAAAGTTCTTGTATTTTGAATTATGAATGAATTTATCACCAGCACAAAAATGGTCAAACTAAATCTAGTTCATTAGTTTGGAAATTCAGACCACTTCCAGGCCTGTTTAGTAAACACTTTATATACCGAAGATGTAGTTTTTGAAAAGTTTAGAAACTTTGTTATTGTGACCATAACATGATAGTGGTTGGATTTTGAATTGTAGAATTTATAAAGACAATGCAAACTGGTCAAACTAGACCTCAGTTTGTATATTTGAAATTTGAAGCAATTTAGAACTAGAACTGAGCAAAACATTGAATACCAATGTTGTATAGAATACAATTTGGAACACTTTTAATAATTTGAGTTTTATTAAAATCAGGTATCTCAGGTCCTAAAATTTTGAATTTAAACTGAGATATTTCCCTGGTCAAACCTTACGTCTATTTTCCTTTTTTTTTTGACACGTGGACCCCACCTGTCGGCCTCTTTCCCTGCCTTCCACAGATGGAATTAGAGCCACGGCCCACGCAGGCCCCACATGACCCCGCGCCGCCTTCCTATAGCCTGGCCGAAACCGCCGCCCGCCCACAGGAACATCGCCACCGCCCCTAGTTTCACTGGGGCCAGCGATACGTCACAGTGCCATACGCCGCCCCACCCTCGTGCGCGACACGCACCCGGCCACGCGTCGCGCACTGGCCCCACGTCCCCTTTCCGCTACTCCTCATTCTCCTCGCTGCCCTCCGTGGCTCTCCGCCTCGCTACATCGCCGACATCGGTGCCCGCGTCGACGCTTCTGGAAATCTCTCTTTGTTTCTCACTCATGCACACAAAGGTCACTAGGTGTGTTGTAGATCTATGCTACAAAGCTTAGGGGAAGCTAACACATATATATGACCACTGCAAAAAAACCTATCCTCTAAGTACGCTTTATTTATATAATATACATATTTTATTTTGTATCTACATCAACGTTAATATGTTTCCTAAAGCGTGCTAGGAGCGTCTTTGCAAGCACCATGTCAAAGATTGTAGAGATGGATTACTATAGCGTATCTATAGTTGATAAAGAGACGTTTCATAGAAACGTTATATACATGTCTATGCATTTTGATACATTTTTATAATACATTTATACAACATGTCTATTTATGTTGTTACATTTTGTAAAAACGCTTCAATACGTGTTTAAAAATAGTAAAAAAATATTTATTACTGCAGGATATGATTTTCATGCAATCGCAATTGCTAAGAATCGAACCGACGACCTCATTCCTCGCGTAATGCTTCCCCATCACTAGACCACCTTATCGCAATGAGTAGTTAAGTAATGCAATATTTTTATATTTACCGTTAACGAATTTCAACTTTTCAATATTGTGTCAAATAACGTCTTTGTGTGCCTATAAACATGCTTGTCTGATACACTTTATAGTGTCTCTATGCCAATGACGGTTGAAAATGTGTCTTAATTCGTGTTATTTTGAGATATTTTTAAGTTGTACTAAAAAATATATTTACATGCATATGCACGTTTGTTTGACACGTTTATGTCGTGTCTAGCTGCTACAGATGGTTTATAGCGTGGCTAACTACGTATCATAGTTGAGATGTTTTAAATAACATGACAATAAACGTCACTTCAAGTCTTTCAACACTATAATCGTGTCTAACATCGTATCAGTTCGAGACATTCCGAAAAAACGTATCAAAAAACATGTTTACGTCTTTTGTATAGTGACGCTTTAGCCAGCAGTTGCTACCAAAATGTATCCAGAAGACTTTTTTCCTGTAGTGTACTAAGGCATAAAAGCTTCAACTTCCATAGGAGGGGTATATTTCCTTTTATAGCATTTCTAGGTCGGTGATACAATAACCAGCATGCTACAGTACATTACAGCATGTGTACAAGTAGTGTGCAACTCAAAGCAAAGCCCAAATTGACAATTACTACTAGTTGTCAACAGCACATAATACCTAGAAGATTAAAGACTCAAGTATCAATCACCTCCTGAGGCTTGGCTTCTTTGCACCTTAGACTTGTACTATGCCGATTTTGCTAGGCAGCTCATGAAATGTTCTCCTCGGCAATGCCTTGATGTTAGCTAGCTGCGCAGAGGTGCTGATGTAGTTGATCCTTGCCTTTCCCTAATCAACACAATATACTTTGCCTCGCATGAGGAGAGGGCTACGACTCGCTGCTTTAGCGAGTAGCAGCTGACTGGGCTTGAGCCGAGGAAGAAAATGCCACCATTTGTGCTCCTGCGTGTGTTGATGTCGCCGACCATGTCACTGTCCATGTAGCTGATGAGCTTGGCTCCTTCTTCACTTCCCTTGCTGTAGCAGCAAAGCCCATAGCACAAGGTCCCAGCGAGGTAACGCGGGATCCTTTTCACGGTCGCAAAGTTCTCCGTCGTTGGCGCCTCCATGAATCGGCTGACGTAACCAACGGAGTAGGTGATGTCGAGCCGCGTGTGCATGAGATAGCGGAGGCTACTACAATGCTTCTATACGCAGTCACGTTCGCCATGGGTGCAGAACTCACCTTGCTCAGCTTGAAACATGGCTTTGTGGGCACAACACAGGGGTTGCAATCCTGTATCCCCGGCAGTGGTAATGATCTTCTTGGCATAGGCAAATTGGGCCAGGGTGATTGCACCGTTCCCCTGTTTCACCTTGATGCCTAGGTAGTATGAGAGCAATCCATGATCGCTCATCTTGAATTTCTCCTTTCCTTTTTGCCTTGAATTTGGTGGATCTCCTTTGTGTCACTGCCTTTTACTATCAAGTCATCTACATAAACACCCACTAGGAGCTGCTGCTCGCTGATGCCACAAGTGTAGATGCCATGCTCGGTGGTGCAGCGATTGAAGCCAAGGGCGAGCAAGATGGCGTTTAGCTTCTCATTCCATGTGTGTGGCGCTTGCCGCAGCCCATAGAGAGCCTTGTCGAGGCGATAGACAAGGTGCTCCTTCCCTTCAATGACAAACCCAGATGGCCGTTTGACGTAGAATTCCTCATGTAGGTCACTATTAAGGAAGGCAGACTTGATGTCAATGTGGTGGGGCTCCCAATTGGCTTGCGCTGCGATTGCGATCATGAGCTGCACGGACTCAAGTCGAGCAACCGGTGCAAACACTTCGTTGAAGTCAATGCTGGCACGTTGCACATATTGACAGCAATATCTTTCTTCAACTTGTAGACCCAGTTGATCTCTATTGGATGATGCCGAGGAGGGAGCTCAACAAGCCTCCATGTCTTGTTTTCCTCTACCACTTGCATCTCTTCCTTCATTTGCCTTGCGCCATGCATCCTCTTGATTTTGTGAAAGAGGTCAGCTCTTTTGCACTAAGCATGTGCAGCTCTACTTCTGCCAGTTCACGCTCAGTTAGACCATAGGTGGGTGTGTGTTACCGCCGAGCACATCGTCAATGGAGCGGAACTGCACAGGTGTGTCATCGTGCTACGCGTCAAGCTGTTCCTCAGCATTGGGCGGTAGCGAGATGAATTCAATGATAGGGCTTGATGGAGAAGCTGCATGTGTTATGGGTGGTGTCATCGCCTGTAGATCAGGTGAAGAACCGGCATTCTACTCTGCACCCCCTTCTCCTATTATGGCAGGTGAAGGGTTGTTAATCACTGTTGTAGAGACCTCGATGGAGAAGTCCCCAAGATGCCAGTCATCATTTTCCTCCTCTTTGCTCCAATCCCAGCCGTGTTTCTCATCAAAAACAAGATCGCATGTCACATGCACGCGTTGGGAGACTGGGTCAAATACCCTATACGCCTTTGTTCCTGCTTCATAGCCAATGAAGACAACAGGGATGGAGCAGGTCATCTAGCTTGTCTAGGTGTGGCTTTGTCTTCTTCATGAATGTTATGCATCCAAAGGTGCGAAAGAAGCTCACTACCGGCTTTTTACCATGCCAGGCCTCGTATGGTGTCTTGCCGTTAAGGGCCTTGGTGGGCGCGGGGTTCAAGAGGAAGCCGGCTAGCGACCACCTCAACCTAGAACTTAGCTAGCGTCCCACATTGCTTGAGCAGGCTGTGTGCGACTTGCTACGATCGCCTGATTGCATTGCTCGACGATGGCATTTTGTTGTGGCAAGTATGGGGCTGAATGTTGGCGTTGGATACCTTCCGCTGCACAGTAATCACTAAACTCGACAAAGGTGAACTCCCCACCAAAGTCAATTCACAGCACGCATAGCTTGCGGCCACTCAAGCTCGGCCGCAGCTTGGAACCACTTGATTACTGCTGGCGCGTCACTCTAATCGGCCAGTAGTACTAGCCACATCTAGCGGCTATAGTCAAAACTAGTAGCAAGAAATACCGCTTCCCGCCAGGGGTTGATGGAGAGATAGGGCCACAAATATCACCATGGACCAAGTCCAAAGCATGCTTTGCTCTAAACTTTGCTTGCGTGGAGAACGGGGAGCGGTGCTACTTTGTAGACACAAGTGTCACAAAACTGCTCTGTGTGGTCAAGTGGCAGTAGCCCATGGACCATCTCTTCTTCGCCAGCTGCCTGAGAGCGTTGAAGTGAATGTGCCCATAGCCCTCATGCCACCTCTAGGCGATATCGTCGCGCCTAGCAGAGAGGAACATGGGCTGCACAATATCAAGGTACATCACGTAGAGGCGATGGTACCCTCTTTGAACTTCCACTAGAAGTTTCTGCTGGCGATCCCACACACGCAATATGCCATCCTTGATTTCCACCATGGCATCATTCTCGTCGAGTTGGCCTACACTCAAGATGTTGTTCTTGAGCCGTGGGATGTAGTACACATTGGTTAAGGCGCAATGCTCGCCACCTTTCCTGGTGAAGATAATCGTGCCTTGGCCCTTGATGTCTACTTGCGAACCTTCACCAAATCGCACTATGCCAACAACACCCTGATCGAGCTCGATGAAGACATCATGGTGTCCCATCATGTGGTTCATTGCTCCAGTGTTGAGAAACCACCCATCGGCATGGTTGTTATCGTTGACATTGAGGTAGGCTTTCGTACGTGGCTCCTCAAGGTGAACTTTATTCAGAGCATGAATGCTCTGATTCACCGAGGTGCTCTGCACTTCTAGTGCATGTGGGCTTGAGGTCAATGTGCTCTATTTTGTTAGAGCACAGACATGAGCCATGAGCAGCGCTAGCTCATCGTCATCATTTGTGGTGAGATTTGCCCGCTCACGCCATGGTTTGCGGCGGTCCTTGGCCAAATGGCCTTACTTGCCACAACTTGTGACAACAGTTGTTGCGGTTGTTGTCCTGCAAGGCGTCAAGTGATGCTGCGTGTGGCATGTCCCTGTTGCCGCTACCAACTTTCTTCCTTTGTCCACGTGAGCAACGATGACCTTCAGCGCCATTTCTTCCTCCACTGGATGAGGATTCACCCACCTGACACTCCTTTATCCGCGACATCCATCGTTCCTCCATGAGGTAGAGTTTGCCAGCTTCGCGTGGAGGTTCTGGTGGGTGAAACCGATCCTCCACTGCCTTCAACTGTCCAGTGACCTCCTCTATCGATAAGGTTGAGATTGCTAGAAGAGTCTCAATGGACATGGCAATTTGAGAGAAGTGACGCGGGATGACACAGAGGAATTTCTCCACGACCTTCTGCTCATCAATGGGTTCACCGAGCGTATCGAGTGTGGTGATGATGTTGGTGAGGCGTAGAGAGAAGTCATCGATGGATTCGCCGTCGTGGAAGATGATAGATTTGAACTCTTTCCACAGTTGTTGCGCATTAGACTTGCGGATGCAATCTACGCCGACCCGCATCACCAAGACCATCTTCTTCGCACCAATGGTGCGAACCAGCTCAGGCAGGAGTGCTCGCAAGATGGCCTCCATTGCCATCCTGTCTTCTTGCTCATCCACATCACCAAGCTCCACTGCATCCCAGAGGCCACAAGCTTGCAGCATGACCTTCAGCATAACCGACCACTCTAGGTAGTTCATGTGGGTAAGCATGCGGTAGGACCCTGAGCTGCCGACCTCCCTCATAGCTCGCTGCACAACGACCTCACGAACATCATTACGGTGTCCGGGTCTGCACAGAGCTCTAGGGTGGAGAAGGGGTTGCCATGGCTTAGGCTCAGGTTTCGAACCTTGCTCTGGTACCAACTGTTGGAAATCTCTCTTTGTTTCTCACTCACGCACCCAAATGTCACTAGCTGTGTTGTAGATCTATGCTACAAAGCTTAGGGGAAGCTAACACATATATATTACTAAGGCATAAAAGCTTCCACTTACATAGGAGGGGTACATATCCTTTTATAGGATTTCTAGGTCGGTGCTACAGTAACTAACATCCCTACAACATGTGTACAGCTAGTGTACAACTCAAACCAAAAACCCAAATTGACTATTACTACTAGTTGTCAACATCACCTAATTATCTAGAAGCTTAAAGACTCATCTATCAGATGTGCACCAGCCACGTGCACCCCAAGCCGCACTGCTCGCCAGCTTCTCCTCCAGCCAAGCCCGCCACTGCTGCCGGCCTCTGCTCTGGTCCAGCTGTAGCCGCCAGATCCGCATCCGCTCCCCTTCTCGACTCACACCCGAGCTGGCGAGCCGGCTGCTCTGCTGTCCACTCCCCACTCCTGCGGCTGGAGGTTGAAGATGGCAAAACTACCAAAAGCACCATACATTTTGTTATATCTTCTATGCTGTGTCTTGTAGCTCTTGTGAATAACCCCCTTAAGAAATATATGCTTTGAAATGAATCAGATCCATGAGTTGTTGCTAGCTAGACCTTGGAGGCACTGTTAACTAAGTCTAATTAAAATTCCTTGCTACCCCCTGCATTCTATGCATAATTGTGCTTAAGTCCTTTTTTGTTTTTGAAATATTAATCATATATGTGTGTGTGTGCGTGCGCCTAGGAATTTGTAAATGTCACTAAAAATCACAAGAAGTCCAAAAATAGCAAAACTAGTTTTGTTGGACCGGTAATAATGAGATCTACGCAATGGTTACTTGTGCACATGTTGATAAATAGAAAATGTGTACTAAACATGCTCTAAAAACCATGAAACTTTAATAGCATGCATGTGTTACTGATATTGTCATTGTGTACAAGTTTTATGACCATAGCTTGCTGTTTTTAAATGAAATGATAATGCGCATGTGCTCTCCAAATTCTACAAAAATTCCAGAGAATATGTGATGCTAAGTACGTGCTTAGAAAAATTTGTCATCTTCATTGCTTGCTGTTTTATTGGGGTTTTGAAAATGGCAAATGAATATGCATGACAAATAATCTTTTGTATTTAAATATATATCTTTTTGTTTTGCTGTTTTTTGCTATTTTTCTATAAAATCAGCAAAGGTAGACCTCTAAGCATTTACACCTATTAAAGAGTCTTGTCATCTATATTTGTATGTGCATTTATGTTTAGGACTTGAATGAAACCTACATGTATAAATCCTTGACACCCAACTAGTAATAAATAGGTCGAAGCCTTTGCTTAGCCATGCTTATATACGGTAGAAGTTGGGTGAAGTTCATTCACTTGTGAGAATAGGTTTTACTTAACGTTATACTATTGCTTTGAATCATGAACTTGAAATATGAAATTTTAATGATGAAAACGTGAGACCGGGCAAGGCAATGACTTGATGTATGTTGATATGGAAAATGGTTATGATTATGACATACCATCCATTGTTCACGTTGAGATTGGCATTTACTCCTACCTCTTACCAGAACGCATAGCTAGTCGAAGCCCCTCTCATTTGCACCAAAGGGTTGAATCATGTTCCTGGTCACTGGTAGGTGGAGGTTGGCCCGGGGGAGCTTTGTACTCACGGGGACCGGTGATGGCCACGATTCCCTGTGGGGGCATAGCCCGAGGGTCAGGCGGAAGCGAATCAAACTTTGACTGTAATTAAGTTGGGGTAGACATATGTGGGAAAGATTTGGTGACTAAGCATACATCGTGCAATTTGGAAAACTTCTGGAATTTAAAAACGATTTGAATCATTGTTGGTTGCCAGATGTCGAGCATGTTGTATCACTGACGTTCACCGTAGTTGTTTTCATAGATTACGATATATAAATGCAAGTGATTTATGATGATATTTTATACATGATTTTACGTATATGCATCATGTTTGTTCTCATTGTATTGTTTTAGTTGGTAGTTGCAAACTTAGAATGCTACAACTGGACTTTAGCTATTGCTAACAACTTGAAAGCAAAGATTTCTTTATACTGGAACTTGAAAGTAAAGATTAGAAATCAGCCACTCCACATAAAGCTTTGCATTGCCTTAAATGAGTCGGGTATATAAGACCAATGGGTAAGTCCTACCAAGTACTCCACGTACTAAACGTTGTTGTTGAAATCATTTTTCAGGTATCTGTGTGATCGAGAATGATAACAGTGGGCTTAATGTCATGTTTTGGTGTTTATATTTTCTGCTGCATACTTTGTACTTGTAATATATATTTCGGTGCAAGTTTGTTTTGAACTTTATTTTAATATAGTTGTATATTGTTTGAAAAATATTTTGTGATTAATCAAGCTATGTTTATAGGAAATGATGAATTGTTGTAATCATTGTGGCTCATTCTTGAGTTTGATGTGTATGATGTCAGTCCATGGAAGGCTTTGGTTAAATCGAGGGTCCTTCAGGGCACTCGATGAATGACTGGGTTTACATAGTTTCAAGTGCATTGCGAGCCAATGAATAGCTTATGTGTTTGAACCGGGTTAAGTCAGAAGTTCCACCACAATATGAATATTGATAAATCTAGATACATATTGAACACACATACATAGAGTAATGAATGGATTTATTAGGTGCAGGGAGTACTATTAATTTGTTAAACGTCACTTAGGCATGTGCACTATTTTAAGACCCTGTTTAGAACGCTGAAAAATTCCCTCATTCATGTGTTTTCTTGTGAAATTTAACTATTTTCTATGTAATTCTTATATATTTTCTGTGAAATTCTTGTGTTCCAAACGGGGCCAAAAACACTATGGTCACCACAATCCAAGCAAGCATATGGTGAGGTCTGTCTCGAAATCCAGGTGTATATTTACTCCCTGGATAAACAATTAAATTCCGTGAGATCGCTATATATTTAGTGTGACTCATCAAACTATGCAGGACAACAAAATTAAAGTGGGCCGTTCAAAATTGAGTTCCTATGTCCTGAATTACAAATCTTTTGATTTTTTTTAATACTAAGTTTGACCCATTCTGTTCTAAAATATGAATCACTCGTCATATCCACATTCGTATCTTAATTCAGCTAATCAGAGATGCGTAACTATAGGCTAGTTCTGTCATGAGAAGGTTATATAGCATCCGGCAAATGCTCTCCGGGCCTACGTACTATCGCTATCAGATTGCATCAAGGTTTGCTGGCTGGGTACAGCTGAAGCCACATGAGTCATCTGCTCTCTGAATAAAGCTGTATACTTTTATCATGAATCAGTAGTATAGGAATAGTTCAATACTGCATGCTAGCTGCGTGGATTGATGCGGATACATGAGTCAGTACTCAGTACTGCTTTTATCTTCAATCAGGAACTGCTAGCGCACACGAATCAGTATTCAGTGCTGCTACAGGAGTTATCTGTTCTATTGAAAGCAGCTGCCTTTGATGAAGCAGGAATGCAATCATACAAACCCCCCGTCTGTGCAATGATACAATTTTTTCGCTGCCAACTGGGGGATCGGTCCTATAAATACGGCTATGCGGCTGGCTTGATCTCTCCCACTCCTTCTAGCCTGTTTAGTTGCAGCAACCCATCAGTACATTGTAGTCGGTATATGAAGTTTGAAATGGGAAGTAGGATAAGGAGTGGGACTAGTAGTTTAAGCAGCATGTCTGTAACATAACTCAAAAATAACCGTAGCGGCAGGTTGAACTTTCTCAATCAATGTATCAAGTAATAACTGGTTGAGTTTTGTTTTAAATTTCCATTATAAATTGCTCTATCATTATCTAAACATCTCAGTACAACTTGCTATGTCATTGTGTCTTGTTTGGAAATTGGAACAAGGCCTGTATTTCATTACTCAACAGGAGTTGCTCAGTCAGAAATAGTGAAAGACATGGGCCGCTGGACTCCGTCAGAGCTTGGGAAGCCAAAGTATCTTATGAAATCACGGAAACCTCTCTTTGGAGAAGGTATATTGTCGGCGAATGGCGACCTTTGGGCCTATGAGAAAATCCTTATACCAGAATTCTTTGTAGAAAAAATTAAGGTTATTAAATTTTACTTAAAAAGCCCATACAACTGTTTCGTTGTCCTAAGCATAACAGTGTTGTTCAAACAATGATAAGGTATGATAGGACTGATTGTGGTGCAACAGCTGCACTATTACAAGAATGGGAGAATATTATTGATGGTACAGGAGGTAGTAAGGAGATCTATGTTGATGGATACATGAGGAACTTTTCAGCGGATGTGATTGCAAGAGCTTATTTTAGGAGCAGTTTTACATAAGGAAAATATTGAGGAACTACGTTACCATGGATCACCAGATCCGTTCTCCTTCTCTCTCGTACCAGATCAGGCATAGAAAAATTGTATATCACGTCTCCCATCCCAGATGCATAGCACATAAAACACACAAGAGACAGATGTAGATAGAGTTTCTGGTCTCTTCTCATTTTCCATTATAGATGTACAGAGTGTTGCTTATATAGAGGTGGATAACCCTTCAGGAAAAATTTGGTATATGCCCATATCTTACTATTACTAATTAAATGTTACAAAAAAACACGAATTGCGAAGCGCGCTAGAAAAAAAGATAAATCCTAGAAATTTCTATAAAAATTAGAAACATCTAGCCTTCCATCAATTAGTATCCAATAATACTAACCATTGGATCTATTATATTTTCTAAAAAATTACCCACCATGCCATTATCAAATATCATTAAAGTAACCCCACTAATTTTTCATATAAATTACCCACCATGCCATTATGAAATATGAATTAAAGTAACCCCTAAATTTGTATATAAATTATCCATCATGCCATTATGAACGATGAATTAAAATAGCTCTAAATTTGTATATAAATTATCCATCGTACCATTATAAAAGATGAATTAAAATAATCATCTCTAATATACTACAGATAAATTAAAATAACATCTAAACTCCAACCAACAAAAATACATTGTTATAAATAAATAAATAAATAATATATGTGATTGTAAATTATCAACTGCTGCTACTATTAAAGTTATATATCAACTTCTAATATATATCTATTAAGAATCTAATCAGTGCGAGAGCACGGATTGATGGACTAGTAACCTAATCAATGTTAGGGTTCCTTAACAGAAAAGACATATTTTGCAAGCTCAGGCAGCTCTATATGGCAATTTCTCAACAGGATAAGTTCGTAGGACTATCTGCATTGTGGTAACGGAGTTTGATTCATCGATAATTCTTGTGCAATGGAAAAGTTCGCCTTGAAAGCTTATTATTCTTGTTGTCTTATGGCAGGAAGTATTTGCCTACCAAGAGCAACTGGGAGATACGAAGCTAGATCAACAAGAAGTCCGGTTACTGATCCTGGATCTCGCAAAGGAACATAGGAGCAAAACCTGCCACAATGATGGCATGCACATGCATATCTACACGTAACAGCCTTCTGCATGCCATCATCGATGGTGCAGACCAGATCCTTGGCTATTCCAGTGCCGTTGAAGATTTCATCGTTGACAATTGTAAGAACATCTACTTTGCTGGACATGAAACTACAGCAATCACTGCCCCTTGGTGCCTGATGCTACTTGCTGCACACCTGGATTGGCAGGATCGTGCGCTGGTTGAGGCTCCAGAAGTGTGCCATGGACAGACGATGATGGACTTTGATGCCCTTCGTAAGCTGAAAATAGTCACTCCTCATTCCTATGTGTATGAATCAATCTTTCGTAACTCACGTTAACACTGGCATTAAAATATTTTAAAGCTTACAATGGTGATACGAGAGACCCTCCGGCTGTACCCTCCAGCGTCACTGAGCATGCGTGAAGCCTTGACAGACATCACGATTGGTGGAGTTGATGTCCCTCGTGGCACCATTATCCAGGTACCCATTTCAATGCTGCACCATGACAAGGAAGCCTGGGGTCCAGATGCTAATGAATTTCATCCGGACCGGTTCACTCATGGAACTGCCACGGCATGCAAGCCAGCACACATGTACATGCCTTTTGGATATGGACCAAGACTGTGTACTGGACAAAATTAAACCTGGCAATGGCAGAGCTGGATGCCTGCTGAACAAGTTCTCATTCTCAATGTCACCTGGGTACCAACACTCTCCGGCATTTCGGTTGACCATTGAGCCTGAGTTTGGCATGCCCCTTATGGTTACAAGGCTACCGTGATCTCTATTTTCCTGACAACAATGTGTTTCCTCTACGTAAACAGCCACATGAAGAGACGTGGAGAATCAAGAGACTCCAATTGCCATGGGATCCGGGCGGCACTCAGCATAAACATCGGCTTGAGGACAAGCCGAAATTAAAGGGGGAGGAAATGTTAGGACCCAGACATACAGTTGCACTATGGGCTATATTCATCTGGGTACCGGCCCAAGGAAGCCCACATCGGCAGGAAGATAAGAAGCGAGTGGAGGTTGAGGATGAGGATCGAATATTCAGTCAACAGATCAATCTTCGTCGTCCTCCTTGGGTCTTCCTTCCCTTCCCTTCCTGCCTCCATTTGCTTTCCTCTACCTGCTCTCCTGATGTATCTCCGATATAGACCGAGTCCCTAGCTTGTATTCCTTCCCCTACTCTGCTCCTCTCCATTTGTATCAGATTCCATGAGTTCACTGATTTGTGTGCTTGTTGATTGAGTTGGAGATTGGAGTAGTTAACAGTCTCCTATTTACTCAAGGACACCGGCCTCTTTGGTACACCGTGGCTCATCAACTAGTGCTACAGGGCAGTGGAAGTCACCACAAGCCTGCAACACCCTATCACCAACACCATCAAATACATCATACATGCCAATACCAAATTTAATATGTGCATTTGTGCGGTTGTGCCTGGTGTTACTACTCTTTATTTGAACCTCTTCTTGTGATGAACTCAATAACACATTCTTCCTACTATTTTTTGCTAAGCAGAGCATGTAATGATATTTGACAATTTTGATTTCTCAACTGTGAATAACTTGTATGTGTGTTCAAATCTTGTACTGTAACATTAGCTAACTGCCAGCTTCAGATTTGTAATGTCCAACCATCTTCCTTTGGTTCGTGCCTCAACAAGGTGCCCCTTGAAGAGTCAACTTGCCTCCAGCTCCCCCTTTTTTTAAGATACTAGTCTATCAATCCATGCTCTCGTATGAGTTAGAGTCTTAAATGTATTATGTGTTACAGTATAACATATATATATATATATATATATATATTTATTTATACTTAGTTTTTATAATAGCATATCTCGGTATTTTAGATGTATGCTTGATTGATTTAGTTAATCTTTGATACGATTGCAAAAGTAGGTAGTTTTTTATATAAATTTGATGGATTACTTTCATTATACTATCGGTCATAATAGCTAAGGTGAACAATTTAGATATAAATTAGAGGGGCTATTTGGTATCATCCATCATAATAGCAAATGTGAGCAATTAGGTATAAATTTGGGGTGTTATTTCATATTTTCATTCGTAATGGCAGAGTTGATAATTCATATATGTTTTAGGGGTTATTTAATATTATTTTTATAATGGCAGAGGAGGGTAATTACTTTTTTCTATTATTGCGAGAATTTCTATGATTTTATTTTATTTTTCTAGTGCATCTTGTGAGAATTAACAATAGTAAAATTAGACACAAAATATCTGTTTATGGAAAAGTTTCTAGCATCTTTATTAAAAAAAACTATGGGATCATCAGTGTTATCCTAAACAGTAAACAGTCAATCACCCTTTGTTTAGCGTTTAGACCGTTTAAATGGTTATTTACATGGATTTAAACGGCCTAAACGGTTCTATACTATAGCATTAAAATATACATATTTATGCTTAGATAAAAATAAAATATCATAGCAAGTATAAATATTTATGCATCTAAGAAATAAAATATGCATATCTGTACATTCAACAAACATAATATACATATTTATATATGTATAATATAAGGTATTTATATTTATGCATGAAAAAATTGTAGTGAATATGTAGGATCATTTAGTAGGATAAATTTGCAAATGGAAAAAAGGTGAAAAACTGAGGGTAAATTTAAAAATGGGGAAAATCTGCCAAAAAAAGAAAAAAATATTTTCGTTGAGAGTTGAACTCAAGACCTTTCATAATGGCAGAAGTAGGTAATTACTTAGAAAACAGATCTAATGGCTATTAATATCTTAATCTGTCAATTGATGGTCAGATGTTTCTGATTATTGTGAGAATATTTAGGATTTTATTATTTTTTTCAGGGCATCTCGTAAGAATTAACGTGGATGGCTCCAAAAGGAGTCTCTAATTAGTAATAGTAAAATGGTTGCTTCCAGTGGACAGCTGAGGTAATTATCTATCTTTTTGAAGGATCTGGCGCTAAACTAGTCTCTTGCAGAATGTATTCTTATAATTTTTTTGTGAGGTCAAACAGGGAGGGCATATTTCAAGTACATCGACAGAAACTAATGGTACTTGCCAATCAATAGTGGACAATTTCATACATATGCCATCTGGTCAACTCACTGGTAATGGTTGCCAAGGTTTGGAAGCAGACTATATATAAAAGGAGTGCAAAGGTCAAACAAGAGAACTCACATGCTTGGGGTCTTAAATAAATACAGAGGTGGTTTGTTTCTTGAATACAAGCATACTCTACCATATCTGGCATTGCCTTATATATCCGAATATTTCCCAAGAACACTTTCTTCCTCTCTGTTCATGTTCCTCATGGAGGAGTTACCTGCACTAACTATTGCTCTTCTTATTCTTAGCTTGGCTCTGTTATACTCGTTACACCAGATATGCCTGAGGTCAGAGCAGATAAGAAGTTGAGGTGGCAAGGCATAAAGGGTCCCCAGCCTACTTTGCTCTATGGCAACACCAGAGAGATGAAGAGGATCCAGCAACTACTTGTCCACAGTATTCCCTCACCTCCTCCTGTGGAGGGAAACTTGTTGAGGTGGCAAGGCATAAAGGGTCCCCAGCCTACTTTGCTCTATGGCAACACCAGAGAGATGAAGAGGATCCAGCAACTACTTGTCCACAGTATTCCCTCACCTCCTCCTGTGGAGGGAAACTTACTTACGATATGCTTTCACAATCTTGAGTGTATGTTCATTCAATCATAAGGATGGTATTGATTTATGTCTTCTAAAACTCACATGCTAGGGAGAGATCTTTTTAATCTGGTACAGCTGTTGCAGTGTCAATTGCCATGCAGGATAATTTCTAAATACCATCGCTGTTAAAATCTAGTCAACAAGCATGAATTGAGAACATTCTTTTGAGGAACGAAATTTTAACTGGGAAATTCACCAGAAATCACAAGTTTTTCTGAAGCTTGCAGCTTAGGGCTGTTAGATTGTAACAATTAACACCTTAAGCCTCCAAGGAAGTGAAGTCTAGAATGGTGTTTATCCTTTATCTTAAAAATAGAGTCATAACAGCCTTTTCTATATCCTCTGTTCTATTTTAACAGTTTAGTTTTACTTGGAATGTGGAATCATTTGAAAATATACAGTTTTGACAGCTTTGCCCTGCACGCACTTTCCTAAGAATTCCACTGAAAATGAAGAGAACTCTAAAAATGTAGTTGTACTTGGCTTCTAGGGTCATTTTAAAATGTAATCGCGGTTCACCACCTTGATTACTTGACAGTTTTGTGCTTACATGCACCTTCCTAGGAATTTAATTGGAAATAACAGCATTTCATTAGAGTAGTCTAATGAACTTTTACTTGGAATCTAGGTTCACTTCAAAATATAATAGTGGTTCATCTCTTTACAGTCATTTGGATGATCATCAGCTGACTTTTCTTTTTGAAGGAACATCAGTTAACTTGCGAATTAAATTTCCCCATATTCGTCTCAAATTTATGGAATATCCATGTCATTTCTTGTCATGACGCAGTAAATGAAATGTAAATTTTCGCCAGGCCCAGTGTTCCTATACTCAACAGGAGCTCTAGAGATACTGCATGTTTCTGATGCAGACATGGGGGCAAGATGCCCTGGTGGGACTCTCTGCGTTGTGGTAAGCAAAGCATATTAATTTGTTTCGGCGGGAAGAAACAGTCAAAGTGATGACGCACTGTGTTATTCATGTTGTCACAGGAAGTACCTTCCTACTAGGATGAACCGAGAAATAAGAGTGCTGGATGAGGAGGTCCGGTTACTGATCCTGGATGTCATAAAAGAACAGAATAACAGCACAGATAGTGACCTTCTTCGCGCCATTATCGACGGTGCACACAACGCAATCGGCCGGCAGAGGCCGATGCCTTCATCGTCGGCAACTGCAAGGGCCTCTACTTTGCCGGGCATGGGACCTCGGCGGCCACCCCCATTTGGTGCCGCCTGATGTTACTGTCTGCACACGCTGAGGTGCTAGAGCTTTTGCCAGGGAAGGATGACGTTCTCCGCCACCTCAAAACTGTGAGCACTAAACAACTATCCTTTCGTGTATTACTATTACACTGCCTAAACATTACAAGATATGCATGTGTGCAGATCACGATGACTCCGGGCTCCGGCGTCGATGATGATGCGCCAAGCCCTGACAGAAATCACGATCGACGGCCTAGACGTCCCACGTGGAACGATCACCCAGGTGGCCTGGGACCCTGATGTATCACGATCCCCCCCACCTGCATCGGGCAGAACCTGGCGACGGCGGAGCTCAAAGTGGTGCTGCCATGGCTGCTAAGCAGGTTCGCCTTCTCGCCGTCGCCCGCCTACCGGCACGCACCCCGTACGTGTTCTGGTCCGGCTGACCATTGAGCCTGGCTTCGGCATTGAAGACGTGTGCGTGGGAAGGTAATCACGACTTGATTAACCATGTACACAGGGTTACAAATATATAGGCCAAGCCTCTTCCCGCGGTTTATAGAAACAAGACCCGGGAGGGCAGCCAAATCAGCCGTAATTAATGGAGCTAAGAGATGCAATCTCCTGTCTAACAGGCATGCCCATGGTGGTGGTGACAAGGCTGTGAACATCATTCACCTCCGGCTGCAGTTGCAATCAGTGCGCGACGGCGTTTTGCTGAATTTATACAGTATCAGGTAGGACGCCTTTGCTGTAATAACAAAATTAATAGAAGTTTTGCTGGGCGTTGAACTCCGATCCGGCGCGGATGCTATCAGTGACCTACAGTATCTCCATGGAAAAAGCAAGTGCAGAGAGTACAGATTCTATATATTCTCTGTTGGTAGGCAATCCACTTCAGGATATCAAACTGGATCCTGAAAAGATTGTACAGCACTGTTTCCTCCCCAAAGTCCAGACTTTACCATAGTCGTCCTGTCAGGCTGGGCCAGGGCCTATCCTATATTATACTAGTATATTTATTGTGTTTCGTCCCATTCCTGAATTCCCATCCCTTCCTTTATTTTCTCTAATAATTAATTTCCTAAGATTGTTCCGATTGAGGTGCGACAAGCCCTGATTGATTGGGAGTGAAAATGAAGTTGTAAACAAATTTCCCTGACAATCTCAATGATTCCACTGACAGCCATCTCCAGTTCTATCTTTTACGAGCAGTTTTGTGTGTCCCAATTCTATACTTGGTCTTGGCTCCTCGATGCCTTTGGACTGAGAACATCCGGGCTGGTTCCTCAGGATTCCGGAGCTTCAGTGCTTTCTTTCTTGTGGGTCTCCAGCTATGAATTAGCTAGGATGTTCAATTTGAATTTCTGGTGTTCAGTTCTGCTGTCTGCACCTTTTAATGCATCTTATTCTACTCTCGTGCAAAACGTGAGAGTACAATAACATGACTCATATGTCATTAACCTTCGCTGTCACTGCCATATATATCTCATTAGGATTGTACACTTGTACATATCCTAATTAATTAATCAGCGCGCTGCTCTCATCATAGCAGGTAGACAAAAGCTTGTCTATAGCTATGTCTTCTTGCTGCAATGACAGAGACTAGAGGAGGAATCAGGAAGTGTCACTAAAACATAGCTTTGATCGCTATTGTCCTTTAGAATTTAAATGGACGTCCTAACCAATTTCTTTATGCTTTTATAGAAGTCTTTTTTTGTTTTTGTTTTTTGAAACGAACAGCACGAGTCAGTGCTCCATTTCTATTAACAAAGAAGAGTACACAAGCAAGGCACTTACAGGGGCGTCCTAAGAAAAATTTACAAAGTCGGCAAAAGCTCAAAAAGGTGCTTGGCACATGGCGATTCCCCACACAGCTTAGCCTCCTCCTTGGTTGAGATGAGCAGTGCAGGCAGGCAATGATCTCTCCTTCCTTTGGAAAGTGCGATCGATCGAGCATTCCTCTCCTTGCATATATCCCACGTACGCCACCAGGAGCCCGGACGAGTCGGTACTTTCTTCACAGGGTCGATCGTCCACCTCCTTGGAGACGGACAAGCGCTTGCCGAAAGCCTCAAGCCTGGGTGGCGCAAGCCCTTGCGCTGCAAGTTCTTCCTATGGCTATGTGACAGACAGGTTTGGGCTGCAGCGTTTGCTAAGGCAGGGATGCACATGCACGCCGTCGCAGCATGATGTGGCGTTGCAGGAATGCAGACTGACGAAGGAGGTTTAGGCACCTTGCTGTCTTAGAGGGCTGCTCTTTTGTTTCCAGGGCGCTCATTGTGTTCGGTCCGTTTAATTTTTCACCTATCGTTAATATATTGCGCGTTCGGGTTTCTTTATTATTATTGCGCAATCAGAGCTACATCCCCCTAATCATCCACTCAAGATACCTTAAAAATCTCTCTCTCGCTCGCTCGCTCTTCTTTCTGATGTGTGGGCATGGAATGGAGCACGCACAATCAGACCAACTCTGTCTACTCTATACCCACTGCTAGCATGTCCTTTTCTTTCTTTGTTGATTTCTAGTACGTGGTGGCTCTCAGTGCTCGAGCTCTATATTTACAGGTTTCCAGCTTCCCCGCTCCCAGCCTCGTACAGAAACACAAATGGAACCACCAGGCTTCTCCTCACCCCGATGGCTGCGACTGCTACCTCTTCTCTTGCTCTGTGCCCTTCTCTTGTACCTGTACACCATCCTATGGCTCAGGCCGGAGAGAGTCAGGCAGAGACTGATGAGACAGGGAGTGAAGGGCCCCAAGCCTTCGTTCCTATTCGGGAACATACCGGAGATGAGGAGGATCCAGCAGCAACTGGCTGAGTCTGATCAAGAACAAGAACGAGGGGCCAACGATCGATTCTCATCGAATTATATGGCCACTTTGTTCCCTTACTTCCTCCACTGGAACAGAGTCTATGGTACGGTATTGTGCAGCTTGTGATGAATTTGTTGTCTATTTGATTCCCAATAGCATTCCTTGTTTTTTATGGACCTATAGCTTATTTGGAGCAGTGCTACTTTATTTCATGCAAAAATACAAGTAGTAACATTTCCTGTTCATAGTTTACAGCCTCATCATGAAAAATGTCACCTTGTGTGCTAGGCTCCGTCTACCTGTATTCCAGGGGAAGCATACAAGGTTTATTTGTGACAGATCCAGGCATGGTGAAGGAGCTGACCAGCCGTAAGTCTTTGGATCTTGGAGTACCTCACTACATGCAAAAGGAGTTTGGAGCTCTTCTTGGTACAGGAATCTTCACATCAAATGGTGACCGTTGGGCACATCAACGGAAGGTGATCGCACCTGAATTGTTCATGGACAAGGTTAAGGTAAAATTCAACCTCAACAATGAACTTCTTTGCTGATCACTGAATGATTCGCCGACATATGTAGTATTCTGTATGAAACTCTCCTACAACTGCAATAATAAAAAAAATCGGTTAGTGCTTACTGAATGCCATGTAAGAACAATTTCTTACGTCAAATATCCACAGGGAATGGTGAATTTGATGATGGAATCTGCAAATGAAATGTTTCTATCATGGGAGAATAAAATTGACAAGGAAGGTGGCAGTGCAGAGATGGTGGCTGATGATTTCTTGAGAAACTTTTCAGCTGATATCATATCAAGAGTTACTTTTGGAAGCAGTTTCTCTGAAGGGAAACAGATATTCAATAAGATTCGACAACTTCAGGTGGCGCTGGCAAAGCAAAATATGCTTGTTGGTGTCCCTGGTAGTAGGTATGCAGAAAAAACTTAATGTAGTATACCATTGCCGCATACCCGCATGCTATTACTTGATACCATCTTACTATGAGTTTCTTTTTGGAGGCTCCACGTTAATTCTCACGAGACGCTCTAGAAAAATAGAGAAATTACTATTACTAATTAGAGATTTTTTTGAAGGCTCCATGTTAATTCTCACAAAGCACTCTAGAAAAATAGATAAATCTAAAAAATTCTAAAAAAAAGAAAAACATTCGGCCATCCATTTACGATATGTAATCATCGTAACCATTGGATTGAAACCCATGTAACCCTGTACAAAAGCGCCGGCCACCCAACCGCGCCGTCATCTGTCGAACTAATCTACGTACGTAATCGTCGCAACGCCAGCCGTCCTACCTCCGCCCTTGCTTGGACGTAATCTACGTTAAGTGCCGCCGTCTGGAGACGTATGTCTACGCGCCGGCCGCGGCAGCAGATACAAATCACGTAGGCTGCGACGGGCAGTCCTTCACAACGAATACGTGGGAGCACCACCTGCCATCCTTCGCAACGAATACGTGGAGCACCACCTGGACAAATTCAACACATCATTGCACCCTACAAATTTACAAAGGTAATCATTTGTTCAACGTGTAGAGCAGCAGCAACAACTTGCATTCGATCCTTGGGCCATTTTATCCCGCTTGGGATATAAGATATAGCTCCTAGAGTTTTACCACAATTTAGGCTGAGGAGTAAAACAAAAGTAAAAACGTAATGTTATTTATTTAATTATTTTATTCTTCAGCATGCTTTAAAGTCTGAATCATGGCATCATATAACGTCAATTATACAAAACTCAAGACAATCGATAAAAAGGAAAAGAAAGATTACCTGGAAAAAGAAGTAAGATAGTAGCTTACATATTCACATACATGCTCTACTTCTAATTCATCATTGGTACTGAAATATATTAAATTTGATTACTTACAACACATTATCTCAAATTTTCTAGAGAAAGAAAATCAGCACAACAATAGGTATAAATATTTCAAACATATTCAGTATGATGGATCATCTTTCTAATATAACTAAACAATCAAAGTGTGTATAACCAACTTTGAAGATCATCTACACAATCATGGACCTCAAAAGGCTCAAATGAAGAAGAAACAAATTTTGTATGAGAAGATAATTAACAAACGTCTCAAGCTAGATTGTAACAATTGAAACAATGGAAGATAATAAATTAGTTTTAGAAGTATTGTTTTGTCACTGTACTAAATAAACACTAAACTTTCCTTCACTAATCGATGCTTGAAGGCCAATTATTGAAATGTCTAAATCCAAAATTAATATACCTTAGGCACCGAGCAGAAAGATAACCATGCAACACTTCTATTATTTTGTATATGTTCACAGTAAAATCCAAAAGAAGTAACAGTGACTCTCTGTTCAAAATATATCCACTAATATGAGTACATAGCTGCATTAGATCAAAGTTGACCAAGGGAAATACATGTATTTAATTGATGGCACGCTCAATAATTTGTGATATTTTACTATTACTAATTAGAGTCTTCCCACGTTAATCCTCCCGGCCCAGACGCACTAAAAAAAGATAAATCTTACAAATTCTCATAAAAATCAGAAAAATCTGACCATTCATCAAATAACTCTAATAATAATAGCCATTAGGTCTATTATATTTTCTAAAAAAAATACACATCATACAATTATAAAAGATGAATCAAAATAACCCTCACCATGCTATTATAAAATATGAATTAAATAACTTCCTACATTTGCAGATAAATTAGTTATTATGTCATTATAAAAAAGATGAACTAAATTGTCATTATGAAAGATGAATAAAAATAATCATCTCTAATATACTACAGATAAAATGAAATGACGTCTAAACTCTAAACAATAAAATGCTTCTAAATTATCAACGGATGCTACTATTAAAACTATCTATCAATTTTTAATATATTTTTTCTAAAAATCTAACCCGTGCGAGAGCACGGGTTGATACACTAGTATTACAAAATCGGAACGCAGTTGAGGAATAGAAATTCAAGGTATTTGAAGCGAATTCTTCGTCTTTTCCTTCTGGATTAACTTTGCAGTACATTTGTGCAATTAATTATATCAAGCGTGTGTGGAGTGTTCTAATTACTAAATGAGTCGTCCAAGTGTACAAGTTCAAGTTGAGGCACTAGTAGCATATATATACTTAAGCGGTGATGTATTGAATTTATACTCCTGCTAAACTATGTTGCCGACCACTGCCCCTCAGCTGAGTGATAAGATGTTTATTCAGATATTTGCCAACAAAGGGCAACAGAGAGATTTGGAGACTAGACACAAGCATCAGCAGCCTCATCCTAGACATAGCGAAGAGGCGCGAACATAATTCAGCGACATCTGCAACAAGAACGGATCTCCTGCATTCCATCGTGGAGGGCGCTAAGCAGGCCGGTTCCTTCAGTTCATGCACGCCCGAGGATTTCATTGTCAGTAACTGCAAGAGCATCTACTTGGCAGGGCATGATACATTAGCGATCACTGCATCGTGGTGCCTGATGCTTCTGGCTTCACACCCCGAATGGCAGTCCCGTGCCCGTGCTGAGGTCCAGGATGCCTGCCAGGGAAAGCCACTAGAGACAGACATGCTCCGGAATTTGAAGACGGTATGATGTTAATTACTCTAGGACTTAAGTAATTATATTGCTACTAGTTGTTGGTAAGTAACACAAACCCAATCATGTGTGTCTGTGTGTGTGTACGCAGGTAACAATGGTGATCCAGGAGACGCTCCGCCTGTACCCGCCGACGCCGTTCGTGACGCGAGAAGCTCTAAACGACATGAACTTTGGCAGCCTCAGCATTCCAAGAGGAACCAACATCAGGGTCCCCATAACGCTGGCTCATCGGGATCCAGCCGTGTGGGGTCCCAACGCCGACAGGTTCGATCCGGGCAGGTTCGCAGGCGGCATCGCAGGCGCCTGCAAGCAGTGCCACATGTACATGCCCTTTGGTGCCGGTGCCCGTACCTGCGTAGGCCAGAACATGGCCATGGTTGAGCTCAAGGTCATGCTGGCGCTCCTGCTGTCGAGGTTTGAGTTTGAGCTCTCGCCAAACTATGTGCATTCTCCGGCCTTCAAATTTACCATTGAGCCTCGGAACGGCGTGCCTTTGGTTATTAAGAAGCTCTCTGTTAATTAAAGCATGATGATATGTGTTGTTACAAAGGAGGTTGGGCTGGTGTGTATTTGTTGCTGGTACTTCACCTATATATAGCTACTTGTTGCAATGTGGTTTGCATGGAAGCGGCAATTCATTCCATAGTTGCGAATGTTTTCCTGTCTGTCTGTCACACCAATCTATGCGTTTTTGCAATGTCTGCATCAGGTAACTGTGAAATCAGTGATGGCAATTTTTGTCTAACTGGAAAGAAAATCTCTAGTCTAAAAGCGCAAGGCCAGAGGAAAAAGCAAATTACGTGATATAATACAACAAGAAAGAGGACCAACCACCCAGCTACATATGCATCCTATGCATCCACTTATCCTGATTCTGTTTATATATATATATATATATATATATATATATATATATATATATATATATATATATATATATATATATATATATATATATATATATACACATGAGGAGCAAGGAAAAGGCAATACAGCAACAACACCTAGCTAGGTAGTAGTAACAAGGGCTAACAAGAGGCCGGGAGGTCTTTTCAAGACTTTGTATCAACTCAGATGTTTGGTTCTTGAAATGAAATGTTCCGTTATTAAAAAAAAAACTAACTTGTTCAGAGCTCATAATGGAGCACGTGGGCATCATAGATGTCAGGTTATTGCAGCAGCTCCGGTGGGAACTCTCCGAGGGAACCTTGCTTGGATTAACCTACGCAAGCAACGATGGTGTGAAGCTCATTTCCTTTCTAGAGGCGTCGCTTTGGAGCTCCGATGGTGCCTCGGTGGTGATCAGCGTCGGTCATCTATCGGTTCAAGTTGCTTGGGCGAAGTCAAAGCTGTCCTTTGGGCATGGCGTAGCTGGGCAACAATGACGTCCTGCCACTCTCTTGCTAGGAGGCGGTGTTTGTTGTGGGGCATGTCAGGTGAAGTCGGAACCGCTGGTCGCTTTTGTGACAAACTTGGCAACAATGATGCATGGTGGGCTCCGTCATGTCTGGTTTGGTCATTTGTGAGGTTTTAGGCCAATTTTCCTTATAAACTGGGTTAATTCTTTTCTTCTCAAGTGAATTGCGGAAGCTCCCCACCCTCTTCGAAGAGGTTCTTTGAAAAGAAAAAAAAAAGGTTATGACAAAATATGAACTCCTAAACCGTTAGTGGAAGCATATGAATAGTGTTGATAGTTCCGTGCAAGGAAACAAACACAGCCCAGTGTAACGTGCCAATACAGGTAAAACAAACACAAACTTCCCCAGTCCAAATATGATATGCAGTAGAAACAAATATTGGAATGTTGCGTATTTTAGACTTGTATATATTATGCCTGCATATATGCTAATATAGGCCACCCCTGGTTCAGAAAACAAACAGACCCATAGTGTACCTAGGTTGTGTGCAACGGGTGCTTTAAAGCACCCCCACCGTAGGGGTCGACGCTGACCCCTCTCACCTCTCATGGATATACTTACCTTAATAATTTTTTTTCGACGCTGACCCCTCTCACCTCTCATGGATATACTTACCTTAATAATTTTTTTTAAACGAACCGGCAGAAGATCTGTCTGTTATATTTAAAAAGAAGGTGCGGCCAGAGACACAGGTACAGACAGCGAAGGACGGCAGAAAGAACAAAAGGCTAAGACCCTACAGCCACAAAGGCGGCCAAGTCCTTGGCACCCGCACTAACCCACAAAGAGGCCTCTTCCTTGATTGCGCTGAGGATCTGCGAAGGAGTTCGGTGTTTGCGATCAAAGATTCTTGCATTCCTCTCCCTCCAGATAGACCAAGAGACAAGGAGTATGAGGCTCGTGAGGCCCCTTCCTGTACTCCCCGGGAGGCTGGTCAGTGCAATCCAAAACTGAGTCACGACGTTCCCAATTAGCAGACTTGAGTCTCAACAGAGCCACCCAATGAGCCACCAGGCCTCAGATGTGGCAGGAGATGCGGCAGTCAATGAAAATGTGCACCCCCGACTCAGGCGATCTAGTGCAGAGCACGCAGGACGCCTCATGAGGCCATCCTCTAGCTGCTGCTGTCCAAATACGATCTTGGACTGCAAGCCAACCAAAAAATTTGCGTTTAGGCGGCGCCCAAGCTCTCCAAATGATCTGATGAAAACTCATCGCCATGGAGCCAAGGAAGTGGGCGTCATATGCTGAGCTTGCCGAATAATGGTGATTCGTGGAGAGCTTCCATGAGATCCGGTCATGCTCATCTTGCTACAAGTGGACATTCTGTACCTCGGTCCAAAGATGGCAGAACTCCGTGATGTGTGAAGTGGTAGCCCCGATAATATCTAAGAAATGTCTATTTTACAACCTCGAACTGATCAAGAAATCCCTTTTTAAACCTCGTGCTACGAAACCAGATAACCAGCAAGACTGACAACAATGCCGATGGTGGATGACAGGGGAAAATGGGAGGCGACTGGGCGGGGGCAGAGAGGAGAAGAAAGGGTGATGTGGAAGGGGAGGATAAGTGGATCCCACGTGTCATTGAGAAAGAATGAACAGTAAATGCGCTGCCAGGTGGGTCCTACATGCCACGCCAACAAAACCGCTTTGAACACTGCCTCCAAGGTTGTAAATCGGACTTTTGTGTCAATTCGAGGGTGCAGGTTACCTGGTTTCGTAGTACGAGGTTCAAAGACGGACTTATTGGCCACTTCGAAGTTATAAAATGGACTTTTCCCATAATATTTTGCATGTCAAACGAAAGAACACATTGAGAACGTTCAAGGAACCACCATGATGCAAAGGAGCAAACTTCGACAATAAAATTCAGATAATTAACAGCAAGGCCCTAGAGATAATATGAAATTCACTGGCAACGGTGCAAAACAGTAGCAAGAAAGAACACTCGATGATAGATGATTAACTCCATACTTGGGAGCTCCTTCTAGAACCAACACGAAATTAAGCCCGTTCCTTGGATGAGCCATTTTCTGCATACTTCAAACTTCATATGATTAAGGATTGGAGATAAGCTTCAACTACACCTGCATAAAGAATGCGTAAGTGTGAAGTTGTCTAGTTCACCACAGCAAACATAAAGCAAATCATGCAAAACATACAAAGACTACTGCACTTGTGCACACCGATCATAATCTAACAGAAACTCGTAAAAGGGATATGCCAATATGAACTCCTAAACCACTAGTGGAAGCATATGCATAGTGCTGCCTGAATGGTGGTTCTATTTGTAAAACTTCATATGATAGTGCAGTTAATGTAAACAAATTAAGTGGCCATAGCAGAACATCAACCGAAAGCGTTGACCGAGAATCAACTGAAAATGCAGAGCGCACTGGAATTAGAGGGGCATTCTAAAGTGGAGAACTTGGGCATGAGTCATATGCAAGGAAGCAGTGGCATGTATCATCTCTGGAAAATGTTGTCATGTGGCAGAAAGATGTGCATCTTCAACCTAAGCCAATACAGTCGTAAAAATTATAGGTTCAACTGACCCCAGATCGAGTTTCTTTGTGCCAGAAAATGCTAAAATCTATATAATCGACAAGAAGACGGATGTGCTTGCTCTGCTGTGATGCAGGATGGAGATATAATTGTTTGAGTTGGAAAGGGTTTTTGCCCTTATGTCTGACTGGAACTGGAACCAGAAGGCTATAGGATATGGTGTAAGGAAACTTCGGGTCTCCAAATCCTAAGACCAGTTAAGTACTACATAAATATTACAAACTGCTCTTTATTACAGGTCATGCTTCACTGCAAGTATCTAACCAGGTCATGGCCAAAGGTAGATTGCATTCTATATGGATCAAAGCAATGCTGATGTATATGGAAAGTGTTAGGGGGCTCAGCATTGAGACATTCACAATTATAGTAACGAGAACACAAGCTATTCAGAATTTTGGTGAAGAGGATACATGCTATTCCTCATTCTGCTGAGTGCTGAACTCACAGTGAAGCCATCCACTAATTGACATTTTCTTTCTTTCAAGTCAAGTCTGAGTAAAAGGGGTACACAATGTTCTGGGCTAATTTTGATAGAGAATTGAAGCACTACATAAACAACAAGAGGCCTGCTGAGGGACCGAAGAAAGAATCAAATTCAGGCAACTCTGAGAAATCCAATGAGAAAGACAACAGTGATAGTCAGGACAGGAGCCATGAGACAAAAGAATGTTTTAAAATGGACCTACTGAAGTTACACCAGAATGTATAGAACAGCCGAAGAATAAGACTCGTGATCAAGGATGAGTGTCACATAAGGAGGAAGTGGACTTTCATACGGTTGTCCTTCAGATACTATTTGAGACTTGAGAGCAGAAGCAGTTAAGAGATGGGGAAAGCAATGGCCTGCCGTATCTTGAAATGCTTTTGAGGAGAAGAAAGAAGATACCATCCCCAGGATATGACTAGTTCAAGTGGACCCAAGGGTGTAGAAGCAGAAAGCAAAGAGGTGGAGAGTACTGCAGGACGAAACTAAGACGTTACCCAAAGTATCTCAGATAAGTGTGCAAATCAAAATAAAGTTTATTTACCTTAAATAGAATCTGAGCTTGAGCTGAAGCTCTTCTGCATGTTAGCAACTCATTTAGTAGATCCTCCTGAGAACCTAGGCATTTATTCACAGACAACGTACAAAGAAGGCTTGCTTTAGAGAGAATAAGCTTCATAAGAGATACTAGAGACCATGCATGATAACTAATAATCTCCACAGTCCTGAAGATTGGCACACATGCCATCAGTCCACTGTGCATCTAGGAACTCCCAATCTGCAATCGTTTCCTTCTCTATCATCTTCACCAACAAAAGCAAAAAAAAAAAGAAAATCAGTTGGCACCAGCAAGATGACTTTCAATAAGTGCAGCGATAAATATCCAAAAAGCAATGTTCAACGCTACCTCTATTTTAAGTTTTTCAAGATTCGGGGAGCTCCTCAGTAAAAGAACATCAATAGAATAGAGTTCATGACTTTAAAGTCCATCAATATATCCAAGCTCCTCAAGTTGTAAAAGGTGAATGGAATTGAGTCTACCATAACCTCATCAAACTGAAAAAAAAAATGTCAAGAAAATATCATCGTCGTCATAGCCATCATCAACAACAGCAACAAGCCATAGTCTCAAGAAAGATGGGGTAGGCTAGGATGTAGAAGGTGGATGAGGTTCATTTTTTTTCTACCTTGATCACGCCCGCTCACAAGGGCGTGAGACCTGAGCAATTACTCACATAACCCAACTAAGGCGCCTTCATCTAATCCTACATTAGAAGCTAGTTTGTACAAGATTTTAAAAGCACACATCGTTTTTATATTAGAAGCTAGTTTGTACAAGATTTTTATATTCCTTCATAGGTATCTTGGCCTAAAGTAGAGCACCAATTAGCATCATTTGAAAGAATCTTTTGTTGTGCTATTCAAATGGATGCTAAATAGTCAAAACAATTATGGCCAAATGATGTAAACTTGAACTTTTCCTGAAGAATCATCTGATGAGTGATGATTTCCTCTCATCACGGTATCCACTGACTTTAGTTCGTAACCTAGCTTCTTGAACAGGCCAGGAACAACCCTGACCTTAATTTTGTGTCTAAAAAAAAAACCCTGACCTTAATTTATATGCCAAACAAAACACGAAATGGGGACATAATAGGAGCAAGTGTGGTACCAGCCCCCAGAGAGTGAGCTCGCGCAACCCCAGCGAGGAAGCCTACGCAATCATGTCCATCCTGCAGGTAACGTGACGCCACAATTTCGGCATGTTGGAGGCACGGTAGCTCCCCCCACGAAAACGGCAGCTGTGATCGACGTCTTCCGACTCCGGCCAAAGTGTGAGGCTATGGAGATTGGGCGCCTCGATCACGCACTCCACAGGGTTCTCCACATCCACGAGAGAAAGGACACGCAGCAGGGGTGAGCCACGAATAATAGCCTGCAATTGCCTCTCCCCATAATCTGGGAACTTGACATAGGTGAGGCGTAGCTCCTCGAGCACAGGGAAGGCGGAGAATCCCATGGGGAGGGGTGGAATGTCGAACCACGTAAGGTCGAGGGACACGAGCCGTGTGCAGGAGAAGATGGAGGAGTGGAGGAATCTTCCGTCCAAGTCGTAGAGGTCCAGTACGATGGAGATGGACTCGACGCCGCGGCGGGAGAGCGTGATGAGCCACTGGTCGAGGTGGGAGGCGGAGGCGTCGCCGACTTCACAGGCGAAGCGGGAGATGCGGGGGCCGGCGTAGAGGAGGAGGACGCCGCCGACGACGCAGGGGGGCGTGCCGTCCGTAAAGGAGGGGGCGAGCCCGGCGACGGACTCCCAGCGGCCGCGCTAGGCGCGAGAGAGCGCGGAGGTCGAGGCGCCTGAGGATCTCGTCCAGCAGGGGCGCCGGAAGGGAGAACAGCGGGTCGACGGCCTCCGCTGGCACCCGCGGGCGCGACGGCGAGGGCTCCATCGCTTGTAAGCCCCTGGCGATAGTGACGGGACAAGCCAAGCTGCCGCCATCGCCAGAGCGGAGGGACGGGGAGCGCGAGAGGCGGGGGATTCGAGGTCGGGGACGCCGGGATCTGGAGGCCGGATGCCGAGGAGCTAGAGAGCAGGAGGGGAACGTCTGCTAGGAGGAAAGTGGCAGCAGCAGCAAGGGAGTGAGTGCGCTATCACTAGATTTCTTCGTTTTGAAATTTCAAGGGTGAAATTTTTGGTCTATTTGGTTCGAGACATGCGCTATTTGCCGGGCAAAAAGCGTTGCCTGTTGATGGAAATCGGCGTTGCTAGACAAGTTGGGAGATGGTTTGTTTGCTTTTTTGAAGGTAAATGAAGTAAAAATATGTTTGCTAGCGACTGAGAAGGTCGATGAAGATGTAAAAATAAGTTTACTAACCTAGGGGTAATAAATCTATTGTCTCACTTAACAATATGCAGATGAAAATATAAATAACTCTAATGATATTTTCAAAGTATAAATTAATCGTCTAAATTAAGAACGTGCTTATAAGCATAAACTTTATATGTTTAGAAATAAATGTTTCGGATATTTTCTTTTTCTAATTCCATAACATAATAAAAAACAACATTTTACAAAAAAAATAAATGTTTTAATGATAAGCTCGTACATTTAATTAAAAAGATAAGATAGGGATAAAAAGTAAATACTCCAAATTTTCATAAGGGTTTCTGATGCTGACTTTCTGTGTTTTTTAGGGGCTAATTGTCTGCTGACTTTCTAATTTCACATTTTCTGCATAATTGCCACGGACGAGCACTAATTGTCTGAACAATATGAAGATTGGCACACATGCCGTCAGTCCACTGTGCATTAAAGGAACTCCCAGCTTGCAACCGTTTCTGGCACCTGCATCTTGATCAACAGAAGTTGAGAAGGAAATGAGTTGGTAGCAGCGAGATGACTTTTTTATTAAGGGCATGTTTAGATTGGAGGGGTTAAAACACAGTGACTACAATTTTAGGCATCCATGTTTGGATCCAATGACTAAAATAGAGGCTAAAGGATTTATTGATAGGCAAAAAGACTAAATTGTCCCTTGGTTGGTGCCCTTTCCCTAGTTCCCCACACCACCCGCCGTCTCCCCTCGAGCTCGTCTTCGACCCGCCGCCTTCTCCCCGAGCGCGTCCGCCGTCAGCCTCCTACTCCTCGCTCTCCCCACTGCCCCTGCTGAGCCGGTGCGAGAGGCTCTTGTTGTGCCGCATCGGGTGAGCCGCCGCCGCCGCCGCTGAGTCGCCCAGGTGGCGCGGGAAGCAGCGGAAGCGGGACGGTGTGTCCGGGCGGGAGCGGCTCGCCGGGGGCGGCCGAGCCGGGGCCAGTGCGGTGGCGGGAGAGGGAGACCGAGAGAGATGGGAAAGAGCGCAGGGTGGGAGGGGGGACCAAGGGCAGTGAATGCAAAAAAGACTCTTTAGCCCCATTTTAGCTCCTCATTTGGGGCTAATGAGCTAAAACGTTTTAGCCACTTCTGTTTGGAACTTTAGCCTCTAAAGAGCTAAAATTTTAATCACTTTGCTTGTTTTCTTGGGATCATAAAACAGACCGTAAGAAAAAAAATAATTAATATCTGAAAGGCAATGTTCAACATTACCTCCAGACATAAATAAAACTGGGTTCATCTCATTAAAGTGTGTCGATAATTCCAAGCTCTTCAAGTTGTAAAAGGTAAATGGATGCCCTGAGAGATAAAAATGGACGCGTCGGTCACGTCGCGGAAGGCGAAGCGGGAGACGCGGGCGTCCGTGTAGCGGAGAAGGACGCGGTTGACGGCGCAGGGGTCCGTGCCGTCGGGGAAGGAGAGAGGGAATGCCAGCGGTGGTGCCAGGCGAGGGAGGTCGAGGCGCGTGAGGAGGACCCGCGACGAGGCGAGTGGAGAAGCGGAGGCGTGGAGCCCAGCTCCGTGAACCCAATGGATAAATGTAATTACCATTTTACCCTAGATAAATGTGACTCCCGACCCGAGAAGTCGTTCCAGCTCCCGTCTCCGAGAATCCTCTTTTCATTCGTATATTATCTTTTTATTTATAAAACGCTGCATATGTTTTTTATTTCTTTTTTTTTAAGCTCCGATGCTAAACTAGTAGTCTCTTGCACAATGTCCGGTGTGGAACTCTCTTCTTATATTTTTTTGATGTGAATGAAGCAGGGAGGGGCATGTTTCGAGTACAATGGCAGAAACTGATGGCGCTACCAATCAATAATTGGATAATATCGTTAATGGCTCTCAAGGTTCGGAAGCAGCCTATAAAATGTGCTTCGGCAGCTTCCATCGACAGGTAGAACGGGCAACATATCAGATTCCTTAGATCATCCGAAAGGCATTTGCTCTTCTGTAGTAGCATGGGAATCATCCAAAAACAGGGAGAACAGGGTGTCAAGCTTAACGAAGACCCAAAGCTAAGAGGAGCGACATTAAACGTACATGCATTGATGACATAGTTAGCATTGCCGATAAAATAATCTTCTTGCCGCAACAGTATTTTCCTGATCAAATAAAAAGAACACATTGAGATGGTTCAAGGAACAACTATCCTGCAACGGGACAAATGTCAGATAAAATTCAGTTGATTAACAGGCAGGCACCCTGCCTAGAAATGTTATGAAACGAACTAGAACAGCTTTCACCAGCAACGGTGGAAAAGAACACTCCACGCATCATGGATTAACTCGATACTTCTCTAAAACTTCTCCAGGGGAAAGCATCTTGCTAGTTATCTGGAAGCTCCTTTCAGAACAATACACAAAATTAAGGCCGTTCCTTAGATTAGCCATTTTTTCTGCATACTTCACGTGATTGAAGATTTACAACATATGCTTCAACTGAGCCTGCATAAGGAAAACATAACGTGAACTAGTGTAGTTCATCACAACAATCATAAAGTAAATCAAGCAAAGCAAACAGAGACCAATGCATGTATGAGCACTGATAATCATCTAACAGAGGCTCGTAAAAAGGTTATGCCAAAAAATGAACTTCGTGGAAGCTTGTGAAATCGTGAATACTGTTGAATAGGCAACAGTCAGCTTGCTATTAGACACCTTCATTGAGATGTTTTATGAACGAATTTTGAGCAAGAATAACAGGGAACCTAGTACATGAAAATGTTCTGTTGTCCACACGTTTTTATGCCCAAACTAATATGAAAAACTCAACAACGCAGCCCAACACTGAGTAATTGGTGAACATGGAAGGGAAATGTGAGGATTTCAATGGAATCAAGTCTGAGTTCTGCCTCTCCAAATTTATCTGATGCTGATACTACAGCTTGTATTTGGAGGGTGAGGCAATAAAAAAAAACTAAGGCCACAGTGGAATTGGAACATTTATGTCAGGAAAAATTAGCGTTGTTGTATCGTTCTACTGGATGATGCTTCTGGTTTTGAAACTTCATATAATAGTGCAGCTAATGTAAACAAAGAAGCCATAGCAGAACAGAAACGGAAAAAAAATGAACGAGAGTCAGCTGAATATGCAGAACGCACTGGAATTAAAAAGGGTATTTCTCAAGTCTGGAGAACTTGGGCATGGAGTCGTATGCAAGGAAACAGTGGTATGTATCATCTGTGGAAAAATGTTGTCACGTGGCAGAAAGATATGTATGGCCAACCCAAGCCAAGGCAGTCGTAAAAATGGTAGGTTCAACTGACCCCAGATTGAGTTTCTTTGTGCCAGAGAATACGAAAATCTATACAATCAACAAGAAGATGAATGTGCTTGCTCTGGTGTAGGCACAGGATGGAGAACTGGAGATACAATTGTTTAAGTTAGAAAAGGAATTTGGCCTCATGTTTGACAGGAACTGGAAGCAGAAGGCTATAGAACATGGTATAGGGAAACTCTGGATTTCCAAACCCTGAGATAAGTGAAGTACTATAAATATAAGAAACTATTCTGCCATGCTTCAGTGTAAGTATCTAAGTGGTCTAACCAGGTCATTGCCAAAGGTAGATTGCATTGTATATGGATCAGCGCAACTGACGTGCTTGATGAAATTTTACCATGGTCTGCATAGGGCAAATGGGGATGCAAGCGGGACTATTTGCGGGCTTGGCGACATAACTAAACAAAGACCCGCGGAAAAATAGTTTGTCGCCGAACCCGCAATTAGTCCCACTTGCATCCCTAAGGGCAAACGCTATGGGCAATAGAAGATGTTATGGAAATCTTTAGAAGGTTTAACACTGACATTTAGAATTTTGGTGAAGAGAACACATGCTATTCAGAATTTTAGTGAAGATAATACAGGTCATTCCCCGTCCACAATGAAGCCCTCCATCTATGATACTTTCAAGTTAAGTCTGATTAAAAAGGGGTACACAATAAGCTCAGGGTTTTGGGCTGATGTTTGACAGGAACCGGAAGCAGAACGTTGTAGAATATGGTGTAGAGAAACTCTTGATGTGAGTCCCTAAACCTGAGAGAATTGAAGCCCTACATAAACAAGAGGCCTACTGAGGAACCGAAGAAAGACAAAATCTCATTTGCACAATCAGAAATTCAATAGTAGTAGTTAGGACAAAACTCAAGGATACTAGAGCCATGACAGAGAAAGGAATGTTGTAAATGGACCTAGCAGTTATACCAGAATCTAAGAATAAGACTCATGATCAAGGATGAGTGACAAAAGAAGGATATATCATGCAGTGTTAAGAAAGGTGATTAATCATGAGTAATCGCTAAACAGAGGCCCAGAACGTTGTTTAGGGCCTAGGTGTCCAATTAAACGCTGGGGGTGCACACAGATGGAGCAGAAATTGTGTGCCATGGTGTGAGAGGGGGGGGGGGGGCTGGGCCCTTTCCTCGCTGGGAACTCACTCTTTGCAGTGCACTGGTGTCCCAGCAGCCATCTCATGGATCTCCGGTGAATTCACACCTTTCCCTTGCCCTCTGCTTAGCCAGACTGCCACCACTGACCACTGTTCCAGGCAAGGGGGGATGGAAAAGTGCAGGGATGTGGTCGATGCCAGAGAGGAGCAGCTCAGAGGAAGGACACCTGAGCTATTCTGGAAGGAAAGTCAAGTGGCGAGGGGAAGGCGAGTCGAGCAGCAAGGGGGAGGGAGAGTTGCAGCGGTGGCTTGGTACGTACAGGAACCAGAGTACAGTTGGGATTGAAGGGATGTTAGGGCAGGTAGTGGGCTGACTGGGCCAGAACAAAGCAGGCCGATTGGGGTTATTTTCCCTATTTCCTTCATTTTTTCCTTTTCCTTTTATATTTATTAAACACAAATGCTTAAATCACATTTAATCTACGTTTAATCTGCCTAGGCCAGGTGCGAAGCTACATTGTGCATCATGGGTGCACATGCACCCCCCAAAATTTACAAAATCAATTATATTGGTCAAATTTTCCCTATATAAGCACCCCCCCGGCTCACAACTATGCAGCCACATGGCACTTGCACCCCCCTTGTATTTGCTCTAGCTTTGCCAGTGCCTAGCACCTAGCATTTTTTTCGAACATTGATATCATGCCCTAGCAGTTGACATTTCAGATACTATTTGAGAGCAGAAGAAGTTGGAGATGGGTTTAAGGTATGGCAGTAGCTTTACACGCTTTTGGGAAGAAGAAAATACCATCGCCAGCATAGGACTAGTTCAAGTGGACCAAAGGGTGTGCAAAACAGAGACATGGAGAGTACTACAAAAGGGGACAAAGGCATTGGACAGACTCAGTGGTTGCGTCAAACAAAAGGGGACGAAGACATTGAGACACAATATATACAAGGTAGAAGTTTGAACAAAAAATAAAGTTTATTTACCTTAAATAGAACCTGAGCTTGAGCTGAAGCTCTTCTGCATTTTAGTAACTCATTTAGTGGATCGCCCTGAGAACGTGGGCACATATCCATAGACAATGTGCGAAGAAGGCTTGCTTTAGAGAGAATGAGCTTCACAAAAGAAATTGGAAGCCACTGACGAGCACTAATTATTTCAACAATTTGAAGATTGGGGCACATGCCATCAGTCCACTGTGCATTTAGGAAACCCCGCTTTACAACCGTTCCCGGCTCTTCCATCTTCAACATCAAAAGTAGAAAAGTAAATCAGTTGGCAGCAGCAAGATGGCTTTCAGAAAATAGGCAGTGTTCAATCAACCTTACCTCTATTTTAAGTTTTTCAAGGTTCGGGGAGCTCCTTAGTAAGCCAAACATCAATAAAACTGGATTCATGTCAAGAAAGTGTGTCGACAATTCCAAGCTCTTCAAGTTGTAAAATATGAATGGAATTGTATCGATCTTAACCTCACTGGCCTGGGAGATAAGAAAAGGATGAGATAATATCATCATCATCGTCAACAACAAGCCATTTAGTAAAGTACAAGATTTTAAAAGCTAGTTCATACAAGATGTTATCAATGGCTTTGTTTGATGCTGCAGTTGTCACCATTGTTCGTAATGGGAGATCCACGAGATTCTGGACTGATCGCTGGGTTCAAGGCAAAACGCTTGCAGAGTTGGCGCCTAGCCTCTTCAGGATGATTCCTAAGAAGGTGGTGCAGCGGCGTACAGTGAGCCAGGCACTTGACAACAGGAGTTGGGTGAGCGATATCAAGGGAGCACTAACAGTGCAGGCCTTACAGAATACTTGCTCGTCTGGGATTTGGTCGATGGGCTGGACCTGCAGCCAGATACCCCGGATCAGCACTGCTGGAAGCTCTCATCCTCCGGCACGTATAGCTGCAAGTCGGCGTATAACTCTATGTTTACAGGGACCATCAGTTTCACTCCCTGGAAGCGAATCTGGAAGAGTTGGGTGCCTATGAACTGCAGGTTCTTCATTTGGTTGGCCATTAATAATAAGTGTTGGACGTCGGACCGCCTGGCCAAACAAGGTTTGCCCCACCAACCTGCCTGTCCCTTCTGCGACCAGGCAGAGGAGACCATCAATCACATTCTCTCTGCTTGTGTGCTGTGAAGGGAGGTTTGGGCTTGGATGTTGAGAGAACTCAAGCTAGTTGTGGTCTCGCCTCCAAACTCCTCAAGCCGCTTCCGTTCTAGGTGGAGTAGTGCAGCGGCTACCATTGACAAGAATCTGAGAAAGGGTTTCAACTCCTTAGTTATCCTGGTCGCTTGGATGCTGTGGAAGCATAGGAATGCTTGCATGTTTGATGGTGCCCAACCTCAAGTACAATCAGTTCTATCTCAAGTGGCTGCCGAGGGCCACATGTGGTGCCTAGCCGGGGCCACCGGCCTGCAAGAACTCCTCTTAAGGAGTGCACCGGCCCCTTAGCTGTTGCTAGCTAGTGCGTGGTCGTGGTCGTGTTGTTTTCGTTCTCTAGAGGAGTTTGTGTTGTGAGTTCAGGGAGGTCTCACTCCTCCCTGTGTATTTGATTCTCTTTTCTACCTTAAATGAAATGACACGCAGCTCTCCTGCGTTGTTCGAAAAAAAAAAGAGTATACCCATAAGATTAGCATAGCCCCTTTTATATTGCTTCGTATGCATCTTAACCTAAATAGAATAGAGCACTGATAAACATCATTACAAAAGAATCTTCTGTACCGTTGAAATGGAATCTAAATATAAATAACAATTGTGACCAAATGACGTAAACATGAACTTGTATGGAAATGCAGTCAAATCATCAGATGATTGTACCGTATTACAATATCAAATGGCTTTACTTCCTAGCCTAGCTTGTTAGACAAGGTGCAGGGACGGCCTGACTTGTATTTATGCCAAACAAAACACGGAATGGGGGATATAATAGGAGCAAGGAATGTACCGGCGAGAAGAGAGTGAGCTCTCGAACATGCGCAACCCCTGCGAGGAACCGTACGAAATCATGTCCATCCTCCTGGCAATCTCGCACACGGATGCTGGAAGACTGGAGGCAGGGCAGCTCCCCAAATCGGAAGTCAGAGTCAGAGTCCGCAACAAGTGTGAGGCTATGGAGATTGGGCGCCTCAATCAGGCAATCCACATGGCTCACGACGTCCTCGAGACAAAGGACACGGAGCAGGGGTGAGCCAAGAACAATAGCCTGCAATTGCTTCTCCCCACGATCAAAGAAGAAATCGACACTTCTGAGGTACAGCTCCTCAAGCACTGGGAAGCCGGCGAATCCCACGGGGAGGGGTGTGGGTGGAACGTGGCACCAGTTCAGCTCGAGGGACACGAGATGGGCGCAGGAGAAAATGGAGGAATGGATTCTGAAGCCTGTCAGGGAGGACAGGGCACGCCATCGGAAGGATATGGACTGGACGTTGCGGCGGGAGAGCGCGAGGAGCCAGTGGTCGATGTGGGAGGCGGATCCGGCGTCGAGGTGGTGGAAGGCGAAGCGGGAGACCCGAGGGGCGGTGTAGTAGAGGAGGAGGACGCGGTCGACGGCGCCGGGGGGCGTGCCCTCGGGGAAGCAGAGGGCGAGCCCCGGGACGGACTCCCAGCGGCGGCGCCAGGCGCGGGAGAGCGCGGAGGTGCGCACGGCGTCGCGGAGGGCGAGGCGCCTGAGGATCTCTTCCAGCAAGGCCGCCGGAAGGGAGGACAGCAGGTCGGCGGGCTCCGCCACCACCCGCGACGGCGACGGCGAGGGTTCCTCCATCGCCTGTGAGGGAGCCCCTACCGATAGAGACGTCACGAAGCCGCCGCCGACGGGGAATGGTTCGGAGCCCGGCCTCCTAAACATGTTGAAATCATTATTTTTACCCCAGACAAGGGCTAAAAATAAAATAATAGCCGTGCATACTATAGTGTATCACGGTATTCTCCACCGCTCCACGTGCGGGCAACGCTTGCCCAGCCGGCACAGCGCGCGGCGCGGGAGCCAGGTGGGGCCCAGACGGTACAGCGCCGGGTGCCCTCGATTGCGAGGTCGAGCCGCTCGACGTGAGAGGGAAGAGACCCACCTAAGGTTAGTCAATATTATATTTTAGCATATTTTTTCTGAGAATAAATTGTGTTAGCATAATTATATGCTAATAAATTACACCAATGAGTTTGTTATGTCATACAGTTATATCAAAATATGCTACCATAAATTATGTTATCATATATTATGTTAGCATATTTTTACCACAAAGTTATGATAAAAAAACCTAAACCCTAAAATTGTTATAATGAGCATAAATTATTTTAGCATAATTTTATGTCACACAATTATGATAAATTATGTTAGCATAAATTATGTTCTCATAATTTTATGCCAGATTATACCAACTAGCTATGTTATGTCATACAATTATGACAAATTACGCTGCCGTAAATTATGCTAGCATGTTTTTACCACAAAGTTATGGTAAACAAACTTACATCCTAAAATTGTTATAATGAGCATAAATTATATTAGCATAATTTTATGTTATACAGTTATAATAAATTATGTTAGTATAAAGTATGTTCTCGTGATTTTATGTCATAATAAAACTTACGCCCTAAAATTGTTAGATAAACCATTCTGTCAGCATAAATATGGAAAAAAAGACAGAAAATAAAAATAAAAATGAAAAGATAATAGAAAAAAGAGTAAAAGAAAAAAGGAATTAACTAGATGCAAGTAAAAACCTAAACTCACTATAGCATATGGAAAAAGATAACAGATAGATAAATATGAAAAGAAAAGAGAAAAGAAAAAAGTGAGGAGATAACGCCAAAAAAAACAGCAAATGAAAAAAAAACCTCACCTGGCAGCGCCGACGCCATCACCTAGGCCTACCTCTCCTTTTGCGCGCGGGGAAAAGGATCGCTCCCCCGATTCAGTCCGGGCGAGCGATCGCGAACCAGGAACTGCGGGGGGCAGCTATTTCACGAGTGCTCGGTCGGGTGGGATCGAGCGAGCGTTGCTGGCCCCCCCCGAGCGGAGCGAGCTCACGGCGCCCTGGTGTTTTTTTATTTTTATTTTTTATTTTGTTGTTTACTCTAAAGTTGTTACAATGAGAATAATCATCCTGAAAATAAATTATGCTAGTATAATTTTATGCTAATAAATTATACGAACAAGCTGTTACGTCATATAGTTATGACAAATTATGCTACCGTAAATTATGTCAGCATAAATTTTACGTCCTAAAGTTGTTATAATGAGCATAAATTATATTAGCATAGATTATGTTAGCATAATTTTATATCATACAATTATGATAAATTATGTTAGCATAAATTTTATTCTAATAAATTATACCAACAAGCTATATTATATCATATAGTTATGACAGATTATGCTACCGTAAATTATACTAGCATAAATTATGTTAGCATATTTTTACCATAAAAATTGTGATAGAAAGACTTACATCCTAAAGTTGTTACGATGAGAATAATTTTCCTAAAAATAAATTATGTTAGCATAATTTTATTACCAAACTATGTTATGTCGTATAGTTATGCCAAAATATGCTAACGTAAATTATAGTAGCATAAATTTTGCGTCGTAAAATTATTATAATGAGCATAATTTATGTTAGCATAAATAAATGGAAAATCAAAGTAAAAAAAAAAAGAGAACGTCTCGCGAGCGATAGTCAAACAGATGATGCGGGCCCCCCTCGCTCCTGTCCCGTCGCCCCCGCCGACCTTGGCCCCAGCCACCCCACGCGCCGCCTCACCTCTCCGCGACCCCGCCTCGCCTCCCCACGCTCGCCCTGCCGCGCGGCGGCCCCGCCCTGCCTGCAGCGCTTCTCCTCGCGCCGCCTCGCCCCGCCGGAGCGCCGCCGCGGCTCCCGTCGCCCCGGAGCCGTGGCTGGCCGCGCGCCGCCTCGGCTCGTCCTCGCCCCGGATGCCGGCCGGCCCCGCTCGGTCGCCTCCGCTCGCGGCCGCCCTGATTTCCCCCTGATTTCGATTCCCTATTTTAATTCCGATTCCCCCCCGATTTCGCGTCTACCACCCCAGATTCTCCGCTTCCCCCATTCCGCGCAGCCGGCCTCACCGCCGGCGACGGAACGCGACGGCCTCACGGGCAGAAGGCGGCTGGGCAACGGGGTGCCGGGGTGCGGTGGCCGGGGCAGTAGGGAGATGCAGGCCGTCCGGCGGGGCGGTGGGGGCACCACGGCTGCGCCCCGACAGCGCGGCAGGCCAGCCGCGGGCGGAAGGCGGCCGGGCGACGGGTGCCGAGGTGCGGTGGCTTGGGCAGCAGGGAGATGCAGGCCATCCGGCGACGCGGCGGGGGCGCCGCGGCTGCGCCCCGACGGCGCGGCAGGCCGGCCACGGGCGGAAGGCGGCCGAGGTGAAGGGATGCCGGGGTGCGGCGGCTGCCTTCCTACTCCGCGCGGCAGCTGTACCTCCGTCGCCACTACTCGGTCGGCGGCGACCGCGACCTCTTCCCTCCGCTGGACCGCGGCTCCACCCGCTGCCGCACTTCTCCCTCACCAGCACAGCCACGACCCACGTACCTCCATCTCACAGTCGCAGGCGATTGAGCTCCCCCAATCCTGCAATACATCCCGTTAAGGTGCGCCCCCTTCCCTTCTCTTTCATTTCTTGCGTTTACATTTTATGCCGGATTTGCTCTGCTAAACAAAGGAACGCTGCTGATGATTCTTGGTCTGGCGCCGTTAGTCTGAACGTTGCTCATTATTTAGATAATTAATTGTTGTTATCTAAATGCAATTATGTTACGCAGAATTAAAGGAATAAATCCATGTCCATTAAACAAAGGGAGATTTTTCACGAAAGTCTGTGACCTCGTTCATGTCTACGTTTACTGAGGTAATCATGCATAATTTCTTTCCCACAAGCAACTGACTAAAGGGTTAATAGCAGTCCCAGTGGTTCAAGAAGAGTCTGACACTCTGAATAAACCAAGTTTCATAATCTCAAATGCAAATCGACTCTTTTTATTGTTGTCAACATTTGTAGCTTCTCCATAAGTGGAGGGCAAGTTAGCTGCTCTATTTGAATTTTTCACTAAGAAATTTGAAGCAGAATCCCCGCTATCAATCTGAAATTGCCAAAAACAATTGTACATATTTCTGTCACTTCCAGCCACAAGGATGTCTAACTTGATTCTGTCTTTTCGGTGCCTGTGTTGATCTACATCTATTACAATGCACAATCTGTTTATTTCATAAATTTAATTTCTAATGAAATACACACTTGTTCCTGGCATTACATGATGCACTATTAAACTACATACTTTCTCTGCCGTTGAACTAAACTTCTAAAGTAACTGACCCACTTAAATCAGATCGTTTTTGCCCACGGAACATTCATCAAGTAGATTGATAGAGGTTGATAGAGATTGCTCATCAGTTATTGTTATCAAGTAGATTAGCTTCACCAGTAGACCGTGGTGCTCGATGAAAGGGAAACAGGGATTCGATTAACAAGTCCTCTCTCTGAACTGCGCTTGATTGCTTCGAGCCTTCAACTTATATTTGCATGAATCCTTTGTGTCCGGAGACATGAAAGATGAATCTGAATATTTTTTCGTATTGAAAAAAGAATCTGAGTATTTTTTTTGTTGAGAGCTGGATATTTCAGCAGCAGCTAGCAACCGTATTGAATTGGAAGTGTCTGCCTGTATGTTTGCAGTTATGCACTGAGAATAGATAACCGCTGTTTTCTAATGCAGTTAGTACCATGATGGGGGTGGTAAAGGAATAGTTACCTCCTGTTTAGTGATTCCGATCTGCACACAAACATAATCAGCAAGTCACTTTTCAACCCTAGAGTTCGTACTGATTTTCTGCAAATAGCTGAACTGAATCTGAACACTTGAACATATTTCTGTATTCACAGCACCACTATTCTGGTGACGAAGTTTTTTTGGCTTTCCTTTGCTTGATTAGTTAGTGCTCTTTTTCTATCATATTATTGTGCTGGTAAAACCGGTCATGGTTTTCACAAATAACAATTAGTTAGTGATTTCTGAATTACTTTTGAAAATATCAACATCTACAATTGAGAGGTTGTTAGTTAGTTAGTATTGGTGTAGTAGTAGTTGAATGGTTGTAGATTTATATTCCTATTAATTGGACTTGTATTAGTAGTAGTTGATCTAACTTCTGCAATTAGATTGATTTTTTATGCAACTAGCCTGCTGTTAGAGACAGTTCGGTGGCAGATGCAGCGTTAACGCAACAGCGTCGGGTAGTCTCCACGCCATACGATGGAAGTATCGAGTGGTCCAGAAGCTTCGGTACTGGGATGCGTTAACGCTGCAACGAGCACTCCCTTACTCAAAAATATTGAACCTGCTTGCTCTACTTGGTTTCAGTTCTCATTCCCTATTATATCTTCATGTTTCAGCCAGTCTGCTTCATTCTCAGAATAATCTATTTTGTTGTTGGATTTATTACCTCAGCGGCTCAGCCTGAATTTATGAAGTGATTTCTTGCATTTAGTAGTCTCATTTTATTGATGTGTGAAAATCAAATTTCGATGTGTGTAGATCCAAACTTGTGGAAAGAATGAAGATTTGATGGATCATAACAATATCTCTAAATAGAGGTAGAGGCAGGCAAAATGCGTGCAGCAACAGCTGGTTTCTTGACCGACGGTCTGACACAACGGCCAGAGACTGAACTAATGCAATGATGCATGCGTGTATTTAGTGACCGATGGCTCTTTTGTTTTGTATAAATGTATTAGCGACATGCTAATACTTGCGTGTAGAAAAACAGACCTGTGACATGTATTCCTGGAATCAATAACCAGCCACAGCCACACACGGTCAATTCTAACCAGCGACGGTTACATACGGTCATTTCTGGAATCGAACCAAGCCACACGCTCAGCCATGGGTTTTGTGCCATGGATTTACCCACAACCGATGGTGGGTCTTTAATTGACTTTTCATAGGGTTGGGTTGGGTTGGAATAATTTTCCCTTTTGCGGCAGGGCGGGGGGGGGGGGGGGTGTTAAACCCCATTAGCAAGGCTCACAAAGTGAGCACTGATCCAGTGCCACCGTAGCCCTTACGCACAGGGACTCAGCCTCAGAATCACAATCCATGCCGAGAATCGAACCGTGTAGAAAGTCTAGGGACGTTGTAGCTGTGTGGTGCAGTGTTGTGCACGCTGAAACGAGCAGGTTCTTAGCATCAGCTAAAATCAGATTTATGTAGTATCATAAAAATAAATTGTACTGCTATCAGGTCTTCGACCAGATTTGAAGTTAGCAGGGACTAAGAAAAATTGAGTGATTACTTTGTATATCTAGGACCAGGTGACTCTTTATGGCTACTATCATAGTTTCATGCTTGTGCCATTGTACTGTATGCTTACACTAAGTTTTTATCTAAACACATAAACATGTTTGTCCAATCCAAGCTTACTCTGGCTATATCTATTCTAGCAATTCTCTGTTTAATATAGGACATCGTGATTAATTCTATTCTTGATTACGTGTTGATAGGGATTTTATCTAAGTCAATTTGGCCAGTGGAATATATGAACTGATGTGCCAATTACAATTTTTTATCAAAGAATATTTAATACAATAATTATCATTTTATCAAATATAATATACCCGTAGCAACGCACGGACCATTAACTTGTATTAGTTATAATGGTATGGAATTACTATAATTTTCTAGGACAGTAGGATGGACTCAGAGTGATTTAAATTCCTAAATTTGTCACTATGGTTGAGCACCAGTGGTCTATCCAAAGACGAGTACAAGATTCTGGGTTCATATTGGGGTAGATTGGTACAGCTCTGTGATGAGCCCATGGCTCCTCAAATTAATCCAATTGGTGCATTTTTAATTGATGCGGAGGAAAGCAAACCGCTTGTTTCTTTTTTTTTTTTTTTTTTTGCAGCCCAGCGGCTGCAGCTGTTTCTTCTACAGTAAATGCAAGAATATGTACAGTAGGGAAAAACTAAAAAGCTAGAGCAACAGCACAAACAAGCACAACCGATCACCCCGAACAGAAGAAATGAGGCCTAATTGCAGTCAAGAAAACCAAAGCCACGAAGAATCAGGAAAACCCAGGCGTTTTAACAAAGGACCCAAGCTAAGGAGGGACAACACCAAACAAATAAACATTCATGTGACTGATGACATAGTTAATATTGCCAATAATCTACTTGCGGCAACACTGTTTTGCAGGTCAAACTAAGGAACACAGTGAGACGGTTTAAGGAACTGCCATGCAAATGAGCAACGCCAGGCCCTAGAGATATTATGAAACGAACAAGAATAGAATAGGCATAGCTCAATCCAGCAAGATCATTACAATATTCATTACTTCTAGTTCCATATAATTGGATCAATGGTATGCACACACTAACACTGATCCATCATCAAAATCAGGTAACTGAATTCTCAATACAAATATGTGGCATCTGCTAACTGACAACGAGAGGAGAGGGATCACGGGCAAGAAGAGAAAGGGATAAGTACCTTGTGTGTGGTTATGAATAGAAGGTCCCAGAGAAAAAAAAATAGAGGCCAGGAAGGTCTCTACTAGCTGAGAACGAAGTCAAACCCATTGGTGGGAGAGGGGCACTCACTTGAGCTGCTCGACATACACGCGGGAGAAGAGTCGGACCTCAACAGGAGCTGAGGTAGGGTGGACGTGGACGGACCGACGAGCTTGGGGCCGGGCAGCAGAGACGCCGTGGAGGCGTTGCGCGAGGCTCGACCCGAGCAGGAACACCTTTGCACGCGCAAAGTCGGGTGGTGGTGCCCGAGGCCAGCGGCAGCTGCGGTGCCGATACGGCAGCAGGGCGGACCTTGCGCGTGAGCGCAGGGGTGGAGTGGGCAGCGGCGCGCATGGGTTGGCAGGGCGGCGGTGAGCGCATACCGGAGGTAGAGAAGGTGGTGCCGGTAGGGCGGCGAGGAGGTCCTTGCGCGCGAGCGCAGGGGTGGAGTGGGGAGCGGCGTGCGTGGGCTGGCAGGGCGGCGGCGAGCGCCTACCGGAGGTAGAGAAGGTCGTGTTAGCCGTTCGGGGTCCGGGGTCGGGAGGGTAGGTGGAGCGGCGGGCGAGACGTGCGGCTCGCGTGTCGTCGGCAGCACACGAGGGAGAGAAGCAGAGCGCGGCGGCGGTGCGAAGCGGCGGAGACGTCGGGTACGGACGCTTCACCGAGTGCCTTCGCGAGATTGCGGGAGCACCCGGTTAGTTCCTTAACGGGCAACACACCCGATCCGCTCCGCGCATCAGATGGCCCACTGTTGCTTTGTCGTGGGATCGAACTGGTACTGGGTTAACGGTTGATGTGGATACCGTGCCCGATAAGCTTTGTGCCCGGATTTCGTCTATAGAAGATTTGAGAGCAGAAGTAGTTAAGATGGGTAAAGCAATGGCTGTATCTTAAAATGCTTTTGACGAGAAGAAAGATAATACCCTCCTCAGGATACGACTAATTCAAGTGGACCCACTTGTCAATCAAACTATTGGATTTGCTCTCTATTCTAGGTGTGACACCAAGGAATGTTGTAAACGGGCACAGTGAAGTTATATGCTTGTTTACCATATGAGCTCGTTGCTGCTAGCTCCCGGCACTCTCAAGCTGGTGGATCAACGCAGGAGGGGCTTCCTTTGGGCAGGCTCTGCACAGGCTAATGGCGCCAAATGCCTGGTCGCTTGGGATGATGTACAGCAGGCAAAATGTGCCGGTGGGCTTGGTGTCAAACAGCTCGCGGTGCAAAATATCTGCCTGCTGCTGAAACTACTCCATCGGTTGCACACGGCCACCAGCTCATCCTGGGCCGTCTGGGTGCGCAGCCAGGTATGCCTCGCGAACTTGAAGGGCTCAATGACAGGCGACCACTGGGGGGTGTTGCGCTCACTACTGCCGGCGTACAGGGCTGTCACTACTTCGGTGGTGAAAGATGGGAGGGGCACATCTTTCTGGTTTGATGCGTGGGCCGGAGACGACGATCTTGCCACAAGATTCCCCGCGTTGCTTAGCCATGTGAAATACCAGGAAGCCAGCGTTCGCGAGGTGGTCGACGATGGGTTGGAATCCATACTTGTGCTCCGCCTCACGCCACAAGCAGTCCAAGACCTGGAGGGTGTGAGAGCTTTGCTTGATTCAATGACTCTTACCGAAGAGGCAGATGCCCGTCATTGTTTTGCCGCTACCGAAGACAACAAGCTACAGACAGCCGGGGTCTATCAAGTCTTGTGCGGCGGGGACGCTGTGCTAGATGTGGCGTCGAAATTTATCTGGACCAACAAGGCACCTCCGAGGGTGCAGTTCTTCGGCTGGCTTGCGGTACGGGGGAGGATCAAATGCAGATCGAACCTGACCATGAAAGGGATTGTGCCGGATGCTGTCTGTGAGGTGTGCCACGGTGGTAATGAGACAACATCACACGTCTTGTTCCATTGTGAGTTTGCCAAACAATGGTGGGCGAGGCTCCAAATTGTGACCCCTAGTGGTGACGATCGGGCGCTGCTGCACCTGGTCTCGCGGCCTCCAAGCCTACCTGCGCCACACTATAACTGCTTTGTGCTGCTCTGTAGCTGGTCGCTATGGAAACGAAGAAACAAGATGGTCTTCGACGGAGTTGCCATGAGCACGCGAGATTTCAGGTCTCTGGTCACAAATGAGGCTGAGCTGTGGAGGCATCGGTTGAAAATTGAAGATCGCTGGGTGGTGGACGTCTGGTGTACTCAATTAGCGATGGCGATGTAATCTTTACTTAAAAATGTAAATTTTACCTTGTAAAACTATCTTGTGGGCCACCAAGGGCCGCTACACAACAAGCAATGCAATTCAGGTGGGGGGCTCTCTCCCCCTCCGGTGACAGTCAAAAAAAAAAAGTTATATGCTACACACCTGCTTCCAGAGATGACACGAGAAACATGTTGTGGCTGGGTTTGGATTTGCTGAGGCAAGAATGTAACCGAGTCCGTCGAGCTTTCGCTCGCCGCCACCACGAGCAACACTCGCCTAATTCACCAACGTCATCCAGCCTCCCTCTCTCCTTCTCTTACTCTCCTTTATATAAAAATCAATACACTCAAAGTAAAAGCACTCAGCTCCTTAGCCCAGTTAGGCCCTATATATTTGCCGTTGGGCTTCACCGTTCTCTTGGGCTTCAGAGCTTCCTCAACTTGTTCAACGTCCTCTCCTTCTCCTTGAACTTTAGACAAGGTTGTAACATTATATCATAACCTAAAGAACGGCCCAAGAATACGACTCATGATCAAGGATGAGTGACATAAGGAAGAAGTGTCATGTCATGCGGTTATCATTCAGATAATATTTGAGAGTAGAAGCAGTTGGAAATGGGTAAAGCTATGGGTGTAGCTTGAAATGATTTTGAGGATAAGGAAAAAAAACATCCCCAAGATAACTCCTGTCTTTCAAGTGGTAGTCCACTTAACCCCTTAACTTTCAAAACTGGATGTTTTCAACCTTAAACTTTGATATACCGGACAAAACAACAAGCCCTGAAGCGGTATTACTAGGCGGTTTTGGACGTGCAAGTAGCCACGCTGGCTCTTTTGCCACGCCAGCCACCCACCCACCCACATCGCCTCGCTGCAGGTGCGGGCCGCCATGCTCGCCGCCGAGGACCAGTTGCGCTAGCTACGCGCGCGCGCCACCGCGAGGACTCCCGTCACAATCCACATGGAAGGCGGCGCGTTCACCACCCTCAGTGGGATCAGAGAGCTCGGATCCGACATCAGCCCGATCGCCGGGGGGCATCCGAACGAGAGGAGGAGGAAGAATCGGACACCGAGGCCAAGAATGCGAACGCGAGGGGCGGCACGGCGTGAGGAGAGCCATGACCGCCTACGAAGCGAACGGAACAGGACAGAGAGAGACAGGGAGGGCCGGAGAAAGAGAGAGAGAGAACTCACATGTATGGAGGCACTAGGTTATGGCGGTGGCCTCCCTGAGGAGCCCCCGGCAGAGCGGGCACGTCATGCGCGCAGCGAGCGTCTCCCGCCTCACGCGCGCCACCCCCATCTCGTGGGCTCCTCCTTAGTGGCCGCCGACCACCTCCTCTTCCAACGAACCCCGCGGATGCACGCGCTCCCGGCGTGGAAGCCTCGGGCGTGCGGACAGCACGCCTCGGCTCATTAGTGGCCGCCGACCACTCCTATTCAACGAACCCGCGGATGAACGCGCTACAGGCGTGGAAGCCTCGGGCGTGCGGACAGCACGCCTCGGGTCCATAGCCTGAGCCGAAGCTTCGCACCTTAGCCCTCTACCCACGCATCAGCCATGGCACCGAGCTTGGGGAGGTTGGGAGGCGGCTGCAGGATAAAGAGGAGAGAGAGGAGAGGGGAGGAAGACAAACATGGCTGACAGGTTGCATTGAAAGCCAACGTGGCTGTGCACGTGGCAAAACCGCCTTCTAAAACCGCTTGAGGGGGTGTTTTGTCCGGTATATCAATGTTTAAGGTTGAAAACATCCGGTTTTGAAAGTTAAGGGTTAAGTGGACTACTTGAAGGACAGGGGTTATCTAGACTTTTTCCTCTCTTTTTTCTTCTCTCTTGCACACCCTCCCACGGATCACGGAGCGGCGGTGGAAGAGGCGAGGCCAGCGGTGGCTGAGCGGCTGAGCGCGCGGTGGCGGGAAGCGGCGAGCATCGGCACAAGCGATTCGATAGTGGCGGGAAGTAGGCGAGCATCGGCAGGAGGAGGTGGGGTGGGGCGGGCATAGCATTCGGAGGTGGCGGCCGGGCGGAGATGCTCTGAATGTCTGAATCCTCTTGCTCTATCTCCAACGCCCGAGGCTCTGTCTCTCGGTGTCCCCGGTCTCCCCTGCCCTTCGCCCCACCGTCCCATCACTATGAGCAGTGGACATGGAGCCCTCGGCGTCGCGATCGCGGGTGGCGGGGGTTATCTAGACTTTTTCCAAAAAAAAGGATAGGGGAAGGGGACAAAAACAAAAGGAGAATGACCCACTGACAGGAAGGCCCCACTCTTAGTTTAGGAAGAAGATGTAGGCATTGTGGCCTCATAGTTTAGTCTCCACTCTTGTCAATCTATCTTCCATAAACCTAGGCAGCAATCCATAAGCAGAGGTAATATAACAACCATGTCCCATTGTTTCATTTGTGTTTATGGCATATGTTTGGCTTTTTTTAAGCTAGAAAGCTTGGTAATGGTTTGATGTAACAAATGATATGCGCAACATGGTGAATCGTAGTTTGTCAAATGCTTTGGTACAAAAAGTTGTCTTCCTATTTTTGCTAACATGATGGTGTGAGGATGGTAAGGTTCTGCATCTTCATGTGCAGCAGTTAAGTCAAGTTTGTGGGCCAGCAATTTAGCTTTACATGCATCTTTTTTATTGTGCCGCCAATCGTCAATATAATGAAGTATTACCAATGGCATGTACTGATTTCCACTAAGTTTTGTGTAAGGTTGGTAATATGAAACACTGAATCTTGACTGACCTCTGTTTTGTGTAAGTCTCAGCTTTTGAGGACTGTGTCGACGTCTCGACACCAAGATACTGTATAGGTACCCGAGAGTAGTGAGAAGCGTAGGGACGTGGACGTTACCGTAGGCATAGATCAAGCTCAAGGTGACACATGGGGTTTATAGAGGTTCGGGTCACCTAAGAGAGTGTAATACCCTACGTCCTCTGTAGTGTTCTAGTATCTATGCAAGGTGGTGAGTGGTTACAATAGGCTTCTCCCGGCTAAGTCCTGAACCAGGGCTAGCCCAGGGAAGGATGTTCAGTTCCAAGGAGGGACTGAACGTGGATCAAAATTCTAACCCTTTCTAAGGTCTACCTCTCCTCCTTTTATAGTCCAAGGAGGAGAGGTAGGGTACAAGAGTAGGCAACACAGTCATGCTACGAGAGCTGCCACAGTGGAGCCCATACCGGGATGGGCATGGTGGATTGTTACGTAACTTCCCACAGCGCACTTGACCCGGGGTGTCCTTCTGCGTACCCAAGGATGACATACGAGCACCGTCGCCGTGCCTCGAGACCAGGCGGAACAGGGCGGCTACAGATCAGTCACGTCCGCCGTATCGTCCGCCACGTCTGTCCTGATGGGCGGCCCGCCAGGTCTTGTCCACCATGTCAGGTCATGATGAGTCTCCCTTGTGCGCTGCGTGGGAGGCGACGTGGGACAGACCCTTTTTGACTCAGCTGCCCTCCGCATTTAATGCAGAGGCAGGCAGGTAGCTTCGTGGAGAAGGAGCCTCCCCTAGGGTCCACGTGGGCAACCCCGGAGGCCTCCTGGGGTTGGGTATACTAGCACTACTGCCTGGTCCAACCCTGGATCTTGACCGAGTCCCTCCTAGCATGGGCCCAGGTGGGCCCAGCTGCCAGGGCAATACTAGCATCTTGTATTGTACCGAGTCATAGAGACGCTTGGGGGGCGTCTCGGGGGTATGGATCCCCGGGGCGCTGATAGACTGAGGAGCTAACTGTGGAACTGATGTCACCTCTTCTAGAATATTGTATGATGGCATGTCCATTGTTTTTTTTATTGTAAACCATCAATCTAAAATTTGTCATTCATTAACATTTATGTATTTACAGAACCAAGAATTATTCTCAGTGATGATGATGTGATGCTTCACTCTGCTGACGTATTGTCACGTGTGTATCACCTACGGTGCCTTGCACGATTTCATCAACCTCTTTGGACACGATCCTCAATCTATGTGTAGTTGTAGATCTAGTCATGTGCGTAGGTGTGTGTGGGTATGTGTCCATGTGTAATATATGAAGATATGCTACAATTATACCCTGATAAATGGCGTAAAAATACTAAATTGAAGGAGGCTGCTGGCTTCTTTGGGAGTGACCACAAGCCTGCAACACCCCACCATCACCACCAAATGCATCAAACATGCTAGTGCCAAATTCTAAGTTGCCGTTATTTTGTTCAAAATCAGTTTGTTCTTATGATGAACTCAGTCTCATTTGGGTAATAGTATTTGACGCTTACTATTTATCAACCTGTGCCATGCTTATGTGCGTGTCCAAATATTGTGCTGTAACTCTAGTTATCTGCCAGCTTCAAATTTTCTTGAGAAAGTGCTATGCACGTAAGGCGGCCACCCTATTTCAATCATGTTTCAACAAATGTGCTCGTCGAAGACAACTTGCCACCAGCATCCCTTCTGTTGAAGAAATTTTATCCTTGCTCTTTTTTTCTAAAAAAAAATCTGGACCAAAACTAGTCTGTTGCAGAAAGCAGCATGTCGGGATGGATATGGAACTGAAGGGTGCGGTCCTTACCCTATATCATATTTTGTGAGGCGAAACAGGACGAGCGTATTTCGAGAAGAATAACATGAACTAATGATACTAGCCATATTAAACTAGGATGAGACTGAGGGATTGAAATTCAAAACAGCGACAGACTACGTAAAAGGTGTTCTGTCCAAATGTCTTAATATTGATAAATGCAAACGGTGGCATTCTATCTCACGTCCTGCAGGTAGCCTAGGCAACATACTTTTCGAGTCATCCGACCATTTGCTCTTGTAGGAACCCCTCAGGACGACTCCACATGTCAATCATCCAAAAATTTCCCATCCAAGAACGATGCCTTCAGTATTTCTCATCAGAATCACATCCCCTATCACGCACTCTTTCTGGAAAATGGATCCACTCAAGTAGACAAACGATGGCGATGTGTCGTGTTTCACCATATATAAATATAGAAAAGCCGGCTGTCAAGTTTAACAAAGACCCAAGCAATAGGAGGGCAACACTAAACATGCATGCGGCAGATGACATAGTCAACACTGAATAATCTACTTGCTGCAACGATATTCTGCAGGTCAGATAAAGGAACAGATTGAGATGGTTTCCTTTAATTTACAACTGCCATGCAAAGGGGCAGAGTGTCCAAGATAAAATTCAGCTGATTAACAGGGAGGTCCTAGAAGTGTTATGAAATAAACTAGGCCAACTCCCAGAAACGCTCCAACTGAACCTGCATCAGGAATGCATAGTGTGAAGTTGTGTACTTTATCACGCAAACATAAAGCAAAGCATAGAGAGCAATGCACTTGTGTACACTACTGATCATCATCTAACAGAAACTCACAAAAAGGTTATGCCAAAATATGAACTCCTAAGTGATAAGGAGCATTCTCAAGTTTGGAGAACTTGAGCATGGAGTTATATGCAAGGAAACGTGGTACATATCATCTACAGAAAATGTGGTCACACACATGGCAGAAAGATGTGTAGGGCCAGCCTGCGGCAAACAAATCAAAAATTGTTCAACTGACCCCCGAGTGAGTTTCTTTGTGGCAGAAATGCTACAATATATGCAATCAACAAGAAGATTAATGTGCTTGCTCTGATGTAGGAGTAGGTACAAGATGCAAATACAGTCATTTGAATTGGACAAGGGTCTTGGCCTGATGCATGGCTGGAACTGGAAACGGAAGGTTATAGAACACCGTTGAGAGAAGTGATGTGCTACAAAATATTTCAAACTGTTCCTTCATTGAAAGTACAGTGGATTGCATTCTATATGGTAGAAGGATGAGGGCAGTGAAGGGAGGAAATAACCCGACACTTCGCCAAGAGCGTTAAAACTTGTTAACCCTTACCGGTTTCTCTATTTTGATCTTTTCTTTTGATGTTGAACAACTGGTGCTTTCTTACAGTTAGCAGTTGGGATGAACATTCACTCTCTGTATGAAATCAGAGCATTACTCCATACCCCCCTGTGTCCTTTAATTTTTGAGCATATAGCTTCTCACATTTTCTTTGTCTATTGGTATACAAAGTACAGAGCGAAGGGTACATGTATATAGCCAAGGATAAGCTAGAGTCCTAGAAGGGCTGGAATCCTAATCCTAGATGTCCTTAACAAGCTTGACTATGGTAATCTATCTGTATCCCTAGGCCTAGCCTGGCAAAGGGGCTTGCTAAAACAGAATCCTATTAGACATCAATAGCACATTCTAACAGTTCTGGCCAGCCATCCAGTAGTGCTAAATTGAATTTTGGAACCGTGATTTGTGACTCATATACTTGAAATATTACTCTATATACCCATATTTGGAACAATGCAGATTGACTCAAAACAGTTTAGATGAAATGAATCTCTGTCCCTGCCTCCCTGGTTGTTGTGTGCTTTTATCAAGTTTAGTTCCTTACTTCCTTTGCAGTTTAGTGATACTTCCAATACATGTTAAATCGTCCATGAGCCATGTTCCAGCAGTATATATATATGATTCCTTCTACTTTGATTTTTTTTTTTGGTTTGATCTGTGTTAGGCCAAGCATTTGTGGAGCAATATGATTGCCCGTGCTAGGCACATCTTGAATTCTTGATATGGTAGAAGAATGAGGGCAGTGAAGAGACGAAATAACCCAACACTTTGCTAAAAGAGCATTAAAACTTGTTAGCCCTTACCGGTTTTTCTGCAGTTTAGTGATACTTCTGAATCTGATACATGTTAAATTAGCACCCACGGAGCTCATTTTCAGATCATGCTCAGTTTCTGTACAACAAAAAAGATTCGTAGAGGAGTCCTTGTTTATGAATTGTTTAAATTCCAAAGTTACACATTCCTGGCTATGGTAATTGTTTTCATCCAAGTTCAGAGCCTTGTCTTTCAGCTATAGATACTTCAGCAACAGCAGCTCTAGTACGTACTCATCAGAACAATCAACAGCTGTTTTAGTAGCTTGGAAGCAGTGAAAGTGTGCATGTCATCTCAGTCTTCAGGCTTCCAAGGTGAAATTAGATTCAGAAATGCATGTTTTCAGTACTAACTTATTTCATGGTTGATTGTTTATTACATGATTAGACTGAATCATTTTAGTTCCTGTCACATGCATCTTTGCCTTATCAGTACAGCTCAGTAGCAACTGTTGCTCTTTCGCTTATCAGTAGTATGGAAAGCCTTTAATTGTCACTGCAGCAGCAAGAATTTATTCTGTATTGTGTTACTTTCATGCAATAGTATTTCTCTATTCAAGCTAGATATTGTTTGAAGCATGATTCTTGGGTCTGCAACTCTGTCAATGGCCACCTATCTGGTAAGAATGATGCTGACTCGCTAATTAAAAATTTACCATGTCTTGGTAATTCAGTTGGTCAATCATGTCAAGTGCTCCTTGGTAGCTCCAACACATGTTCAATCATATCCTCAATACTGTAACAGTCCAATCATCAGGCTGTATTTTTAAGTTGGCTGCAATCTAACTCTGGTCATATTCATGTGTAGCCTGTATCGCAGTGCCTACACTAAACCAGGTCGTGGTGGGAGCTGCTGTCGGATCCGCCTTTAGTGCTCTTTGGTTTGTGCTCTAGCATTGTGCATGATGCTTTTGCTTCTTCGCTCTGCTAGTCCAGATTGCAGTCATCCTTGGAGCATCAGTATTTTGTGATGGCTTTGTCATCTACATGATTCGTTACTGGCTCAAGGGTGAGAGATGTACTTCACCACTACGTATGTAGCTGCCAATGGGAGATCGATTGATAGGCACTAGAACCAATCTGCTTCGAGGTGTTTAAACTTATTTAAAAAACAATTTGCATTGTAGAGATTACCTTGTGTACTGGTGCCTAATGATTTAACAGCATTCTTTCTCTTTAAACATGAGTCTAAACCCTGGTGCCTTGTACATACGCTTAGAATGATACATTAGCTCAAAAGCAAAGCTGAAGATTCAATCACATTTGCTAGGATTTGGGTGTGCATGTGCACATGGTTGCACATTGGACAGATATTTTCATAGTAGATTATATTCAAATTTCAATGGATGCATGATTTTTTTAATCTATCCATGATATGAAATTTAGCTAAATAAATATTGTACTGTGATCGAACAGAGAAAACATAATTGAATGTCTAAGGAAGGAGGATTGGGATGGTGTTGTCTCCGACCATGTCTCATTTGGCTTTGGTCCATTATTTCATTGCAAACAACGTGACAATTACTTGATGTTGGTCATATAAAATGGAGCTTATTAACAATGTGTTTTTCTCAATACTTGTTGTCGCCCATAGCAATGCATGGGCATTTACATAGTGACTAGTTAAAGGGTGTAGCAAGCATAGAGATGGAGAGTACTGCAGAACGATTGATATCCAACATAAATAAGATAATTTTGCAACCCAACATAAAGTTTGTTTACCTTAAACAGAACCTGAGCTTGAGCTGAAGCTCTTCTGCATGTCAGTAACTCATTTAGTGGATCGTCCTGAGAACCTAGACATACATCCACAGACAATGTGCGAAGAAGGATTGCTTTAGAGAGAACAAGCTTCATAAAAGATATTGGAAGCCACCGACAGATAGGATCACTAATTATCTCCACAATCTGAAGATGGGCACACATGCCATCAGTCCACTGTGCATTTAGGAACTCCCAATCTACAATCATTTCTGGACTTACTATCTTCACCAACAAAAGTAAAAAGAAAAAAGAAAATCAGTTGGCAGCAGAAAAATGACTTTCAGGAAATAAAATGATGAATACCCAAAAAGACAATGTTCAATGTTACCTGCATGTTAAGTTTTTCAAGGTTCGGGGAGCTCCTCAGTAAAGAAAACATCGATAGAATAGGGTCGGTGGCTGCAAAGCGCGCCGTTAATTCCAAGCTTTTCAAGTTGTAAAAGGTGGGCATGGTACCTATGTCGACATAATCATCGACCTAAAAGATTAAAAAAGAACGAGAAGGTAATATCATCATCATTGCTGTCAACAACAACAAGAAGCTATTTAGTCCCAAGCAAGTTGGGGAGGACTGTATTTGAAACCCCAAAACACAGGCCAAGGGATGTGTAGAAAGATAATATCAAAACATTAAAACTGAATGCAAGTGTAGAAAGATGGATGAGATTTGTAGCGTTGTTTTTGAACAAGGGAGCAGAAGCCTAACAAAGCAGCACAGTGGATGGTATGCTTCCTTTGTCAAGGTGGTGCTTCAGATTCAGTCAGTAGAGGAAACCAAGTTTACTTATACTTATTTATTGAATTATTAGATGAGCATGAAGCCAAGTAATAGTGTTTGTGTTTACCTTGACCACACCAGTTCACAAGTCACAAGGACAAGGGCGTGAGACTTGAGCAAATACTCAGGTCATGCAGCTTGCATGGGGCATCCATCTAATCCTTCATTAGAATCTAGTCCGTGCAAGATTTCAAAAACTCGTGTCGACTTAATTATATACATAGCTAGGGCCCGACTCAAGGTAAAGTAGTGTGTGTTATAAAATCTCCAAGTCAATGATATAAAGTTGATATTAGTATGCACCCATAAGATTAGAATTTAGAAGAGACTCTCTTATATATTCCTTCATATACCTCTTGACCCCAAACAGAGCACCAATTATAAGATCATTTAAAAAGAATCTCGTGTGCTATTCAAATGGAAACTAAATAGTCAAAACACTCGCGATCAAATAATGCAAACTTAAACTTGTATGGAAATGCAGTAAATTAATCAGATGATCGCTTCTTATCACGACATCCACTGGTTTTAGTTCGTAACGTAGATTCTTGATTTATGCCAAACAGAACAAAGAATTGGGAGATGATACGGAGCGAGCAACGTACCGGCGCCAAGAAAGTGAGCTCTCGAACTTGGGAAAGCCCGGCGAGGAACCCTCCCAAATCATATCCAAGCTGCGTGTAACGTGACACAAAAATTTTGGCACTTAGGAGGCACGGCAGCTCGCCGAAACACCAGTCATCGTCATGTGCCGAACAAAGTGTGAGGCTATGGAGATTGGGCGACTCAATCACGCCGTCCAACGGGCTGTGGTATAAACCGTCCAGAGAAAGGACACAGAGAAGGGGTGACCCGCGAATAATAGCACGGAATGGGTGCTCCATGAAATCTGAGGACTCGGCACTTGGGAACTCGACACGGATGAGGTATAGCTCCTCCAGCACAGGGAAACCGGCGAATCCTACAGGGATGGGTGGAATGCAGCACATCTCCAGGTGGAGGGACACGAGATGTGCGCAGGAGAAGATGGAGGAGTGGAGGGGGAGGGGTTCTGGATCGACACCTTCGAGGTGCGCTAGGATGGAGATGGATTCAACGCTGCGGCGGGAGAGGGCGATGAGCCAGTGGTCAAGGTGGGAGGCGGACTCCTCGTCGACTTCGCAGGCGAAGTGGATGATGCGGGGGGCGGTGTAGCAGAGGAGGACGCCGCCGATGGCGCTGGGGGGCGTGCCCTCGGGGAAGCAGAGGGCGAGCCCGGGGACGGACTCCCAGCGGTGGCGCCAGGCGCGGGAGAGCGCGGAGGTGCGCACGGCGTCGCAGAGGTCGAGGAGACTGAGGACCTCGTCCAGCAGGTGCGCCGGAAGGTAGTCCAGCGGGTCGGCAGCCTCGGCCTCCGCCGCCACCGGCAACGGCACGGGCTCCATGGCTTGTAAACCCCTGCCGGTAGTGATGGGACGACGCCGTCCTGGAGCGGAGGGCAGGGGAAACCGGCCGGGGACGCCGGGAGACGGAGACTGGACGCCGAGGGACGCTGGAGATTCAGAGCATCTCTTACCCGCCGCCCCGCCCCGCCCCGGCTCCTCGTGCCGACGCTCGCCCGCTTCCCAACACCGCCGAATCGCTTGTGCCGATGCTCGCCCCACCCCTCCACCGCGCGCTCAGCCGCCGCCGCCGGCCTCGCCTCGCCTCGCCTCTCCCGCCGCTGCTCCGTGATTCGTGAGGGTGTGCGAGAGAGAAGACGGAGCCTCTCCCGCAGCCTCTTCCGATAGTGATGGCACAAGTCAAGCCGCCGCCATCGCCGGAGCGGAGGGACGGGGAGCGAGAGGTGAGGGGAGACCAGGGACGCCGGGAGATGACGCCGTGGATGGCGAGGATCTAGAGCAGGAGACATTCCATTATTGGAAAAAACCCTGATGTTTCAGGTTAGGCCAACTCATACGGTGTTCCACTAAAAAAAAAAACTCCTACAGCGTTTGCATTTTGAGGATTCCTACGTTATTTAGCACTATTCATAGAATTCATAGAGTGGATGATGGACGAGGAAGTTGCTAGAATTAACCTTACAAAACCACACAGATAGCATGTGACGGTTTTGAACGGTTTTACTCGTGGATGTATACGGATTGGATTGGCGTAGATAATGTTTTTTTTTATATCCTAATCCTATATTTTTTTATTGGATTTAGAGTTGAGCGGATATTATTCAATTACGGATATGGATACGGATTTTTTAATATCGAAAATGGTGCGGAACCGGAGCGGTGTCAGAGCGGAAGCTTGCATATAGCTTTTTTACAATAATCAATAATTTATAAACTAAAATATAATTGTTCAAATCGTAATTTACATATCAGTAATAAAAAATAACAGTGATGTTATTTTTAGCACGAATCAATCATCATTGACCTTCATCTGTTTACCAAACTAATCGGATATTATCATGTTATAAACATCGGATAATCCGCATTTAAATATTGGATACTCCATATCCATCGGATTTTAGTGATATCATATCATATTCGGCATCTACATCTAAATCAGATTCGGATTATCTATATCCACATGGATATAAAAACTTCTCCGTATATGTGTAATTAAGATTCAGATCGGATAATTATCCACACCACTTGCACCCCTAGTTTTATTGACCCACTTTGGTTTTTATAAATACTACAATACAACGCAGACGCTCACTCGTATGTGCACTCACCCAAATGAATGCACACACATAGACCTTACCTCTAAGCATCTACGTGGAATTAGGCTAGACTGGTATTTCAAAATTGACGAAATCACAACAGATATCTCACTGTCGATGAGAATGTCACCTACCATTGTAAAAACAAAACTGTTAAATCACGTGAACATCCATGTCAAATCGAAAATTTAAACTTAAGTGGATAGATTCTACTGCAAGAAACTTAACCGGTTGAGGTACGCTCAGATAGTTGACTAGTTTTGGTGACTTGGCACTTGGGCCTACGCTCAGATGGCTGCTCACCAGTTTTGGTGGCGTGGTGACGTTGTGGCACTTGGGCCCACTTGCCATGTGAAGTTGGTCCTTGCAGGCAGCACGCCTGCTAAGCAAGTTCTCATTCTCAATGTCACCTGGGCACCGACGTTCCGGCTTTTCAGGTGACCATCGAGGCTCTTTCGATCCGATCGAAAGATAAATAGAGGAATTTTAAAGGATTAGAATTCTATAGAAAAATTTTCTTTGAGCCTGTTTAGATAAAGGATTGAGATGTTCCAAATGCTATGAAATTCATATAGAATGGTTTATTTCATAGGAATTAATTTTGGAAGAATTCTATCCGGAGGTTAGACTTTATGAAAAAATTTGTTTGTGTCACTCTCTATCATCTAAATTTTGTGTTTTTCCTGTGCTCCATCCAAACACTCATTCTTTTATTTTTTCTATGTTTTTTCATTCTATAAGATTCAAGATTGCAGCCCACTCTATTCCTATATTTTTTTTATTCACGTGTCTTTACAATCCTGTGTTCCAAAGAAGCGCTGAGCCTATGTCCCTGTGGTGACAATTATGCCATGATCTCTATTCTCCTTATAAGAATATAATGTGCTTCCTCAACGTGAGGTAAACTTGTACGATGTGGGATCTTTGGGAGGCTCATGGACTAGTCACTTGTGCTGCACGGGAAAGTGAGCACAAGCTTGCAACACCGCATCACCAAATTTGGTATGCGTAGTTGTGCCTGGTACAACTACTGTTTATTAGAATTAGAAGCTCCTGCTGTTTTGTTCAATATATATTACCTTGTTCTTGTGATGAACTCTTATTGCATGTTTTCCAACAATTTTTTACTCAGCAGAGCCTGTAATGATATTTGATAGTTTCTAGTGTTTATCAACTGTGTCTGTGTGCACTGCTTATATTTGTGTCCAAATCTAATTTTGTATTGCAACCTTAGTTAGCTGCTAGGTAACCTAAAACATCTAAAATCCTGATGTTGTGCACATGTCGTACAACTACCAGGCGTCGTCTTCACGCACGCCCTACAGGCACCGGTGGCGCGCAGAGCAGAAGGTGTGCGCCGCATGCATGCGCTCCACGACCTCCGCATCGTTCGGGAAGGAGGGGCCACTGTAATGACAAATTAGTATCTATAAAATACAACCAAGCGTTTTGTTTCCCAGTTCCAGCAGTTCTGGGTCTGACGGAACTAACTGACGACTAAAGGACAACTGTACAGGGTGAGTCGGCCGGGGAACAAAGGGCAGCCCTTGCGGTGGGGGAGTGAGAACGGGCGAGCCGGCTAGGGCTAGGGAGTGGCCGAGCACCGCCGCCACGCAAGAAGGGGAGCGCTCGACCGCCGCCGACGCATGAGAAGGGGAGCGACCGAGCATCGCAACCGATGTTGCGTTGCTAGAGTGACAAGCGGAATCGGTACTTGGGAGCAGGAGCGGAGGGCGGGGTCTGCAGAGGAGGTGCGGCGTGCGGGGAGGGGGGATCAATGGGCCAGTGGGTGTGTTGCAGGTTGTTATTGGGCCACGCCTGATTTCCTCTAAGGGGCCTTTGCTAGCTCCGTTATTTGAGGTCTACAACCAAAATTCACTCGATTATTTGGGTCCGGCTATTGCACGGCCGGCCGTGCAATAAGCGTTCCGCACGGCCGACTGGGCACACAGCAATTTTTACGTACTGTGAATGTTAAATAGCACCACGTGTCTCCTACTAGCATCGAGACGTTGTTGCTTCCTCAACGAAAAAGAAAAAAAACTGCTACACCTGGACGCTACCATTGTACCACATTCACGATGCATATACATATGTAATGATACACGTGTGTATTTTTCATATTTGTTTTTTGCAATCTGTCAACTAGCAGAACTACAATTCTTAGGACTTCAATGGTCTTACATATTTATTACTTCAAAGTACTGTACCATACGAGCTACACCAACAAAAGAAGGTCATCCACACAAGTATTCCTTTCCTCCTCGTTCTTTTTCATGGCCAACCTAAACAAAATTTTCATTTAACTTACCCCACTATTTGAAGGGAGTAACTAATCCATCTAAAAAGAGCTCCCCCATCTCCCTGGACGCCTTCTCCTTCACGATCACAATCTTAGATAAAAAAAAAGAAAGTTAGTTAATAATCCTAGCTAGTTACCAAAACCAAACATATATGGCACACTAAAAATTAGATGTGCAGTAAAGCATTACCTAATAAAGTACAATATTTTACCTATTTTGAAACCATATAATTGCCTAATTTCTACCAACGGCGGACTGACCGTCCGGCAACCCTGGCCAGCTGCCCAGGCTCGTCTGCATGACAACCCACTATGCTGATTCTGTGGATAAAAAATACAAGCTAGCATGTAGGATTTGCATGCAACCGCAAGCTATTTGATCTATCTATTCAATTTTTTCTTGTACACAACATGTATCCATCAAGTAACCTTAAGGTGCTATGCATATGTATGTTTGTACACAGAACCATGTACTAGAACTAGGTTGAAGTCATACTGTTTGCCTAGGCTCTAAAAGTTTCTGGCTCCACCACTGATTCCTACCATATTATTACGTAATGGAGTTGAAATATTTACTCCCAACAAGATAACTACACACATAATTTTACTTCCATGGAGTATGCACTAAAAATACATACAGACTAAAGAACTAGTTTATCTAACACCAACATGGACAATTGTAGACCTATTTAAAGGGAATGATATGCTAAAAAGACAGCCAAATGAAATGCATTATTGTTCTCCTATTTTAGAACCATATTATTGCCTATACAAAATGATATTACTGCATAACTAAAAACATATGATTGCCTAATGAAGAGTATCATTTTGTCTAATAAATAAACATACTGTTTGGCACGTAGTCATATCATAACAGTAGGACAATAATTGCTTTATAGGACAATTATAATGGCCTATCTAGTAATGCATTCTTGCCTAAAGGCTAAAGCTTATCTTTATTATTGCCTAACGCAGAACCACATGATAAATGTAAAAGTAAAAAATGCTTAACTAGAACCAGACAAGCTATCTACAATCACAATGCTCCTCCATATGAAGAACTATATTATTGCACAACCTAATATAGAGGTAAAAATGATAATTAAAACTAACACTGAAAGCAACTTAATTAGTTCCCTAATTAAAACCATATTATTTGAGAGCCATATTATTGCCTAATTAAAACCATGAAATTGTCTAACCGAAAACATATAATTGTCTAATGAGTTGTATTGTTTTGCCTAATAAAATTATATTATTTGACATTGTATCCATAAATAGATGATTGAACAGGTAAATGTACTATCTAATTTCAATGTTGATTGCATGGGGTGTTGTATTTTGAAACCATAGTATGCAAATACCATGGTTTACAATTGCCATGACAATACTATGGTTTTACTCAAAATAATTATAGCAAGTTCTATTTGGTTTCATCCTATTTTATGTGCTGAACCAAAAACTTTGGTCTAGAGCAAAGATTCCAATATTCCAAAAATACTGTAGTATTGCCAAAACCATGATTTTCAAAATAGAGTTTTATAAAGAACTACCAAACAATTTTTTCTCTAAATACTACATTATTCTTCAATATCACAGTATTATCTAGGAACTAAAAAATACTATATTCTCAAACAGGCCCTAAAACCAATAGATGATAGGAAAAAAACAAAGTTCCTTGTGATATTCTATATCTATATACAATAATGTTCTAATAATCGGCTAAATTAGTTCTGTAATCAAAACCATATAATTTGAGAATCATATTTTTGCCTCATGAAAACCATATTATTGTCTATTGAAGTGTGTATTATTTGACAGATTTGACATGTAGTCATTTCATACAATACATTGTATCCAAAACTGTTACATTGTTCAACAGGTAAAACATAGTATCTAATTTCAATGCCAATCGTAGGAAATGGTTAAATAAAGAGAGGATAGGAAAATAACAAAAACCCTTGTAAATTTTTACATCTATATACAATAACTAGGTAATTCTCCGCGCGTCGCTGGGGAATTTAAATAGTGATTTCAGATAATTCTAAAAGAAAGAAAAGGCTATTATATCCATTTATCTATTCAATGGAGAGTAATAGAACAGTGGAATTACCAAGAGTGTGGCTAGCAAGGTCTGTCCTTTCCCAACCTATTGTAATGATTCCAATGAACATGTATCTTAAAATAGCTTAAGAGGTTTATAGAGTGGACATTTCATTATCATGTCAGTAGTATAGCTCGAGATGGCATCTTTTAATTGGTATCCTTCTTAAGAATAAAAGAGGAAAATGCCATCAACTTTATTTGTGAAATTTGTCATGAATAAATTGGAAACGTTGGATAGATTCAGCCTATACAGTTGAGTAACACTACATCTCGTACTAATGAAATATTGGAAGTGAGATTAGAGAGAGATTTACCACCAGGCAATAGCAGTCAATCCGATTAAAATTAACATGTGAATATTACAGAATTGATGGGAAAGAAAGGCGATTAGCGTGGTGAACGGACCGCATAGTTCTGCATCATGGAAAACCAACTAAAATCCTGTAAATAAAATGAAAGAGGGAATAGTTGGTGACAAATAAAATATGGGGAGATCAGTGAGAATTACCGCCACCTAACAGTAGCAATCAATCTGATTGACATTTGAATATTACAATTAACAGGGGAAAAGACAATTAGTGTGGTGAACGGACTGCATAGTTCTACATCATGGAAAACCAATTCAAATCCTGCAAATAAAAGGTAAGAAGGAATAGTCAGTGACAACTAAAGCAAATGTTTCTGTCATGGTGAACCAGCAATCCGAGAACTTGGTGCCATGACCCATGGCCACGCGATGAGAGTGTCAGATAGACTCGACGCCAGGCTCCCCGGCCGGGAGATAAGGTTCTTCCGGTGCCACGTCTAGGCTGGATAACTACATGCAAGCGTGCTTCACCTTGTCGTAGTGTCTAGGAGCTGCTGCAATGGCTCGATAATTTTGATGGTGAACTCGTCGAGCACCATCGATGGCGGCTCTGATCCCGATTGGCGCCTCCCTCGTGGGCACACAGGCGCTAGCAGCAATGCAGCATCCGTGTTTCGTTTGCTCTCTCCGGTCCTCTCCACTCTCTTGTGCATTAATAGAAGGAAGTTTCATAGATGGACGGGAGGGGAACGACGGAAGGAGACGAAGAACGAACGGTTCCACAACTCGTTTTAGGTTCTTTACCTCTACAGAAAAGTTAGTGGGGGAACCAAAGCAAGCAGTTAATTGTGGGTGAGTGGGTCTGGCAGTGGCAGGAGAGGATCAAGGGAGATGAAACGAAGAGCAACCACACCAATCGTAATTTGTGCATCATGGAAGCATATGGACGGGGTCATAGAGTAAGTGCAACTGAATATCAACTGAAGAGTCTCCATTAAGCTGTTTGTGTGTTCCATGCTTTGTATTTCTAAGCATGTAATTTAATTATTTTAATTAGTGCTGACGTGGCGCGATGTGGAAGCAGATTTAGACTTTAGTGACTTCCATCTATATAGATATATAGGATGTTCCAGTAAATCAACTAAATTAGATTATCTAACCAAAACAATATAATTTGAGAACTATATTATTGTCTAATGAAAATCATATTATTGTCTACTGAAAAAATATTATTGTATATTGAAGTGTATTGTTTTGCCTAATCAAAAACCGTATTATTTGACATGTAGTCATCTCATAGTCACATTAGCTATATTACCAATTGTGCGTGCATTTTAAGATTATTGTATGCGTCCTATAAACATAGGATAGGTTACCTAGATCACGTCTCTCAGTTTCATACTTTCATGTCAAGGATTATTTATGTTTGCCTCTGTCTTATGAATGATTATCAACTCTGCTAGTGATATTGGGATATTATTGAATATTTATAATACAATTTGGCAAGTAAAAAAGTTGCTTCTGATAGATTTTACCTTCACTTTTGAAGCCTAAATAAAATTGAAGGCTCATACTGCAAGCATCGAGCTAATGGCCTGGAAAATAAAAACAGAAGCTGTCATTGCTGTTGTACTAACGATGCTAGAGCTGAACAGACAATAGCCTACTGATCAAGCCACAACTAGGAAAAATTCACAGCAAGGAAAAAAACTGCAACATATGAACCAGACTGGAACTCCTAGAACCGAAGTGCAGTACTGCTGCTGACTGAACCAACCTACTCAGACATAGGCAATTAGAAGCGTGGACAAAAATCAAATCAAAATGAAATGAAGCTGCATCTCTCGGAAGTCAACATAGAGACTAATTCGGCGAGTGGTGGCTGACTGAATTGATCTAAAAGCCAGCCGCTACAAACCCTAAAAAAGGCAGTTAATATCATTTACAATTGTTATGCATAGAGAAACAAATGACAGAAGAATATAACAGCCCAAGGCACATAAAAAGCAGCTCAGTCTCTACCTGAAATGTGACAAAAACAAGGAGCAAGCATGGCTCAATCTTCAATCCATCGTTCTTGTCCGCCATCCTGAATGCCTGGAATCATGCAAGCAAGGAGATTACCATCATAGTGAAGTGACCGAGCGTGCAGATATTGATCATTACTTATTAGTCATATAGCAACTATGAACTATAATGAAATAATTTCAAGATGGTGCTCGTGGTTTTGTTGTAATATCTGCCCAACAAATAAACTACAAGCCATGCTATCAGTATCAGCATTAAGTCACCAAATTTCAATTGGGCAAATCTCCTATCATTTAATAATTGCTAGCTAACCGGTAACACACAAACATGAAATATCTCATAATCTAATATGTAGCTAACAACTAACTGCATGTACTTTACCAAACTAAAAGGCATCGTTCAAAGATCTAAAGTCTCCCGTGGCTAAATAATATGAATAAAATATGAACTGTAGTTGGAAATTTAATTGAAAAGTGTACATAAAAGGGGAATCAATTGCGTAAAACAAGATCAAGTCTGAGCCTCACCTTTTTTTGTGTGCATTACCTTTCCCTTCTCTTAGATCCAAATGCTGGATCCAGAAAAACAGCACACACATCAGTAGATTAGCATTGGTGCGCGGTAACATTAAAATGTATAATCCCCAAAATGATGATTCGTCTTAATCTGCTAAGTTCCTTCTCCACCTCCAGATTAGTGTTTTGCTCTAAAAAATACAGAAGAAGGGAGCCAAAAATCAGTCGACTCGCACGAACCAGATACACTAAACAGAAAAATCCCCATAACCCTAGAAATTGTACGAGGAACAAGTAAAGGAAGTTGTAAGCCATCATACCTCTCCCTGAATGCTCCCCGGCCCCTGCGCGCCACAGTGGTTGCCGGTGAGAAGTGGAACTCCTGCGGCCCAGCCACCGCCGCGAACCCCGCTGCTTGGTCTAGCTTAGCGTCATGGCTGCTGAGCGTGAGCAGTGCTGGTGGCCTGGAGCAGAACGCGGAGGTCCCCTCCCCCCGCTCATCGAGAGGTCGCCGGAGATAGGTCTAGCGACTAGCGTGCTCATCACAAGCCCCGCACCCCGTGCCCCCACTCCCCAAGGAGGTGGATCTTGAAGGCAAGTTGGCTGGGGCATGAACAGAGCGTGCCACACCGCTGGAACGAATGGAAGAAGTCTCCGACTCTCCGCTGCCGCACTTGTCGGTGAGGAGAAAAAGGAGCAGACGCAGAAAAAACGTTAGGCTATCGCAACGGATACCTCGAATGGTTTCTTAAAATACTACTTGTTACTGTTTTACATAAATACTGTACTGTAAATAAAAAAATAAAATAGTAATAAAAATAGGATTTGACGAGTATCATCCGAGAAAACCTCGTACTACGCTGGATCATCATCGGTGGACGTTGGATGGATGTGGCCGTGCAAAAGAACAAACGCACGGCCGCCGGAATAAAATCATTACCATATTAATAGTAACTTGAAGTTTGTTAGCGGCCACATTCATGCATGAGCGTGTTACGTGTTGGCCCCCCAGAGCCAACCAATCTTGTCCAGCTCTTAAAAAATACATGAGCATACTCTTGTTGCCGCCCCACCATTATTAATGGTTTGAAAACTTTCCTCATTATCGTATTTGCCCAATCAGAGACCCCAGGCCTGTACATGCATCTCCTAATTACGGAGCACGCACAATCAGACAAAAGCTTTACCTTATACTACCCACCAGCCTGTCCTTTTCTGGCTCCTTTTTCTGATGGTCTTTAGCGGCATCTGATGACTGATGTGCTAACTGCTCAGTGCTTGATCTTTATCTGCAGGCTTCGTCCAGCTTCCCTGTCCCGAGACCCCCAGCCTCGCCCACGGGGAAAAAAATGGAACTAGGCTTCTCCTCACCGAGACTACTGCCTCCTGTCTTGCTCTGCGTCCTTCTCTTCTCCTACCTGTGCACCATCCTATGGCTCAGGCCGGAGAGGCTGAGGCAGAGACTGAGGAGCCAGGGAGTGAGGGGCCCCAAGCCTTCGTTCCTCTTCGGCAACATACCGGAGATGAGGAGGATCCAGCAGCAGCTGGCCAAATCTGACCAAGAACAGGAAGCAGGCGCCAGCGATCGGCTCTCCTCCAACTATGTGGCCACTCTGTTCCCCTACTTCCTCCACTGGAACAGGGTCTATGGTACGTTGCCCGACTTGTTGTGCTGAATTTTTCGGTCTATTTGATTCCGGATAGCATTTTCCTTCTATGGATTTTGTGTTGGAGCGGCGTTTCTGATGACTGCATTTCCTGGCCTGCACAAATAGATGTATCGTTTCTGTTCACTATTCAAAGTTTACAGACTCATGGAATTGTTTGTAACATTGTGCCAGGCTCCATCTACTTGTACTCCACTGGAAGCATACAGGCTTTGTTTGTGACGGATGCAGACATGGTGAAGGAGATTGCCAACTGCAAGTCTTTGGATCTCGGGAAACCAAGCTACCTGCAGAAAGAGCTTGGAGCTCTTCTTGGTACGGGAATCTTGACGTCGAACGGTGAGCTTTGGGCGCATCAACGAAAGGTGATCGCACCTGAATTCTTCATGGACAAAGTCAAGGTAAAATCCGACCATAGCACTGAACCTCTTTGCCGATGACTGAATGACTCACAATTCACAAAGGAACCTTGAATTCTGTCTGAAACTTTCCTGCAATAGAAATTCGTCGTGGTTAGTGGTTACTAAATGCCATGTACTCTAGTTAAGACCAGTTTCTTGGGTCAAATGTCCACAGGGAATGGTGAGTCTGATGGTGGAGTCTGCAAATGAGATGCTGGATTCATGGGAAAACAGAGTTGACAGCGAAGGCGGCAGTGCAGAGATAGTAGTTGATGGTTTCTTGAGAGACTTTTCAGCTGATGTCATATCGAAAGCTTCCTTTGGGAGCAGTTTTTCTGAAGGCAAAGAGATATTCAGCAAGATTCGACAGCTTCAGGTGGCAATGGCAAAGCAAAACATATTTTTTGGTGTCCCTGGTAGTAGGTATGGAGGAAAAAAAAAACTTATCTTGGACTACTATTCTACTGTTTTTTTTTTTCTTTTAAGTAGCATCGTTGACTTGTGGTACCGTATTACAAAGCCAGAATGAGGTCGAGCAATAGAAATTCAGGCTACTTGAAGCGAAGTCTGCAGTACATTTCGTGACCACATGTTGATGTGTTCTTCTTAGATTCTTACAAAACCTTGCTCAGCAATATTAAGTCCTATCAGCTATGTGGTTCTGTATTGTCAGAGAGCGTCGATTTGCAAACAGTATGTGCCACACACAATCTATTCAGATTCAGGACTAAAAGTGCTTGCCACCAGCACATGGAAAGTGATGTTTTTTGTTCGTCCGATCTTTTTGCTGCTGTGCCACACATTTGAATTCGCATGTAAATGAACATAAAGATCTGACCCTGTAGAATCTGGATACCATCAATCTGAGTGCTGTAACGTCATAACCTGCGTTTCATGACAACTACTTCGCTTCAGTTATACTGATCTGAATAAGGTGTTCTTCCAGATATCTGCCGACAAAGAACAACAGAGAGATTTGGAGACTGGGCAGAAGCATCCGCAGCCTCATCTTAAGCATAGCCAAGACGCGCGAACAAAACCTAGCCACTCCTCCAAACAAGGATCTCCTGCAATCCATCGTCGAGGGCGCCAAGCAGCATGATCCACGCACAGCCGAGGACTTCATCGTGGACAACTGCAAGAACATCTACTTCGCGGGGCACGAGACGACGTCGACCACGGCGGCGTGGTGCCTGATGCTGCTGGCGGCGCACCCCGAGTGGCAGTCCCGCGCGCGCGCCGAGGTGCAGGCCGCCTGCCCGGGAGGCCAGCCGCCGGACGCGGCCACGCTCCGGAGCCTCAAGACGGTGGCGATGGTGGTGCAGGAGACGCTGCGGCTGTACCCGCCGGGGGCGTTCGTGACGCGGGAGGCCCTGGCGGACGTGACGCTCGGCGGCCTGGACGTGCCCAAGGGGACCAACATCCGGGTGCCCGTCGCGCTGGCCCACCGCGACCCCGCCGCGTGGGGCCCCGACGCCGGCGCGTTCGACCCCGGCAGGTTCGCCGGCGGCGTCGCGGGCGCGTGCAGGCCGTCGCCCCACATGTACCTGCCGTTCGGCGTGGGCGCGCGCACCTGCGCCGGCCAGAACCTCGCCGCGGCGGAGCTCAAGGTGGTGCTGGCGCTCGTGCTGCAGAGGTTCGAGTTCGCGCTGTCGCCCCGGTACGTGCACGCGCCGGCCTTCCGGCTGACGGTGGAGCCCGGGAAGGGCGTGCCGCTGGTTCTTCGGAAGATCTCATCTGTCGAGCATGCATGAATGAACGAGTGGCAGTGTGTTGTTTGTTGCGATGGTTACTCGGTTAGTGGTGACTGGAGACTGGAGAGTCACCTGGCTGCTTGTGTGGAACGGTGTACAAGGAAGCAGCGATTAGTCCGTAGAGTCTGGAACTGGAATGCTTTCCTTGCGGTCACATATATGCGTTTCTGCACTCTGCATCGTCAGCTAACTTACTAGTATTTACTTTGTCAAGATACACTGTATGATAAGTAGTAAAACTGAGGCCACATAGCGTCGAGATGGACCTCAGACGCTCAGCAGGAAGCTGGAAAAAGGCCCCGAAGAAACAGGTACCAACTCTCATTCAGACATTGTCATTCGAGGCAACATGCGATTCTAAAGTCGTCGGCCTCCTTTACTACGGCTAGTTAAGGTCAATTAGATATGAGCACCGAAAAGAGTAGTAGCAGAGAAAAGGACGTTGTGAGCCCCGAGCTGTATACGCATCACTCTGTCTGTGTATAATAATGTAATCTACACGAAAGGAATGAAACCCACCAGCAGTCCATCATACAACAGCTACAACGACACCTAGCCAACTCGTAGCCGCAGTATCAACGAGCCCTGGCACAACTGCACAAGTCCTAAGAATCCATCTACTAGACAGCAAGTGCACTTAATGCTAGTGATAATGATCCGTCTCTCTAACTAACTGTACATCTGCAACTAAAACACAGATGACGTGTATGCACTACGTATACATAATGGATTAAAAAAAAACCAAGGCCTCTGCCGATGCGATCACGGGCGGCGTCGTGGGAAGGACGACACGAAGCACCGACGACGACGGTGACGGGGAAGACCCGCGAAGTCACCACCGTACCACACGGCTGGCACCCACGTGACGTGACGTGAACCCGCCGCACCCAGCGCAGCGCACATCACGGGGCAGCAGGAAGATCAGAGCTTGGTGCGGTCGCGGCACTGCTGGCTGCGCACCTTCATGCCGGCGACGTCGAGGACGAAGGTGCAGTCGGAGTAGGCCACAGCGTGCCTGCTGATGATCCCCAGTATGGTGACCCGCCCGGGCACCCTCGTGTTGGCCTCCATCTCCACGGAGCCGCCCTCGACGTCTTGGACGAGCTGCGTCAAATCAGCCGCGAGGCGGTCGGCCTGCACGGTGAGCGCGAGCGTGACGTTGCCGTCGCCGCGGGCGGGGACGCGGCCCGGGTCGATCCGCGCCTCGCCGACCTGGGCGCCGCGGTAGAGCAGCGCCGTGCGGCCGTCGGCGCCGTAGGAGAAGGAGGCGGCGTTGGGGTTGTGCACGGCGACGGTGAGGAGCAGCGTGACGTTGAGCTGCAGCGAGAGGGCCGGGAGCGTGAGGCGCGGGGACACGCCGGACAGGCGCGTGGAGACGAGGCGCGTGGTGGGGTCCCGCACGCGCAGGACGGTCAGGGAGAGGACCAGGACGGTGAGGGCGAGGATGAGGAGCAGGGCGAGCGTGGCGAGGGCGCAGGCGCAGAGGCAGCGCCGGCGCCGGCGGGGGGTGTGCGGTGGCGGGAGGGGCTTGGTGGTGGTGGTGGTGTGGGTGGGGAGGACGGCGCCGTTGGCGGAGGAGGAGGAGGCCATTGGGGGAGCGGCGGATTATTGGTTGCGTGCGTGCGTGCGTTTGGGAATTGGGGACGGAGGAGGGTGCGGCGAGGAAATAGGCGGTGGTGGTTTTAACGGCAGGGAAAAGGGGGGACGCGGCAGCGCTGGGCGGCGGGCGGGAGTTAATGAGGGGGGTTGGGGGGTTGGACGGGTTGACGACGATGGTGCGTGCCCAAGAATTGAAGACGAGGGAGGAGGGGAGGCCGGCGTTGGGCGTCGCCGTCGCCGCAAGCAACGATTTCCTCGGATGGGAAGCGCGAGCAAGGAACTGCCACGCGCACGCCTCGTTCGGTGCATCAAGATGCTGGCGCCACCACGCAAAACGCATTTGTTCCACCTTCCCTTCCTCCGCCACGCCGGGCCCTGCAGATGCTGGCGGCCGGTCGATCGGTCGTCTACTGTCTGTGTTGACAAACTAACAAAAGGACAAATTACGGAGTACTACTATGGAGCTTGTTACGGTTACGCCAGGGTACGGTTAACGTGCCAAATTGAAGCTAGTACGACATACTAATAACGCACACCCAGTTAAGAAACACATGAGCAGACTCAGTATGACGATGTTTAGTTAGAAGAGAGTCGATTTGTATTTTTTTTTTAGAAAGAAGGTATGAAAATGCTATGTGACGGTACACGCGACGAATTATTGAACTGCAAAGCTCGAACCCGTCGGTCGGTTTGCCATCGCCCGACAGCAAGCAAGCAAAGGAAAAAAGAAAACGAGAAGGGGCCTCGAATGAATCGTGCCAGAGCCCAGAGCCACGAATGAACGGAAGGCCCAGCCCACCCTCCGTCCCGCCGCCGCCTCCCTTTTTTATTTTCCTTCCACGCGTCCTCCTCTGCCTATTTCACTTCACCTGCAGCGGCCACCGGCGTCTATCCGGCCCCCAGCAGTCCAGAACCAACCCATCCCACCCACGACCCAATGGCCGCCGGCACCGCCGCCGTGCTCCCCACCTCCTCCGCCACCGCTGCCTCCAAGGCTGCCCCGCCACCCCGCCGCCGCCGCTGCCTCCTCGCCACGCTCACGCTCCTCCTGCTCCTCGCCCTCGCCGTCCTCGTCCTCTCCCTCACCGTCCTCCGCGTGCGCGACCCCACCACGCGCCTCGTCTCCGCGCGCCTGGCCAGCGTGTCCCCACGCCTCGCGCTCCCCGCCCTCTCCCTCCAGCTCAACGCCACGCTGCTCCTCACCGTCGCCGTGCACAACCCCAACGCCGCCTCCTTCGCGTTCGGCGCGGGCGGCCGCACGGCGCTCCTCTACCGCGGCGGCCAGGTCGGCGAGGCTGACATCGACCCGGGGCGCGTCCCCGCGCGCGGCGACGCCACCGTCGCGCTCACGCTCACCGTGCGGGCTGACCGCCTCGCCGATGAGTTGGCGCAGCTGGTGGCGGACGTGGCGGCGACCGGGGCCGTGGAGGTGCGGGCCGCCACGCGGATCCCCGGGAGGGTCACCGTGCTTGGGGGGGGGGGGGGGGGGGCTGTTCGGCAGGCGCGCGGTGGCGTACTCGGACTGCGCGCTCGTGCTCGACGTCGCGGGGCGCGGCGTGCGCAGCCAGCAGTGCCGCGACCGCACCGAGCTCTGAGGACCCTGGCGTCCGTCGCCGTCTCCGTACGTTGCGGCGGACGGTCGGTGCCCGCCCGTGAGCTAGGCAAGGGGCGCGTGTGCTGTACTGCGCGCTGCTGTGTGGGGTGGTTGTGGCCGATTGCGTGTGGTGGGCTTCCTTGCATTGGCCTGTCCGGCACCCCGGCGCAGACACAAGTATCCAGCACCAGCACTGCCCTTTCTGTTCGGATGCATGCCATGCCATCAGAAATCCCCTGCTTCTCCTTATCTCTTGCTCGTACAATAATCCATTCTACAGAAATCTCTGTCGAGCAGTTGAAATCCGACGCTCTTATCAGACGCACCCTTTCTCAATGCTCTGATCGAGTTCAATGCTCTGGTCCCTTTACCAATTTGATTTTTTTTTAACCTAGTGAAACTTTTAACGTATACTCCTAAATGAAGCCGTCCATTAGGCCAACGCGAATTGCTATAGCAATCATGATCTGTGACACAGTACCATACGACCAGGGCTACGATTCTATACATGCAGAACGAAAGCGTCAACTAGCATTCATCCGTGCATCACCGGCTGCTCACCGCTTTCTAATGCTGCCAAACTTTACCAATCTGTCACTAGCTTTCAAGAGGCCTATGGCGGAACCAATGCGTCCATCGAGGGTATCAATGGCCTTTAGTAAGAAAGCCAAAGAACTGAAGAGGAACTGATCAGTGATCGTCTCCCAAGTTGTACTGAGTACTTGGTAGCACAGTATCAGGGTAATGGAATGAAAATTCCCAAGTTCAAAAAAGAAGTGTACGAATGGTATTCTTCGGAACAAATAAATTGACCAATGACCATCTCGACGCAGACACTGCATCGAGCCCCACGATGCCAGGAGCGCCAAAATGGCTATGGCCTATGTCATAAGTACAGTATGCAACGCCTGCTAACTGCTAACAGATGTCATGTGACTCGGCATACACAATACAATTGCCACCAAACATGCAACAGATGCAGCAGGGCACACGTGTGCCAGCAACAAAGTTCAGAGACACGCACACATGTAACAGTGCGCGCTGTTGTTTTAGACTAGAAACACAACCGTAGATCCGTTGCCCAGCCCTTTGGAACAACGGAATGCCCCGGATCATGAATGGAGAGATGTCCCTCCTCACTATTTATGGAACGCCCAACGAATCTAACAAACGGAAGCATAAGGGCCAAACGTTTCACAAAGTGTCGGTGCCTTTCCTCGAAATGGAGGGACGTCTCTCCTCACTATTTGTGGAACGCCCACTGAATCCAAAAAACAAAAGCACAAGGGCCAAACGTTTCACAGAGTGTTGGTGACTTTCCTCAGATTATTTCTACGGGAGTAAGATGGTAGGGCATAAAACGTGAGCAGACGAGCCTTCTCTTCTCTACTCTATTAGCGACCACGAATTGCAGAGACCGACTGGCATTCAACGTTCTTGTGAGCAGTTCAGAGGTCAGCCCAGGTATGCCTATTTCTTGGCAGGAGCAAATCATAATTTTGATCCATGTGGTTGCCAAATGTTCTCTTGGTTATTATTGCACCTGAAACGCACAAATGGTAGATGTGAATAGGCATTGTATCACGTGTGATGCATGGAACGCAAAGTAGATGTTTATTAATGGGGGGCCATTCTGAACAGTACTATGTTGTTCCATCTGGTTACCAGCATAGTTTTCAGCTTGAGCCTCATTTTCTTTTTGTACATGCCCCCTTTGTGCTTTGTGGTCAATAGTTCACGGTTATTTGGCTCCTCTCTAAGATGTAACTGCACGTGAAAATACATAAGCATTGAATATTGAATTGCTAGTCATCAAGCCCAGTACTATACAACAAATCTAATACTTCTTTCAGGTGATGGCGTTAAAAATGGTTGCAGTTCATAACGCGGCAGAGAGAGATACTGCTAAATGCCTCATTAATTTTCGAACCTTTTTATTGTTGGCAGAAGAGATTATACACAATGGCAACATCAAGGAGGGAGCCTAAACCAAATGCTAGGGCCAACCCGGGTTCAATGACTGTGAGTCGCTTTGGGTTCAATGACTGTGAGTCTGTTCCTACGCCTTGTGACTCTGGTGTGAAATTAACGAAAAATCGGAGAATAGCTAGAGATCAATTGAGATACTCCCAAATAATTGGTTCATTTATGTATTTAGCTAGCGCTACGAGGCTTGATATCTCGTTTGCTGTGAGCAAGCTGAGCCGGTTTGTGTTAAATCCGGGAGATGATCATTAGCGTGCTCTTGAGAGTCTTGTGCTAAGGAACCATGAGTTATGGCATTCACTGTACTAGGTACCCCGGGGTACTAGAGGGTTATTGTGATGCAAACTGGATATCTGATGCTAATGAGTTATATGCCACAAGTGGATATGTGTTCTTACTTGGAGGTGGTGTTGTTTCATAGAAGTCTTGCAAGCAGACCATCTTAACGAGGTCGACAATGGAAGCAGAACTCACATCATTGGACACCGCCTCTGATGAGGCCGAATGGCTTCGGGAACTCCTTATGGATTTGTCGGTGGTTGAAAACCTGTACCGGCTATTTCTATGAACTATGACAATCAGATGACTATAACGAAAATCAACAGTTCTAAGGATAACCTGAAGTCATCGAGGCATATAAGGACGCGTTTGAAGTCTGCTAGAAAATTGAGAAACTCCGAAGTAATAGCGGTGGATTATATTCATACGTCTAAAAATCTGGTAGATCAATTTACTAAGGGTCTGTCACGTAAAGTGATAGATAGTGCATCGAGTGAGATGGGCGTGAGACCCACATGAAGTCTACCATAGTTGTAACCTCTTCTTTGTGATTGGAGATCCCGTGAATTAGGATGGTGAAACAAGCTGGTGATAGACTGTGAGTGTGGCGGAACCGCCGATTTAATCCGGGCTAAGCACACCTGCCACCTCTGGCTTGCAATACGATTAGACCGAACTAAACCCGGTCGTCCGTCGAGAGTCATTCGGCTCCCGATATTACCTTTTCCCAGAGGAACCGACATCATACACATCCAGCCCGCGATGGAGCCACAACAGATACATCATCTCAGGCAGTTGAATATGGCAGATATAAACTTATTTTACAAACCTGTTCGAAATAAAGATATAGGTTTTAACATAATGCCATACAATAGGCAGGCTTGAATCAGATAGCGGAAGCGAATTCGAAAACATCTCACCGCGGAAACAAAATACTTTAGTAGACTTCATGCAACGATGATCGAGGCGAGCAGCACCGAGCCCACCGGTACTACCCTCCTCCAAGCACTTGTCCAAATGTCGCCGGTACCTGTTCTCAAAAGGTGGGGGCAAACCCTGAGTACTAATTACACAGTAGGACTTAATGGATTGGCTTATGGCTGACGCAAAGCTTGCTTACTAGCATGTGGATCCTTAGCCATTGATTTTAAACATATCAACGCAGAGTATCAAAATTCATCTTTTGCATATAACTCCATAATAATAACTTGCAGAAATGTAAGCAATATAATACAAACATGTAGTATTTGAAAACATGAGTAACAGATATAATATATTCAAGTAGTTACTACATTGAACGTCAATGGTATTGGCATTCCCACACCTGGTGGGTATCAGCGATTCGAATCGATTTTAATTCCCGGGAATAACTATCATGCCAGGGGTATATACTTACTAGCCATCGCGTTCCCACATATAGTCCCAATCTCCACCTGTCTTGTCCCAAGATTCAAAGCGCCCCCACCTAACCTCCGGGTTGTGCCCCCTCAGGAGCGATACCACAATGCCCTGGGTCAGCCCTCCCTCGAGTACAAGCGCCCCCGGGCCCATCGGCCTCCAGCAAGTGGATGGGCGGAGCCTCGAAAACTCCAGACAAACCCAGGTAAGACTTCACCGGTACCATTTCCCGGTTAAGCAATCTAGCAATGTTATGCCGACCAATAGGCGAACAGCGGGACGGGCCTTAATCGACTCGGGCGGAGCCAAATGATACAACAACGCACACCACAAAATAAGATTATTCTCCGCCCGGTCTCTATTTAAATCATGAGCATAGTATTACTTTCCCAATAGTAAAAGTTTTGTAACCTTTGAAATCACCTACGCGACGAGTGACTCCTTTCACTCGTGTCTACTCGCACCTAGCAATTCTAAGCAACTCGCCTTACGAACTCTATATATAGGTGCTAGGGCCAGGGCGGTCAGGGAGTCTAATGCAACTGGTTTCAAGCAACTCCTAATGCATATGCGTAATCATCAAGTATAATTTGTTTGCTGGGTTAAGTATGGTCCTGCCTACCTTCCTCACTAGTGTTAGTAGCTGTCTCCTGAGCGAAGTCGGGCCTCCACTGTTGGTCTTCCGGCTCCTGGTGCAGCTCCTCTTCGGGCTCCTCTACGATCGGTTGGTCCGGCGGGTGTCCTTCGCTCGCAGGATCTATATGCATGACATGGTGCAATTGGAGCATGTATTAGTGCAATGCTTGCTTCATGATGCGAGTGCGATACAAGGAATCATGATTTAGGGACTAAAGTTATGCATTTTCGTGATGAAACTTGTTTCGCATTAAGAAATCGTACAAGCCATCGCCTACGGTAACTTAGCTTATCACATATAACAACGTGGGGGTGTGTGGCGAGGTAGCATCGCTTCATGTGAAGCGATCGAACCTTACTTAAACATCCATTTTTCACATAGCTAACTTAGCATTCCTAGCGTGCATTTCTCAACAGTAGTGAAGACCTATATTGCATTCCAGAAACAGTGGCTAAGACTTACATATTCTTATGTTTCAAATATGGTCCATTGTGGCATTTATTGGATATACTAGTCTCACATTTTCTATTATTTACGTAAAAATGCATTATTTCTACCATTTTCAAATTAGAGCCAAAACCTTACATGCACCACCTACTACTCTAGCAGTGAGTCATGTTCATAACCTAGAGCTCATATCAAGCCCCTAAAGTCACCTGGAGCATTTTTCACCATAGCAACCTTTTCTTAAATTAAATATATGCTTAAATACAAGACAAGGGCAAAATAGTAATTAAACAGTCAATGCTAGGGCTACCAAAATTTATACAGAGCCTACACATGTTAACAAGGCCTCTGCACAAATTTCATAATTTTTGAAGCTCATTTTACCCACATTTTCCATTTATGTTGGTTTAACATGCATATACAAAATCAGGGGCAAAAATGTCTTTTCCTACTCAACCATCATACCCAGCAGATAGATCTTTTAACAAGGATAAAAATGCAACTTAGTTTTTATTTTTCTGATTTTTATTTGATTTATTACGAATTTCCAAAGTTCTCAGCTTAATAAAATGCATTAAATCGAAAATCCTAATGACCAGGGACCTAATCATAAATAAATCTATCTCTCAGGGATCTGCACAGAAGAGATTCATGACTCATTTAACAGTGACTTAAATAGTATGGAAATTGAGGAAACAACAGGGGATTCTCCGGAAAAATTCCTTTCTTCTACCTTGGGCTGGCCGGGGAGGACGGCGCAGGGGCGCGGGCGCGCGCGTGCGCCGGTGCGTGGAGGCGCAGGGTTGAAGCCGAGCCGCTCCGGCAGTGTGTTCCCGGAGACGGGCTTTCTTTCCCCTAAGGTCGTGTCGCGCGGGGAGGCTGGAGCGCGCGAGGAACGCCGGTGAACCGGCGTGAACCGGAGGTTGGGGACGCGGCGGCGCGGTCACCCGATCCGGTGGTCTAGTCGGGGAAGGAGGCCGAGGATGGGCGTGCGAGCTGCGCGGGGAAGTGGCACATCCGTTGGTGGGGTCGTGGAGGCACGAAGATGGACTGAAGGAGGCCTTCCACGGTGAGGCGCGGTGAACTGGGTCACCGTGCGGTAGCGCGTGCGGACGAGGCCGTCAAAGCCAGTGGCGGTGGCCCGGACCTGGGGAAAGGGAAGGGCAGAGTGAGGTGGTGGCAAGGTGCTTACTGGATGAGAGGGAAAGAGGCGGAGATGGCCGCCACGTGAGCTTGACAGAGCTCGAGCTCCGCGGCCATGGCGGCTCGCGCTCTGGGCGTGCACACGAGAGGGAGAGAGGCAGGGAGGGAGCGAGTGAGGCGAGGATGAATGAGGGTCGAGGTCTCCGCTCTTTGTCCGGGGCACGGGATAGCGCGGCAGGGGTGAGGGCAGGCCGGGCGGGGTGGCAGAGCTGCCTCGCCGCGTGGCCATGGCAGCCAGGGGCGCGGCGGGCGCTGGTTGGGGAAGAAGAGGGAGAGGGGAGCGGTGGTCTGGGTCCATGGACCTGATGTCACCGACATGTGGGACCGGGGTGCGGTGGACCGGTGAACCGGGTGTACGAAGGGGTAGACTAAGTGGGGCCCACACCCGACGCCGTTCCCGCTCAGATCCAATGCCCACCAGGTGGGGCCCGGCTGTCAGCGACTCATGGAGAAAACAAAATTCGAAAAAGAGAAAAACCCCTGTTGACTGCAGGAAGGCCTGTTTGAAACTTGAGTTTTTGAGTATTCTAGAGTCCGAATTTGAAAAATACCCAATTGAATGAAATGGTACCTTTTGAGATCTACAACTTTGTCAAAAGGACTAATACCAGATTCCAAGTTTAAATATGATTAAATTTGAATTTAACCTGCTGACTCCAGTTTGACCAACAACACATTCCAATTTGAAAATTCCATAAGTCCATTTTAGGTGCACTTTCACATAAAGATTTATATACCAATTGGTCATAATTTCATTCCCTACAACTTTAATATACAAGGTTTTGTATGATCATGTCTTTTGGTTGCTCAAAATTTGAATTTTTCCACTCAGGCCTAGTTTGACAGATTTCCCTAGAAGACAGAAAATGAGCTAAAACACCAGGCAAACCTTTATGCATGTCAACATACCAAATACCAAAATTGTTACTCATCAAATTGTCTTCAAGTTTGGTATGGAAAGTTTGAGCTAGATCACATTACATTTTTAACTATGAGCACAATTGTTTTCAAGGGTTTGATGAAACCGCAGTTTCAATTTATGTGGAGTATTTCTTTTTCCCAACTTTTGAATTACCAAATGAAGTCCAATTAGATTAAGGTCTAGTGCATTTGAAAGATAATAAGTTTAATTTCATTTCATAGAAATGAATATTTTGAAGTTGTATGGTCAAATAGAAAGTAATTTCAGAATAAAATTTGGGAAAGAGTGTCAACCCTAAACTTAGCAAAATTTCCTGAGTGTAGGTTAACTGAGCTTGGTTCGAACTTTTGAGCCCCTTAACATCTGATTTTGAAAACGGTTAAAATAGCACATTTGAAGAAAATATTTTGAACTAAAACTTTTGTATTGGATGTCTTGCACGAAAATGTGTAAGTGTTCAACTACTCAACCAAACTACACAAAGTTTTGTATATTCAACTTGAAAATTTCGACTTAGTGGTTTACTAGCCTAGTTGTTGCTCTTCCCTAAGCATGATTAAGCCAAATCCTTGATTATCGCTAATCTAATCATGTGTTAAGGCTTTTGAGATGCCGGGGACATCACAGTGAGGAAAGACCTTTAACAAGGTCCATTTCAGATGCATTTCTTTCCTTTCTGTAAGGCAGGTTGGTTTAACCTTAATGTGTTCCAAATGGCTTATTGTAGCAAAGATGTTGTCCTACATAATATTTTTTGAGGAACATAAATATATGAGTTCAACTGCTAGTCACAGTTTATGAGATTTGGGTGATCTCTAGATACTCATGAAAGGCTCTGGAAGTATGACTTATATGCTCCAACCAAAGGGAATGTGTTTGGCAACCCAGTATCAATAGAGAACTTAAGTGAAATTTACTTCACGCAAAACTGGAAATTCAAGGCATAGTCCATTGTTCAGTTGTGACTAAGTATAACTTTTGTTCTAGATGGATACTTAACAGTCTCCATCCAAACACTGATATATCAAACAACAGTGAAATTAAGAGTGTTTTACATGCACCTTGGAATTTGGTGGGAATTGTTAGAATATATGGGATAAAAACCATTTATTTAATAATCTATAAATCCCAAGGTTCATGTTTAAGCTAGGAGTTATGTATAAATAAGTGCGTGAATTATGGCTGCTAACTTATGGGTTGGTAAGTTACTAGTAATGGTGGGAGTTACTTGAAACAGTCAATTTAATGACCATGATGGTGGGGCTAGTGATGGTTGTCATTAAGCTATTTGACAGCGTCTCTTCATGTGCTCTCTTGCACCTATATAAGAGCACGAAACTGTTCAATCGCGCGGTGTAAGAAAAATAGACTCTGGCTGGTTCTCGCTCACTTTCACGGCTGAGTTGTCTCCAAACTCTTCCCCGTCCTGAAACTTTGTGCGCACGGAGACTCGGGAGAACAGGCCTCTGGAACTGCCGTCCGCTTGAGACATCTGCTGGTTGCGCTGGCGATCAGGTTTTTGGGGAGCGTCACCACGACGTGACTGTTCGCTCCCGTCGACACCGACGTCTGTCTTCTTCCTGGTGGCCGTCAGCAGGATCGTTCCTGTTCTTCTTCTTGGTGGCCGTTCTGATCGACTACTTCGAGCAACTCATCATGTCGACCGATGAGAATGGAGCTTCCGGTGCTTTGAGCATGGGACCCTCCGCGGGGTATAATTCGATACTCCTCATTTCGTTCATGTCTATGTTTATGATCAGTATGTTGTGCGTTACTGTTGTGTTTGATCTCACACACGTACATATAATTGTCGTCACAGATTTAGCATGGTTTATGTGGATTAAATTTAAAATGAAAATGCCTAAATTCGTGACAAGCGTGAGCAAGGAACGCTTCCGTTGGCTCGTTGCGTCAAGATTAGGAATTTCTGCACAGACATGCCAAACGCCGGCCGGTCAGGTCCATCCAGGCATGCATGGCTCACCATGCAAAACGCATTTGTTCCACCTCCCTCCAGCACGGCAGCCTGCAGATACTGACGGCCGGCCGGTCCACCATCAGCCTAGATAGTACTGCTGTCTGTCTTGCTTGACGAACCAAAAAAGGACAAATTACAGAGTATGCAAGGAGCTTGTTACGGTTACGCCAGGGTATGCAGGGTGCCACCCAACGTTATTAACGTGCCAAACTAAAGCCACGTACCAGTAATAACACAAACTCAGGTAACGTGTGGACATAAAGTAAATTATTGTGTGAATACGATAATGTTTAGTGGAAGAGAATCGTTTTTTTTTTAAATGTTATGAAAAAAAGCGATGTAACGGTACATGCGACGACTTACTGAATTGGAAAGCTCGGTCCCGTCGGTTCGCCATCGTCCGACAGCAAGGAAATGGAAAAAGGAAAAGGAAAAGGGGAAAAAAAGGCCTCGGATCGTGCCAGAATCAACGGAAGAAATGAATTCCCTTCCCCACGGCCACCAGGCCCAACCTCCCTCCGTCCTCCGTCCTCTGTCTCTCATTAACACCCGCCGCCGCCCTCCTTTTTCTTTTCATTTCCTTGCACGCGTCCTCCTCTGCCTATTTCACCTGTGGCGGCGGCAGCGGCATCCGGCCAAGCCCACAGTCCCACTCCCACCACGCGCACGCATCGCCGACCGGCCGCGCTCCCACCCAAGACCCAATGGCCTCTACCGCCGTGCTCCCGACCCACGCCGCGCCCTCCGCGCCCGCCTGGCCCACCTCCTCCCCCGCCACGACCTCTACCTCTAAGGCGGCGCCCCCGCTGGCACCCCGCCGCCGCCGGCGCCTCTGCGCCTGCATGCTCATCACCCTCGCCCTCCTCCTCGCGCTCGCCCTCACCGTCCTCGTCCTCTCGCTGACCGTCCTCCGCGTCCGCGACCCCACGGCCCGCCTCGTCTCCACGCGCCTGGCCGGCGTGTCACCCCGCCTGACGGTCCCCGCCCTCTCTCTCCAGCTCAACGCCACGCTCCTCCTCACCGTCGCCGTGCACAACCCCAACGCCGCCTCCTTCTCCTACGGCGCCGACGGCCAGACGACCCTCCTGTACCGCGGCGCCCAGGTCGGCGAGGCGCGGATCGACCCCGGGCGCGTCCCCGCCCGCGGCGACGCCAACGTCACGCTCGCGCTCACCGTCCAGGCCGACCGCCTTGGGGAGGACCTCGCGCAGCTGGTCGCGGACGTGGCGACCGGGGCCGTCGAGGTGCAGGCCAGCACGCGGATCCCTGGGCGGGTGACCGTGCTGGGGGGGATGTTCAGCAGGCGCGCCGTGGCGTACTCGGACTGCACGTTCGTGCTCGACGTCGTTGGGTTCGGGGTGCGCAGCCAGCGGTGCCGCGACCGCACCGAGCTCTGAGGTCGTCGTCGTCTTCGTACGCTGCTGTGGTTGGTGCGCGCGCCCGTGACTCCGTGAGCGTGAGGTACGCGCGCGCGGGCGGCACGGTGCGCGTGTCCTGTGTAGTAGTGGGTGTGTTTGGCGCGGGTTCACGTCACGTGTGGGTACTACTACTACCAGCCTTGCATTGGCTTGTCCGGGACGGGACGGGACCCCGGCCGTCGTCGGCACATGAACATAGAGGTAGCGAGTAGCAGAGTCGTCGTAGGATCATTTGCATGCTGCATACCATCACCTACTAGTACGTACGAGGTGAGGTGCGATTGATGCCTGGATGCTCAGGGCCGGCCTTGGGGGGTTGCATGCTGTGCGGTGGCAATGGGCCCCCAAGACTAAGGGCCCCCTAAGTATGCAAGTATTGATACTAATATTGTGATTAGCGATAGCAAGATGTAGGTGGAGCCGCCAAGGCCCCGCCCAGTACATCAGCCGATCAGAAATACTGCTGAGAAACGAACCGTCATCTGGCATCTCGCGGAAACCGTATAGGTGGCCAAACGGGCGGCTTGGCATGGGCCCGCTAACGTGTCGTGCCGAGCGGGCCTGCGTGCCTCGGACACGGCCCAAGCACGGCATGGCGGCCTGCTAACCGTGCCGGGCTGGCCCGCAAGCACGGGAGCCCAATATAAAGAGGAGTGAAAATGCAGCAAAAATATGCTCTGCTGTAAAGAGAGTGTTCACCCGCCTCTGCTAGCCAGTTCAACCTTTGCTCATTTGTGATGTAAGATGGTAATACGTAAATATATACATATATAAATATAGAAAAAATAAAAAAAATAATCGTGCCGGACCGGGCCGGCATTGCGTGCCTTGGCCTCGGCCTAAGCACGGCACGCCTTTGGGCCGTGCCGGCCCACGGCACTACTAACCGGGCCGTGCCCCGTGCTGGCCCGTTGGGCACAGCCCATCTGGCCATCCATCTATAGGAAACCACGCGGCGCCTGTCTTAGTGCGTCACGCCCCTCGGCCGCTCGTCCAGATCAGATCATCAGACGATTGGATTTTCAGTCTGTGCACGTACACGGTTCTTAGTATACGATCGGAAAATAGGGTAATATATTAAGATTTATATTTCTAATGTCTAATTCCATGTTTTCTATATTTTAACTTAGTAATCCTTCGTACTTTGCATAATTCATTCTTTGACTTCAATTTTTATTTTCAGTGCACGTGATATCATGTCATCCAGAAAATATCTATCTGGTAGTGAAAAAAGAAAAAGAAAAAAAACGGACAGATGACTTCATAGCAACGCAGAGAGGGACTATGGACAAATTTTTAAAGAGCAATCCTAGTGCTTCAACGAACTCAAATAATGAATTGGTGATTGTTCCTGTGGAAGAAGATATCTGCATAGAAGAAATCTTTTTTAGATAATGTCAAATGCCAAGTAAGTGTTTATGATTATGATTTACATTTGTTAATTCATAAACTTTAAAGTGTTACGTGGAAATGATTTTTACGCATTGAGTATTAGTTTTTTTTAATAATGTGTGTTTTAAAAGACAATACATATATCTATATCTTCATATGAGGTTTATATGGCCTCCATATAACTTTTCGCAACGGCCCCCCGGAACGCCAGGACCGGCCCTGTGGATGCTGGCCGGGTTCGATTGACTCAAGTCATTTTTATACACTACTGTATATTTTCTTCGCCTCCGCGTGTTCTCAAGCTTTGTTGGCCGGCGCAGACAGGGACAGGACAGCTCCGCGTTCCGTCCGTCCCTCCCTCCCCTTGTCGCTGTCGCATTCGAATCGATCGGCAAACCTCTACTGTACCATGGTGTGGTTGCGTCTACACAAGTCTCCGCGTTCCGTTAAACGTCCCCATCCAGTATACTACTGCCCTTTCCGTTCTGATGCGTGCCGTCAGGTTCCCACAACGACCGTCCAAACCACGACGTGCTACGTACATCAGTCAGCTGCGGATGCAGATGCGGTGCAACTGCACACTACAACAGTGTGCAGCTGCACACTGCTTATCAGGAGACAGTACGTGCAGTACAGGGGTGCCAACCGGGGTCTCTCTCCAGTTGTGTCAAAAACGCTCGGATTTCATAGGCTCTAGCTACCCAAAGCACACAACGTAACCTCCTGTGTCAAGAGTTTTTTTTTTTTCCTTCATCCACTTAGTTTCGTATGTGCCTCGGATCAGGATTCGCAGCAAGCAGATCGACTCGGGTGGCTGCACCGGTTTTTTTTGCCTTGCTATAGCTAATGGTTACAGTTTTTTAACAGCAAAAAAAAAAAAAAAAAGAGAAGAAAATTCTTATCAGAGAGCTGGTAGCAAGCTCGGGCCTCGATTTGGGTTTTGGCCCACAACCTCTTATGGATATGCTTCTTTCCTTCACAAAATGGGTAGGTGGCCCAAGAGGACGCAAGGATCAAAAGCCTTTCTCGAATCTTTGGCCCACCACGGGAGACGGTAAACCACACCAAAACACGGACAGCTGCGTCACAGTTCCTTCCTTAATTAGCCTGTGTTTTCTTGAAGCGTTGAGGATTAAAAAAAAAAGAAAAAAGAAAAAAAAGAGAGCCTATGTTTGGTTCAAGCGACAGCTGCGACGCGCTAAACTTTCTTGGCCCTATGCCTTGAATGCCAATCGTCTGCTTATCAAACTTTGCCATGAACGTGATGCTGAATTTGTTGGACATACCTTTTATAAACACCGCAACACTTATTCTAACTTTTATAAACACCACAGCACAAATGGTTTCAGAGACGTTTTATGTTTTTGGAAAAAAGTACCAAATCGGTCATTGTTTTTTACCGGTTTTTAGGACTATCGGTGAAATAAAACAATATCCTATATAGGTACCAGCCCCACCTTTATTTTTGGTACCGGATGTCTATTTAGTATCATCTGTTGCCTCTTGGATCTCTCTTCATGAATGTCTTTTACTTTTTTTCAACCACCGTAAAACCTACTCTCTCCGTTTCAATTTATAGGTCGTTAGACTTTTTTGACACTAAGTTTGACCGGCTCATCTTATTCAAAATATTTCACAATTATCATTTATTTTCATTGTGATTTAGTTTAGCATATAATATACTTTAACTATGGGTTGAATTTTTCTACATTTTCATAAATATTTTAAATAAGACGAGCCGATCAAATTTAATGTCAAAAAAGTCAAACGACCTATAAATTAAAATGGAGATAGTATATTGGTTTCGTGCCTTTTCTATAAATTAATCTCCAAAGCCAACCACCAAACAAAGGTGTATCGCTTTGTTGTGGAGCCAGACGGCCCTAAGAGGATCTCCAACAGTGCCCAAAAATTTCTCTCCCTATGATATGTGATTGGGAGGTCCCTAAAGGATTTTCGCTACAGAAAAAGTCACCCTCTCCAGCAGTAGCCTAAAATTAGCTCCCCAAAACTGCCATGTCATCCTAGACAGGACCAGTCTTTCGGTAGACCGTAGACCAGATCAAAACGACGGGCTTTCCAACCTTCCTTCGACATTGTTGTCATACTTCCTTGGTACGTAGGTGTGAGGGAGACTCCACTGACCTACGTGGAGCCCAGCGAGGGCACATGCCCTTACTCATTTGTTATGTTTTAGTGCACTTTTGACCATAATCACTGTAGCATTAGAGGCCTGATAGTGAGTAGGCCCTCGCTCAATTTTTCAGCTGGGTCCGCCCCTGGACTCCAGGTCTGTGCATCATCCATGCTTGATGCCACCGTCAAGGCGTCAACGGAGAGCATTGCCAGGGGCAGCCACGGCAGCACTTTGGTCAACTAGGAAGCATTGCATCGATCGTGTCCACACTGGCCTGTGCATCCCAAACATATTGTGGCTTGCACCACGCATTGTCCTTGGAGCCTATGGCATCACATGTCAATCAACCAATCCGCCTCCCCCTTGACGTGGAGCTTTCCCCTCTACAATCTCTCTCACGCCAGGGCCGCAACTATCAAGGTCGGAGCTGGCGGTCGTCTTCTAGGTGGTGGCGGGCATCCTCATCGACCTGACGTGGATGCAGCTCCATCGACGGCCCTGCGACGGCATCGTGGTCAATCCTGCATTGCGAGGTCGGTCTTCCTCACCAGTCGCGGTGCCACGGAAGCAAAGGAGGTCCACTTCATATTGGATACTACGCGCCGTTGCAAAGATCCACGGCAGTTTCAAACGGTTTGTTACATGATGTACTCATGATTGTTACTCAACTTGCCTTTTGCCGGCTGGATCCTGCCGCTGAGACAAGCAAGGTAGCCACCCAAGTGGCCTAGTGCCTGTCGAAAAGCAGGTGTGGATGGTCAACACGATTATATTTAACCAGAAATGTCTTGCGACGTAGTACATGAACTTTTAATTGGGCATCAATGGTTGGCAAGAGATGCAAACGGGCCTGTTTATGTAAGAAACACGGACTTTCACTTATAGTCGAGTTAGACAAAAATAACCTTTCTAATTTTAGCTAAGATCATAACAAAGACACGTTGCGGGATGATTTAAAGGAGGAAAGCTATGAGAACAGAGACATCCAAAGTGTAGCGCAACCAGATGTGGATTAAATTGTATATAAGAGAATATGAACAAAGACGCATGAAAATAGATTTTCCTTACGTTCCAATTTATACACCGTTTGGCTTTTTTGACACTAAGTTTGATTTTCTCGTTTAATTAAAAAATTAATAATTATCATTTATTTTTATTGTTATTTAGTTTAGTATATTAATATATTTTACCTATGACTTGAATGTTTTTTAATAAAACGAGTCAGTTAAATTTGGGATTGAAAAAAAATCAAACAATCTATAAATTGAAACATATTGTGTAATTTTGATCACATGTGGTTTCTAAATTTTGTCCACCAGCCCCGGCCCATATGATCTCCAACGGCGAAGAAGTGTGGCATGTTCGAAGGCCGGAACGGGTTGTTGTACACACCTACTGTTGTGCTCATGTTGGTTACTCAACCGTGTTTTGTTGACTGGATGCTGTCGTCTCTAGCTCAATATAATAAGCACCAGGGGTGAAGCTAGACTGGCAGTGACGGTGGTGCACACATAAAGCATCATGACTGAATTTGAGCAATAATCTCAACTTGACCTGTTTCAAATGGTCAAATGAGCTCTTTAGTAGTCATTTTTCACATTCTCCCTGTTGTTGCCAGTGCACCACCCAACAATATCGTGGCGTCGCCCCCTGATAAGCACGAGCTTGGTCATATAATTCATATTGTCAAAGCAAGTACTACAGTAGTACTGTAGATATACGGACGGTCAAAGCTCGCTCGAGAGTTGGCCTGCGTCGTGTGCAAGAGCTTTCAACCGTTAGTTGCACGTAAGGCTCTGTTTGGAAGGCCTGTTGTTACAGTCCCCGTGACTCGTGAGAAGAAGTCGTCATCCGGTGAAGCAAGATGTATTCCAAGCGGGCGTCTTCGAATTCAGAACTCCAGAGTATGTGGGCCGGAATGGGCCTTGTAATTAGTTAGGGCCTTTACCTGTGAGTCTTTGCTCGAGGAGGATATATACGTGTGTAGGAAGAAAGGATAGACAGGTTGGAACTTGTAAGAACTGAACCGAGCGTGAGACGCCGGCGGCGAGACGGCTGCGGCCGGGCTCGAGATTGAGGGTTCCCTCCCGTAATCTACCATATCCGAATTGGACGGTAACACCTGGTATCAGATTCCACATCCTGGCGTCTCACCACCACCAAACCCGTAGCCAGATCACCATGAAGACCGATGAGCAGTTTGATCGCATCCTCAAGATGTTGGGCGACAACAATCAGGGGATCGCTGAGCTGAAGGCATCTATGCAGGAGATGAAGGTGGCGAAGGATGAGTTCGACTCCTGGAAGCCAGTGGTGGACACCAAAGTCGCGGACCTGGAAGAAGCGGTCTCCCACCTCGGTTGCCAGATCGAGCAACTCTCCTTCGACTTCACCAAGCAACCGGTCGATCCGATGAAATTTGAGCACCCAATGCCGGATCCCGGGGAGATTCCACTGGCGCCGGCTGCCGCCCACCTGGCAGCTACCTCGCTCAAGGCGGCGCCCGGGCCTACTTGCCACCGCGACGAACAAGCTCACCGGGGGCCTGGATTTGGGGTGGTATACACTACCCCAATTCCGCCTCCGGTCACAAGTGCGATGAATCACACCCCTAAACCTGTGCCCTACAATTCCTGTGATTCAGAGCGCTGTGATCCGGGTTACAGTTTCAATTTCTCTTCTGCTATGCCTCAATTAGCTTTTCCCCAATTTGATGGAACCAATCCTAAGATGTGGATCAGTCGTTGCGAAACCTTCTTTGATGTCTATGGTGTAGGTAAACATCTTTGGGTTAAGCTAGCTTCTATGCATTTTGTTGGGTTAGCTTCTTTTTGGCTACAATCTATCCAGCCCAAACTTCAGTTCCTAAGTTGGGATGATTTTGGAAAATCGATTTGCAATAGGTTCGATAAGGATGAGCACAACCATCTTTTGAGGCAGTTCTTCCATATGGAACAAGGGAGCAGTACAGTAGCGGAGTATATAGAAATTTTTGGAGAACTGTTACACCAACTTCTTGTTCATGACCCTGATTTTCCTTCTTCTGCTGTAATCAATCGTTTTATTGATGGCCTTCGATATGATATCAAGGCCGTGGTATTGATCCATAGACCCCCAGACCTGGACTCTGCTAGTTCCTTGGCTCTTTTGCAGGAAGAGGTGGCTGGAGGTTCAGCTAAAAGGGAGTTCAAGCGATCTGAGTCTGTTAACTTTCAGAAGAAGGGTTTTCATTCAGTGAGCAAGCTTCCTATGCCTTACAATACAAGGGTTTCTCAAAACAACCAAAGATTGGAGGATAGAATTGTTCCTGAACCTAGCAAACCAGTTGTTGGCGATGATAAACTGACTGCATTAAAGGCTTATCGCCGAGCCAAGGGGTTATGTTACAAATGTGGTGAGAAGTGGGGTCCAGGACACAAATGTCCTCCGACAGTTTCCTTACATGCTGTTGAAGAGGTCTGGCAGTTTTGTTCCGGAGTTTCTCAGGGCGCTGAATTTTCACATGACAATAGGAGATCTGATTCAGAGGATCTTATGGCCTTGTCTTTGCAAGCTGTGCAAGGTACTGAAGGGCCCAAGACACTACGGCTTGAGGGAGAGTTAAATCATAGACCTGCTTATATTTTGGTGGATGCTGGAAGTTCTACCTGTTTTATCAATGAACAATTTGCTGCTTCTATTCCTGGTTGGACAACTCTAGATTTTCCTATTCAGGTGCAAGTGGCCAATGGTGGCATATTGGGGTGTACTCATTAGTTGTTGTGCCAACAGTGGAGCACCCAAGGGTACAGATTTGCTAATTCTTTCAACATCATTCCTTTGGGGACTTATGATCTGATCTTAGGCATGGATTGGTTAGCTGCACACAACCCTATGGAAATTCACTGGGCTGAAAAGTGGATGAAATTTCCTCACCAGGGAGCAACTGCAACACTTCATGGCATAGGCTCTTCAGTGGTGATGGGGTCCACTGTGTCTGCCAGTGAACTGAATGCACTACTTCATCAGGATGCTGTGTTGTACACTATACAGTTGCGGTTGGAGAACCTGCCTTCCCCTTCTGCATCTCTTCTTTCACCTGAAATACAGGAGTTGATACACAAATATGCAGTGTTGTTTGAGAAGCCCCAACATCTACCTCTACACAGGGAATGAGACCATGAAATTCCACTTTTACCTGGAGCTCAACCATTCAGACTTCGGCCTTACAGATACAATCCTGCCCAGAAGGACGAATTGAGAAACAAATAGTCGACATGTTAAACAAGGTTTGGATTCAGCATAGCACAAGTCCTTATTCTTCTCCTGTGCTCTTGGTGCGCAAGAAAACTGGTGATTGGAGGTTGAGTGTGGATTTCCGCAAATTAAATGATTGGACTATCAAGAACAAATATCCTCTGCCCATCATCGAAGAGCTCCTAGATGAGTTACATGGAGCCAAATACTTCACTTCCTTGGACATGTCCTCAGGTTTCCAATAGATTTGCATGAGGTCAGGAGAAGAGTTCAAAACAGCATTTCAAACCCATAGTGGTCATTATGAGTACCGGGTGATGCCTTATGGAGTCACAGGAGGTCTAGCAACTTTTCAGAGCCAAATGAATAAACTCTTGTCTCCATTTCTTCGCAAATTTGTGGTGATATTTATAGATGACATACTCATCTACAGTCCCTGTTTCCTTACTCATGTGGATCACATTCAACAAGTTTTTGAAGTCTTCCTAAAGAATCAGTTTAAGCTCAAATTGTCCAAATGTCATTTTGCCCAAGACAGTCTCAAATATTTGGGATATGTTGTTAGTGCCTCAAGGGTGTCTACTGATCCTGAAAAAGTAAAAGCTATAGCTGATTGGCCTACCCCTTCTAACCTCAAGGAACTAAGAAGTTTCCTAGGCCTGGCAGAATACTATAGAAAATTTGTGAAACATTTTGGGTTTATCAGTAAGCCCTTACACCTATTAACTAGAAAGGGGGTGAAGTTTCAGTGGACTCATCAGACTCAAGAAGCTTTCTGTGCCTTGAAACAAGCCCTGATTACTGCTTCAGTTTTGGCTATGCCTGACTTCACTAAAACTTTTGTAATTGAGACTGATGCATCTAACACGGCTATAGGTGTAGTGTTACAGCAGAAAGGTCATCCACTAGCTTTTGTCAGCCGAGCTTTGGGTGTCAGAGCGCAGGGCTTATCCACTTATGAAAAAGAGTGTCTAGCAATATTGTTGGCAGTGGATCATTGGAGACCTTATCTGCAACATGGAGCATTTGTTCTTAAAACGGACCAACGGAGTCTGGTCCATCTTACTGATCAGCAAATTACTACACCTTGGCAGCAGAAGGCACTCACCAAGCTCTTAGGACTCAACTACACTATTGTCTATAAGAAGGGCACAGAGAATAGAGTAGCGGATGCATTGTCAAGGGCTCCTCATGCCCACAATGAACTCTCTGCCATTTCCATTTCCCACCCAGTTTGGTTGGCTAAGGTTCAAGAGTCTTATTTTCACAATACCCAAGCTCAGCAACTTTTGCAGGGACTGGCAGTGAACACTCCTGTTGGACATTATTCCTTGGTGAATGGAATTATCTTGTACAAAGGAAGGGTGTGGCTTAGTTCTGCTCCTCTAATTCAATCCTAGGTTTTGGCTGCAATGCATACTAGCCCCTTGGGAGGACATTCCGGGTATGAAGTGACCTATAAAAGGGTGAAACAGTTATTCTATTGGCACAAGATGAAATCTGATATTAAGGAGTATGTCAGTCAATGTTCAATCTGTCAAAAGGCGAAGGCAGAACGAGTAGCTTAGCCAGGTCTCTTGTCTCCATTACCTGTACCTGGGGGGGGCATGGCAAACTGTATCCTTAGACTTTATTGAATGGTTACCAATGTCCAATCATCATAATTCTATTTTGGTGGTTGTTGATAAGTTTTCTAAGTATGCTCACTTCTTGCCTTTAGCTCATCCTTATACAGCACTACAAGTTGCTAAAGATTACCTCAATAATGTGTTCAAATTACATGGTCTGCCTACTGCTATTATCTCAGACAGAGACAGGATTTTCACTAGTCATTTATGGCAAGAACTCTTTCGTTTGACTCAAACTGATCTTCGCATGAGTACTTCTTACCATCCACAAACTGACGGTCAAACTGAAAGAGTTAATCAGTGTTTGGAAACATATTTGTGTTGTTTTGTTAATGCTTGCCCCAGCAAATGGTTTCATTGGCTATCCTTAGCTGAGTATTGGTATAACACTTCCTTCCATTCTAGCCTTGGCAAGTCTCCATTTGTTGTTCTGTATGGCCATGAACCTCGACACTTTGGAATTGACAGTCTCTTTTCTTGTCAAGCACCGGAATTACAAGAATGGTTACAAGACCGTTCTCTCATGCAACAGTTAGTGCAACAACATCTTATAAGAGCTCAGCAGCGAATGAAGAAACAAGCAGATCAACATCGTACAGATAGGTAATTTGCTGTTGGTGAGATGGTTTATCTTAAGCTTCAACCTTATGTGCAGTCTTCATTGGCACCTCCTTCTTCCAACAAATTGGCATTCAAGTATTTTGGCCCTTATGAATTGTTGAGCCGGCTTGGTTCAGTGGCCTACAAACTTCGTCTTCCTGCTACTGCCTCTATACATCCAGTTTTTTATGTCTCCCAACTGAAGAAGGCGGTGGGATCTCAGGTTCCGGTGAGCTCTTCTTTGCCTAACCTTGATGATGCATTTCAGATACCTGTAGCTGTCCTGGACCGTCGCATCCATCTTCAACAAGGTCGACAGGTGCCTCAAGTTCTGATCCTCTAGTCCAACTCTACACCAGAATTGGCTACTTGGGAAGATGAAACTCCTCTTCTCCAACGCTTTCCAAAAGCACCGGCTTGGGGACAAGCCGGTTTTCAAGGGAGGGCAAGTGTTACAGTCCCCGTGACTCGTGAGAAGAAGTCGTCATCCGGTGAAGCAAGACGTATTCCAAGCGGGCGTCTTCGAATTCAGAACTCCAGAGTATATGGGCCGGAATGGGCCTTGTAATTAGTTAGGGCCTTTACCTGTGAGTCTTTACTCGAGGAGGATATATAAGTGTGTAGGAAGAAAGGATAGACAGGTTGGAACTTGTAAGAATTGAACCCAGCGTGAGTCGCCGGCGGCGAGACGGCTGCGGCCGGGCTCAAGATTGAGGGTTCCCTCCCGTAATCTACCATATCCGAATTGGACGGTAACACCTGTATTTGGTCAAATACCGCTATAAATTACAGGCTCGATAATTTTTCCAATCCAAGATTGAATTCTCTGTTTGGATGCATGGTGAGCTCATTATTTTTATCATCGGACTAGCCCAAACCAGTTGGAAAAAAAAAATTACCTCACCAGGCCCAGAAAAAAACACGAGAATAATTGGGAGGTTCCTCTCCGCATCGCGAGTGGCTTCCTCGACTTCCTCCGCCCCGGCCCCTCGCCGCCCGCTGCTCGGTGCCCCACGCCTCGGTGCTCGGGCCCTCGCTGGCCGGCGCCCGGTGCCCTACGCCCAGGCCCCTCGCTGCCCGTCGACATCCTGACATTTTTTTTCCTGATTTCCCAAGTACATCATTCCAAATAAGAAAAAACACAGCGGTACTCAAGTACCTTTGGTTCCTAAATTTTGTCTACCAGTCGTCACATATAATCTCCAACGCGGCAAAGAAGTGTGGCACTTTCGAACGGCGGAACGGGGCTGTTGGACACCTTGTTGCAGCAATACACTCATGTTGGTTACTCAACCGTACGTGTTTTGTTGACTGTATCCTGTCGTCCCTCGAGACAAGCACGAGCTTCCACCATATTAATGTCAAAAGAAGCAAGTACTCCTACTGGAGTACTTTATTATATACTAGAAAAATGCCTGTGCGTTGCAATGAGAAAAATGACATATTAAAAAGTTATACGCCTTCAATGTGACAAAGGAATTTAAAATTGTATTTGTGCATACATGAACATTGTGTATTTTTATATATACAAATTTGGACTGATTTTAAATTTAAGAATTCGTTTTATTGATTTTAAATATAAAGACTCATGCCCCAGTAGAATTAAGGACCATTGGTCTAATTAACGGGAGCAATAGCTCGTGTCTAATAGAATTTGTATCCACCATACAACGTGTCTATAGTCATATTTTAGAGATGGACGGATCACACAAGCACTACCTTTTTTTTTAAGCCCCAATAGAAGCTCCAAAACAAAAGAGAAAAGAGATAAAAGAAACCTTAAAGCCCTTGAGTCCAACTAATATGACTTTTATGTGAGTGGTAACAAATATAAAGCTCACTGTTATCAACTTTGCTCCAAGACATGACTGTATTTTGAGACACAATTACCAAGGCAAGCATGTATCTGACACGCACTCACTTTGGCCGGCAAGGCAACTACTCTAAGGTTCTCTCTGACGGTATAGCTATTTTGAAGAATCTGATACTGTTTGGCACTGTTCGGATATAGAAGAGTTTGAATTTGAAGAATGAAAATAAAGAAACTGTCGGAGTGAGCCTTGTTTGACGCTGGATAGTTTTAAGTTGGACTATCCAGCGACCAACAAATGGAGATGGAAATAGTATAAGCTTACCGTGTCTACGAAGATTTACAAATTCTCTGTATGCAAATAAATTATCATTAGTTTTCTATTTAATCGGAAAAACTGTACTCTCACACATATCCAACAATATTGTGCATGTTTTGTATGGTCAAAGGCTCAACTCAATGTAAAATTTCTCGCAATGTTGATTTGCAGCAGTGAAAAAAATAAAGGTAGCTTCGTTAATTAAGATTATGACTCTATCATTACACAGACATGATTATAGTATTATACAGACGGTGCATGAAACCAGAAAAGATAGCAAAATAATAATATTACCCCTTATCTAATCCAGAAGCTACCGGCCTCTTCGCTCCCTCACTGCCTCGGTCAGACCTCACTCTTATCCTATTACCCGTTCATCGGCGAGAGCACGGGGCATGGAGTCATGGACATGGCGAGCGATCCCCGCACATCTTCCGATTCCGACAGGAGCCGAGTGCTTGGGTCAACACGTGGCGTCGGCAATCTCCATCAGCGACGGTCCATTGTCGATCTGAGGCAGTCAGGCAGCACCGCAGCAGCCACCTTCGAGTTGTTGGTCTATTCTTTTCTTGCGCAAGTTCGTGGTTGATATGGCAAACTCGAGAGTTTTTTCGATTTTGGTTTGGATGTTGGAATTCTTTCTGTTCTCTCAGATTGTGGGCAGCTCTGATTCCAATCCTATGGCGATGACCCAACTTTCGCACTCCCAGTAGCTTGACCATCGCGGAGATCAACATGAGGGATTGCAAAGAGAGGGAAAGTCAGGAGAATGGGGCGGACGTGGAGGAGCTCTGCCCGCCGAGCATCTAGGGGAGATGTGTCCGCTGGTGTTGGAGCGAGCGGGCGGCGGCGGCAGACCTGTGCTGGTCGAGAGGAAAGAAAGCGGTGGGGCGCCAGCCTCAAACAGGCGCGACGCGGAGAGACGCACGCGCAGAGTCTGGGAGTGGGTCGCTGACCGGTGAGGCCCACCTGTTAGAATCAGAACAGATCAAAAATCTTTATTCTCTTTTAATATTAGGTATAGATACGGATGGCAACGCTGGCTGCGCAGGCGCGTTGTTTCCCTTTTTTTCAAATGACGACGGCTTCGACAAGCGGCACATGCATGCATTATTTGCCCAGCTGACCGGTTCGGACTTCGCAGTTCGGACCCCCAACACGTATAAAAGCCGCGGGCTAGCTGATCACCAGTCGACCAGAACCAGCATCACCAAGCAGCTAATAAGCCACCTAGCAGCTAGAGCTAGCCGATCGCTTCTTGTTTCGTTCTCACGACCGATCGTCTGTACGCCGCTCCGACGACGACGGCGGCGACGTACGCAATGCTGCTCGCCGCCGCGCTCTGCTGCTTGTCGCTGCTGGCGGCGGCACCCTCGGCCGCGGAGGCGGCCAATAAGCAGGCACCACCACACGTGGGACAACGAGTACGGTCTCCCTAGAGGCCAATCACAAGCTGTCCGGCTATCTGATGCTAAAAAATTGCTCCTTCCCTTTGCAGAGATGCCTATCCTCTCCTCCTTCCCACCGCCACAACCAGCCGGTCAACCCCTCTCGGCCTCGGCCCCCGTCCCCGACGACGAGCTCTGCTCCCCCAGCAGCACGACCCCAGCAGCAAGATCAAGATGCCGTGGTATGCCTGGAGAGGCTCACCTCCGCCGGCACGCCCTACCAGTTCCAGGGCATGGCCGCGCACCCGGACGGCTCAGGCAGGGCCTTTTTCTACACACGAGACAGCACCAAGGTCTGGCTGGCGACGGTGCCCGCGCAGGGAATCGCCCTGGAGCTGCAGGTCGACGGCGCCCCCTTCCTCGACCTCGCCGCGGTCACGGAAGGAGCGCTGATCCGGCTTGTGGGCCTTGAGCTGCACGCTGAGTTCGCAACCAACGGCCGCTTGTTCGTCTCCTACTACGCCGCCTTCGGTGCCGCTTCTAGATCCGCGTCTTCTGCTGCCGCCGCCGCCGCTGGAAATGGTCCCGCCCCGTTGTCGGTGGATATCGGACACCGGCTTGTCGTCGCCGAGATCTCTGCCAAGGGCCTTGACTACGCCGGCATGGTACCCTACCCACCCATGTGTTGCTTAATTTGTTCATACATGGATCGATCTGAGCTGACTGCATCTGCTGCAACGGTGCTACCTTAACTAAAAGTCTATAACTCGCGCTTGGTTTTGGTAGGATCCCGTGGCCTTGGAGGAGATGAGGAGGATCTTCAACTCGGGTCCTCTGATTCGCCATCAGCTGGATGGCGGCCAAACCCTCCTCCGTGATGGGCATCTCTATCTCGTCAAGGTGGACGACGAAGCTAACAACACAAGCTCATCATCTCAGCTGGGGCCCAAAATCATCAGGTTCAACGTCGACGACCACAGCGTGCCCGAGATTTACGCCACAGTAGGACTCAGAGACCCGAGAGGGTGCAGTTTCGATTCGGAGAGCCCTTCAAACTTGTACTGCGCAGGAGTGGATGAGGTACGACAGTGCATATCTCCTCCATTTGGCTTGCTCAGCTCCAATCCAATTAGTACGGTAAACGTGCAGCAGGGGAACGGGCAGGTGTACTTGATCTCCGACGAGGCGGCCAAGGCCACCGTATCCTTCTTCATCAGCAATGGTCGTCCAAAAGCCGGCAGGGCGCCGTCCATCTTTGCTGGGATCCTCTACAGAGGTTCAGACCCCTTCTTGAACGGAAGGTATGCACTCCTGTACCTATGGTTTTTTTTTATTGGACGTTAGCTAGTGCAAAACAATTCACTAACATTCAATGAGTACTTATTATAGTCCATTCAGCATGAACGTTGATAATGAAATCATTGACTGAATCATACTTTCACATGAATGCATATATAGGTACCTTTATGTGTACGGGTCCGAAGTGTGGGCAACAGTGGATAGCCCTGCGGCGAGCGCTGCCGGGCTCCACGCCTCCGCCCCTATCCCCCATGTTAGGTGCTCCGGGAGCAGCCCCATATCCTGCGGCGGCGAGGCCATCACCGACGGCAATGTCTCAATGGTCCAGGACAACAGCAAGGATGCTTTCATCCTCGCCTCCACCGGCATCTACCGGCTCGTACCTCCTAACCACTGTTGGGGTCCAACTTATCATGCGCCGCCGTCGTCATGGTTGGTGTGGATGTTGTCTGCCGTTATAGGATCTCCCATTATGTCTGTAGCGTTCTATCTCATATGGTCACGAGCATTCGGCGGTGGCGGAGGACAACCAGCAACAACAAACTGTAGCTTGTCATTCGTTTTCTCTTGTTGCATCACAAACTACAACGGAACCAGCGTGCCTAATAACGGCAGTGGTCAAGGAGGCATGTCTTGCTCTTAGTCTTACATTCGTCACATTGGTTCCTGTAAAAAGATTATTATTAATGTTTCGTGTATTGGTTTGGTTCTGTCACGGCAAGTTAGTCGATCCATGTGTCCAAGTATATGTATGTGGTCAAGTCGGGTCATGCAATTAGCTGATTTGTGATTATTGTTTGAGCAAAGAACTTGCCAGTCCCATATCTATCTATACTACGAAGAACGAGTTTAAAAAAAAAATCTTTATTGTCGTGGGCCTTAGATCGACTAATGTTATTCGTTGAGTCCATCCAGATCGCTTGTATCTAGTCCCACTGAAATGCAAACATAGTAGTACTAAAATGCTTGAATCAGTACGGGAAGGCCATAAGCAGTGTTTGAGATGGGAACATGAGCTGCGTTTGGTCCTATCACTTCTCTGCAAAAATCCCTATCCATTCCATCCACATTATGTTAACTTTGCCCCTTTTTTCTTCTTCTTCTGCTCCTATAAGTCTCTAGTCTTTGGATTGAGAAAACCTAGTTTTGGTAATGGACCAATTCATTAACATATCACTGAGACACTGACCAACTTGATATTCATCCTGTACTGAAATAAATCTGTGATCTCGAAGCACCATGCGGGGAGGGATACATGGACGGACGTCTGCTGCGTAGCCCTCTTCATGTTTTTGGCCATACATACATGGTACTATATCAAACTGATTGCACTTTGTCCTGCTCCACATCATTAACAAGATATATAGGAGTACATATTATCTTGTTAAGTGAATAATGTACAGTAGCTCGCTTTGTCATCGAAGATCAGCGAATACATCACTCTTAGTCGTTATTGATAGTAACATGTCGTATCTATACTATAACGAACGAGTTTAAAATAAAATAATCATCACCTAAATACTAACTACCCACCTTAATCTCCCACCATTAGATCTAAATTAGATTAGATATCTAAGGGTTCAAATTAGATGCCCCACAAAATTGATGTGGGCCCATCTCGAGTTGTAAGGGTCCATCGATCGTCTCTGCATGAAGTTACAACCTTAATCACCATTGGATCTAAACAAGATCGATATCTAATGGCCAAAAGTTGGTGTGGGCTCAACAAACTTCACAGCAGAACGCCAGAACACGTTCTTGCCGTGATTGCTGGGTTACTCTGGGTTTTTTCTTCACCGTATGCGTTCGTACCCATGGCTGCGTACCCGCCCAAGCCCCAGTGTACCCATGGCTGCGTACCCGCCCAAGCCCCAGTGTTCGTCGTAGATGCAAAGGGGATTTATATTTATCCACCGAATGATTTTCAATTATTTTTTTCATTCACTTTTGTGTGGCTGTGATTGCATCCGTACGTATCATCGGGCTTGTCTATTTGGCCCATTTTACTTCCAGTTTTTTCATTTTCATTTTCAATTTCATTCCTCCTCCCCCTTCGGCGCGCCGTCCATCGAGAGGGGCAGCAAGAGGGCGAGCCTCCGCTCGCCGGGGTTCGAGGCCAGTCGCCGGCGGTGGCGCCGCCCTCCACCCTGGGGCCGGCGCGCACCTCCCCATCTAGTGCAGTGGCCGCCGCGCCTCTCTTCCCGCTCCCTCCAGCGAGGCGCGCATCGGGTCGAGGGGCTGGGGGTGAGGCAGCCGTCGGCGATGCCTCGGGCGGCCGGCGCCCCGCCGTCGGAGCTGGGCCTCCCTAACCAGATCTAGGGGGAGATCTTCCTCGCCGCTATCACTGGGCACCGGCCGCGACGTGGGGACGAGCGTGGCACCGGCCGCCGCAGCGACGGAGCTCGAGGAGAGGAGGCAGATGAGGTGGGCTTCGGCAGAGCCGGAGAGGAGGTGCGGGGTCCCTCGCTGTCGCTGAGTCGTCGGGCGCGAGGACGGACAGCCATGGCGGGCGGACGCTTGCCATGCCGCCGCGGGAAGGAGCATGGCCGCCGAGGGGGGAGGCCGGCGGGGTCAGGGGTGAGGAAGAGGAGGTCGGCGGGGTCCACCGCGCAGGGCAGCGCCACCGGTCGAGCCGCCATGGCAGACGCGGGCCACGCCGCCGCGGGGAGGAGCAGGGCCGCCGGGGGAGGAGGCCGGCTAGGTCGGGGCAAGGAAGAGGAGGCCGCTGGGGGTCGGGGCGCGTTCGTTTTGTGTAGAGGTGGGGAGGGAGGATGGAGATGGACTCAGGAGGAGAAAACCGGATGAAAACTGGACACATAATCATCCGGATGAAAACTGGACACGTAATCATCCGGATGATAGAGAGTCACTCCGGATGCATAGCTCTCCTGCAGCGTGCCCATAACAAATAAAATATGGAAATCACATGCAAGCCCAATAATCTCTATGATTGGGATCCATCGTGGCCCATATATAACAATCAGAAGCAATAAAATCCTATGATATATAGGAGATTGTAATCCCAAATCGCTATTGGAACATTGTATAAGGCTAATCATCACCTCTTCTCGATCAAACGTGATGCGAAACAAATAAATGTGAATAATCAGTACAAAGAAAGGCTGAATCAAGAATGAAAAGGAATGCTGTGCGACCATTATCGCCGGCGTAAAAAACCGAGAAGGAACAAAAATCGAGCAGCCGATCTCTGGAAAAAACAGGGGGAGAAGGAAAAGGAGAAAAGTCCGGAGCCGGGGCGGAGCCGAGGCGGATCTGGTCGAGCGGCACCCGGAGGAGGCGACGGCGGCGGCTCGGATCCGGCCAGGGCCAAGGGAGGTTTGGGTGCTGCCGTCGGCGCGTTCGCGTGGAGCCGCCGGAGCGCCCTGGGCCGGAGACGAGCTCCGTCCGTCTGCCGTGGAGTATGAGGGAGGCGGGCACTGCTTGCCGTCGGCGAATGAGGTGAAGAGGAAGAGGAGCGGGCAGGTGGAGGCGCCACAGCGCAGCAGTTGGCCGCGACAGGCAGTGCCGGCGGCGGGGCAGGCAAGCGACTGAGAGAGAGACGGCGAGAGGACGAGAGGAGACGGAGCCGGATGAGGGAGAGAGAGAGTCCGCGACAGTAGCTTCTCGTGGTGGACACGTTCGCTTCTATAATTTCTCCCTGCTCTCCAGTTGACACGTGAGGTACATGGATACGTGTACAAACTTCAAATGATGTGTACGCTCCAGAAGGTGCACAAAATTAATGATAAAAAAGGTGAGTTTAAAAACCTCACAAGATCAGGAATCTGCGCTCCAATTTTAAGCATGCTTTGTTGTATTTTTTATAGCGTTTACATAATTTCTACGTAATACTCGCTCCATATAAGGCGTGCATGTATTTAGAAAAAAATCAAACTTTAAAATCTTTGACTAACAATGTATATATTTATATTTGTATTCAAAAGTAATTTAAAATTATGATATTTTGGCATTTGCAGATGCCATATTTAAAAAAAATAAATGGTCAAACTTTTGCTTTAAAGACCATGCTAAATACAAGCATGCCTTATTTTGTGGGATGGGGGGAGTTTTAGTAATTCTAAATATGTTTTTGGTAAATAGTATTAACTGATTTTTAATTTGTCAATAAATGACAAAAAAAATATAGAGTATACATAATTTTCTTTGACGAGTTAGCTGAATTCTTTTCAATGACCTACGGTGTAGGTGGGTATTTTCTCAAAACACTTTCACCATTTCTCTTATTCAAATACTTACAAAACATTTATTATCTAAACCGTAAAAGTACGAGTTTAAGAGAAAATAATTCTTACCGAAATACTACCTACCCACATTAACCTGCACCGTTGGATCTAAATTAGATATCTAAGGGTTCAAGTTAGATATCCCCACAAAATTGGACTGGGCCCATCGAGTCGTACAAGAATCTCCGCAGAAGGTTACAACCTTAATCACCATTGGATCTAAACAAGATTAGATCTAAATGTTAAAATTAGTACGGGCTCAGCAGACAGGGCGGCAGATTCATGTTCCTGTCGCAATTATTAAGTTACTGTGATGTTCCCAGCATCTCAAAAGCCTTGACACGCAATTAGATTAATGTTAATCATGGATTTAGACTTAATCGTACTTTGAGAAGAACAAGAACTAGGCTAATAAACCACTAAGTCAAATTTTGAAGTTGAATATGCAAAACCTGGCGTTGCTTGGTTAAGAAGTTAGACATTTATACATTTTCTTGCAAGACATCAAATACAAAAGTTTTAGCTCAAGATGTTGTCTTCAAATATGCTATATTGATCATTTTCAAAATCAGATGTTAAGAGACCAAAAGTTCAAACCAAACACGGATAGCCTACGCTCTGGAAATTTTTGCTAAGTTTAGAATTGACACTCTTTACTAAATTTCATTCTGAAATTACTTCCGATTTGACTATACAACTTGAAAATCTTCTTTTGCATGAAATGAAATTAAACTTATTACTTTCAAATGCATCAGGCTTTGAATTAATTGGACTTCATTTGATAGTTCAAAAATTTGAAACAAGAAATGCTCTCATAAATTGAAACTACAGTTTCACCAAACCTTTGAAGACAAATGTGGTTGTAGCTCAAAATGTAACATGATCTAGCCTAAACCTTCTATAGCAAACTTGTAGACAATTTTATGCCTTACAACTTTGGTATTTTGTGTGTTGACATGCATAAAGATTTGCATGGTGTGTTAGCTTATTTTCTGTCTCCTAGTGAAATTGTCAAACTAGGCCTGAGTGGTAAATTCAAATTTTGACCAACCAAAAGACATGATCATGCAAAACCTTGTATATGAAAGTTGTAGGAAATGAACTTATGAACACCATTGGTATATAAACTTTTATGTGAAAGTGGACCTAAAATGGACTTAAGGAATTTTCAAGTTGAGAGTTGCTGTTGGTCAAACTGGGGTCACAGCTTTTGAATTCAAATTTCTCCTAAATTTTGAATATAATATGGTGACACAAATTAAAACAAAGTTGTAGATCATGAAGTTTAGATCACTTTTTATATTTTGAGTTTTCACTAATTTAATCGTTAAATTTTCAAAAACTCGAATTTCAAACAAAGGTTCTAGGAGTCAAACACCATTTTTGCTATTTTCGAATTTCCTTTTCATCCTTGTGTCACCGACAGTCGGGCCCCACCCGTCGGGCTTCAGATTCCAGCCCACCAGAAAACCGCCATCGGCCCCAGTTTTTGCAAAACCGGTTTGGGTTTCCGTGGACCTGGCTCCATGGATTGTCTCTCCATTCCTTGACTTGGTCCCACCTGTCATTGGCACTAGGTCCATGGACCATGTCCACCTGCGCCCTCACCCCTTCCTCCTCCTCTCCCCAGCGCGCATGCGGTAGCTGCGCCGCGCCATGGGCACCGAGCGATGGCCACGCCGTCGCCGGCCCCTGCCCGCACAACCCCGCGCCCCGGACAAAGAGCGGAGAGCTCGGCCCTCATAACCCCGCGCTTCACTCGCCCTCTCCTCTGCTTCGCCTTGTCCGGGACCGCGCAGCGCCACCGCCGCCATAGAAACAAGCTCCGGAGCTCGCGTCCTAGCCTCCTTGGCCCGCCTCCGCTCCCATTGACGGGCGCGTAGTGCTCGCCTCGCCCCACCCCGCCAATCCTACCCGGTCCTGGCGCCTCCTCGCCCTCCTCCGCGCGAAGCCCAGTGCCGACCGCCATGGGCGCCTGGACCAAGTTCCGCATCACCGCACCGTTGGGGACCCTCGTCGACGGCTGCCCATGCCTCCAGTTCACTTCCTCCGAGCTCGTCTCGACACCACGCAGCCCGCGCGCCTGACCGGAGGCCCTACCCTAGCCGGTGCCAAGAGATCGAGCTGCGGGCGCGTACTGCGTGCAAGGTCGCCGCCTTCGGTTCACTGCCGGTTCCCGGGCCACTCCGATCACCACGCGCGGCAAGATCTGGGGGAAAAGGTTCCCCGGATCCGGGAACACCTTCCCCGACCTTCTCCCCTTCCGTGCCGTGCCCCTACGCACCGCCCCGCACGCGCGAGTGCCGGCCCGCCGCACGCCTCGCGCCCTTGACCGAGGTTGAAGAAGACCCCAGACCTTTTGCACAAAACCCCCTGCTCTTTTCTCTATTTTTCGCCCTATTTCAATCACTACGCAGTGGGTCTATACAATCTTTCTGGCAGGCCCTTGGAGATAGGTCTATTTATATATAGGTCCATGTGGTAGGGTAATATTCACCTATCTTCCGGATTTGGCATATGAATTTAAAATTCTCTAAAAATTAGGAAAAAATCATAAAAATGTGAAACTTATTTTGTTGGATTGCATTTGAATAGATCTACACAGTGGGTTAGGCCTTGCTTTGTGAAATGACTGTTTTGCCCCTAGATTATTGCATGCATGTTGAAAATGAATAAATGATAAAAGTAGAATAAGCAACCTCCAAAAATTATGAAACATGGACTGAGTACTAGTTATGTCCAGTATTGTCATATATATTTTTGGTAGCCCTAATAGTTATTACTAGAGAATGACAGATCTACTCCTAGGGTCCACTTTTATATAATTATTGAATAATAAAAATACAAGCTTTATGATTTGTGCTCAAATAAATCCCTAGTAAATATGTTGTACTCGTTTAGTCTAGTGTCAACCAAAAACAAAGTTTCATGTGCGTTAGTTGCTGTTTGCTGAGTGATTTGAAAATGATAAAGGCTATGCAATTGAACATAATAAAATAGAGAAGTAGGGTTTAATGGGCTCCAAAAATCCCACCAAAATTCATAAAATAGTGTTATTGTGCAAGTATGCTTACGTGGTTCATTCAAGTATTTTGGGTGCTGTTTCATGAGGAGATTATGTATAATCACTTTAGTAGGTTTAAAAATAAAGAAAATGAAATAAGGAAGTTAATGTGTGATCACATGTAATGTCGTGTATATGCTACTTGGTATAGTTAGTTTGCTATATCACAATGTAACACACACTTTCTATGTAAATCTCGTAGGTATCTTATCAATCACCTTTCTGCCTGTCCATGAAGTGATTTGTTACGTGTGTGCTCTATCTCTATGCATCTTCTGCATCGCATCGTGCATGGCATTCATATAGTGACGCTTAATGCAGATACGTGATCGAAAAACAAGTGCGGGAGCTACTTCAAGCAACGGTGGTCCAGAAGATTAACTAAGCTCCAAACACGACCTGGAGAGTCCATCAGTCATGTTTGGATGCAGGAGTTGTCCAAATTATCAAGGGGTTGCCCGGGGCAAAGCCCCACAACCCGACAAACTAACATTAACTTAGTTTGTTGGTTTGGTTGAAAAATAAGCAAAGGGAGGCAGAACCATAAATTTCCCAGCTAATATTATCCTGATTAATGATACGCATCCGCATTAGGAGTTGATTAAAAACCTTTGCATTAGACTCTGTGGCCACCCTGTCCCTAGCACCTATACCTAGAGTTCGTAGGATGAGTTGTCTAGAATTGCTAGGTGCGAGTAAACACGAGTGAATGGAGTCACTCGTCGCGTAGGTGGTTTCAAAAATTACAAAAACTTTTACTATTGAGTAAATAATATTATGCTCATGATTTAAATGGAGACCGGGTAGAGAATAATTTTATTTTGTGGTGTGTGTTGTTGTCCTATTTGGCTCCGGCCGAGTCGTTTAAGGCCCGTCCGCTGTTCGCCTATTGTTCGGAGTAACATTGCTAGAGTGTTTAACCGGAAAATGGGACCGGTGACGTCTTAACTGGGTTTGTCCGGAGTTTTCGAGGTGCCGCTCATCCACTTGCTGGAGGCGGATGGGCCCGGGGGCGCTTGTACTCGAGGGAGGGCTGACACAGTGCGCTGTGGTAAGGCTCCTGAGATGGCACAACTTGGGGATTTGGTAGGAGCGTTTTGAATCTTGGGACAAGACATGTGGAGATGTGGCCTATATGTGGGAACGCGATGGCATATGTGGGAACGCGATGGCCAGTAAGCATATACTCCTTGATAGTTATTCCCAAAAATTAAAATCGATTCGAATCGCTGATGCCCACCAGGTGTGGGAAAGCTTATAATCCACACGGACGACGTAGTAATTATTTGAATGTATTATATCTATTACATATGTTTTTAAATACTACATGATTATATTGTATTGCTTACATTTCTGCAAATTATTATTATGATATTGTATATAAATGATGAAACTTGTTACTCTATGTTGTTATACTTCTATCTAAAATCAATGGCTAAGGATCCACGTGCTAGTAAGCAAGCTTTGCGTCAGCCGTAAGACAATCTATTAAATCCTACTGAGTAATTAGTACTCAGGGTTTGTCTCCACCTTTTGAGTACAGGTACCGACGACATGGGCTCGGTGTTGCTCGCTTCGACCATCATTGCATGAGGATTACTAAAGTATTTCGTTTCCGTTGCGAGATGTTTTTGAAATCGCTTCCGTTATCTGGTTCGAACTTGCCTTTTTGTGTGGCATTATGTTTAAACTTGTATTTTATTTCGAACCGGTTTATAAAGTAAATCTACTTATACTCTACTTCAACTGCCTGTGATGATGTAACTGTTATGGCTCCATCGAGGGCTGGATGTGTAGGATGTCGGTTCCTCTGTGATTTGGTACTATCGGGAGCCGAATGACTCTCGACAGACGACCGGGTTTAGTTCGGTCTAATTACACTGCAAGACAGAGGTGGCAGGTGTACTTAGCCCGGATTAAATCGGCGGTTCCGCCACAGTTACTCTGATGTTTTTTCACCATATACGTTCATACCCGCGCACCAGCCTTTCCAACACAAATAAAAAAGGATTGTTCACATCCAACTCAAATCAACCAGGGAGCGTTGAGATCATGCAAACCCAATAAGAATGAGCATATTCATAAACATCGTTCCAAGCCCTTGAGAGACACCGTGGCAAAAAAAACGGCAATGACGGCTTGGAGATGGCGGTGGCGGCGGCGCCCCTACTTGTGCGCCGATGGTGGAAGGAGACGACAAGGTGGCGGGGAGATGGCGAATGCGGCGGCGGCCTTCGATTGCCTAGTCTGATCTCGCCGGCGACCACCGGAGGGGAGGAGGCGGCGGTGGCCGCGTCTGGTGGGGCGCCTAGGTAACCCGGTGCCCTGGCCGCGGTGGGCTGGGGAAGGAGGTGGCGGTGGTCGCTTTCGGCTAGCCTCGTCGGCGCCTTGTCAGCGCCAGGTGCCGGGAAGGGAGGAGCCGGCGGTGGCCACGTTTGGTCGGGCGCCCGGATGGAGCGGTGCCCTGACCGCGGCGGGCTAGGAGAGGAGGGGGCGGTGGCCCCGTCAGGCTGGCCTCATCAGCGCCAAGCGCCGGGAGGGGAGGAGCTAGCGGTGGCCGCGTCTGGTCGGGCGCTTAGGCGGTGCGGCGCCTTCCGCTGTAGGGGGTGCGGCTGGCCTCGTCAGCGCCAGGCGCCGGGAGGGGAGGAGCTGGCGGTGGCCGCGTCTGGTCGAGCGCTTAGGGGGTGCGGAGCCTTCCGCTGTAGGGGGTGCGGCAGGCTGGGGGAGGGGAGGAGCCGACGGTGGCCGCGTCTGGTCAGATGCCTGGACGGCGCGGCGCCCTGGCCGCGGTGGGGGTGAGACTGAACTAGGGTTAGGGTTTGGCATTGTATTTTTTTATATATATCGATGAACGAACGTTGTCAACCGTCGGACCGGAACGGATAGTTTAGATGAAGATGGGGCGCACAGTAATGGGCTTGGCCTGAATAGTTTTCTGCGGGCTGAGCCGGTCTGTGGACCGTTTGGGCTGGTTTTCAGCCTAATAACAGTTTGTATTTTCTTGATATAAAAAAACAGCCCCCAAATTTATCCTTTAGCAATTCACATGTTTTATTTTCTTGATATAAAGAATACAATGCGCAAGCCATGATGATGATTTTTTGGACAAGTGCGGGACGCACGTGTATGGTCACTGGTATCAAATAAAAGTTCGAATTTCTACATTGTTTCTGCATGTATGTATAGTTCAATCCCTCTGGTAAAGCTGTGGATGGCACCGGAGAGGTTGTGAAATGAACCTTCAGATGAGAAGTAAGCTGTGGACTATCTTAATTGACAGAAGTTCCGGTGGTCACCACTCACCTCTATATGGGTACTAATATCTCTTTTATGGTGCTAATGCAGGTCTGATATGTAAAGCTATGGGGTGATCATGTGGACTCGTTACTCATCAGAAGATAGATACCCTGAGAAACTCTGAACTCGATGCAGGTATGTTCATGTTATGTATTCTCCCTTTCTTTAAATATGACATCTTTGAATCTATATACGACCATGCAAGCGTCGTTTATTTTTGTTATGACCATGCAAGCTAGAATACTATACAAGTACTGAATGACTTCTCCGAAAAAAGATTGCCCTGTATTACTCTGTTAATCCAACTTCACTGAACAAGTCAGGGCTTAAGTTATTTCGTAATTGTAAAAACTGTGAATCCATGCTTATCCTGGAATATGGAATATTAGCTACTAGCTCCTGAAGGAAATAGATGTCTTGTCATTGATTCCTACAAACAGTACAGATGCTCACTGTTAGCCGAGAAAATGGACGATATGAAGATATTAACATACTGGCCCACTTTTGCATATTAGTTTTCAGGAATACATGGTCTCATCAATACCTTGTCCTAACTATGACCGATCATTTTTTTAACTAACCTAACATTATACAAGCCTAACTCCAAAAGCTTTTAGTATAGAGAAGAACCTCATAGACAGTCAAGATGAGAAACAACCACATTCAAATTAGTGGTATACTAGTCCATCAACCCGTACTCTCACACGGTTAGAATTTTAGGTGGTGTGTATATATATATATTAAAAATTGATAGGTAACTTTAATAATAGCAACAACCATTAGTACATAATTTAGAAACATATATATAGGCCTATTTTGTTATTTATTTTTTATAACAATATATGTTTGTAGTTTAGAGTTTAGATGCAATTTTATTTTGTCTTTGATAATATTAGAGGTGATCATTATAATTCATATTTTATAATGGCATGATGGTAATTTATACATAAATTTAGAGGTTTTTTACTTAATCTTTCATAATGGTAGGTGGTATATATATTAAAAATTGATAGATAACTTTAATAATAGCAACAACCATCAGTACATAATTTAGAAACATATATATAGGCCTATTTTTGTTATTTATGTTTTATAACAATATATGTTTGTAGTTTAGAGTTTAGATGATATTTTATTTTGTCTTTAATAATATTAGAAGTGATCATTATAATTCATATTTTATAATAGTATGATGATAATTTATACGCAAATTTAGAGGTTTTTTAATTCATCTTTCACAATGGTATGGTGGGTAATTTATATGAAAATTTATAGGGTTATTTTAATTCATCTTCATAATGGCATGGTGGGTAATTTTTTAGAAAATATAATTGATCTAATGGTTATTATTATTAAAGATCTCTTATGGATGACCGGATTTTTTCAATTTTTATGAGAATTTTTAGGATTTATCTTTTTTTTTCTAGCGTGTCTGGTGAGGATTAACGTGGAGGATTTAAAAAGAGCATCCAATTAGTAATACCCAGTCTATCAACCCGTGCTCTCGCACGGGTTAAAGTTTTAGGGGATATAGATTTAATCCATAACAACATTAGAGCTGATTGTTTTAATTCATCTTTTGTAATGTCATTGTGGGTAATGTATATGCAAATTTAGAAATTATTTTAATTTATATTTTACGATGGCATATTGGTTAATTTATATGCAGATTTAGGGTTTATTTTAATTCATCTTTTATAGTGGCATGTTGAGTAATTTACATGCAAATTTAAGGGGTTATTTTAATTTGTATTTCATAATGGCATGTTGGGTAATTTTATGCAGATTTAAAGGGTTATTTAATTCATATTTCATAATTGCATGATGGACAATTTTTATACAAATTTAGACGATTATTTTATTTTATCTTTCATAATGTCATAGTCGGTAATTTTTTAGAAACTATAATATATCTAATGACTACTGTTATTAGAGCTATATGATGGATGACGGGATTTTGATTTTTGTGAGAATTTTTAGGATTTATCTTTTTCATAGAAAACAAATCTATTATTAGAGCTACATCATGGATGACGGGATGTTAATTATATATAAAACAGATCTAATGGCTATTAAGATTTCAGTCTTCAATCGATAATACGAGGTTTCTGATTATTTTGAGAATTTTTATAATTTTATCTTTTATTTAGAGCATATCGTGAGGATTAACGAGAGGCTCAAAAGGATTCTTTAATTAATAATAGCAAAATTAGGCACAAACTATCTGTTCCATATAAAGGTTTCTAGCATCTTTATAAAAAAAGTTCTGTGATTATTTAATAGTGTAAATTTGTAAATGAGAAAAATTGTCAAAAAACTGAGAGTAAATTTGAAAATGGAAAAAATTTGCCAAAAATAAAAAGAAATTTGCTTGCGTTGAGAGTTGAACTCAAGACCTTTCATAATCATAGACATGAATAATAACTTAGGAAATAAATTGAAAATAGAAAATATCTGCTAGAAAAAAAGAAATTTGTTTTCGTTGAGAGTTGAACTCAAAACCTTTCATAATGGCAGATGTGGGTAATTATTTAGAAAACAGATCTAATAGCTATTAATATTCCAATCTGCGAATTGATAGATGGATGTTTCTGATTTTTGTGAGAATTTGTAAGATCTATCTTTTTTCTGATGCACTACACAAGAAACTTTTAATTAGTAATAGTAAGACATGATGTTGAAAGAGAAAACCACTTATCAATCCAAAGTCCACCAAGACATATTTGAGAACAGTAAAAAACATACGCCTTGTTCGCTTGAGCTATTTTCAGTTTCTTTGCAGCCGTAGAACAGTATTTTTCTCTCACAATCATTCAGCCGGAACAGTAACACAGCTGCAGCTGTAGCTGCAGCGAACAGGGCCATAGTGTATTTGTAGGAGCTGATCTTGACCAATAGTTTTCAGATACATACAGGCATCATTACTCGATCTCCATGCTTTTTACCTAATTTTAGTCCTTTCAGCTAAATACATATCAATATATGTACCATACTACAATCATATTTGCACGGCTATGCCAATTACCTTTAGTAATTAGTGCCAGCTTTCTCTTAAATTCAACTTGAGTTGCTACTTGCTAATTAAGGTTGTGAACACTGTCATGAACCAGCTATTTCTGCTTTTCTTATAAGAGCTGTTTCCGATTTAAATGATTAATATACCACACTGCTCCAGTATTCTGAAGTTAAACATTCTTCTGATATATGAAAAAAGAGAAGTTAGTACTTTTCCATGTATAATACGATATGAAACCATATAAATATCTAGGAGACAGATAAATTGTTCAAGTTCCAGTGTTGTGTTGGCTGCCCGTGCGGCCTGCGGCTTTAGTATTTCGGTTATGAAACTCTCTTTCTACTTAATACAAAGATACGTAGCTCTGTTTAATACAAAGATACGTAGCTCTCTTGCATATTCAACAAAAAAAAATGTTCAAGTTTCATAATATCTGCAGGCTAGGGAAGAACACTCAGATATCTAATTCTCTACATACCGAATTCACGTTTCGTATCATCCCACTGATTGGGGAAAAAAGAATTTCGTAAACCACATTGGTGTTTATAGCTTTGCCATTTAGATATTTGTTTGATGTATTATTGATGCAGCTTTGACTGTGTCACTTTTGCTGCCCCACTCTGACCCAGCACTCCAGCAGGGATGATCTTCAGACCTCACGGTCTTGACAGTAGCATGAAGCAGGACGTGCTGGCAGAGCAGAGATGTTTGAATGCCGCAATCGTCTTCAGCCTGCCCCCTATAGCCAAAGCAAGCGAGAGCAAATAGTAATTTTTTTGAGTAAGGCCAACTATTATCAATTATAGACAAGTTCAAAAACTCTATGCTCTGCTCATATAGATATTGGATTCCAACAGGGGTTCATGACAACTATTGTGACTAAGGCAAAACGTGACTTAAAAAGGTTAAGTACGTAAGTTGGACCACTTTCTCGAGCTGACATTGGGCCACGTCATCCTAAATTTGTCACCGTTGGATATCAGGAAAGGTTATCATCCGACCATCATTCTTGGCCGGGTTCGCGACCCTTCGAGCGAGGCCGCCGCCGCGGCCCATGCGGCCGCCCGGGGCGGCGGCTGTGTCCACGGCGGCCATGGGTGTGCAGCGCAGCCCACTCCTGCGGCCGCGGAACCGCGGGTGAGGGGCAGGCTGGGGCGGCTGTTCCTAGAGGAGACCATCGCGCAATCGCGCGGGACTCGGCGGCGAGCTCCACGGCGTCAGACGTCGTCCTCTACGACGGACCACGGCGACGGCCTTGATGGAGCAAGTCGCGTCCGCGAGAGCTGCTGCTTCCCCGCAGCCTCCATCCCCGCGTCGCACGCTCTGCCGTCCGCTCTCACCCCTCGCCCTTGCCTTTCCCGGCCAGCTGCCGGCCAAGCAGCCGCGGTGAAGCCCCCCATCCTCTTGACCGGCTGACCTCCTCGCATACGTGCCGTACCGTGCTTCCGCCTCGCAAGAACAGCGACGGGGGCGAGCGCTCCTCATTGTGGGCGTGGGAGCCGCGGGCAGACCTTCCTCTGTATCCTCGTTGTGGACGCCGATGCCTCGCCGCGGGCGTTCAAGAGAACCTCGCCCCAAGCGCAGCCAACGAGAGTGAGGCTGAGCTGGCAACCTGTGGAGTTCGCGGCAGAGCTGGCAGCAAAGGCAAGCAGTGGCAAGCTGCGGCGCTAGGCGCCCAGGCCCGAGGAACCCGCAGAAAGCAATGGGAGCTCGCGGCGGGCCTCACGACGAACCGGCCGCAGGCCGTCACGCACGGGGTGCGGAGGTTGCAGACTGCAGGTTGTAAGTTCGTCTTCCTTCTTCTGCTTTGTTGGTCCTTTAAGAGCTGATGCTCACCACATGCTCGATCAAATGCCTACTTGGGCGGTTGCCGCTGTTGCTGTTGTCCTCGACCTGGGCTCTCTTCTTTGCATGCACTGTCAGTTGGTACTCTGCAAAACATGGCCTAAGCCACTGTCCAATCCTTTGTGTCCTTCATGTGTGTGTAAAGAAGATGCTCAATTAAGAAGCTAGCTAGCTTGTTTAAAAAAATTCTACATATTCATAATGATACAACTTCAAATTCTGAAGCTTGTTACATATATTTCCTCTCTGCATTTGTATTTTAACAAAAGAAAGCCAAAGAAGGAGAAAGGCTATTTCTTTCCATGAATATTTGTTATGTATGCATTTCTGTTAATCATTATACGAAGTATAAACAAATGTGCATTTATGGTTCATAAACAAACATGTAAAAATACAACCCTGATGTTAATTATGTATCCAGATATCCAATTACTAAATGAGCTGATTGATATCAATTCCTTCTTTCCTAGGTTAGTAACTTCTGCTTCTCGATGGAGCTTCAAAAATAAGAGGGGAAAAGGGACAGCCATCTGCTGTTGTAGCCATCATGCCTCTTGTCGCCAGGGTCCAATAACAGAGCAGCAGCGATTTCCTTGGATGGAGTCTCTACCGCAAGACAGAGAAAGAGGTACTGAAAGTGAAACATCGCAAATTTGTGACTCCTTTGCATTCATAGTGATTTGCACTCATGGATTGGGATTTCTGTGAACTATCTGTTGATGTTGCATCTGAAATTCAATGATCCATGTGCAATCAATTTCTACCCAAATTTATCATATTATTTTCATCCCATGCATCATGTAGCTTGCTATTAGGCGTGGTTATTACTCCACTGCATTGATTCATGCCCAATGTTATCTGAAATGTGAATACGTGGCCTGTTTAATATAAATGCCTTCATACAGCTATGTAATTACATACTCTAGCTTGCAATTTGGGTCTTTCCATTTTCAGCGCCATATGGCCTCTTCATACAAAATTGCACCTGACTTGTCATACCAATTTCCTTTTGTACATATATTTTCCTATTGTTTTACAAGCTGAGAATTTTCAGCGCCATATGGCCTCTTCATACAAAATTGCACCTGACTTGTCATATCAATTTCCTTTTGTACATATATTTTCCTATTGTTTTACAAGCTGAGAATGTACTACAGGTAAACAGTAAGATATCTATGCTTTCATATTCATTGAACATTTTTTTAGTCTACAATAGTTTCATATCTACTTTTTACATGTCAGTAGCTATTGAAGTTAAAATATCTGATATTATTTGCTCCAACTTTTTTGGATGGCTTGCTAGGAAGACATTAGCATTTTTTCAGTTCATCGGGGCAAACGAAAGAATATGACGCGTTGGTGCTGCATGGCATACAGGAAGACGCTTCTTCGGAGGATCAACAAGGTGTCAAGGTATAATCATCGCACCTTCAGGCATCGACTACATATATCCCTTTAATTTGTGCGTTTGTGAAGGTACTATTGACAAGTAGATATATGATTGACAAAGCGGGCTAACAGGTGACATGGTGCTACTGGGTGCCAAGTTTGGAGAACAAAGTATGTTAACAAAAGTGGTCTATTGTATCCTCTCCTGCCCAATAGAATATGGCACCTCACAACTAAGCCAATTTGTTCCGAGATCAAGGAAACCCAGATTACTGAGTTCAACTACGTTGGAACCATCAAGTAGGCCATGCAAATTATTGTTTGGAAAAGAGAGGCACTCCAGTGAGGTAGCTCTGAACAGTTCAGAAGGTAGAGTAACGCTAAATTCATTATGACAAATATCAAGCACAGCAAGTGATGGGGCATGGTTGCAAATAGAAGATGCATGGGTCCTGCAAAACTATTGTTGTTTGCATTAAGAGCAGTCAGATTATATAGTTCATTGCTTGCAATGCTTTGGATGGTTAACTGTCCTGTAAATAAGTTGCTTCAGATATTTAGTACCTTGAGAGGAAGGCCAAGGTTTGAAAACTGCTGCACTTGACCAGATAGAAGATTATAGCTGACATCCAGGTAGACGATGCTGCTAGAAATACACCAATTCTGCTGGTAGTCTGTCGTACAGTGAATTGCAAGACATGTTGAGGTTCAGCAGTCCTGTGAGGTTACTGGGAGATGGTGGGATCATCCCTTCAAGGCCTCTTGAAGCCAGCAAAACATCTGTGATCACACCATAGTTGTTGCTGCCGTGTGTCTTATTCCACTTCTATATCCTATGGATGTAATAATGTGTAGGATCGTCTTTATTTTTCATACCGGACACATACAACATTGGTTCATACTTTTAAGGGAAAAGTCTACGTAACCCCGCAACGTTTGGACTGTAGTCTAATGTTTTGTGAATGTCGAGGCAAAGTGTGGCGTTATTGGCCTGAGTGCATTATTGGCCTGTTTGCTCTTTATCAGACAAAGGCAGCCAAAGAATTTACATTCTGCCGGGGTCGGTGCAGATTAGAATGACCTGAGCTGATCACGAACGCAGCTTCGATTTGCTCGGGCCTTTCAAATCCCTCAACGACTGACCCGAGGTGTCACTGTCAATAACAATTTGGTTGGAGCAAGCTAAGATCAGCAACAGCTTTGCCGTTTATCCATCTCCAATTACCATCCAACTTGAAGCTTCATACTACATTGCTTTCACAACATTTTCAGTAGGAACTGGCAGGCAGAGTCGATCATGATCGCCCTGCGTCTGTGCTGCCCAGCCATTCCGTTTGATCCCAGCGTAGCCGGAGTGCATACGTACGAAGCTCTCCTTTCCTTGGCGAGTTAATAATCTCTGCATCTGTTGGACGTCCCCATCCGTCTGCAGAAGCAGTGCAAACTGGTCGGGGGCCTCTCTTTCAGTCATCCGGCCCTACTAATAATGCATCGCTTTGTTGTGGAACTAAGGCCTAATAATAATGCCACATTTTTATGATCGACCAGATCATGGCACTGAGCCAAAACGGTATTCGATTCAATTATTTTATCTTACTATTGCTAATTGAGGTTTTTTTGAAACCTCTACGTTAATCCTCAACAGGCGTGCTAGAAAAAAAATCTTAAGAATTCTTAAAAAATCAGAATCATCCAGGCGTCCATTTTATAGCTCTTCGTTTGGTTGGTGGGATGAGAGGGGACAAGATGGGACGATTTCACTTTTCGTGCTGTTTGGTTGAGGAACGGGTGGGATGGGACCATCCCCTACGGGGAATATTCCTCGAAGACGCGGGACAGTGCCGCCTCCTGAAAAACAATAGACCACATGGGACGAGGTGGGACGAGTGTTGCCTTCTCTCGTTTCTCTCTTGCCGGAGCGGAGCGGAGCGGGAGCCCCGGGGCGAGGCGCCCCGCCGGAGCAGCTCGGAGGTGGGCGGCACGGGGCAAGGTGGCAATTGGAGCAGACGGGTGAGGAAGAAGATGGTAGAGAGGATGACAACAGGGTCCCGTTTGTCATACGTCTTTAATCTCTCTAGCCATGTCCCCAACAAACAAACACCACACCACAGATGGAATGGACCCGTCCCCAACAATCGCAGCTTTCAGTTTCATGACTATTGGTTTGTGTTAAGACATCAAGTGGAATATAGCAAGATGAGAAAATTACATATATGGCCTCAAAAAACTATTGCTTTTTTCTTTGGCCTAAAAATTTTAGAACTTTTCTATATGGCCAAAAACTTGTATCTCATTACTTCCTTGGTCCTTCCGTCAGTTTGGTGCCACAACGGTGTTAAATGCAGTATAAAAAGACATTTCTACCCTGACCCCACATGTCATCACCCGTCTCCCCTGACTCCCTTTCCCATGAGCGCGGTTGAGGTCCTAGATGTCGGGCGAGGCTGGCGGCATGAGTGCGCTGCGCGGGGCGAGCCCGACGGCGGTTATGCTCCAGACGCGCGCCGCAGTAGGGGTAGCACACACGCGGCATGGGTGGCCCAAGAACCATGGCCGCGTCTAAGGGTGCTTGAAGCCGCGGAACATGCCGCGGTAGGCGCCTACGTCGGCGGCGGCGCCTGCAACGGGGTGCTCGCAGGGGTCGGACACGTAGAGCAGGTCCCCCGTGCAGCGCCACGACAGGAAGCTTTGTCCGGAAGTCTTGGAGAAGCGGGAGACGAGGGCGAAGTGGCCCGGCACATCCTTGGGCGCCGGAGCGCCGCAACAGAAGAGCAGCAGCTTCGCTAGCGCCGGCCCGCTGCTGCCGATGCACCCCGCTCGTCATCAATGCCGCCACCATGTGCGGCACCCGCGAGACAGAGCTCCCGCGCGCCACCACGCACAGCGACTGTGGGTCCCAGTTGAGCGCGCGGAACACACCCGCTGCAGCACCTTCTCATCCATGATCCCCGCGTTGATGCCCCTGATCTGCACCACACCCGGAGGCTTCGGAGTTCCCTCCCGCATTGTCGCCGCCTCCACCACCGCCACTGTTGCCGCCGTTCAATGCCCTGCTCAGCAACCTCACGGTCGGGCCGCTCTCACTCATCCCCCATTCCCCCACCCCCATCAATCTCACAAACACGAATACACGCGGCGAGGGGCGCGTGTATGCGGTGCGTGAGCCCGCACAGCGGCATAGGCATTGCAGCTCGTGTCCGTGGGGGCTGCACCCTCACGCGAGCCAGCGGCAGCGGCAGAGCACTTGAGCCAGCGGCGCAAATGCGACGGCGCGTCCGCTGCTGAGGACGACATTGCGGCAGGAGCCCAAGTAGCGGCGCGGGCAGGAGCGCATCCGCCGACGCGCGCGGAGCGTAGGTGTCGGCATGGCGGGGTGCGGCCAAGGCAGGGCGAGCGCGACAGAGGCATGGGCGGGGTCGGCCGGCGGGGCGGAGCGGGGTGGGCCGAGGCGGGGCTGGAGGCGTTGGCCAGCCGGGCAACGCCGCACGGGAGAGGGGGAAGGGGGAGAGAGAAGTGATGAAATGTGGGGCTAGGGCAGAAATGTCTTTTTACACTGTTTTTAACACCGTTGTGGCACCAAACTGGCAGAAGGGCCAAGGAAGTAATGAGATGCAAGTTTTGGGCCATATAGGAAATTTTTAAAATTTTTAGACCAAAGAAGAAAGCAATAGCTTTTTTGAGGCCAGCAAGATTCCAGCAGGCCTTTTAGGGTTGCCCTTTTAGGGTGCAAATTCCAGCAGGATTCATCTTGCTCTTGAGTTACAACTAAATAAGCAGTGCGCGCACGCAGAGATTGGCAAGCCACTAATTTTCGTCCTAATAATTCTCTATCTACACCAAGACAAATTAGAAGGAGAAGAACTTAGGACTTCTGCAACATGATCATATATACTTACACCGAACAATTTTATATAAACACGGTGACTGCTCCCGCGGTGTATGATTTTCCAACTAACTTTCTTGACTTCAATTTGAGAACCGCCATTTATTATGAAGGTCCTGAAAATGAAATAATTCGCTTTTAACCTTCATAAGGCTAAACTAGAAGTGAGTCACATTCTTTCCATCGATACTGTGGGAGGCTTATTAGAACCCAAGCACTCACTCTATCCTGCAATAAACGTATTTCTACTACTCAAAATTTATTTTATAAAAATAGTGCACTTGTAGCTTTTGGACTAACTATATAGATAGTCCCATTAATTATATGTTTTCCTCCTTTCCAAGGCCCATGAGCATTTAATTGGTTTTTTTTCTGTTCCAAGATGAATATTCATTTATTATTCTATCTTTTTACTCTCTCAACAACGCCATTTCTCAATACTATTAACTTGTTTAAAAATTCTAATAAGTGCGTTTATAGGCAGATGGATTACTTCTTGTGTTAGATATGCTGCCACATCGTCCCAACTCCCATCAATGGACAACAACACAAACAAGCATTTACTAACTAAATATATACTCATGTTTTTACCATCGAAATCTTGAATCTCAAGTTCGCTAGGTGGACATAGGGTATGTTATCTCGCAGAGCTAATGAGCTATAGCTACATTTTCTGTCATCACTAGTTCGCTACACGGCATCAACATGAGTACACAACCTCAACTCGATCGTTGTCTCAACGATGGCAGAGCTCGCAGCTCTCAGGAAATGGCAATGGTAGCTCTAGTCTTTAAATTAATCTCTAGTATTCATATAGTAATTTACTAGGCTAGAATGACTCTGCTGAGTTTAATGATACGTCGATGAACTATCCGATCAGAGTTTGGTGTGGCCGGTGCACAGGTGGCTGCGCATCCGCATCCCCACGACGTCGAACACGAAGCTGCAGTCGGAGTAGGCGACGACGTCGTGCTTGAACACCCCGAGCACGGCGACCCTCCCGGGATCCTGGCGCTGGACTCGACCTCCACGGCGCCGCGCTCGACGTCCGCCACCAGGTGCACGGCGTGCGCCCCCAGCCGGTCCGCGCGCACGGTGAGCGCCAGGGCCGCCTCCCCGTCGCCGCGGCTCGGGACGACGCGGCCCGGGTCGACGGACGCCTCAGCGACGGTGTCGCCGCGGTAGCGCAGGTCGGCGCGGCCGCCCGAGGCGAAGGCGAAGGACGCGCGGTTGGGGTTGTGGACGGCGACAGTGAGGAGGAGCGTGACGTTGAGGCGGACGGAGGGGCCTCCGGGCCGGAGGACGATGAGCGGGGCGACGCCGGAGAGGCGGGTGGAGACGAGGTGCGTGGTGGGGGCGCGCACCCGGAGGACGGTCAGGGAGAGCGCGAGCAGCGTGGCCGCGGCGAGCAGGGCGGTGGCGAGAAGGCAGCTGCAGGCACACACGCGGCGACGAGCGGTGTGGCGGCCGTGGGGTGGCGGTGGAGGCTTGAACGGCGCCGGGGCGGAGGCGGGCATGTGAATGCGCGGAGGCCGTAGTCGCCGCCGCTGGTGGAGGCCATTGGGATCAACAGCTCAGCTGGGGCGTGGTACGGGAGACGGAGAGTAAGAGAGCTGGATGATATGCTATGCACGGAGCAGGCTGCAGCTGCATGCTGGAGTTAATAGAGGAAGCCTCCCTGATGTGCCACTGCCTAGCAGCCTAGTAGCCTAGATACATCAACAAATATGTAGTACTCATCAGAGAAAAAAAACACGGTGTCTACTAGCAAACGCGTGCGTTGCAATGGAAGAAAAAATCATCTAAACCTCGTTCGACCTTTTCCGTTGATTACGAATTTTAAGATGCTATCAGTTGAGTTAGAAAAAAATATATCTTTTTACCTCTCCGGCAATATATAGATAGTAAAAAAATGGAGTTCGTATGTGACTTAGGCGTCCGTTTTTCGCATGGACTGCTCTACAGTCCGAATCGGGTTCGCGAATAAATTCCACGTCACATTATTTCGACGATTACCATTGACTGCGAGTAAACTTTAGGATGATATAAAGGCATGTTTATATACAAAGAACTAAAATTTAGCTATTAAAGTTTAGTCTATTTGCATGCAAACATGGCAGCTAATGGGAGGGCTAAACTGTAGTTGATCTTTGGTCTAACCATTAGTCCATTAGTCCAAAAAAATGAGTTAAAGTGGGCTAATCTCAATTTCTAGTATAATCAATAGATCAACTAACTATTAGCCTATATTATTCAAACATTCCATAGCTAATGATTAGTGGACTAAACTTTAGCCAGGGCTAAAACTTTATGTCTAATGTATTCAAATAGGCCCTAAGTTAGATTGAAAATGTTATCAATTAGTAAAGGTGTCCGTGCGTTACTACGATCAAATACTAAACTAATGTAATTCTTTATCTATCGCCAATTATTAATTTATTTTGATCAGTTCATCTCTCTGCTTTACCCAAATACAAATTGAATTATATCCAAAAACAGCTTTTATATATCTTTCTCGGCGTGTAAATCAATTTCTAACTCTCACTCGGAGGCTGAAATCATTAATCAATTTCGGGTGATCTTTGGAAACATGTCAATTCATATCTTTTTATTTTAGAAAGCCGTACTATATTTCACGGTGTTATCCTTTATCTATGTGAATTAATTACATCACTTTCTAATCTATTACAAAAAATAAACTAATGCCTGCATACCGGAAATTAAAAATAATTTTAAATCAAATTCATTTTGCAAGTTACATTTTGCTCATTAACCTAGCCTATATAAAGGCCATCCAATCAACACGTACGGACGTACCTGACCTAACCTTTACCGTGTGACAATTTACCATTTTACCCTCATCTATCCTTCTATCCCAGTCAAGCCGCCTCCAGGTAGGGCTGGCCGTTCGGTCATACCGAACAGTTCGGTTCGGTTACTTCGGTCTTCGGTTAGTTCGGTTTTCAGAAATTCAGAACCGAACTAGCATCCAAGGAAAATGGAGACCGAACCGTTCGGTCTTCGGTCAGACCGAACTGACCGAACTGGTATGCCACAGCAGACAATCAGCAGCTAAGTAATTGAAGTAGCAAAAAAATTGGGCAGCATAACCCCTATTTCAGGCACACACAAGCAATATAGCAAGACAATATATAAGAGTACATATGACCCAAGCAAAGCATAACATCCAGGATGTTCATGATACATGAAAGACATTAAGAGTTTAAGAAAATACATGAAAGTTGTTCATAATTCGGTTACTTCGGTTACCTCGGTTTTTTTCGATTCGGTCATTTCGGTTTCGGTTAGTTCGGTCATTTGAAAACCTGAGACCGAAATTAACTTCGGTTCCGTTCGGTTCGGTCAGTTCGGTTTCGGTTTCGGTCATTTCGGTTCGATTCCCCGGTTTCAGTTATTTTTGCCCAGCGCTACCTCCAGGAGCCAGTACTCCTTGCTTCCCTACATCGAGGCGAGGAGCACCAGGTTCTGCACCAGCAAGGAGTCTCCTTTCTCCATTGCAATTCCTACTGCCCAAATCCAAAGCACACCACCTTGACCTTGGTTTCGCTATTCTTCTGTGCACAAAAAAACAAACTCTTACTCCCTTCCTCACGAGCAAGCACAGGAAGTCAACGGGCCTGTTCGGCGGACCGATGCGACTGCAGCTACCGCTGTTTCTATGAGAAGGAGCACTGTATACAGACTGTTGTCTGCTGCGGAAAAACTCTTTGCTACAGTATTCATGTGAGTGGATGGCAGCGGCAGCCACAGCAGCAGCTGCCGAACAGATCCAATAGCTACTCTGTCTTCCATGCTCCTCTCCTAAATTCAAGCTGCAGAGCAAGCCAGGGCACCACCACTTCCTCCAAATCAACGGTTAAATTTCAAGCATCAAATCCACCAGGGCCTCCTCAATCTACGCAGCCATGGGAAGCTTGCCGGCGAAAACGTGTCACTGCACAGGCCTGAGCATATTGGACTGCGGCTCCCTGAGTCCCTCTGTCGCGGCTTGAGCGTATTGGACTCAGCATCTTGGTCACAAAGCGTGCAAGACTCAGCATTTTTTATCAGTGGTCGACTCCCAAATTGTATTGAGTATTGTATTGAGTACTTGGTGGCGCTGTATCAGGGTAATGGAATGAAAATTCAAGTTCAAAAAAGAAGTGTACGAATGGTGTTCTTCGGTACAAATAAATGGACCAATGACCATCTCGACGCAGACACCGCATTGAGCCCCACGATGCCAGGAGCACCACAATGGCTATGGGCTATGGCATAAGTACAGTATACAACGCCTGCTAACTGATAACAAATGTCACGTGACTCGGCATACACAATACAATCGCTGCCAAACATGCAACATGTGCAGCAGGGCACACGTGTGCCAGCAACAAAGTTCAGACACACGCACGCATGTAACAGTGCCCGTTGTTGTTAAGGCTAGAAACACAACCGTAGATCCGTTGCCCAAACCTCTAGGACAACGGAATGCCCCAAATCATGAATGGAGGATGTCCCTCCTCACTATTTATAGAACGCCCACCAAATTCAACAAACGGAAGCATAAGGACCAAACGTTCACAAAGTGTCGGTGCCTTTCCTCGGAATGGAGGGACGTCCCTCCTCACTATTTATGGAACGCCCACCGAATCCAACAAACGGAAGCACGAGGACCAAACGTTTCACAAAGTGTTGGTGCTTTTCCTCAGATTATTTCTACACAGCAACCACCGGATTGCCCAGGAGTAAGACGGTAGGGCATAAAACGTGGGCAGACGAGCCTTCTCCTCTCTACTCTGTCAGCGACCACGAGTTGCAGAGATTGGTTGGCATTCAGCGTTCTTGTGAGCAGTTCAGAGGTCAGCCCAGGTATGCCTATTTCTTGGCAGGAGCAGATCATAATTTTGATCCCTGTGGTTTCCAAATGTTCTCTTGGTTATTGCATCTGAAATGCACAAATGGTAGATGTGAATAGACATTGTATCACGTGTAATGCATAGAATGCAAAGTAGATTATTATTAATGAGGGGCCATTCTGAACAGTATTATGTTGTTCCATCTGTAGTTTTCAGCTTGAGCCTCATTTTCTTTTTGTGCATGCCCCCTTTGTGCTTTGTGGTCAATAGTTCACAGTTATTTGACTCCTCTCTAAGATGTAACTGCACATGAAAATACATAAGCATTGAATATTGAATTACTAGTCGTCAAGCCCAGTACTATACAACAAACCTAATACTTCTTTCTGACGATGGCATTAAAAATGGTTGCAGTTCATAACCCAGCAGAGAGAGATACTACTAAATGCCTCATTAATTTTCGAACCTTTTTCTTGTTGGCAGAAGAGATTATACACAATGGCAACATCAAGGAGGGAGCCTAAACCAAATTCTAGGGCCAACCCGGGCATTCGAAACATGTCGCCTGGGCTCAAACCCAGTGAGTCTGAACAAGGATTACGGCGTGCAAGGTCCGTCCCAACATCTCCTGATCACAGAGCATCCCCATCCTTGGCTTCAAGCTCATCCAATGCATGTCGACCCTCATCATCGTTCAACACACGCACCACCTCATCCCGGTCCACCTCTGGCTCAACTGCTTCTTCAACTCACGGAAAGACACTGCACTCAACTTCATACATGGCCAGTGCAAAGCAAACCAACACAATGAGAAAGAAAGCAGAAAAGCCTGGTGCCACCGTCAGTGTGGCCCCCGGCCCTTGCAACACCGAACACCTCATCTAAGGATATGAACAGGGCAGCAAAATCACCGTCCACCGTGCATAGGAGTAATCTCTCAACAAGGCCTAGTATTGAGAAGACACCAACATCTTCTGTAAAGCCGAAAACTCAGAAAAAAATGGTGGGACCTCTTGGAGCTGGAAAAATTCAAGCTGTGTCATCAACTCGTGCTCCTGGTGCTATAACAAAGAAAAGAACTGGAGCTGAAAATTTTGTCTCTATCCAGAGGACAAGAAGTGTGCCAGCGAGACAAAAGGCGACACCGAAAATCGAGCAAGATGTCGATCTATTGATGGAATTTGATGAGACAGAGAGCATAAGCACCTCTTCCATAGAAGAGCATTTGCAAGAACGGCTCCCTGACCCTGTTGATCTACAATATGTGGATGTCAATAGCAAGCCATCCTCTAGTCAGGAGGAATACAAGAATGAGAACAACGCACAGGAACTTTCAGAGGACAAACAAGATGGAAAAGACAACTGAACTGAAATGCAGGTGCCAACGATGCTGTTGGGATCAAAAGCGATATAAACATCATGAAAGCAATTACCAGTGAAACTGAATTGAAGGAAGCTATTGATGAAACTGAGCTTGAAGGAAGGCGTCAGTGCAACTGAGCTAAAGGAATCTGCCAATGAGACGGAAACTAAATGAAGCTGTCAGTGAAACTGCATAAGGAAGCTATTGATAAAACTAAGTTAAAAGAAGCTAAATGTGAAACTGCATTAAAAGAAGCTGCCAATGAAACTGAGTCAAGGGATGCTGTCGCTGAATCTGAGTTAATAGTACAAGAAGCGGCAAAAACTAAAGAGGAGAAGATAATGCTGCCAGCAAAGCCCATGGAACTGGCACAGAGGTGGAGGAAGGATGATGGGAGGAGCAATGAAACAATAGAGGAAGGTAGGAGCAATCCTGCTCAGGAGAGGAAGAACAAGGTAATGGCCCTTGGTGGGCAGATTTGAGACTGCCATATCTGGCCGAGATTGAGATTGAACATGAGGCACTGATGGAGCACTCTAGTAACAAACCTTCTCGTATTGCAAAGTAAAAAACTGCTTGAGTTGATGAGAATATGTACTCAATTGTGAAGAGTGGATAGTTCATATGTTTTATTTCATTTTTGTGACTATTATTTTTTTGGAGGTGGGTAAAAATTGCTTCTAAAAAAATTATAACACCTCTGCAAGCCAGGACCTATAACTTATTTCAAGCTCCAATGTACATTTTATGAAAAAGAAAAGACAATTTTGGGACATCGGCGCAATGCACGAGCCCCACCACAATATTTACAGAAATATTCAGAGGTACGAGCATCACAATGCTCATGTTCAGGAGGCTCCAAGTGGCGATCAACAATGAGTGACTCCCCAATATAGAGCGGGAGTTGTGCAGTCCGATTAATTTCAAAGAGGAGGAGCTAGGGTTGTACACATGTTTCACTTGTGAGTGTTGTGCACCACCATATATTTTTATAGTACCTTTGCTCATGCATCTATTTACTGATATTTAGTACATATAATGGCACACAACTTATGTTTACAATGAGTCACTTTACAAATTGTAGTACCACAAGCGAGGCTATTATATGTCAAATTCTATTTATTATTTCAATACAATTGGCAGATAAATGGTCAATTATAAGCAAAATTGCATCAGAATACAAGAAGAAAAGGTGTGTATTGAGCTAAAAAACACAAGATGAGACCGAGAAAAAAGATTGCTAGGTTGGAAAGGTAACCTTTTACCACATTCTTTCCAAAGGCACAATGTAGATGGATCAAGGAACTACTAACAAGCCGTAGCCACATGTAAATGCGTAGAACAACCATATGTGTTCATGGCATCTGTGCTAGGTATGGAGCTCTAGAATAAGCTAGCCCAGCATAAGGAGAGGCTCAATGAACTCACTGAGACAACAGATGCAACTACTCATCTAAATATGCCATATGTTTTTGATGAAACTAAATATGCCATATTCATTCATGGTTTGCAAGTGAACTAACAATTACTGATTCTATTATTATTAACCACGCAGTTCTGTGAAAAAAAAAGACTCCAAGATGCTCAAATGTTGTAAAATTTCCCTTGGATGGAGAGGCAAACCTTGGCATAAAGACAAGAATCGACTATTGCCTATTGGTCATATCTAATGCTCACAAATTTATTGTATCGTTTAGAACTTAAATAAATTCTCTGTTCTGTTATGCATGTTGTGTTCATATCCCAAATCGTGAGGGCAAAAGAATAAAAATTATATTGATATCTAAATACGCATATCCTACAACCCCGTGCGTTCACGAATTGATTGCCTTAGCTAGTTAGTAGAATTGGAAAGCGAGTTTGCACGGTATTCTATTTGAGCCCATCGACACCTGCCTAACATTCCTAGCCTAAAAAAACTGAAAGATCCATTCCATCCCAGACTCGTGTTTGACTCCCAAGGTCCCCGGCCTAAGCTAACACGGCGCCACGCAGCCACCGGACGCCTCTCCAAGTCGTCGATCTCCCCTCGGCGGCTCGGCGCCCCTTCATTCTACGGTGCTTCCCGGCCACCGGTAGCTGCCTCTCCGCCTCTCCCTGTCGACGTCCCCCTCGGCCGTACCACTGCACCCGCCGCAAATACCACGATGCCTCGTTCTCTTCCTGCCCCTCCTCCTTGCACCATGGCCACGGCTGTATATATCATTTCTAGTGACTCCATTCGCTCTTGCATCTCAGACTCCTCCGATAGCTTCTCATCCCAAAATGCAACTGAACTCCTCCCCCAAACAGAGACTTACTTCCGATTGATCTGATTTTATCTTTGTTTAGTGCCGAGAAGCATGGTTGTTGGTATTAATCCCTCAGTTATGTTTTTTATCTAACACACATTTATTGCGGATCGAGGTAATTCTCGATCATATACTAGTTATATATGAGTATGTGTAGTCCCATTTTAACACACTGGACATGCATTTTTCTAGTTATAAATACTCAGAATAATCCACGTACCGGAGGAATGCAAACTCGCCCGCTGCTATCAACGTACTGACGTACAGCTGATGATCTGATCAGACACTAGAGCCGCTTTATCTGATCTAACGGGGCAGCGAGCGAGAGCGAGGTCACAGATAACAGCCAATGTACAGCAGCAGACACACATGTATTTTCTCCCTGCCATGATGTTCAGTATATTCGCCGATATCCTGCTTCCGCCGTTGTCTCCGTCATCAGCGGCATATCATCACTTCATCAGGCCGTCGCCGCCGCCTCGTCTGTATTGGATCATCTCGTCGATCTCGTGCTCCTACGACGCATGGCATATGACACACACATTCCAGGACCTGTATGTACGTAGTTCAACACCCACCCATGTGAAGAATGTATGGTACCACGGAAAACTATGCATTCTTTCTTATCTCTTCGCTGTATATTGATCTACTTATATATATCCAAGACCTTTTGATCATGATTGGGCAGCATGGGCAAACAAATATATGTATTCCGTACCGTATAAATATTAGAGCGACGAATCAACGAAGAACAGATAGATAGATCATCATCAGGCCAACCTCCTCTAAGCTATACTCTGATCATTGGATCCAGGTGCAGCGTATGAATCTCTCCATGCATCTTTTCAATCAGAAAAAGTGCGGCAAGCTGACGCGAATTCCTGAAAGTGTGCCCATCGCATTCGGATGCATGCATCCAGTCAGCGTAGTTATTCCTTTGTGGCCACGTTTTTCTTTCATTTTTAGCTGTCCACGTAGTACCTTGCATTGTGAATGTCATTCCCCGGCCGCCTGACTTATCGGCTGCAAGCTAGAACGATTGAAGTACATAAATTTTCGTCAAAATGTTGGGCGAGCAGCCAGAAAATTAAAAAAGTGCAAAAGCGCACCAGAAGTCGCACCGTACAATCTCAACGTACTACAGTAGCCGCCTGAAAATGGCATCGTCATTGGACGGACGGACAGGCGATGCAGCTATAGGTATAGCAGAGAAAGTCAAAGAATAAAAATAAAATAAGGTGATCAGAAACATTATTCACAACCTAGCACAGAATATGAGCCAGAAACAAAAGTACATAGGGGATCGACTTTTTCTCCAATTTAGGGTAGAAAAAGTGCCAAAGTGCACCTGGATCCTGATCAGGTCGCACTCGATCGGCGGAAGAGCAGAGATTGAATCCAAACTTCGCTCTGACCACAAGAGAGAAAGAAATAAACGTGTTATATATATTAAGGTCAAACCGTGTACGTATATCTTGTATGTGTGCTTACATGGTTAAGCTACTACGTACTCTATCAACCAGTGCCCTTGCAAAGGACCGTAAATGTCTTAAGAGATATAAATGTTAAATATATGAATAAGTTGAGCTCGCATAATTAATCAAAAAAAATATTTGTACACACAAGTGTTGTCTTATTTTTTTTAAAGAAATATGTAAAAAAGACAAGCCATATTCAAATTAGCTAAAATAAATAACAACAAAACAAAGGATGTTTGGATTGCTTTGGAATAAAACAGATGAAGTGAAAAAAAATAAACAAGACAATAAATATTTAGGAGCGGAGGAATACAGTACATGATTGGTGCAACATATTCTGTAGTGTTCAACAGAACGGATGGGCATGCATGCAGATGCAGGAGAATTTGACGCAGCAAAATCAAAGTGCGCACTGTTTTAGTCGGAAAGTTGTTGCCCTATTTCGGCTTGGAAAGCGCCCATCAGAATTGCCTGCTGCAGTCGTCACCGATCCTGTCGCGCGTGTATATTTCTTTGACAGATAGTACGCAGATCGATGGATATATATGGCAGGCTAACCTAATTAATAACCATGCATAGCGGCCGGCCATCAGATCAGGATGAGATGGAGCACAGCATGCATGCATGTGACTGATGTCTGATGGCATGCCTGCATTATTATATTGCCTCGAGCCCGAAGCAGCATGCGAATTAAGCTGTGCTGCGCCCCAAACACGACTGGTACCATTCAGGGTCTGGTCGTTTGAACTTTGAAGGGTACGGTGATGAGCAATTTGCACGCATTCCTCATTACTGGCATTCTCATTCTCGGAGCTGAGTGATCGATTAAAACGTGGCTAATATATATAATAGCGCTCTGTATGTATGATGAGTGGATCGATTTGGTGCGCCGCTGACAGAGACGACACACACAGAGCGATCAGTGCCTATCTATACGCTGGCATGCGTAGCGTAGGCGAAGATGCATGGTAGAGGAGGCGTGTTCCTTGTTGCTGCCCGGCCCGGCCTCTAGCTGGCTAGCTAGCTACCTGGATCACAGCGCTGATGAGGTACTAGGTTTTCTAGGTTTTTTTTAATTTTGAAAAAAATGCTAGGAATAAATGATGGATCAGCATTTCGAAGAACAATTCATGGTATTCATGAATTTGTTTGCTCAAGTTTTTTTTCCAATTAATTGTAGAGAAATGAATTAATAATAGTCCCCGCCCTTTATTTTATGGCTTGACGAACGAAGAGAGTGGGCATCATCAGGGGACCGCGGCCCAGCAGCGCCGTACGTGTGAACACGCATGACAATATAGGATACGGATCAATAGGATACGCGTGTATATATTATTGTATGTGGCTTCTAGAGAATAATTATGGTCAGAACTAATTAATTAGTACAACGGATTGACGCATGGTTAAGGTAGAGCAATACGGGGGAGTACGTTCGTACGCACGTACTGTACGTAGCTATAGGACTGGACTACTAGGAGCTAGCTGGTGCATGCATGCACTTTTAATTTGCATTATTGATCTCACACAAGCAAGGACGAGAGGCAACGTGGCAAAAAGTACATTCACTTTCTTTCTCTTTCCCTTCCTTCACTTTCTTTCGCTTTCCCTTCCATGAAAGTTAAACTTATATGCTAGAGCATGTCCTGCTGCCATCTCGATCGGCTACGAAAAAAAGGTGCAAAAGTTCACTATCTGAAAATGACATATGATCTACAGTTTGGCTGAGCACGCATGCTCCTGCTGGTAATAATGCAGCAGTACTAGTCACCGATCCTAGCTTGCCGCCAGACGGAGCAGACGTACGTACGTACGTATTCAGTAGGATCGAGATAAATGTACGGAGCACGCCGACACGTTCCAATAGGCAATATTCCATGACATGACGACGTACGTTTGATGGAATGGAATGGAATGCACTGCATTCCTCGTTGCCATTCCCTTTAATTTCTTCTGGAAAAGGAAATTCAGAGGTAGGTGTATATGAATTATATTGGCAGCTTGGGTTGGCAGCTGAATCCACAAACTCAACCGATGAAGCTCAAAAACTGCATGCTTCCCCAACAAATAATGGAGAGAAGAACTAGCAAGCAGCTAGAGTGGAAGACGACGACCGTACGTGGTACGGTGATCGGTGAAGTCATGAAACAAACAAACAAAAAAAACATTTTTTTATTACCATCGATCGTATACGTGTCCGTGCGAGATCCAGTGCGTGCAAACAAACTGCCGGCAGACAAGGCAATCATATCTCTGCATCAAATAAATCAAGCAGCCTCTACGTACTGCTCCATGTATTCACACATCCAAGCTTCACTGTGCATGTCGCCATGTCGGTCGATCGGGGCCCCGTCGTCCTTCGATCGGCAGCGCATCTCGATCATCCACGGCGGCGGCGTCGCCGGCCGCTGCTATACGGCAGGCAGTGCGGTACCGTGCACGGAGCTAGGCTACGCCGACCACCACGCCCTGCGCAGGGACCACGCCGGCGGCGGGCCGGCCGCGAACATCTCGTCGAGCGCGACGACGAGCCCCATGGCGTGCAGCGCGCCGAGGCGGGGCCCGGCCACCACGAGCCGGAACACGTCGTCGCCCACGCCCTCCTTGCGCCGCACCTCGGCCACCACCGCGCGCCCGCCGCGCGCGTCCCGCACCGCGCAGGAGCGCCCGCGCCGCCCGTACGACCCCTCCACCACGTACGCCTCGGCATCCGCGTCCGCGGCGCCGAGCGGCGTCACGTGCGCCAGCAGCGCCTTGTTGGAGTTGGACTTGGACGCCCTGGCGGCGCGGCGCACGGAGAGCAGCGGCCTGCCGCCGTCCCCGTCGCCGTCGTAGATGACCCAGCGGTCGGCCGCCAGCAGGACCGCGGCGCCGCCGCACCGTGAGCAGCGGCGTGCCCGCGGCGTCCATGAGCACGACCTCGGCGCGCCGGCGCGGCGCGGCGTCGTAGCAGTCCGCGCGGAATGCCAGGTCGCCGCGCGCGTCGAACACGGTGAAGCCGTCGCAGTTGAACAGCAGCGACTTGCGCCACACCGTCGAGCGCCACCGCTGGGCTGCTGCTCGCCGTCGCGGCGGCAGGGCTCTGGCGCCACGGCGTTCGGGCGCACCTTGGTCATTGTGTTATTTGCGTACTGTGCAGTGCACTGCTGCTCGGCCGCCTCGGTCGACTGGGATTAGGGGAAGGGGGGATTTATAGATTATACTAGCAGAGCAGGTAGACGGATAGGGAGTTGGGTGCGTGGGCGGCCGCGTCCTGCGGGAGGACACGATGCCGCGAGAGAGTAGGCCGGCACCGGCAGTAGGGGAGGGTGAAGGTCAACAAGGAGCATCGCACGCATCCTGCTTCTACAGTCCGCACAGTACTGACTTTTGCTCGTGCTGGAGCCAACCCTCCTCGGGCCCCCTCCCCCCACACAAACAACAGTGTGCGTGCCACAGAAAAATCATTGTTTTATCTAACTATATATGAAAAATATAGCTCCGACAAATTATATGTATGATCAGGATAATATACATAATCTTAGCCATATTTGTGAGAAATAAAAAAAATACTTGTTTCATTTTAAAATTACAATGCATTCTGAGTTTGCCTTAAATTCATTCTAGATTTTCAATCAAGTTTATAGGGAAAAAACAGTAGAATTTCCAATACTCAACGAGCATTATTACATTTATTATAAACTGCATTTTAATAATCTACTTAACTGCTTTACTATTATTCTTTATACACTGGGAATGTTAGGAAAGTTTATTGGGCATGTCTGACGACCTATCCGGGATCAAACATTTATATTGACTATCAATCCCTATATATTCATATACATCAGTTATTATGCGAGTAATATATTATGCAAATATTTCTCATGACGAGTCTAAAAACATAAAATTCAATTGCTTCATACAGATTTATAGGGATCCATTGTCAAATGTAGAAAATGTTTGAGTTAGAACAACACTAGAATCACAACTTTTATAAAAATAGAGGCAGAATACCAACGCTCCACTATCTTCGCATAAGACATTTAGACGCATTGACCATTAAATAGGTGGACTTCTTTTCCGCGAACACATGGACTGCATATTTTATTAATCCGACAAAAGTTTTACAACCACCGGACGTAAGCTGTGAAGAACTAGGGCTCGGTCAAACATTTAAACCTTCATATTGACTATTAATCCCTAGATATTCATATATATCATCATCACACGAGTATATATTGTGATAAATATTTCTCATGAGGAGTCTAAAAAGATATAATCCAATTACTTCATACAGATTTATAGGGATCCATTGTCAAAGGTAGAAAATGTTTGAGTTAGAACAAAACCAGAATCACAATTTTTTATAAAAATGGAGGCAGAGTACCGACGCTCCACTATCTTGCATCATTAGATATCTAAACGCGTTGACCCATAAACAGCTGGACTTCTTTCTCACGAACCCATTAACCACATATTTCATTAAAACCGGTAGAATTTTTACAACCACCGGACGTGAGCTGTGCAGAACTAGGTTAAATTAAAAAAAGGCATTAATTTTGCATTAGGAAACCCCAACAGAAGTCCTTTTTTCCAACAAGCTACTAATAAATCTGCACTGAAAGCTCGTACAGTCTGCACAGTGCTGACTTTTGCTCGTGCTGGACCAACCATCCTCGGCTCCCCTCCCCCCCACAAAGAACAGTGTGCGTGCCACGGAAAAATCATAGCTTTATCTAACTATATATGAAAAATATAGCTCCGACAAATATATATATGTATAAAACAAGATTATATACATAATCTTAGCCATATTTGTGAGAAAATAAAAAAAATACTTGTTTCATTTTGAAATACAAAGCATTCTGAGTTTGTCTTAAGTTAATTTTAGAGTCTAATCAAGTTTATAGAAAAAATAATAGTATTACAATGCTAAATGGGCATTATTACTTTAGTTTGACCTGAATTTTAACAATTTATTTAGAGAAAAGCTAAAACTCAACCGATTGTTTGAAAGCAATCCAACACTCGAAATTTTTCAACCAATCCAAGAACTGCCACGTAGGCCTTCTTCCCCAAATCCGGCCGGCGAGATTAGGGTTCGGGGTGGGGGTTATGGTTTCAGGGTTCGGGGTTAGGGTTTCGGGGGTGGGGGCGTAACTGTGATCCCTGGCCTTAGAGGGATGGCCGGGGAGGCCGGCGGCCCGGCGGTGGTGGCAGATCGAGGCGGGCGGGGCAGCTGAGGCGATGGTGCGCCGCCGGCCGCGAGTGGCAGAGGATGGCGGTCGGGTCGGTGCCGGCGACGGGGGCGCCGTCTCCGCCTAGCCGTCCCTCCTGCCTTGGTTAGCTGGCGGCGGGCGGTGGGCAGTGGCTGAGGCGGCGGGGACGCCGTCGAAGCCGGGCCGGTGCAGGAGGTGGGGGCGACGATTCGCCACCCCAGCGAAGCCGGGTTAGCTGGCGGTGGGCGGTGCCGGCGAATCCGGCGCGGAGACGCTGTAGGATGGCGAGGCGGGGACGACGGCGCGACGAGGGCGAGGAGCGCGTGATGGCGGCGGGCGCAGGGAGGAAGAGATGCGCGCGGCGCAGGGTAGGGTTATGGGTAGGAGGCACAGGGGGAGGCGGGACGCTGCGGCAGTGAGAGTCCGTCCGATGGGTGACGTGGAGGCGTGTGGAGCGTTTGATTCCGAATGATGGATTACATTGCACTGACTCAGGTGAGGAGTAGGCAGACTCTTTATTTAATTGATTCACTACTTGATAAAAACGGGCATCTCGTTTAGTATAGATCGATTTTATAAGAGCTGCCAGTGCTCTAAACTGGTTCAATTTCTCCATTTACCAGTAAACTACTGGTTTTCTGCCAAATGGCTAAACTTCCCGTAGTGCCAGTAGAAAAGTTTACTATCTCTAGGTCGTAGAGTATAGCTGGTGCCTATACTTTGTAGAAAGATGGAAAATTGGAAGAATTACCCTTGTTCCAAATACAGCTCAACAAAGACCTTCAACCAGGGACATTGCTTAAAACTAAAGAGAAGGACGCTTGATTAAAGTTAGGAAAGTCTATCAGGCATTCTGACAACCTCTACGGCGGTCAAACATTTAAACCTTCATATTGACTATCAATCCCTAGATATTCATATATATCATCATCACACAAGTTATATATTGTGAAAATATTTCTCCTAAGGAGTCTAAAAAGATAAAATCAAATTACTTCATACAGATTTTTAGGGATCCATTGTCAAAGGTAGAAAATGTTTGAGTTAGAACAAAACCAGAATCACATTTTTTTATAAAAAATGGAGGCAGAGTACCGACGCTCCACTGTCTTGCATTAGATATTTAAACGCGTTGACCCATAAATAGCTGGACTTCTTTCTCACGAACCCATTAACCAGGGTAGAAGTTTTACAACCACCGAACGTAATAAGCCTGTGAAGAACTATGTTAAATAAAAAAGAACATAAGTCCTTTTTCCAACAAGCTACTAATAAGGAGCCATTTGGCACAGCTCATTTTAGGGGCTCCTCAACCGGTTTCTGATGGAGCTATCCAAACGGAGGCCAAAAAACGGCTTCACGTTCGGAGCTTATGAAAAGCCGAAGCCGGTTTTGTACAAGCACTTCAGGAGCCATGAAAACGTAGCTTCTCACGGCTCCGGCAGCCTCGCACCGGTTGGAACCGAGGAAAATGACGATTCTTGCTAGGGGTGGGCAGTTATAAACCCGAGAACCGAAAACCGAACCAAACGGAACCCAAATAGACCGAATGAGTGGCTTATTTCGGGGTATGGGTTTCGGGTTCGGTCCCCAGTCTCTAAAACCTTGAACAAACCGAATAACTCGAAATAGTAGTGAAAACTATCAATTAGTCATCATCTTATTATGTGATTTGTGTGGACTTATGAGCTAATAATTATTATATCATCTTAATGTTAGTATTATATATAGTATATACGTTATTTTTCTGTAGCTTATTTATTGATACACTAGTACTTCTATTTAATTACTCGTTGCATATATTTTGTTTTGATGACAAGTGTCTATATTATTTGGTCTATTCGGGGGACCGAATAGACCGAACCGAAATATTCGGTCTATTTAGGTTCGGTTTCTAATATTTTTTTCAAACCTTCGGTTCTTATTTTTTGAAACCCGAAATTTCTAAACCCCGAATAGACCGACCCGAAATAACCGAATAGACCGAATGTCCACCCCTAATTCTTGCCCCGCGACGTTCCTCAGCGAGCGAGCTCCGGATCTCGCGCTCGCGCCATGTTGGCCGCTGGGGCCGCGTAGCTCTCACGCGCTGCTGCCCTCGCGCCGCGCTAGCCAGTGTCACTGCGCTGCCCTCGTGCAGGCTGCTGCCCTCGCGAGTGCGTGAGGGGCTTTGTTTCTGCTTTTCTGAGTATCGATTATCTGGAACACGGGCTTTTTTGAGAATCATGCTGTCTGTAGAATATTGTTGTGGACAAAATCGAAGCGTTTGGCAATCTCGATTATGGTCATATCTGATTGCACCTCATTTTGTAGCTGAAAGCGAATGCAATGGCTTACATATTTAAGGGATTTGACGGCGGACTTGAAGAGCCACCTACAGACGCTTTACGCCCTAGCATAAAATGTTGCGGCCATTAGTTAAACCAACATAATTTGCCAAAAGTAAAAACCGTTGATAATGCATGAACCTACTCATGAAACCATAGCCGCGGCAATTGCATCACGCAAAGCATCCATGTCACTATCATCTCCTACGGCATTACCATCTAGCACGACATGTTGTGATGCATTGCTGCTAGTGGTGTGGGTGTCCGACTCAAAATGTAAATCACTCACGGCATTGTCCCTAATGAAATCAGTGAAGAGCCATACAAGCAACTATTATTTTTTATTGTTTGCTCACTGGATAGCTAGGTAGGTGCAGGAGAATGCGCCACTTCATTTTTAGCACTCCAAACGACCTGTTAAATCACATTTCGAAGCGAAGAATGCGCATGATTGAACACTTCTTTCATTCCATGTGGTTGGTGGCCATGTTGCCATTCTGAAATGTGATATCTTTGTCCCTTGTATGGTGCAAGAAACCCTTTTCTGTTAGGATATCCATAGTCCACGAGATAATACTTTCCTACATTTTGAGAGACCAAATGTTGAAATCAAAGTCAATATTACAAATCAAGTACAAAAGTTTAGGATGAGTATAATCATACCATCAGGAGGGTGAGGAAATTGGTCCTTGTATGTGAGCGAAGTGTCCAACAGTACGCGAGTGTCATGAATTGAACCCGGCCAACCAGTGATCACAAATGTGAACCTCATATCAAAGTCACAAACTGCCATGACATTTTGTGATGGATAGCCACGTCGACCAATATAGTTTGGTTGATCACTTGCCGGTACAGTTACCGGTATGTGTGTGACATCAATTGCACCAATGCAATCTTTAAAATGAGGCCAAAACCTTGCTTCTTGTAGCCGAGGGTGAATTGTACTGAACTGTGGATCTTTAGGCCCAACAATGTCATGGGCCAACCATGTAATAGAATGTAGAATTTCTGTAAATCTTCCGGTTAACAATTTCTAGTAAGTGATCAAACTTATTCTTGATCTGTCTAAAAGATTGAGGTGCACCACATGCCCAAAAAGACATACCTAATGCTTCAATGGTACATATCATTCTACTTGGTTTCAATCCATAATTGTTTACCAATGTATCAGTGAAGTCGTAGGAAAACTGACCTTCTCATCCTAAACATATTAAAGCACTCAGTTGGTTTTGCAAGTGTCATTTGTACCCACTGGATTCCAGTCATGACTTATATATGTCTAGGAATTGAGTGAGTTGTCATCTCACTTGGTCCCATGCATTCCTAGAGCGACTACAGCCACCAGTAAAGTCATCGCTAGAGTCACTGGCACACTCTTTGTCACTTGAATTAGAGATACTCATGATCAAAACACTAACGGATATCAACCTGTCAAAAGAGCACCTATTAGAAGACAAATAGTCTCAATCTGAATTTATTTGCCATACAAACAAAATACAAAAAATAGTCTCACACATAGAACACAAATAGTCTCAGTACATAGAACACAAAAGTCCCAAACACACTGGAAATAAATGATAAATGGTCTCACACATAGAGAACGAAGCGTGACAACACTGCAGACTTTTCCTATCCTCCCATGCCCTTCTAAGCCAATTTAATCTCCCACTCGATGTCTTGAAAGCAATAAACACATCACGATTGTCTTTCTTTTTCAGAAATTGTGTGGCATAGTAGTGTTCATCACTTTCTTCCTCAGCCCCATCCTGAAATTACTTGGTCCAACATCTTTCCAATTTCAGCTCTCACATTGTCAACTACAGTTGAAGTGGCTGAATGTTTACTACTATGGGCCTTCATCTCATACGCCTCTACTAAATGTTTCATGCATTGATCTCTAAAATTCTTTTTATTCTTTCCCTTAGGAGAAAGAGAAGCTAGTCCTCTTCCCTAGAACTAGGGGTGACATTTGCACCATGTCCCCCCTCACCATCACTTTTCTCCTTGTCATCCCTAGTCCCCCTCAAGGTGAATAACATCGGTGTCATCACCCACACCACTTGTAGGAACGAATGAAGTTTCATTTGTAACAGCGATAGCATCAAACATGATCCTCATTTGCTCCTCATGCTCAAGTGGTGCATCTTTAAAACAAATGCATCCTAGGCATAGCCTAAAAAACAAAGGACATTTCATTACTGATATTGACTAAAGGTAAATAAAATGTGTGTATGAATTCTAAAATACGAGTTGTTCACTCACTTCATTTTCCTCTGCCCACCATTCATCAGTAGCAACAATGCATCCTGTGACAGGATCCCTGCCCAAACCGGTGGCTCTAGTGTTCAATGTCTTCCACTGTATATATTTCCTTTTCAGAACATCCCACCTATTCTTCATTTGCCCTTCACTGTATGGCCTCTTGGTACGCTCAAAAATTTCCTCACAAGGTTTGCATATCCCACACTATTCAAGCATTGTTGCGGCCTATTATGCGCAAGGACTTCTTCCACACAAATATCATTGAAAACCTTAGTAGCAAAAGTATCCCATTTTTCTTGATTTTTGCCCCCCTTTGACATCTAAAATTTTTCATAGCTACTACTCAGTACATGTGCCACAAATAGGTGAAGTGATAAAAAATATTTACCTTCACACTGGCGCCGATCTGGGACGAGCCATTCAGGGGAGGAGGCGACCTAGGGCATCGGTGGCCTGGGGCAGACGCCATCTGGGGCGGCGGTGGCTTGGGGCAGCCGCCACCTGGGGCGGCGGTGTCCAGGGGCGGTGATAGCCTGGGGCGGAGGCGGGCAGCCTGGGGTGGCGGCGGCCGGCCTGGGGCGGAGGCGTCCAGGGGTGGCGGCGGCCTAGGGCGGAGGCGGGCGGCCAGGGGCGGAGGCGGCAGCGTCCAGGGGCTGCGGCGAAGGCTGGGAGGCGGTGGGGTCCCGGCGGATCTACCGGTCGACAACGTCGGGGGGGTCCCGGGGGCCGGTGACGGCGGATCCCGGCCGGCGTCAGGGCCGGAAGCCCGCAACCCTAGCGCCTGGCGCGGCTCGGTCAGGGAGAAAGGGCGAGAGAATCGAGTCGCGTTCTGTGGGAGGAGGGCTGCGTCAGGGCGAATCGACGTTTCTATACGGGGTGGGATTTCGGGGGAAGTGGGCTAGCCACAGAATCGGCCCGTTTGGATAACTCCCTCGCGGTGGAGCAGCGAGAAGCGACAAATAATCGTATCCAAACAGGGCCGTAGTCTGCTGAAGCTGCGCGTGAAGACCATGGCCAATAGGTTGAAGAAGACCTTAGTTATTTCATTTAAGCTCTTCAAGTTATGATATTTAAGTTCTTATCCCCCTGAGTCTCGTAACATTACTAATTACCCCATGCGATGTTTATGTATTGCAAATTAATTGGACATAGTACAATTTGAGCTATAACATTGCAATTTGAGGTCAAACATATATCTATTATGTGAGTAATGAAGAAGGGTATGATGGACATTTTCGTCACCATCTATCTTAAAAAAAATAGGTGAAACCGTTTTGCCAAACGTTTTTGCGAAATCCAGATAAATCAATAAATAGGTGAAGCTAGAGCCGGAACCATTTTCAGAGAAACCGGAGCCCTGCCAAACACACCCTAAATCTCCGGTGAAAGCCGCCATTTCGTAACTAACAAACCAAAATTGTCGCCACAATAAACACGACAGTCTGACGCCATCTCCTGCTGTCCTATAAATAGCGGCAGCACGTCGCTAGGGAAAGCCCAGAAAAGGAAGAGGAAATGTGTTAAAGGTGGCAGCTGCTATGCCACTCCTTTTTTTTGTTTTGTTTGGTAGCACTCGGTCGCTAGATTTTATTCCCCTCCTGTCCCTGTGCTGTGCGTGCCTTGTGCTGTCTGTACGTGGCCTTTTCGATTTTAATTTACTTATTTGGTCAAGAGGAACATATATGGATGCTGCTTTCATTTGAGCCTTCTCTCGATCGGGCCTTTGCTGCTGACGCGTGTATGGAGACATATATGCAGTAGTGGAGGCATGGAGATTAATTGGCGGGGCGCACTTGGATTGGATTCTCTTGGGTATTATCAGATCATCAGTCGCCCTTTCCTACGCACCTTTGGCTCCCTGACTTGCTGTACGTGCAGTGTGTTGCTTACCACCATCCACGTGTTGAGACGATCAAGGCCTATCCGGATCGATCGGATATATATATACATATCTGCTGCAGTATTGTACTGTATGTAAATGTGGTAGTAGTAGTAGTCTATATCATGCCATGTTTGAACGGGGCCGTTTTCCATGATCGATGTGCATGGGTGGTCCGCACCAATGCTGCATTATTGCTACTTTATATGGCTGCATTCTTTGTGCCAAAACAAAAGCTGTGATAGGACGACACGCTCCTTGTCCTGTCTCAAGTGATTGATTGGAAACAATAAGCGTACAATCAAGCCGGACGAAAGTTGCAGCCCGGCCCATCGATGAGCATCGGCCTACTATCACAATATACAGATAAGGATGGGAGCTGTTCCTCACTAGTTCAGTTTGGTTTCTGCTGTCAGGATTATATTTTACGGTAAACTAGATCGTAGTAAAAATAACAAAATAATAATTGTAGTTTTTCTAATAGGATGAGAGGGTAGAATTTTATGGGAAAAACCAAACGACCTATAATTCGAAACAAAGAGAGTACCAACTTAGACTTGGAGAATCGGCCCACAAAAGTTTTTCAGTTTGATGTAGACGCAAAATTTAGAGTTGATTTCTAAAAACTTCCTAGTGGATTGATTTTGCACCCAACATTTTCGACCTGATTCTTTTTCCGGTCACAGCATGTGCCGGGCTTGCCTTATTGCATTGCGGCGGTGGTCGTAATCAGTACTACATGTTGCACCTGTTTGGCTTAGCTTGATGCACACTATTCCCTTCAGTTTTAACAACTATACTATCCGATTTATTTGAACGGATTAATTAGACGATGATCCATTAATTCATCTACTCTAGTAACAATTAACCTGCATCTCCGTGCAAAATAAACCGTTGCATGTAAAACGAGCTAGTGAATCTGATTCTCCCATCACCTGCGTCTTCATTGATGCGCTCTGGTACGTACAGTTTGGTAGCTGCAAAAAGTGGCCGATTCGATCTATATAGGAGTATGTATACATAGTGAAGCGATCCATTCATCTTTGCACAATCGTCGCAGAGGTTATCTGAATCTGATACTGCAGCCCCTGCGGCATGCACCGAGCATCCTAAAAATCTGCTGACGCTGACAACCGGGCCCTGCTGCATCGATCCTTCCTGTCATCCTGTGTGGTGGAGAGACACAGACTGGACTGGAGAGGTCGATCGAGCACCACCACTAGGAAACACCTAGAAAATTCCTCATCCCTGGCATGTGGGGTCTCTACAGCTACTCCTGCCTTGCTGCCGCCTACGCCGACCATGTCCTGCGCAGCAGCGACGACGCGCGGCGCGCCGAGGAGCGGGCGCCGAACATCTCGTCGAGGGCGATGACGAGCCCCATGGCGAGCGGCGCGCCGAGCCGGGGCCCGGCCACGAGCCGGAACACGTCGTCGCCCACGGCCTCCTTCCTCCGGACCTCGGCCACGGCGGCGCCGCCCCCGCGCGCGTCGCGCACGGCGCAGGCGCGCCGCCCGTACGAGCCCTCCACCACGTACCCCGCACCCTCGGCCGCGCCGCCTGCACCAGATGCGCCCGCGAGGGGCGTCACGTGCGCCAGCGCCTTCTTGGACGGCGCTCCGGCGCGGCGCACGGAGAGCAGCGGCGTGGCCGCGCTGCCTTGGCCGTCGCCGGCGTAGATGACCCAGCGCTCGGCCGCCAGCAGGCCGCCGAGCCTCCGGGCGCGGCGCACCGTGAGCAGCGGCTCGCCCGCGGCGCCCATGAGCACGACATCGGCGCGGCGGCGGGAGGCGTAGCAGTCAACGCGGAAGGCCAAGTCGCCGCGCGCGTCGAAGACGGTGAAGCCGTGGCAGCCGAACAGCAGCGACTTGCGCCACACCGTCAGCACCGACACCGCGGGCTCCTCCTCCTCGCCGCCAGCGCGGCTCTCGTGCTGCCTGCTCCCCCGGCGTCGACGGGCTGCTGTTGGTGGTGGCCGCGCTCGCGGCGGGCTCCGGCGCGGGGTTCGGGTGCACCCTGCCCATCCCTTTCTCGTCGCCTCTGTTCCGGCCTTGTTGCTCTGTGGCCTCCCCCAGAGAGAGAGAGAGAGAGAGAGAGAGAGAGAGAGACTAGCTAGGCTGTGTGCTGTGTCGCGTGGACTTGGGATGGTTGGAGGTGGTGGAGAGACGTGGGGGGAATGGGAATTTATACCGGCGCCGACGGGTGGTGTTGGGTGCGTGGGCGGCTGTGGTGCGCCCGCGCGGAGGAGAGGAGACGGCGACGGCGCGGGCCATGCCCATGACCGTAGCTGACGACGAGGGACGGGATCGCGTGTGGCGCCCCGACCCCCGTGCTCTCCGCTCTGTGGATGGCCGTGGCCATATGGTGTCTCTCCCTGACAGGACAGGTGGCCATGCTGCATCGAGCACGCAGGCTCGCCGCGCGCCTCACCGGAGCGGGGAAGGAATACACGTATTTGCGAGCCGACCGGCCAATATCCCGCCGCGAATCAGGGCGGCGGACCGCGCGCGCGAGGGTAATATACGATCGACGCAGCATTGCATTTTGGGTTAGTTGCCGTGGAAGGGGAGGAGGAACTGATTCTTGAGCCGCCCCGCCGCCCAGCATCTCGCCACCATTCCACACCACGCACTGGCTGGCTGATCATGATCGAGAGCGCGCATGCGGCAAAGTTATTATTCTCCATGACGCGCAAACAATACTGCACGGAATGATGGTCGGCAAGAGAGGGGGATTCCAGGTTTGTTTAGGACGTGGATAACGGAATGAATGGGCGGCAAAAAGTCGTTGGTTTTGCCTTCAAACCAAGCAAACAAAGGGGCCATCGATTATGCATGAGAGCAGATTAACGCACATCTACGCCGCTACTCTCACTACTACGCCACTATATATGTGTATGGTTTTTAAATATAGATGGCCATACTTTTCATTGAAACTTCAACCTTAGCGAGTGGAGTTCGGAGGCCATTCCTAACTTCACCCTCTTCTTAGGTAGTGCCAACGAAGCGAAGCGGCTGCCCTACTTTTCATTGCTTTCGTAGGGTTTAGAAAACAGATGAGGGTGGTTTCCGGTAGATGCCTTTTTCATTATAAAAATTAACGACCTTTCATTTTTAGTTGTTTGCACAGCCATTAGACCATGGGTACCAAAACACACATCATTCGCACAAAGAGGTCGTTGTCATTGTACAACGAAAACAATTGCTTGTTCTTGGTGTCCTAATTTTCGCCGATCAGCATCATGCTTGGATGAGCTGCATAATGTCAGGCAACATTGGCGATGCCAGATGGTCATATTCATAGTCTCAGCTTCTTCAACATGCCTTGGCATATATCATCATCTTTTGCAACCGCACTTCTTCGACATGTCTTGCCATTGATAATTTATACATCCTCATCTTTTGCAACAGGACTTGAGTTGGTACGCATTTCATGAAACATTCACAATATTTGGTCACTATGCCACACCAAAAATGCCCGTATAGGAGGAGAACACACCAATTTAAGGGTGCAATGGTTTTCATCTTATAGCAATGTTTTCTAAAGCCACAGTAATTCAAAAGCATGGGAGAGTTAATTGGGAGCAATAAGTGGGAGCCGAGACTTTTATGTGTGAGGCATGTACAAGATATATTGACAATAGGTCAAAGCTGTCCAAGACCATCATGAAGTCGGCCCCGAACCAACGGATGGTGACGAAGAGGTAAAGCTAGCTAGGGCGATGCAATTGTTGTTGGTTTCCTCAAATATCTCATATGCAATGCATATGATTTATTATAGGACGATTTGTCTACTTTCGATTGCAAGTGCCAAATCCAACTCTAGGATGAGATTATACATATATAGTAATCAATCACCAAGCTTATATGCTCATGTGCATAGTGTGTCACAAAATGCTAGTATCATGCATGTCATCCTTCTACCCTGATGGGTTGGTAACTTGGCATCGGTTCATGTTATGCATGAGTTAGTTCTACTTGCTCATGTATGATAAGTGGGCTACCGACTTATTTGTGTGGGCCAGGAAATAAAAACCATGCTCCCAACACAAAACAGATGAAGGACTTTTTTTAGTAAAATTAGATGTTCACTTCTAAATACATGGAGTTGTACGTTGCATTGGTCACGGTCATGCACCTATAGCAACATCCATAATGTGGTATGATAAGCTTTGCTTAGGATTACTGAGCGCAGGACATGCAAACTGAATGCCCATATGATGGAGTCTACATCCAGGAGGCCACTAGCCACACCGTACCGCTGTAACATGGCTGGGAGTCCTCATGCTACACGTCTGCGCCAAAGAGTCCTGAGAATTTGATCTGCTCTTCTATAAATAGCATGAAAGCTCAATTAAGCATGTACACCCAGCAGAGTCCATCCATAGAAGGAAAGGAATTGTGTTCAAGGTGGTAATTCAACCTTCTGTTTGGTAGCACTTGTGGAATTCTCTTTAATTTAAAATGTAGACAGCTGTTAGGTGTTCATAAAATCTAATTGTTTGTATCTTTTCTTTTTCAATTAATGTGGCACTTTTTTTTTTGACTCTTTTGATGAATCTGGTGATTTCTTTTAACGCTTGCCTCATTTCAACTCAGATAACGAAAATGTGCGCCCTCAATGTTGGGTGTGTTTTCATACAATGTACAGTTTGCATGATTGAACCGCGTCGCAGTCAAGACCTAGAGTTTCTTTATTTCTATCAGATTAATTACTTGCTCCACTACAAATATGTTTGGCACAGATTATACATGAGAATTTGATGTGCTCTTCTATAAACACCATGAAAGCTCAATTAATTAAGCATGTAGCCTACTCAGTCCATCCGGAGAAGAAAAGAAATTGTGTTCGAAGTGGAAACTCAACCTTCTGTTTGTTGGTAGCACTTGCAGAACTCTGTCGCATTAATTTGGTCAATGAATCTGGACGTTGCTTTCAGGACTATCTGGAGAACCATGGTGACGCGTGTATGGTGCCATGGAAATGCCCAAATCGTACTTGGACTGTGATTTGGGAGTCGTCCTTTCTTCGGCTGCTGTTGCTTTACTACCATCAACGTTGGATCTAGCGTCGTTGGTGGAGTTTCCTAGTTCATTCCACTGTATTTTTTTAATTTTATTGGTTTATTTTTCATGCTGATCTGATCTAGCCAGCCATACATGCATGTACCAAGGGCTTATCCGGATACATCTGCTGCAGTAGGTAATTACACCATGCATTCATCTTTGAGGAGAACAGCTAGCCCTTATGACGGGTAGCATGCACACAGGCACCAAAATTTTCTAATTGCATTAGTCGTAGCACTATAATTTGTGCAAGAGTCCATGTGACTAGAAAATTGTTTGTAGCTGGGATCCAACTTTTTCATGTTTTAGTTGCCAATTGGTCACAAGTTAGTTTGGCTAAGATGCGACCCTCCAATTTGGACCAATGCAAGCTAGGTGCAAATAAACGTTGAGAGAGATGGAACAAATGCGCTCCATCAGTCGTTGGATCTGCCGGCACATTATTGGTGTTTTGGGCCTGTTTGGTTTGTTGCCAAACTTTTGGCATGTCAAAATTTTAGCAACTTTAACTATTTACTTCCGTAAATCTATGTAAAATTTAGTAAAAAATAATTTTTTTATTTTAATAGGTCGTTTGAGCCCTAATAACTCATCCGAATGAGAAGTTCGATTTTTAGTCAGATTCAAACACAGTTGCCTAAAATTGTGGCATACCAAAAATTTGGTACCAAACCAAACAGACCGTTCGACGGGGCTGATGCGGGACGCGCGCGCGACGCGGCACCCACGCTCTCCCGCCACAGGGACTATGTGAAGCAGAGGGGGGGCATGCGGGGTGCGCTCGGGGCGCACACGCCCGCTAAGAATTGGGTTCGATTCAGATATATACAAGCATAGAACAATTTTGGTATGTCCGAATATCGATCGAGATTCGAAACACACAGGAGTGGATGGATCGAATCACATGACTAGTACGTACATGGCTTACGTTAATTTTCACGTCTCTCTCCGCGCCAGTGACCAAGAAGGGGATGGCCGATGGCCAGACGTACGGCATGAACATTACCTGACAAGAATAGAGATCCAATAATGCAATCTAGATATGTATATATGCAGCATGTGAAAGACAAAAACTTGAGACTTTGAGATAATATCATATAGTCGTCGCAGCAAAAATAAACAGATGGAACGAAGTGATTGATGATGGGCGTAGAGGAGACCGGAGGAATGCTCCTTGTTGCGTGTACTGCTGGGAGGGTGGTCATCTGGCCGAGGTGGGCTACGCACTTTGAGGTCATTTTCTTGGTGATTACTGTAATATTCTTCTCTGGTCCATCTTCCAAAGCTCCCATGTTCCACCCGATGCATGTGGTGCATCCGCGCATGCATCCATATTCCATTCGATGGAATGATAATGAAGCACGAAGAGTAGACGACTTGTCAAAATTTACCCGGGCGGCCGTAAGCTAGGAGCGAGCTTGTAGTGTCTAGTATATATATATGTTTGCGATTAATTAAATTTCTCCACAGTGTCACTCACTGCTTTTGGTGCAATAATCTCTGTCATCGTCTTCTGCTACTGTCGTTGTTACACCCATCCCATGCAAAGGGGAGATTTACAGCATGCATCGCATGCGCAATGCAGCGGCGGACGACGACAAGCAATAATAGACAGTAGCAAGACTAATTTTGCAGGCAGGGATCGAGCGATCTCGATCAGCAATTCAGCATCAAGAAATCGCCCAATCAGACGCTGTCACAGCATGTGTGGTACAAGAGCAGCAACACCATCCGCGAGCTGAGCAAAGCTCTTGGCCATGCGGATGGAGATGGTGGGCGGGGCCACACTGTCGTTGCAGCTGCAGCATGCTGTAGTGCTGCACAAACATATCATACGTGTGTGACTTGGATCAATTGCACGCTGCTGGCCACACCGTCTTGATTCGGTTTCACTACATGAAGGCGATCTGGGGATCTGATGCCCACAGTTTTTCACTTTTTCTGATGGAGTATATGTAATATCCCCCAGCAGGCCGTCAAGCAAGGCCTTCCAAATTAAATAGTCCAACATACATGTTGGCAGAAAAATCCTTCAATAATATTAATTCTGGTTGCTGCATGCAGCTGATCGATCATATATATCTGAATCCCATCATGGTACATGGCACTGGATTTATTTGTATATATATAGCGCCGGCGCATGCCACTTTGCTTTAATTTAATTTGCTGCTGTTGACTTCATATATATGCACACATATATAGTACTATTATTCCTTTGCACCAGTTAGCACTTAGATTCGCGTCGTGTGGTACTATATAGCTCTAGTGCGCCTTGCATGCATATATATGGGGCATCTCGTGTTCGTGTCCGTCAATTCGAGTCATGTTACAAGACTGAATGGAAGGCCTACGCAGCCTGCATTACCAATGATCAAGATAAAGAAGAATAATGTCTCCAGGATTGACTAGCATATATACGTACTGTCGTCTTTGACATGGTTAATTAGGATATGCTAATCAACTGTCGTGTGGGCCGGGCGGTGTGGCATGCGATCGATGCAACCAGCTGGCAGGGATCGACTTTCTGCACGGAAAGTCTGGAAAACCGGAAAAAAATTCCGTTTCCGGTCCAGTCCGGGAGTCTGGAAAGTTGGGTATTTAGATTCTAAATTCAAAAATATGAAAATCAAAATTTTTGGTCAAATCGAAATTTGCTACTAGTAAAAACAGGAATTGTGAAGCCCTGCAGCTGGTGGGCACTGTAATTAATCTCACCACACCGAACAATGGCATTATGCCTAGTGAAGCTTTTCGGTCGTGCACGCACGCTCTCCCGTGTATTCTTCCCCTGGCAGTCAGGAAAATTAAACAAGCTTTATGTCAAATTAAATAAGTTTGTCCTAATAAGTAAAACATGTATAGCTGGTGTCGTACGTCCCTAAATTATTTTGTCGTATAGATTGACAACACAAGATTTATATTACTAGATTCGTAATGTATGAATCTTTTTTCGCAAGACTATATATAATTATATATTTCTTTGTAGAAATTATTGTTAGCTAAAGTACTACTGTACTGGAGAGACCCCGCGTCGATTCTATAATCCCGTGTGGTGCCTTATTTTCTTCCATGCAAAGTGTGTGACGACAACTTTTTTGTGTGGATGCGTGCGTCACATCGTTAGTGATCGTACCCCCTGCGTGTAGGTACCAAAAGCCACGACTGCAAGTCAATCTGGTTCTTCCACCAACTTCATCGCACTCTCTGCTCTCACCACCTTTAATTTTAGCTAGTTTGCATGGTAATGGTACCAGCATGTCAACGGATGTGTAATATATCGGTGCATGCGCTGCATAGCTTTTGGTCACGGATGGCAAAAGCTTCTCTAGCCACTTCCGGTTTTATATATATTTTTTAAAGAAGCTTTATTGATCTTAATTAATTACAACAAGATGATACAATTACACTAAGAAGTCTTCCGCTCTCTACACAACTAGGGTGTACACAGCAAAAAAAAAAGAAAAAGAAAAAAAAGATATAACAATAGCTATCACGTCGCAGTAAACGACGCCACACAACTTGGCCTTCAAAAACAAACCGCCAACAAAAGCAACATATGGATCCCGAGATGGCTCTCCAACAACATCTCCAAAGAGAACATGATACGCTCACGCACCGCCGTTGTGTTGATCCAACCAATTAAGGCTAGATCCTAGATTTTCACCACAGAGAATGGGTCCTCGAATTTCAAACAATGGCTCCAACAAGATTGTTGCCAGGTGCAACCAATTAAGGTCAAACCTAAGGATTTCTCTCTAAAATCAAAGAAACAGATACCGATAGTACTACTATGTCAGAAATCCCAAATGCCGCCACCACCCCCAAACCAAGCTAATGTTGCCATACCACTTAGTCTTAGCTTAGCAGATGTTTAGACGCTAATTAGAAATATTAAATATAGTTTAGTTATAAAACTAATTATACAGATAAAGACTAAACGGCAAGACGAATTTATTAAGCTTAATTAATCTATGATTAGCAAATGTGATGCTACAGTAGCCATTCATTCAATCAAGGATTAATTAGGCTTAATAAATTTATCTCGCCATTTAGTCATTCGTTTGTATAATTAGTTTTATAATTAGATCATATTTAATACCTCTAAATAGCATTCAAACATTTGATGTGACGTTGGGTTAAAGTTTAGTCCACTCCCTTAATGGGAAAAATAAATGCAATGGTTGGGCTGCAAGTGTGAATTGGGCTCTGCAGGCCCAGCCTCTTGCCAGCCCATCCAAAACGGCCCTGACCTGACCCCGTCGCCCCGTGACGCCAGATGCTCGGTGGTTTCTGCTCCTCCGTGCTGCGCTCGCGTGCCGTCCACCTCCCACTCCCACTCGCTCCGCCCCCTCGCTTCCTTCGCCGCTCGCCGCCGCCGCACCGGCGCGCCGTCTCGTCCGCGTCCTCGCCCCCGCTCCAGCCGCCGGGGATGGAGGCGGATCTACAAGTTCGGGCCGTACAAGATCGACGCCAGGGAGGTCTTCCACGCCACGCCCCTCTCCTACGCCATGGTCAACCTCCGCCCGCTGCTCCCGGGTAATACTCCCTGCTCTCCTTCTCCGTTATGGACCTGGTGATGCTCAATTGATTGCTGTAGCCGCCGCTCCCAACCGAGCTCTGCTCGGTGCTCACAACACCATAAGCATTTTTTAATTTAGTTTGGGATTCGGGCTCGTGGAGAGGAGAGGTAAAAGGGGAAAAAAATTCCAGCTTTCTTGGGTAAATGTGTATGTGGTTGATTGATGTTATACTCATCAAACATGGAGTCCCAGGTAGTGCTAAGTACAACTCGTGGTGCTAACCATAGCTCTCCTAATAATGGTAAATCCAACCAAACCAGGCGCTATCAATAGGGCTCCTTCGATAGGAAAGGATTGTGAGCAGTGGCTGGGAATTTGGACCAAGTTGCCACCGGATCCGAACTGACTCCTGTCCGCATTTAAGCTTTGGAAATCTCCACTACCACACCGCATTTCATTTCTGTCACATTGCATTCCACGGCACTTTATTAACCATACTACTCTTTTTCTGTGCAGGTCATATCCTTTTGTTCCAGCATAGCTGGTTCCGTCCTTTCTTGCAAGTTATTTTTGGGCAGTCTTGCAGTTTCTCCGCTCGCATGCATGTTCTGCTGGTTTTTCTACGGACCACTGAACACTGATTACACTTGCTTGAATTGCTGCCTTTGCTTCAGCAAATTTCACTGAGAGCACTCGAAACTAATATGGAAGAAATTGATCAGAGGTGTTTTTCGCCAAACCTTTGCATTGGTTCTCTTCTTTGTGCACCTTATTATCAAGTCTGTCTAGAGCGTCAGGTTAGCTTTAGGTGTTCGTTTAGTGACATTGGCTCTGTTCTGTTCAGCCACTGACTTTATAATTCATATTCTGCTGATCCTGATCTTTCAATGATGACCATCTGCAATTCTGTGCCATGATTACTTATTCATCCTTCAACAGGTCCACCTGCAATATAACCTGTATGTCTGCAACTCGAGTTGGCTTTAGTAAAGAAAAATCTTATTATTACTTTGTGATTGGAATTGGAAATGTCATTTCATGCGAAGCTGTCATAACCCATAACCTCACCTGAATAAATTAATTTGACTCGAAGTTGGATACATCACACATCCGAGAGGAAGTTTTCTGTATGCTTTATTTGTTTCCTTGACAATACATAAATGTTCTTGTGTGCCCCAAGCGTGAAGTGAAAAGATTCGCAGAGCTAAGTTCTGATGAGACTAGTGACTTGTGGGTTACTGCAAAGGAAGTTGGTGTACGCCTTGAACAGTACCATAAGGCATCTTCATTAACTTTTGCTATTCAGGTGTGCTTTATGCTTCAATTTTGCTGTTGCAGTGAGCTTATTCTTTTAGTTTTTAAGTGTTCAATTTTATGCAACATAAGCGAAGTGTCCTATTTGAACGCCTAAAAATGTAAATATGAATATATGATGAACATTGTGGAAAATATCATATGTATTTATACTATATCATACAAGCTTTGCTAACTTGTGTTTGCTCTTCTACAATTCATATCTTTGTTTAGCTTGCTATGAACTTCTCTTGCTTGTTCTATTCTATGAATGATGGAAATGAAGTGGCTTATTAACAAGTGATATTACTTATCAGGATGGTCCTCAAGCTGGCCAAACAGTTCCACATGTCCACATTCACGTCATTCCAAGGAAGGAAGGGGATTTTGAGAAAAATGATGAAATATATGATGCGGTTCGTGGCATAGATTCCAATCAATCTGGTTATTTTTATTATGAAATCTGATCAAATAAAGCTTACCCTTTTTCTTGCTGCAATAGATTGATGTGAAAGAGAAAGAATTGAAGGAGAAGCTTGATCTGGACATTGACAGGAAAGATAGAACCATGGAAGAAATGGCCCATGAGGCCAATGAGTACCGTGCTCTTTTCTCCTAGAATTACATCTAGTATAGTAGTTAGTTTCTGAGTTGAGCTGACCGTTTGCTAGAAATAAGCGTTGCTGCTTGTACTCCGTTGTCACAATTCAGTTATCATTGCACTGACATGGTGATGGTATCCAGTGGTGTGAACTGGAATAGTGGATTGGTTGTATGTACTGCAGAGAAAAAAATTATTTCTTGTAAGGAACTAAGGATTGCATTCTTGCTGGAAAACCTTTTAAATTTAAAACTTGTGTTTTTTTACTTTAGAACATCAGCTAATTGCTATGAATCTTTCTTAAAGGAGCTGTAAGAGAGGAGGTGCTGTTTTCTGTTATTAAATTGTATGCAACCATTATCGATTAGGATGTAGGCTATGACTCCCCAATCCAAATTAATGTATAGAAATACCATGGTCATTTGTTACTTTGGCAGTTTGGCTAAATCACTTTCTCAAGCCCAAACTCTGCCAAAAGGGAAAAGCTTATTCTTCAGAGTTAAGTAGAAGATTTATGGTTTCTTATAAAATCGTATAACTGTTGCACTGTAGGATTGGTTTCATTTTGGACTTTTTTGGCTTGAACTGAAATTGCCTGCCGCCCTCCACCCTTCAGGATTACATTATAGGTAGACCTGCCCATCGATCCTTTCGGTCGAAGATCTTGTCTCGAACAATCTGAATAGTCACAAGTTATATAGCTGCTAGTTTATTCAGGATTAGTTTACTCTTTAGTGGTCAGCTAAAGTTTTATTCTTAGTGCCGACTATCCATCCATTAGAGTTCGTGCCTAGGAAAATCTTGTCCAAGAATGGCCTTTTCACCGAATAAATTGTTTATCAGCATGGATTCTTCTGTCCAAATATCATTAGTTCAGCTGATTTGTGAATGCAAAATTTCTGATTAACTCTCTGGCTGTAGGCCTGGTTAAACTTTATTCCATGGCCCCATTCTGATGCCTATGACTGTGAGTTCTCGACAGCCCAAATGTTCTGATTGAAAAACACGCTGAATGCTAGCTACAGCTTTATATCCTTTTGTTGCTTAGTGCTTTTGAAAAACGTCGAATATGGTTTGCATTTTCTTTCTGAATATGCTTTATAGTGATCCTAGTTGATGTGCTAAGAATGTAAAGAGGGCTCCGATTCTGCCTTATTCTTTAGTGTTAACACTTAACACCTGGGCTTGCTTTACAGATAGGTGGAGGCATCCCTTGACCCTTGTAATTGGTTAGATCTTCAACCCCCTTTGTACAGATTCGCATCTAGGATTCGATTAACTTTAGTCGCTTTCATCCCTTTTGCTGTGCCCTGCTTGGTATCAGGATCACTTCGTTTCATGCGATTGAGATGGCCCACTGTCCATTGGCATGATATGATGCCCTGGACTGAATAACTCTGAATTCATCTAGTTTCATGCCATGAATTGCAGTCTGCCACTGCCCACTGCTGTAGTAATGAAAATATACATGCTGCCGAGTGGTTAAATCTGCTGGCCAGGGCCCGTTGGTAAGCCGTCTTCTGAAGACATAGTTGCTGTTCCGGCTAGGTAACCTTTTTTCGGAGAAATCTCTTGGAAGAGGGAAGGGAGAAGAATCAATTTCAGGTTACAATCGTGTGCTTGCCCTGGACGGAGTACTTGACATACAGACAATGAAGTGGTTGCTTCAGGAGATGCAATTGCAGCAGCAACAGTTGTTCGGCAAGAAATCCGCTATATACTATGCACTAACAGATGCAAATCATCTTCTCTTTGTACAGTCCTCTCCATCCTACGTGTGTGTACTCGCATCAAATCAAAATCCTCTGAACGAACGTTTCGCCTCTGCTATGAATCAGAGGCGTCGCTGCGTCTCTCCCTGCTGCTCCGGTTTACATGCATTGGCCTCTTTTACCTCGCTATATGGACTCGATGTCTACCCCCTGCTACCGCGAAGAACACGCCACGCTGGGCGCGCACGGCCTGTGGCAGATCCTGTCCAAGACGACGACGATGGCCATGACGGTGGCAGCGTCGACGCCCGGGCGGACGACGAGGCTGAACACGTCGTCCCCGAGCGTGGCCACCGGCTTGGACGCCACGCCGGCGCTCTTCCTCGCGATCCGCGCCGCCTCCCTGCCGGCGCGGGAGATCTTGCAGCTCCGCTTGGAGAAGGAGCCCTCGACACGGTAGCCTGCAGCTGGGTCGGCGGCGCGCCGGCGCCCTGCTCCCGCCGCCGGTGCTGACATGTGTACCTCTGCCTCGTCGGTGGTGGTCCGCAGAGCCGAGCACCGGGCCATCGTGAACACCTGCTGCTGCTGCTGTGGCGTGGCAGAGGGAGACGACGGCTTCTGCAGCTGCTCGGTGTCCGGTGCTGCCGTGTAGCAGTTCCACCGGTCGTGCAGGCTCAGAAGCTGTTATTACGATCAATGGCACAAACACACAACAGTTTTCGTTCACCATGATTAGATGATATGGTCTACCTGAGAGTGAGACGATGCATGCAGAAAAAAGAAGGCAAGTAGCAGCTGGCAAATAAATCACCTGCGGCCTGAGGGCGAGGAGCGGCGTGCCCTGGCCGTCCATGAGCAGCAGCTCGCCGGCGCAGAGCTTGCGGCGGCGCGAGTAGTTGTCGACGCGGAAGGCCAGCCTGCCCGCGGCGTCGTAGACGCAGAAGCCGTCGGTGCCCTGGAACCCCATGCTGGAGCGCTTCCACACCGTGTACACCGCCGGGCGCGCGTCGGGCTCCGGCGGCGTCCGAAGGGTGCACCCTGTTGCTCATGCAGGCCTCCGCTCCGACCTCCGAGAGGGAAGGGATAGATCGAGGGAGGCGGCAAAGCTGCTAGCACGCAGCAGTGACCGGAGCTCGATCAGGTTTTGACGTGAGAGCTCTGCACCTGCACGGCGCACGCCGAGAACGAGGTCGCGTCGCGTCGCCATCTCGATGGCTTTCGGGGAATGATTCCTTCTCGCGTAGCGAAGCGTACGTACGCGGGTGCTTGACTGCTTGCTGGAGTGATGAATCTTGGATATATGCCTCTGCCGGCCGGGGCGCCCCCCCCCCCCCTGAGTTTGAATTGAATGACGGCGACGAGACGGGAAGCATCTGCTTTGTTTGTTGGCGCCAAAAAAGGGCCTGTGCGACCCTGACCTGCCGGCCGTGTTCGGACACCGGTTTTCGACGGTTTGGAACACACGCGACTGTGGTTTTCAACGGCGCATTTATTTATATATATGACAAAAAAAAAAGGATTGCATCAATCACGTGGGTGTGCGCCACGTGTATCTTTTGGAAAGGGACTTTGATTTCATGGTGACTTTTGTGCCGACTAGTCAAGGCAATTATACAGCCTGTTTGGTTTGCAAGACGAATTGATTCTAATTCCGAAGCTAATTTGGCATTTGGTTTGCGTCTCGGAGTCACCTCGTCCGTCACGAACACATGCAACAGAACAGCAAATTTGCAGGACGCGTCCGCTCCTCAGAAATCGCCGGACGAGTGCATGACGGACGAGTTAACGCCGCACGGACCCACTCCGACAACCAAACGCGCTACACAGAGTTTTTGCACATTATAGATGTTATTTTTTCCATAGCATGCTTGAAATTTATTTAATTATTCCGCGGCACACCGGGTAGAAAATTCCTGCCGTATTATTCATGACGCAGAAACATTTCGTGAAAATTTATTTTTTTTCAAGTCAATTCTAAGTCCTTGACTTGGACATCATGTATTTACTTATTCCGCAGCACACCGGGTAGAAAATGCAGGCCTGCAGCTCACTTGAGATTTTGTCTCGGTCGATCAAAAGATAGAGCCACCCGGCCGGCAGCAGTATTATTCATGACTGCCATTGTCAGTTTCATGGACTTTTTTGTGTATATACTTTCTACTACAGCACTTGAAAGTTTTTTTGTTACTTACAGTACATATATGCAAGTGTACTAAATTAGAGTTACTGTTGAAATATGTCACTGTACGTCTCTCCATGTGCAAATAAAGGCAATGATTGATGACAGATTATTTTGGCAAATTTTGCTCCGTAACACTGAGACAGTGTGTAATCAACTAGATCACACAGCAAATGACATAATATGCTAAAAACCGTTACAAAACCTTGGTTCTTTGCCATAACACACCACAATGAATATAATAATATTCTAAAGCTTAATTGTAGCCATGGTAACGGATCGTGATTTGAATATCACTTTACAATTCAAATGAGCCCTTAATGATTTTTAGTTTCAAAAATGAATAGAGATATTATCCGATAGGTATTGGACACGATCATTATATTTTCTAGATAAAATTCAAAGATCCTTTACTACCCCTAATTGGAGGACAAAGACACGACGAGCTTTCAACCCCACTGGTATCAACTCATTACTCCCATCACAGATTGTGTTGAACCTCTCCTTTACTAATTGAAAAATCGCTAACTCACGGACAAGATCACGCATCCGAATGCTTCTAACCCTACCAAAACTGTTCAGCTCCACCACCTGAAGCATGCTCCCATACCAGCTCTGCGGGACAACCTTCACCAATATCTTCCAAACTGCATGTTCATATTTGCTCAATAAATTCTTCGGCAATCCACAATTTTATCAACCTCTTTCTGTGTATCAGATAATCTTCTAGAAAAATAGCAGCATACATAAAGCAATTCTTCACATAGCCTGGACAGTGCGAAGCCAGCACTAACATATAGAAGGGACAAATTAGCTCATAAATTTAAAAAAATCATCAAAATTATTAGAGGTTTTATTTAGCAAACCATCTTCATTTGGGGGGGGGGAGGGGGGGCTTGCCCCCCTCTGTTGCCCCTTAGCCTAGTAGATATTTATAGCTTAGATTTACAACCTTCACTACATGATTCAGATTCTCATTTCTATGCAGCTCCAAAGTATGTTGATTATAGAAGTTCCTCCATTCTCTCTCAGTTGTTGGTTTGTGGGACAACAAACTCCCTATTGCTACAAGATCTAGTGGCAAACCGTTAATTTTCTTCAGTATGTCGTTACAACACTTGTGTAGATCTAGAGGGCAGATATGATTTCCATTCTCGGAAATTCCTTCCTACAAAAAAGAAGCCAAGCATCATGGTAATCTAGGGGTTCAATTTTGATCTTATAACCATCGTCAGCTATTGAAGCTACTTTGTCCATTCTTCTTGCGATTATCACTCTACTTCCAAGGCCATTATCCACAAGAACCTCTTTAATTCTAAAGGAGCATCAGCTGTCCACACATCATCCAATATGATCAAGTACCGTTTTTTATCCAGAACTTTTTATCAGTTCTACTCTTAGTGCTGCGCTATTCATTGTTTCAGGATCCAATTCTAACTTGCCTTTGCCAAGGAGATCCTTTAGCATATACTTCCATATATCATCTGGTGGGCTTGCAAGAGACCCCACGAATTTTACTGTGCCAAATAGTTAAATTCGTGGGCTAGCGGTGACTGGAGAAGAGGCACTCGTGTTTGTCCTTCGATTCGTTTGAGCTGCATTTTGGTGAACTAAATTCATGGGCAAAAAAAAAACCCCATGAATTTAAATGGGGCATGCTACGTGGTAGCCAAAATTCAATTTGTGGGGTCCTTGGAGCCCACAAGTTTAATTTTAGCCATTGGTGTTCCGCTATGTAGCTGGCCCCAGTTAAATTTGTGCGTCCTTCGTGGCCCACAAATTTAATTCTAAAATCCCTGGTGCAAGTAAATTTGTGGGCCATTTTGAAATTCGTGGGCTTTGTGCTTTAGCCTCTAAATTTAGTTAAATTCATGGGTTTTCATCTCTAGCTCACGAATTTAGCCACGGACTTAAATAAACCTCTGAATTTTTCCATGTTTCTTATAGAACTCTTGAGACATACAAGTTCTAGTGTAGAGCATAATTGGCATGAATATTATTGAAAGTCACATGAGGACAATGTTTACACCCTAAGGGTTGGTTGAATTAGGCTTTAGAAAAATTTAACCATAAAAATAACTTTGTAAAATATATGCATGTTATAGAATATTGTGCACCAAGGTCTTGACAAGGCATGCAAGCCTTTTCCCCTAATCCTCATTGGAGCCCCGCACAAGGCCTTGCTCTTATTTAATCCATGCAAGGATCAAGGCATTGATCTTTGCTCCGCACAAGAATCAAGGTTGACAAGGTGAGCCCTCAGTTGGGTAAATCTAGATAGCTCTGGCTCTCCTCCCCGTGCAAGTAGGGAGCTGGATCCTTGGGCAAGCTTAGCCTATCGTCACCAGCCTTCTATCCAATCTTTTATCCCACTTTTTATATCAAAATCTACTCTATCCACATAACTATATATAGAATATAAAGTATGTACTAGTATTACATTAGCAAATTGACACATATAAACAAAGAGCGCGCAAAGATAAATAATGAGATTATTTGTAGAAACTAAAATCATCCACGGACTTCTACTGCTTACACATATGCTATTATTCTAATCTGTGCAAAGCATGGATTGATGGATTGGTTCCATAGGAATTTCAGAAAAAAAAATACTCCCTCCGTCCATGAAAGACTGAAATTTGATCTAGCTTTGTCCTAACTCAAAACATCATAAGTTTGACCAAATTTGTATAAAATGCAAAAACATTTATGATATCAAGCATGTATGATATGAAAATATATTTCAACGTAAATCTAATGATATTAATTTGGTAGCACAAGTTTTAATATATTTTGATATAAACTTGGTCAAAGTTACGATGCTTTGACTTAGTACAAAACCAGAATTTCATTCTTTCATGGACGGAGGGAGTAGAAAGATTTAATCCTTTATTGTAAAAGCTCCTAAAGAAAGAAATTGTATTCTCCAAAATTTCTCTGTTCTTTCTCCATTCCAAAGAGGCCTTATACCCCTTTCATTTTTGCCACTCAGCCAGCCGGCGCAGCCGCCCACCATTTGTCCGAAAGGCCAAGTTGTGTTATACATTTCCTTGATGCAACCCTCTCTAGCATTACTGACCCGATCCACTTGCCTGCTACTTGTTATACCCATGCAAAATGGCAGTACCAACAAATTCCGAGTGGACTGGAAGTGGCATGCTCTTCTTTTGCAGTACATATCTGATGTTCATTCGCTTCCTGGATGCAAATTGCAGTATATCCACGCTAGCAACCAACCTTGTACAACAAAATGGAGTGTGCTACATGTTGTGTCAATTATCACAATTCTGAGCCCACTGAACATGATTATTTATGTTGTCTTCCCTTTTGTATTTACATCCAACTGTAAGGCTGAGATTTTTGTCAAAACTAGTTGCGCGCACCAGCAAAAATCAGAATTTATTCATTTTTCTAAAAAACCTAGCGTGTGTATGACATTCTAGGTTTATCCTATACACTAGATTAAACCCTAGGCCTAGAGAAAGCGATTGGTGACCCAATTCATCCCCTCCCACTCTTGGACTGGATGCCCGGCCCGGCAATCCTACAGGACCATAGCCTCGACTCCACATATGGAATATGAATGTGCCAACAAGATCCATTTAAGATGAGAAAGATTTCATAATAGGTTTTATAAATTCAGGAGGGCCTAGTGATATGCAAAATTTGGTTCTAACTGCAGGGGCGTATTTAATAAAGTGTAAATTACCTTTGTAAAATTAAAGTAATCCTTTGGTAGTTACATCGATTAATAGATGCTAGGTTGTGGTGTTTTTAATAGATAAAGGGTGGAAATGGTCCCTTTATTCTCCCAGTGTGGGTCAGAGATTATAGATTACATTTTCAATAGGTCATTGCTAAGTTTGCTTGGAGCTGCTTGAGGGATATGTTTGGGGGATCTTTTTTACCACGCCTCTTGATTGGGACAGGTGTATGGGTTAATGGAACAATTTAGAGATGGCTGCGAATTAGGATCCCTCTAGGGATTTTCTTGGTGTACTGTTGTGGCTCACAACTATATTTAACTTGCCAATGCAATAACTGATTGAGATCTTAGTTGATCTCCTGCAGTAACTAAGTGGGATGATGATACGATGGACAATGACTTTGATAAGTTTATTAGCTGGTCTCTGAACTTATTTCGAGTTTTCATCTAGAGGTCCTCATTTAAATCATTAAGCTTATTAGTTTATTCTACATAGATCTAGATCTTCAAAACTTGTGCTAATATGCATGATGACGTGGATCTGGTAGGTGGACCCACATGTCAGACAAATCTTCCCCTTTCGCTAGCATGAGCCACTTTGAATCACCGACAGTGGGTCGAGGTGGCAAATAGTTAACTAGACCGAGACATACTTAACAGACACGTACATGGCAACGTCCGAAAAAGGCAGATTTTATTGACTTCGCGAAAGGAAAAACAGAGGCCCAGAGGTGCATCAACAACTTTAGTTATTTTTTGTGCGGGCAGCAGCATTTCCATGGAGTAACAGTTGTGTTGCAGTAGGCCTCATTGCGCTTGAAGTGATTGGCTTCGCAAACACTGGGACACTTCTGTTCTGAACACATGTCAGCGTTGTGGGGCTCAAAGCAAGGCACCGGCTCATGGCAAACGCGGCCGCGGCTACCGCCTGCACATGCAATTAATTAACAAATCAAACATGGCTTACTAGTTAAGTGTTATTCCAAATAAACTTGTCTAGAAAAGAACGAAGAGTGTAAGTAAAATAAAAGTAAAGATATGTACAGTTCCCAGCTTGGCCGAATGGTGAGGCGGAAAGAACCAAGAACAAAGCAGCTGCCAAGAACGCAATGTTCCTCATGTTGTTCTTGATGCTGGCTGCCATGAACAAGAGAATGCTACTAGCTATCTGTTTCTTTTTTATGAGTAGCAAGAGGAGACGGCTGCTCGTATCTGTTGTTTCAGCGTTGCAAGTGTCTCTATATATATACATCGATATATCTTTGGACTAGGATTTGGTGTCTTCTTTAGACTCCAATAAATATGATGCTGCCGCCCAAACCATAACCTCAAGTATAGTAACTATGGACTGCGCGCTAGATTTGGATGTCTCAAGACTAAAGTGTTATATGTGAGTATCCTATTTCACATGCCCATCGTCTATGTTCTTTGTTGGTTTAATTTCTATATTTCTTGAACTCGAAGTGGTAGTGCCACATTAATATTTCGCCTCAACTAGTATATGATATCTTCCCAAATAAATATTTGAGTATCCAAACCGATAGCAAGTACAACATGCCGTGCCAATAATTTCATGCACTAGTACATGGATAGTTGGATGCCCCAAGAGGCCAAGACTAAGGTTTGGTATATCCTTACAGTACTCAAATAAATACACGAGTATCCTATGTCACATGTTTGTCTATGTTCTCTATTTTTTTTTTCTTTATTTGTAACTGCAACCAATTAATATATTTATATTTTAACTTTTTTGTTTATAATATGTTTATGTCTAGTAGGGGAACACTACCTGTTTCCTAAAAAACCGCAAACAATTAAACAGACAGCCTGCATTGTTTCATGGTTTCATAGCAACATGTGGCAATTAGTAAAAAATAATAATACTAAAATCATAAACGAAAAACATACATGTGCGCATGTTTCATGGCTTCCATTAATTTATGTGCCTAACAACGCTCATGATTTTTGGTGTTAGGTCCGAGACCCTGTGCGTGTGAACTTGGATGGATATGGCCATATGGGACCTAGTGGGCCTATTAGCTCATGGGTGTCGTGGCCTCCAATGAAGATGTGTACCGAGGGAGTTAGGCTAAAATATGCTATGAATATTGTGCCCTATTAACTTGTTTTTACAAAAAATCGCGCTCATTCTCGATAACTATGCATGAGGATTCAATTTTTTGTTAGGATTTAAAATTTTATTTGATTATATTAAAAAAACATCCAAAAATAGAGGCAACGTATCATAGATAACATATCAAGTGCAAAAATGGTTGTATCAACAAGTCTGAGTACACTGAAAATGGCATGCTCTTCTTTTGCAGTACATGTCTGACGTACATACGCTTCCTGGATGAAAATTCGATAGCATGTCGCGGTGAGCTCGATCTGCATCTGCACAAGCAACCTTGTACTGCAAAAAAAAAAAAAGGAGTGGGCTACATGTTTTATCAATGGTAAATGGTTCAACCACAATTCTGAGCCCGCTAAACATGATATGCCCTTTTTTTTCATTACATGTCTGGTGTATACATTGCTGTCTTTGTTGATGGAGAACTGTTAATGGTCAGTCATGCAATGCCGCCAGCAGATAGATGAACAACCAATTGAGCGTTCGTACGTGTTTCTTCGCCTTCGTTGTAAATGCTCAAGTGCTCTAAACTGCCAAATATAGCTGATGTCACCCGTTAAATATTTTTCAGGTTTGTCTTTAAGGATCCAGCCGACTTTGGTCACTTTCGCCTTTTGCATTGTACTTGCCATACGTCCTACTTATTTCACAAGTTGCATCTAGGTGTAAACCACTAACAATGTAAGATTCCTACGGGAGCAATGCGCAGCAGCTCATGCCATGCCAGAGTTGGTGGCCGGTTGATTCACAGAAGCACATGAGAGAGTGACCACAATACTACATAGCAAGTTGCAACTAGGACACAATATAGATACAGTTGGCCATTGGCACCATCCCGGTTAAGTTCAGAATTTCATCTTTTGCTTTATAAGAGTTAGAACATGTTACATATTGGCTCCAGTGAGTTAACATATGAAATGAAATTAGCAACTACAAATTAAACCCCTACCTGTCTTAAGCTACTGCCTCGATCATCATCGCCTCATTTCCCTTGCAGCATCCATTTCGATTTCATGAGTTCAAAATAATAGGTTTTCAGAAGTAAGCACCATGAACTATGAAGAACACATCAAAGGTTTGTATGGCTTCTGGCAGATCCGGTCCATAATGACAACGAAAGCCATGATCATTGCGCAATCTGCGTGTGGCATGACCGTAAGGCTAAACACATCTTCGCCGAGTGTAACCGACTCCAACGCTGCTCCGGCCTTCTTCCTAGTTATCCGTGCCACCTCCTCGCCGTCGCCGCTTCGGATCTTGCAGCTCCTCCTCCAGAAGCTACCCTGTACCCTGAAGCTAGGAGCTTGGGCATCCTGAGCTGACGAGGTGGTAATGGTGTGTCCTGGTTCTGTCATGTACACTTGTGCTTCGTCACTGCTTTTCACAAGCGAGCATTTCCTCATTGAGAAGAGCTGTTGCCGCCTGCAGGAGCCCTGCTTGTCACCGCCGGCTTCTTCTGATGATGCTCGGTAACAGTTCCATTGGTCACGCATGCTGAGAATCTGCCACACGACAGAGGGAACATTGTTGGTGTCATATATATTGGTGGCAGTAGAAATTAATCTTGTTTTAAACTTTTGATAGTTTCAGAGATGGAGGGCAAAGAAATGTAGTAATTAGTTAACCAGCTGGGGAGATGGTACTGATGCTGCGCCTAGTTTTTTTTTTTCTTGTTTTTTGTTTTTTGCAAATTGCAGCTGTAATATATAAAACTGCAACAGCTATTACCGAGCGTGAAGAAAACAAGCATAGGCAAAGGCTATAGCAGAGGAAACAAAGCATCTTGTTTGTTTGCAAGCATTTGGACGTTGTGCACTGCATTGCACACTTGTGTTTTCTTTTTCTTTTCCAGTTCAGGCCTGCACTGCATTCTTCGGAGAGCATGGTATCTATCTTTGAAAGCGCGTTGCCAATGACTACGAGATACTAATATGTTGTTGATATTAATATTACGAATCGCTTTGCAAGATAAATACAATATGTCAATATGTATGCTGAAGACTGAAGTTTCGGACCGCAGTGCATGATGATCGATCTAGACTGAAGGGGATCGGAAAGAAAAGGAACAACCTATCGGACGGAGTAGATATCTTTGCTCACCTAACAAAGCAGATTAACTGTTTACTACGAATATAGTACGACGGAGATACTCCGTATATGTCATCGATCAAAGCAAGTAATCACCTGTGGCCTGAGGGCGAGGAGGGGCGCGCCGTGTCCGTCCATGAGCAGGAGCTCGCCGGCGAAGAGCCTCCGGCGCCGCGAGTAGTTGTCGACGCGGAAGGCGAGCGCGCCGGCGGCGTCGTAGACGGAGAAGCCGTCGGTGCCCTGGAAGCCCATGCTGGAGCGCTTCCAGACCGTGTACACCGCCGGCTGCAGCTGCTGGCCGCCCTCGTCCTCGGCGGCGCGCCCGCCGTGGTGGTGGACGGCCGCGGCGTCGGAAGGGTGCACCCGCGTGGTGGCGGCGGCCACGGTGGCGGCGGGGCCCGTCCGCGGCGGCACCGGGTGCATCGCGTCTGCTGCTTTGGTTGGGCTGGCTGCTGGTGGCGATCGGCGGGCGGCGGCGCGCGTGCTCCTCCTCTTCTTCTATAGCTGTATAGGTAGTGGTGTGTTTTCACTGTTCACAGTTCAATTCAATCCAACTTCATGCCGGCCGTACCGTACCGTACGAAGCTTGGCCACTCTTTCTTCATTCACCTTTGCAGACCACCAATATATATAAATATATAAATGGCCGATGTGATGGATCGATCACTGATCAGATGGTGGAATGCACGGATGGATGCAGGTGCAGCTGTGACCGGTGAGTGTGCGGCTGCGTGGAATCCCATTCCAATTTGTGCGAGCTCTCCAAGAGTAGGAAAGGGAGTTTTCGATCCGGCATGGGCATCAGACACGTAACATATATATAGTATAGTATGTCAAATGATCCATTTATTGTGCTTACTTCCTCTTTTCACTTCACAGACCAGATTAATTATTTAAACACGCACTGTGGAACCTTAACTAAGGCGCTTGCTGGTCTGAAAAAAATGATCGAGAAGAGGCATGCTTGGAGCAACTTAATTTGTAATGAACACCGGAACAACTTTGTAATATAATCAACCCCTCATGCATGCGCTCTAGTCTAGGGCTAGCCTAGAAACAACACAAGCACCAAAATGTAACTGCAATTGATAAAGAGTAGGTATGATTCCTAGCGTACTATTTCTTATTGCCCACTTAATTCCACTCGAGCTTTCACATTCATCGGCCCCATCTAATGTTTAGGTGCCAGGTTAGTTGGAGATGTTCGAATGTTTTCTTCCTTTTTGCCGACTGGTAAATTTTGTGCAAATATCTCCTTGCCATTTCAACAGGATTTTTTTTTTAAAAAAAATGGAAGGCAGACAGAGATTCTTTAGGGTTCAGGTATAAATACAGACAACATGAAAAAAGATATAAAAAAGCATTGTTCCTGACAGGGGCAGATCCAGCATGGAGGCTGGGGGTGCTCGAGCACCCCCTACCCCACGCAGACAATGGAAGCCCTCTTCCCGCCAAGCACCCCCAATAATTTGTATACATGAACACATGTTAGGAAGGTGGAAATGTGAAAAATTAGAAGAGAAAGAGAATAAAAAAGAGAAGGAAGAAGAAAATGAGCCCTCCTGAATCTTAATCGTAGATCCGCCACTGGTTTCTGAACATAAGACAACTGATGAGTTGTAGTAGTAGTATTCCCTGCCGTTTTGTCGTCCTCTTTGATTCCTGTGACGTTCTCGGTAGAGAAAAAGGTTCTCTGAACCACTGAATCTTTACATCAACGACATGAGCACTGGATGTGCTTTCAATCGGCGATAATATTCCGACTATCTTGTGAATCCTTTGTTTCTATGAGGATTGCTTGCAGCAGATCCTAACTGACCAAATATAGCCATGCATGGATAGAACAAGAGTACCGGTTGTGTTTCTTCTTTATATATATGTTCAGTACCAAATTAAAGATTTCTTAAGCCACTACCTGAATCAAGTTCCTTCAGCAGATAGTAAATCGCTTTCAGGATTCAACAAGCAATTGGTCGCTTTTTACACTTTTTGTATCTCCTGAAGTGCTGCTTCTAGTTGGAAACCACTATCATAATCGATGGATGGCATGTGAATTATTTGTCATAGCTGACAAAGTTACAGCTCATGCAGTTTGACGGAACCTCGAGTTGCATACTTACATTGCCTATAGTGACGTTACAAAGTACTTTCCAAAGTTGGTTTCTTCTCCAAAAATCTGAAATCATCTTTGAAAATACAAGTCTTATTATCGTATCTGCAGAAATGTAACAATTAGGTCTTGGTCAGCTTCAGCCAATTCAGCGAACTATGTTTTTCTTCTTCTAGCTACTCATCCTCCATTAGCAAATCACTGCGGCGCTCTCGTTGCTTCAGTGACCATGCTTCACCAAACGGCTACGAGGAGCAGATCATGGGCGTGTACGGCCTCCAACAGATCCGGTCCAGAACGACGACAAAGGCCATGACCAGCGCGGGGTCCACGCCCGGCTGGACGATGATGCTGAACACGTCGTCGCCGAGCGCCACCGGAGTCGGACTCGCCGCGGCCTGGGCCTTCTTCCTCGTCACCCTCGCCACCTCCTCGCCGTCGCCGCTGCGGATCTTGCAGCTCCTTCTCCTGAAGCAGCCGTCCACCCAGAAGCTTGGACGACGACCTTGGCCGCCGGCACTGTCTGACGAGGTGCTGCATCCTGACATGGACACCTGCGCCTCGTGATCTCTCTGCAGAACCGAGCATTTCCTCATGGAGAAGAGCTGCTGCTGCTGCGATCTTGTCCTCTTGCCTTCTTGGCCTTCTTCTTCTTCTTCTAATGCCCTGTAGCAGTTCCACTGGTCGTGCATGCTGAAAACCTGTTGCAGGAAACATGACTCTAGCTGTGTTAGCTTCTCTTGCTGCAAATTAAACGAGTTTGCTTGGCCAGTCATCAGAGACGACCCATATTAATTTGTGTTCATCTGTTGAACACTACTACTAGTAGTAGTAGCTTTTGCATTGGGAGAAAATTAACTACTGCCTAATTAAATTAAGAAGTAAGCAATGAAACCAACGGTTATCTTTGTTTTTTGGCTGTGCATTGGATTTAGCTCAGGCTGTAGCAGAATTTTCAGGAAAGTAACCGAGTCTGATCTGATGGCGACAGGATGCAGCGAAGATCCAAAGCTAGCACTGTGTCTCTGGTGGGCACATTTGGTACGGTTTTTTTTTTCCCCCTTAATGCAGCGAACTGGCTGAGTTCGCTGTGACGAATTGTCGCTTCCGTTTGGTCTGAATCTCCTGGGCGAGCTGCCAAATGTTTGCAGTACACAGGTACAGCGGTACAAGGAATCTAGGACATCTACTAGGTACAGCCGATCTGCAGTGCAGATGCTACAAGTTAACGGATGAAGCTTTGTGTTCGTGTCTGCGTGAGCGTGTGACCATAAATTTCTCGATCGATCTAAGAAATTAAATAGTACGCACACTACCCTGATATACATCTAGAATAGAAGCCATATAAAGGATCTGATTAATATATCGCTGCTAGAAGATTAGTTGGCCGATGACGATCAGGCCGGCCGGATTATTAATTATATTGTTGTTGAATGCATGATCGATGGAGTGGATCGTCTTGTACGTCGTCCCAACTGATGACCAATGGAATTGGAACGGAATGGAGTGTATTACCTGCGGCCGGAGGGCGAGGAGGGGCGCACCCTGGCCGTCCATGAGCAGCAGCTCGCCGGCGAAGGCCTTGCGGCGGCGCGAGTAGTTATCGACGCGGAAGGCCAGCGCGCCGGCGCCGTCGTAGACGCAGAAGCCGTCGGTGCCCTGGAATCCCATGCTGGAGCGCTTCCACACCGTGTAGTACTGCCGTGGCGCGAGGCGGGGAAGCTGCTGCAGGCCGGCCGGCCGCCGCGCCGCCGACGACGACGGGTGGATCCGGCTCGCCGCCGCTCGGCATCGATCGGGGAAGGCCGCCGCCGCCGCCGTCATTGAAGGCACCTAGCTGATCACTGAGAGTACGTCGTCCGGCTGGCCCGTTTTATACGTGACGAACTGACGACTGACGAGTCGATCGATGGATCGTCGCGTCGCGGTTGCGTTGCTGGAATTTCGTTGTTGGCAGGGATAGATAGGATGGTGTCGCGTCATGTGTGTGTGGCATCGCACTCTCAAGATTCCCATGCATGCCACCACCGTAGTACCGTACCCTTCTCGATCTCCTTCCTACAAATTACAATCCTACTACTAGGCAGTAGGCTCATAATCAAGGAAGCTTCTAAGGATGGCAACGTCATTGTTTATGTTTAAGGGGATAGTAAATTACGTGCTTCTGCGTAGTGAACGCTCGCCACAAACGAATCAAGCTAGCTGGTGAATAATGGATACTAGCTCAGACAGCACGCATTCCTTTTTGGGAGCTTTTATTTGGTTTTTATAAAAGTTACAAACTTGCACGTACACAACTTCTTTTGTATGTAACTTTATACGGGTAAAAAAATTGCGACAACACAAAATAGCTTTTCTCATCATAGTTTTTTACTCATAAATTTCTAAGGACATCTAACTTTTTTTGGCATATAACGTTTTTCTAACATGCAATCTATACGATTTTTATGGATACACTAGTACTATATAATATAAGCTTCTTTCTACTGCGTGACAGCTTATTTAACAATAATGTTTATAGATACTAGCATAGAGATAGGTACGCGCAGCATGCACGTGGTGAATTCAAAACGTCAAAGGAAAGGAAATAAATGGTTGGTCGGCAATAAAAAAAGAGAAATAAGGAATTAAAAAAGGAGACCTGTTTGATTGATGTCCTTCTTTTCCATTAATTTCATGACATAGAAACTACCTGGTGTATATGGGTACAAAATAAGGTGAGAAAATAAAAGACCAAAGAGTGAAAACATTTTTTTTCTATCAGTTTTAGGTCTATTCCGACCCTTTCCATTTTTTCAACCTGTTAAGTAGGGCCAATGTGAGGTGCATAGATGTTTTTGTCATGTGAAAAATGATATTGTGAAAACTCGCTCTTTTATAGTGTAGATAGATAAGACAATTGAATCAAAAAAGATGTTGCATGAAAAATGGGTACAATAATTGTGAGTAGAAAGGAGAAAAGGAAAGAAGTGAGGGAAAAATAAAGAAATCCAGAGACAGATCGTTCACTGAGAAATGGAGCTAATGTACAGTCACGCAGCTGCATTTTTGTGCATATGTGGTCCGACCGACTGCTACCGCTCATATAACTTACCTAAACCAAAACTGGCTCGGCTGGCCTCCTATATCGATCGCTACCACTATTCACCCCCGTGGCTCTCCATGATCGGTGCCGTTCACCGTGCCTACCAGAGATAGAGATTGGGGTCCTTAGCTAGAATGGTGCTGTATAAATCATCATGCACTTGACATATTCCCATCGATCTTAGACTTCTTTTAGAGCCGTCACTTAATCATCGGTTTAAAAAGATAAACCATATAAACAACACTCATAAAACTAGAAGTATCCCATCATCTGTTGGGTACGATAATAATCATCGACAATAATAACTCTTACTTACATCTATTATATTTTAGAAAATGTATCCACCTCTATCATTATGAAAATACTAAAGTAACTATTTATCTAAATTACCCTTGGTATATATTATGAAAAATAGCTAAAGCAATATGAAACCTTTATCTAGATTGTCTACTGCGCCATTATAAAAACTAATCTAAAGTAATTCATAAATGTGCATCATTACCTATATCATTTAAATTGTATCTATCATTATTGAAAAGATATTTATATGTACTCCCCCCCCCCCCCCAACTAAAAAAACTAACTCAAGGTATACATGCATGATATATATGTCACCATTCAGAGCACAAATATGCAAAAAGCGATAATCATATCAATTTTCAGATCGAACTCATAGAGCCCAAGGTAAGGTTTCAGCTAAATACATGGCAAACACATTATGAAGGTGTGTATAAAGGAGAGATTAGATATATGGAAAAAATATTATATAGACATTAGATATATGGAAAAATATTATATAGAACATTTTAAATTAAAGTCTACCATATCCTTATAAAGATAAGAAAGTATATCCATCCTAGTATTGTGTTAGAATATGAATAGGAGCATCAGAGAGGAAGAATATATGTATTTTTGAGTTAGGGCCTAAATTTTTCATTGATTTTCTAACACTTAGGTGTACTAAAATTACTAGCTCGCATTGGAGCACGGATTTATGGAGTAGTACCACTTAATTGTGTATTATTTGCCGCTTGTCACTACATAATTTCTTGGGGCTACTTCAAATCAGATCCTTGAAAATTAAATACTGCTGTTACAGCAGTACCATAGGAGGAGGGACTAGCTAATTATACATGTGCTATGTATCTAGCACTTGATCGTTTAATTAATTTGTAGGTTCATATCCATTGTTGCTCAAGTCATTAGCGTTGGGCAGCATGTCGACATGCCATTATGTTCCCCAAGCACGCTTCCCTGCCCAGCATTGAGACGCTATCACTGTGCTCGATTTATTTAATCCATAATAATATAATGATATAATTACCCGCGTGCAGCAAGCGTTAAAGCCTGATTAAGATGCCGTGCAATACATATGTACTTGATTTCTTCTTTCGGGTTAGGCCTTTAGTTTTAGTTGGGTGGGTGGATGGGAGAGAAGACGTCGCGGTCATGCGTGCGTGCGTGGGTGATGCATTGCTAGCTGCATTAGAATTAAAAGCAGTCAGAAACAGGGTGCTGTAGCCAGGCCAGGCCACCACAAGACTTGACTGCCCGCTGGCTAATTCCTTCTTGCTTGCTCTTGAGAGAGAGAAAAGCAGCGCATGCCCTGACAGAGAACAATTTGGATATACAAAAGCATTTCTAGATCCTCCTTACACACCGCACTTGAAGAATGATGAGTGATCTCATGCCCACTGCCCACTACAATCCACACTGTACATATGCTGTGCATCGATCATGCATGCATGGTCAACAAAACCATTGTTTGTCTGACAACAACCGATCTACATATATGCTAATGCTTATATTACTATACACTTCCTCCAATCTTTTTAATTTATTTGACGCTAGCGGAGGATCGGCATCATAAGAAAAAGGAATGCATGTGGAGGTAGCTAGCTAGTATATAATATACTATATATGTTACAGGTTACTACATAAATATACGCAGCACACAACTTGCTGATGGAAATTTCGTTTTCCAGTTTCCAAAGACAGACGTACAGTTCTAGATGCTTAGTGCCAATACGTACTAACGTTCAAATAATGCATGTATATATATGGGTCTGCTGCTAGTTAGTTTCTCTTTACAGCCAATAATAATACAGCGCTTAACCCAGTTGGATGAACAAATGGCTGAAACGATCCAAGATGCTTGCCCTGATTGCCCGCTGGCAAGCATGAAGAGACACGGACTCGTGAATATTAACTGACGACGAGGAGAGAATCATGAGGCGAATCTGCTTTAATTTTTTCCCCAGTGCATGCATGTACACACAGTCAAGTGTTGAGCACTAACTAATAGGCTAGTGATCCCTAGCTAGCCAATCCCCAATAACAAACCAACAAGGTTTGTTGCATGCGTCTCAAACTACATATGACGACTAATCACTCTGGAGTCCGATCCGGACACCACAAAATCCACCCCACGATGCTAGCTAACCTAACGATGGTGCCAAGATTAGGTTGAAGAGGTTAATTAGCTTTATTTACTCTATACATATATCTCGCTAATTTGTCCGCCCTGGTAATAGGCAACATCTATAGTATGCATACTCAACCAATTTTTATACATATAGTTGATAGAACCATATATTAAATTTACATATCCCTCAGATAATTAATCATCCTATCAATGTTTTTTTTCCCAACAGGTCAAACAATATTTAGCGTGTGTTCCTGGTAATACATATATATACTCGGACCGGACGACAAACATTCCATAACTCAGAGTTAGTAGGAGGAGACATATCAATCGCTTAATTGTGACCACACTTTCACATTAATCGTGACATCTAACCCCGTCATCGGATCATGATCTGCATTGTTTAGTGCGGCATTAGACTAGCCTAATGGTGGGTTTGGTGGTCGTATGAAGGAAGGAGGACATGAAGGAACATGATAATCTGCAAGTTGCAAATTTGATTAGTTGCATAACTTGCATGGTTGATCATCTGTCACACATATAGCATCAAACTTTGGGTGCTAATGGCATGCATCAATTGTATGTAGCTAAGCTACCTCCATTATTCGGTTGGTAGCGATTGAGATCAGCACGCATGCAACCTCAGTTACTGGTCTAGAAAGAAGTAGAAATAAAATGTTTAAACAAACGCATCATTCATATATATCACATTTATGCATGTTTTGGGGAGGGCAGTTATTTATCTATTTGCATTTTTGCATGTGTCGATGCATGTTCTACACTGAAGCTGTCCTTGAAAGAACGAGATTCTAAATTTATTTTTAAATCAAATAATTCTAAAATTTGATCAGATGTATATAGAAAAGTATCGATATTTATGGTGCCAAGTACAATCCGATTCATTATAGATATACTTTCATATTATGCATATTGGTGCCTTAGATGGATTATAATATATATCATTCCCTACAAATTTAGTTGAACTTAATATAATATAATTTAAAATAAAACTATAATTGATTTTTTTTAGGACAGAGTTAGTACCTAACAGAAGCAAAATGACCAACATGTATGATGCAACTACTGTATATGCTCACAGTTGCCGTCCGCTGACAGTGCTGCTGCATGCGTACGTACCCAAGAAGTTCCACGTCGATCGTCTACCATTTTACATCCGTGTGCATTGCTGCTGCTTTCGAGGCCTCTCCCTGACGCGCGCACCGCGGCCCTCACGGAGCCGCCCACGCAGGGCAGCGAGGGGAGGGCCGGCGTGATCCATGAGGCTTCATGCGCTCTTACGAACGCCCGTGTTGAATAATATGACAAACTTGTGTGGATTTAATATTCTGTTAGAAAATTAGCTCTCCACAACAATAAGTTGCCTTCTAATCTTCACCACCAACGTACACAATCGCAAGCGATAACAGTGACACGATATTTAATTTGTTAATGAAGTTCAGCGGAAACATAGTCCTTTTAGATATGACTATGAATGCTCCTCTCAAACATATTTGCGACGAAGCCGATTTATAAGAGTTTGGCAAAGTTACTTTGCCATATCTTACTATTACTAATTAGAGGTTTTTTTTGGAGCTTCCACGTTAATTTTCACGAAACGCACCAGAAAAAAAAAGAAATCTTAAAAATTCTCAAAAAATCAGAAACATCCAACCATCAATTGACAGATTAGAATATTAATAACCATTAGATCTGTTTTCTAAGTAATTACCCACCTTTTCCATTATGAAATGTTTTGAGTTCAACTCTCAACGAAAACAAATTTCTTCTTTATGGCAGATTTTCGCATATTTTAGATCTATTTTCTAAGTAATTACCCACCTCTGCCATTATGAAAAGTTTTGAATTCAACTCTCAACGAAAGTTTTTTTTTTTTGCAGACTTTTTCTATTTTCAAATTTACTCTCAGTTTTTATGTCAAAATTTCACATTTACAAATTTACACTACTAAATGATCATGTAAGCTTTTTTTTAATAAAGATACTAGAAATCTTTCTATGAAACAGATATTGTGTGCCTAATCTTGCTATTACTAATTGGAAACTCTTTTTAGAGCATCTTTATTAATCCTCAAAAGATGCGCTAAATAAAAGATAAAATCATAGAAATTCTCACAATAATCAGAAACATCCTATCATCGATTGCATATTGAAATCTTAATAGCCATTAGATCTATTTTCTATGTAATTAACATCCCGTTATCCATCACGTAGCTCTAATAATGGATCCGTTCTCTCAAAAAAAGACAAATCCGAACAATTCTCACAAAAATTAGAAACGTCATGTCATCCATCACGTAGCTCTAATAATAATAGTCACTAGATCTATTATAATTTCTAAAAAACTATCCACTATGACACTATAAAAGATGAAATAAAATATTCTTCTAAATTTATATAAAAATTTCCCATGACACCATTACGAAATATGAATTAAATAATCTCTTAAATTTGCATAAAATTACCTACCATGCCATTATGAAATACAAATTAAAATAACCACTTAAATTTGCATATAAATTACTCGACGTGCCATTATAGAAGATGAATTAAAATAATTCCTAAATCTGTACCAATATGACATCATAAAATATAAATTAAAATAATTTCTAAATTTGCATATATATTACCCACAATGACATTACAAAATATGAATTAAAACAAACAGCTCTAATATTATTACGGATTAAATTTAAATCCTCTAAAACAATCAGCTCTAATATTATTACGGATTAAATTTAAATCCCCTAAAAAACTAACCCGTGCTGAGAACACGGGTTGATGGAATAGTATTAATATGACTCTAAGTCACATCGTCATACAACTCTTTGTTTTTCCTTTTTTTGAGAACGTTAGAATTGAGATGGATACCAATGGACTTTCTTTTATCCTAGATACCAATGGGCTTGATGAGACGGCAACACCAAACGAGTGATTAGACAGATGTTTTCCTCACGTGGGCCGAGCAGCGGCATCCGTGGCTTGTGGGCCATCTTGGGGCAAATGTGGCCGCAGGCCGCATGCCGGGAAACCGGTTGCTATGGGCTGCCGGGCCATGTTCCTAGTGCTGGGCTTAATTGCCAAAGGAATTGCAAAAAGAGTGCTTGATTGGTTCGATGTCAAAACGTGGCATGGTATGTTTTGTCCATAATATTTCTGTTTTGAAGAACCGCCTGGTTCCCCGTCTTGGACAGTTTTGACGGCATCTACGTGGCGTCATGTCAGCCTCAGAGGAGGTAAATCAGACTTAATGGATAGTTTGGCGGTGAATTTGATTCGAATATTTTTAAGAAGATTTTTCCAAACAATGAAAGTCACAGGTCGTCCATTTTGCGTCAAAAAAATGAAACTAGCGCCAAGATTTTTTATAACAATAGAACATATGGATATGTCATTTATTTATTTGGAGTCATGCGGATTTTATTTACAGCTGTTCCTAGTGTTTTATTGCTTTGTAGTCGCTACTGTTACTTATTTTAATTACTAGTTTAAAGGTAGATTACACCCAGGAGACGAAGAAGAGAATCCGTTGCACTACAACCACCCTAACACATGCTCCATCACATAAGATCCTATATATGCGTTGCTTTAGTAGCACTTTGCTTTTGTATTATTTGCATGGTTATGTAATGGAGTAGGTTTGATACACAGAAGGGTTCAAACATCATGCAATCAGCAAAGGATACATTCAGATATAAAGTAAAATACAAAATGATAATTTCAACAAAATAACAAGCGTTACTACAGAAGCAATAATATAACTTAGCTACAAACAAGATTCAAATAACTTCAGATAGGCATCGTTTATTTACAAAAAAAAAAGGGTACAAGTTTCATATTTTTTTATTTAAAATGAACTACCTATGGCTTTTATGAATTAGCTATGGTTTTGAAAAGAAACTGGAAAAATCATCTAAAAAATGTTGGGCATATTTAAGTATTTAACCCTTGAACTATCAAGTAAGTCTTATTTAGGTAGGGTGACATGAGATCATGTAAGCTGAAATCACGGCCAAAATTTGTGAGGAAGGAGAACTGGAACGTTTTCAAAGTTGAAAGAGCAAAAGCATTCAATTTTCCGAGTTTAGGGGGAGATGGGACGACAAGCACAGTTCAGGGAGGTGGAAACGTCTCTTCTTTTTCTGAAGGAATTCCACTGCAGGACTCTCGAGACTCCTTTGGGCTAGCGAACAGAGCAACTGGGCTGGGCTTCAACATTTTCAGGCTCCGAAACTGAAACTGGCTGCCTCCATCAATCCGTTTCTCTCTCCCAACACTACTGCACTGCAGAACATAACCGCGTACATAATCTTCTGCAGTGCGTTATGTTCTGCTTTTGATATAATATAAAAGTCGCCCCTTCTAAAAAAAATACTGCACTGCACTGATTTTTCTCAAAAAAAAAAAGAAAAAGGAACACTACTGCACTGATGTGGCAGCAGCAAGGTCAATTAGGAATAGCTAGCCTGAAATCCGACGAGATTCTTTGTAGGCGCAATCTGGTCTGGCTGGCCTGACAGAGATGCTTTACCTAGGGTGAGCTGCATGTCTGACAGACTGAGCGTTTGTGTCTTGCATTTCAGTACTGAGTAGGTTTTTACCTTGCTGTGGGTGCTTTACTTTAACTAATTCTGCATCATGAGTAACCTCACGTGCGTTTCAGATATCACCACTCCACACCTCACCGCTAGGCACTAGTACAGACAGCTTTTATATTCAATTATACTGGAGCAGGTTTTGGGACTTTAAACTAGTGCACTCAAATTAAGAAAGCAAACTATATGTCTATATGAGCATACACAGGCAAGCATGTGTGTGCGTGACTACCCAATTTCCAGAATAAAAGCATGCACAATTATTGGTCATACATATATATATCTGCCTATCTGGGTACGTATACTGTATACATATTGACAGTTGTGATTTCTGAATCAAAAGGATGCACGTCGTAGAGGACAAGAAGTTAGGCCGCCGACTCTGATAGTACAGCACTCGGTTTGCGTTGCAAGAGTAGTCCAAGTCAACCAAAATACCAATAGCCGCCGACTCTGAAAACCAACAAGCAGCAATCACAATCTCTGAAAGAACCAGACCAAAAGCTTTAGTCCCACACTAGCTAGTTTAGTTACACTAACCATCCATGATGAACTGTATTAGTATTATTATCTTCAGTTTTACAGGGGCAGGGAGAAGAGTCCCAGAAGGCCTGGACCTGGATCATTCATTTAATCTGCTATAGTATAATAGTCTTCAGCTTCTCAACGATCAGGTATGGATAGCTGTCTAACTATAGCAAATTAAAATGAGACTTCTAAACAGATCAAACCCCCAAAAGTCTCTGATGTAACTAATTGAAAGGCTGCAGGGAAGCTAATCAACAAAGGGGTCAGTAGTTTTGGTTTGCAGTTGCATCATCGAAAACCAAACACCCTAATTAATCTTAATCATGACGACACTCCCTCTAATTTTTGTTGTCAGACCATCGAACGGAGCTATAGCAAAGGCATGCAGGTGAGGTGAAAACAATGGATGGACGGATGGATGGATCAGGAGGAAGGAATTCATCAGGGTTCAGGATGGCTGGGTGCAGTTGGAGTCGCCGCAGCCGCAGGTCTGGGGCGCGAAGGCGCAGGTGCCGAAGGGCTTCCCGGGGAGGTTGCAGTCGATGGCGTAGCAGCAGCTGGTGTCCACGCAGCTGCTGGGGTCCGACGTCGAGCAGCACCGGCACCCGTCGCACAGCTCGAACGGCTCGTACCCCACCGCCGCGTCCTCTGCCGCTGCCGCCGACGCCGACGCCGGAAGCCGCGACCGGTACACCACGCGTCGCACAGGCACGTACGCCGCCTGCTCCTGCCGCTTGCCGCCGCCGCTGCTGCTGGCGCCTGCTTGTTCGATCAGGTGCACCCAACAAGCCCGTCAGAATCGGTGAGCAGCAAGCAAGAGCGTGATCTGATGACATATGGAGCATACATGCACGTACCTTGAGCTTGCTCAAGGGCGGTGAAGAGGAGGGCGAGGGACAGGACGGTGAGGCCGGTGAGCAAGATCATGGACGGTGCACGAGCCATGGCTAGCTGCCTATGGTATGGTATTGGTATCTCGGTTTGGTGAGCTAGATGAGCGGAGGGAAGAGGGAGGAGGGACTGCTCGGCTTACTGACTCTTGGATTTATATTAGCAAGCCCAAGGACTGATTTTATTGGTGGCACGGCACTGAACAAAACGGTTAACATACATGGTCGATGAGGTCATCTGTGACTGTCTGTCCTGCACTGCACCGCACACCCGTTCCAGGATCCGGACGGCGACGATATATCGTAGCCAGGGTGCAGTCATGGACCATGGAGGCATGACTCTCAGCTGGAGACGGCAGGCAGCAGCAGGCATACATATCGTTTTCTCATTGTTTAATCAGGGAGCAAGTAAAATAAGCTGCCAATCAGTTGTTTTCTATCTGCCAAACAGCAATTAAAATCAGCGAGTCTTTATTGATTTTACATAGATGATAGACTACAAAATCGTCAGCAGGCAAGTAAAAAAATCAGTTTTGCCTGACAAACGAGATTTGGCTAGTCTGTCTCTGGCCAAACTAATTTAAGCTCAACGAAGGAAGCCAATACAGTACCCGTACGTATAGTATATTAGCAGTAGCACTACATGCTGCTCAGTGGATTCTCAGCAACAGATTAAACTAGACTAGTAGTGCTCCGTCCGGGAAACTTCTGGAACCCGATCGATCCCAGATAAAAGCACCAAGCTTCTGGAGGATTAACCTTTCAGTTTCGACGATCGGTGCTGAAGGAGAAAGTTGCGTTGCCAGGACGGACCAAACGATGGAATGTTGTGCGTGCCAGCCAGTTCATGAAAGCGATTGACATTTCCCTGTCAGCAAAGGAGGGAGGGAATAATACGCATGCAAATGCATGGAGCGAGATGGGTCTTTGTTTAGGTGAATGCATGGATCGATACAAATAAAGAGTAATTAAGCACAGCACAATCGTCTCTACCATCTGATCTGCTGACCAGTGAATCTGCTGGATGTTTCATTCAAGAGAAACAGATGCTGGCGACCCATTTGATCAGAGTTCAGAAAAGGGCGATCGATGCATTCGCAATTCAGCATAGCATCAACAGTAGTAGCTTCAATTCGTACGTTCTCTTTTAGTTTGCTAGTTATCGACATTTTCTTTTAGAATATGATGATGGACCACCCAAAAAAAGCATCATCATTCGGATTTGGTCACGACAGGATAAGGCAGTAGCACACTGATCGACTAGCCAGCTGCCCTACCAGGCTACCAGCATGGATTATTGTGGTTCCAACCATCCTTTTTTATTATGAGTCAGATTAGATACGTGAGTGACCCAAACGCTGACACATGTTTGGCTGCTACGTTCCATCTCCTTTCCGTTGGCAGAATTTTTGGGGGGGTTTGGATTGGACGAGACACTCCTCCTCACTATCAGGCTATCAGCACCGGAAAGCAGACACTGCATTTGCCATGGCTTAACATGTGGACTTCTCCGCCTCCATCGCACACGTCACAGCTCACAACGCAGTGTGAGTGAGTGAGTGCGAGCGATGATGGCGACGGTGACCGTGGCTTGGGGGCACGATGGATTAGGATTTTGATAGTATCCAGTGACTGAAAGCGACGACAATAAAACTCTGATGAGCTAATTTACTATGCTGAAGATTATATTACGGTAGTAGCACTCTCAGTCTCAGGTGCAGACGATTATTGGCGTCCGGGCCGGGTCATGTGACACTATCATCATCAGCCGACAGTCACACCTGTGCAGTGACGATCAGAAACTTGCATGACTAGTGGTCGCTGAAGTTTATAAAAAAAAAAGACAGATTTATGGCGTTTTAACCAAGCCTTGGATATGTTCAGAACGTTGCTGTGAGTACATTCGGACGGCTAAACCAAGGGCGCTCAACAAGAGTACACACGCCAAGAGTTCAAATTGTGGTGGAGTGTGACAGCTTGGTCGTGGCTTCGCTGGCCGATCCTCCCAAGATGGACATTGTGAGCTTCCTCAACTTCATTACAGTGCCAACGGCTGGGCTCCTTGACACGCCAGCCCCTTGCACCATCGTCAACATGCACGATAGCGGACGAGGTGATCTGCCCCTCCGAAGCAAGAGGATCGCTGCCCATAAGCTTGCCCGGGTTCCTATCGCCAAGCACGGCGAGATCCTCATCATGCGGCGGCTCGGGCTTATTGACGATGTCTCACTCCTCGTCATGTGGTGGCTCGGCCTTGTTGACGAAGTCTCATTGCCAGCCCCAGGGACTTTGGATTGGAGGAGTACAACATCATCTATCAGAGCAACCTCAAACCTGATCATGTTCAAGCCCTCGGTGTGTTGCTTCCTTCCCCTAGCTCTGTACGACGGCGTAGGTCCCGACGTGCAACGGCTTTGATTGCCCAATTGCCGATCCACCCCAAAGTTGTTTATTTCCTGAGTAGTAGAGGAGAGTTTAGCCGACGGTGGTTCAGCCGTGAGACCTCTTGTGTCGGTCAAGTTTGGCGTGTGCCTTGACACTGTGCATGGTGGTTGGACTTTCTTGTGTCCGTTTTTTCTATTTTAATCCAAAGATGTTTAGCTCTCCTGTCTTCAACAAAGAAAAGATAGTACTTCATGGTGACTGCAAATGGTTTCTAGAACAATTTTAGCTCCTGATGAATTCTCAAACCGGCTCGAACTGTGCTTGACCACGTCAGACCAGACCATTCTACGAATATTATTGTATCAGAAAAACTTTCTGAGACCAATGATTGCTCATCAGGATTGTAATTCAATGCTCTTTACAGGCCCGTCTAGAGTGAAGCAATGGAGGAATAGCATCATGTTTGTACATCAAGATCAATATCTTTAGATTACGATCAGGTGTCTACAAAAGAAATACTAACACAGTAACTTGTACGGCGGATGTCGATTATAGCAAAGGTAGACAACAATTCATCACCGTTCCCTAATGGCCTAATCAAGCCCTTACCGTGTGCATTTTCAGTTTTTTTTATGTCACTATGCTTGTTCGAACTAAAGCAAAGCATTGATGTCACTATGTTTGTTCAAACGAAAGCAAAGCATTGATGAATGGTGTAACAGAAACACACAGGGAGACTTCAAAAAAACCATGATCCTCTTACAGCCATCAATTGACAACGTTTTTATTTATTTTTTAGATAACGGAGGTAAACCCCAGCTTCTGCACGACTGCACAAACCAAAGATGCACACAGATCCTTTTAGATGAGTACATAGAACATGAGATCGTACGACTACAATCTTTGTCTGACCCAAACATGAGAAACTTGTCAAGAAAATCCATACAAACAGATTCCTCAAATATGGACAGCAATACCATACATCAACCGTCAAACCGCTCTTAGTTCAGCCTTTCATTTCTAAGGTTAGTCCTGAACCCCACCTGTTTCGGCAGGGCTCACTCAGCTAGGGATACATAAGACCAGGTGAAAATTAGAGGGCCTTACAAGCAGCAGCAGCATGCAGATCAAATTTACACATCAAAACGCTGGCCAAAACCGAAAAAACAGAAACCCAAATGCACAAAGTGGCACATGTCAGGTCAAACATGCATCCACGCCACCCATGGTCGCAATATACAAGTGAAGCTATGCCAGCAGCAACTGAAACAGTGCCATCACCGCACTCTGAAAGCCGGGACAGCAGGGGAGCACTTGTGGTTTGGGATGGCCCTGAAGTGGACACTGTTCCCTGTTAGCCTGCGGCGAGCTCTATAGTCAGGAAGGCCAGAAGATTGGCCGGATCCATCACTTCCACCGTTTCCCTGCAATGGCTCAAGGGTTTCAACAACGTCACTCATAAGTGGCCTTGCTTTGGGGTTCTGGCTCAAGCAGTAGAAAGCAAGGCTACAGGCCTTGTGAGCAGCTCTGACCGAATACTGCCCCTCCAGTTTTGGGTCGATGATTTGGAGAAGCCTCCTCTTGTCATTGAGCTTGGGAAGGGCCCAGTCAACCAGGCTCTGCTCCCTGCTAGGCCGTGATTTGTCAATTGACTTGCGCCCTGTCAAGAGCTCCAGGAGGACGACGCCAAAGCTATAGACATCACTTCTAGCAGTCAAGTGACCTGCACCAGGTATATACGTGACAACATGAGATGAACACACAGACACAAAGATGCTAGATACATGTGTAGGGTTTGGTCATACTTTGCTCTACAAATACTGAAACAAGCAGGTAGCCTAAATTTGTGTGGTATCTGATCATGCATTATGAATAATACTTTTTGTGACTATGTTTTGCTTGCTACAAAGTAATACTGAAGAAAGCAGGAAATAGAAATATGTGTGATATCAGCTCATGTAGTAGGGAAAAACATTGATTTGTGTCTGGAAATTTGATATGAAGAATTGCACGTCCAAATGATGTCTCAATTCCCAAGCATATAGAAATAATGAGTGAAGTACCGGTCATCACATATTCAGGGGCAGCATAACCATAGGTTCCCATCACCCGCGTTGACACATGGGTCTCATCACCTTCAGGACCAGCCTTTGCCAGTCCAAAGTCAGACAGTTTAGCAGTATAATCCTGTGAGAGTGGAACAAAAAGATAAAATCATTATGCCGAACACATATGTCAAGGGAGAAGGAAGCATGAGCAAGCAATTAGCACTCAACAGAGTCTAGCAGAATATTCGAGGTCTTGAAATCTCTGTAGATGACAGCCCTTTGAGCATTGTGGAGGCAAGCAAGCCCTTTAGCAGCTCCCAGTGCGATTGACATCCTAGTACCCCAGGGTAGTGGTGTAGCCGTCTCTGAGAACATGGAAAACAGGATTGTGGTCAGCAAAATTTCCTTCCTCTTGAACAAAAGTTCATTGTGAATAAATTAGTGTTCGGGGATGCTGACATTACATGTCATACATGCTACAAGATGCAGAGGAAATTACAGAGGTGTGGTAATGTACTAATGTGTAATATTTTATGTTTTCCATGATAAATAACTCATAATGTCGAATTCAGAAGTTGCTTAGAAAGGTCAATACAGAAACCAGAAAACAGATGGTCACCAGCTAGGTACCACCTGTAATCAAGCAAAACCAACAGTTTGACAAGCAAGTAATCATCCAGGATTTGAGCCATCAGCTAGTTCAATAGTGGGATGCTTAGTGCTTCTTTTGAAATAACACATGAAAAAACTCTAAAAGGTAGAATCATTTGGTGGCAGTGAAATAAAATATGCCTAACCATATGAAAATGAAAAGTTCAACTCTATTACCCACATCTTCTCAGCTCAGCATGTAGTGATCAACATACAGCATTCAAGAAAACAGAGGACAGTATGTAAAAAGTGGCACCACACAAATTCAGACATGATATCATTCACAATCTGACAAAAAAGGGAAGAAGAATTACTTCGGAATAAGTGGTTTTCTAGACTTCCTCGAAACATGAACTCGTAGACAAGCAGCCGGTGATCATCTTCACAGCAATATCCGATCAGCTTCACCAAATTTGGATGTCTTAACTGCCCCAGGAAATTAACCTCAGTCTGACAGAAAAAAGAAAAAACAAAATATGGATAAACCTTTGGATTTTTTTTGAGAAAAACACAATACTAAAATAATAACCTTCAAGATTAATAACAAACATGATAGCTATCAAACCCGTGAGCAAAAATAACCCAATAGCATTTTACTAGCTGTCACTCCCACTTGCTAAACCATTTTTTTTAAAAAAAACGCATTATTCCCATGGATTTCCATCTTAATGCACCCGATTTCTTTGCTTATTCTGGACATGCAAGTACACAACTTTTAAAAAAAAAATCAAGCATGAAAAATAAAATATATTCTTTGTCAATAACAGAAATCAATATGGATAACCTTATCAGTTTATAATTTATATACTTTCCGTGTCTGTTTTACATAATACATGCCCAATAACAAAATTGCGACAAAGTACTAAGAGCTAATCCAAATGGCCATGACAAAAGTATGATGGAAATATGACTACCAAAGAAACAGTTGTTGCATGGAGTCCTCAATATAGGTTCTTTAGTTTTGAGCATGCTTTGTTAGCGAGATGAACCTAACGGTATCTACATGTCCCCATGTGAATGGCATGCCATATATCATGTGCATGCACAGCATATTAACATAAAAAATTCAAGTGTCCATGCAGCATGCGCATGACAAATTAAAAGTATTGAGCATGAAAATTACTGAACAACTTGCTACTCACAAGCCATTCTCTGTGACCTTGATGTCCATCTTTGTTGAGCACCTTGACGGCAACAGGCAGTGACTTCAGTCCAACTCTGACATTCTCATCTATGTAGCCCTTGTAAACGGTCCCAAATCCTCCTTCACCAAGAACATAATCAGCACGGAAGCTCTTTGTGATCGTGTCTAGCTCAAACAATGTGAAGGCAATCACATCGTTGTATATGGAAATGTTCTTGGCATCTTCAATTTTCCTAGGTGTTGAGGGATCACTTATATCTGATGAGGTGCGGGCGTGCTTCCTATCTGAAATGGTGTTCTTGGCAGGATGTTGTAACAAGTGGAGCTGCTGAACTGAGAACATGGTATTCAAGAAGGAAATTTAAGTTAGAAAAGAAAACGAAGGAAATATTTAGTTTAACAATTGCTCATTAGGCGGCTACAGAATTGAAGTGACAATGATTTCTAATGTATAGAGGTCTAGAGGATGAAATTACAAAAAGCTAACCACTGGAAAAAGTTCTCACACTCAGTTTTATTTACCTAATATAGGTCACGCATATTAGGAAAATTTTACGGCTCAAGGATTCGTGTGAATTTGTATAGAATTGTCAGCATTTTACAAGCAGGTACTCAAGCTGGAATACAAGTTTATTTGGAAATTATAGAAGGAACATGAGAACATGTGGAAATGAATGAGTTGCCAACTGCTAGCATCCATAAATGGCCTTTTCCCTAAAATAACGGTCCTAATTTTCAGTATATTACTGAGTAGGAAGCAGGAAAGAAGAGATGTACGTGCAAAAATTGAGAGCAAGGGTAAACAGGGCAGGGGACCAGATCTACTGCACAGTTGCATGTCAGAAAACCACAAATTACTTAATGCAAGTAGCAACTAGAAGAGATTCGTGATTCTTTTATCTACACAAAATCCTCCAAGAAAACAATCAACTTGGAGGATCGTGATTCTTTTATCTACACAAAATCCACAATCAAAATCCTCAATATTGGGGAGGAGCGCACAGAAATTGAAGCACTCGCTGGGGGCAAGTGCCACTGGATTTATTTTTTTTCAATGTACACAATCAAGCAGGCTTTGTTGAGTAAAAAAAATCAAGTAGGCTTTGGGATAGAAAATCAAGAAGATAAGGAAGCACAAGGACACGGCAACTTGACAAGAAGATGCAGCATAGAGGAGATCGCGGATCAGCAACCTAGAACTTGACAGCACGAACCGAGCAAGGTTTCAACCGAAGTAGACAAAACTGAACAAATGTGGATTGACAGAACCAAAATCCTACGAGAGGATTCGTGTCCAGGGGGCAAATGAAGAACAGAATTTCATCAAACCCCGTTAAAATCAAACACCTCGAGTGGAAATTCGACACGTGACTTTGGTCGAACCATCTGTTCGTAATGCCGATATGTGGGCCAGCGAGACCCCGGAAAAATCGGATTTTGTAGCCAAATCGCTGCTCTGAATATACTGATATAAACCAAAAGCCGTCGCAATACACAGAAAGGAAGTGCTTTTGGAATCCGCTGTGAGCCCACCACAAACCAAGATATAACCCAGGAGCCGAGAGATAATCCAGCAAGATCAAATTTGATCCAATTCGAAGTGGCCAGCGTGAGATCCAAACAAGCACCGACAAGAGTCCCCAAGAAATCAAAACAATGAATGATACCTTGCGCGTGCGCGGCGACGACGGCATTCTCCTCACGCGTTCCGCAGTTGCCCATCTCCCTTTCTTCCTTCTCCTCCCCCTTGCGGGTGCGGCTCGGATGTTGGGCTTCTTCCTCTACTGGTCCCAGGGGTAGCCCAGCCTCTCATTCTTGGCAGTTCGCTTCATGCCATCCGCCTCTCCCTCCGACTCTGGGATGATACGGGATAGACGACGGGTAGAGTTGTGGGCGTTTCCTTGATGAGTTCCTTCTTGTGGGGTGAGGGGAGCAGAGGCTGTGTGCTTCCTTGAGTTCCTTATTGTGGTGTGGGTGCGCGGAACAAGGCAGCTTGCCGGCAGGCAGCAGCAGCAGCAACGCCTCAACCGGTGGTGTTTTTTAATTCAGCAACCAGTGGCGTTTAGATTGGGATTGAGATAGGTATAGAAACAGGGAATGGGATAAAATTTAAGCGCGGGAGATTGATTGATGTATATTCGCACGTATTTTTCTATTTCTATAAATTTAAATAAGGGATACAGTTGTTTCATCCTTTATTTCCCAATCACACCTCTTAAGATTGGTATCAACAGGTCGTCTATCTCACCGTTTATATTTCAAACCACACTCTGTTTACAGTGTTCAAACAGTATTTTACATGTCCATATGCACAGTCTGACAACACTAGCCTAATTCCCACAATCCAAACACCACAGTATTTTACATGTCCATATGCACAGTCTGACAACACTAGCCTAATCCCCACAATCCAAACACCAGGAGGAGGGTTGGCATGCGAATGGGCTGTGAGGAATGAAAGGGGAGGCAGATTGTCCAACGGTGGAAGAAAGGGCAAAGGTGGAGGCAGAGTGGATTCTTTAAAAATGGAGTGTTTGGATTTATCTCTACTTGTCGGTTGCTTTTTATATTGTCTACTAAGCTCCTTTGGTTTTCAGATAATATTGGCTTTGCTATGCATAGGTTATCTGTTTTCTTAATTACTACAGAGAGGGCCTGGTCTCGATACAAAGAAACCACTCAATGCGGCCGTGAAAATTGATTGATCTTGCAAAAATAAGGAGGATTGGATGCGCTAGATTTGGAAGCTCAAAATACAAGACTCATATAATCATATTGAAGAATTTGTATAGATTTTTCAACAAGCTAATCTACTATTGGGTCGAACTAATATGGAACACACCTTACGGCGATGGTAGAGCTCCAAGTGCAACACTAAAATGATCGTTTTGATGGAGGGGCAACATAGAACTCCTAGTCACTTTTATCGGGCAATGCACCCAGGGATGGCATATCCATTCCTTTTTGGAACAATATTTGATGCAACCAAATTCCTAAACTTACATTTCCAAAGCTTTACTCTTTTGACAAAAATTTCTCTCCCGAAAGCTATTAGACAATTGGCATTCCTCTTCCATTTACCACTCTATAATGAAGATTATGGACAAATGTAGGTTTTTAGTGAGGTTTTAAATAATTTTACCATAACAGGTGAACCTAACACTTGGGCTTATATATATGAGGCTTAGGATTTCACAAATCCAAGAAAAAGCTTTAAGCACTCGACATATATAGAAGCTCTAAATCGTTGTGTAAAGTTGCTAACTCAAGCACAAAATATTTGTATGGCCCTTGCTAAAACATTGGTTCAACACCTAACAACACATATATATTCAAACATGCAAACATATACATATAGAGAACCTCCATTAAATACAATTAGTGTTCTAGCATCCACATTTAAGACGTCAATGTCACATCTCATTAAGATACCCACATCATACATCAATACACCCCCCACTAAGTGAAAAACAATAACGCACATACCCCACTAAGTAAAAATAACATGTATTTACATCTAGTTTTTAGATGCAATGATCATGTGCTATGTAAAACCAAGTTGTTGGATAGGAGCAATCTCCATCGAAACCCATAGCAAGGCACGGAGTATCCTTCTAGTTGTCTCCATATAATTGTGTCTTGTTCTAATATGATTATGAGGAGCCAGTGCATCATCTCTCATTTTTTGCCCATTTGCTAAACTGTGCATGACACACCTAAATATTTATTTTCATGATAACTTAAAAGCCAAAGTAAGGCCCTAGAGGTGTTGTGCCTTTGTTCATGGAAATAATCATCTTGCTTTGATGGGTTGTCTAGATTAATGGGATTATCTTCAATATACAAAAATCCTGTGTTGAAATTTGTAAATCCACTTATAAGTTTGAGTTCACAATGGTTCACCATTGTGCAAAAAGAAATTACTATCTTGAGGTGACTAACTGGATAGACATATAAATATGGTTTAATGTAAACTCCTTTGATTTCTATAGATATAGTAGAAACAGTATCTCCGTAATAGTAGTTGGCATATTGGATTTTCTTTTGAGATTTGCTATTGGATATTTTTGGAGATCCCCAGTTAACACGATCAGAGGGATTCACCGTTCATGCAACACTCCCCAGAGATTCCACTTGTTGAACTGATCATTTCGCCGACAAGCTCACTGACATCACTCAATGGTGTGTGTAAAGAAATACTCTCTCGTTCCCATAAAAGATATTGTTTTAAAACCATGTGTAAATGTTCGATTACTCGTCTTATTAAAAAAGTATAAGTATTTTTATGATTTTATTTATAATAATCAGTATTTTTAATATAATTAGTATTTTTAGAAAGTTGTATTAATCTTTTTAAGACGAGCGATCGGGTCCTGCTGCCTGTGACATGCCAGATAAACAAAAACTCAGGAGTATATTTATTAGATGATGTTGAGACTTGAGACGGAGGCAGAGAGGCAAGGACGGAAGGAGCATGGAAAGGCAGAGCAGGCAGGAAAACGATGGCGGGTGGCGGGGTGGGCCGGCGTTGCCGATATGCTTGGTCGGTCTGCCCATGCATGTGCAGTTGCAGGCATGTGCAATTGTGCACGGGGGGGCGCTTTCTTTTCTTTCGTCCTGCTGCTGCTGCCTGGCAAGTGGCAGCAAAGCACAGCAGCAGCTGGGGGCTGATGGACTGGCACTTTGAGCCTGAGCCATCGATATATTGAATTGCCATGGTGGGAGCGACGGTAGCGAGTACTTTTTCTGTTTCAATCCATAAGTCGTTTGATTTTTTTTACTATTAAATTTGACCGATTCGTTTTAATCAAAAAATATTACGAAAATATATAAAATTTTAAGTTGTAGTTGAAGTATATCAGTATACAAGACTAAATCATAATGAAAACAAACTGATAATTCTAAATTTTTTAAATAAAACGAACTGGTGAAACTTGATATAAAAAATCAAATGACCTATAAATTGAAACAAACGAAGCGAGTGAGTAGCACTACATCTGCAGTTCCTACTGGAGTATGCATGTGATGCTGCACCTGCATCTGCGTGCCCATAGGAGAAACGGGAAAGGTCACGGTATAAGTAGCAGCAGCAGACAGCGAGTGATACGCTAGCAGCAGGCCAAATCTTCCATCTTTTTGCACCTTGAAATTCGCGAAAGCTACTCTGCAGAGGATACAGTTAGCAACTGCCATCACCCGCCTGCCTTCTCGTTGCAGCTACAACTCCCTCCGCCCGATTTAACTCAGAAATTAAAAAAAAACTATAGAAAAATACTTGAGATTACAAACGTATTAATAAAGAATAAATAATACTTATGATTTTTTAGTAAGACAAAGATTAAAGGCAATATACTGATATAAAAAATAGTTTTTTGGAACGGAGGGAGTACTACTTTACTTATTATTCATTCATTTCATTTATTTATTTATTTGACATTCACCGGGGAAGAACATCTCCACCTGAATTATATTAATATTTATATGGCAAAGCCACGCATCAACGACCTCGTCTTTGGAGAACGAGGCAAAACCCTACATCGCTAGGTTAATTTGGGAAAACGGGGCTAAAACCACGACACCACCTCGCTAAACAGGCATCCACCCAAGTTCAAGGGTGAACAGTGTCGTAACCACAGATAAAACACCACGCCCCAGCTCAAGGGCGAATTGTGGCTAGACCACAAATAACAACGCAATGCAGGGGGCCAACGATAACTGTCGATCGCCGACTAATGCACACACAAGAACAACATACTCGCCGACACACCTGAGCCATTGCACATCCAGGCCACCCCTCGTAGCTATGCCGCTCCGCTGTCTTGTGGCCATCTGCCACGCAAACAAGAGTGGGGACTAAGGATGGTAGGAGGCGCGCTGACCGTTGCATATCGAACACGACAATCTCCCTTCGAGCTAACAGTAACACCCGAAGGCTCATCCGGTCACCAACCCAGCATATGATTTACGCGCTACTGCCAACAAGGGGAGCGCCGACGGAGTAGAGGTGCCAAGAGCAGGCACCGCCCAAAAACTGCACAGAAGTCGAAGGCAACTGGTCTTCACCATGGTAGAGGGATTGGAGCCACGTAACGACGCCTCCGAGGAGGTTCTCGGCGTCCGCTGACGTCGATGTCGTCGTAGAGGCTTTCACCAATCAACCCCAACCCGAAATGCAACGTAGGGGCAAGAGACTGGAGGGGCATCGAATCGCCAAAGGGAGGAAGTGGACACTGGCGCAATGCCCTCAGCAGGGTATGCGGCGCCCGTGGGTGTCGCCGTTGCCCGTGGGTGTTATGCCACGAGCCCAAGGCAGTCGATACCTGTGCTGTGAGCGCAAATGACATCCAGGGTGTCGAACCATCACCATGGCCGAGGATTGACAGTGCAGTGTTGGCAACCAAACAGCAGAGGGCCTGAGGGATACCTGAGCACCAAGGCCATAGCCGGCGACAGCGCCGGGGTTGGCGGAGCAGCCCAGTTCAGGAACCCTAGCAGCACCAACTGGTGAGACGGCCGGCAACAGAACCTGACGACACATGGCGGGCAAGCTCCAGGGGTTCCAAATCGGTGATGGGAAGCCGGGTGAGGCGGCGCAGGCCCGTAGCATGGCGAGGAGGAGGAGTGCAGGGCCGTGGAGCCACGCTCGCGCACGCGCCACAGCCGCCGAGACCACCGCGCCGCGCAACCCTCGCCGCAAATTGAAGCAGTGGAGAGGGGGAGCAGCCACAACCAAGCGACTGGGGTGTGTGCGCCGGAGACAACCCCGCCGGCGTGGGGACGCGTGGATTGCGCGCGCCGTCCTCATGGCGAGCCGCGTGGGTCACGCGCCGCCAAATCTGGCCGCGCCAAGCATGGACCACGCGCCGCCAAGTCCGGCCGGGCCCGGCGCGGGCCACGCGCCGCCAGATCCGACTGCGGCCAGCGCGGGCTGTGGCGGAACCGCCGATTTAATCCGAACTAAGCACACCTGCCACCTCTGGCTTGCAGTGTGGTTAGGCCGAACTAAACCCGATCGTCCGTCGAGCTACCCAAAAGGGCACTCGATGCAACCATCACCCAGGGATGCCGACATCACACACGTTAAGCCCTCGAAAGAGCCACAACAATTACAACAACCCATCATTTTATACAAACATAGATTGATTTGTTTAAAAATATTTACTCAAAATGGGTACAATCATACTGAAATAGAGTTCCAAAATAACCTCGCAGCGGAAACCGTAACGTAATACCGATATACTCTTGCAGCGGAAATAAAACATCGAGCCATGACATTGAGCCCACCATTGTCATTCTCGATCATGAAGTTCCTGAAATAAAAATATCAACAACGTAGGGGTGAGTACGTGAGGTACTCGTAGGACTTACCCGTGGGCGGTTTCAACCCGACACATTTGAGAGTATGCAAAGCTTTTTGTGGACTGGACTCTAACCCGCGCAAGCTTACTAGAAGTGAGTCCTTACTTTCAAGTATCCTTTATTTTTAAAGTATAAGCCTCATTTTATTAATTATAGTTATTATCATCATCCATAACTCATATATATCATCATCCCAACACATATGTCATCATAAAGGATCTTGCGGAAATGTAACATACAAGTACAAACATGTAATATAAAAAGCATGATTAAATGAACAAGATATTAAAGTTATTACTACGTTGCCCGTGTGCGATACCGGCATTCTCACACCTGGTGAGCATCAGCGATTCGAATCGATTTTAATTCCCGGGAATAACTATCATGCCAGGGGTATATGCTTACTAGCCATCGCGTTCCTACATATATCCCCAATCTCCACCTGTCTTGTCCCAAGATTCAAAGCGCCCCCACCTAACCCCCGGGTTGTGCCCCCTCAGGAGCGATACCACAGTTCTCTGGGTCAGCCCTCCCTCGAGTACAAGCGCCGCCGGGCCCATCGGCCTCCAGCAAGTGGATGGGCAGAGCCTCGAAAACTTCGGACAAACCCAGGTAAGACTTTTCCGGTCCCATATCCCGAATAAGCACTCTAGCAATGTTATGCCGATCAGCAGGCGAACAGCGGACGGGCCTTAATCGACTCGGGCGGAGTCTACCAGACTATCCATGTCATTTCTCATCGTAATATACTCATATCTCCGCCCGGTCTCATCTTTTCATCACGTCATATCATATTTCTCTCGTATTAAATTTTTGTGAAACATTTTGAGTCATATCATCTCGCGAGTGAATATCTTCACTCGTCTTCTACCGTCTAAGCATGGCTAAGCATAGACTTCGTTCTATCCATTCTACATAGGATATCAGGTATTTATGCAGGTGGGGTTCCAAACAACACCTGAACGTAAATGCACAATCAAATAAAGGGTGGTGACATTCCCTAGGTAGGTGTATATGCCTAAGGGGTCTACCTTTGTTGTTGATAACTTGAACAAACTAAACTAAAGTTAGTTTGCCGGGTTGTGAGGCTCTGCCCCAGGCAACCCCTTGATCACTTGGACAGCTCCTCCTTCCAAATACCACTTCAGGGGCCTCCAGGTGGTATTTGGGCCTTAGTTGGTCTTTTGGACACTGTTGCTCGAAGTAGCTCCATGCACTTGCTTCACGATCACGTATCTGCAGTGAGCGTCGCTATATGAATGATATGCATGATGCAGCGAATGAGATGCCTGAATGTCAAGCACCCGTATGAATAACCATATTTCACATAGCTAACTTAGAATTTCTAGCGTGCATTTCTCAACAGTAGTGAAGACCTATATTACATTCCAGAAACAGTGGCTAAGACTTACACATTCTTATGTTTCAAATATGGTCCATTGTGGCATTTATTTGACATACTAGCCTCACATTTTCTATTATTTACGTAACTATGCACTATATCTACCATTTTCAAATCAGAGCCAAAACCTTTCATGCACCACCTCCTACTCTAGCAATGAGTCATGTTCATAACCTAGAGCTCATATCAAGCCCCTAAAGTCACTTGGAGCATTTTTTTCACCATAGCAAACTTTTCTTAAATTAAATATATGCTTAAATATAAGACAAGGGCAAAATAGTAATTAAATAGACAATGCTAGGGCTACCAAAATTTATACAGAGCCTACACATGTTAATAAGGCCTCTGCCCAAATTTCATAATTTTTGAAGCTCATTTTACCCACATTTCCTATTTATTAAGGTTTTTCATGCATGTACATTAACAGGGGCAAAAAGGTATTTTCATACCCAACCATCATATCCATTCTGTAGATCTACTTAATAGGAGTACACTGCAACAAAGTTTGTATTTTTCTGATTTTTATTTGATTTATTACGAATTTCCAAAGTTTCAGCTTAATAAAATGCATTAAATCGAAAATCCTAATGACCAGGGACCTTAACACGATTAATCATGGACTTCAGGGACCTGCATGCAAGATATTCAAGACTCAGTGAATAGTACACAAACAGAGAGCGCAAAAATGAGAAGACTCAGGGGGTTTTCGGCAAAACCGGCCTCTCCTTCTTCAACCTCTGGCCGGGCGCAGGGAGGACGGCGCAGGGGCGCGGTCGCGCGCGTGCGCCGGCGCGTGGAGGCGCGGGGTTGAAGCCGATCCGCTCCGACCGTGTGTTCCCGGCGACGGGCTTTCTTTCCCCCAAGGTCGCGTCGCGCGGGGAGGGCGGGAAGGCCGGCGCGGAGGCGGTGAACCGGGGCGTCCACGGCGGCACACAGAGGCCCGTGGTGTGGCTCAATCCGACCGCTCCGGTGAGGGAGGAGACCAGGCTTGGGCATGCAGGGTGCGCGCGGATGAGGGGAATCCGGCGGTGGCGTCGAGGGGCACGGGGATGGTCCGGTGGCGGCTCTCCACGGCGAGCTCGGTGGCGGCCTTGGTGCGCTCGAGCGGCGCACACGGGGAGGGGTGGAGGACGGGGCCTCAGGCTTCAACGACGGAGGGGACCGGAAGGGAACGCTTCCGCGGTGCCGGTGCGCGTCGCGGACGGAGGAGAGATGACTCGGCTGGCCGGCGCGTGAGCTTGACAGAGCTCGAGCTCCGCGGCCATGGCGGCTCGCGCTCTGGGCGTGCACACGAGAGAGAGAGGCAGGGAGGAGGGAGCGAGTGAGGTGAGGGGCGCGTCTCGCTTCCACCCGAAGGAGAACCAAGGGCACGGGCAGGGCGGGGGAGGGCGGCGCGTGGCCATGGCGTGGCGTGCTGGCGCCCATGGCGTGGCGCGCTGGCGCCCTTCGCCCGCTGCGTGGGCGCAGGGGAGGGGAGGAGGAAGAAGGCGACGCGCGGGTGGACGCGGTCCGTAGACCTGGTGACAATGACAAGTGGGTCCGAGACGAAGGGACAAAAGGTCGGTCCATAAACCGGGTGTACAATTCGACCGACACAGGGACCAAGTGGGGCCCACAACGCCTGCTGCCCGCGGGATGGGTTCCGAGGCTCTGCCATGTGGGGCCCGGCTGTCAGCGACTCATGGAGAAAACAAAATTCGAAAAAATAGAAAAACCCCTGTTGACTGCAGGAAGACCTGTTTGAAACTTGAGTTTTTGGGTATTCTAGATTCTGAATTTGAAAAGGACCCAATTTAATGAAACGTTGTACCTTTTAGGATCTACAACTTTGTCAAAAGGAGTAATATCATATTCCAAGTTTAAGTATGATTAAATTTGAATTTAACCTGCTGACTCCAGTTTGACCAAGGTTTAATGCAAACTTAGAAATTCCTAAAGTCTATTTTATGCTCATTTTCAGAGAAAGAGTATTATATCAATGTTGTGTAGTTTTTAATTATCTACAACTTTCATATATGATGTTTTGCATGATCATGTCTTTTGGTTGCTCAAAATTTGAATTTTCCATTCAGGTCTATTTGGACAGAATTCACTAGAAGATAGAAAATGAGCTAAAACACCTTGCAAACCTTTATGCATGTCAACACACATAATACCAAAGTTATTCCTCATAAAATTTTCTACAAGTTTGTTATAGAGAGTTTGGTCCAAAACACACTATATTTTGAACTATAGTCACAAGTGCACTCAGGGGTTTTGCATGTTCCACTAGAAAATTTTTAACTTCGTGATTTACTAGCCTAGTTGTTGCTCTTCTCTAAACATTATTAAGCCAAATCCTTGACTACCGTAAATCTAATCGCGTGTTAAGACTTTCGAGATGCCGGGGGCATCACACGGGCCGCGTGGCGGCGGACTCTGGCGATGGCGAAAAGGCGGGGAGGAGGGTGTAGACAGGTGCCGCCCCTCGTGCAGGCTCGGCGCGCGCCGCCAGATCCAGCCGCGAGGCCTCGCCGCCCCATCACGGAGCGCCGTGCGGGCCTCCCTGGCAGCACTCTCCGACAGCGGCAAGGCAGGGAGGAGGGAGGGAAGTGGGCGGCAGCGCTAGGGTTTGGGTCGCCAGCGCGAGGGGCGACGCGGGGATCCTCTCAACGCCCCATTGTTTCCATTTTCATTTTCCTTTATTTATTTATTTATCTACCTGCTGCAACAACAACAGCACTCCATGTGTGTCCATGCATGCATCTTTGTCATCACTGTACTCTGCTAGGTGTTTGTTAACATAATTGATCCAGCGATCCAGCATGTTCGCTGCTGGCCTGCAGCAGTACTTACCGCAATGAATGGAGCTGGTGGTGCTACGGTAGCAGTGCGTGGTGGCAACTGGCAAAGTGGCAAGAGCAAAGAGCAAAGACCAGGACCTTGCAAAGTTGTTTGGCGATTTTTATTAACAAAAGGGAAAAGATGGGAGGCAATGACATGGGCAGGGTGTAATGCGGGAGTTTCATCAGGGAGCCGGAGCCATTCAGCCATGCATGGTCTTTCATCAGGCCACGCCCACTCATCGCCAAACTACAGTACTAGTAGCTAGTGCATACTACAGGAACATATATACGTAATCCAACATTTCATTAATCAGTACCCACGATCAGAGCAGATGAGCGACAAGCCGACTGACAGGCATGGATAGTGAGAGGAGCGTCAGAGGTGGTCGTCGTTGGAAGATGCAGCGGTCGGATCGGATCGGATCTTCGTGTTGCATGCCCCACGCCTTGAATTGCAGTGTCTGTGAGTGTCGACACCATCCATCCTGGCATCCATGATCCATCACAATCGAATCACGGTCGGTCATGCTGTTTGAGCACTGCTATGCTATCCCCCCAGCGGCGGCGCGCGCCTGCCTCTTCTTCATCGCCACCACCGGCCGCTGCCAGGAAACCAACCAAACACCGAAACACGTACGGCACGGGCAGCCCCATCGACGCTCGACAGACGTGATCGCAGGTAGTAGTAGTTGCACATCCATCCCCTTGCATCCGTGACAACAACGTGTTTACCTGTAGCAAAGCGAGCAGGCAGAGGCAGAGGAGCCGAGGCCCAAGCAGATTCCTTTTTGTCAGAAAATTGATCAGCAACGTGGAGCATATCGCATCGCCATGCATGAATGCATCAGGTCCCAACGTGCACCGACCCCATTCCCTCGCTTCATCCAGCTATCTATCCAGGTTAGGTGTACCATCAGCCACAACGTGGATTTGCAAGAGAAGGGTCTTTAGCATTTACAGCTTCATACTGCTGTAGCACAAAATTCCAGTGAGAAAAAAAAAATAGAAACAAACCTACATGCCTCAAATCCAACTCAGCTGCTAACAGCCAGAATAGGCATTCATGTATTAGCATAATATCATTGATATGTAGACGGCGAAATCAGATCACATGTATCAATCTGAGATATGTACAGTACGCAGGACATGCAGCATATACTACTGCATATAAAAACCCAGAGCTATCTCGTGTTACCTGGTAAACTTCATGGTTACCAACAATCCTCCTAATCAGAAGGCTCTATGGTTAGCCTTCAAAAATATGTGCTTAGCACTCTAAATGGTATAAACCTACTACTTAATGATTCGATTCAAACAGTTTGGGGACACAAAGGAAACCGATCACATCTGTTCTGGTGCAGAATACCCACGTTTTCCTTTCCCATCATATAGTAGAGCTGCAAGGGACATGCCCTTTGGTTGGGACAGAAAATCAGCAGCCGTATCAAAAAGTTCACAACAGCCAAAAAGGCATTTTTCGCACTTTAATAATACATATGTTTGTCATTGTAACCAAAACTGCCCAGACATACCTTGTTGCTATACCACGTAAAAAAGAATTAACAAGTACATATAAACGCATGGTTTAAAGCCTCAATGCAGCAATAGCCTCAGGCCTGAAGTCAATCCTAAGTCCTAGCACCCTCCGCACCTCCGCAGGTGTCAGCAGCCACGTCAGATGGCCGGCGTTGTCGCCCCAGAAATCCAGTATCTCCGATACCCGCTCAAAGTTCAGAATGGTGGACATCTGAGACAGCCTCGAGAACTTGTCTCTGACCGGTCTCTGAGACATCTCTGAGAAATGGTTGATAAGAGTGCGGACCTCCTTATCAAGCTGCAAACCCCCGAGCTGGCTGAACCTCTTCTGCATCATGATCACCTCGAGCCTCTTGACAATGAAGTCGATGATCAAGTGCACAAAGGAATCGTAGTTGTTTGATGTCATCACTGGCTGGAGCCAAGCAACGTTAGTATTTACTGCATGCATAAGCTTCTGCACCCATGGGTCATTCACCTCATTCTCCCCATACTGAGCATCATCCAGCTCATAACTGACAACAGCAACAGTGTCAAGGACTGGACGAATGCGTGGTGCCACGGATGCCACCAAATGCTCCAGTCCAGAATGAAGGATCTTCTTAAATGAAGCACTGATCTCTCCAAGCTCTGATAAGCAAGATTTGATCTTTTCTCGATCAGCTGGAGCATGAAAAACCTGTTGGACAGGCACAAAAGCAAATGTAGAGTGTTTATCAACCACGATGGCAAAGCAATCAAACCAAGAGTTACTACCACAATTGTGACTAATAAACCCTGTGATCCTTCAGAACTTCGACTTGTGCTAACTATAGATTCTTCATCAACTGAAAATTTCTTAGAACAAATCTGTCCATTCTATTCTTTTGGTAGGAGTGAACGTAGAGGAACCAAAATCAACAGAATTGGTTCCAAAGTATATGTATGTACTACTACAGTAGAACATAGAAGAATCAAGAACAGATGTGTGAACATTGGTCCTAAACTTCAGCAAATCAGTGTTAAGTCCAACATTGCAGTCAAATACAGGGCATGAGCATCTCCATCAGTCCATCTATCACCGAACATAAAGGGATTTGGTGCCAGCAGTGCAGGGGCCAAGAATCTATTCAATAAGCGCAAATGAAGATGCTCAAGCCTTACTGTTGTAGTTCTGTAAGGTTTTACAATTTTAGCACCACGCATAAGTTGGCTAGACCATGTATATACTAGTTCAGTAGCTGTGTACCACACAGTAAATGCTGGTACAGGTCTATGCTTCTTGTCTCATTTTTAAGATGCAATTTTCTTCCAAAAGTATTTCTGATAAGTAAACAAGTTTCATTTTAGCTATACTGTATTAGATAATGCTCAATAAAAGTTCAAGGTGGTACACAAAACACAACTACACATCCCGTTTGTGACTGAGCATTTCGTACGTTATTCTGCTTCAAAGATACATTGATTACTGTCCTCCTGGGCATAATCTTGATTGATCAATTATACATGCAATTGTTTGCATATCATTTATCTTTACAAAGTAAGTTTAATCCATAGAATTGTTTATCTGGCACTAAATTCAATGGTTTTGCTATAGCAGGGTCAAAAGACAATTCCTATGACAGAACCAAAAAGCAATATATAAATGCTGGTGCTGTTCTACCTTAGAAAATCGCTAGTTCAAGCATGTACAACTAATGAATTGACATCTACCAGGCGACAAATACATTAGAAATTTAGAATAAACAAGCATTTCTATGTGGAACTCCGCCAATGTTGTTTCAACATTGCCGGTCCCAAGCCCGAATAAAGGAGGAGGGTTGTGTTAGGCGTGGCGAGCCAACGGAAAAACCCAGCCACTCTTATGGAGATGAAACCCAAGAGAAAACCGTTGGGGCGTAACCCTCTTAGCGACGCGCCATATCACAACCCGGGTATGGTGTTAAATGAGCAAGGGTCGGGCCGTCACCCCCCTGGTGACGCGCCGTGTTGTGATCTGGACACGGTGTTAAGTGAGCAAGGATCAGGCCGTCGCTTCCTCAGTGGCGTGCTACATCGTCGCCCAGGTGTAGTGTTAAATGAGCAAGGGTCTTCGCATCTGCCTCGACGGGGGAGAGGGGTAAGGAAGCTAGTCGAGCCAACTATGGTCCGTTTAGGTAGTTGGAACGTAGGGTCTCTTTCTGGTAAGCTAAGAGAGCTAGTAGATACGGCAACGAGGAGACGTGTAAATATCCTTTGCATCCAAGAGACAAAATGGAAGGGTCAAAAAGCGAAGGAGGTGGAGAACACAGGCTTCAAGCTTTGGTACACAGGGACAGCTGCTAATAGAAATGGAGTAGGGATCTTGATTGATAAGAGCCTCAAGGACGGAGTGGTTGACGTCAAAAGGCATGGAGATAGGATTATCTTAGTCAAGCTTGTAATTGGGGATCTAATCTTGAACGTCATAAGCGCATATGCCCCGCAGGTAGGTCTCGATGAGAGCTTTAAAAGGCAGTTCTGGGAAGACTTCGATGGCATGGTCAGGGCAGTTCCCACAAGTGAGAAGCTTTTCATAGGAGGAGACCTCAATGGTCATGTAGGTACAACAAATGCAGGCTATGAGTTGGTTCATGGGGGTTTTGGGTATAGTAGTAGGAATCAAGAGGGACAAGAAATCTTGGACTTTGCTGTAGCCTACGATTTGATGATAGCCAACACTTTCTTTCGGAAGAGAGAGTCCCATTGGGTGACCTTCAGCAGTGGCCATCACAGGAGTCAGATTGACTTTGTTCTCACAAGAAGAGAGGACAAACGGGCATGCCTGGATTGCAAGGTGATACCTGGCGAGTGTGTTGTTTCTCAACACAAGCTGGTGGTGGCTGACTTCCGCTATCAGTTTCGTTGCCGTGTGGATAAGCAAACAAAAATTGCGAGAACGAAGTGGTGGAAACTCAGAGGAGGGCTTTCAGAGGCTTTCAAGGAAAGGCTTATTGCAGAAGGCACTTGGCTTGAAGAAGACGACGCAAACAGTATGTGGGTGAAGATGGCAACTTGCATTAGGAAGGTGGCGTCAGAGGTGTTTGGAGTGACCAAGGGGAGCAGAAATGAACCCAAAGATACTTGGTGGTGGAACAAGGAGGTACAAAAGGCAATTAAGGATAAGGAGTGCTATAGACATTTGTACCATGACAAGAATGCAGACAACGAACAAAGGTACAAGGTGGCAAAGAGGGCCGCGAAGAAAGCTGTCAGTGAGGCAAAAGGCCGAGCCTACGAGGGTCTTTAACAAAGATTGAGTACAAAGGAAGGAGAGAGAGAAGTCTATAAGATGGCTAGGTTTCGTGAGAGGAAGACAAGGGACCTCAATCAAGTTAAATGTATTAAAGACGAGATGGATCAACTCTTGGTAAAGGGAGAAGACATCAAACATAGGTGGCGGGAATACTTTGACAACCTGTACAATTAGGGGAGTGAGAATATGGATATCCAGTTAGATGACCCCTTTGATGACACAAATAGACGCTTTGTGCGTAGGATTCAAGAATCTGAGGTCAGAGAAGCCTTAAATAAGATGAAAGGGGGCAAGGCGATGGGCCCGGATGGTATCCCAATAGAGGTGTGGAAATGCCTTGGGGATATAGCTATAGTTTGGTTAACCAAGCTGTTCAACCATATCTTTCGGGAGAACGAGATGCCAGAAGAATGGAGGAGAAGCACATTAGTACCAATCTTCAAGAACAAGGAGATATCCAAAGCTGTACTAACTACCGCGGGATTAAGTTGATGAGCCACACAATGAAGTTATGGGAGACAGTTATTGAGCATCGGTTGAGAGGGATGACGCATATCACCGTGAACCATTTTGGGTTCATGCCCAGAAGGTCAACCATAGAAGCAATTTTCTTACTAAGACAAGTGATGCAACGGTACAAGGAGCAAAAGAAGGACTTGCACATGGTTTTCATCGACTTGGAGAAGGCCTATGATAAAATACCTAGGAATCTTATGTGGTGGGCTTTGGACAAGCATAAAGTCCCAACAAAGTATGTTGCCCTCATCAAGGACATGTACAACAAGGTTATGACTAGGGTTCGAACAACTGAAGGCGATACAGATGATTTCTCTGTTAAGATAGGACTACATCAAGGGTCAGCATTGAGCCCTTATCTTTTCGCTTTGGTGATAGAAGAGGTCACGAGAGATATACAAGATGATATCCCTTGGTGTATGCTTTTTGCCGACGATGTAGTGCTAGTGAATGGAAGCTGGGAGGGAATCAACAGGAAGCTAGAGCTATGGCGACGGACCCTAGAATCGAAAGGTTTTAGAATTAGTAGGACCAAAACTGAGTATATGAGATGTGACTTTGGTACTCCTAGCCATGAGGATGGAGATGTGAGTTTGGAAGGCCAGATAGTACCTAAGAAGGATACTTTTCGATACTTTATCTATGTTACAGAGAGAGAGATATTGATGAGTATGTTAGCCACAGGATTAAAGCGGGATGGATGAAGTGGCGTCAAGCATCTGGAGTCCTATATGACAAGAGGGTGCCACAAAAGCTTAAGGGCAAGTTCTATAGGACGGCAATTAGACCTGCAATGTTATATGGGGCAGAATGTTGGTCTACTGAAAGGCGACATGTTCAACAGTTAAGTGTAGCGGAGATGCGTATGTTGCGTTGGATCTGTGGGCACACAAGGTTGGACCGAGTGAGGAATGATGAGATACGTGATTGTCTAGGGGTAGCCCCAATTGAAGAAAAGCTTATCCAACATCGGTTGAGATGGTTCGGATATGTTCAAAGGAGACCTTTAGATGCACCAATGCATAGAGGCATCGTAAGACAGGACACTAATGTGAAGAGAGGCAGGGACCGACCAAAGCTGACATGGGATGAGACGATTAAAAGGGACCTGAAAGAATAGGATGTGCCGAAAGAGTTGTGTTTGGATAGAAGTGCGTGGAAAGAGGCTATCTATGTGCCGGAATCTTGATTTAGACTACTCCCCTTTAGTTCCTCGCTTGTTTCCTCCTGCTGGTGACTTCTGTTTGGGTTTCAACTCTAGCCTATCCAACTTGATTGGGACTGAAAGGCTTGGTGGTTGTTGTTGTTGTAAGCATTTCTAGGTGGATTAGAATAGTAGAATCAAGCAATGCAAAACTAATTTGCCAATATATGAAATGCCTAGTCTTTAAGAATTATGGGATTCTCTATGACAAAAGATACAGAGATAAAATGATGGCAGTGGCAGTGACACACAAGAGATACCATTACCAACTACTCATCATAGTATGGATCATTGTCGAGAAATGCAGGTTTACATGACTAGAAAAATACGATATGCCAATGAGTTATCATCAGCATAAATACTTGTAGGTTTCTGAAATCTACCCAATTACAATAAACTAATTTCCAGAGAATGGCAAAGCACTGTGAGCCCATTTCATTTGACTGCAACAAGTTTCAGTTGAGTTGATGTGATGCATATATGGCCTAATTGTTAAACATGTCCCACTTTAGGTTTAAACAAACGTATAGAACCTCAAGAAAAGAGTAGACTCACCTCTGCACACAGATCCTCAATCTCATGACGGAGCTTCAGAACATACTCAGAGCTGATGTCCATGTTGTTGAGTGCAGTCGCAATCTCCTCACCAGTCTTCTGGACTCCAACCCCACCAAGGAAGAGCTTTGCACCCAAATTTGGCTCCTGCATCCTCCATTGCAGGGCCTCCTGATACTCGTTGCTCAGAAGGCTCGTCGCCCCACCAAGCACAGCAAGAACCGAGTTTATGCTTGCTGTGGTTGCAGCTCGCCGGCAGCAGCTCTGCAGTACGAAGAACACATCGTCCACCATCGAGGTTGTCAGGCCATCTGATACGGGCTCATCAATCCGTATGGCCTTCCTTACATTCTCCACCATGAAAAACTCCTCAAAGATGACATAGAACCCAGTGAGATCCTGCACCATCTTATTGAAGCTACCATTACGGAACGCTTTCATCGCCTGCGGACCGAGCTCGGGCTTGACATCTCTCAATCCACGGATCTTGTTCACCATAAATTCAGTGTAGTCTTCCCCAAGCTGCGTCAGCGCCAGAATCTCCTCGAGATAGAGCTCAATTTCCCTGGGATCAGGCCCTTCGTTACCTCCAGCAGCAGCGCTGGCCATGGAACCCACGACCGAAAGGAGGTTCTTGGTGTATGAGTTTATGTCCGACGCAAGGCGTGCGAGCTTCCTGTAATCGGCGTAGCGGCGCAGGATCTGGGTGCCACGCGAATCGCACTCCTCCTGCAGCTCAATGATGGCATACGCAACACCGTCCTCACCCCTGAGCTCGGCAAGCACAGCGCCATTCTCCTCGACAGCAAGCACAATGTCCTTGAAGAGGCGAGTGAGGCAGCCGACAAAATCAGGGCGCTCGGAGGTGGGCTGGGTGGCAGCAGTGAGCTCGGCGAGGTGCTCGAAGTCGGCGCGGGCGCGGAGCGCGACCACCTTCTTGAGGTAGGAGACGTAGACCTGGAGGCCCTCGTCGGCGAGCGCGAGCAGCGGGAAGAGGCGGACGAGGCGGAGCACGGCGGGGTGGTCCTGCGCGTCGACGGCGGCCGCGAGCCTCCGTCGCGCGAGGCCCTCGAGGCGGCGCTTGATGTCGAGCAGGTCGCGGCGGAGGTCGTCGTCGGTCGGGAAGCGCGCGTCGATGGCGAGGAAGTCGTGCGCGGCGTGCGCGGCGGCGGCGAGGTCGTCGGCGGCGAGGGCGCGGCGCGCGGCGTCGAGCGCGCGGGAGCGGTCGAGCGCGGCCTCGGCGCGCGCGAGCGCGGCGCCGGCGCGGGAGTGCGCGGCGTCGAGGTGGCGCACGCGGGAGGAGAGCGCGTCGGCGAGCGCGGCGGTGGAGGAGGAGGAGTCGCGGAGAGCGGCGGCGTCGGAGGCCGCGAGCGCCAGCAGCGGCGGCGCGGCGCGGAGGAGCGAGGCCGCGGCGCGGTCGAGGTCGGCGCGGCGGGCCAGGAGCGCGTCCAGGCGGGCGTCGAGCGCGCGCTGGTAGGCGACGCACTCGTGGAGGAGGCGCGTCGCGGCGCCCGCGTCGGTGAGGCCGCGCAGCGCGGCCAGGGAGGCCGGGTCGCCGAAGTTGAGCGACGGCGGCGCGTCGGCAGCGGCGGCGGAGGGGTCCGCGGCGGCGATGGCGTCCGGCCTGCGCGGGGAGGGAGAGGGGGCGGGCGAGGGCACCGCCATGGCCGGCGATCGGCGAGATCTCGGGCGGGGGGGATGCGCGGGATCTGAGACTTGGCTAGTTGGCCACCTCACCCCGCCCGGCAGTGCAGCGCAGCGGCCCAGCCTCCGCCTCGGCTAGTTGGCTCAAAGTGGGCTCAGCTCTGGTTCCAGTCTACTTCTACCGTAGTACTCAATCCGGTCATTGATATACGATGTTAATATCATATATTAAAATCTAGAGAGAATATTTTTATGCAAAAATCTATAAATCTCTAAAACATCATGTGATTGATTCTGTGGAAATCCATTCTATCACCAGAGAAGAAAAAGGGGAAAAGCGGAGGGAGCTCACCGCGGCTTGCCGTCGCAGGAGAAGAAGTTGTCGCCGTCGTCGCAGGGGTTAGGGGTTAGGGTTCGGGGTTAGGGTTTGGGGTCCTTCTTCTCCACCTCCGGTCTTAAAAAGAGAGCCAGGGGCGGGCGGCCGTCCCGCGCATGTGGTGGCGGGGTGCCCGGCGGCGAGGGCGCCGCTGGTCGAGCAGGGGAGGACGACAGGGGCGTCACGGTGCCGCTCCGGCAAAGCCGGATTAGCTGGCGGGGCTAGACCCGGCAGCGGTGGTCGCAGGAGATGGGGAAGGGGAGGGCGGGGGATCTCAATGTCGCACTTGATACAGGGAAGGAGGGTGGCGGAGGCCGAGGCGGCGACGCGCCGCCAGAGCCGGACGAGGAGGGGCCGGAGGCAGGGGAGCTCGCCGGCGACGGTGCAGGGGCGGGTGACAGGAAGAGGAAATGGGCAAACCGTGAGGCGTCGGGCGAAGTCGGAGGAGGAAAAGGGAGAGTATGGGATTATAAAGTATCGCAACCATGGGATGTAGATCCGATGACCAATGTTGGTGACTGATGGAAACCAAAAAATCAGTCAGCTGATAAGGGGACACACCCAGCAGTGGTGTGCCGGAAGCATTGGTTACTCTCGTATACATATGTCGTATATGCGTACATACGATGACTCCACCTCCATCCTCCGCCGGCGCCACCTATATATATGTTGTCGTCACCTTTCAAACAACGTACGTCGTTAAATATGATCAGCTTTAGCATCAACCGTGAAATGATGGCTGGCTTCGATTCAAGGTCGAGGGCATGGCAAAGGAGGCCAGAATGTTGGTGGTTGGTTTTAATGTACGATGTGTGGTGTAGTTTACTGTCTTTTTTCTTTTTTAATTTATTTTCTTTTCTCTTTATTGTGTGTACCCTAACTGTATAGAAGCCAGAAGACATCAGGCCTTGTTTGTCTCTTAAAAATTTAGGAGAATTGAAATGATCATTCCATCTAACTCCACGTATATATTAATCCAAGAGAAAGTCATTCTTCTCGTCCACCGGTAAATTATTTGAAATTGTATCGTGAAATCGTGGACTCCTACCTCGTTGCTCTCCTTTCCCTAAGGTTCTGAAATTATGTTTTATCTTTCCATATTAGTGAGGAACAGGTAGTTATTGTAATGAAATTTCAATTCAAGAGACCCAAACAGTCTTTTAGTGTTTTTTTATCATCTTGATGCAATTAGCTAAGATCAATAAAACTTCCTTTTCTAAAAATGCTTTAGGTTCTCCAAGCCTCGTGAGCTAGTGTGGAGGCTCTCTTGATCCGGACCAAAACCTTGGATGTTATGAAAAACATTATGCATGAGTCTTGCTTTTCTTCTCCCTAGGTTAGATCATCTCCAACAACATACCTATCCCATTTTTTCAAATTCCAAACTCTATCTTGTCTGTCTGCGGTGCCTCCATTTGAGGTAACCGCCGGAGATGGCTTTAGTGGAGAGGCTGATGAGAATTCTTCATGTTATTTCTTTTGGCTGCATGTATTTTGTTGTGGTCATGTTTTGGACCTATGGTGGGTTGATTATGAATCGTTGTTTGGCGTCACGTTCAGCTAATGCCACCATTAAAATGAATACTATGGTTAGTGATTTGCACATCTTTTTAAGTTGAGAATCATGGCTCAATGAACAATGCTAGTACATCATCTTTTTTTTCCCATGGTGTGATAGATGCAAATGCCAATCAAATCGTACAATCCAAATGTATGCCAAGGTGGAAGACGGAAACACAAGATGTTTTTCCTTTCAACTGTAGCTCATTACCAACTAAACACTACCCCAGCTTATAATGTCCTCACATGAGCGAAGAAAATGAGATTAATACTCCGAAACACTACTGTTGCTCACCTTCTGAAAGAAAGAATAAGGCCATCTTCAGCGGTTGCCTTAAATGATGCTAAAAAACACTGTTCTGTAGACTAAAGTCGAGGAATTTGATGAATGAAATGAGACAACCGCTGATGATTCTTAAGAGCTACAAACACCATGAGGTGGTTCTGCTATCCTAGCTTGACAGGAATGTAATCGAGTAAAGAACATTCTCTGAGGCTCGAGAGCAAGGGCCCCCGCGTCGCTCTCCTGCGGGGCGACACGGGCGGCGAATCGAGCCCTAGCCGCCGCCACCCCCCACCCTTCCTTTCTTCCCCCTCGCCGTCGCCGGAGGGAGCCGCCGGAGGCCGGTCGGGTCCCTAGGATGGCGGTGGCGGGGTCCTCTACTCAGTGGTTGCTCGTGCCCAGATCTAGGTAGGGGATAGCGCTCGCCGGACTTCTTCGAGGGGGCTCGCGCCGGCGTCTCGATTGGCGGCTCGGCCCCTCAGGCGGATCCGGCGGTTGGCAGCGAGGTTGGCCGTGCGGGCGGCTCCGACGTCCGGCTGCGAGGTCAGCGCACGGCGGGGCCTGGGGACTCGCTCAAGCGGCGTGTGCTGGAGCTCCGGGGCGGGGACGGCATCGCGCGGAGGCTACCCTCTGCGAGGTCGGCGGCGGCGGGGGCTGGGGGCTCGTTCCAGCGATGCGTGCTGGAGCTCCGGCGCGGGGACGGCATCGCGCGGCGGCGAGGCGGCGCGGCGTCGGGCTCGCGCGGCCGCGGCGCGGCGACGGCATTGGTGGGCGGTGGCGACCGCGTGCGGGCTGTGGGGACGCGGCGCTCTTGCTCTCTGGTGGCTAGGCTGTGGGCTCTACGCGGCCGTGCTCGTAGGGCTCGGGTGGCCTTGCCTCGGGCTCGGATGAGATGGGATTGTTTGGGCTAACGCCTTGCCCGGCTTCTGCCGGTGCCGACGATGGCGACGCTCTTTTGTGCCACTATCTTCGTTGGAAGCATCGTCGCTGACAATCCTACCTTACCTTTGTGGATCTTCCCGGTGGAAACACTACCCTAGACTGGGTGGGCGACGGTGGCGTGTTCACATCGTTTCCCTTCCTAGAGGCGTCGGGGGGGGGGGGGGTCTTTCCGCTTCTCTGGCCTCCGATGAGTGGGTTTACCATTGCGGCCGTGCTCACCCTGCTGCTGCTGCCTCCATTTAGGGTGTCTCTGTCAGGCCTAGTCCGAGTCTGTTTGGGTGCCAAGTCGGAGCTGCTTGCCACGGGGTGTGGCTTTGCTGGGCAACGATGAGGTGCTCTCTCCTCGTCCTCGGTCTGTTAGTGCGAGCTATGTGTAGGCTTCGGTGGCTGGTGACTTTGGCTGTTGTTTGCCGCGGGAAGTCGGAGCTGCTTGTCACAAGCTTGGCAACGATGACGCACGGTGGGCTCCTTCGGTTTGGGTGTCCGCTTGTTCCTTCGGGGTTGGCTCGCTTGAAGGCATGTGCTTTGGTGAAGTCGGAGCTGCTACTTTGTTGTTGCAACCTAGCTCGGCAACGATGACACTTAGTGCGCTCTTCTGGTTGCTGCCTGGTTTGTCTGTGGCAGATGGGGGATGTCCGGTGAAGGAAATCGGAGCTGCTTAGCTTATAGCTGAGCTCGGCAACGATGACTTGCGTCGGACTGCAGGGGTCACCGTCGGGTTTCGTGTGGGGTGTTGGTGCCGTGTGGCTTGGGTTGATGCCCAAATTCAACTAGTCCGTGTTGTATGTTGTGCGGTGTGAGTTGATGACCCAATCCAACCACCCATTGTGTAAAGGTTTTCGGCCCGGTTTTTCTTAAAAACTGGATCAATTCTACTTTTTTTTTAATTGAAAGGACAGAGCTCCTGCCATTACATTAAAAAAAAAGGTTGACAAGAATGTATGCGCCGTGAACTTCACCAAAGGAGTGAGGGCTCTGGAAACCCCAAATCAGCCCGTGTTGGGGAGTGAGGAGAATAACGAAAAACGAATGGATGTAGCTGTGGGCCAAAATCATAGCCAAAATGGAATAATAACAGAACAAAGCAAACACACAGCAATTGTACTTCCAGGGACTATCCTCTGTTATGTTTGTGATTTTCACAATTGTTCCACTAGTAATTCTGGAAATTGTGCCGGTTTGATTTTGATTTTTAACAACCAGCCACTACTTTTTTTTAGGAAGGAAACCTTGGAATGATTCAATATTGATTTATGGGTGTGTCTCTTTGTCAGGTGATTGATTTCCCCGCTCGACCGGCGACGCCCTCTCCGCTGGTCTCAGCTGACGGCCACCCCGCCACCACCGCTGAGCCGGCCGCCCTCCCCTGGCCCTCCCTTTAAGGCCGAAAGTGGAGAAGGACCCTAAACCCCGAACTCCAACCTCTAACCCCGAAGTCCTGCGACGACGGTGCGGCGCAGCGGCAACAACTTCTTCTCCGGCGACGGCAAGGCGCGGTGAGCTCCCTCCCCCTTCTTCCCCTCTTCTTCTCCAGTGACCGATGGATTTTCATAAAATCAGTCACCTGATGGTGAATAGATCTCTAAAAAGAAAAATCTGTCAAGACTCGGTGATTCACGGATCCACAGCGTGTATCTCATCCCCAACGTTTCACCAACCCACGTTCGGTTCATCCAGACATCCGTCCAGGTACACCATCAGTCACGGTTGCTAAGCTATCGCCAGAAAACAGATCGATAGCCATGTTCATTCAGTTCAACAGCACAAAGGACTGCCATAAGATGCTAATACAGTGCAGATGCGTGGTGAACATTCAAAATTTCATACATACAATTCCGAAGGGGGGAAACTATAGATATCATCTCAGGTGCAACTCAACTGGTACCAACAGCTGAAAAAGGCGCATATACAGCGGAAAATAAATGCCTCTAACCTCGCCCAAGTGATAACCTCTGCTAGTCGCTCATCAATACTACTGCATCTAATGCTTCCTAGGCCATGTCAGTACAACAACAAAGGCGGTGCTGAAGAAAGGGTAGGACGGTGGATCGCCCAACTGCTCCTTCAGCAAAAGATGGTTGTGATGATGGGATCTAAAATGATCTAGGCAACAATCTTCATGGAAGGTATGCTATGCACAACTTATTCCCCATTGACAAAGCTTTTACTCTCGTAGTACTTCTTCTCACTGGCTTCCTTCTTCTCGTTCCGCTTCTGCAGGGAGCAAAAGGACATGATGGGAATGAATACGAAACGCACCAGAAAAATCAATGGACCAGAATGAATGAAAACTTCACCTGGTAGGCTTCATGGTTAGCAACAATCCTCCTGATAATAGTACTCGTAGTGATATCCAAAGGGCTCTCCAGTCTATGGTAGATGCCCATAGCTATTGGAACAGCGTATGGGTTTGAATCATCCTTATAAATTCATAAGCAACAATTATTAGTAATCAAGGTTGTAGCGCTAGTGTATTGAAATAAAAGGTATAACTTAACTACCTTAGTAAAATCCATGTTCTCTGCAATTGTTCCATGAACAACCAATGAAATATTAAATGTGGTAATCTGCAGACAAAACGAGGAACAATTAGATAACTCTGGACAAACACAAACCGATTGTCACAGCAGTTGTCATTTACATGACCTTGGCCAATGCATAGGAGGGCTCCATGGTTAATATTAAAAAAACATGTAAATGGTATGTGCCTTCTACTTAATGATTCGGTGCAAACAGTTTGACACACTAAGAAAAGCAATCGCATCTGCACCAAATTAGGTAGCATCACATCACGACTTAGAACAGAACAGATAACTCACCATGTCTTTTGAGACGTCCCATGGAGCACCAATGATCACCTCATCAACATAACGACAAGCCAAAACACTCAAGCTTCTTTCATGGAGGTTCATGATTGGGCGATGCCGTCCCCGTGTTGAACTAGCAAGTACAGGAAACACCAACAGAAACACAGGCTGAAGTTCATATTAAGGGAATACACAATGCATTGAAAGAAATGCATGCACTACAAACAAGGACTATTGCAGAAATGAATTAACTCGAGTATTGTAGCTTGTAAAGAACCAATAAAAGAGAATAAAGATACAACCATCATATTACCTTATGGTCTGATCTGTGTGAATGCCCACAAGCAGAAAGTCTCCAAGATCCCGAGCAAGTCGCAATATCTACGTGGAAGAAACTATAAATACAAGAATGTCTGAATCACTATGTTTTGGAGGGGTAAATCAATTTGGTCCCATTCATTAACAGAAAAAAGTCAACACAAGCATAACCAGGCACTTCTATCTCAATAAGCCAACTTAGACAATGTTACAGTTTTCTCCTCTTTGTTTCCCCCTTTTTAGGTGGGTGCTGGGTGGGGATGTGGAAAGAAGTTTGCATTTACCTCAACATGTCCAGCATGGAACAGATCAAATGCGCCATCTATGTAAACTATCCGAGAATCCGGACATGGACCCTGCATCGGTAAATTTTACACTTAACAGAAAGGAATTCAAATTTAAGTATGTACAATTAAGAACCAGTAGTTCTACCAAGTAAATCAAATCAATCGCCACCAGTTTCTAAGATGAAAATGTATTATGATCAACTAGATTTTACATTTACTTAATGAACTTGTAGATGATATATTAATGCATGTGAATAAGCCATACCCTGCTGTTAGAGAACTGAACTATTCTCCTAGATGTAGGAAGAAAATGAGATACTCTAGTTCCACTTCCAGATCCACCATCATCAGCTTTCTGACCATGCCCACTACTGAACTGCCTTTGCAGCGATGAGTGATTGTGGGCATCAGAAGCCCTCTCTCTAACACAAAGAAGCATCCGTCCTATCATGATTCAGGAAGCAACCTTAATCAGCATGAGAATAAACCTTTTCAGCTCCACAAAAAGTTTGTTTGCTAGAAACAGTCAAATAAAAGTTGAAAAAGTGGAGCCCCACACCATCCTGAACCAGGAATGGGCACAACAGAAGACTTACGGTGCATGGTGATAGGAACAGGCAGGAACAATAGTGGACTTCTCATCACTTAAACATTTGCTAATATGACACTAGGTTCAGATGCTTTCCTTAAAGGAAAAATCAGATGAGGAAATCTTTTCAAACACTAGAACTGTTAACAAAAGAAGTTTTTGATAGATATCATACCTCAAAGGGTACCTGTCAGATTAAATCAACAATAACCAGCTACAGAAAACTAGAACCTAGATATTCCCTATTTCAGACTTTGATACAGTCATCAGCAAAGCAAAGTTTAGCATAAGAAAAACAGATGGGAAAGGCAAAGTGGAACCAGAACCTACCAACAATGTCTGTTGTTGACACTCCCTCAGTTCTTTTGATCTGCTTGTATCGCCCAGCCTTTTTGGCAAGGGCATATGCATCAGTGCCATCCGGTAGCAAACAAGGATCATCACCATGGATAATATAATCTATGTTATATTCGTTGAACAGCTTGTTCATGAATTCCTCGGTTATGGCATAAGGTGCGTCCGGAATGATATCGTCTACCCATTTCACAGCACGGACCATTATCATTCTGTAGTACCAGAAAAAAAAAAGAGAACTTCAATTTACTATAAAACGTATAGGAGTCAGGGAGCAATGGATTCAGTACTCTCCGATGCATCCAGAGAAGCAGATGCATAACAGCACAAATAATAAATGCAGAAAAAATTCTATACAGCTAGGCCACACGTGAAGGAACAAGTATAACACAATATAAAAACTGAGGGAAAAATAAAACTGATCATTTAAGAAGTGTTTGCATATGCAAAAAAGAAAAAAGCGTCAAACCAAGTAACCTACCCACCGCTACACTAGTATTGAAGAGTCAGCGTAGACACTAGTGCTCTGTATCCGGAGAGCACGTAATAAAACCCTCTGAACTGTTCCCGTTTTGTGCAGGCCGCAGAAGTGGATCGGCGGAAGAGGAATGTACTCCATAGATATCGAAGCAATTTTTTTGAACAGTGATTGAACAGTAATAGTAATTTTTATGAGGCAAGAAGATTTAAATATGATTTTTTTACCCGACCAATTCGAAATTCCCAAACAGAACTGCACAGTTGAATTACTTACTGCTGAAATTGAGCTTACGAGTTTACGAGAACAACCACAAAAAACAAAACTTTATCCTACGGCAACCGTGTTAACTGTATCTACAGCGATCGTGTGCCACAATTAGACAAGGCATCACGTCAGAAATAAAAGAAAAGAAAACGATACGGTGATGTGAGGCCACTGGGGGGCAGCCGCGCACCCGAGAGCAGAGCAGGGAGAGGAAACCCGGAACCGCACCTCTCGTGGAGCGGCGTGACGGGCGGGCCCTTGTTGGCCTTGATCTCGTCGTCTGGGATGACGCCGACGACGAGCTGGTCCCCGAGCGCGCGCGCCTGGCGCAGCGCGTTGCAGTGGCCGTAGTGCATCATGTCGAAGCAGCCGTCCATGTAGACGCGCACGGGGCGGCGGCGGCGGCGCCGGCGCCGCTGCAGCCCGCGCCGCAGCGCGTCGAGCGGCGGCGGCGGGGCTCCCGCGAGGTGGAGCGCCAGCACGGAGGCGCCCAGCACGAGGCCGCCGATGACGCACGCCGCCAGCGCCCGCGAGCTGCAGGCGCCCGCCTCCATGGACGACGGCGCGGCGGCGGGGCCGGGGCGGGGTCAGTGCTGCGGGTGTGTGTGTGTTCGCCCGCTGAGAGCGAGCGGGGTGCTGAGATCCAGGGAGCGCCGGCGGAGGAGGCGTCGCCGTAAGAGGCCCGGAAGGGACAAGGGAGAGCGGACGGTGGTGCCGGCGAGGCGAGGGCGAGGGCGGGGGCGGGTGACGGGATGGTCAGGTCGGGGCAGCCTGGTGCCGGACTGCCGGTCCATCAGAGGCATAGAAAGAAGAGGGATCGTAGTGTCCCATGTGGGGCCCACGATGTCAGAGGCTCTCCGCTCCAACTCGGGTACTGTACCAGCCGTCCAGATTGCACAGTTTGTCAGCGACGTTGGATATGCTCAAACATATGCCACGACACGATTATAGTACTACGGAGCAGCATTTGAATTGCTTGCAAGCGAATTTAATTTTGCTGAAAAGGAATTCCTCTCACGGTGCACCCTTTTTTTTTCTGTTTTCACATGGTGATTTTTACATGGTCCAGGGATCAGATGCGCACGTGTCAGTGTCACCTGCGGGGGCCGGCAGGGTGGATCTTGAGCACAGCAGGGAAGGGACAAAAGTCAAGGCTTCTCTTCTTCCCCGAACGCGTATGCAACCACGTACTCGTCGTGGATCGCCCTACTAGAAGCCGTGACATCTGGGCGATCTTCTCTGCTCTCTGCCTCCACGCCAGTTTCGTGCTCGCCCACAAATTGCGCTTTGCACAATGCACAGCAGTGGCCAAGACACGTTCCAGGGGGAAAAAAAAAGCTTTAGATCAATCAGCTCAAACACACCGTTGCATGCTCTCATCAGAACATTCAGACACAGGGAGCTGACAGCTGAGTATCAACAACACTATTCAGTCACCTCCTAGTACAAACTAAGACGTCTGAAGTGTCAGCCGGTCCTAGGACACTACTAGAGCGCCATCTCGGCCTGGAGCTTGGTCAGCTCGCTCAGATCGCTACTGCCTTGCTTAGAAGACGATGCCGCTTTCGCAGCAACGGGCACGGGCCGCCTCGCCGGTGGTTCCGGCAGCTCTTCCTCCAGCGCTTCGTCCTCCAGCTCTTCCAGCTCCGCTTCTAGTTCGTCCTATTTTTTTTTTGAAAATTAGTGAGGGATGGCTTGCGTTGCAGGCCTTAGATTCCGAAAGTTACTGTGCATGTGGCTCTCTATCTTCATCACATATATACACTGCAACTTCGGATGATGGCCGGGGTTTGGATTATATGAACCCGTGCACCTTTTAACCCAGGCTGTATAAAGGTGGGGGAACAGTACCTCGTCAAATTCAGCGGAAGCGCCGATCGGAGTCGCTAGCGCCTCTTGTATCTCCCTCATGTGTTCCGTCTGCTCGTTCGACTCGTCAATGGCGCTCTCAATGTCATCGATGTTCCTGCAACAACAATCACCTCAGCCAGTCCATCCAAGTAAGTACCCAGCATTAAATACTCCCTCCGTCCCAATTTATAGGTCGTTTGACTTTTTTAGCACTAAGTTTGACCTATAGATTGAGACGGAGTAGCACTTTATCATAAAAGGCTCGGATGCGCATGAAATCCATCAGTACATGAATTCAGTTAACTTTCAGAAGGCACACAAACTCAGCAACAAGCCACCATAGTGGAAACAAGAGGGCGAATGGAATCTTACAGTGATTGTTGAATAGCTTTGACAGCATTCGATCCAGAGCGCAAAGCATCAACAGTATCCGTAGTTGCCTTGGCGCTCTCAAGCATTATAATCTAAAAGAAACAACTTCATATCAATTTACCGCGGCATTTTTAGAAGCTCTGACATGTGTGGTTAGAGATTAAAATTTCTGTACATATGCTTTCCCTTTTTTATGACGAAACAAGAAGGGGCGTGGCCCCCTACTCATTAGTATATGGAAAACACGTTACAAGACATATTTTCCTTTACCTGATCATGAACACGCAATTGGAAATTTGATAGCTGCTCGATTTGTGTCTCATACAGCTTCTTTTTCTTTAGACACTGAATTGCAGCTGAAACAAACAGAGTAAAAAAAATCCTTCCTTTTCAGCTTCTTTTTCTTTTTCACATATACAAGATAAAGAGTTGCAAAAGCTGAAAAGCATCACAAACTTGACAAATTTCCTTCTTTGTTCCAAATACAGTGGGTACACAACTATAGCCTGGGAATGCTGTCTAGACATGCAATCCCACTAATCTATATTGTCTCTTTGCTTTGCACAATCATTGATTGACTAAGTGCAAGGCGTTAAATCAAGGTTGGTTTCAGACTGAAACAAAATGAGGGAACAAGCATTGTCGTTGACAAGCCTTTTAGTGGCAGAGTTTTCAAAAATTAGTAAATAAACAAGCGAACAAAATTTTGCATCTTACAATAGAGTATCACAAATTCTCATAAGATTGTAACAAAATGTAAGAGTGGCAGATGTGTTTGCTCCAAAGTAGCACCTGCTTACCATTCTTGTTCTTCGATTTTGTGTAATCCTTGGCCTTTTCAATTTCTGCAGAACACTTTTTCTGAAGCAAGCGCTCTTTCTTCTCCAGCATTTCTAGATTCTACACACATGAACGGTACAAAAATACACCAATGTGAAAGGTAAATCTAAGGTAGCAAGTTAATATCTTGGTACCACATGTATATTGTGGATTGCCAATCGCTTATGGTATATATTAAGGGGAATGATCACAAAACAGATACACCCAGTGTCAGCACCAAATACTACACTTTATTGTGTCCTTAAAATTGACGAGTGCTGAACAAATTTTGACTAGGATTGAAAATACAGCCGAGCATCTCCAATCTAACTGATTATACTCTTTTATACCCCTCCTACCTAAAGGTCAACATCTAGGACAGTCTGGCAGCTCTTACCCAGAAGGACCTCTTCCTCTCTTTTTTTCAACGCGAGGAATTCTAGTCTTCTCTTGTTTTCTTCGACTCTACCTTCTGAAAATTCATTGAATTCAGAACCCCACGTGTTTACATTGCAACATTCAACTGAAGATGGATAGGCTTGTTTCGTGATATTGGTGTTAGGATATACTTCCTCAAAGCGTTTGAAGCAATAAATAAAATAAAATACCCCGGAGAATTCTTCTTTCATACTCTTAGAAGGGGAGCAAGGCAGCCTTCTAAGAAAAGAAATCTTCATATATTATACAGGTGAGCAGTTTCCACTTCTAAAACTTCTTTTTGGATGGGAACATATCAAACCTCCCTGAACTGCAACACCCCTAATCCAGTCCTATCTTGCCAACAAAAGAAGTTATAGTAGTACAGTTTATATATCACTATTGAGGGAACGCAAGAACAAGAAGAACAAAGATCAAGAGCAGGGGAGACAAAGAAACAATTAGGTATAAAGGAGATGAAAGACCTCATGGAGCCGATCCAACGTGGGTATGGCAGAGGAGGCGACCTCCTTCTTCTTCTTACTCTTAGTCTTTGGCAGCAATTTCTTCAGCATCTTCTTATCGGTCCTTGCTGATTCTCCCTCTCGTATGATGATGGCCTGTGTATGAAAGAATAGGAGGGAGATGAACTGGAGATGAGTGGGCTTCTCAAGGGCGAAAGGGAAAGCAAGGGAGGAGGTGGTCGGAACAGAGGTCTTGAGAATATCTAGGGGCATCATTAGCATGTGATGGAAGACAGAGAAACGACATGTCTTCTGATAACGAAAAAGTAGAAAAATCATGTTTCAATGATGTCACTATCGTAAGATACTTGCTCTATTCTAGACAATTTGCTTGCTTGTGCTACTATTCCCTAAGCTGGTGTTACTTCATATGCTCTCAAGGATAAAGTCAGGTTTTTTTTATACAAGTCGAGAACAGCAAGACTACTTGTCAAAAGAAAAAAAAGAGAATATACCTGTGCCTGTTTAAGTGTTGACAACATGTAGCTTTTAAGAAATAACTCAAGAGAGAACCTTGATTTCCCAGGCTGCAGCTCATATAAATATATGTGTGTATATCTTTTTACTGAAAAGTGTCTATGTACAGGCGTACAGGATACTGACAATGGCATTTCCCTCTAGTAAAAGATGTTCCTTTAATAGGGCGACAATTATACCAGCCAAGCAAGATATCTACCCACTGACAGAGACAGCAGAATCGTCATATGAGTGCAGTGGGGAGAGGGGAACAAATCTGTAGCAGGTGCGTTGGATTAGGTCGGTCTTGCAAGTTGCAACCCATATAATTTGGCGTCTTCCTACTGGAACCAAGCTGAGAGTCTTGTTCTTGCATCACACCACTCCATGCTCGCTACTTAGGACACCTCCGTTACCTTTTAGGACGAGTGGTTGAGCTGCCACTCGTTACCATCTGATGGCGTTCGATCGAGCGACTAATAAAGCAGATGAATCGGATCATCACGCGTCCTAAATTCGCCATATACAGGCATATATACAGCTAAGAGCAGAATAAAGAGGTATTCGATCTTAACCCCGTGCCTTTATTCCGAAAGCATCCAGCTTTCTCAAAAGGGCTTGCGGATTGGGAACCCTTTTCAGTTCCCCTTTCCTCTCCCACCGACACTTGCCCCCAACGACAGAAGAAGCTTGAGGAATCCAGAAGGCCCCGCGGCGTCAGATCCCCACCCCTACGAGATGCAAGAGAAGGCCTCCTGAATGAACGGAAACAGCTTACATGCGTCTGCAGCAGCATTTCCAAACAAATACAGGACACGGGATTGGGGGCAGCAAGGTGGCTCACCGCTCCCTCAACAGCCACCGGCGCCGCCTGCCTGGGACTGGGAGCGGCGCAGTAGGTCGCCGGTGGATCAGGATGGAACCGTGGATAGAGGTGGAGCAGTTGGCGCTGCCGTTACTAGCTAGCTAGGCCGCGGGGATGCGGAGGCCGGAGGCCGACCGCGACGGTCAGGTGATGGCTGGCGGCGGAGCTTGTTCGGTCTTCGCTGGAGGAAGAAGGCCCATTAGCAATGCTTCCGAATATATGGGCCGGTCCTGACGCAGCACAGAATAGCCAATTGTTTTTTACAGAATCCCTGGCCCACGTGGTTGGTGGTCGGCTCTCCCGAGTATTCGAAAAAAAAATGCCTTAGCTCTCGTGATGCTGAAAGAAAGAAAGAGCGAGCTTGACTTGTGGGTATGATTTACAGCATGGAAATAACATTAGTTTGAAACTATAGCAAAGCCTTGGGAGCTCTGTCTCAGGAGGAGGAGGAGGTGTTGATATAAGATCCGATATAATCTAGAAAGTCCCTGAACGTTGAATCATCCTGCCATTAAACACAACATGTACTGTTTTTCCAAGGATGCCAGCCATCTCCGAGATCCTCAGCGTGATACAAGACTGAAGACTGTTGTTTCAAAAACATGGGGAAAAAATGATAAATGGCATGGTGGGCCGGCCTTTCACGAAGACATAAGAGCATGCAAGCAAACATACAGCCCATGAACGCCTAGCCCACATCGTCGTCGTCTTCTTCCAAAAAAAGAGAGAGAGAGAGAGAGAAAAGAAACAGCAGGTGCATGCATGGATGATGTCCTCTGCTTGCAATTGCATTGCATTGCATTGCTGCTTTGCGACCTCCCTCCCAACCGCAAACCATGCATGCACGACTACAGCGTCCCATCTATCGTTCGTCACAAAAATAGCAAAACCAGTTCGTTCCTCCTCCCATCGATCGATCAGACGATCATCACCAGCCATCGCCGGCGAGGCGACGAAGGGTCGGTCGCTCTACGTACGTACCACCGACGAGCTGAGGACCGACGAGGATGGCGATGCCGGCGGTGAGCGACCCTCTGGCGGAGCTGTGGAACCACACCATGTCGGCGGACAAGTCGGACCTGTTCTGCTTCTACCCGACCAAGATCACCATGAGCGGCATCTGGACGGGGGACAGCCCGCTGGACTTCGCCCTCCCGCTGCTGCTCTTCCAGATCCTGCTCATCACCTCCACCACCCGCGCCGCCGCGCTGCTCCTGGCGCCGCTCCGCCTCCCGCGCTACATCGCCGAGATCCTGGCCGGCTTCGTGCTGGGGCCCTCCGTGCTGGGCCGCCTCCCGCACTTCACCGACCTCGCCTTCCCCGTGCGCAGCCTCTTCCTGCTCGAGTCCATGTCCCTCCTCGGCCTCGTCTACTACACCTTCACCATCGGCGTCGAGATCGAGCTCCACACCGTGCTCCGCGCCGGCGTCCGCAGCTTCTGGTTCGCCGCCGCCTCCGCGCTCCCTCCCTTCCTCGTCGGCGTCGCCACCGGCTACGTCGCCATCGGCGCCGACGCGCGGAGGGGCACCACCGCCGACGGCCGCCAGTTCCTCAACAGCCTCTCCTTCCCCGTCTTCCTCGGCGCTACCTTCTGCTCCACCGCCTTCTCCATCCTCGCGCGCAACATCGCGCAGCTCAAGCTCGCCGGCACCGACGTCGGCCAGCTCTCCATCTCCGCGTCCCTCATCAACGACACCTTCGCCTGGGCGGGGCTCACCGTCGCCACGGCGCTCGCGCACGTGCGCTACGGCATGGTGCCCTGCCTCTGGACGCTCGCCTCGGGCGCCATCATCGTCGGCGTCAGCTACCTGGTCGTGCGCCCCATGCTCGTGCGCCTCGCGCGCCGCGCCGCCGAGGGCGAGGTGGTCACCGAGGCGCAGGAGTGCTGGGTGCTCGTCGGCGTCATGGTCGCCGCGCTCGTGGCCGACGCCGGGGGCACGCACGCCATCTTCGGAGCGTTCGTCTTCGGCCTCGCCGTGCCCAACGGGCCCGTCGGCTTGGCCATCGTGGAGAAGGTGGAGGACTTCGTGGTGGGCACGCTGCTGCCGCTCTTCTTCGCCATGAGCGGCCTCCGCACGGACACCGCCAAGATCACCAGCACGTCGGGTGCCGTGCTGCTGGTCGTGGCGGCGCTGGCCGCGGCGACGCTCAAGGTCGCCGCCGCGGTCAGCGTGGCCGGCGTGTTCGGCATGCCGCTGCACGACGGCACCTCCATCGGCCTGCTGCTCAACACCAAGGGGATCATTGAGCTGGTCATCCTCAACATCGGAAAGAACAAAAAGATCATGAGCGACCAGTCGTTCACGGTGCTGGTCTTCATGTCGGCGCTGATCACGGCGCTGGTGACGCCGCTGCTGGCGCTGGTGGTGAAGCCGGCGCGGCGCCTCGTGTTCTACAAGCGGCGCACGATCGCGTGGCCGCAGCCGGACGCGGAGTTCCACGTGCTGGCGTGCGCGCACCTGCCGCGCGACGTCCCGGCGCTGCTGACCCTCCTGGACGTGGCGTCGCCCTCCGAGCGCTCGCCCGTCGCCGTCCAGGCCCTGCACCTCATCGAGTTCGCCGGCCGCTCCTCGGCGCTGCTGCTCATCAACGCGTCGGCGCCGTCCTCCTCCTTCGAGCACTCGGCGCACGGGCGCAGCCAGGTGGAGCTGCAGTACAAGCACATCGCGCACGCCTTCATGGCGTACGAGGAGAACAACGCGGCGGGCGTGACGGCGCGCACGATGGCGGCCGTGTCGCCGTACGCGAGCATGCACGACGACGTGACGTCCGCCGCCGAGGACCAGCACTCGGCGCTGATCCTGCTGCCCTTCCACAAGCACCGGTCCTTGGACGGCGGGCTGGAGGTGTTCAACCCGGCGATCCAGCCGCTGAACCAGTGCGTGCAGCGCTTCGCGCCGTGCACGGTGGGCATCCTCGTGGACCGCGGCCTGGGCGGCGTCCCCGGAGCCGGGTGCCGCGTCGCGGCGCTCTTCTTCGGCGGGCGCGACGACCGCGAGGTGGTGGCGCTCGCCACGCGCATGGTGCACAACCCGGCCATCGACCTCACCGTGCTCCGGTTCGTCCAGAAGGGCGGCAGCTTCACGGGGAACGAGTTCGACGCGCTCAAGGAGCGCAAGGCCGACGACGGGTGCCTGCGGGAGTTCCTGGACCGCGCCAACGGCGTGAGCGCGGCCGGCGGCGGCCGGCGCGGGCGTGGAGTACCGGGAGAGGGGCGTGTTCAACGCGAGCGAGATGGTGGCGCAGGTGCGGGAGGTGGAGGCGCTGGGGAAGGACCTGTTCGTGGTGGGCAAGGTGCCGGGGCTGCCGGCGCTCACCGCGGGGATGGCGGAGTGGAGCGAGTGCCCCGAGCTGGGCCCCATCGGGGACCTGCTCTCGTCCAAGGACTTCCAGACGACGGCGTCTGTGCTGGTGGTGCAGTCGTACGCGAGGCCGGCAGCGGGGACGATGTCGGCGGAGCTGGGCCCCGGCGGCGATGGCGTGCCCGGGCTGGGGAGGCCGCCACGGCCAGAACAGATCCGTAGGAATAGCATCGGGACGTATGGGTAGAGAGATCATTGGAGAAATTTAGCCCTCCCATGACCATGAGAAATTCCACCGATTTACTGCATGTGTGGTAAATTCAGTTTGTAGTTTGTGCAGTTGGATAGTTAGTTGTTCTTGTGAAGTTTTTTTTTTAGAAAATCTAAGGTTGCCTGTTTGCATTAAAGTAACGGAAACACAAGGAGTTTGCAGATAAAGTCAGGAAAATTAAAGGAGCTCTTGAATTAAAAATCGATCTCATGAATGTATCCTCTCTCAGAAATTAAATACTGTCACCCATAGGCCAAAATACACCGTGTGGGAAGGAGAACAAGTTCAAACAAACACTAACTATCTCTCAAGTTGTAGCAACAGACTGAGGAAAAAATATAAAGGGACATGACTAGAGAACTACAAATTTGATCCAACTTAGAGAGCCTTGCCTTAGGACAAAAGTTAAAGCCAACTATAATTTGGAAGTGGCTAGTTCCCTCCTCCCCCACCCCCCGGCTATATTTCCTTTTCTGCTAGTTTTATTCGTTGGTTCCCTTGGTATGGATGAGAAATTGGTGATGTTAAACACCTTATGAAAGTCTGAAAAAGAAAGAGAAAACAGCCCTAACACTTCATGCTGGGCCTGATGGATTCCTTCATTGTCTTGGGCTATGAGGCTTTAACTGATGGGCTGGCTCTCTAAAATGTAAACTGTACCACTGTGGGTGTGGGATGTCCCTCGCTACAATGACGAATCTTGCATCCAGCAACCTTTCTTTTATATATTTCCTCAAACAAAAATGGGCCACTTCTCTCAGTATAAGATAAGCCCACAAATATTAGCACAGTATTACAACAGAGTGATACCTTTCACGTCAAATTCAGCTGACGATTCAAAAAAATTATGAAAACAAGTCGTGCTCAAACTCTCTACAATGAAATCACAACAAAATAAGTTATAAACTGTTTCGAATGAGACAAGCGATTGGAGTTTTAGAAAAAAAAAGTTAACAACAACTTATATTTAGATACGGAGATAATATAGGAATGCGTTTGACATGAATGAGCTGAGTGTGGTCACCGTATGATTGGTTTGGATATGAGCCGACAGGGACAGAGACATGTATTATTGGATCAATATAATACATGGATCGATCGGCGACCCGTGTGTAGTACGTTTATATGGTCCCAACTGAAATGGATGGGGGTCGCAGCAGGCAGGCAGAGGCAAACGTACAGCCACAGGAAGAGCTCTAGCTCCCGCATCTCTTCTGATTTAGTAGTACACCAGTACACGTACCAGGAATTGTCAAATTCCAAGGATATACGACGCACTTCTTCTATCTGAAATTAGTTTCTTATCTGTTCTTTCAGAGAGTTACAAATATTACAAGTAGGACAGCTGCATGGTAAGCCATGGCTTACGAACAATGTAAAGAAGAAAAAGAGCGCCTATAATTAGTAGGCTGTCTATTCCAATCTTCTTCTCCAGGATAAGCCTTTGCCCTATGAATATTATTTCTTCATCAAACACAACATGATCTGATTTATGTGGTGCAAAATTAGTGCCATCGGATTCTTCTTGGAAAATACTTACGTACTACTTATGACTGTCACTTTTTAGCACATGTATATATATGATATCCGGATCGGATGGAGTAATATCTAATCAAAGTATATTCATAATGCATGAGACGAAAAATGAGGGAATGATGGGAAATAAACAGCAGATAAGGTGAACTCTAATTTGTCCAAATTAGACTTCATCATGTTGTTCAGAATGCTATTGAGTGGGCATTATTTACAGTACAAAATCTAACTCCGAAAAACTGGAGCAACATGGAGTAATTAAGTTTAGAAACCTAGCCGTCGGCTTTGGCTATTTATATATAACCAAGAAAAGCTGGATATGCACAGAAGGGATGCATTGTCTAAACAAGTACTGTTTATGAGACAGAGACAGGGACGCGCGCTAGTTACAAATACAAATATATATATGCGCTGCTGCCTAGCTTGGGAGACATGCATGGTGTGCACGCAGTGTCACATGCTAGTATACAGTGAGATACTGTCGCCAGGGAAGTATACAATGGGACCTGATATCAAGGTCCAAGGACGGTGGTGTTGGGATGCAAGGGACAAGGGGAACACGATGGATGCAGCCACTGCATCTGCATGCGTTCACTGATCAGCGCGTTGCATTGCACAGTTAACAACGCAGACGTCTCGGAAGTCGGATCTGCACTGTACCTGCAGTGTCGTCTGTTCTTTTTCATGACCAAAATATATGGAGTTTGCTTTGTGGCGTTCATGCGCCAAATATATATTGTTTAATTTTGTCACGTTAGTATATGGAATGGAATAGAAGAGCTAAACCGGATTTGTAAAGGTTCGATCTTATAAAGGAATGTGAAAGTCTGATCCATGGTCGAGTTGTTAGGCTATCCGTGATGAGGCACCTCAAATGTGGATCAAGTAGTATATAGAGTTGGAATCTCCTGCAGCGGGATACCCTAAACGTTGGAGGATCCTGTGGGCGCGCAGTTACCCAAATGTGGCGTCCTTGCGGTCTTGCGCCACCTCTACTCTCTCCTCCACTCTCTCCTCCACGTGGACAACGGTCAGCGGCTCGCGCGCACTACCTGATCCCCGCACGGGCAGTGGCTGGCTGGCGGAGTAGAGGGCGGTGGCGGATCTTGCAAAGAGAGCACCGGACGATAGCCACAGAGCGGAAAGAAGGCGCCAGAGGAGAAGAGAGGTTCCGGACGTCGTCGTGGTTGCCGACGCGCTGCCCCGGATCTGGCCCCATGCCTAGTAGTGGATATTGATGAGGAGGCGGGTGCCGGTGAGCCGCGTGGGGAGGCAGGGGCACCAGCGAGCCGCGCAGGGAGGCAGGTGCCTGCGAGCCGATCTGGAAAGGAGATGGCATACAACGATAGATCCAATAGGCCGGGTGCGGACCGCGTCGAGGGGAGAGAGAGGATGCTTGGTGGCAGATCCAGAGGCGGGTGCCCCGGCGGCGGAAAACGAGGCGGGTGGTCCGGGCGCCGCCGGTCGCGGAGGAGGCAAGCAACGAAGATGGCGAGGAGGCGGAGGGGGAGAGAGAGAGAGGATGTGGTGGAGCGGAGAGGAGGTGACAGGGCAGATCCAGCCCTGTGTGCCCAACAGGCGGTGGCCGGTGGGCGGTGCCGCGGCCGGGAGGAGGAGCTGTGCGGCAGAGGGAAGGAGAAGCTAGGCAGTGGGCATGGAGAGATGGAAGGAGAGACGTGGATGCACCTCTGGCAGGTGGGTGGATAAGGGGAAATAACAAAAGAAAGTGGTTGGTATAAGATAGAGATTTATGGTAAATATGACTGCGAAAAATTATGGTACAGCTTAGAGAAATTTGGAATACGACGAGTGAGTATAGCCTTCGTACAATTCTGGCCGAGCTTGTTGAGGCAGGAGAAAAGGAGGTAATAATATGGTCATGATTGTTCGCAATCATCTCAGATCCGGACCGGCCATGCAGAGATAGGAGTACTCCACGCAGCGCAGGGCAGGCAGGGCTCGCTCGTTCGCAAGTTGCAAATGTTTGAGGTGACGCTTCATGCTGAGTGGGAATGCTTGTGTCTATATGTCACGGCTTGCACAGCAGCACACAGGGGAGCCGGCCGGCCGCGCTGCGTCCTTTTTGCTCTTCATCATGCCGCAGCGCAAAAACATGCCGTACGTCCTCCGCGATTGTGAGAGCTAGCTAGCTTCTGTCTGCATGCGTGCCTACTCCGTCGGTACACCTCGATCGATCGATCGATCGATCGATCATTTCGGTCAGATGTGGACATGTGGTAGAGGAGACATACATACAGATCGATACAGTGAATAATTTAGATCGATCGTCCTCGTACCAGGTTGTCTATTTTTACATATCCTGATACTTGGTCCCCTGCCCTCTCTTTTTTTACTATACACAGCGGGAGTGTCTAAAATAGAAATAACAATCATTAGCATAGTCTGCTACTGGAGTGGGTCTTATACTCATATAATATCATAGAGCGGGTCGTAAGGCGTGAGCTCTTAGATTAACATTTATCTTATTCTCTTAGAGCTCACCTCTCTCTTTCTTTCAATTGCCTCCTTCATTTTTTCCGCAAACGTGCTTTGCATGTTTTTTATTGAGAGGAGAATTGCCTCTTTCATTCACATAGACTAAAATGCCATGCAAGCGGGTTATTTGTCCATTATTATACTTGCTCTAATGTGCCTAAAATTTGTACTCATTCGTCTCAATTTATAGGCCATTTGAATCTTTTGACATCAAATCTGACTAACTCATCTTATGTACAATATTTATGAAAATATAGAAAACTTCAATTCATAGTTAAAGTACATTGTATGCTAAAGTAAATTAGAATGAAAATACATGATAATTACGAAATTTTTTAAATAAGACGAGAAGACCAAACTTAATGTCGAAAAGGTAAAACACACTATAAATTGGGTGGGAGTACACACTTTCCCAGTTTTGAAGATCGAGCCTAGGATGACAGTGTTTTCTCCTCTCTTATTTAATTTTTTTTTCTAGGAAAACACCCTATTTTACACTTATATTAAATGGCCATGGTCTATATACTAGGATTAGCTTGTCTGCAGTACGTTGCCGGCATGCGTACGCGGTGCTCCAAGGACATCTGAACGTGTCTGTGTATGGAACGGAGCGACAAGCAAGTGTTCATGTTCGCGCGTACCGGCGTACGTACATGCATGCATATATAGGGCCGGAAGAGCGATGATGTGCATAAAATACCACGCCAACCTGGTGCTGTACGCGCTCACATCTAGCATGCTAGATATGATTGTACGTCGCACGTTTGATCACAACACTATGCACTAGTTAAATTCATGCGTGTCATCGCAACCACATGAAAAAAAACAACATTATAGGAGAGAGGCTATCCCATATTCCCACTCATCGACTGAAACCTCTAAACATGACGTGGTACTATATATTTCTCAAAACCACGTAATCAAACCTCCTCCATCGATAATATATGGCTTAGACAACGATGATATTGGTTTCTGAACATTCAGAACCATGAAATTGTGAGTTGCATTCTTTACCTCTGCCCTTTGGAACACATGATTTTCACATGAATGATCGTATATGAATTTCATAAGAAACAATTTAAAAGCACAGAAAAATTAAACATAGGTTTCGGAAACTAATCCTCCGATCCAAAAGGCGTCGTGTCTCAAGAGGAAAAAAAAAATGACCAGGTAGAGCGATCGATCATGCCTATATACAGATACAGTGCATTTTCTGCAGATAGGCTACGCTACGCAATGCATGCGCCGGACATTGGCGCGGACCACTGGCGCACTGATAATCCTAAGCGGGAGAGTCACGTGAACGGCCGGCTAGACGACACCGTGTTGACACGCCGTCCGGCCGGCCGGCCGGAGCGCGCAGCCTTGGTTGCAGAGTGCAGTACGAGCGTTGCAGGCGGCAGCAGCGCCAGCAGAGGTCCAGCGCGGCTAGCGCCGGGATCGGAGCGCGGCCGCGGGCCGCATGTCTCCTGTCGATCTGCATGCGCTCGTCGTCGTCAGTATCATCACGTACGTTACGTACCGCCATTGCCGGCATGCACACCTCCAACCGCGCATCGATCATCTCCGGCCGTATGCACGCAGGTTTGCAGAAACCAAGCGCAGATGCTGCAAGAACGAACGAGGACACGAACGAATGGAGGGCGCGCGATAGAGGGGAAGACGACGACCTCGATGGATCCAATGCTGTCTGTTATATTGGATCCCTACTACGCACGCCTATCCTACTGCAGAATGAACGCGAAAGACTTTGCACACGGCACGGCAGGCATTCAGAATTTTCGCTTGGACGTGATCCAACTATACAAAGTGCATGCAGATCGATGCCGGGCATGCCAGCAAACAGAACAAACGCCCGTGATCATCGACCGGCCGGCATGCTCGTCTTTCGTGCATGCAGCAGCTAGATAGCTGTTCATATATACTGATTGCTGCATCGCGCGAATTTACTGATGAGCATGTCTTCTGCGCGTTGTTGTTCGATCTACCGTGGCCCGTAGGTACCACCATTCGTTTCTTATCCGCCCCCCATGCATCTCATCTGCATGCTGATGCCTCAGGGCACCGTTGGCACCCCCTGCTCTCTAGATGGTCCCATGCGCCCCATGATCGGATGATATGGTTTGCCCACCACAAGCAAAGTTTCAATGTTTAGCCGCCATCTTACTTACTACTATTACTAATTGAAGGTTACATAAAGCTACACGAAATATGAAGTGCTCTAGAAAAAAGATAAAACCTATAAATTCTCACAAAAATAAGAAACATCTGACCGTCTATCAGGTAGCCTCTAACAATACGATCCATTAGATCTATTATATTTTCTAAAAAATTGCCTACTATGCCATTATAAAAAATCAATTAAAGAAACCACTACATTTACATATAAATTATCCACTATGCCGTTACGAAAGATGAATTAAAGTAACACCAAATTTCGAATATAAATTACCCACCATTGCAGTTGTGAAAAATGAATCAAAATAACACATAAATTGCCATTTTGAAAATAAATTAAACTATCCCCTAAATTTACATATAAATCATCTATCATGCTATTGTGAAAGATAATTTAAAGCAGCCCACTAAATCTACATACAAATTACCATTGTGTCATTACAAAATATAAATTTTAATGAGCTAAAAATATGTATTGAATAATATAATATGTAGACAGATAAGATATATATACAAACATTATATTACAGTATGAACATATGATAGATGTTGAATAATAGTAATTTTGATTAATTGTGGGTCTCGAATTTGTATATAATTTCTAACATTTATGTTTCATACTAGCCCGTGGTCTGCACAGGGTTGACGTACTAGTGACAGACAAACCAAAAGGTTAAAATCCCTCTTATTTTGTATAAAAAAGGGTTAAAAGTCCAGCTAGAGAGAACCTTGATTACGTATACTATAATTGTTATTGATTAGGAGCTCCTTTGGTTACAAATACTACGTACTAATCAAAAGAAAGGCCCTCTCAAACCTACATCTAACTTCATTTTAGCATATAATATTGTAACAAAAGTTTGGATGTATATGGCGAGTACAAGTATGTATGACATTATGAAAGATAATTTAATATCATCGATTGTACCATTATGAAAGATAAATTAAAGCACCACCTAAATTTACATAAATTACCCCACCCATGCATTATAAAAAGATGCCTAAGACAGCCCCCTCTAAATTTTTGTTATGCTATTATGAAAGATGATTTAAATTAACTAATGAGTTTGAATTTAATTACCACCTATGCCATTATGAAATATAATTTAATGTAATCCTCTAAATTTAAATCCAAGTTACAACATTGGTATTATAATAGCCAATCTGCATAACCCCTTAAGTTTGCATGTAAAATACAAAACCTTGTCATTATTGGAAATAAAAATATATCCCATTAAATCTACATCTATCTTACTTTTAACATCTACTGTTACAAGGAAAATTGATAAATACTAGTACATGTATATGTATTTATGAAATACCCACTTTTATCACTTATAAAATTTAAAAAGATTAGCTGAAATAAGGACACATGCATTATGTAATAACAGAAAATCGGCAATTAAATACAAATGCACCTTAGAAATGCTATTCCATACGCTATATTGCATATTTTTGGACAAGATTTGGGTGGTCGTTACAATTGTATTTCGTTATATGACGGAGATAGTAAATTAAACCATAGAAATCACTAAGTTTATTTTTGGACAATGGGAGGATCGAACGGACATATACGGCCACACGCAAGGCAAATGATAGAATCAATGTGCCGAAGGAATGGCCTCTTTGGTATATAGCTTCTGGCTTCAGACCCCTAGGAGCTGGAACCGGTTAATCCTCTAATTCATGGTTTCCATGGCTATTTTTTCCTTCAGATTAATGGCTCCTTCTGCCTCGTAGGATTTAGGGAGAGAAGATGTCCAGCGCAGTACTGTATTGTTTTATGGGTTGAGAGAGAAGAATGGCTCAGGTGTGACCAGCTCACTAGAGTACTGAAAGAAAAAGGTGCCCCGCCTGGAAATCCGGGTCGCCTTTTTCATGGCACGTTCGTAGACAAGGATTCCTGGATCCTCGGCCCCAGCCCCCAAGAAAGAAGTCAAATGCTCACCGAAAAGTCTAGGAGTAGCACTTGCTTGTATTCTTCTGGTGCTGGAGGAGAACCTCCCACAAAGGTGATCATCCCTGTAAATAGTCCTTGAGAAAATGAGAAATTCATAAAGTGAATTTTTTTCCAAATGAACAAGGAAAAGAAATTTGGCGCGTCGCAGAGAGCCCGAAGCAAAACATTATTGGTTCGGCGGAGTGTTTAAGGGCATGTTTGTTTCTCTGTTAGGTTATATAATTAATCTAGCTTATTTATAGTGAACTATATATAAACTAGTTTATAATAAGCTGTAGGGTAAATAGATCCGAATTGTATGGATGTTGTGATAGATTGGCTAGAAATAAGGTCTCCTAGATATATGATGTGCACTGATTCTCTGCACGCATTGCGAATTACGGAATCGAGCTGCCTGTAGCCGGCCCAGTGCTGCTGTACGTAGGGAACGGAGGCCATATGGCAATGGCATTGGCAGAGGGTGTGCCGTGCAGGTGCAGCGATGGCGCAGATCATCCGAGTCGCCGGTGCACCGAGACTGAGTGAACAGTGAGCAAGTGAGGTTGCAGCGGAAGGCAGCGCCGGCGGCAGCTTGTCTCAGCTCGGTTCGCCATGCTACTAGTAGCTCTCAGCAGAGTCAGTCACAGCAGTAGTGCGAATGCAAACGAACGAGGCCAGCGCAGACACCACTGCAGGGCCAATAGCCGGAGCATACATAATGGTCAAATCTACAGTAGCGCAAATTAATTAAGAAAACCCATTAATTAATTAAGTGCATGTATGCTATATGATTCTCGGTGCACTGTTCCATGTACGTGTGTTTCCAAGGTGCATCCTATATAAGTAAGAAACGAACGATGGCACCGTTGTTCCTTTCACTTACCTTGCTGTCGAGACACAGTAAGTACGTCTGTTCGTGCGTGGTTTAATTGATTTTGATCGTCGTCGGCCGGATCGGAGATGCATATGGAGCGTCACGGACTCACGTGCATGGGTACTGTTACTGGGCCAACCAGCAGCTACCTAACTGGTCCACGTAGTACGTACGCACGTACACATGCTAAGCATATATGCACGCATGTGCTAGCTGAACGATCGACAGATTATGGATCAACAATAATGTGCATGCGTGCATTGCACTGTTGCACAGGGTCCAGCAAACCACGTACTACTAATTAGTACTGATCAGTCCACAGTCCACGCACCCAGGCGGCCAGGCCCATCTATCCAGCAAATTAAACTGTGTATGTAGGCGCCGCACCAAGTAGCGCATGCAGCTACTGTATATAGCATGCGTGCATCGATCGTGCATGCATGGTTAGCTGCTAAACGCTCCAGGCCCGGCCGGCCCCACACGGCATATATTGTCATTTGCCAATTGCCAATGCCTGCTGGTACCACTAACAATGTTCGTTCTTGGGTTTAATTTCCAAGCCCCGGTCCGGCCAGCCATCACCCATGATATAGGGGACCCACGCGGCAGTGGCAACGAGTCTCGCTGCAGTACTGCAGCGGAACCGCTTTTGCCGAGATAGAGCCTCCATTTTCACCCCACAAAGCCATACCTAGTGAATCAGGCTTTTTTTAGAAACACAGTACATATGCAGACGTTCACACACGTACGCACACTCACCTCTATGAACGTATGCACGCATACCCTACCCCTATGAGCACCTCCGAAAAACTGATCCGGCAAATCTTGAGATTGACAAAGTCACCACGGGCACCTCGCTGTCGATGGAAACGTCGCCTACCATTGAATGAACAAAGCTGTTAAATCCTGGAATAATTCGCTTCCTACCGGGAGTCGAACCCAGGACCTCAGGTGCCGCTAGAGCTGCTGTAACCACTAGGCTAACTCATCGTTCCAGAGGTAGGTCCAAACGTATATATTTCTAAAGGAAATAATCAATTGTATGGATTATATTATTTAAAAACAATATCTATAGTACTATTTTTAATGATTAAACTCAACCTACACACGCATTTCCAAAGAAAATAATGTTCTGTTCGCCTCTATTATTCATGCACGGTCAATTCTAGAACACGCGTACGTGATTGGACCATAGTTGTTAGGATCGGACCCACCATTAAACCGGCAAGGCCTTTAGGTCACGGTTTGCTGATTGGTCGTGAACTGCTCAGACCACAAGTCCAAAACAGTTAAAAGAGTCAAGCATTCTATCGCATTACTCCACAACATAATAGTTCCAAAACCAAATTAAATATCCTTATTTATAAACTCTTTGTGTAAAATATCAACATGAGCGAGCCATATTGAAATGCCACGTTAGCAAAAATGGTGACATTCTCAGTCAGGTTTCATTCTCATTAAATGAAGTGACACATTAGAAAAATGGTGACATGGTGGTCTATTTATGAGGAGAGCGATTAAAATGAGTTTTATGGAGATAAAACTAGGTGCACGTCATTTCCGAGACTATGAAATTTATTGAAACTTCCATTGAGAGTGTGAGAGTTTTATTTCATCCAACTATGCCCAATCACAAGCATTGCAATAAAATATTATGGCGTATAAAACCGTGAAATAAAACTATGCATCGAGAGACCCATTTATTTCGAGACCCATTTATTTTTAAATGATATGGTACTTTGAAAACTATGAATTGAAACTTATCACTGAGAATGATATAGCCAGCAACATGCATTTATTAGTTATTCACGTCAGCAAGTCACTTCAGCCGCTAACATGCATGCATTATTAATGAAAGTCCACCACTGCATGCAAAACCATCAGCATCAGCTAATAATTGTAACCATGCATTTTTTTCATCCAAAAAAACCATATCCGTCCATCCAATGATATAGCTCTTGTGATCCCCATAGATCTATCCTTTATGCGGCCGTGCCGATCGACCACGGTGGACGGGACGACGGAGGCCACGGGCGACCACAGGCGTGACCGTTGGCCCTCGCGCAGACAGCGAGGCGGTGGCGAACAAATTAAAGCCGGACACGGATGGAGACGCCACGGGATCGAGAATCTCAGCGTCCACCTCGATCACCGGATCTCATATATCGATCGGGAATATATAGGATCGACGGCGGCCGGCCGCCGGGGCTCTCGAGATCAGTCTAAGCTCCTCGCCGACGACCAGAGCTCGCTGATGCTCAATATGCCGCTTCAGCCATGCATGGTCAAAAGGTCGAGGATGTATATGCCTGGACAAATAATCAGAGGGCAACGCAAGATCGACTTGGTAAAAAGGACCGTCGTAGACAACAACGTCCCGAGCTCCAGGGTACACAGGCGTCGCTGTGTGCAAAATGGATCAGTGGATACGTCGGTCACCAGCGTGGATTCCTTGATCCAAGCCTGAGATCGGTTCACAAACGCAAGCTTCTGCTCAAGAGAATTAATTATTGCTAGTCCACAAGTCCAATGATCAACCGCTGCTGCAACTGTAATTATGTAAAAGGAAATTTATGAATGAAATTACGTAGTATATATGGGGTTTTGAGCTTCATTCATTTGACATAGGTGCTATAGGAGTAATAGCAAATACCACCTCCATTACTCTAAAAAAAAATATCAAGTCCATTTTCGAATATTTGTTACCAGGCCGGCTAGTTTGAACTACAAAGTGTCAAAAAAAAAAAAGGAGTAAGTGGCGAGCTACATTCAGTCTCAAATATGAGCCTACTAATTAACTAAGCTTTGTAGTCAAGTATATTTTTTTTCAGCTTTAGACATCACCATGTGTAAAAAAGATTCATATAAATCGGTAACACAAAAACAATGCTGCTCTTTCATTTTTTTTTCGGTAGAGATTATTTGACATGAAACATGTTTTTTCATAGTATATGGTTAAATCTTGCCATTTGAAATAATCTATATAGACTCTACTAACATAGTTGCCTGCATTACATTTACATTTGATTCATACAACCGGTCATTACCAGCCATTCCGGTCAATACGGATCGACACCTGATCATTTTTGTCAATCCCGTACGTGTCGAAATTTATATTATGTTGGGCATCATGCTATGCATTTCAAGCATAATAATGATTTAAATTTTATGTTTATATACATGTGTCCTCGATTACTACTACCACTAGTATAAGTTATTAAGTTCCGCAATAGTACACGGGTACAGGCAACTATTCCATTCTAAATGCATGGAAAATTTGAAGGGCTCCAAAATGAAACCAACAAGTTTGCGGGCAACAGCAACCACAAAGAGTTGCTCGGGCCCATTGGCAGCCCAGTGGCCACATGGAAACCGAAGATTTTGCGCTGCTTATCAACTTTTGATCTCGACTTCAATGGTTGGTTGAGAGGCAGTGTGCCTGTGTGGTGCATTTTCTAAGATTCATCACGATTCTAATGCGAAAAGGAAGTGGTGAATCTCATGCGTTTTTTTTTTCGGCAGAAGATAAGGTACATATATATTGTTCGTTATTTACGAAATATTATATTTACTAGAAACCACCTTCATAGTTGAAGCATAAAACCTTATTCAAAAAATGAAAACATACTTTAGAGTTTTATACCTTTTTTTTTAAATGATGCACACCCATGGTGTAGCCATGGAACTTGTTGTTAAAGTTGTGGTGCGTACTCAATCTAGATGAAATAAGTAAAAATAAAAAAAATTATGTGCGTGTGCATGGGAGGACAAAATCCTTGGACACTTGTCATGTACTGGAGTATCCCATACAATGCACATGCACATTTTCCTTATTTTTTTTTTCAATTACAAGTTAGTGCCTCATCTTTTTTTTTTACCAAAAAAGTATATCTACGAGTGAAATATAGGTTTACATTATTTTAAACTTTTCCTAAACATATTTTAAAGGGGTTTTAATTTCCACCCAATATTTTTCTGTTGACATTTCCTCATTGCGACACCAATGGTAAAATGCAGTGCTTTGTCTATCGGCTACACCATCCCGAACAAGGGGGGAAAAAAAAACTGCTACGGGACGACATGCAATGCAGGGCACGGAGGCCAAGGGCAAAGCAGCAAAAATCCCCCCTGTTCCTCTGAGCCTCTGCTCTCTCTGCTAACCTAATCCTTGTGCTTACGCTCTTGTTCGTCTCTCTCCCCGCGGCATTTCTCTTTCCTCCTCGTCCATCTACTCCGCCACCCCTATCCATCCCCGCTCCCTCCGCCGATCGCCATGCGCGCGGCGGCTTCCTCTTGGCGTTTGTAGATGGGCTCGTCCTCCCTCCTCCTCTTCCCCTCGTCCTCCTCCGCCTCCCACTCCTTCTCTCATGCCACCGCCGCCTCCCGCTCCTTATTGCCGCCGCTCCCCTCCTCCTCCTCCCAGCCCCGCCAGGACCACTTCCTCCTCCACCGCCACCTAGATCAGCAGCAGCAGGACCCCACCCCCGCCGCCATGGTCCGCAAGCGCCCCGCGCCCGACACGGACCTGCCGCCGCCGCGCCGCCACGTGACGGGCGACCTCTCCGACGTAACGGCCGCCGCCGCCGCGCCCAGGCCGCCGCCGCATCCGTCCGCCAGCGCGCAGCTGCCGGCGCTGCCCACGCAGCTCCAGCTCCCCGCGTTCCAGGAGCACCAGCCGCACCACGCGGACGTGGACGTCCACCCGCCCGCGCAGTCGGCCGAGGCGGCGGCGTCCTCCACGACGGCGTGGGTGGACGGCATCATCCGCGACATCATTGGCAGCAGCGGCGGCGCCGGGGTCTCCGTCGCGCAGCTCATCCACAACGTCCGCGAGATCATCCACCCCTGCAACCCCGGCCTCGCCTCCCTCCTCGAGCTCCGCCTCCGCTCCCTCCTCGCCGCGGACCCGGCGCCGCTACCGCCGCCGCCGCCGCATGCTCTCGTGCAAAGCACCCCGCCGCCCGCCCCGACGGCCGCAGGCGCTCCCTCCCCCGTGTCCGCAGCCGCCGCTTCCGGACAAGCACCGCCGCCACGAGCCTCCGTCGTGTCAGCAGCAGCGGCAGGAGGAGGAGGAGGCGAATCCGGCGCCGCAGTCGCCGCCCAAGGCGCCGGCGGCGGCAGCGGCGGCCGCGGCCGCGGCCGCCAAGGAGCGGAAGGCGGAGCAGCGGCGGCGGCAGCGCGACGAGGAGGGGCTCCAACTCCTGACGCTGCTGCTGCAGTGCGCCGAGTCCGTGAACGCGGACAACCTCGACGGCGCGCACCGGACGCTGCTGGAGATCGCGGAGCTGGCCACGCCCTTCGGCACCTCCACGCAGCGCGTGGCGGCCTACTTCGCGGAGGCCATGTCGGCGCGGCTCGTGAGCTCCTGCCTCGGCCTCTACGCGCCGCTGCCGCCGGGCTCCCCCGCCGCGGCGCGCCTCCACGCGCGCGTCGCCGCCGCCTTCCAGGTGTTCAACGGCATCAGCCCCTTCGTCAAGTTCTCGCACTTCACGGCCAACCAGGCCATCCAGGAGGCGTTCGAGCGGGAGGAGCGCGTGCACATCATCGATCTGGACATCATGCAGGGGCTGCAGTGGCCGGGGCTCTTCCACATCCTCGCCTCCCGCCCCGGCGGCCCGCCCAGCGTCCGGCTCACCGGCCTGGGCGCGTCCATGGACGCGCTGGAGGCCTACGGGCAGGCGCCTCTCCGACTTCGCCGACACGCTCGGCCTGCCCTTCGAGTTCTGCGCCGTGCCGGAGAAGGCCGGCAACGTTGACCCGGAGAAGCTCGGCGTCACGCGCCGCGAGGCCGTCGCCGTCCACTGGCTGCACCACTCGCTCTACGACGTCACCGGATCCGACTCCAACACGCTCTGGCTCATCCAAAGGTTCCTGCTTTCTTCCTTTCTTGCTTCCATGTCAAATCAAGGCTCTCACTTCTTAACATCATCATTACAACTTTTCATTAGCTAACCAGTGTCACATTGGATATGCGCGTCAGGCATCAATCCTACCTAGTACATCCAGTACAACTGTTCCTCATCGTCATCAGTTTACTGGTAAAAAAAAAGCGTTTTTGGAGCTCCAAAAGCTTTTGTCATTATGACCAACTTTCTACTGGGCTAGAAAGGTTGAATCTTGACAATGCTTTTGAGGAGTTGATACTGGAGTACTACGGAGTATACTCACTCCTGTCTTCCATTGGGGGTCTTTGGTGATTCCAGTACCATGCACAAAAGATGTCCCCTGCATACCCTTGGTTTAGTGGATCATCATGACCAACTTTCCATTGCCAAAAGGTTCCAACTTTCTAGTTCCAAGTGCCAGAATGATGATTACTGAATGAAAGAACTGTCATCTTCTACCGCTAACCATGCAGAATTTTTAATAGACCAGGAATCTGATAAGCTTATGAAAGGTGTTAGCTTTCCGTAATCTCTCTGTCTAGTCGAGTTCACTGCTATAGTAGTACCAGATAGGAGTAATATCTAGAGTGATCTGTCCACTGTACTTTTGCTGACTGACATAGGAGTTAACTGCAATGTCCTTTGATTTGATGCATCATTAATAAACCCCCATAAGTGCTGCTGGCAACCATACGAGTCCTGTCCTGCCATCGATTCAGAATCGAATTCGACTGGTCACAACACAAAAGATGCACCCACGTTCTGACGACGCTGCTGCTGCCCCCACCACGGACCTCTGCTGGTCTGCCTCCTCCTCCTCCTGCTTGCTCAGATGCTCATCCAACCATCATCAAATTAAACAGGTTGGCCCCCAAGGTGGTGACAATGGTGGAGCAGGACCTCCGGCACTCGGGCTCCTTCCTGGCGCGCTTCGTGGAGGCGATCCACTACTACTCGGCGCTGTTCGACTCGCTGGACGCGAGCTACGGCGAGGACAGCGCGGAGCGGCACGTCGTGGAGCAGCAGCTGCTGTCGCGGGAGATCCGGAATGTGCTGGCCGTGGGCGGGCCCGCGCGCACGGGTGACGTCCGGTTCGGCAGCTGGCGCGAGAAGCTGGCGCAGTCGGGGTTCCGCGCGGCGTCGCTCGCCGGCGGCGCCGCCGCGCAGGCCGCGCTGCTGCTCGGCATGTTCCCCTCCGACGGGTACACGCTGGTGGAGGAGAACGGCGCGCTCAAGCTCGGGTGGAAGGACCTGTGCCTGCTCACCGCCTCCGCCTGGCGCCCCATCCAGCACGCCGCCGCCACCCCGTGCCGTTGAAGCATTCTGTTCTGTTCTGCTGCGTCTCTCTAGCTACCTGCTCGATTCGGTCGTCGATTCTGAAGGAGACTGAAACTATTTCTGATCACTAATTGCAGTAGATCCATTCACAGTGATAGTTACTGCTGATAGATGTAAGGTTAGTTTAATGGTAGATCCTGTTCAGATTTTGCTGCTTCATTATATGTGGCTAGAGACCGATGTCATGCTAAAACAAAAAAAAAAATCTATGTTTAAAACTAGTGTTGTAGTGAACAGTCCATGTTTTGGTACAATACTACAGTAGTTGTTCCTGCTGATTGTAACTAACCTTGTGGTCTAGGTACTCTCGTTCGCAGTGTCCTGATGCTACTGTTCTTGTGAGGCGCGGTATAATCTTTCACCATCGCCTTTTTTTACCTTCCTCCTCCATGAGCCCGTCTATGAGCTTGTCAATTCTTGCTGCCAGCACATTCTGACCAATACAATAATCCTTGATTTTTTTTACCCAGTCACAATCCACAAAGTGAGAATACAGTATGTTGGGGGGATATTTTGTTTAGTTCACCATCACCATAATGCAATCTCACTTCACTACTTGCTTCCTGATTGATAATCACTACTAGCATTTCTTTCTTGCTCACTCACAGAACTGAAGTCAGAACTGACTGTCCCTGCTCTATCTACCTTTACTAATCTAGTTGAGATCATATATATACCTGGGGGCCAAGGAGGGGGATTGCTGTTAGGCAGCAGCTACTAGTCAACAAGGTTTGCTTCATTCCTAGTCACATTTCCAAACTGGGTTATGAGCCAACCTTGTTGGAAACCATCAATCATTGTTGACGCACAGACACATTGTGTGCCTACTACTACCTATTGGCCGGCCCCCACAGGGGCACAGACACATTGTTGATGCCGTTTGCAGGATTGTCCTCTGAATCTCTGGCTGGGTGGTAACATAACACGCTGCTCCTGCTTGCTCATTATGGAGTGGACATGAGATTGAGGGAGGCACTCTCAACAGGGCAGTTCTAGAGGGAGGAAATGGACTTTGGTGTTGCCATGATTGTTGATTGGGGATGGGCTGGGCCTCCCTCTCTCTCTCTCTGCCACACCACACCACAGGACAGGACACCAGAAACAAAGCATGCAATCTTTTGCTGTGGCAGGCAGAGGGTCCCGGCCCCGGCGTCGCAATGAGCAGTCCTTTTCTCGCAGCGGAAGCCGTGCCCTCTTGTCTCTTCTCCGCTTGTAGGAGGTGCTGCTGCTCTGTACCTACTCGGCCTCCTCTGCCATTGTTACAAAAAGACCTCATCTCAGCAGCTCGATGAAGAGAGAGGGGGGGGGGGGGGGGGGGGCGAAAAATAAAGGCGCTACGTACGCTGCTTCTGCTTCTGGGGGAACGATGATGATAGTCGGGCGTGGTTGTTGGACGTGCCAAACCCCAGTCGGGCAGTGGTTTGGTTTTAGGGTTATCTCATCTGACGGGGATGCCTCCTGCATACCATGTGCTGCTTGCTTTCGGCAAACAGTCAGCGGAGGGGAGTTTCTGAATCTCGACTCAATTATTAGAATTATATGCATGTGGTTTATCGTGAGCATACTAGTCTATAGTAAGTTCAATGAAAAAGGGAAAAAGGGTTCTTTCTAAACATATGCCGGCAGATTTGGTGCTCCGTTTTTTTTTTCCACTTTTTTGCGAGGTGTTGATTTTGTTGAGATTCGTGTGGATCGGTGCGTGTGCTCACTATCTTTGTGCTAGATGGTGATTTGGCTGAACTTGTGGAAGATAAGGTGAACAAAAAAACCTTTTCATTTTTCATGCGCTATTTTCTTTGTTTAACGTGGCTGTTTCCGATTGGTTAAAAAATGGAAGAAAATAGATAGAGGGAGGAAAATCCCCTATTAGTCTTTTTAGATGGATCTCCTATTAGATGAGCATGAGTAGTCACTCCAAAAAGGCTCCATTAATATCCATCCCTTTCCTTTCCACGACGCAAAGTCATCATCCAACCGGCCGGAATTAATAACGCGCGAAACGGATACGGATATTTTAGGCCCAACCGGCCCATTAAGACGTAAAGAGTAGGACGCCGCCGGCCTCCGCCCACCGCCCACCACCAGTCCACCACCATGTGGCGCGCGGCCGCCTCCCGCCTGCTCCCGCTGCGCCGCTCCCCGCCCCCCGCCGCGGCGCTGCTCCTCCCCGCGCGCCCCTTCTCCCCGCCCCCGTCCCCGCCGCGCCCGGACCCGGCCCAGGCCCAGGCCGAGGTCACGCCGGCCGAGGCGCGCCGCCTGGTGCGCCTCGTCGGCGTCGAGGCGCTCAAGCGGCGGCTGCGGGACGGCCGCGAGGAGGCCGTGGGATACGACGAGCTCCTCGCCGCCTGCGTCGAGGCCGGCGCCGCGCGCACACGCGCCGAGGCCGAGGCGCTCGCGCGCGCCATGGACGACGCCGGCGTCCTCCTCCTCTTCAGGGGCAAGGCCTACCTCCACCCCGAGAAGGTCGCGCTCCGTTACCCTCCTCCTCCAATCTCCATTACTAGTCGTGCTCCGTCGCGTCCGTTGCCTCTACTTTTTTTTTTTACTGATGGGTTCCTGCTGCCGGATTCCGATTCGGATGGGCCCCGTTAGATGGCCTATCTGGATCTTTGGGGGGGGGAGGGGGTCCTCATCCTCGCCAATTAGTTAAAGACAAGAACACATTAGATTTTCCGGAGCTATAACCTGTTCCAGTATTCATCTATTGTTCGATACGGACTAGTCGCCCTGCATTTTTCTATTCGTGTTAGTGACATGTAAGAAGATAGTCCTATTTGTCAAATGGAAATGGAGGCTTCAGCACCAGTTACCAGCAAACCAAGGAAAATAGTAACACCTGGTGTAAACGTAATCAAGAGGTAACACAGGTCAAGATGCGCATGGGATTCGCCGTAATGCGCTGATGCTGTTCGCTGAAGATGCATAGGATCAAAGACGTCGACAGAATTACAGTAAGGTACTGCCTAAATGTAGGATCTTTTCGTGTTCGCGTTTTACTGCTACAGGCGCTTCGATTGTGTGGCCTCATGTCCTCCTCAACCACCTGTTTGTTCATCACCTACCCTGTTCAGACGAAAGACCATATATGATTCTCTTCCAGGAAAAGTGGAATCTTGTTGTTGTCCCTCGGTATCCTCCTGAGATAAAGCTATTGCTTTATTCTTTGAGTGTGGATGTTGCAAAGTTCAAACGACAAGGGTTGCATCATGTGCATGGGATTTTTCTTTGTTCTGTTGCTTTCAGCTGAAGCCTGTGGGAAGTGTCGAGTGCGCTATTCTTGACAATGAAAAATAATGCGTATCTAGTCAAATTGGTACCAGTAGTCAAAGATTTTTCTAAGTTACCTGCGTGCAAGGCGGCCAAGAGGAGTAATTTCTCTGACTTGGTCTTATTTTGATTGATCATCTGTGTTTTTCAGGTGGTGGACCTGGTTAGAAGGGCTGTGCCACTTGCGCTTGCACCAGAGAACGACCCTCGAAAAGAGGAGTTCCAGCGGCTCCAGGAAAAGAAGGAAGAGATTGACAAGCTGGCGCACAAGCAAGTGCGGCGCATCCTGTGGTCTGGCCTAGGCTTCTTCATGTGCCAGGTCGGTCTCTTCTTCCGCCTCACGTTCTGGGAGTTCTCATGGGACGTGATGGAGCCAATCGCCTTCTTCACCACCGCATCCGGCCTGCTTGTCGGCTATGCCTATTTCCTCATCACCTCGAGAGACCCGACGTATCAGGACTTCATGGAGAGGCTGTTTTTGTCAAGGCAGAGAAAGCTTTGTGCTGCGCAGAAGTTTGATATGGAGAGGTATCTGGAGTTGCAGAAGCACTGCAGGTGTCCCCTGGAAGGCCATCAACATCATGGGCCTAAGCTTCATGACTTGTAACACCACAAGGGCTATACTTTCTCCTCTGTTACCAGGTGCTTCACAGTGCACTCTCTAGGTTATAGAACAGCCAGTGATGCAAGCGCGCTTGTCCGCAAAGAGGTCATTTATTTCGTTTCCGCAAGAAAATGGCCTATTTGTGGGTTTGTGGGCAAGCCCGCTTGTATTTGCATGCCCTTTGTTCAAGGCTATAGTCTGAGGTAGCAATTTGATCCTGACAGTTAACGATGGATCATATAAGAGTTACCCTTTAGCGACATATCAAAGGCGGACACAACTGGATGTTTAGACCTTGCTAATATAATCCAATGTGTAGTTTGGGAGACCGTTTTGAGGATCCTGACATGCTGAGCTATGCTGGCATATGTTTCCGGCATATGCTCCAAGAATACAAGTTATGCAAATCTTAAAGAACACTTGTTTCTTGTTTTTGTTGGCTGTGCTTGGCTGCATGACCTAAACCGAAATTATGTTAGGCACGACCATCTGAGTTCCCTCGTTCCTTCAGAGAAGCAAATGAGATTTATAGGAAAATGCATCTGGCAAAGAATTATTAGCGGTTACTTAAAAATTCAGACATCATTTTTTAATTCCTTCCACATGATGTGCCACGGTCAGCACTGGTTTTAGTGCTCTTGTACAATGAGCAGAATATTTTTTATACAAAATATGAGCAGCAAGGCAACTCCACTTTTGTAATTCCAAGTAGGAAATGGAAAAGGTCATCCAACAGTGTTCAAACGGGTGAAAGAACTGGTAGTCATGCAATTCCTCCAGTAGCAGAGTGTATCCCTGTCAGGAAGGGAAGGCCTAATGGGCCTTGGGCCGAAGCCGAGCGCTTGTACAGAGCAGTTAGAATTCAGTTACCATTCTGCTATTGCGCTCTGTCCCGTTCCTTCTTCCTCATACATTCAGTGTACTCTAGTTACCTCTACTTCCACATATTTCTCCCAAATCTTGCTGAGTTACAACCCAAATTCCATTCTAGCTACATTTGCAAGTGACATCTGGTATTCAGAAGCACTAAAAATTTTTGCTCGAAAGTTGATCCTGGGTGCATAGTCCATCGGTTGAGATACCGCAACGGATTCGGTTTGGCTCTCTCAGATTTGAGCTGCAATTGTGCTGTTATGAATTCAAGATCCTATAATTTATGTCCAGCGGAGTCAATTTGTGGACACTTGGTCCCACTCTCTATGACATGCGGCCCCACATCTCCTTACTAGCTCTCTCCCTACTTTCCACCTTGACTTCCTCGTACATTCAGTGTACTCTAGTTACCTCTACTTCCACATATTTATCCCAAATCTTGCTGAGTTCCAACCCAGTTATCGCCTCCCGTCCTCCCCGCAACATCGCCGCCTCTCTTCCACCCTACAGTGCGTTGCCTTTGGCCCTCTCCCATCCTAATATGTTGCCTTCCTCACCCTTCATGATGTCCCGCCACAGCTGCCTCTCCATCTTCCTCTCTATTACACCATCACGGTTGCCTTCCTCTTTCCCCCACAGCATCGACCCCCTCTCCCACTCCATAGTGCCGCCACCGCCTTCCTCTGCCTACCCACAACATCGCCGCCACCCTCTCCCTTCCTACAATGACACCGCCACTCCACCCACCCCATTGCAATAGACAGAGGCAACTTGGCCTACGCGCCGCCAGCAACCAAGCTTTCATACCTATCCTATCTATCATGGAGCAGCCACAGAAATGGTGCAAGCAACGAGGACGTGAGGGGAGGAGGCAATGATGGCAGGGATGGTGCAGGCAATGATGGAGTGTGAGAAGAGGAGGCAAACGCAGAGAGAATGAGAAGGTAATGGCGGTGATATGAGGGGAGGTGCAGCAATGGATGCTAGCGACCATGGGTGGTGTGAGATAGAGCGGAGAGAGAAAAGGGGAAGAGAGAGATAGCACTGGAGGCTAACGTGGCCCAAAAACCAAGGCCAGATGACCCAAAACCACTTTAATCCGACCTCATAGTTGAAATGTGTCCAGTTTGTTTAGCTTAATGGTTCGAGTTAATGGGTTTTGTCACCAAGGTTGAAAATTGGACGACTATGGCGGTCCAAGGTTGTTAAATGGACTTTTTTTTTCTTTAAAAATGTGTCACTTACCTGTCACCTGCTCAGCACAAAACAAACAAGTTTTATCCTGCAACTCTTTCCTTTTGCTCAAATTATCTCTAGTCGAAATCTTGTTGTTACTTTGTAGCCACCGAAAAAATATTTATTCTTGGGGGCACATTTTGATTCCAGATTACATGAGTATACAGGCTGGACTCCTCTAAAACTAATAACGATATAGAGGGATTCAACTGAATAGATACCACAAGAGCTGAATGACCAAATAATTGCATTACAATCATTAGTAAAAGAAATAGATTCAGCTACATGCTTACACACGCCAACTCTTGTCACATATGTCCTTTTTCATCTACTAATTAACACACATATGGGCCAATATTGAATTGCCAAACTAGACTTAGCAAACCAGTGGTCTTCCCAAAACCTTTTAGATATGAAAAAGTGTGTGTTTTTTCATCCCTTAGGTATTGCAAAATTGTGATATTCATCCTTTATGTTTTAGTTGGCACAAATCAATCCTTTAACTACTTAAACCGGTACACTAATCATGTCAACCTCAGTTTAACACTGGTTTAGACCACATAATCATCTGGCCAATCTTTAATTAGGCAAGTCACTGACTCATGATGACGGTGTTTAACTCAAACACTAGCCTTGTCACAAAACCTAAGGCAATTGCGGCAACTTTCCATAAGCACATGATGAAATTTCGGTAGCATCTTGTCCAACAACGCTGCCATGAGTCTTTTGATGTTTGTTCATCACACCTGAAGACCACGCCGCAAGAACAAGGAACCTCCTCTTTAGTGCAGGTAGGTGACGTTGAACACGCTCTTGAGAGTCATCATGATCGCCAGCTCACAAATGAGCTTGCTCATCTTAGGGGACTTGAATCTTGACGGGTTGGAGCCAATCTCGACTAGGATGAGGCAGTCGATAAGATATGTGGCACTAGTGAGTTGATCCATTCCCTAAGTGAAGAGGAACATAAAACATGTGGTAGTGGTATGCCAAGAGAATGGGGGTGGTTGTCGAAAGCGAAGCCACGGATTGAACGAGTAAGAGCCCACCAGCATACCACACATTGATGGGTTAGCACATGAGGTGGACCAATTAATGATTATATAGATGATTATGTACAACGAGTGGAGATGGATACTGTGCAAGTTTAATTAGTTAAGGGATTGATTTGCACCAACTGAAACATAAAGGACAGATGCCACACCTTTGAACTACTTAAGTGATGAAAAATACACTTTTTACTATAATATAAGCTCTTGTGACTTGTGAAAAAAATGTAGGAAGGAGGACTAGTGTGGGAGGCAGTAGAGGTCCGTCTCTCAGCTCAGACTTTCATCTGTCACCCTCAGCAGAGATATGACACCTCCCATAGCGACGGCGATGGTGAGGCACACTCGTGCCTTATTCGCCCACGGTATAATAGCTGCGATTAACTCCTCAGTAGCTAGGATTACAAACCATAACCCAATGCATTAACCTAACAACTATTTATTCCCCAAGCAACTTCGCCGCCGTGGCTAGCACCTGGCTGGTTGACTTCTTCATCGGCATAACGATCGTGGTGGCCAGAATCACCTACCTACCGCAGAGTCAGCCACTTCACATGCCTAGGCTGAGAGGCAATTCCAAGCGGGCCCTCCTAATCCTCTTAATTTTCTAAAGGATCACTAATAATTTTACTTCGTACTAATTTAGTGTAGAGTGAATTGCACGCTAGGTCCCCCTATTTTTTCCTTTTGGCTTTGCCCCTGCCTGGGCCGGTCGGCTAGACGCTTCATCGTGGTTGTCGATGTCCTCACCGCCATCATTGACGCTATCATCCTATCTGTCGGCTAGGTTTATACCGTTCTAGTCCGATTAATTAGCTCAATTAGTTTGCTAGCTAGCTACCACAACCAAGCAACTCGTGTGTGTGGTGAGCTAGGTCCGATAGTAAGGTGGATCATATCATGAATCTACATGAACAGAGTGCCCAACATATACGACTACAAATGTTTATTACTCCGTAGTTTATATTGGATGCCCTTCTTGTTCTGGAAGGTAGTGAAGAGGACAAAAGGCATATACAAGAATATGGAGGGATTTCTGTCCCTGATTTACATTTAATGAATATGAATGAGTTTTTTTGTTGCTTGGGTACAGAGTTACCATTGGATAGGTAGTAGCACATAGTTTTCCACTCCTATCGTTTTCGGCTCCCCAACCCCAACCCGCCCACCAGCCTAGACGAAACCCTAGCTCTGATGCCACCTTGCCCACTGCCGGCGGTGGCAGCTCCACAAGGTGCCCCTGTGTCCCTCCCCCTCCTCACTTTTTGCCCCTTTCTCCCTTCACGACCCTAGTTTTGTCCTTCGGTGGGCGTTGTGGGTGCCGCGGCCGCTATCATTCCCCACGTGGCGCTGCCTAGCCCACCGTGGTCTGTGGGCACCACCTAGGCCATCACAGGTGCCACCGGTGGCCTCGAGCGCATCCCACCATCGGCCGCCATGGGTGTGTCCCCCGCCGACGGCCACAGGATCTAGTGTCCACGACCTCAAATCTTGAGCCCATGGCCTTTCCTTTGGCACTGTGGCTTCTGGGTCCTCATGGTGCTAGCTCCCTGGGGCGCGATTCAAGCCACTCGCTGGTCACCGACGGTTTACTGCCATTGGATTGGGCAACCTTGCATGTGCCCGCTTCGTGGTGATCATTGGAATGGTATCGTGACTTGTATCTGCTCCTCGCAACAATGTCTTCATAGCTTGATAGTATTGTTCTTACATGCTTTGTGACTTATTTCATCTTAGCATCTACCATCTAGTGACGGGTTCTCTTACTCAGACAATGCATCCTATCTTTATATGAACTATACAGACTTGATTATTATGTGCCTTTTGGCTTGTTTGCGAATTAGTCATCATAGGGTTGCACATCTAAGGAGTGTTTGTCTGTCGTAGAGTTTGTGGTCATTGTTTTGGGCTAAGATTAAGTGGTAGGGCAAACTAGCTCATTTTGAGGGTGGTGTCAGCATTTGTGATCTTCGATATGGTGGTACTCGTGTGTATCTGTTTCTTCGATTTCGGGGAAAAATCCCTAGGTCTGACCTTAGTTGGTTGTACCTAGCATCGTTCTTGTTGAAGTCTCTGCTTGAAATTCGAGGATTTGTTCTCTATGGTGAAAACCTAGGGTCCAGCCTTAATTGGTTGGATCATCACAACGACGGTGCGTGGGCGTATCGTACTCTCCTGGCGTTGGTGTTGGAGAACCTTATCGAGATCCAAGTATTTCCTTGCTGGTGGATAGATTTGAAGGCTAAGTTGTGTGATGTAGTTTACTACGACATGATATCGGTTGTCATGTCCTTTCCTTTCTTCCTCCTTTTCTTTCTTCCTTCTTTTTGTTCGTACACCCTAGTTGTGTAGAGGCCGGAAGGCATCTGAGTGTAATTGTATCACCATGATGCAATTGGATAAGATCAATAAAGCTTTCTTTAAAAAAACAAAGGTACCGTTGGAATGAAAATGCATTGTGGAGGAAGATTGTTGACTTCAAATATAATCTTATCATCCTTAATTTCTCTTGTTGTTCTAGTGCCAATATATTGGGGGGTTTTTTTTTGAAAGGAGATATGTCTGTTAGCAAAGCGGGTTTTATGGGTTTTAAGTGGAGAATAGGTGGTGATAGGAGGCTCAATGCCTATAATTTGGTTGGCCAAATTCACTCAGAGGTTGAGTGTTGGGGCTAGATTTTTTTCCATTATCTAAAAGGAAAAAGTCTATATTACCCATGATGTATAGTTAGTCATCTACATCACCTCTTAAAATACAAAACTAGATATTTTACACCTTAAACTATTGAAAACTAAACAATAACCCCCTGAATGTTTTTGCTGGTTGATTTTGATGATGTGGGGTGGGGCCCACATGTCAAGTATGGAAGTTTGTTCAGATAACCCCTCAAAAGAACAGCACGCGCGAATTGGGCCTGACTCCTGGATTCCTATGAGACAGAAGGACGAAGTGGGCTGTCCCGGGAAGAGCGAATTGGGCCGCACGATCATCCCGGAAGATAAAGGAATGCACACGTGAAATGCCGTTATTATTACTGTAGAAAATAAAAACCGATTTGATGCGTCGAACAAAGAACACTCCCAAGGTGCTTGAATTTCATTGTAAAAAAAGGTGCTTGAAATTCCGAAAATATTAGTATTAGAACGATCAACACATATGCTAGCTCGGTCATCAGATCATACTTGCTGAGTTGCTGTAAACGTGGCCCTTCATGCTCCAATCCGCGATCTCTGCACCATGCGACCATGCCTGCCGTTTTCAACTCAGCCGTCTCACGAACATGCTAGTTGTTCAGTTCTAGCTCCGAAATCCATCTTAGACACTCCCTCCCTTCTTGCCGACTAGTTTTTTTTTTAACTAAAACACGTCGAATAAAATAATAAAAGTATAAGCTTAATTATAGATGCTGTTTTTTGGGAGTTAGGAATTACAGATTTCTGGAGTTAGGAACACCCACCTCCAAAATTTTATGGTAGAGCTCAGCCAAACAAACATGATGCTCCTAATAAGTAATAATTACATTAGTGAGCAAACATGAACCATAGCAGCACGCGCGTTTGATCGTTTGCTGTTGTTGCAGACTTGCAGCATCAGCTGCGCTGCCGCTGCAGCAGTGGCATCGGCCATCTACTCTTGACCATGCATGAAACTCGAAGATAGTGTGCGGTCGTCCCACTGGGCTGTTGGAACGGCGTGACCCTGTCGCCCTCTGCATCTTCAACGTCGTAGTGTTCAGTCTCTGTTTTCTACTCCAAGAAATGGTTATAAAATAATAGAGCAAGCTAACTCTACCAAGAAGAAACTGTACTAGCAGCTCTAATCGATACAGCAATTTACATGAGCAAAATGTGAACAACCGATAGCAGTAATTAATTTTCCGTTGCTTACACCGTCTTCGGTGGAGTGTCCAAATTGATTGGCTATAGTATGAATCGACACTGTAGAGACACTGTAGCGCTAGAGATGAGTAGTTGGAATACTGATAGATAATCTTTTTAGATTGACTCCAGCAGATCGTCTATTCTACTATTCTATCTATTATTCGAACTACCTCTCTCTCTATGAACAGTGTCGCTACTACACACGACCGTTTACCTGATCTGCTGGACTCAGCCTTAGTCAGTCCGTTGGAGACGGTCTTAGCCTGCTAGGGTACCCTCTGCTGTTCTATATCAAAGGGTCAAATGGTGAGCAAAAGGTGGGCGCCCAGCACAGAACCAAGGAGTGCTGCATGCCTGCCTGAATACATGACAAGAGATATAGGCCTTGGCCTCTGCCCAATTGCTGTGATGACGACTGATATGAAGCAGGTGGTTCTCTTCTCTGCACCATTTCAAAGCCGCCTACTGATAATGATCATGTAACCAAATATTTAAACGCTATACTGGTACATAACAAAGTTCTAAAAAGATAAAGGGACAACGCCTAAAGAAAAACACTCGAAGCAAACAACTCGCTCGCTCCACATATTTCTGGTTCTGGAGAAGGCATAGCAAAAGTCTCTGGGCAGAGCTCCGCCAAGCAAAGATGAACCTGTCGCTGTCCTTCAGTTCAGCATGCTTTAACTGTTTGCTCTAGTTACACTAGTCAGCAAGCATGAACCATGCAAGCGTGTTTAGATTGATTGCTGCTGTAGCAGCAGTAGCATGGGTCATCTGCTAGTACTACCTGCCTTTGACCGGGTATTGATCATGCATGATTCAAAGTTTTTTTCTATAAGACTTCACAGATTGAGCTTATTGTGCTGTTTGCATAGGGTCGTCCTACAGGAAATGGATCCTTTGTGTGGGGTAAAGTTGTGTCTCTTACGTACGGGTCCTATGCACACGGGCTACACCACACCCAGCTTCCAACGTCTCTGTATTCTTGGTGCCATCCTACTGGGCTACTGGAACGGCGCGACCCTGTCGCCCTGCATGTTTCAGCTTTGTGTTCAGCGCAGCCTCTATTATTCTACTCCTACAATGGTTACAGTATAAAATAAGCTGATTAGCTTTACCGAGAATCCAACCATCACTTCGGCCGCTCCAAGTTTCCATATTTCCAATGTTATTAATTGAAAAACAAATTCTATTAATTCATACAAAATCAGGTCTGAACGAGATGAGGCAGAACTCTCCGATAACTCATCGCATCCCATCGGCGGATTGGTAGGTTTCTTGTGAGCTATTTTGCTTTGGCTAGTAGGGAGAGCGTTTATTTTATTAGGTTGTGTTCACCAGAAAGTTCAAATTAGAGTGCAAAATACAGTACGCACGCAATAAATAGAAAAAATTTGAAATATAGACGGTGAGACGAGCCTCTAACCATAGTTACCCTCGCTATTGTGTCTCGGGTGTACAGGTGTACAGGCAAGCCTTGCCTAGCTTCTCGCAAAGAGCCATTTTATTTTAGCTCGCCTGAGTGGGCAAAGACCTTATGGCTAAGTGAGCCAAGACAACATCTAACACGCCCCATGTCAATTACATAATATATTATAATGTTTATATACTATTTTAAATATCTATATACAAGATTCCATGACCTTAGCCTAAAATGTTTGACGTACCCAGAGCTTGTTTGGGAACAGAGTGTTTTTATAATTTTAAGATAATACTATGATATTTGAGAATACAATGATATTTAGGCCAATAGATGTTTGGGAGCTTTTGTAAAAACTATGTATCCAAAAATATGGTTTTGTCAATACCATAATATTTTTGGAGTACTGTAAATCTATTTTATACCAAAGTTTTCTAATCCAAATGAGTAAGAGACTAGAAAAACCATAGTATGACTATAAAATCAAACACTTTCTAGAATAATATGGTTTTATTAATAAAAAAAATACTATGTCATGACCAATATAAATATAAAACATAATATTTTAAAACTATGGTATTAAAAAAAATGGCTCCCAAACAACTCTCGGTTACTACTAGGGGCGCCCAGGACGCTAGAACCCATCCGGTCCCAAACCCAAAGGTATGCTGCAGGTCATAGGCGCGCGTGTTGTTCCCCCTTTCCCCATCAGGTTTCACTCTGTTAACTCAGATCTCAATCTTCGCTCTATTGAAAAAAGAAATGCCACTCGTTGTATGCCCTTTCCCTCTGGTGGCTTAAAACTACAACAAAACTCTGCTAATTTAGGCATGTATGGAAGACATGAAATTTTATATGCTTTTGCATTTTTATGTGAAATTGTACAATTTTCTATAAAGTTACTTTTGTTTCATGTGAAATTCTAACATTTCGAATGGACTCTAATATTTTTCCTATGTCAAACCTAGAGTTGCTTTTTTGGTCTTTTTAAGTCAGGCAATATTTTAATTTTAACCAATTTCATAAAAAAAATGTTCCCATTTATGCAATCAAATAACTAAATAAATACTATCTTTGTTCAAAAAAAAGAAAAATTCCACATAACCCCCTTACCTTTGGAGGGTTCTAATTCACCCCCTCATCTTCAAAACCGGTTATTTAATCTCCTCACATTTGCAAAATCGGACAAATCACCCCTGAGTAGTTTTGGAAGGTGGTTTTGCTGAAGTCAGCACCACCTCAGTGCAGGCATGAGCCCATCTGTTAGCCCCTATCTTCTTCTCTCCTCTCCCTCTTTAATCTCCGCCGTCAGGCACGCGGGCCGCTCCGCCGTCGCAGCCGGGCACGCGCGGGAGTAGCTCCGCCGTCGTGATTAGGCGCACGTGGGAGCCGCTCCGCCGTCGGGCCCTGTGCTGGAGCGACAGAAGCTTTGATGAGCATGCGGGCCGGCAGCAGCTCCGATGGACGGACGAGTAGGTACAGCGGTGGTGGGAAGCGACAACAGCTCAGACGAGCGCGCGAGCAGCTAGCGATGGTGCACGAACGGGTGGTAGGGGCAGGTTCGGCGAGCGCACGTGCTGGCGGTGGGGGCAGGTGCGGCGAGAGCGCAGGCTAGCGGCGGCAGCAGGTCCGGCAAGCGAGGTGGGATGCGACCGCGGGCATTGGGCAAGCGGTGGCGGCAGGTCCGGCACGGGCTTGCGACGGTCCGACGAGGTCAATGGGTGCGTGGTGGTGGCCGGCCGTCTCTCCATGAAGAGGATGAGGAGAGAAGAAGATAGTGGGCTGACAAGTGGGCCATGTGCACTGAGGCGGCGCTGAGGTGATTTATCCGATTTTACAAAGGTGATAGGTTAAATAACTGGTTTTGAAGGTGAAAGTGTGAGATAGACCATCATCCAAAGATGAGAGGATTACGTAAATTTTTTCCTCCAAAAAACATGACATTTCATTTGTAGTTTTAAAGTTTGATCGTTTGTCTTATTATAAAAAATGTAAATATCATTGGTTTTGTTATGATTTGATTTATACGCACAAACATTTTAAGAATATCTTACATTTTTAGTATCTGCACTATTTTTTAAGATGAATTATCAAACTTTAAGTCAAGTCAAATATGGCTTGTTTCTTGAGACAGGTAGTACAACCGAATAATATATTTCATGATTAATCCAATGATACCAACATGTGCCATAGATATTGATATATTTTCAAGTAAATTTAACAGAACTTAGCTTTTTAGAATCAAACCTAAAATGTCTACAAACATCTACTGCCGGTACACTAGTTCCAGTCATACAAATTGCAGCTAAATCATCCATGAACAAACCTGCTCATAAAGCATAAACCGAGGTAAATAAATAACTGATAAGTAATTACTTTTCCATTTCTTTGCCTGCTACCGTACCTTCTGCTGTTCTACAACAAAGGGTCAAAAGAAGAGCAAAAGGTGGATGCACACAGCCAGGGCAGCACAGACCCAAGGAGTTCTTCGCGCCAGCCTGAATACCAGTACATGACAAGAAGATGGGCAAAATATAGGACACAGATGAGATGGGCGGGGCCTGGTCTTGCTGTGATGAGGCAGGTGATTCTCTGCACCCGTGAGTGCTCTGGTCCCGCCAGCGCCAGCAGTACCCTACCCTCTCATCACTTTCCCTTCTGCAATGTCTGCCTGGCACTGTCCACTCCTCTGCCTCTCCATCCACCCTCTATTTTCTTTCGATGTCTGTATGCAGCCATGTCACTCCACTACAACTGGCTGCCAGGACTAGTTACTGCTACACCATCTACAGGACTAATCACCTGTATCACACTGAGATCCATACCACAAAACGAGCATACTGAAGATGGACCTTTGAATCTTTGTTCTTGATACCGGCAGGAGCTGCTACTAGAAGATTACTATATTATTTATAAGCTATTATCATATACTTAGGCCTAGAGCTAAAACAACCTAGACTTGTTTCTCTGTTGCTGTTGATGTTCCCTCTCTGAAGATACACCTAGTATTTGTTAAAGCTTTCTACCCTCTCCTCCACTTGTTGATGGGGTCATGATAGTTCCTGCACACAGCACAAAAATAAACAATAACACAACCATCAAGAAGGGGAGGCTAGTTTTATATTCAGTATGATTGAGCAGCTGGTTGTAACAGCACTCTCAATAAGACAGACAGAGCTGCTGATACTTACTCCCAGATTAGAGGAAAGGAGACCCCTTTTGCACTGTATTCACAGCCCAATGGATTCATGCCCAGGAGAGAACCTGAAGGAAAAAACAGAGGTCAACAATCTTTCTTGCCACATGAATTGCAACAGGGAAAACATCCTATTATTTTTTGTAGTATATGCAACACCGGGCAAACCCGTGTACACATAGCACCTGTACACTACACCTTATATAGCTCAAACGCACTTTGTTTTAGTTTGATTTTTTTTATGAAGCAAAGGCGCTTTGTTTGAAGCACTAACTTGCCACAACTATTTAAACTACTACCAAGGTATAGGTCACACGAGCCGAGACTACAAACACCAATGAGCAAGGGTATTACAAAAAAAATCATGCTTTGTAACTATGAAAGATTAAGTTACTGGAATTTTACCTGGGCACATAATAAAAGCAGGAGTTGTATGGGGGTAGCTCAAGGGTGGATGTTGGTGGGAAAAGGGATGAAGCCACATGGTGAGGACTGCTGTCGTTGACGCTACCATTCTGAGCTGTTGTTGCAGTAGCATGAGTATCAATGGAGGCCTTGGTGGGGGATGCAAAGGGGCTATCAGGCAAAATGTGCTCCACCACGCCACTACAATTCAAACAGGCAAGAAACATGTCAATCGATCCTAGAAAGATCAAGACCAAACCCAAAAGAAAGGGGGCAAGTTGCACCAGATACTGCTTAACAATAGCCATTAGTTGTGGTCATTAGTTTCTTTTCTCCTTCCCCTACCTTTTGCTACTGTGTTTCTTTTCCCCTTTTGTTACTTGCAAAAGGGACCACCCACAATCAGCACAGCCTATATACCTCACCTCCTTTTAAAACTGCTCTTAGAGGCATATATTAGCTCTAAGCCAGAGACTAAATAGAGCGTATAGACAAAAGCCATGCTTGATTCACATTACATATTGCCGCACTCCTTCGCCAAACTATAACAACCATGCATAAAGGTATTGCAACAATTCATTAGCCATGGCAAATGTTTGTGAAAAAATGCAGCAATCAAACATTCATAAGCAACCATGGCCTCCCACTCTCCGAGAAATCTGTGGCATGCCCATCGTTATCTTTAATCAACCACAAACATGCCCAAATAAAGGAAAGGTTCATGCAGTCTGCTTTGTTTTTTCTATGCTGCCTTTTTTCCCATTCCTTTCCCCAAAAAGAAATAGCCTGTGACATTAGCGCTCATTTGGTAATATTTTACTCCACAACAACAATAATCTTACCTTTCTTGGAATCCACAAGCAACATTGGGTGTTGCTGTCACAGGACCAGATTCCCTCTTCTCCACTTCCCCAGGGTTGACTGCCTGCTTGGGGCTGCCATCACCATCCTCTTCCTGCTGCTCCTCGTGCTTGCCTTCTGCATCAGTTGCAGCTGCAGGAGCACTCATTGCAAGGCCACCGCTGTTCATCTTGTTATCTAAGATCAGAAACCATGGATTCAAAGTCACAAACTCAGAAGCCTGCGAGCACCTCAACAATGCAAGAGCCAAGAACTCGTCAGGTCAAGAGTGGACCTTGGGTGCTGACATCCTCCAAATGGACGCCATTGCCGCTGCCTTTGCCATCAGCTTGGCCCAGAGACATGGGATACGAGCCGACGCGGTGACCCCTGCTCTTGAGGTCCAGGAGCTGCAGCCCCATGAAGCGGCGGCCCTCCTGCTCAATGGCTTGCTGCAGCTCCGCCGCCTGCTGCTGCTCTTCGAGCTTCCTCCTCAGAAACGCCTCGTGGCTAGGCATGTTCCCATACATCATCCTTGGCCCTGGTAACAATTGCAAGATCAACGCGTCAGTCACCTGCATTCTGTTCTGCAACGCGGATGCAGGAAGAATGAACTGCATGCACGGAGCTACGGTTACTACGCACCAATCTGCGGCTGCTGCAGGTCGAAGGGGTCCCTGGAATCGAGCAAGCCGGTGGGCGACGTGCAGCCGGCGAAGTCGCCATGGTGCGGGTGCTGCAGCTTCCTGGAACCGAGCACAAAAAAAACACAGAAAAATGAAGTTTTTTTTTAGGAACTGAAACCGTCAAATAAACAAGCAACGGGCAATGCAAAGAAACAAGCAACGGGCAATGCAGGATCGGTGATGTGAGGGAGAAGGCAACGGACCTGAACCTGTCGGGGACCTTGCCCTTCTCCTTGTAGGGCTTGACGAGCACGCGCGCGTCGCACACGAAGTGCGGGTTCCCCTTGTTGAGGATGATCTTCACCGTGTCGGCGTAGACGAAGGTGACGAAGCCGAACATGCGCTTCTGCTGGTACGGGATGCGCACGTCCTGCACCGGACCGTACATGCTGCTCGATGGCAACCCCCCAGGACGCATCACGATCAATCGATCTCATCCATTATTGGACTATAGTAGGAGAGAGAAGAGAGAGAGTCCAAGCGAAACAGAGCCCCAATAATGGCGGCGTGCAGGGTACCTGAAGTAGTTGGAGACGTCCTCCTCGCTGAAGGTGGAGTCGGCCGGGAAGGTCAGGTAGATCTGCCGCGCGGCGGGGCTGGCCATGAGGTCGCCGCGGTCCATCCGAGGCGAGCGCGCCGGGAACCTGTGCATGTCGTCGCCGCCGCCGAGCAGCATGGCCGCGGCCGCGGCCGCCCTGAGAGAGCAAACGCAGAATGAGCAAGGCGCAAGAAGAACAGAAATGCGAGCTTTGGTGAGTGGTAAAAACGGCACCTTTGGGGCTCGCTCTGCTGCTGCTGCTGCTGCTGGAGCAGGAAGCCGAGGTTGACGCCCTTGGGCGACGGCGAGAACGGGAACGCGGACGCCATGAGCTGCTGCGGGCGCGCGGCGGCCAGGGCCTTGGCGCGCATGACGACCATCTCCCGCTCCGCGGCGGCGGCCGCCGCGTCGTCCTCGGGCAGGCCGTGCAGGAAGCGGCAGGAGGAGCCGTTCTTGCAGTAGCCGCGCGCGAAGTACATGCACGGGCGCCAGGCGCCGGCCGCGGCCACCTCGGCGTCGCTGAGCGAGAAGCTCCGGCGGTGGCCCCCGGCGGCCGCCGGCGACCAGCAGTCGTAGTCCTCGGGGTAGAACGCGTCGGCGCCGGCGGCGTCGTACCCGAGCGCCTGGTGGTCGGCCGCGAACGGCGACTGGTGGTCGCCGGCGCCTCCTCCTCCGGGGCTCGGGAGCCCGCCCCAGGTGGGGCCGGCCTGCAGCGGGCCGAGCACGGGCGACGGCGGGGACGCGGGCTTGGCGGCGAGCTCGGTGCGCGCGGTGGCGACGAAGGCGTGGAGCAGGTGCTCGGGGCCGAAGGCGAGGCGGATGAGCTCCTTGTCGCTGTTGTCCCGGATGAGGAGGAGGCCCATGATCTTGGAGGCGTTGTCGGGGTCCAGGGCGCGCACCCGGTCGAACACCACCTTGGTGGCCTCCCAGGCGTCCATGGCGATGGCGTCGGGGGCGCAGCGAGCGCAGGCACACCGGCCGTACGGCGTTCTGTTCGTTCTTATCAGGTGGTGGTTTGTTTCTTGGAGGGGGGAGAGGGGAGGGGAAGGGGGAGGGGGAGGTGAAAAGCGGCGGAGTTACAGAGACGGACGGGACAGGGCGAGGGGAGCGGGGGGGGGTGCTCCGTGTGGTGGTGGGGGCACGGTTGTAAAAAGCTCGGCGCCGCGGCACAGTGAATTAAATAGGGTGCCTGGGGGTTGGAGACGATGCAGACGAAAAGTGGGCCGTTCGGTTTCCCTCCATTCAATGTTTTGGGGAAATTTTGGTGGGAGGTTTGAATCCAGCGGTTGGTTTTGCTTGCGACAAAAGGAGTCAAACACCCACCCGAGAGACACATTTTTGTTTCCATTGCAAACTTGCAGTAGGGTTTCAAAAAAAGAACATAGAGTAGGTGTTTGAAGTCGTGATTAATATAGTACTTGCATGTTCAATTTGATCTTAAATTTGCAATGTGAACACGAGTAGCCTTGCTTGGTTGTAAAAAACACACCAGAGACGCGAAGGGTCCAAAACTTCAACAAGCGGCGGAAGACCGTGAGTATAGTATTTTTCAAATTTTTGGTAACTATTAGACATGATTATCCAGCGTTACGATTAGCTGGCGCGTAACGGTACGCTCTTCGCAGTCTACCGTCTTTTCATGCGTTGCTACTTCCTGGCGTATCGTGTATACAGCTTGTCTTGAGTTATGTATTGCCTTTTCGTACAGGTAGAAATGGTATTCCGATGAACATCGCATTATTTAGACGGTTGGCAAAGGCTTTTATAAATTGGGAATCCTAGACAAAAAATGCATAGGTAACTATGCTCTGTGAATTTAAGTATTGCTAGTGTTGGTATCACGCACGTTGTGAATTTAGAAATTTAGTGTTCCTGGTACTCATATTCCAAAACAAAAAGTGATGCGAGGTCCACAAATGACCTTTTTTCATACCTTTTTTAATTATTAAACAATCAACAATTGAGCATTGGAGACTAGAATGGCCCAAAGCACGAGAGTCGGGATCTTTTTTTCAAAATTATATGTTTTTCCTGAAGTCCTAACCCCTAAACAAGTAACTATCACCATACATTATATGCTCTATAGAATATGTGCCAAGCCTTATGTCATTCTCCATAGAAGATACAAGATAATAACTCCATGCCATCAAATGCTATATGGTGTTTTTTGTTGGCATCATATTTACACGTATTTGCATTATAGTGAAATTAAGCTATGCAAACAAGGCAGTTTTCACACTATATGCGACCCATTTAAAAAATGGCATTTATATATAGTACTCCTATGTGGAAACAACAAGCATGATACCACCTCATGGATCATGACCATTGCTTATTCATTGCCATTGCATGGCAACAAATGTTAAACCGCGATGAATATGTGTAAGGAAAATGGACTCTAGGCCTTGTGATTAGTTTCCTAATGTGATTTTGGTAGTTGAGTTGACAACACGTACCATTTAGGACTAATGTGTGTGCAAGTGTTTTTGTTTAAGTTCTAAGGTGCAAGAGATGGGCTTGGGGTACAAACGCCTCAAATGAGGACTTAAAAGGCTGAATAAAAGACCCAAGATTCCATCAAGATGCAAGCGTAATGTCTTGATACGTCGGTCCCTCTGGCCGGTCAGCCGGCCGGATTTTTCACGCACCGGACGGTTCGACGAGTAGAAGAAGGGCGAGATTGAAGAAGACAAGACCCGATGAAATTGCATGCACTGGATGGTCCGGTGGTGTACCATCAGACGGTCCGGTGCCGCCACCGGACGTTCTAGGTCGACGATGAATAAAAGACCGCATCCCAATGCACCGGACGGTCCGGTTGTCCACCACCAGATGGTCTGGTGGCCCACCTGACGTTCTAGACCAAGAGCACTACAAGTTGACGACCGAAGCTCCAACACACACCAGACGGTCCGGTGGTGTCCCACCGGATGGTCCGGTGGCTCCAACGGTCTAATTGTCAATCCAACGGTCGACTCCAACGGCCAGCAAATTACACGCATCGGACGGTCTGGTGGAGTACCACACCACCAGGACAGTCTGGTGGGTGCATAGAACATAGGAGGAAGCTCCCAACGGCTAGTTTGAAGGTGTGGCCCATATATACACCCTTGACCAGCTTCCATAATATGGTCGGTGACTTCCTGAGCTCATTATAGTGTTGAGACACATTCTCATGCCTATTTGAAGTGTAGGAATACATTTTGTGAGCCCAACCATCACTATTGCATAACTAGACACATCCCGGCATAGCCAGTGCTTAGTGAATCTTTCTTTAAGCCTTGTTGTCTATCCTACGTGCCTGTAGGATGCAAACGGATCGGATCGGAGCGGATAATGTCTTTTCCATATCCTAATCCTATTTATTTTGTCGGATTCGAAGTGGAGCGGATATTACTCAGTTACGGACATGGATACGGATTTTTTAGGATGTCGGAAATGGTAGTGGAATCGGATCGGTGTCGGAGCAGAAACGGATTTGAAAAACATCGGATAATACATACTTACATGTAAGTTTTTTACGATGATCAATAATTCATAAGTTAAGTATAATTGTCCACATCATAATTTACATATCGGTAATAAAAAATAATAGTAACGGTATTTTTGACACAAACCAATCATCGTTGACCCTTATGTACTTGCCAAACTAATCGGATATTATTCCTATTATAAACATTGGATAATCCGTGTTCAAATATCGGATACTCCATATCCGTCGGATTTTAGTGATACCATATCCTACTCCGCATCCGCACGTAAATCGGATTCGGATTATCCTATATCCGCATGTATATAAAAATAACTCATCTGTATCCTTATAATTAGGATTCAGGATCAGATCGGTTCGGATAATTATCCACACCATTTGCACCCCTACGTGCCTGCGTGCACCTCATTGTGTACAAGTGCGGCTGTAAGTCTTGCGAGACCCTACAGAGTGTCGAGTGGCCGCCACCTTCTTGTGAGAGGGAGGAAGGCCCTCGGAACGTTGGCCAAAAGCTTCCCATAGTGGAGACGGTGAGGTAGCTATGCGAGAATGACTCGCATGACCCTAACAGCTCCAACAATCCTCTACCCTTGCGTGGGCGAGGCCGTAGTCGCAGGCTACGCGAGAGAATGGTTCATGTGGGTGTGTACCGGGGATATACGGAGACCCGACCGTGGTTGCTTGACTTCCACGGAAATCACTTTGCCATCCTCCACCCTTGCGTGGGTGAGGCCGCACTCCTTTTAAGATTGCACGAGAGCAAAGCCTGCGGGAGCGCCAAACGAGGAGTAGGGTAGAGGCACAGTTGGCCTCCCCGGACCTCGGGAAAAAAAATCTCCCTGTCTCCATTGTGTGCCATCGCCGACATCGTCATCGGGAGTTTGCATTCTTTTACTATCTCTTTAGCTTCCACATTTACATTTTTGCAATTAGTGTACTTACATTCTTAGACTAGCTTGATAGGTTAGTTTCTAGGTGGAACTAGGATCGCAAGACTTGGTCTCGGTAGAGTTAGCAACACTTAGCAAAACCGTAGTGCACATAGCTAGATTTATATTGCATATGTTTTGCTTAATAATTATAGGTTTTAGGAGTCTTAGTTTTTAGAAATTCTAATTCAGCCCCTCTTACGCGTCGGTCCAATCCTTCAACATAGTTACCTTGTATCCTCAATTCGTAAAATCGTTATCAACCGTCTAATTTGTTGCAACTTGCATTGAGATACTATTTCTGTCCACACAAAAAGGTTATACACAACTCAAACATAGCTGTATAATTCAACCAACAGGTAATACACAGAAAGGCTGTAAACCACTTCGAGCCAAGCCATGCACGCCATCTAAGAGTAACGTTGGGTAATAATCATGACTACTAGATACCAAAAACTGAAACATCGTATTCACGGTCTTCCAACATATGTTCAAATTTTGAACTCCTCGTGTCTGCATTTTTTACTACCACCCAAAAAAATATTGTATTATGTCACATTCTAAAAATCGATACCACATCAACTATTATTAACCAAAATTCCAAAATTGAGAAATGAATATCACAATTACTAGTATTAACCATAATTCCAAACTTGAGAAATGAATAACACGCTGTGTGAAGCATTCTTTGTATACTTGAATAGTTGAATGGCATGTATGTTCTTCTTCCACGTCTTTTGTAAAGAGAGAGAGAGGATGGGGAATTGAAGCATTCAACACCATTTCAATATACTTTCTAGATGATGACTCGATCTTGATTTCTGACCATTTATCTCCTAATGCTTCACTCTATTGTTACAATGCTTAATTTTTTAATTAGTTATCATTTATTTGGGTATTGGGTTCATATTTTGAACTCCTTACACATCATGGTTTACCTTGAACCAAGTGAGTATATAACCACTCTGCATATTCGCATTTCCAACTCTCAATAAAACAAAACAATATTAAATTCGATTCAGTTACTTGACTATTATCATCCATATTTTGAATGCTCTATGATATATCAGCCCCATAAGTTTTAAATCAATCTATGTCATCTCTTACTCCATGTTGCGAGCATGAAAACACAAATTTGCCACTCACTTTCATTCATATAAACATATACAAATAAATATGTTTTTTTTTTCTAATTTTGGATCATTATTCATGGCCACATACTCACATGTTATACCAATTTTATTCTTAGTCAAATGACAAATGGACATATAATCTTCTTGTTGTTTTTGGAAAAAGCCAACATCTTTTTTAGTATATCTAGATAATGAAATGCACAATTGAGAGAAAAACATGAAAATTTGGTTATTGGTGTCAACAACCATTGACCACCAAATTTAAGAGCATTTCTTATAATTATCTAAGAATTGAAACAGTTTCGGTGAACAGCATTGCAACAAGTTTGGTTTTATTCAAGTTGTGTTTATGTTTTTAAGCATCATTATCTTTTCTCACATTGAAGCATTGTATGCAAACTCCAAAATAAGGAAATAGATAACTCAAATCGTCTTTGCCAACCATAAACGATTTTGCACGATTTTCCTCACAATTGCACATTTCATTATCTAGATATACCAAAACAATTTTCACTGTTTTTTAACTTATAAAAAGATCATATGTCATTTGATTGAGAAGAAAAAAAAACCGGAATTTGAATGTAAACATGCAACCAGGAACAATAATTTATAAACTAGAACAAAACAACAGCATTTCACTCTAGTTAGCAAACTCGCCAAATTTTTATCTAAATGCAAGTGACTGGTATTTTGTGTTACCATGCATGGCATGGAGTATTAAGCTAAGAGACAGGTATGTGATTTCAAACTCGTTGGGCTGAGAAATCGTAGGACATTCGCATTATGGTATTAATATTTCTGTAACCAATTCAGTATCAGTATGAATATTTTTTGCGTTAGTAAGTTTTGGAAATGTAAATGTATAAATTAGTAGAGTGCTACTTGTTCAATGGTAAAACCCACTCTGTGGATGAGGGGTTCACAATTTCCCCCTGTCCTACTGACTCCAGTAGCATGCTAAAATTCGAATATTCATATATCTAATGTTCCTATCGGTATTTATATCATCTCCAGCATATATAATGGGCAGATGAGGGAGAAAGTATAAAAATTGGCTATTTTACTGACTACTCTGAAAAATAAGTACCATGTCTAAGTTAAATCGCAAGCAGAACACGAAACACATCCACTCCGCACACCGTACAGGCCTCCATGGACCATGGTTCATCCCCGGCCGGGGTGGCCTTGCAAGTTGCAAGAAACAAATCTGAAGTGCCGTCCTTAGCTTTGACCATGGTGCCTCGATCGCCGGCCTGCCTCCATGTTTTGGCCTGGTACACGTCCTTAGACTGCATGCGGCACGACGCCGTCGATGCATGCCTGTGTAGCTAGGCTGATGAGCTCACACTCGCACCAAACGGCAGGCACGCGTGTGCGTCACTGCACCGTCGTCGTCCTAGTTTGGAATTACAGTGTGCAGTGCACCGCACCAGGACCCGGCGTACGCATGCATGCATACATACTCCCGTTGATGGCGAGCGAGACAGAGAGAGAGACCGGCGCAGCGTGCCAAAACGCTGTCCCCAAGACACGACAAGGAACGGCTGCGTACATTCAGCAGGGCAAGAGATCGAGCCGGTGGTTGAGCTTCAGAGCAGCATGTGCATCAGTACACGCAGGCTGCATAAAACATATATATATATATATATGCAGCCTTGAGTTAATTTGTTAGTACGATACTCCGATCCTACATGGATTGCAAAACCTTGGTCCATCGGTCGAGTGCATGCGTGATTTAGTTTGTTGCTTATCGCATTGCCGCTGTATATATGTGGTCCTAATCTTTGCTGCATGCTCCATCGTCGTACCATCAAATCCAGAAGACACGTCAACTAGCCTACAATAACACTTATTATGGCGGCATTTACACAACGAACACACAGATAGACAGCGCCCGCTTAATTTAATTTGTTCGCACCTGAATGACAGCAGCCTGAACGAGGGGTACATGCTGTGGGGCATACTATTCCATGATTTCGCGGCATTTTCCCCCCAAATCATTAATGTTGCTAATTCATCAAATAAATGTGTGTGCTAGAGAAAATATATAAATCCTAAAATTTTCAAAAAATAAAATAAATTACAGATGTCTCTAGCCGTCTGATACATTATGTCGTCTCTAGCAATAATACAATAATAGCCATATGATGTTTACTAATTGAGGCTCTACATAAATCCCCATGAAACATGGTGAAAAAAAATATATAAATCCTAAAATCAATGTTCTACTCGTATAATTGTCATGAGATCCATTCCATTTTTTTTTATAAAAAACTTACTTGTTATGTCATTATATAAAGATGATTTAAAATAACATCTATAACTATATTTAAATTACCAACTCTGTCATTATATATGAAAGTTAACTTAATGTAACCATCTAAACTTGTATTTACATTACCCGCCTACAGCATTATGAAAGATGATTCGAAGTAACTACTAAATTTACATTTGAATTATCTACATTTTCTATTACAATAGTTAATCTACGCAAACCCTTAGCTTGCATGTGAATTACTCAACCCTTCGTTAATGTCCCCTTAAGTCTACATCTAGGTTACTTTTGACGTCGTTTATCATATGAAAAAAATGGATAAACCAACCAAAATATGGGCACATACGTTTCTAAATAACCCATATCTATCGTTAATCAATAATCCACAAAGGACTAATTTAAAGTAAACATTTGTTGTATGCACTGCATAAGACTTGGAAAGAAAGTAAACCAAAATATAATGGAGATGATGGAGGAGGCATCAGGTTCATGTTAGCGCAAAAACACATCACATGCGCATCTGCTTGGCCTGCACATATTGTGCTAGATATCAATATGATAATCACGCATAGAGTTAGGCATGGTTTTGCTATATATAGAGGGAGTGGATCTATATATATGATAGGTGGACCAAAATTAAGGACGGGTACACAGTTCTAATCCGCACAAAGAGTCAACCACTCAGCATTATTGAAAACTATATATGACATGCATGTTTAAAATTTAAACTATGGCATGACGATGCTTTGTCGTGGACCCAAAAAGACTCCAAAAACGGTTTGGAGAGGCGCGATGGATCGGAACGGCTGCGTGTTTCCAGGCAAAATAAAGCTGGATTGGAGCGGGCTGCTGGGCTGGCTTTAATCTGGTCCACCAGTAAGACTTTGAAGAGTCTTTTTTACACTTTTTGAAAGAAACAAGCAAACAAACGAAAAAGAGCTTGATAAAAAGCTGAAACGGACGACATGCAACACCGGCAACACTGCATGCCAGTACTAGCCACCGCTACGTACGCTAGCTTATTAGCTTTCATAGTATGCTTTTAGTTTTGGTAGAATCAATTGCTACCTACCCACTACATGAATAATCCAATGGTGGCAAAGGTGAGTACGTGCCTGGGCTGCATGCATGCCCTTTGTGGTCCTAATTTTACTCGTCCTATCAAGTCCAGCCACCATAAACTAGACTCAATAGTCACGACGACTCTGGCATATCATAGTCCCACACAGGGATTCACCATTCCATTTACCTGTAGCAAAATTTCGTTTTGACCAAAAAATCGTCTTTCATATTTTTGAATTTGGAACCAGAATCCACCGTTTCCGGACCGAAAACCACAATCCGGTCAGTATCGGAACTAGAATCCCGGACATAAATTCCGGTGTTTTCGACCGGAAAGGTGAAGAGGAATCCCACACCCCCACACATATACTAGAGAAAACATTCTGTAAAAGCTTTCTTCTTGTCAGAAATTTGAGAACCCGTTGAGCACCTTTTCAAAATTTTGAAATTTTACACGTCTATAGTAATCAATAGATGCAGCATGTTATATAAAAGTTGGATTCAAATTTCTTACAGAAAAACTTGAACCCGTCGAGCACATAGTTAAAAGTTTTCAAAAATTGTGCACGTACGTCTATAATGATCGATAGATGTAACGTGCCATAGAAGTCGTTGGGATACGAATTTCTCACACAAAAACCTTTACAAAAATACAATGTTCGTGTGCAAAAATGCACCAGAAGAAAAACATTTTTGTTCTCTATATAGTGCATCACTCGCATATGAATCTTGTTATTAATTTCATAAGTTTTTTTCTAGATTGAGTTTGTATCCCTTGTAGATTGAGTTTTTATCCCAACGACTTTTGCAACACGGTATGTCTATGGGTTTCACCGAGAAGAAGTGCAGCGGTGAGGAATATTCCACATGAAGGTTGTTTCATCCTGAAAGTGTATGCATGTCCTCCAAACGTAAGTCGGTTTCCCATTACAAAGGGGGTGTTTGGATCCGGAGGCTAAAATCATATCGAATGTTTGGACGCTAGTTAGAAATATTAAATATAGTCTGATTATAAAACTAATTACGCAGCGGCGAGACGAATTTATTAAGCCTAATTAATCGAACAAAAGTTTAATAAAAAAAAATCTCCCAAATAAAACATTCACATTCCCCGCTGCATAAAAGCAAATGACACATCTGCCTAGGAAGTATAACAAAGCTAGTTTTTCCATCTAAGGTTTGACTAGCATTAAACCGTACGGACTGGCAACAATTTCAGGGTATATTATACGTATATATCAAGATCGATCATTTCTCAACGCCACCAGTGTATAAAAGGAAAACCTGGGACTTGTGTTGACTGTAGTAGTAGTAGGGAACTAGTAGTATTTGAAATCGGTCAAGGACAGCAGTGGAGTGGAGCTCGGCAACCTGATCCGCTGTGCGAGTTGGCCCTTTTCCCCGTGGGCCCCGCGGGCGCACGGCACGTCATGTCAGTCCGGCTCACATGCATGGTCGCGAGGCCGAGGGCCCCCACCCGGCGAAGCCCCACCGACGCCCGGGGCCCGCGCGCGCGTGCGTGGGCCGTGGGCCGCCCTGCCCGCCTCGGTCCCGGATCACATGGCGGCCTGCCAGGCCATGCACACACCTCCAGATTGACTGCTGCCACTGTTGCCCCTAGGCACGCACGCACCACCACTCTACCAGCCCATGGTACCGCGGGCCGCCCGGGTCACTGACTACTGGGCCATCCGGGGAGCGTGGGGCCCCGCGTGGTCACGGTGCCTGCGGCTGCTGCTGCTTGTCTAGCTACGGTCCAAAACGGACGCCGGGTCCCGCCGCGGAAAGGGCGCTGGGTCCCGAGGGAGAGCCGCAGCTGACCATTGACAGGTGGGGCCCCGCGCGTCAGGCGGTGGTGGGGCAGGGTCGGCAGACAGGGGCTTGGTGCTTCCTCCTGTTGGGGAGCAGCGCGCGTGCGTCGGGAAAGCCTTCTCCTCCTCGATGCGCGCCTTTTCTTTTCTTTTTTTTTTTTTTTAACAAATATTTCTTCCCGTCCCGTGAGACAACCCCCTGTCATCCCCGTGGAAAGCGGAGTCGATGTGACAAGTGGCGTCCCAGCCTCCTCTCTCTCTCTCTCTCTTTTCCTCCAACGGAACCACAGCCATACTGAAGAGCACCCAGAAATATCTTCGAAGACCTCCGAAATAGCAGAAGCACGAGATTGCGGACATCACCGTTCACAAATACACACGCTCAAAATGACTCACAAGTACTCTGGACGACCATACATGCTGAGCATGCCGCATCAACGATTAAAATAAAAAAACTCCCTCCGTATTTAAATACTTGATTTTTTCCCCCTAAAACCCCAATTATTCGTAACATTATAGATCATTATGTATTTCGTTGCGATTTGCCAACACTTCAATTATTCGTCCCATTAAAAATATTATAAATCGCTATGTATTTCATTGTGATTTGTTTTTTTTTATCGCAGGGAGTTTGATGATGACTTATTTTTTTTATATGTTTATACAATTTTTTTAATAGAACGAAAGATTGTAGTTTTGTGAAAAAGATCAACTACGACTTATATATTTAAATAAATACGGAGAGAGTATTTGTCTCCCTGTAAGCTCCCTGATTGGCTGTTATATGCCCCTAAGATTACAGTTTGGGCCCTGCCACATGCGAGCCCTGAATGCATGATCACGGACTGCTCAACTGCTGGCCTGCTAGCTAACTACTCGATACGTCGTACGGCTAATCCTTTTGTTTTGAGACGCTTAAAATGGGAGTCCAGTACGTAGCGGCAGTGCCCAAGGTACTGCTGCCAGCAACTTAATTTGCTAATAATAAATTAATAATCCTGCCCGCCTGAAGCTGCAAAGCGAGCTGAGCCTCCAGTCCATCCATGCCACGCATAAAATCTTTGTCCCGAACATGATGATGCTAATCATTCTCCGGTAGTTGGTGCCGTCCGTCCACCCGGCCATTCAATTAGGCGAGCCATGCACACATTAGAATTAATTTATTGAGACCACAGGACATTCCCCCCCTCTTATCCTAATCCAGGCAATAATCAGAGACAGAGGTGGGGTGTGTGACCCACGGCGTCATGTCGTCGTCGTTGCCAAAGTAATGTGGACTGGAGCCTAGTTGTGTGTCAAAGCACGACAAGGTATGATTGATTAAGCTGTGTCGTCCTTGGAGTATATCTGGCTAATGATTGGTATTAGATGGCAGCAAGGGTGTCTCCCTCTCTCGCTCTACTCTCTGCTGGGCCTACTGTCGCTATCAGGCTTCGCTGGTGCCGCCCGCCCGGGCACTAGTGCTGCTGTCTCTCCGCTGAATGGAGAAGCTACAGGAGTTCATCATTAATCGGCGCGGCAAGCTGAATATATAGCTAGGAGGCAACCATATACTCGGTCTGCAGCACGGTGAATTGTTTCTACCTTTTTAGAAAAGAAAAACTGATCTGATTTGCCGGTGTTGTGTTTGTTGTATGAACACAGTTCAGTTTATTTATTTATTTACGATGATTGTGATGCACACCCATCGCCATCTCAGGTTCTGAAGACGATTGTTTGATGGCACAACACAATTGCTGCCGCGCCATCTCATTCTCATCCATCCATCGGTTCGAATCCGTGTCATGCATGATAGCTGCATGCAAACAGCAAGGTTAATTAGGCTGGATGCGCCTGCAACCAGAAAAGAAAAAAAGGTCATCAGAAAAGAAAACGGCTAATAAGTTTTAGCACAACTAGTTACTTTTCTATTTGCATGCAATTGTCGGGAGAGAGCGCAGCTGGTGCTGGTCAATTAGTAAACGGAAGAAGCATTTGACCGTGTGGAGATACCAAGCAACGTCTTGACCTGTAATGCATTTTCATGGGCTACTTTACTGCGATTGTAAACGCCTGCAGATCAAATGATATGCACTCCCCCTCCTCCTCCTCAAAAAATATAAAAAAAAAAAAGAAAAAGAAAAAGGAAAGGAAAGGCTGCATGCAGGGTCAGCTAGCTTGAACCCACTGACTGAGTAAAGAGGAATGGTAGATCATGCGGCAGCAATCAAGTGCTTTTCTCTTGAAAAGGACAATGGTTGATCATAAACAGCTGCTCTGTCTCTGACCCTTCCTGGTGCTGATGGGCACATACACAGCATATATTATTATTAATGAGGGCTGCCACTTGAGGCATACTGCATGCTGCAGAGAGAATATTGACGGACGAGGGAGGGAATACCAATGTGCTCTGATTATTCAGGTGTCTAATTCTCAACACTTGTGGTACTACAACTGAAACAACTCTCGACGAGCAACTCGGCACTATATATATGCATCTCTGCACTGGCAGTAGCATGAAAGAAAGCAGCAGGGGGAAGTGGCGATGCCTGAGGAAGCAAAGGAGAGAGGTCGCAATGTCGCATTGGTGGTCACCGTATAGAGAGGTGGGCGGCCCGGCCCGGCCCACCAAGTCCGCGGTCGACCTCAGCCCGGCCCGACTTGTATTGGGGGTACACGCGTGGCACCGCCGCCCACCACACGTGTTGGACGGAGCCAGGCCGCTGGCTGGACGACAACGTCTTTGCCAAATCGACGGCCCAGGTTTATTCTTTGCGGGAAGGAGAAACGGCCCAATGTAACTAAGTACTGTACGAGACAGGATTCCGATCCTTTGGATCTCCCAGTCCCCTGACCACTGGTGTCGCTGCCTTGATACAGGTTTTCAAAAAGCGTCGGACACCGAATAAACCAACCAAAGCACACTGCTGTTCTACCACGACATGATCAATAATTTACCTTATTATAGTATAGTATACGGGAGACCAATGTATTCAATTCAAACACGAAATGGAGGCATGCCCATCGGGAGAGAGGGGCCAGGGGGATGGAACGAGCATGTAACAAGCCAACGTTTCAACCTAGAGACAAATCCATTTTACAATCTTAACTATCATGATCATATGATTTTCAACACTGAATCATCAAACCGGGTACCCGCAAGGCTTCTAAAACCTTGTTTAATCTCTAAAAAGTCACAATTAATAAATTTCGAATAATCGGGACAATATGATACATATGCCAAATATTTTTGTATACAAATGTAATATATCTATCGACGCTCTATTTAGAGTTTTTAGGAATTGTTTGCCGTGTTCAATTTGGAGGGGGAAAAAAAAAGAATAGGAGTACCTGAGCAAATACTGTGTGTTTGCACATTGAAGCCGGCCCATGCCCCCTTTTTAAAGTTTCTTTCGCGTATATAACAATATATGTTATTGATGGAGCATACGTGAAGAAAGCAAACTACTTTGCATTTTCGCAGTGTTTTGTTGTTGGTTGGTGCTTCAATTGCAATGCAAACCATGTATATACAATATACCATGAGGCGTTGAGCCGAGGCGTCTTCGCCTTCACCCACCTGGGTGGATGGGAGCCGCTCGTCCACCCACCCCCGCCACTCCTTCGCCACCCAAATGGGCCGAATCCGAGCGCCGATCCTGTCTCTATCCCTCCCTCCCCTTCTTCCTCGCATCGCCCGCCGCCCCGCCGCCACCACCCGGAGGCCGCCGGCGCATCAGCACCCTCGACGCGGCCTCCCCGCCCGCCGGCTGCCCCGCCGGCCGACGCTGCCGCCATCGCCAAGCTCCCCCGCCCACCCTGGCCCAACCGCCATCCTACCCTGTCCGACCGGCAGTGACCGGCCGTCCAGGCCGACCACCACCACCGTCCATCGCCGGTCCAGCCTGCCTCCCCCTGGCCATCTCTCTAAGGTTGGAGGTGGGGGAGGCCATGGCGGCATCGGTGACCCCAACCCCGAACCTAAAGGCCATGGCGGCGGCGAGTCGAGGAGAACACGGCGGCGGAGGAGGAAGGCGGCGACGGCGGTCGGTGCATCGGGAGGAAGAGAGAGCAGGGGAGGGGAAGGCTAGGCCAATTTGGGCTGATTTTGGCTCAAATGGGTAAAAAATGTGAAGGATAGAGGTGGGTGGATGGGGTGCTCCACTCCGATCCACCTAGGTGGACCGGAAGATTTTCGCGCTAAGCCGCTGATTGATGTGAAAATCTCCCATGCTCCGCGCGCGTTCTTTAAGAAGGAACCCTTTGCATCCTCTGGAGCACGCGCGGCGGCTGCTCTGCATTGGCACGCAGCAACTAATAATGGCTCACGTCGTCGTCGGCATATCGGCGGTGCTGCTCCTCCTGCAGCCGCTGGCAACGTCGTCCTACCCTGCCGGCGCGGTCCTTGTTGACTCCGCGCTTGGCCGGAAAGCTGTCGCAGTCCACGATGAGGTGGCGCCGGAGGACGCACGCCGGCCGGGGGCGGGGAGGTACGCCGTGGTCTTCGACGCCGGCAGCACCGGGAGCCGGGTGCACGTCATCAGGGTCGACAAGAAGATGGAACTCCTCGAGGTCGGTGACGATGGTGGCATCGAGGTGTTCGCCAAGGTAGAGGCTATAGCCTATATATAGCTCTATATCTTCTAGTGCTACTGTACGTCTTCACGCTATATGTGTGCGTGTTCTTATATGTAGGATCTTGTTTATATATGTCAGCACCGTGTTCGAGATGTTCTACGATATCATCGATCATAAGCCAGCAGGCAACGATCTCAAATCTTTGTTTGTCGTACGTCGCTGAATGCAGGTGAAGCCCGGGCTGAGCTCGTATGCTGGGCATCCCCAGGACGCTGCAAATTTCTTACTGCCTCTCCTTGACAAGGCCAAAAGCGTCGTCCCTGCACGGCTTATGAAAAGAACACCTGTTAAACTTGGAGTACGTGAACGAAACCAACGAAATCATTTCAAATTATCGTTAAAAAATTTAACTGCAACCCACTGGATAGTTTGCGATCACTGATCTAGCTACTGAACATGCAAATATGATATGTCATCCATATATCAGGTATTTCGAATGCAAACAATATCTGGAAACATCCGTTTCTGAGACCTGTTGCTGGCAATAATACTCATACAGTGAACACATTCTAACAAACAATACTGAAATAGAAAAACCTATAACCAATTGCTGTAGAATTTCAAGGTTCAGTTATCAGTACAACAGCCCTTGACTGTCGTTTCCTTGATGCTGAAGTTGGCATGCATGCTAGGATCGTCCAAACTAGAGAATATATAGTGGGTACGACTTACAACAGAGTCCTCTTAGCAATGCCAAAAGGTTACAGTGTGGACAGTAATAATCACCTGCTTGGATCAGTTTTGATTAAATTAGCTCATGTGGTCCGCCTAATCCCTCATTTCCATGTAGACCCAGCTGTTTTTCTGTTTTAGTTTTGTCATACCAATCAAATTTGCAGGCACTGCTGGGCTGAGACTTATCGGAGACGAGCAATCGGAGCAGATTCTTGAAGCGGTAGTTTTGATTACTTACCCCGGGTTTACTGTCTGTTGGCTTGAAAATTACTTGTATAAATTGCTGGTTCATTTCGATATATAGGTCAGGAATCTTGTCCACACTAAGAGCAAATTTCAGTACAAGCCTGAGTGGATCAGTGCTATTGAGGGATCTCAAGAAGGGTCCTACCTATGGGTATGTAGCCTTTTCCCCCACTTCTTAGAATTCTTCTCATTTTTGTGCTTAGTCTGTTTGACAATAATTAAACTTGGAGTGCCTGACATGGGGTGTAGCCATGTAGGTTGCTCTGAACTATCTGCTGGATAAATTGGGAGGGGATTACTCACAGACGGTAGGAGTGGTTGATATGGGTGGTGGATCAGTGCAAATGGCACTGCTAGAATGGGCAATCCGTCCCCTAGATCCGTCTCGGTGTGAAATAGAATCGAGACTGATAGAAGAATCAGTCCCGGCTCGAAACGTGGTATCACTAAAGAGGTTTAGGGACTAAAAGGTGGCCATTAGTCCCAGTTCGTAACACCAACCGGGACTAGGTTTTAGTCCCGGTTGGTCCCTATTAGTCCCAGTTAGTAATACTAACCAGGACTAAAGCCTCACTAACCGGGACTAAAGCCTTCCAAGCATTTACAATAAAAGAAAAGCATCATCTATGTAGTCAGATGTGGTAGTGAGTTATAGTGGTTCAGATGGTTCTCGTGCAATGATGTTGGTTTTGAGTTTGAACTCCAATAAAGACGTACTTTTTCAGCTTTTTTATGAACCATCAGTCCCGGTTCCTACAACCGGGACTAAAGGTGAGGGGACTTTAGTCCCACTCCCATAGTCCCAGTAAGGAATTTGGGACTGAAGGCGGGTTCCCAACCGAGACTAATGACTTATTCTCCAGTAGTGTAGCGGCGGTGGCGCAGGCCAGGACAACCTCTACGTTGCATCCAGCTTCTACTTCGTCGCCACAGAGGTAGTAACAACCGGTTTCTGAATTATGTTTTTAGATAATGGAAACTAATCCGGCTTACGACTGCTTTTTCAAAGAAAAAAACTCAGACCGCACTTATTACATACTTGAAATCTAAAAAAACAAAAGAAAACCGAGTTTCAACTTAACAAGATAGTTGGTTTCTGAATTTTGAAGCTAACAATTAACCTACCCAAAAATCTAAATCTGTATACAAATAAGATTGACAAAGATCTGAATTCTGAAACCTTGTTTATTCTATCTGGAAGGTTGGCATCGTAGATAGCAATGCGCCGAGTGGAAAGACTACCCCTGCCGCATTCGGAGCTTCTGCCGAGAAGGCTTGCCAACTGAGCGTCGAGGAAGCCACAGTTGCGTACCCAAACGTCAACGGCGTCGATGTGCCTTACCTATGCATGGACCTTGCCTACCAGTACACTTTGCTCGTGGATGGCTTTGGTCAGTATATATACATGATCAGTGCTTAGCTTATACTCTGAACACGAGAAACTTTACTATATAGTGCCCATATAATACTGTGTGCAATGCAGGTGTGGAGGCGACACAGGAGATCACCGTGGTGGACAAGGTCAAGCATGGAGAGTACTACGACGTCGAAGCCGCGTGGCCTCTGGGCACTGCAATTGAGGCTCTCTCAACAAGAAAATGGCGTCAAGAGGCATGGTCTGTTGGGTTCTCGGGCCAGTGGGATACCGCATGTGCCATCAACTGAACTCTAGTGCGATCGCTCTCTGCATCGTCCTGTTGCACATCTGTTATATATGCCTCTGGCGTACGTAAGAAACAAATGTCTGATTGCTAAAGTTTCGCAAATTCGATTGCAATTGCACGCCACGAAAATTGAGCATAATCATGTACTCTCTCCGTTCGTTTACATAATTAAGACGCCGGCAGCTCAGTTCAGATTGTACGCCGTAATTTTCTAAAAAAGATTCAAAAACTATCATTTATTTGTCATGATTTGATTTGTCGCTAAAGATAGTTTAAGTATGAGTTATGTTTACGTGTTTGAATAATTTTTTAAGATAAGATGAATGGTCGAAATTGTAGAAAAAATCAATCGCGTTATACATTTATGAATGGGAGTGATACTATTTCTGCCCTTGGGCTCTGCTTCGCTCGCCTCGGCCTCCGCTGTGGCTGCCGTCCCGTCCCCGTGCTCCTAGCCTCAACGATCATTAGCTTTTACATTTTATCTTTGATTCAGGAATCACCATACTATAAAGAGGGATCCATAAATGTATGCTCTTGGTGGTACTAAAGTTCAAAATGTTCAAAATTCATCCCAAATACACTCCATGTTCATATCTAAAATCTGCTCATTTTAAGTTGATATCCGGTTGAACCACCATCCAGTAGCTTTAACCAATATGCTCACTGCGTGGATACCGGATGATACGCGGTTGAACCGATCCCCTACAGCTTTAACCAATATTGCAATCTATGTCATTTTCGATCGATGCCCGGTTCAACTGGCTCGGGACCATCTTCGATCGATATTTCTCTCTGCTATGTTTTCAGTTCAACCTGCTTGTGCTGGTTCAACCGGCCTCGTGCATTTTGCAAAGTAATGGCTAGTTTCAAAGGAGTCCTTTATATACCCCTTCCATCACCTCTTTTGCACCTTCTTCCATTTCTAACCAACCAAAGACAAAACACACAACAACATTTACTCCTGTCAGTTGCTCCTCACTCTTGAGCTTCCAAATCTCCAAAATCTTTGAGTGGATTCTTGCTAGGACTTGAGGGTTGCGAATCTTGCGCTTTATTCTCTGTCTCTCTCTTATTATGTTGAGCTTTGGTGATACTTTAGAGCGTTCTTTGTGGATTTGTTACTCTTGGTGCTTCGTGCTCCTAGATAGGTAGGTGTCGCTTGTAGCTTCATCCCTCTTGTGCTTTATATTACCCGCTCGTTGACCAACCTTACTAATTAAGCGACCTTACTTAACCTTTGTGGTCGGTGAAGGTAGGATTAGGGTTGATAGAGACCCGGCTCTTTGCGTGGGCGCCTCAACGTGGAAGTAGGGCACGCTTGGGTGTGACTGAAAACCTCAGTTTAAATCCTTGTCTCCATGTGCTTACTTGTTCTTCATTCATGTTCTTACTCTTGTGTTGTAAGATTTATCCGATCTACTTTCTGTGCAGGTCTGGTGGTGAGCCCCTCTCAGATCTACAACTTCTTGCTCCTAGGAAGATTTGGAATCAAACCAATCTATCTTTGGTTCATGGTTTGATAGATCAATTCAATTTATATTTTTCAATAATTGAACCATTCCACTGTGGTTGAACCAAGCTTGTTGTGTAGGTTAACCCACATTGGACTAGTTCAATTTGTTATTTTCAATCTCCAAGCGAAGTTCGAAGATGGTACCAAATTGTGACCTGGCATAGTTTTGCTGTGTTATATTGTGATGATGACAGGTTATAACACTTGACACTTAGGACCTTTGACTAATATGCTGGATTAAAGTATTAAACTTATACAGGCCGGCTAGCTAACCATTTCATGCAACCAAGATTAATATGTACAACACCAAACATTAGATTTGTTATCATGGCATGCATGGTTCACCATATTAATACACATTGTTTGACAAAAGATAGGCGGAAGCAAAACAAGCATTTGGCGCTCGACACTCACGGTCGTCTTACGTGGTGGTGCTTGCACACACAGAAAGAGGCACGGTAGAACACATTGTAGCTGTACTCATGGTCCTGTTTGAAACACAAGAATTTCGCTAGGAAGTATAGGAACATGGAATAATTTTTATTTTGCAATTAAACATACCTTAAATGGAAAATACAAGTGTCTCTCAATGCACCATACAAACAAAACACATTCTAGAAGGCGAACACGGTTACATTAATTATTCATATGTGGTTCTCAATGAACAAGATTTAAAAACACACGTGCACAACATTACAGTAGTACATACTCCATTTGGGATGGTTTGAGTAGGAAATGATTATATAAATATAGATAAATATATTGGTGTGTACGTAATAAACATTCTTCCGATGGTCCTGGTATAGTTATTGCATCAATCGTGCTTGTTGAGAGAGAGGATCGCTTGGTAGAGGCCAAGAAGTGCAGCAAAGAAACTTACCACCTTGACGATGGACGCCACATGGACGATGGATCCGTAGTGGTTGTAAACCCATTTGTACATTGGGATCCAGATGTACCTGCTGCGTCTGTAGTCGTGAATATTCTCCATGACGATGGCGAAACGGGACACCGTGTCCGGAAGGTGCTTGCCGACGGTCTTGAAGAAGGTGAGGATCTCCTTGTCGGTCTGAGGCCCGCAGAGGAGGCCCTTGGATCGCAGCGTGTGCACGTCCTCCTCCCGGACCATGAACATGTCGAGGAGGGCGAGGTAGGAGCACACGGCGGTCCTGTCTGGGTCGTCCCCGAACCTGGAGGCGGTGCTCACCTCGAACGCCGCCATGTTGACGAGGCAGGACGCGCGCGCGTCGCTCAGGGACAGAGGCGCCAGGGAGAGCTCGCTGCAGAACCGCCCTCGCACGAAGCCCATGTCGGAGAACGCTGCCGTCTGACTGCCCTTGAGCTTGATGCCGATCTCTTCGAGCTCCATGGGAGGGACAGTCGGCATCACAGTGAATCTGTGGTCTTGTTCTTCTTCTTGGGCCTGTGGTGGAGCCGCCGTGGTTTTCTCCCTCTTGAGTCTACCGTAACCATTACTAGTATCGAGGAGTGGTCGCCGGCGCTCATCATCACCAAGTGCCGCCGTCGTCGTCGCTGGCAATGCAGCCTGTTTTCGTCGTCCTTGTGTCTTGTAGCGTCGGACGAGTGCGAGGAGATGTGGCGGCGGGTCGTTCTGGTCGTCCCATTCCCAGACAGAAGCAGGTTTGTTCTTGGGATGATCATCAGAAGCCACCCCACCAACAGCAGAGACCTTGAACTCGTTGCCCATACCTGCGATGAACTCGCCCACAGCCGTCATGAGGTACGTCTTGTGTTCCTCCCTGACAAGGTCCATGAGGGCTTGGATCACCGGCCACGGGAGCTGGTTCTCCAGCAGCATGATGTCGTTGTTGATGCTGTCCCGGTTGCAGAAGAGGAAGCGCCGCATCGATGGATTCACATGGTAATTTTCCTTCTTGCCGCGCGAGCTGGTGTACGCAACCATGTACAGCAGCAAGAAGCAAGCGTCGCACAGCATCATGGCCACAAAAGAGGATCCTTGGTCCTTGCTGCCGGCGGCAGCACCTTCCGCCGCTTCCATGGCGACGTCGACGACGTATCTCCCGCGGGCCTCTTTCACGGCCTCCGAGGCCTCCATCTTCTCCAGCGCGGCCTTCGGTTCGAGCTCCACGAGCTCGCACAGGTAGTAGACAGCCGCCGCCTTCACCTCCGCCATGTTGTTGAGCTCGTCCACACCTTTGTGATACGGGCCGATGGCGACGAATCTCGGGACGACGTACGAGTGGTATCCGGATTGTTCGAGCATACCCTTTAGTCCCGCGGGGAACTTATACATCGTCGTGTCCATCTTGCGGAAGTTGAATTCAGCCTCAAAGTTGTCTTTTGCTCCAACCACCTTCTCATTGATCGTGATAGCTACGGACTCCATGAGCCCCTCCATGCAGCAGCTTGATTTGATGATGAACCTGATGGACCTGGAGGGGCAACCAGCATTAATTAATTACGCCATCTCACCAGTGATGAAATCGATCGGACTCAAAACGAATTGAACCTTACCGTATCGCCTTCTGGCAGGCAGCTACCTGGGGCTGAGCTACAAGGTTTTAGGGTTGTGATTCAAGTAAGGTTGAAGTCAGTATATATAGGCTACCAAGTACCAACCAGCCAAATTCGATTATTTAATCTTTTAATCCTTTTTTTAAATGGCACTTTAAAAAATAGCCCAGGGGCAAAAGAGTAGTTGACTCTGATCGCTGCACTTCTAATCAGCCCCATCCAGCCCCGCCGTGTGCATTGGAAGCTGCTTTGGAACTGCAGGGCAGCACGGCAAGCATTTTTGATAATAATTTTAGCCTCTCAGTTAGTCTCGTTATAAATGAGACTAAACGCGCGGGCTTGACCGAGTTAATCTCATGAGTTCAGACGGCAGTGTCATTGTAAATGAGCTGTAATAGCTAAAAAACCTTGCTACAGGCTGTAACGAAGGCATTATAGACAACTATAGTGTTATAAAATGATGACTTCCCTCGGCGTAGCTCGGTCTGCTCAAAATGTGATTATGACCAAAATACAAGCAAATATTGAGTGATGAAAGATTGAAGACGCAATAGATATGAGAGGGTCGAATCTATATTGATTTCTTTGTGTAGAACTATGCTGTAAGACACTCTGATCAACAATGCTAGATCAAGGAAGATTAAATGAATGGCTTGCCTGCCGTTTTGAAATTTCGATCAAATGAAGAGAGACAATCAATGTTTCGTAAGTAAAGTTGTCTTCGAAATGAAAGTGTGTTAGTCGTACTATTAACGCTAGGAGGACAATAGAAGAAAAATGTGTATTAAAATTGTTAAAATAAAAAATATCGCCTGCTCTTTGTAACTTTGCTCACCCATGTATTTGTCATCAGCAGCACGAGACTCCGCTGGAGAGCCACCTGGTAACTTCTCATCTACAATTGTGCACATGGTATGTTTTTAATGGTGGAACCGGTCTACCAGCCTTTTTTAAGTCCTAAATTTGGCACTGTGCTCGTATTTTTTCAGAAGAGATTTTACGGTGTTTAGAAAGGTATCCACAGTATATCAGACAGTAACACCATTTTTAAAATTTTAAAAGCATTTATGCCTTTTGCAGAATAAAAAAATAAAAAAATATGGGTATCGGTCTCACCATTTTTGGTACCGGATCCTCTTATTTTGCACTGTGGCACCGTCTATTTTTAAACTATTAGATCTTTTAACGACTCCTATTTTTTTGCGACCACCATAAAATTTGTATTTTTCTAGATTTATTTTAGAAATCTAACGACTTTGTTTTTTCAATGATAGCGTCGACAGTGTGGTGTTTGTGGTGAGTCCGTCAGTCTCGAGATACCAATTCAGCTCAGTTTTACGGAGTTGCTCATAGTGGTAGGATGAGGAATGTGCGTCCATAGGGTTCAGTGTACGTGCATGCGAACGACTATGTTTGTACTATGTTTCAAAAAAATTAGAGTCTAGTGTGAAGGTACTGTAGCCTTGGATGCCGCAATCAATGATCTACTCGGAGTTAGTCTCAATTTTTTTTCGCGAACATGCAAATCACGTTTTTATTAAGAGGAAGAAAAATACAGCAAAATAGCGCGGTTAGCCTAAGATAACCGGCCATTACAACATCGTTTGAGGTTTAAATTACAGGCAAAGCTGGCGACCTAAAGGGATGAGTTGCACCCGATAGCAAGCTACTAAGACCCGAATTCCCCACGGAGAGCCAAAGCTTAGCTTCCTCCAGAATTCGAGAGATAACCACCCAAGGCATTGCCGCCCTGTGGCGAAAAACCCTCTCGTTACGCTCCTTCCAGATCATCCAGACGACGAGCAGTATTAAGGAGTCAAATCCACGCTTAACAGATTTGTGCAGCCCCTTCCGTGCATGCAGCCACCGGTCAACGAATTTAGGATGGTTATCAGGCATCCAGTATGTCCAATTAAGTGGACTCAGCACCCTAAACCAGACATCTTTGGTGAAGCAACATCCCACCAACAGATGATCTATGGACTCGACGCCCTGATCGCAAAGGGCACAAAAATCGTCAACTTGTAGACCATGCCTCCGCCGCCGCTCTGCTGTCCAACAGCGATCCTGGATGGCCAGCCACACAAAGTCTCAATTTGGATATCATAACTGTTGTGAACAAGCTTAACACCGAATTAATTAATTAGTCAAGTCCTTTTTTTAACTAGCTACACAGAGTCAATGGCGTGCACCAAATTAGTATCTCGTCAGTTTTTTTTACAAGAATTTTAGTCTCCGTTAGTCTCGTTATAAATGAGAGTAAACGGGTCTCATGAGTTCACGGCAGTGTCAATTATAATTGAGCTGCATGGAAGGAATTAGTGCGTAGCGAAAATACACCTTCGCCGGCAAAATTCATCCGGACGGATATATACACAAGTTTTACGTCCATCAAAAAAGACCTAAATGTTATATAATAGACAGTACCAAGAAAAAGGTACTACCGGATAGATAGCTCCGGTATCAGAAATATTGGAAATGGTCCCATATTTTTATAATTAATTTAATTAGTTAAGATATTTTACCATGGTTGTAAATATATCCATATGTACCACAACATTTTTTTATTTTTAATGGTCTTTACGCCCATTGTGGAAATTCAAATAAAAAAATGAGGTCCCAACATTTTTAGTACCCTTCTATTTGGTACCATGTGGGCACCGTAGTACCACCTATTTTTAAACCGTTTGATCTCTTTTGATGGACAACTTTTATTTTCTCTAACCAATGTAAAACTTGTATAATTAGTTAGTTATTAACACCGAAAAAGAAAAGGGAGCGGTACCTCCTGATATCATCGGGTAACTTTTTAGCCATAAAATCTCTCTATATTATGTTACTATTACTAATTGGAGTCTCTTTTCCTCCACGTTAATATTCACCAGACGCGATAGAAAATGAAGATAAATACTATAAATGCTCACAAAAATAAAAAATATGAGGCCGTCCATCACGTAGCTCTAATAATAGTAGTCACTAGATCTATTATATTTTCCAAAACATTACCCAACATACCATTATGAAATATGAAATAAAATCACTCATAAATTTATATAAAAATTATCCAGCCATGTCATTATGAAATATGAATTAAAATAATCCCTCAGTTTGCACAAAAATTACCCATCATACCATTGTAAAATTTGAATTAAATAACACTCTAAATTTTCATATAAATCATTCACTATGCTACTATAAAAAATGAATTAAAATAAACACTAAATCTGCATATAAATTACCCAATATGCCATCGTGAAAGATGAATTAAAATAACTTCTAAATGTTGCATATAAATTACCCATAATACTATTACGAAAGATGAATTAAAATAATCACGTCCTAATATTATTAAGGACTATATCTCCTAAAACTCTATCCCCATACGAGAACACGGATTAATAGACTGGTATACAAGAATTAAAACGAGCTTTGCTACAGGTTGTAACGATGGCACATTAAAGGGTTATAATATGATGACTTCCCTTGACGTAACTTCGGTCTGCTAAAAAGATGTGATTATGATCAAAAGACAAGCAAACAAGCAAATGTTGAGTGATAGAAGAGTCAAGACGCGATAGATATGAGATGGTGGTCTCTATATTGGTTTGTTGGTATAAAACTATATTGAAAATATTCAACAACGCTATATTTGAAGAATTTCGCGGTCAAGAGCTTTATAGATCAAGGTAGATTAAATGAATGGCTTCGCCCGCCGTTTCAAAATATTTATTAAGAAAGAAGATATATAATCAATGCTTCAGAACTCAAGAAGTCTTCGAAACGAAAGCGTGCTTGGTCATACTATTAATGCTAGGAGGACAATGGAAGAAAAACTAATTTGGTAAAAATGCAATATTCAATGTTTATATATTAAAAATGGTTAAAATAAAAAAATATCGCCGGCTCTCTGTAGCCCTGCTCACCCATGTGTTTATCATGAGCAGCAAGAGAGTCCACTGGAGAGCCATTATTTTACTAACTTCTCATCTATGACTACCTGTACATGTGCACATGTTATGTTCTTTTACGGTGGAACCTGTCTACCAGCATCCAAGTCCTAGACCTGACACAATGCTCGCATTTTTCTATATTTATCTCAGAATTAGCGATATTGTTTTTCAGCGGCATTTGCATCAACAATGAAGTGCCAATGTTGAGTTCATCAATCTTGATATGCTTATCCTGCTTAGTCTTACGGAGTTGGTCATAGCGGTAGGATATGCGTGTGCCTTCAAGAGGGTGAGTGTTTGTGTGTACTGGATGAATTCCTCACACATTACTGCAAGAATTTGAGTGACACCCTGCGTGTATGCCACCGAAAAGAATTGTATGCTAGGGTCATAGAAAATCGTTAGAAGATATAAATAGAAGGCTTAGTGTATGGTGATGTGGTATCCAACTCATTGAGTTTTTAAAATGGCGTGGCTTCATGCATGTCAAGAGAATAAGGTAGTGTGGTTCTTCTATTTAGATATATAGAAGATGAGATATTTAATGGTGGTTGGAATGGTACTCACCGGTACCGGATGGTACCACTATTTTTTTAATTTTTAAATGCTTTTATGCCCTTTATAGAGATCAGAAAATACAAAAATGGGTATCGGCCCTACCATTTTTTGGTACCGGCCTCATATTTGGTACCGTCTGATACCGGTACCGTGTTACTGCCTATTTTTTAACTGTTAGATCTCATCTGATTGACGACTCCTATTTTTTCCAAACACGCCCTTTATAGAGATCAGAAAATACAAATATGGGTACCGGTCCCACCTTTTTTAGTACCGGATTCCTCATATTTGGTACCGTCTAGTACCGGTATCATGGTACCGCCTATTTTTTTAACCGTTAGATCTCATCTGATTGACGGCTCCTATTTTTTCCAACACCTGTAAAATTTTGAAGCGCCCCAGTTTTCATAACGGGACTAAAATGTGCTTTATTAGCATACCAGGATTTGATAATCATATTCTTCCATCAGAGTAGTACAAATCCGCTCTAAATGATCGGACCACAAAGGGGCGTTGCCCTGAAAATCTAAGCAGCGGAATTTAAAACGTAGGCCCATCTTCTTCACGCCACAAGTTGGAAAGCAGGTCGTAACCCTTACTCGTTCTCGGACCAATATATTTCCATAGTACTAAGAAAAAGAACAACAAAGCAAGGGTGAGTACATACGTACTCAGCAGCCCACCTTCCTCTAAAGGAATTTTGGGAGGGCTAACACTATATGCAAGGATATACCTAGAGCTTAAGATAGTTTTGCAGAAAAGTATTTGTACTGCAGGGTTTGAGATAGTTATCAAATTTTAATCTTTCTGAAAACTGAGTTTTTTTTCCAAAAAGGTTTGCCACTGGACTTTCCGGTTCAAAGTGGCCCATGGCTTTTCCAGCCAACACATTTTTCATACATCCAGCACCCACCTGCTGAACCAAAAACCATTTTATCCAGGTCCCAAACCAATTCCATTTTATTTTATGAAAACTGTTAATTGAAGAACCAAGCCGTAACTCATCCATACCAGTGGACACGGACTATTCGAATATGTTTTACTCTGATCAGAGGTTGTACTAATTTCCACGAGTTGGACTCGGCGGCGTGTTACCGTCGTAATTGCCCAAATTTCAAACCAAGCCGTTGGCCTTTGTTTCATCACTTAGCAGAACTTTAGGGGTTCGGGCATTCGAGTCATTTCGGTACCCCGCTGGTACTTCCGTGACACTCACCCTTCCCCTGGCCCCTTGTGCGCCAACACAGAAATTACTAGGCTATCCACTCTAGCTTAGGCCTGGCTAATGCTTCGTACAGGGCGAGTGGTTGTACTGAAAGAATTAGGAAGACGAAAATCATAACGGTCCTTGCGGATAGCTCAGGTTGGACCAACCACCACACCACTTTCTTTTACTCGTCACCGCGTGCATCCTCCTACCCGGTCTTCCCCACGAATCCCGGGACATAGGGTAACCGTAGGTAGCTAAGTTACCAGTCCAATCCTGCTCTTGTGTCTGTTTCGGCGTGTAGCCGTATTTCGACATAGTTGGTTGCCGGGGTTCTTCCCCATTTTATTTCAAAAACTGCACCACACATCCATTTTCCCATACCCATCACGTTCCAAATCCATAATCCAACATCACGTCAAGATTATGATAGATATTTAAATGAGCGATCCCACCGATGCGCGCTATATTTAAAATAGGCTTAGGTGGCTATATATATTTTGCTGTGTTACCTTAGCAAAAATATGCAAGTTTTATGTGATTAACAGGCCAATAGTTGTGTTTACAAAACATAAAAAATTCATGCATCAAGTGGGGATTTCAGTGGGCTTGCCTTGCAACTCGTTGGGTGAGGGGCTGTCGTATGATCAGTATGTTTTCTTCGGTTTCATGGTTGAAGGTCCTAGTGATGGGACTACTCGCCCTTTCTGGGGCTTCCTATGAGCACAAACAAGAAACACACAAATCGAGGCATGACATGAGCCCAACGGGTTTAGTGGTGTAGAGCTTGAATCGAGGGAATGAGGGTTCTTGCTGGTGGTAGTACTGCGAGGGGTTGGGGTGTAGCGAGTTTTCGGGCGTGTTGGCGGGTTCGGTAACGACAGTTTTGGAGACGCCAAGGCATGGGTGGTGGACGCGAGATGCGGGGTCGGAGACGCCGAAGGGGTGGCGGTCGCATGTTGGTGTCTTTGGAAAAAATCTATTTGTGGAGTGGTTTGAGAGAGCAATGAGATTCAGATGATTTTCGGTATCGTCATCATCTGAATTCAGAGCTCGGATATACTAAGACAGGAACCTTTAGGATTTATGGTGAATAAGAGATCAACGGCCTCGATCACCAGGCTCACAATATTTGTGCGACCGGTGCGAAGCACTGACTGGGCGTAGGACGGCGTCATGGTGGCATGACGGCGGCTTCCGGCCAGGAGAAAATATTATGTGGAGTGTGTATGGATGGATAGAGCTTTATTTTTGATGAGTTTAGGCGCAAGAATCACATAAATCGGAGTTCAAACGGAGAATATATGGAGTGTATAGTGGCTAGGGGTAGATTTAGACATTTTTTGGGAAGTTCAGGGGGTAGATTTGGACTTTATTCCGAGCGAACTTTGGTTTTCAGCCCACAAGCGAGACAACCTGGGCTGAGGGGAGGGGGCGGGTTTGGCCCAAATGGCCATGCTCGGCCTGCGAGCAGAGGGGCCTGGGCCTGGGGCGCTTTCGGCCTGCTCGGCCCGCTTGGCTCACGTGCGCGCGCGGCGCGGCAGCCAACTGGGCCGGCCCAGCTAAGCGGAGATGGCGTGGTGACGACGTTTGGCCTGGGCCCACTTGTCAATGGTGGAGGCGGGGTGATGGAGTCAGCGGAGGCGACGGCGCGTCGGTTCGTCCGAACTGAGGTGGACCGGGGCGGGCCACCGGCGGCGGCTCCTCGGCGGTTCTTACCGCCGGTTCCGGTTCCAACAACGGGGTCAAGGAGGCGAGCTTCAGGGGAGAGTGGTGAACCCGGTGACGTGGTTGGGCGAGGGTATTAGGGGTCGGGGGTGGGGTCTCCGCAGTGGCGGGGCAGGTGTGCGCGTCGGCGGGAGGGGCACGCACGTCGGCGGCTCTGTGGAGGTAGAGAGGGGCGACGATGAGGCCCCGGTGAGCTACAGGGTGGTGGGGCGGAGCTCTGAGAGTGAACAATTGGGGAATGGTGTAGTGGGGGAGGTGGATTTTTGACTGGCGGCGCGGTGGTTGTGGAACGGGGGAGGTGTTCGCGGCGTTCGGCGCCCGATTCGAGTTGAATCGGGGGCTGTTCGCGCGACGGTGTGCGTGTGGCGAGGGATGGGGAGTAGCGGTGGGGCGAGGGTGACTTTTATAGCCAACGAAAAGGGGGGGGGGCTAGCGCCGACGCGGCGGTGGCGTGGCAAGCCAGTGCGTGTCCAAGTTGCGCGGAACCGGAGGGGCCAAGTGGCGGAGTGGTGCGATGGCGAGGCTCGACAGAGCTGTGGTCGGCGCGGAGCAGCGGGGGCCGGGCATGGTAGAGGCAGAGCCGGGCGGGGTCGAGGGGCGTGCACTGCCTCGTGCGCGTGGCGCGACAGTGCGGCGGGTCGGGCGCGGGCGCGTCCGGGGCCGGGGGCGGCGCGGTGCCTCGTGGAGGTGCAATGCGGCAGGGGCCGGGGGCCAGGACGCCGGAGGAGGAAGAAGGGGTCGGCTGGCCTGCGGGGCTCGTGCGGCAGTGAGAGGGAGGCGCGGGCCCAGCTGGCAGGGAGTGAGATGGAGGAGGTGGCAGTCGGCTGGGCTGACCTGGCGGCCTAGGTGGAGGGTGGGGAGGCGGGGTGGCCTGAGATGGGCCGAAGGTGGATGGGCGGCCCAAGGGATGTTTTTCCCCTTTTCTTTTTCTGATTTTATGAATTTTGAATTTGTGTAGGAGATTTGAGGAAGATTTTGAGGGAGCTTTTGTGGAGAACTATATTTTGGAATATTTAGGATATCAAGAGATTTTTGTTGAGCTCATATTAACACGCTTAAAACAAGCAACAACCAAGGTTTTCAAAAATTTGATTTCGAATTTGGGGGAGATTAGAAGAAAATTCCGTGTGCTAAATTTTTGGGGCGTTATAAATTTGTAGACGGTACCAAATATGAGGGTCCGGTACCAAAAAATAGTGGGACCGGTACCTATACTTGTATTTTCTGATCTCTATAAAGGGCATAAAAGCCTTTAAAAATTAAAAAAAATAGTGATACCGTCCGGTACCGGTGGCTACCGTTCCAACCACTATAAAATATCTTAAATTTGTAACAGAAGATATAAGATGAGCGTCCATACCTGTAATGCGTTTTTTTTAAAGAGTACAGGTCTGGTGCGATGGTTATGTAGCCTCGGATGGCGCAACAGTAAATCTACTCCTAGTTAGTCTCAGTTTAGATTTCATAATTGTTGTGAACTTGCTAGTAACATCGAATTAATTAATTAGTCACTCTGAAGTCCTTATTTTTAACAAGCTACATAGAGTTAATGTCGTGCTCCTAATTAGTTTCTCATCGGTGTTTCTGACAACAATTTTAGTCTCTCAGTTAGTCTCTTTATAAATGAGACTAAACGCGAGGGCTTCACCAAGTTAATCTCATGTGTTCAGACAAGAGCTTTGTTTGGAATGCACGATTTTTTTCTGTTTTTACATTTAAAAAAAAATTAAACTATTTAAAAAATTCATATACAATTTCTGTAAAATTGCTATGTTCCAAATGGACCCAAATGTGCTGTACGGAATCAGCGTATATATGGTGAAAATACACCTTCGCTGGTGAAATGCATCCAGACGGATATAGGGTATATACAATAGTAGCTACGACCTTGCTATAGGCTGTAAAGAAGGCATTATATAAGCTCTTAGGAGGTTATAAAATGATGACTTTGCCTTGATCACTCGGTCTGGTCAAGGAGTTCCGATCCGCCATAGGACTTGACATAGAGTCTCGACAGGGGCGGAGCTAGAGAAAACTTGTGGAGTGTGCAACATTTATCTCAATTTAAAATGTTCATGTGATATCATCTAAAAATAAAGGCTGTGTCACGCAGTTGGAGAAAAGGGTTGCAAAAAGGGTCAAAACTTAACATTTACCATTGATTTTCGGTTTTGGCCTGGGTGCGGCCGCACCCACAGCGGCTAACATGGATCCGCCCCTGTGTCTGGAGATGGCTCTCGTCCACGGAACGTTCATTGCGTGTGTGGATTCGTCACTGAGAGGTGGACCCTTTGGTAGGTTACCGGTCAAATATTTACGCCGTTCCCATTTAATTTAATTTAATTTTGATAGATTTTAGTCAGGGAGTTTTTTTTGTTCCACATAGAGAATTGAAAAGGTGTTGAGCGAACTATATGGATTGGATACATTTTTTTCTTATGAAGTTTTAAATGGTAAAGAGAGTGGCGCAGGTACGCGAGCCAAGACGTCCCATATTTTTACGGCAGCAAAAATCTAAACTGTTAAAAACATTTTGCCAAACCGTGTTTACTTCCGATGTTAGATAATATACTAACTAAAAGTTAACTAGTTATAAGAACGAACTAGTACGTTCCAAAAATAACGGAAGTGTATAATTCTAGTACTCCCCTCTCTTCCAAATTGATGTATCTCGTTTGAGCCCACTCATCTAATTCAAAAAAAAATTACAAGTGTTATTTATTTCCACTGTGATTTATTGGTTCACTGTATAATAAATTTTAAGTGGCTTGAAATTTTCATATGTTTACAATTTTTTAAAAATAAGACGAGTAGTGAAGCTCCGAAATGTAGCACTCCAAGCTTCTCTCCATAGTTCAATTTGGTAGTGGACGAGCCAGAGCTGTTTTGGTCTATAGTGCAACACAGTCGAGCCCTAGGTGAAGTCAGAGTCAGTTCTTCGGTTCCCAAACAGCACAAAAACAGGCCACCAAGCCCATCCCGTGCCACAGCTAGCTCAATTTCGAGGCCAAGCAGCACCATCAGCCAACCCCAGGATTAATTTCTCTCTCATTCTTTCCGCAGCTTCCATTTCCCCGAAAATCATAGAGCCGCGTCATGCATGATTTTCGCTGCCCTCACACACCTGCATGCAAACACCTACGTAGGGCTTGTTGGTCTGCACCATCAGCTTCCTCTCTCTCCCTAATTAAGCTATTTTGCCTCTTCTTTATTAGGTCATTTCTATTCGAGAGTATTATGTTGCGCTTACTATGTTTATATACAAGCTATATACAACATTTAATAGCTATATATATGGCGTTGTGATCAGAGTTTCCCTATGGATTTTGTTGCCATTTAGAAATCAAGCGCTAGCTTTCACAACACAATTAACGACAGTGATGGATTGCACCTTTGTGTATACGTACGTACTTCAAAGCACGCTAGAACAGAGCTTAACAGCATAGATCTAACAACACCAGATATTAAGAGACCATCCACCTGACATGATTAAAAAACTAATGTGTTTGGCAAGTGTATGAGAAGGTGACTGATTTTATGTACATTTGTGTGTATGGGCAGTGGGGCTCAAATAGTATTCATTAAGGAATAATAGTGTGATCTAAAATGTGATATTACGGTCATAATACAAGCAAAAGGTTATTAACGGATAATAGGTCTTTTATTGCTTTGTTTGTATACAACTAATTTGCATGGTCGACCATTTGGAAGAATTGTGGCCTAGAGCTTCAAGCAAGAATAAATGAATACCTTGGTTTCTCGTAATCGACATTGATTTTGATCAAGAAAGATGAAATGCAAGAAAGGGTTGATAACTCAAGATTTGTTCCGAATGAAAAGTGCAACTAGTTAAAGATAATAAATTCATATTAAAAATTGTTCCAATAACAAATTAATATCGTCAACTCTCCGTTTCTTGGCTCACCCATGTGTTTGTCGTCACCAGCGAGAGAGTCCACTCTCGGGGGGTCATTAGTTACTAGTAGCTTCGCATCTACAACTACCTGTAGATGTACACATGAGTATATCGTAGTGTGAAGTTAATATGTAGTCGTCTCAAGTTCGTTTTGAACAAGCTGCACCGAATTAAAGTATTAAACAATTAGTCACTCTGAGTCTGAGCTAAACACTTATTGCATTGGCCACGCTCCAAATTAGTCTACTCAGTTCGTTTCATTAGAAATGAGACTAAACCGGCTTCACCGAGTTAGTCTCGTGAGTTCACACGGCGGCAGTGTCATTATAAATGAGCCACTCGGATTTATGTACTGCATGTGGTGGACGGACATATATATAGCTAGACTTTATAAGAACAGCTACGACCTTGCCACAGAATCAATTGAAACAGGCTGTAATAACGAAGGCATTAATTATCTAGTAGGGTTATAAAATGATGATGACCTCGATCGCTCGACGCATATAACCCGGTCAACACCACCCATCTTCTCAAGGGTTTTCGACCCGCCAAAATATTTCTCCCAAAATATACTATTGACATGGAGATGGATGGTTCTCATCCATAGAACCTTGATCATTATTGTGCATCTGTTGCGAGATGCTTGAGGTGGACTGTTGGTTCCTCACGGTGTGGTTACCGGTTAGATTATTTGGGCTAAGCCCATTTAAATGAATTAAAATTTGATAAATTTTATGCACAGTATTTTTGTTCCGCATGTAACCCGGTCAACACCACCCCTCTTCTCAAGGGTTTTTGACCCGCCAAAATATTTTCCCCAAAATATACTATTGACATGGAGATGGATCGGTTCTCATCCATGGAACCTTGATCATTATTGTGCATCCGTTGCGAGATGCTTGAGGTGGACCGTTGGTTCCTCACGGTGTGGTTACCTGTTAGATTATTTGGGCTAAGGCCCATTTAAATGAATTAAAATTTGATAAATTTTGTGCACAGTATTTTTGTTCCACGCATAAAATTGAAAAGGTGTTGAGCGACCCAAGATACAATTCTTCCTTCTTTTTATAGCTAAGTTACCCTGTCCAACCTTGCTCATGTGGCTGTTTTGGCGCGTAGCCGTATTCCGACATAGTCGGTTACCGGATTCTTCCCCATTTTATTTCAAAAACCGCACCACACATCCATTTTCCCATACCCATCACATTCCATATCCATAATCCAACATCACGTCAAGATTATGATAGATATTTAAATGAGCGATCCCACCTACGCGCGCTATATCTAAGTAGGCTTATGTGGCTATATATATTTTGCTGGGTTACCTTAGCAAGCAAAATATGCAAGTTTTATGTGATTAACAGGCCAATGGTTGTGTTTGCAAAACATAGAAAATTCATGCATCAAGTGGGGATTCCAGTGGGCTTGCCTTGCAACTCGTTGGGTGAGGGGCTGACGTATGATCAGTATGTTTTCTCCGGTTTCATGGTTGAAGGTCCCAATGATGGGACTACTCAGCCCTTCTGGGGCTTTCTACGAGCACAAACAAGAAACACACAAATCGAGGCATGATATGAGCTCAACGGGTTTAATGGTGTAGAGCTTGGATCGAGGGAACGAGGGTTCTTACTGGCGGTAGTACTGCGAGGGGTTGGGGTGTAGCGAGTTTTCGGGCGAGTTGGCGGCCTCGGTAATGACAGTTACGGAGACGCCAAGGCATGGGTGGTGGACGCGAGATGTGGGGTCAGGGACGCCGAAGGGGTGGCGGTCGCATATTGGTGTCTTTGGAAAAGATCTATTTGTGGAGTGGTTTGAGAGAGCAATGTGGTTATGATGATTTTCGGTATCGTCATCATCTGAATTCAGAGCTCGGATAGACTAAGACAGGAACTTTTCAGATTTATGGAGAATAAGAGATCAACGACCTCGATCACCAGGCTCACAATGTTTGTGCGACCGGTGCGAAGCACTGACGGGGTGTAGGACGACGTCATGGTGGTATGACGGCGGCTTCCGTCTAGGGGAAAAGATTATGTGGAGTGTGTATGGATGAATAGAGCTTTATTTTAGATGAGTTTAAGCGCAAGAATCACCTAAATTGGAGTTCAAACGGAGAAGATATGAAGTGTATAGTGGCCAGGGGTAGATTTAGACATTTTTTGGGAAGTTCAGGGGGCAGATTTGGACTTTATTCCGTGGGAACTTGGGTTTTCAGCCCACAAGCGAGACAACCTGAGCCGAGGTGGGGGGGGGGGGGTTTCGCCCAAATGGCCAGCTCGGCCTGCGAGCAGAGGGGCCTGGGCTGGGGGCGCTTTCGGCCTGCTTGGCCCGCTTGGCCCACGTGCGCGCGCGGCGCGGCAGCCAACTGGGCCAGCCCAGCTGAGCAGAGACGGCGTGGCGACGGCGTTTGGCCTGGGCCCACTTGTCAGTGGTGGAGGCGGGGTGACGGAGTCTGGGGAGGCGACGACGCGTCGGTTCGTCCGAACCGAGGTGGACCAGGGTGGGCCACCGGCGGCGGCTCACCGGCGGTTCTTACCGCCAGTGCCGGTTCTGACAACGGGGTCAAGGGGGCGAGCTTCCGAGGAGAGTGGCGAAGCGGTGACACAGTTGGACGAAGGGGATTAGGGGTCGGGGGTAGGGTCTCCGCAGTGGCGGGGCAGGTGTGCGCGTTGGCGGCGAGGGGCACGCACGTCGGCAGGCTCTGTGGAGGTGGATAGGGCGCGACGGTGAGGCGTCCGGTGAGCTAGAGGGTGGTGGGGCAGAGCTCTAAGAGCGAACAATTGGGGAATGGTGTAGCGGGGGAGCTGGATTTTTGACCGGCGACGCGGTGGTTGTGGAACGGGGGAGGTGTTCGCAGCGTTCGGCGCCCGATTCGAGTTGAGTCGGGGGCTGTTCGCGGCGGTGTGCGTGTGGCGAGGGGCGGGGAGCAGCGGTGGGGCGAGGGTGACTTTTATAGCCAGCGAAAGTGGGGGCTGGCGCCAGCGCGGCGATGGCATGGCAAGCCAGTGCGGGGTCCAAGTGGCGCAGAACCGGGGGAGAGGGGGCAAGTGGCGGAGCGGTGCGATGGCGAGGCTCAACAGAGCTGTGGTCGGCGCGATGCGGCGTTGGCCGGGCATGGTAGAGGCAGAGCCGGGCGGGGTCTGGGGCAGTGCACTGCCTCGTGCGCGTGGCGCGGTAGTGCGGCGGGGTTGGGCGTGGGCGCGTCCGGGACCGGGGGCAGCGCGGCGGGGACTGAGTGGGCGAGGATGGCGCGGCGCCTCGTGGCGGTGCAATGCGGCAGGGGCCGGGGGGTCAGGCGCGGTGCGTCGTGGTGTGCGGGCGCCGGAGAAGGATGAAGGGGGCGGCTAGCATGCGGGGCCCGTGCGGCAGTGAGGGGGAGGCGCGGGCCCAGCTAGCAGGGAGTGACGTGAAGGAGGTGGCGGTCGGCTGGGCCAACCTGGCGGCCTAGGTGGAGGGTGGGGAGGCGGGGTGGGCTGAGGGAAAGAAGGGAGATGGGCCGAAGGTGGATGGGCGGCCCAAGAGAGGTTTTTCTCCTTTTCTTTTTCTGATTTTATGAATTTTAAATTTGTGTAGGAGATTTGAGGAAGATTTTGAGGGACCTTTTGTGGAGAACTATATTTTTGAATATTTAGGATAGCAAGAGGTTTTTGTTGAGCTCATATTAACACGCTCAAAACAAGCAACATCTAAGGTTTTCACAATTTTAATTTCGAATTAGGGGGAGATTAGAAGAAAATTCTGGATGCTAAATTTTTGGGGCGTTACAAATTTGTAGGCGGTACCACGGTACCGGTGACAGGTGGTACCAAATATGAGGGTCCGGTACCAAGAAATGGTGGGACCGGTACCCATATTTGTATTTTCTGGTCTCTATAAAGGGCATAAAGACTTTTAAAAATTAAAAAAATAGTGGTACCGTTCGGTACCGGTGGGTACCATTCCAACCACTATAAAATATCTCAAATTTGTAATAGAAGATATAAGATGAGCGTCCACACCTGTAATGCGTTTTTTTTAAAAGAGTACAGTCTGGTGCGAGGGTTATGTAGCCTCGGATGGCGCAATAATAAATCTACTCCTAGTTAGTCTCAGTTTAGATTTCATAATTGTTGTGAACTTGCTAGTAACATCGAATTAATTAATTAGTCACTCTGAAGTCCTTATTTTTAACAAGCTACATAGAGTTAATGTCGTGCTCCTAATTAGTTTCTCATCAGTGTTTCTGACAACAATTTTAGTCTCTCAGTTAGTCTCTTTATAAATGAGACTAAACGCGAGGGCTTCACCAAGTTAATCTCATGTGTTCAGACAAGAGCTTTGTTTGGAATGCACGATTTTTTTTCTGTTTTTACATTTAAAAAAAATTAAACTATTTAAAAAATTCATATACAATTTCTGTAAAATTGCTACGTTCCAAATGCACCCAAATGTGCTGTACGGAATCAGCGTATATATGGTGAAAATACACCTTCGCTGGTGAAATGCATCCAGACGGATATAGGGTATATACAATAGTAGCTACGACCTTGCTATAGGCTGTAAAGAAGGCATTATATAAGCTCTTAGGAGGTTATAAAATGATGACCGACTTCCCTTGATCACTCGGTCTGGTCAAGGAGTTCCGATCCGCCATAAGGCTTGACATAGAGTCTGGAGATGGCTCTCGTCCACGGAACGTTCATTGCGTGTGTGGATTCGTCACTGAGAGGTGGACCGTTTGTTTGGTTACCGGCTAAATATTTAGGCCCATCCCATTTAATTTAATTTAATTTTGATAGATTTTAGTCAGGGAGTTTTTTTTGTTCCACATAGAGAATTGAAAAGGTGTTGAGCGAACTATATGGATTGGATACATTTTTTTCTTATGAACTTTTAAAAGGTAAAGAGAGTGGCGCAGGTACGCGAGCCAAGACGTCCCATATTTTTACGGCAGCAAAAATCCAAACTGTTAAAAACATCTTGCCAAACCGTGTTTACTTCCTATGTTAGATAATATACTAACTAAAAGTTAACTAGTTATAAGAACGAACTAGTACGTTCCAAAAATAACGGAAGTGTATAATTCTAGTACTCCCTCTCTTCCAAATTTATGTATCTCGTTTGAGTTCATGGACATCGGCTTTGCCCACTTATCTAATTCAAAAAAAAAAAATACAAGTGTTATTTATTTCCACTGTGATTTATTGGTTCACTGTATAATAAATTTTAAGTGGTTTGAAATTTTCATATGTTTACAATTTTTAAAAATAAGACGAGTAGTGAAGCTCCGAAATGTAGCTCTCCAAGCTTCTCTCCATAGTTCAATTTGGTAGTGGACGAGCCAGAGCTGTTTGGGTCTATAGTGCAACACAGTGCAGCCCTAGGTGAAGTCAGAGTCAGTTCTTCGGTTCCCAAACAGGACAAAAACAGGCCACCAAGCCCATCCCGTGCCACAGCTAGCTCAATTTCAAGGCCAAGCAGCACCATCAGCCAACCCCAGGATTAATTTCTCTCTCATTCTTTCCGGAGCTTCCATTTCCCCGAAAATCATAGAGCCGCGTCATGCATGATTTTCGCTGCCCTCACACACCTGCATGCAAACACCTACGTAGGGCTTGTAGGTCTGCACCATCAGCTTCCTCTCTCTCCCTAATTAAGTTATTTTGCCTCTTCTTTATTAGGTCATTTCTATTCGAGAGTATTATGTTGCGCTTGCTATGTTTATATACAAGCTATATACAACATTTAATAGCTATATATATGGCGTTGTGATCAGAGTTTCCCTATGGATTTTGTTGCCATTTAGAAATCAAGCGCTAGCTTTCACAACACAATTAACGACAGTGATGGATTGCACCTTTGTGTATACGTACGTACTTCAAAGCACGCTAGAACAGAGCTTAACAGCACAGATCTAACAACACCAGATATTAAGAGACCATCCACCTGACATGATTAAAAAACTAATGTGTTTGGCAAGTGTATGAGAAGGTGACTGATTTTATGTACATTTGTGTGTATGGGCAGTGGGGCTCAAATAGTATTCATTAAGGAATAATAGTGTGATCTAAAATGTGATATTACGGTCATAATACAAGCAAAAGGTTATTAACGGATAATAGGTCTTTTATTGCTTTGTTTGTATACAACTAATTTGCATGGTCGACAATTTGGAAGAATTGTGGCCTAGAGCTTCAAGCAAGAATAAATGAATACCTTGGTTTCTCGTAATCGACATTGATTTTGATCAAGAAAGATGAAATGCAAGAAAGGGTTGATAACTCAAGATTTGTTCCAAATGAAAAGTGCAACTTGTTAAAGATAATATATTCATATTAAAAATTGTTCCAATAACAAATTAATATCGTCAACTCTCCGTTTCTTGGCTCACCCATGTGTTTGTCGTCACCAGCGAGAGAGTCCACTCTCGGGGGGTCATTAGTTACTAGTAGCTTCGCATCTACAACTACCTGTAGATGTACACATGAGTATAGCGTAGTGTGAAGTTAATATGTAGTCGTCTCAAGTTCGTTTTGAACAAGCTACACCGAATTAAAGTATTAAACAATTAGTCACTCTGAGTCTGAGCTAAACACTTATTGCATTGGCCACGCTCCAAATTAGTCTACTCAGTTCGTTTCATTAGAAATGAGACTAAGCCGGCTTCACCGAGTTAGTCTCGTGAGTTCACACGGCGGCAGTGTCATTATAAATGAGCCACTCGGATTTATGTACTGCATGTGGTGGACGGACATATATATAGCTAGACTTTATAAGAACAGCTACGACCTTGCTACAGAATCAATTGAAACAGGCTGTAATAACGAAGGCATTAATTATCTAGTAGGGTTATAAAATGATGATGACCTCGATCGCTCGACGCATATAACCCGGTCAACACCACCCCTCTTCTCAAGGGCTTTCGATCCGCCAAAATATGTCTCCCAAAATATACTATTGACATGGAGATGGATGGTTCTCATCCATGGAACCTTGATCATTATTGTGCATCCGTTGCGAGATGCTTGAGGTGGACCGTTGGTTCCTCACGGTGTGGTTACCGGTTAGATTATTTGGGCTAAGCCCATTTAAATGAATTAAAATTTGATAAATTTTATGCACAGTATTTTTGTTCCACGCATAAAATTGAAAAGGTGTTGAGCGACCCATGATACAATTCTTCCTTCTTTTTATTATGAAGTTTGTAGAAGGTAAAGAGAGTGTCACATGCGTGTGGGCCATGACAAGCCGTGCGTGTAACATACTAACGTCCTCTATTTTTATGGAACTAGATATTTAGAAACTTTTGTTATACAAGTTTTACAGTGGTTGGAGCGGTATCCACCTGTATCTGGAGGCGTAAGACTCTTTTTTTATTTTTAATGGCCTTTATGCCTTTTTGAAATTATTTTTAAGAAGAATTGGTACTTCTACCACCATGTGGCTGAGACAAGAGCAGAGGGCATGATTTGGTGTGTGGGGGCAATACGGGGCACACTGAAGGAAGAAGAAGACCACCGCGAAAGGGCCACAAAAGTGGTGGGAGATGGCACATAGAAGGGGGAGCACAGTGTGCCACACTGAATCAACAACCACAAGCTGTGTGTGTAAAGAAAATGACTCATATATTGTTTCTCCACCGTAATTTTTTATTTTTTGTGCTAACTTTTTTCTTTATATTATTTTTATTCATATTTTATTTTTATTAGTTTCTATAATTTTCATACTAAAATGTTATCGTTCCGAAGATAGAATATTCTTGTTACAAAGGCGGAATATTTAATTTGTAAATGTAGTTTTTTATTTTTCTTATAAACTAGAAATATTTCTCTTGTGAAGGAAGAAAATTATTAAATTATTTTTACTAGAATATTCATTTTGTGAAGGTAGAACATTTTAGTCGCTAAGTTAGAATATTTATTTTTTATTTATTAATGTAGAAAATTTTATATAAAGGTAGAATATTATGTTTTCTGCATCTAGAAATATTTTCCTATGAAGATATATTTCTTATAAAAGTAGAATATTTCAACGGGAAATTGAGAATATTTTCTGGTCATGTAGAATATCAGGTATTACGAATTTAAAATATTTTTTATAAACACCAAATATTATTTTTTTATAAAACGTCAACCTAGCCAATTTTAAAATAGATATGGGCAAACCAAAAATTAACTCCAATAGTGAAAATACTTAAAATGGAGAAAGGGTGAATGGACGGATGTTTGGTCCACTCAGGTGGAGGGGAAGGACCCTGAGGCCTAGTTTGTGTACTCTTGTGTTGATAGGAATTGAAGTGGATTGGGAGGGATTGAGGAAGATTTTGATCTACTGTGGATTTAAACATATTCCAATTCCCTCAAACCACTCCAATCCAAGAACACCCAAACTAGGCATAAACAGTCCACTTGGGGGGCCTTCTTATTTAGGACTATTTGTACATATACACATGAGTCATGCCAGGGAGATGAACCATAGAAGCAATTTTCCTTTTAAGACAAGTTATGGAGCGGCATAGGGAACATAAGGATCTACACATGGTTTTCATAGACTTAGAGAAGGCTTACGATAAGATACAAGGAATGTTATGTGGTGGGCTTTGGAAAGGCATAATGTCCCATCAAATTATGTGACTCTCGTTAAGGACATGTACAATAAGATTGTGACTAGTGTTCGAACAACTAACGGTGACACAAGTGACTTCCCATTTAACATAGGATTACAGCAAGGATCAACTTTGAGCCCTTATCTATTTGCCTTGGTGATGGATGAGGTCACAAGGGATATACAAGGAGATATCTCGTGGTGTATGTTGTTTACTGATGATGATGATGATGATGATGTAGTACTAGTGGATGAAAGCCAGATGGGGGTAAATAGGAAACTAGAGTTGTGGCGGTAGACTCTAGAGTCAAAAGGCTTTAGAATTAGCAGGACTAAAATTGAATATATGAGATGTGACTTCGGTATTGCTAGACAGGAGGCGGGAGATGTGAGTTTGGAAGGTCAGATAGTGCCCAAGAAAGATACTTTTTGATACTTGAATCGATGCTACAAAGAGATGGGAATGTCGATGAGGATGTTAGCCATGGAATTAAAGCGGGATGGATGAAATGATGTCAAGCATCCGGTGTTCTATGTGACAAAAGGGTACCACAAAAACTAAAAGTCAAGTTCTATAGGACGGCTATTAGACCTATGATGTTGTATGGTGCAAAATATTGGCCCACTAAAAGAAGACATATTCAACAATTAAGTGTTGCGGAGATGCATATGCCGTGTTGGATTTGTGGGCATACAAAGATGGATCGAGTTTGAAACGACGAGATACGGGATCATCTTGGGGTAGCTCCAATTGAAGAAAAGCTTGTACGTGCAGCACCTACGATGGTTTGGGCATGTGCAACCAAGACCTTCAGAGGCACCAGTGTATAGCGGCATCATAAGGTGGAACAACGATGTGAAGAGAGGTAGGGGCCAGCTAAATTTGACCTAGGAGGAGGCAATTAAGAGAGATCTAAAAGATTGGAATATAATGAAAGAGTTAGCCTTGTATAGAGCAGCTTAGAAAGCAGCTATCTACGTGTCTGAGTCTTGATTAGGCTCTTCCTTTTGCTTCTTTCCAAAATCTATTAAAACTCTTGTTTTCTTGTTGAAAGAAACCTATTCAAAAACTAACAAAACTTTTCGCTTTCTAGCGGTTTGGTTTGGGTTTCAACTCCAGTCTACCCCGACTTATTTGTGATTAATTTGGGATTAAAAGGCTATGTTGTACGTTGTACATATACACATGAGGATGTCTCTAATGGCTAACTATTTCATTAGTCAGATCTATTCTGTCTCATGTATGGACAGAAAACGTGAGAAAATAGAGTGGCTAGCAGCGAGGAGATACATATAGGAGATTCCACACAATCTGAAGAAATGAGAGTATTACGGGTGGGACAAATAAATGATGTAATATTTTCATACTTTTCTTAGCTCCACGTCAGCTAGTTATTTGGTGCAAGTGTGCAACCATTACAGACGCCTTGAGTGTAGTTTGATGTGAAGTTAATGTAGCCTTGCATTGATGCCGCAATCAATGGTCTACACCGAATTAGTCTCAGTTTAAACATCTTAGTGGTCTTGAACAAGCTACACCAAATTAGTTAATTAGTCACTCTGAAGTCCTCATATTTAACGAGATACACAGTTAATGGCATGCTCCAAATTAGCCTCAGTTTTTTTACAAGGATTAGTCTCTCAGTTAGTCTAATTATAAATAAGACTAAACCAGCTTCAGTACACATACACCTTCGCTGGCCAAATGCATGTGGAGGACGAATATAAGAGTATATACTCCTATCCCTCCAGTATCACAAAACTGGACCTGGACGCTAGGGACTTTTGCTTGGAGGGTCAAATACAAAGGTTGTTTGAACTAGCTAGTATGTGAGTAAATGCTTGCTTTTCAATCCCACATGCTTGCTAGGGCATGTGCCGTACATTCTGTTCGGCTCATATGCATGTGACTGGGCCGTTGCATTGCGCAAGGATTTTAAACATGACCAATTGACATTGGGAGTAGAACACATGCCACTTGGACTAGGATATTTTTGTGCTAAGTTACAGAACCATGTGGTATTTAATTAACAGGGTACTATAGGAAATAATCTTGCTAACTAGATGCTCATCGTACGTGAGATGATGTCCAATATACAGGCTGTAACGAAGGCATTATTTTTTAGATTAAAATGATGACTTGACTTGACCTGATGTAACTTGGTTGCAAACGTAAATCCACTTCCATAGGCTGAGGTCACCGGCACGCGTATTCTACCAATTATATTTCAAACTCCATTCTAGATACAGTGTACGCATACTGTTTTGCATGTCCATACGTACGCTCCAGTGACTTCAGCCTAAGCGTTCATTGGTTTCTGATGAACCCATGAAAGGCTCAAAAATTGTAGCAGGTATTGTTCACGGAACCACTATTGGATGTGCGGGTACTGTGCTCTGGGAAGATGGGTTAGGCCACACTGCCGCAGCACGCCGTGGCGCACTTGACAATGGGATCCATGTCACTTGACTTGGCAACACTTTTACGAAATAAAATTTATTCCCTATGTTCTCCTTCATTCAGTGTATTATTCTCTAATTTTCAGGCATACATTTTGAGATTAAGCTTCAAGTTAAATGGGCATGTTAAGACCGGTCATGGCGGTTCTCGCGCGTGTGGTGGAGCCTGGCCAGGGGTGGCGAAGGGAGAACCGATGATCCCCCTGCGAATTTGGCGGTGGCCTTGCTTGTAGGCTTGTAGCAGGTGGAGGCACGGTGGTGCCTTGGATGGCAATGATGCACGTGCACGGCATGAGCACCCAATACCTAACACCGACAGTCGCCGCCCTTGCTACGTCATCGTGTTGCCTCAGCTGGCCGTCGCGCTCCAGAGCCCACCACATCACCATACTACTACCGACCAAATCAAGCGCCACAACTGTGGTTTGGGCTGCTGAGCCAAGCTCCCACCAATCTCGGCCGCCACCAGAGCGCTATGGCCACCGGTCGCCCTCCTCCAATGCCTAATGCTTGGTGTTCTCAGTACCTTCGACACCTTGTCACCGGTCGTCGATATCCTCCTATGAAACTCTCTCACCTCCTATGAAACCATCATATCTCTCCTCATTAATTCCTTTGTTATGTTATCATCTTTGCTTACATGGCATGCCACTTAATGAGACTAAAACCCAAATAAAAATTTCACTAGGAGTAGCCTACTGAAAATGAAATCTGCGTGAAACTCGCATTAACCTTTCTTTGTTTGCGAACCGATGAACTGCTTGAACATAACCTGCGGGTTTTGTCGGGTTCAGCGGCCCCAATGCCACTTATGCACGTTTGTTTTTTTCTTTTTTCTTTCTAGTTCCATGTGTGTGTGTTTTAGGTTGGTGGTACTGGAGCGTGCACATACAAAGTACATGCAGTTGTTGACCTCAACCTCATTCCGTATGTATGTGTATACGTTACGAAACAGCCTGTACTGAGGATTGTTTAAAAGTCCCTAGCGTGCTGTTGTAACTCGGTCAACAACCAACCCACCACCCAGGCCAGTTCCTCCTCCTTGTCCTATATATACGTGTTGGCTTCCTTTGTCTCGATGAACATTTGATCGAGCACGCACCGTACCCTAACAAGAATTATATTGGCCCCTAAGTATATATCCATGGAAGGTTCAGTACTGCGCATGTGTGGTGCTAGGGGAGGACTGTCATTGGTGCCTCGCGGTGATTATCCTCGTCCAGCAGACAACGGGGTTAGTCTCCCTCCGACATTGTTTCAAATAGCGGGTTATGGGTTTAGCAAATTAGCACTACGCTTCTCAAAAATGTAAATAGTAGACTATAGCGAGATATAGTGTAGCTAGCTTTTTCTTGCTGCAACTGTATCCGGCTATTTAAAACCTTGCCCTCCGGTCATCTTTACATGCATTCCTCTTCCTTAATTAGGAGGACTGGAGGATTACTAGCTGAAGTTTTTATTCTTATTTTCAAGTAAGATATAATTTGCTATCATCATCACGTTTAATTGTTGCACTAATATAATATGGGTTGATGCGATGCGCAGGGTGTGCTCCGGTTTGTCGTCGCGTCGTCAGCGGCGACTACGCGGCCGATAACAATAAGATCATCAGTCTCAGCGTGGTGCCCGCTGCAGGCCGGAACCAGAACTGGGTGCCACAGGCACGACCCATGGTCGTCGTCGTTGACAGCAAAGAAGAACCTGCAGCAGCTGCAACGGCGCCTTGCTCCTGCAGCTCAAGAAGGACGGCGGCCGCCGCGGGCGTTTTGCTCAGTTGGCAATAATAACTCGTCCAATGGCCGCCGCCTGGAGCGTGCAGAGAGCTTCGTCACGGCGAAATACAGGCTGCTGGACGCCTTGGAGGCGCCGGGAACCATCGACGGAGAAGAGATCCTGATGTGCCTTAGTACCCTCGCTAGGTTCGCCGGCGACAGCCACTACTACGAAAGCGATTTCTTGGCTAACCAACTCGTCGATGCCGCCGTCGTCGAGCCTCTGAAAAACGACTTGCACAAGCATGCTGAACTGCACGGCGTAGTAAGAGAATCGCTGGCACTGGCAAGCACGCTCCTGAAGAATGCTCCCGAGGCCAGCGGCAAAATGCTGCGTAGCCAATTGGAACCCACCTTGCAGAGGATCATCGGCGACGATCAGAGTGCTGAGGACCTGCGCGAGCTAGCGGCCAACATCCTCAACCACCAAGAGCTACCCTAGCTAGCCCATCATCACCTGCAGGCCTGCTCCAAATTAAGTTGCCGCGCTTAATTCGCTTCCGTTAATTACACGCTCTCTACCTCATGCATCCAGTCCAGTCCAGTGTGTGTGTGTGTGCTCATCAGTTATCTACCTTCGCTTATTGATTTCCTTTTCCTTTTTATCTTCTCCGCTGCAACTGCTTCATCAGTGTATCTTCAGTTACTGTTTCGAATAAAAATCATGTGGCACCATTTGCTCCGGTACTTCTCTTTCTGAAAGCTACACAAATAAATCTTGTAAGGGTGCACTAAGTAATCTCGCTCCATATTTAGAGTTGAGATTTAAGATACTAATGAACGAAAGAGCAAACATCGATCAGGAAATATGATGAATCAATTTATCCGTTCTGTTTAATTAAATGTTCTTTTGAATTGAACCCTGCGACTCATTTCTACTTAGAATTTATTCGAGTTAAATAATTTATAAATTATAGTTAAAGATCAGTGATCTGTCATGACGCATCCATTAGATGATTGCTGAACAGAAGGATTGACAAGTCAATGATTCAGTGCATACAAAATACTCTGACCCAAAATTGAAGTCACTTTAATTTCTTGGATTTCTACGCATGGTTAATTATTTGTCTTATTCAAAAAACATTTGATATTTGTATTTATTTTTTATGATTACGTTCAGAATACGTTTTACGAACAAAATCAATAGAAAATAAATAATATTAATAAATATTTTTGAATAAGACGAGCGATTAACCGTGCACGAAAATCTAAGAAAAGGATTTCAATTTGAGGCGGAGGGAGTACATGGTTGCCAGCCGGTAATAGTCTGTTGAACTACCATCTAAATTCTTACGGAGGTAACCAAATTAGCAGAGTGAAGCCAAGACCCGTCACCAAGAGGCTTCAGGTCGTAACATACCAATTGATTTCAAATACAGGGCTTCAATTTTTTTATGACACTTATTTGATGTCATGATGTGAATATTTTCTGGTCTGACATCGGGCAAAACTATATTATTAGATGAGTAGAGTAGTTTCCGTGTCTGTCCACTATGCGTATACACAAATATATGCAATGTCCTTTTGACCTTAAAGTAGTTTCCAAAGAACAGTCCATCACATCATTCCCCCATTGTGCCAAATGCTCACCCTTCCCCCATTCTTCTAGATCTGTATGGCAATACTTGCACATAAAACCCGAGCGAATCTTCTGTCTATGTTCCCACATTTGGTCTACCATTCACCTATAAACATGCAGAACACATAAATCACTTCATGGTAAAAAACATACTAAGATACATATATAACATAGTAAGATCTAATATTAACTAATATATTCATATAACATATACTAAGAACTACTCTAAATAGCACCTACTAGACATAGTTACAGATGATAACCACAAACATTTGGTATTCTAAGCAAATACAAAGAAATGCAAACCATTCTTTGGTATACTAATATATAGTATGCGTGCCTAGGGTTAGTGGATACTAACAGCTACCATATACTAAACTAATAAATAGCAAGAACTCTAAACAACCATTCTTTACTTTACTGACTAGTACAAATGCCCTAATCCTAGGTGGTCATGTTACCAATCCATTTTGATTCAAACAACCACAAATGATATGATAAAACTCAGATCCACACCACCTAAGGGCACCTAAATCCTAGCTATACCTACTGTAAGAAATCAGTAAGTAACCCTAGGTAATCTAAGTACTAAGCATTAACTAAGTTCTAACTAAACCATCCAACCATATACTGTCCACCACAGGCTTTGAACGCAAATAAGCACTGACCAATCAATACTCCACGTATCCATAGCATTAGAGTGTAAAATGGCAAAGAAAATTACCTATGCAGGAGGTCCCGGCCGGCAAACAAGGATTTGTTCTCAGGAAACATAGAAAGCCGCTCAAAAAGAGCAGCTTCTCGCAGCCCTGGCTGCTGGCCACCCGCGGCCGACGGCGGTGCAGCAGGATCCGCAAATCCCAACAAAAAAAGGTTGCTTTTCCGGCAGGATTCGATGCTTGCGTAAAAGAAAATGGCGTTCATTCGCTGGCCGGCTCTGAAGCAAGGAGGGAGTGCGAGGCGAAACTGACCACATTTACTTCTGCAGTTCGGGAGGGTTGTTTTGGATAAGGGGATGATAAATTGTTGACAGGTACATATGCTCAAAATAACCTCTAGTTTTTTATATTTTTCAAGTTCCAAATTTTTGAACGAATTCATCAAAATTCTCCCGTCGAAAATGCTACGTGCTTGGGCCGGAAACGGAAAACATTGCCAAAATCCAACGCTTTTCAACTAGAGAGTTTTTCCCTAGTCGAGAGTCTACATGTGAGTATGACACATACTATGAGGCAACCACTCTCGAAAAAATGACATTTTGTACTATTTGGGAACCTCTTTTAGTATGTGAACCCTTTTAGTACGGACCTTTAGACTAGGGGTGTAATCGGATAATTATCTAGATAGTCTTTTTTCATCCATAGTGAGCAAATATGACATATGATTTTCTATCCAAATTTATATTATTGTTTTTGGTATTAAGATTGTTGATGTCCATAAAAATGGATCCAAAATCTATTTTATATTTGCTAAAATGAGTTTGGACATAATCATATTCGAATACGATCGGATACGGATACTTTTTAACCTTTTTCTATATTGGGAAAAAAATAAGGCATAAATTTTTCCATCCAATTTTATATTCTTATTTTTTATAATGAAATTGTTAAAATATATAAAAATGAGCACAAAACTCATTCTATATCTATTTTTAAAAATCAAATTTATTCGGATGATTCGGACAATTCGGATATCCATTTACACCGGCTTTAGTACTGATTCGAAACCCCCTTTTAGCACGGGTTTCCCAATCGGTGCTGGCAAATTGGGTAAGGCATTAGCACCAATTCCTACGGCCGGTGCTAAAGGTCCATAAAAAGGTGAAAAGATAGATTTATCTATGGGGGCTCAAACCCCAAACCAATTGCATCATGTGTACTCTGTACTTTCCGTTACACTACATAATCATGTGACTACACAGGGATATGATGCTATTGTTTTATTTTAAACACCAAGAATGTATTGGTACCGGTTGGTAAGGTTTTAATTCTGATTGATGTTATGAACTAGTACTACCTTTAGTACCGGTTGGTAACACCAACCAAGCGTGTTTCATATCTTGTTATAGTAAATAGTGCATTAACCTATGCTCTCCGTGGATTATAGCCTTATGAGACATGTGTAAGGATCTAGATCCCTAGGTAACTTTTAAGATTGATCGACGACCTTATTACTAATCAACCTTATGAATGTAGGAATTCTTATTTTATAATGTTTTCTCATTGGATGATAAATGGAGACCCTTAACGTATATAAACATGGATTATAATTGGATTTCTTGCAAGTTTGGTTTTCATCTCAAGATCTTGGAAAATGTTTAAGATTAAGGACCTTTCTATTGTAAGTATCACGAGGATGGAGAATTACTTGAGTAGATAAGCTTTGCTAGTTTGTAGAGTCTGCATTATTGAAGGGAATTAAGAGCTAGTAGCTTGATCATGGATCTCATTGCCAAACAAGACGCACACAAGTCAATTTTTGACAAAAACATCTTATTCAAGTATCCATTCGAGAAGTTCGATTTCAGGTGGTGTTTTTCTGTCAGATCACTGGAAGTTTACACACATTGGATCAACCAACACCAAGGATTTAATACTCATAGGTAGAATACATAGGGGATATAGTTTAGGCCAAGAAAATCCTACCCATCTGATCAATAGATTTCAGGGCATATTGTATTGAATGGTAGAGTGGGTATTTTTTCGAAAATAGAATATATCGTATATATGGCTATAATTGTTAAAGAATACTAGATGTATGTATAGCCAAAATGTTTCTCTTTTTATGAGAATTTTTAAGTTTCTATCTTTTCCCTGGCACGTTCCATATCTTACAATTACTAATTAGAGACTCTTTTTGGAGCCTTCACGTTAATCCTAACGAAATGCACCAGAAAAAAGATAAATCTTAGAAATTCTCAAAAAAATCAGAAACATCCGACCATCAATTCACAGATTGGAATATTAATAGCCATTAGATCTGTTTTCTAAGTAATTACCCACCTCTGCCATTGTGAAAGGTTTTGAGTTCAACTCTCAACAAAAACAAATTTCTTCTTTTTTGAAAGATTTTTTCTATTTTTAAATTTATTTTTTAAGTAATTATCTACCTCTGCCATTATGAAAGGTTTTGAGTTCAACTCTCAACGAAGAAATTTCTTCTTTTTTTGGTAGATTTTTTTCTATTTTCAAATCTACTCTCAGTTTTTTGTCAAATTTTTTTCACATTTACAAATTTACACTACTAAATGATCCCATAAGCTTTTTTCATAAAGATGCTAGAAACATTTCTATAAAACAGATAGTTTGTGCCTAATCTTACTATTACTGATTAGAGACTGCTTTTGGATCGCCTTATTAATACTCACAAGATGCGCTAAATAAAATCTAAAATTATAGAAATTCTTACAATAATAAAAAACATCCTATCATCGATTGCAGACTGAAATCTTAATAGCTATTAGATATGTTTTCTATGTAATTAATATCCTGTCATACATTATGTAGCTCTAATAATAGATCTGTTTTTCAGAAAAAGGATAAATCCTAAAAATTCTCAAAAAATCAGAAACATCTTATCATCCATCATGTAGCTCTAATAATAGTAGTCATTACATCTATTATAGTTTATAAAAAAATTCCCACCATAACATTATGAAAGATGAAATAAAATAATCGCCTAAATTTATATAAAAATTGTCCATCGTGCCATTATGAAATATGAATTAAATAATTCCTTAAATTTGCATAAAATTACCCAACATGCCATTATGCAATACGAATTAAAATAACCCTTAAATTTGCATGTAAATTACTCAACATGCTATTATAAAAGGTGAATTAAAATAAGCCATAAATCTGCGTATATATTACCCAATATGCCATCATAAAATATAAATTAAAATAATTTCTAAATTTGCATATACATTATCCACAATGGCATTACAAAAGATGAATTAAAACAATTAGCTCTAATATTTTTACAGATTAAATCTATATCCTCTAAAACTCGCACGGGTTAATGGACTAGTTCATAACGAGTCCGAGAGACTCCATACAAGCAAATAAAATGAAGACAGTACACGTACCGCGTGGATCCCAAGAGAAGACTTTAGATGACGTCAATAAGTATATATGGAAAACGGAAGACTTGCGTGAGGTCCTAATATACAGTGCAATTTTAGAGAGCTGGTACGGTGTGCGAGAGGCCGGAGATGACAATCAGCTAGCTAATAATCCATTATATATTGAGATCGAGATCCGGTTTAATTTGGTTGGTTGACTTTTAATTTGAGCCGTTTCATCATAATAAAAATCTATCGGATCCTTGGATGAAGAGGGAGCGCGGGAACTTCTATTTAAGAGGAGGATCAGTGGGGAAGCCCGAAGCCCCAAGCAACTCGGCTTTGCAGATTGAGCAGGCAGCTCTAGCCAGCAGGAGCCCTTTCCTAGAGTGCTTGGAGCAGCGTATATTCGATCTCAGTTTAGGTCTCCGCCTCCTCCTCTAGAGCATGCAGTACACTACTTTTTTTGTCCGAAATGATTTCCTTTATTTTTGTGCTAGGAAACTAATTAAGCTATAGCAACATTTTTGTGTTTGTTGTGAGTGCAGCAGGGGGATCGGAGGGGCCGGACCATCGTCATCATCCTGATCGAGTTGGCGGCAACTGTTTAATTTCTTTCGATATGGCACAAAAGTACGCTTGTTGAGACTTAATTATTTACCTTAGCTTGAGATATATATGTATATTTTAGAGTAAATTCCATTCTATTTGGACCATGCATCGATCTGTTTGTTACACACACGGTGACAATATATACAGGGGGAACATTCCACACGTACAGAGCTGAATGAATATATATGTACGTACGTACGTACGTACGTATGTATCTGGACTGAGCGTGGGCTTGTGCATTTGCAGGCTTGCTGGAAAGGTGGCAGTCGTCACTGGCGCCGCCAGTAAAATGGGCGAGGCGATCGCCAGAAAGTTCGTGGAACACGGAGCAAAGGTCATCCTGGCCGACGTCAACTTCAGGTCTTGCGATAACATAGCTCGGCACCTCAACAACAACAAGACGGAAGCCATGCAGATGGCTCACCCGTTCGAGTGCAACGTCAAGGACCCGTCGCCAGATACAACCAGGACCTCGATATCTTCTACAACAACGCCGGCGTCGTCAACAGCGCCGGCCTGTCCTCCATCGGCGACGTGCAAGGCTTCAAGGACATCATGCAGGTGAACGTGGAGTCCATCATAGCCAGCATCGAGCACGCCGGCGAGGTGATGCGCAACAACGGCCGCGGCGGCAGCATCCTCTGCACGGGCAGCACCATGGGCCTGCTCGGCGACCTGGTGCCCTCGGCGTACACCATCTCCAAGGCCGCAGCCATCGGCGTGGTCCGTGCTGCAGCCGCCGAGCTGGGGAGCGAGGGCGTGCGGGTGAACGCCATCTCGCCGCACATCGCCGCCACCAGCTTCGACAAGAGGATGCTGCAGCAGATCTTCCCCCGCGCAACCTCCCAGCAACTCAATGACATGATCTGCAGCAACTACTCCATGATTGCCAAGCCGGTGAGCTTGGAAGACGTGGCCAACGCCGCCGTCTACCTGGCCTCCGACGACAGCAAGGGCGTCAATGGACATAACCTCGTGCTCAACGGCGACAAGAAGTTCAGTATTTTTTAGCCGGCCGGCCGGGCAATTCAAGCCTCCCTCCCTCGTGTGCTAATCGATCAGCTGCAAGTTAAGACCCCGGCCATGCATGCACGCACGTCGTTTCGGGCCTTTTTTCCCCTTCTTCTGAAAAAACCACACGCGCGTACGCCCAGGACCAGTAGTTACTTTGTATATTTCCTCCGGTCCATTTCATCCATTATTTCATATTTTAATATTCTACCTTAGCTTAGTTGTACCTTGATTTATCATTTTATAATAAAATCACATTTCCCTTTAGTTTTATTATTTTTTTCTTATTATTACTACCGGTCAGCTTAACATTATGTTCTAATATACAGGAAATTTCTTTCAGACAGTAGTTGGTTTGGGCGATGCAATGCGAGGCCATGCTTGCATGCTTCAGCTGGTTTTTCATGTTTATTAGCGAATTTATTTATGTATCGCGCCACATGATGAGCGTCCACTTCTCAACAATTGACTCATGGAAATAAAAAAAGAGGAAAATCCTAGCTCCTAATACACCATAGACAGAACCAGATACTCAAGAGAGAAGAAGAAAAATCACAAATTCAATTGAATCTCAGCAGTTTCTGAGCTTGAAGAAATCTCCACTACGAGATAGCGGGGTGAGGGGGTACTTGCAAGAATACACGTGTGTTGGATGCGAATTGAAGGGATGAGATGCGTTCCTTGCATGATTGTTGCATGGGAATGTTGATTGCACTTGAGACTTGGAGCCTTTCGCTAAGATGGATTTTGGGATTAAACTCATGCATACTGGCTAACCATGTCATGCAACTAAGGATTAATATGACAAAGTCGTGAATAGCAAACATTAAACTCATCATCATGACATAACAACATACATGGACTCACCACATTACTACAAGTTTGTTTGACAAAGAAGATAAGCGCTCACGGCTCACCACAGTATAACAAGTTTGTTTGACAAACAAGATAAGATGAACATTGAACAGGCACAAGTGGGAACTACTCGGCACTCATCATGGTCCTCGATCGTAATTGCATCGTCATTTGTGCTTGGTGAGATTGAAGAGCGCACTGAAGAGGCCAACAAGTGTAGCAAGGATTGACACTACCGTGATGATGGTCTTGTAGTTGTTGTAAACCCATTTGTAGACCTGGGTCCAGATGTACCTCTTTGCTCTGTAGTCCGCAATGTCTTTCATGATGTAGGCGAAACGGGATCCGCTGTCAGGAAGGTGCTTCACAACGGTCTTGAAGAAGGTGAGCATCTCCTTGTTGCTGTGAGGCCCGTGCAGGAGGCCCTTGGCTCGCAGCGTGTGCACGTCCTCCTCCCGGACCATGAACATGGCGAGGAGGGCGAGGTAGGAGCAGACGGCGGTCTTGTCAGGGTTGTCCCCAAAGCTGGAGGCGGTGCACACCTCCCATGCCGCCATGTTGACAAGGCAGGACGCTCTGGCGTCGCTGAGGGACAGAGGCGCCAGGGAGAGCTCGCTCGAGAACCATCCTTCCACAAAGCCCATGTCTGAGAATGCTGCCGTCTTGCTCGCCGTTAGGCGGATGCCAATTTCCTCAAGCTCCATGGGAGAAACTGTTGAGATTGTTGAAGTGACTTTGGTGGGATCTTGTTCTTGTTGGGTACCTGATTCTGGTTCTGTCTGTGCCTCTGTGGCCCTATTAGGAACATTGAGGAGTGGACAGCACTCATGTTCATGTACTAGCGGCGGCAGATTATTGTTACTACTACATTGCTGGTGTTCTCCATTTATTTTGTAGTGTCGGAGGAGCGCGAGCAGATGTGGCGGCCAATCACCTTCATCATATTCATATGGTTTTCCCTCAGTCTCGAGCACCCTGAATGCGCCCCCCATGTCTGTAATGAAGTTCCCCACAGCCTTCTTGAGGACAAGTTTCTTCTCTGGCGAGACAAGACCCATGATAGCTTGGACCACCAGCCACGGGAGCTGGTTCTCCAGCAGCATGATGTCGTTGTCGATGCTATCTCGGTTAGAGAAGAGGAAACGCTGCATGGATTGATTGATCACCTGCTGGCTGCTATTCCCCTCCTCGCCGAAAGATTCGGTATCTTAATATTACTAATTGGAGATTTCTTTTAGAGATTCCACGTTAATTCTCACGAGACGGTCTACAAAAATAGAGAAATTCTACAAATTCTTAGAAAAAAAAGCAAAATATCCGACCATCCATTTATACCATGTAATCATCGTGGTCATTAGATTAACCCCCCATCCAACTTACATAAACAATCGCAACCCTAGCCGCGTGGTAGGTACAGCCCAACCTACGTAACCAACAGTAGATCGACGAAAGGGGCACCAACGCTGCCGCGCACGGTGGTGCTTCGGCGCAGACGCACATGGTGATGGAACGACGACGACCGTGATGGCTACGTGATGAATGTGATTGGCAGCGACTCGCTCTGATCTCTAGCGCCCTCAAATTGGGTCTGGGATGGAGTTGGGACCCCCGGACCCTCAACTACGTAAACTGATGATCTGACTGGGGAGTGGCCGGAGACGAGCGTCGCTATGGCCGGCCTAGAGCACTGTATCGCTTCGTTCGTCGTCTGCATGTTGCGTTTCTTCTACATGAATGAATCCAAGGCTGTGTGCGCACGTCCTCCTGCCTGGGTACAGTACGTATAGCTCCCTTAAACTTGCACGTCCTCCTGCTTGACCAGCGTACGTGTTCCAATCCGCGATATTCTGCTTATGCTTCTCCTTCTTTGTTTGGGTTGGTGAATGTTCGATGCCCCCTTCAGAGTTCCACATAATAGGTTGCACGCGGAGATATTTTGCAGGTCGATTGCCCATGCACGCATGCATATGCATGTCGGCGGCCGGCGGATTCGTCTTCGTCCTCCGCGCACACCCACAGTCGTTAGTCGATAGTGCACAGTCCGTCAGGCGCCAGGCCAGTGAGCCACCGAGGTGGCGGTGGCGCCCTGCCGCCCCAGTGCCGTGCCGACCTGGTGCGCCATGCGCCGCTGCGTGGCTCTGCGGTTGCACGCAGTCCGCTAGCTGCCGCGCTAGGCTGCCAGGGAGGCATCCTCTCCCCAAGACCGAAGCAGGCAAGCCAAGTAGGCATCTCCAATCTCCAATACTCTAATTAAACGTAATATGAATACCATTATTTCGGATTTCTCCAAATTAGTGGTCTACAACTTGAGTTGACTGATTCAATTTTGCAGGCTTGAAACACGAAGCGAAAGAACAGTGGTAAGTGCTTTCATTCTCGGCGAACAAATTTTATACCCTTAGTATATTTTGAATACCCACCATCTAAATCCTGGGCTGCCCTTGGTGCCGGAGTTGCCTTCCTAAGGAGGATCGTTGCTATCATCCTTTTGATTTCGTCAGCGAAGGTACAACTTATCACCAATAACGATCATGCTGAATCACATGGTCACCAATTCCTGTGATGACCCATGTTTGCATACATTAGCTTCTCAATGCGAAAGATAAGCCACATTAGTCTTATTGACATTATGCTTTTCCAATCTCAACTAGCAATGATCATCAAAACATTAAGCGAGGTTAGACAAGGAAAAGAATTATGGAACATGAAGGCAAGAATAACCAGGATATGTGATGCAATCTTGGTGTCCTTATTGATCACTAGGTATCATAGTTCTTCCCTTTGATTGCAGTTTCTTTACAGAATACTTTTAGTTTACAAGATAATGATTATAAAAATTCAGGAAACCATGATTCATGGAGTTATCAATAAGGTCTGTATGGAAAAATTCAGACCACTTATTCAACAAGGTAATGTGTACAAGATTGGTAATGTCAAAGTCACTTCGGCAACACAGAAATATTGACCAGTGGAAAATGACAAGGCTGTCAACTTTCTGCCCACTACTACTCTAAAGAAGATAAAAGATACAAAAGACATTCCAAAGTATAGCTTCAACTTCTGCAGCACAAATATGCTTTTTAAAATAATAAATCTGGACATGTACCTCTAAGGTAAAATAACACATAAATAAATAAATGTATATATATAACTTTATATATGCAAATTCTCTTATTCGGTGAACCAAATAAATATGGGCATGTACTCCTCATCGAGTAAGCTACCTTTCAGCTTAAAAAAACAATTTCTACAATTGCCTAACAATACATATCTCATGTTCATACTACACAATGCTTTCATGCTGATTTACCTATCCATCTTAGTTCACCTTATTTTTAAATATCTATTTATAGTGATGAAGAAGTTAAAATCAGATTTTGGTGAACCAAAGCTGATGTAATCGATGAGGACGTAAAATCTCATGTTGTCGCAGTAACATCTACAACTGTGAGGAAATTTGGCAGTAAGTATTCATTCTATATCAATTATTGAAAATATAGTTATTCAATAAGCCTCCTACAAAAATAATTGATATGTCCCAGAATATTCTCTGTCATCAACCAATGCAACATAAGTTTTTGTAGACTTACCTATCCCTAAAACTGCAAATGCACATAATAGGTAAGACAAGTTCAGATATCGTTATACCAATTACTCAATATAGCATGAGCTCTAATGTGTAATTAATTTTCTGTTTGGAAAACAACATTTGTTCGAGTGATAAAGTTATCAAAGAGATGCAAATGGCTAACCATCTGAAAGGGACATTGATGGACCAAATGCAGTACAATAGAAAAACTTTAGAACAAATAAATTTGATTTTGTTTGACTGATCAAATCAGGTATGCATTAGTTTCGCCTTTTTATGCTAATTTTTAAAACTTATTGCATGCATATGAATGATTTCTATCTACTTTCAGGAAAAAATATTTACTGTTGATGCAACAATAAATGCAATTAATGTAGGATTTGGCTGGCATTAGGTCTCATGTATTAGAGATGATTGTAATAAACAACTTGAAAAGCAGAGCGATCACTACTATTGTACTAAATGTGACAAGAAAGCTGAAGGTAAAGCACGGTAAATGATTTAGCAATTCACATTTTTATACTATTTTAATCCTAACACGACAGTAATGCTTACAGATATAAAATTAAGCTTGAAATAAGTGATCCAACAGCAGCTGTGACCTGCGTACTATTGACAAGGAGGCTCAAATGCTAATTGGCGAATCAGCAGATCTGTTTATTTAATTATAAGGATAATAAGGAGATACCGAAATAAACTCAGAAAATATTTGGGCAAACATTGATTTTTCAGTTCAGATTGACAGAGTACTGACTTCACAAGTTTAAGACCCGATTATACTGTTTCAAGAATATTTATTCCAAAAGAAAACAACAGTTCAAGAGTCAACATGGAAAACTTAAAAAAGGTATTACACTTTTTTCTTCTAAAATCCTTGATTTATATTGACTTTCTAGATTAATCAGACCCACTGACCTCTTTTCACTTTGTTATTTAAAGCAAGTAGAAAAACACTCAAACTAATTCAAAGAAACTCCAAGTAACGGAGAGTTGTCAGACATTGACAGCACTTACGCCAAGAAAAAAAGAAATGGTAGAACGAAGAAGGCATAAGAGCTGCAAAAAAGATTGGAGAAAAATTGAGAAAAAAAGGTAAACTCATTTGCATCTATGTCTATGCATATAAAATTACAATAAAGAGAAAATAATGCACTGCAATTAACAATGATGCTGTCTTTTTTGCAGGAAAATGGAAATGACAGCAAGGATGAGGAAGAAAACAAACACATGAATTCCAATGGAAATAAACGCAAGGGGGAAAAGTATGCCATCAAGTCAGAATTAGGTAGTCCATACAATTTAAACGCTTATGAATTCTACCAAATTTTCCTACCATAAAAATACATAAGTTATAGGAGTTGTCTATCAACTTTTAATGCATATGTCTCATAAAACTCTATCCCGTGCGATAGCACGGGTTGATGGACTGGTAAACATAATCCATGTACAACAGCAAGGAGCAAGCATCACGGAACATCATGGCCGCAAAGGACGATACAGCATCGTCATGGCCGCCACCGCTGCCGCCCTTGATGTCGACGTATTTCCGGCGGGCCTCGCCCTCGAGGGCTTCCATCTTCTTCAGCCCCACATCGGGATCAAGACCCGTGAGCTCACAGAAGCATTTGGCAGCCGCCTTCTTCACCTCCTCCATCTTCATGAGGTGCCCCACGCCGTGGTGGTATGGGCCGATGGCCACAAATCTCGGGCCGATGTACGGGTACCTGCATCCGATGCTGCCTAGTCCTGCAGGGAACCTGTGGATTATCGTGTCCACCTTGCTGAATTCGAATTCATCATCAAACTTGTTTCGTGCTTTGCACAGCTCGGAACAAATGTCAATAGCTACGGACGACGCCATCAATGCAACCTGGATCGGAGGCAGCATTATTAGGACTGGTAATCAGACAGAGTCATTATATTAGTACCATCTCAGTGATGAAATCGATCGGCCCTGGAGGATGGACTCAAACCTTTTCTGTCGATGGCTTCAACTCCTCACAATCCGATCTATTCTGCTTCTGCCTGCTAGCTGGTGGTGTCGGAGGAGAGTCTCAAACATCTAACAAGTGGATTAGCTGATGCCACTTGATAGCTACTAGCCTACTACAAGGTTTTAGAGTAGTTGCGATTTAGGTCAAGATTGGGCCAGTATATATAGATAGAGTACGTAGTAGCTACCACCAAAGTTCGATTTTTTGTCCTTTCTTTTTTTTAAGGCAAAGACTTGGTTACGACGAGGTGTGCCGCGCCGTTTTCTTAAAGAAATGATGTATTAATGAATTATGGTCTTTTGAACGGAAAGAAATGTATAGCTTGCTGTACTACTTAATAAATGTCATAAAAATTATGGTTTTTGTATTTTAGTTAGTATATTTATGTGTAAAAGTTTTATGAACAATGACTTTTGAGTAAAATCCATCTCCGGTTTCTAAACTTGTCTTCCTATGTCAATCCGGTCCCTTAAAGTCTCAAAGTGATCATCCCAGTCTCTAAACTTGTCTTAGTATGTCACTCCAGTCTCTAAAGTCTCAAAGTGACCATCTCAGTCTCTAAACTTGTCTTGTGTGTCAATCTGGTCTCTAAAGTCTCAAAGTGACCTTCCCGTTAGCTGACACGGCATATGGACTCCACCTCTGCACCTCCGCGTGGCCGCCACCTCCGCGTGGCCTCCGCGCCTAACCCGTCGATGCCACCTCTGCATCTCACCCGCCGCCATTGTCCGCTCCTCGCTGTGGGGAGCGACTCTTCTACGCCGGCGTGGTCCACACCCGAGTTCTGGCGGTCGGTGATGGAGCCACGGCAGGCCACGTGGGGAGGGCGAGCCGTCCGCGGCAGCCATGGGGGTGATGGCGGGTCTTCTGCGGCGGCCACAATGTTGGGAGCGACCACGCGGGAGGGTGTGCCCGCCACGGTGGCGGGGAACGGCCGCGCGGGAGGGTGAGGGTGCGGCGGGGAGCGGCCGCGCAGCGAGGAGCAGCAATGGTGGGGGGTGAGTAGAGGTGGCCAGCGACGGGTGAGGCGTGGAGGCCACGCAGAGGAGCAGAGGTGGAGTCTATGTGCGACATCATCTAACGGGATAGTCACTTTGAGACTTTTGGAATCGGATTGACACAACGTGACAAGGTTAGGGACTGATATGGTCACTTTGAGACTTTAAGGACTGGATTGACACACCAGGACAAATTTAGGGACCGGAATGGTCACTTTGAGACTTCAAGGATAGGGTTGACACATCAAAGACAAGTTTAAGGACCGGAAATGGATTTTACTCATGAATTTTTATCTTAGGGTCAAAATAAATGAAAATAAGTTTTAGCATTTGAATTTGTTTTACCATTTAAATATGGGCAAAGTGGTCAAAGTCTGTTCCACCGTGTAGATCTCATCAAGATAAAGCTAACAAAATTTTATAATTTGTGGATGTTTGTACGATTTTTTGTGTAATTTTTTGTTAGTGTTAGGTGTAATATGGACATATATGATACATTTTAAAAAGTTCATCGACCTAAAATTACACTTTTCAAAGGTGATGGGCCTAAGTGACACCCAAAGACAAGCTAAGGGCCTGCACTGCTTTTTACTCTTTAATAAAATACAAGATGGATCATTTTAATTAAATATGTTGATAATATAATTGCAGCAATTAGCAGAATAAAAATTTGAAAGTCAAGAACTTGATTTATACATAATGTGATAACACATATTGGATGTAAAAAAACTTTCAAAAGTTAGGCTAACATATTAAAAATTTACTATTACTAATTGGAGATTTATTTTGGAGCCTCAACGTTAATGTTCACCAGATGTGCTAGAAAAAAGAACGATAAATTCTCTCCAAAATCAGAAGTATCTAGCCATGAATTGAGGCACGTAATCATTATCAATGACAATAGCTGTTTGATACATATCCAAAAGTAACCCCCTATAATTATTTTTAAGATTAGCCACGTCTCTTGCTGGGACAAACACATGGGTGAGCAAAGCTACAGATACTTGGTGATTTTTTAACCATTTTTAATACACATACATTGACTATTGCATCTTTAACAAATTGGTTTTTCCTCCAATGTCCTCCTAGAATGTGACCAAGCACACTTTCATTTAGAAGACATTGAGTTACGAAGCATTGATTATATCTCTTCTTTCTTGATCAAAATTTCGAAACGGCGGCCCAAGCCATTCATTCAATCTTCCTTGATCTACCTGTTTACTCCATCGTGCCTCCGTCTAGAAACACAGCAGACAAATGTGTATTTTGACTATCCACGTTCTTTATGCCTTCAGCATAAGAAGTTTCTGCAGAACACTTTATTATATTGACGTTACATAATTAAATCGCTTGAGGACCGGCATTTCATTTCTTTAATTATTGACTGACCAAGGCAAGAACCAACATGAAGTGCAATAGTAAACGGATGATGAAGACGGCACCGAACAAGCTGAGGATGATGATAATGGTGTTGTGGAACATGGCAGAAATCGAACGCACATCTTGAATAAGGACCAGGAACGATGACTAGAGTTGAGGAGGGGTGAATAGGATATACCATTGAAATCTACCGAAATATGCACACCAAATTTCAAAACCCAAATCTCCCTCTACTTAACCACACCAGGACCGCATAACCACTAGAGTGCTACTGACCATAGAAAATGTCAGAAGGGAAGTGTAGAAGCAAAGGACAGGCCAGCGATCACAAAAAATAGCCCAGCTAATCTAAAAACTCTGAGCGAACAATCTGCTTTAGAGCGCCAGACAATTGACCAGAGTACATGTCTGAACACCAAAGCAATGCACAGGGAACAAGGTCTTCCTGGTACTAGTGAAACAACCAGATCATCTTGGCAGCAGCGAAGCATAAAATGCATAAAATCACTTGAACAAACAAACCATCGCACAAAAAATGACCTGCCGGAGTAATTGAAAAGCTTCGGTCGGTTAACATGCAGCGAATTGGCACTGAACACACCAGATGATCTGTGCCAAGACGCAGGTGCTAATTAAGATCCGCATCATTAAACAAAGCAGAACGTCATGTAGGATCAAGTTAGTAGTGAATTGCATAGTATTATGTGCACTACCGGAGAACAGACCTTCGGATGGAGTTGCCATTTTACAAAGAAAACGGCCAAAACTGCACCCAGTATTAAAGCTAGCATCAGCACCTGGGTTACTACGGTATGGAGCCCAGGGGTGCCATGCTCGGGAGCCGTGGGAGCACTTTAGTATCGGTCGCCCAAAGAGACGGTGCTTATGAATTTGCATTAGAAGGGGGTCGTTACACAACCAGGTGCTAATACTATTGGCACGCATTGGTAGAGCAACCCGATACTAATGTAGTAAACATTAGAATCGTCACTTTAGTCAACCTGGTACTAAATTGGTGCCAGGGCTTCTGCTGGAAGGCTCACGTGCCCGTCCATGTAACGGTCAGTCCTGGGCTCAAATCTTTAGTATCGGGTGTTCTACACAACCGATGTTATAGACATTTAATTGGCACTGGTTTCTAGGCGACCCGATGTTATTGCCGTGTGGAAGCTCGCGCGCGCCTGTTCGTGTTCCCAGCCATGCTCTGCTCTATGCGAAAGCGCGCCTTCTCCGTTCCGTGCCGCGTCCCATTGATGATGATTTGATGGGGAGGCCAATCGTCGCTTAAGGTGTAAATTTTCTATACAAATACTCCTCCGGGGAGTACTAGTATTCGAGAGCAAGAAGAACAAGAGAAGAGCATTGAGCGAGAGCGAGCAAGAAAAGGGAGACGAGCGTGCGCGATCCACCTTCCCCAATCGCCATGGGTCACTGGTCGAGTGACGGCAAGTACACCACTGACTACTCCTCCTCCGAGGAGGATAGCAACGTGGTGAACCAGCCGGCGCCGAAGCAAGGGCGATGGGCATACGAGGAGGAGTGGTCCGATCCAGAGGAGGAGGAGGACGACGACGACAAGGAGGAGGCGGAGGAGGACGACGGCGACGACGACGACAATGGGGACGCCAACGGTGGCCTCGACGACATCGCCTAGGATGACGGCGATGGCAGGCGCCGTGGACGGCGGCGAGGGAGAAGCCGTGGCAGCGGCGAGACGAGGATGGTGATGATTGTGGACAATACGGCGGAGGCGGAGGCTGTAGCTTGCCTTGTCACCATCATCGTCCTTAATTAGAATAGTTTAGTTATACGTAAAATATTTTAGTTATGTCTAAAATATTATAGTTATATGAAATAGTTTAGTTATATGTAAAATATTTAAGATGAAATACATGCAGTACGTATTTTAAAAATCCAATTTCTATTAGCATTAATGAGGATAGACTGTTTTATAGAACCTTTTAATTTATATAAATAATTCTCATTAGTACCTGGATCTTGATTCCACCCGGTACTGTTATACATATTGTACCGGGGCTTCAGTCCACCCGGTACTAATGAGCCCTTGCCTAGCTAGAAATTAATGCTCCGCCCCTGTCATTTCCTCTCCGACGACTCTCTTCCCCTCGTCCGGCCACAATGGACGACCTCGCGATGGCAGCCCTATGGAAACGCGTCGGCGCTAAGACCCTAGAGGAGCGCTTCGCCGCTGCGAAGGTCATGCATCCCCTCCACCTCGAGAATTGGCGGGAGTTTAGGCTCTGCTTGCTGAGAGAGGCCTCTCACGCCGCTAAGCTCCTCCTCAACCCCCACCTTCGCCGCCACCGCCTCAACCCCATGGCCTGTCGTGAGGCGGCTGCTTCAGCCTCGGGGACCTCCTCCAACGCGGCGGCCGCTTCAGTGCCGGCGACCTCCTCAATGGTAGGAGTGCCGGGACGTCCTCCACTGCGGTGCCCACCGGCAGGGTTCATCGACGGCAGTCTCACGGCCCCGAGCTCCTCCAGCACTGCACCTTCTTCCGCCAGCACCACCAGAGCCTCGCGGTGAGGCGCCGTGAGGCAGCTGCTTCAGCCCCAGCGACCTCGTCAATGGAAGCAGCCTCAAGGGTCATGCTATGCCCAGTGTGCGGCGAGGAGGCGTGGCCTTTGCGAAATGACCATGACGGCGGCGACGGCATCGACGACTGGCCGGAGGCGTTGCTCGCCTCATCCGAGGATTAAGAGAGCTTAGTATCTAATTAGTAGCTTGGTATTGTTAGAACTTAGCATCTAATTATGTAATATGTAATGATCTAAATTATATGTAATATATCTAATTATCTATGAATCTGCTTCTGTTTTGAAAGTGGATGAGAATTTATGAATCTGCCGCTGTGATGAAGTATTAATTTAGAAAATGTGAATTTGTCAAATTAGAATCGGGTATATTTTTTACCCGGTACCTATGCCCCTTGGTGCAACAGTATCAAAGCAGACATGTAAGAATTGGAGTTTTGTCTCATTGGTATCGGGTGTTTAAACGTACCGGTGCTACCGTCGTCTGGAAATAATTAATTGGGGTTTTTCACACATTGGTACCGGTGGTGTACCAGCACCGGTACCAATGACGCTCTATTGGTACCGGCGTTTGTGTATACCCGATACCAATAGTTCTCAGGCTATTTAACCCTGACCTTCTTCTAACTTGAAGGCATGAAGACCTCAGTGATGACTCACTCCAAGGCGTCCATGTACAGGGGAGGTGCTGCCAAAATTTTCTTCTAAAATTGAATTGGAGACTGATACAAGGGTGCTAAGAGGTGAGCAGCTTTACGCTCTACGTGATCATTGTTGTAGTCACTGCTTTTTAACTTGCATTACTGAAAGAAATCGGTTGCATTATTATTGAAAGAAATCGTGTTCATGAGAATACATAACTTGCCATTGATCACAAATCCTAGCTAGGAATTACTTGAATGCATACATCAGCCCCACAGCAAACTTTGCTACAATCATCACTACCAACAATTGCACAATCCTAATCAACTTGTCAAATTTTTCATCCAAAATATTCCTCCCCGCAATGGCAGCACCTTCATCATTCCTGGGTGCATCATCCTCAACCTCCAGAACGCCATGGTGTATCACAATTAGCTGCTTCTCCACCAGTTGAGCAAAGTATGCCTTTTGCCACCGGTAGTAGGGGCACCGTCCTAGCATCTAACAATAGCAAAATCAATAAACCCGCATGAAAAACGATAACTTGAAAATCCAAACAAACTCTGCAACTGAAAAGATCATAAAGAACCCACATCAACTTACCCATGTAATGTTCCACGGGCACTTGATGTAGACTCGGCCATAGTTCGCTTTTTCTCGCGTCATGACCGTAAGCTCAACCACCCTCTCCCTCTTGCAATCTGGACACTGGATCAAAGGAAGCCCCGTTTCCTCACCTACGAGGACAGGCCGTACCTGCGACGACGAGCTGGATGCAGCACCCCAGCGGTCAGAATGGGTGGACATGGCGAACATGGAAGGGGAGGAAAAGAACTGGCCGGCCAGGAGGAATGGAGGAGAAAGAGTAGTGGTTGTCAGGCAGATGAAGGGGCGGTGGTATTTATTTTGTTGCTGGATTCAGTGCAGTACCAGTCACTGACTTGTGGGCCTAGTGTAGGTTAGGCCCACACGGTCAAGTGACTGGTACGCAGTACGTTTAAGATTTATTTTAGTTGATCTAAATAGTTTTAGTTGATGTAAATATGTTTGAATTGGAATATTATGCAGATCGATGGACCGGCAATGGATGTACAAGGACCGATGCTCTGTCGAATTTCTTAGCAGGTTTGGGTGTCTTTCTTGAGACGGCCGAGAAACACAAGAAGTCATCTAGGTTTTATAAGTTGTCTATGCATAGACTGCAAGAATGAGAAGGAATACTCAGTCGTCGAAAGCCCTTCATGACCATTTGATGCGAAGGGGATTCATGTCAGGTTACGTGTGTTGGACTAAGCATGGAGAACTAGGGGTTTTAGAGGGAGAGAATGAAGAAGAAGAAGAAGGCAACATTGACTTCGCGCAGTACAACTCCTTTGCTGATACATTAATGGGTGATGCTGATGATCAAGACAGCACCGATGCTTTGGCTCAAATGTTGCATGATGCCAAGGAAGATTGCGACAATGAAAGAGACTTGAATAAGCTGGAGCGTATGTCAGAGGATCACAGAACTTTGTTGCAGTGGCAAAGAGGGTCATAAGAAATAGCGTAGCATTTTGGAAATGTTGCAGTCGAAGGCGTCAAATGGTGTGTCTGACAAAGGATTTAATGAGTTGTTAATGCTCATAAAGAAGTTGCTTCCGGAGGGCAACAAGCTGCCCGCAACAATATTCGAAGCAAAAGAGGTTGTTTGCCCTCTAGGATTAGAAGTGCAGAAAATACATGGATGTCCAAATGACTGTATCCTCTACTGTGGTGATTACAGTGAGCTGGATTCTTGTCCAGTGTGTAAAGCAGTGCGTTATAAGATCAAACGTGATGACCCTGGGGACGTTGAGGGGGAATCTCCGAAGAAGAGAGTGTCTGCTAAGGTGATGTGGTATTTCCCTATAATACCATGTTTGAGGCGTTTGTTCAGGAACAAGGGACATGCTAAGATAATTTGGTGGCACAAAGAAGAACGTAAGCAAGATGATATGTTGAGGCACCCCGCAGATGGGTCCCAATGGAGGAAAATCAATTGAACCTACCCAGAGTTCACAAAGGACGCAAGAAACATAAGGTTTGGTTTAAGCATGGATGGCATGAATCCTTTCAGTGAGATGAGCAGCAGTCATAGCACCTGGCCCATGACTTTATGTATCTACAATCTTCCTCCATGGTTGTGCGTGAAGCGGAAGTTCATTATGATGCCCGTACTTATCCAAGGGCTGAAGCAACCAGGTAACAACATTGATGTCTACCTACAACCATTGGTTGAAGAACTTCTATTGCTATGGACTGAAAGTGTATGTATGTGGGATGCGCACAAACAAGAGGAGTTTGACCTACGGGCGTTGTTGTTCGTAACTATTAATGACTGACCTACACTTGCTAACTTGTCTGGATAATCAAACAAGGGATTCAGGGCTTGTGTCCATTGCTTAGATGAGACTGACAACACGTATTTGAAGCATTGTAGGAAGGTTGTGTATGTGGGAGGCCATCGTCAGTTTTTTGGTGGCAAACACCCGAGTAAGGAAGAAAGGCAAACATTTCAACGGAAAGGAAGAAAACCGTGGTAAGCCAATTCACCGTAGTGGAAAGCTTGTATTCGAAATGGTAAAGAGTCTAAGAGTTGTCTTTGGAAAGGGACCTGGTAGTGTGCCTGTTCCGAATGAAAATAGGAAGGCACCCATGTGGAAGAAAAAATCTATATTTTGGGACCTACCTTATTGGGAAATACTAGATGTCCGCCATGCAATTGACGTGATGCATCTCACAAAGAATCTATTTGTCAACCAGCTAGGCTTCCTCGGGACGTATGGGAAGAACAAAGATACATTGGAAACATGAGAGGACATGGCGGCTTTGAAAGGTGAGCAAGGGCATCATTACTTAGGTACTGCCAGCTACACTCTCAGCAAGAGAGAGAAGGAGAGCATGTTTGAATGCTTGGACAGTATCAAGGTCCCATCTAGATACTCGTCTAATGTGCGGATGATAATCAAATGGAAGGATAAGAAATTTGTCAACTTAAAGTCTCATGACTGCCACGTGTTGATAACACAACTGCTTCCGGTCGTGTTGAGAGGAATTCTACCAGAAAATGTTAGAAAAACAATCACAAAGTTGTGTACATTCCTGAACGCTATATCCCAGAAGGCAATTCACCCAGACAACCTTACCAGTCTATAGAATGATATTGTGCAATGTCTGGTCAGCCTAGAGCTAATCTTTCCTCCATCATTTTTTGATATAATGACACATCTCTTGGTTCACATTAGTCAAAGAGATTGGTATTCTTGGACCCATTTTCCTACACAACATGTTCCCTTTTGAGAGGTACATGGTTGTCCTCAAGAAGTATGTCCACAATCAGTTCTAGACCTGAAGAATGCATCGCTAAGGGATATGGGACCGAGGAGGTTATGGAGTTCTGTACTGACTACATTGATGAGCTTAAGCAAATTGGAGTTCCTTTGTCCCGCTATGAGGGGAGACTAGCAGGTAAGGGCACACTTGGAAAGAAAGTAATGATTTGCAGTAATCATGTTTTATTTGACAGAGCACACTTCACAGTCTTGGATCACTCAACCTTGGTGGCTCCGTACATGGAGGATCACAAAAAGATCCTACGCTCTGAGTACCCGAGGAAGTCTGAGGCCTGGATTACACATCGTCACATAGAAAGTTTTGGCGTGTGGTTGAGACAGCATCTCATATGTAACGAGGAGATTGATGACCAACTTGCTTGGTTGGCTAGGGGACCATCTTCATCAATCCCAATATTCTAAAGGATACAAGATAAATGGAAATACGTTTTACACGAGATCCCGAGACCAGAAGAGCACCAACCAAAATAGTGGGGTTCAGATAGATGCCACAAACACAACGGGGAAAAAGGACAAATAGTATGGTTATATAGAGGAGATCTGGGAACTTGACTATGGGCCATTTCTCAAGGTCCCTCTGTTTCGGTGTCTGTGGGTGAAACTGAGTGCCAGAGGTGTTATGATAGAGCCAGATTATGTCATGACAACCGTGGACCTCAATAACACTGCATACAGGGATGAACCATTCGTCCTCGCCGTGGATGTCACTCAAGTTTTCTATGTGAAGGACATGTCTACTAAACCCCAGAAGAAGAGAACTAGGAAAAATGTTCTGTCAGACGAAGAGCCGAAGCGACACATTGTTCTTCAAGGCAAAAGGAAAATAATGGGAGTGGAGGACTTCGCAGATGAAGAGGATTACAACCGGTTAGATGATGCACCGCCTTTCAAAGTGGAGGTTGACACAAGCATCCCGTTAAACAATTAAGAGGCTCCATACGTGCGTTTCGATCGTAATGAAGGGATTATTAAATAAAGTTGTATTAGTGTTCAAGTGCAATGTAATGGCGGTATTTTATTTTGTATTTTATCCTCCCATTCCTATGTTTTTCCTTTGAAATTGAACTGTTTGCTGTGAAATATATTCTTGCACAATTCCTGTGAAATTCCTGCGTTCCAAACTGCCGAGGGCGGGAGTTACCAAAATCAATAGTATTACCATCGGGTGGTAAAAATGGGCCGAAAAACATGGCGCAAAAAAAAAACAGTATCGGTGACATTCTAGCCCTATGTTAATAGATACCTTTGCGCCATTTTTTGATGTTTATGTGGACATCTATAGTAACGGGATGTGTATGCCCCGGTACTAAAGACGGTTTAGTATCAGGGGTTTTACATGGACCGGCGCTCAAGGCCTACCCGTATATATGGACTCCGTCATCCTTTCGTAGTTCAAGTTCCTCGACGCCGTCCCCATTGCAGTCTTTGCCACCGGCATTTGTGCATCCTCCACCACCGCTCCTTGTCCCCATCGCGACGCGTCCATCGCCGTCTTCCTGTCGTTGATCTCCCCCTACACCACCGTGCCGCCGCGGCCTCCTCGACAACCTGCCCGTCTTCCTTGCTACCATCATCGACACCACCGCCGCCTCGTCGACGCCGCCCCTCTCCCTGCTGCTGTCATCGACTCCACCGATGACTCCACGGCCCCGGATATTGCGGCTCTTCCCCGAACCCTGGTCCGTATCCGTCACGATGACCCCGCTCTGCCCCCTAGTCCTCTCTGTCAGTGAGTATTCTCTCATTAGTACTTAGTACTTATATGTTTACATTTGGAGCCAATCAAATAGAGATTTACAATTATAGTTTACATTCTGGGCAAAATCCATGGTTCTATGAAGCATGCATCAATTAGACTCTGCAAACGTATGAATTTGCATATAGCAATTAGAGAAAACTGACCCAATTAATAACATTTGTTTGTAGACATATTACCTAAGATGCGTGACGAGCGAGAGGACGAGTATATGGCATCAATTATTAGAGAGGGGATGGAAGAGATCAGTGCGCAGGAGCACAAGGAGGCTGATTCTTACGTTAACTATGAAAATGCTGAGGCTGATTCCGATCATGAGGATAACGCTGATCACTCCAATCCATTAGGCAGGAGCCAGCAGGTATAGACATTATACATACTTCTTATAGCCATCCACCTCCCCATCGATGATGTGCATAAGGATTTTGAGTAACACTATCCTTTATTCTTGATCGGCCACCACCTCCCAACCAAAGAAAAATAAAAAGCCACCACAAAGAAGGAAAACTTTGATGAGAGATACACATTAACACATGTAGGAGACGATGGACAACCTCTAGAGCCCGTTAAAGCTGCCACCAAATTTGTGAACTACTACGGCATTATAGTCAGGGAGAACGTCCCCATAAGCATCCCGGCTTGGAAAAAAGCAGACAAAAAACAAGCTCAATTTGTGGTCCCTCAAGCGGTGCCCAAAGCTCAGAAAGAATTACTATGGAGAGAATTATCAAATAAGTTCACGTTACCTCAAGGAACCGAAGAGATGGTGAAGCAATGGGCCCTAAAGAAGATGGCAATTCTCCTCCAAACCTTCAAGACAAAATTGTGGGGGGCAACTATGTGAAACATGGCCAGCCACGAGACTTTGGAAAATACCAAAAGTTAAGAGGGGATTGGGAATTGTTTGTACAGTACAAGGAATCAGAGGTGGCCATCGCACATTTCGAACAAAATACAGGAATTTCGAGGAAAAGAAAGTAAGTCATAAGATGGGTCCTGGTGGTTATAGAAAATCTATTCCGAAATGGGAGAAGATGGAAGGTGAGCTGGAAGCACGAGGGGTCAACCTACCTACAGCCAAGTGGCCCCGATGCGCCAAATGTTGGTATTATAGGATACAGGGGGGAGTTTGTCAACTGATGGGACCCTGATCTTTAATAACAAAATAAAGCGGGCAGCAGAAAGGTTTCCCGAGGCCATCGATAAGTCCTCCAAGGGAGAACTCATCCATGAAAGAGAAAAGGACTGAGCTGACATGGGCCCCAGAGAATAAAGAGCACCCTGGTAGAACAAGAGGGATCGGCAATGTGTCGTGGAAGGTTGGGTTTCTAGAGGACAGGGGATCATATAGAAAGTGGAGAACCTTGAGCGAGGTGGATGCGAAGATCCGTAGCTTAGAGGCAAATGTAGATGGCCTCAGAGAGGATATAGCAATGTTTCGTCAAATAATGGCAGAAAATGGTATTAACCCTACACCGCAGATAGGGCCTCATGGCGACACGAATGCCTCCTACAAAAGAGTAGTGTCGCATCCACACAGCTGATCCCTGATCAGAACGATAACCAGGAGGAGGCTCAACAAACGGTGCAAGATCAACGACCGGTGGAGGAGGCTCAAGCGTTGGTGGAGAATGAAATACTTTACCCGGTCGATGACCTCAAGCACCGTTGCTCGTGTGAGCTACATATACCCACGAGGAACCTAACCATACCCGTAGCGCATGGTGTGGCTTTACCGGTGCTACCAGGACAAAAGTACCACTGCTCTGATATTCCACCTGGGTACTCTACTGTCTCAGTGGAGTAAGTAGTCTCTAGTTATGAGGACCTGGAGCTTGAACACAAAGGAGGCGATGGGGAAAGGACACTTAAAGATGCTGTCCACGGAATGATTCTATGGCACAAGGCCTACATTAAATTTGTTGCAGAAAACCGCGATGGGGGAACAACCTACTGGTGCATCAACAAGCAACTGGGGGTGGCTCAAGAATAGAGTCCCCACGGTGCAGGAGCCCCAACAGCAACCCTAGCCCTCCATCACCCAAGAGCCCCACCAAACCTCCAACACATAGGAGCCCTCCACCACGCAAAAGCTCCAAATCAAGTCAAAAGAAGTCCTCCAAATCTAACCACAAGCGTCAGTTGCGGAAGGCTGCGTCAAAGCCTGTGCCACAGCTCGGAGAGCAGCCACAACATGAGTATACGATGCCATCAAATGACTACAGAGAACAATGGTTGAAAGAAGCATGCATTACACAGTACCAGTTGGACAACGAAAAATCCATGGAAGGCCAAGAATTTGTGCTGCGATGGCCATATGAATTTGGAAAACCTCTAGTTAGGCCCAGTGAGGTGCCAGACCTACCAAGTCAAGTGCGTCGATTCCATGACTGGTACCTGAGAGTGTCATCCAAAGGTACTATAGCTTTTGCTGCTAGTGTCAAAGACAACTACTACCGCCACGGCAATCACAAGATTTGATTGGACTTCGAGGATATATTTGAGGTCTACCGAAAAGACGCGATGGACATAACGCTGATGAGCGTCTGGACTGTGCAACTTTTTTAACAACACCTCCACATATGACTCTTGTTGATCTGATGTGTGTCCTCACTGTATATCAATTTATGCAGAATGGAGATGCAAAGGTGCCGGAGAGAAAACATTACAAATTTGGGCTTTATCGACCCTAAGATCGTGAACAAGGCGTGTATAAACCAAGATAAAGATGCTAGAATATTGGAATCCTTAAAAGGAATGATCAGGAACCAACGTTCCAAGGAATTCTTTGTTTTACCTTATCGCATTGGGTGATTGCTTGCTGTCGATCACATACCCCTTTTTTTCGAAATCAGTGCTGCTCTTAATTAATTATTGTTCTTTAATTTGTGCAGTTTCCATTGGATACTAATTGTACTCTCAGCCCAAAAAGGAGTCCTCACTATAATGGACTCTTTGAGAAAGCCAACAACGGACTACCTGGAAATCATTGAAATGTTCCGCAGGTAATTTAGGCCATTCAACTTTACCTGAGTAATCATTTTATTTCTTTCATCCAAACAACCATTGATCTTTTCACGCGCAGGGTATATAGTGAATGCTTAGCCCCGGTGTACCCCAAGGGAAGACCAAAAATTCTACAAGTACGACCAAACTTTCCGGTATGTTCCAATTGACTACTCGTTTAACTGTTTATGCACCTAGACTTTACCTATTCCTATTATTCTTGTAGTGGTATGTTCCAATTGACTACTCGTTTAACTATTTATGTACCTAGACTTTACCTATTCCTATTATTCTTGTAGTGTTATAAACAACCAAGTGGCAATAATCATTGTGGTTACTATGTCTGTGAGTACATGCACACTTTCGTAAGTACAAGGTCAATTACAAGAGACATCAACGTACGTTAAGAACGCATCCGGTAAACACTTCCTCATTAATACAAGCTTTGTTTTAGTATAATTCATTTATATTTTTAAAACTACAGGTACTGCATCTAAAGGAACAGTGCCTCCCAGACGCGACAATAACAGCAATCCAAGAACATTTGTTGGGAATTATTTTTAACGAGATTGTCTGTGAGAATGGAGAGTTTTACTGCCCACCAGATCTTGCAGCAAAATAGAACATTGATACGTAGGAGTTTTGGAATTTGGACAATATTTTATATGATGTATCCATACAGTGCTATTTATTATTATGTAGTAATAATATACATACAGTGCTATGTTTATGTCACAATAACAAAATTTATGTATAGCATATTCTAGGATTATATATAATAGCGCATATAATTAATTATAAAAATGTGAATGCCATCACTACTTTAGTGCCGGGCAAGGATACAACACCGGTTCTAAAAGGATGTAAGCGGACACGTGAAAACCACCACTTTAGTATCAGATGAAGTTAACACCGGTACTGAAAAAAGGTGTAAGCGGACACGTGGAACCACCACTTTAGTATACGCCAGAATGTTTACTCTAGAAAATAAATTAGCCCTTGCATTGGCCGTACCGCAGTTTCCACCGCGGTCATTGATACTTGGGTTACAGACACGGATGATAATACACAGTACAACGGACGACACACAAGCATATCATATTTATTAACGAGGTTAGAGACTGAAATATATATTACCGGTACAGTGCTGTTTATTGTATCGATATATATTTCAAGGCACGTTGGACTGGAATCAGGCTGTTAATTGTTTAATTTCAAGACAGGGCAGGTAGTGGTAGTTCGATTGGTGCCAGACCTACATACGCTAGGAGGGAGCAAATTTCACAAAGACCCGTGTCCTCAAGACGGCGGTTCGCCACTAATTCCTCTATGTGAATGCAAGAGACAACTAAAACGGACGAAGCCATTAAGCCAACGGATGGCTGTGCTTATCATTGAAATCCTTCATATACTGGTTCGCCACCAATTCCTCCATGTGAATGTGAGAGACAACTTAAATCTCGTGAGGCCAATGAGGATGGTGATGGTGACGCCATCGTTGAAATCCTTCATATACCACTACCATGTTTTCTTGATGAGTTCAATTACCATTTCTGTTAGACACACCTGCAACAAGTAATGTTCCATGGCTTAATGGCTTTCTCTTCTTAATTGCTTTCTTCACGTGCTTAGCTTCACGGAACCCTTGACCAGTATAAACAAATTTTCCGAGTAGCTTTGTCTCTTTTCACAGAGTATTTTCTTACAATAAACCCTTTTTAGAGCTTAACAATTCTAGAATTAATGATCTTGTTCCCTTCTACGGAATATCTTGTTGACAATTTGACGATAACCTAATAGGCTAATAGTGGTGTGTTTCACATGTAAATTCATATTACTAGTCCATCAACATGTGCTCTCGCACGGGTTAGAGTTTTATAAAATATAGATTTAATCTGTTAATAACGCGTTAGAGTTTTAAAAGATATAGATTTAATCAACAATAATATTAGAAGTGATTACTTTAATTTATCTTCCATAAAGGCATTGTGGATAATTTATATGCAAATTTAAGAACTATTTTAATTTATCTTTTAGGATGACATATTGGATAATTTATACAGATTTAGGGCTTATTTTAATTCATCTTTTATGATGGCATGGCGAGTAATTTGTATGCAAATTAAGAAGCTATTTAATACATATGATGGTATATGTATGCAAATTTAGGGGACTATTTTAATTCATATTTCATAATGGTATGGTGGGTAATTTTATATAAATTTAAGGGGTTACTTTATTTTATCTTTCATAACGGCATAGCGGGTAGTTTTTTTAGAAAATGTAATAGATCTAATGGCTACTATTATTAGATCTACGTAATGGACGGCCAGATGTTTCTTATATTTGTGAAAATTTCTAAGATTTATCTTTTATTTTAGCGAGCTGGCTGCTTGCAGTGATCGTCGGCTCCACCACATCATACATATACCAGATCGCATCGATCGATCTTGAACGCCATGTTCGCCTCGCACGCCGTTGCAAGGTTGCCGTCCACCACGATCATGTTGACTACCCTGTGAAGGCCACGCCGCTTTTTAGTTTCATCAGCACGCAGACGTGGCGGCCAGCGTCATGCCGGAAAGGTGGAAACTCACGCCGAGGGGATCCTGGAAAGCCATGCACGACGGCACCGAGACGGACGACGCAGCCCTCCTATGGATTTGACGCGCTGGAGGTACGTGTAAGTCGCGGCAGAGCGTAATCTCGTTTGGAGGCAGGGCACTTCCAATCTAATGGCTATTATCATTGATGATGATTATAGACTATCGAATTTGTAGGATTTTCTAGAAATTTTTGTTCTAGCGCGCCTACTACCGTAGAGCCTTAAAAAGCCTAATTACTAATAGTAAGATTTTAGACAGCCAGTGAGAACCCTGATGGTTGAGGCATTTAAATATGAATGATTGATGTAGTGGTCGATGACAGTAGATATAGCTAGCTAATATAGCTGCCAATTATTACCTGCGTGCGGCAGCGGACGGACCACTGCAAAGCGATGGACACAATTGGGACGACCAACGTTGTTATCATGGCCGGCCGGAGTCTCTATATGACTATATCTCTGTTTGGAAACCAGAGACGTCATTACGAGGATTATCGATCATCTTTATTTTGGAGTTTATATCTCAGGTTCCTTTGATTGATTACCTCGTGTAAAACACAGGCTAGCATATATAAATTTGAGACCCACGAATAATTAACATTGTTATTATTCAACATATATATAAATAATTTTTTATCTTATCTACCAAAAACGGGCTCTAGCTAGTTACATTCATATTTTATAATGGCACAGTGGTAATTTCTATACAAATTTCAGTGGTTGTTTTAAATAATCGTTCACAGCGACACGGTAGGTAATTTATATATAGCGACACGGTTATGGATGGCAGTGGGGCGGGTTCGGGTCCAAAACCCGCGGGTTTCAGACCCGGCGGGGGCGGGGGTGGGTGTGCTTTTTCCCCCGCGGGGCCATGGGTTCGGGGACCCGAAACAGTGCGGGTTCGGGGCAGGTTTCAGTCCCCACCCGCGGGTTCCCCGCGGGGGCCCGAAGTGAGAAAATATCTCCCCCCTCGCTCGAACTCTCTCGGTCCCTCTCCAGTCTATCCGCCATTCCACCGCACACCTCCCTCTTTCGGTCCTCTCCGGCTCCAGTGACAGCCACCGCCGAGAGCCCATCCTCCTCCCCTCAGCTCCTACGCCCGCCGCCACCTGGCCACCTTGGCGCCTCCTCCCCGGATCCTACCACCGCCGCCGCCCATCCTTCTCCCCGGCTCCCGCGCCACCTGCCGCTTGGCCTCCATGGCGCCTCCTCGTAGGATTCGGTGACCGCGGCCACCGGGCCTCCTCCTCCCCGGCTTCCGCGCTCGCCGCCGCCTCGGCGCCTCCTCCCGAGATCCCGCGCGGCCGCCCAGCTTCCTCTCCCCGTTTCCCGCGCCTGCCCAGCTTCCTCCCCGGCAGTCCGGCTCCCGCAACCGCCCCCGCCTCCTCCCCGGTTCCCGCGACCGTCGCGTTAGTCCGCCTCCTCTCTGACTTGCGCGACCACCGCTGCCATCGCCAGGTGAGGTCACCTTCTCCATGGACCATGGTTGACGTCGGGGGGCGGGTTCCCCGTCGGGTTTCGGGTCCCCGGCGGGTTCGGGGGGCGGGGGCAGATTTTCCCCCGCATCGTGGTTCGGGGGCGGGGCGGGTTTTGGCCGCGGGTTTCGGGGGCGGGTCCGCGGAAGCTCCACCCGCCCCGAACCCGCCCCGTTGCCATCCATAGACACGGTAGGTAATTTATATATAAATGTAGAGATACTTTTATTGATATTTCATAGTGGCATGGCACAGTAATTTATATTATATAGAAATTTATGTGTTATTTTAATTCATCTTTCGCACTGGCATGATGCGTAATTTATATGCAAATTTAGTGATTATTTTAATTCATATTTTATAGTGGCAGGATGGGAAATTTATATGTAAATTTAGAGGTTACTTTAAATGATATTTCATAATGGCATTGTGGGTAGTTGGAAAAGGTCTATATAACCCCCTGAAGTTTGATGCGTGGAATACTTGACCCTCTAAACTCGAAAACCGGTTTTTTAACACTCCCAAACAAGTCAAAACAGGACAAATCAACCCCTGCGTGCTTTTGGGGGCAGTTTTCCTGACATGGCACATTGGGGGCCCATATGTCACCTCCACCCCAGCACCATCGTCTCGATGCCCGATGGCGTCGTGTCACGTCACTGTGCTACCCCGTCCGTCCTAGATCCGCCGCGCCGCCTGTTCTAGCACCGGCTGCGCCCCGCCACCGCCCCAACCGTTGCCTAGCAGTGACGCCACCCTGCCCGATCCCAAATCCGTCGCACCGCCCGTTCCGGCACCAGCTGCGCCATGCCACCGCTCCAACCGCTGCCCAGCCGCACTGTGTCGCCGCCCTACCCGATCCCAGATCTGCCTCGGATGTCTTTGCGGCGGCACCTTGAAGGTCTTGGCCATATCCTTGAAAAACGGCAAGGGCGAGAGGGTTGGGCTCAGGGCGAGGGAGCTGACGCCAAGGTAGCTTGCCTATGGGTGGCGGTGCAATGAATTTGACCTGACCCGTGCACTACCACCCTCGTCCATGGAGGTGCGCCTGGGGCATAGTGGGGTCGAGCTCGACAGTGCAGGTGGCGTCTGCGACAGCCGCCGAGAAATCGCTCATCTTGATGTAGCACAGCGGTTCACCCCACCGCTGTCTCTCTTCCCCTCCCTCACCACAGCTGCCGTGGCCGCCTTGGCGCTTGGCTTGTCCACACCAAACCTCGGTAATGGACATGGCCGCCGCAGGAAGGAATGGCACTGCATCCTTGCACCAGCTAGAAGCAAGGAGGAGGGAAGCATCACCGGTGGGGAGGGGGTGAACAGCGATGGAGAGCAAGGAGAAAGGGAGCGGCGCCGGTGGGGAGCAAGGAGGAGGGGAGCGGCGTCGGCAGGGAGGGGGCGAGCGTCGACAGGGAGCGAGGAGAAGGGGAGCTGCGCCAGCGGGGAGGGGGCGAACAGGGACGGGAGAGAGGAGGGAGTGGCATCGGGGAGTAGCAGCGGTCAACAATGGCTTTCTCTATATGTTAGCACTCGTGGAACCGACGGGTGGGCCCTTGACGTGCCATATTATCAAAACCGCCCACGAATGATTCACTACAAGAAATATGAGTACCAGTGACGAAAACCATTATGATGAAAAATGAACTTGTCACCAAAAATCAACTTATTAGTGATGTTTCTATTCCATGACAAATGTAGATCCATCACATAATATAAGCCCTATATTATGTGACAAAAACACATATTATTCACGTCACCTGCCAATTACTATGTAGCAATTAATAGTGCACCGGTATACATTCGATAGCAATCTTCCAATTATATGGGTAGAAATTAATCTTACACATGGTCTGTTGTGTTCATACATGTGGTATCAATCTCCCATCATGACTGAATGATGATTGACGGCGAATGGTGGGACAACAGATGCTACTTCTCGCTTCGCCGACGGGATCAGAATGCACCGCCACGTCGCTTCCAACAACCGTCCTTGGGAATCACCATCAATGCTGACGAGCCGCCGCCGACGATACGCGTGATGGTGAAGTGGCCAGAGAGAGGTAGGCACATTTATAAATGCCAAGGGTTAGAACTTAGATTAATTGATCGGTGACAGAGGTGGGTAATGTAAAAAATAATTATAGGGGGTTATTTTTGGATATGTATCCAACGGCTATTATCATTGATAATGATTACGTGCCTCCGAATTCATGACCAGATACTTCTGATTTTTTGGATAATTTATCATTCGTCTTTTCCTAGCATATTCGGTGAGGATTAACGTTGAGACTCCAAAATAAGCCTCCAATTATGTAATAGTAACTATTTAATATGTTAGCCTAACTTTTAAAAGCTTTTTTTACATCCCATATGTGTTATCACATTATGTATGAATCAAGTTCTTGACTTTCAAAATTTTATTCTGTTAATTGCTGCAATTATATTACCAACATGTTTAATTAAAATGATCCCTCTTGTATTTTGTTAAAAGTATTGTCTCAGTTACACTTGACCAACACCATAGTATTAAAGACGCTGGCTTTTGTCTATCAAAACAGTATGTGTTCACCTGTATCTTTTTAGAAAATTGATGACGCTGTAAATATAAATATGTTGTAATGTTTCAATCAAAACGCTTTATCTAAACTAGCAACCAACACAATTTGTAATTTAATGTCTGATCAAGAATGTAATAAGGAAGTAAATCGAACCAGAATGCAAAATTGAGCAACATGTCCTTACTTTTTTATTCCACGGCAAAATATGTTGCAATGATCAAACTCTGCAGGATGGCACAGGCCAAGGACTGAAGGTTGATATGAATGACGACTTATAGGTGGTGGAAGAAGAAAACCAGGTGGTTCTTTGTCTCTGACCAAAAGATACGCCAAAACAACACTAATTCTTTTGGAGCAAGATGCTTGCTCCTGGCTAGTGATTAGCGTGGTTACCTTTGTCAGTTTTGGGCGGTCACTCGATCAGTACCAACCGATGTACGTTGTGTGGTAATTTATGTTTCAGAACCACATTTTTTATTCATGGAATCGATCTAAACTCAAGCTTGTGTTTGGTGACACATGTAAGATTTTGAGGTAGTCCGTCGGTATATTATTTGATTGTAATTGACTAAAGTTGGCAATATATTTGTGCTTTGTGTGTGAAAAAACGCACATTAGTTATGTCATCTGCTAATTATTAGGCATCAAGTAATAGTACACCTGTATACCTTCGATAGCTGTCTTCTAATTATAGGGGGGAGCAAATAATAGTACACATGGTCTGTTGTGTTCATACATGTCGTACCAATCTCCCATCACGACTAAATGATGATTGATGGCAAATGGCGGGACAACAGATGCTACTTCTCGCTTCGCCGACGGGATCAGAATGCACCGGCACGTTGCTTCCAACAACCGTCCTTGGGAATCACCGTCAATGTTGATGAGCAGCCGCCGACGATACGCGTGATGGTGAAGTAGCTAGAGAGAGGTAGGCACGTTTATAGATGCCAAGGTGTAGAACTTAGATTAATTGATTGGTGACAGAGGTGGGTAATTTTAAAAATAATTATAGAGGATTATTTTTGGATATGTATCAAACGGCTATTATCATTGATAATGATTACGTGCCTCAATTCATGGCTAGATACTTCTGATTTTGGAGAGAATTTATCGTTCTTTTTCCTAGCACATCAGGTGAGGTGAGGTGAGGATTAACGTTGAGGCTCCAAAATAAACCTCCAATTAGTACTAGTAAATTTTTAATATGTTAGCCTAACTTTTGAAAGTTTTTTTACATCCAATATGTGTTATTACATTATGTATAAATCAAGTTCTTGACTTTCAAATTTTTATTCTGCTAATTGCTGCAATTATATTATCAACATATTTAATTAAAATGATCCATCTTGTATTTTATTAAAGAGTAAAAAGCAGTGCAGGCCCTTAGCTTGTCTTCGGGTGTTACTTAGGCCCATCATCTTTGAAAAGTGTAGTTTTAGGTTCATAAACTTTTTAAAGTGTATCATATATGTTCATATTATACCTAACACTAATAAAAAATTACACAAAAAATCGTACAAACATCCAAAAATTATAAAACTTTATTAGCTTTATCTTGATGAGATCTACACGGTGGAACAAACTTTGACCACTTTGCCCATATTTAAATGGTAAAACAAATTTAAATGCTAAAACTTATTTTCATTTATTTTGACCCCAAGATAAAAAATCATGAGTAAAATCCATCTCCAGTCCCTAAATCTTGTCTTTGGTGTGTCAACCCGTTCCTTGAAGTCTCAAAGTTACCATTCCGGTCCCTAAATTTGTCTTGATGTGTCAATGCAGTCCCTAAAGTCTCAAAGTGACCATCTCAATTCCTAAACTTGTCATGTTGTGTTAATCCAGTCCCAAAAGTCTCAAAGTAAATGTCCCGTTACCTGATATCACACATAGACTCCACCTCTGCTCCTCCGCGGGGCCTCCGTGCCTCACCCGTCGCGGTCACCTCTACTCCTCACCCTCCACCATTGCCGCTCCTCGCTGCGCGGCCACTCCCTGCCGCACCCTCACCCTCCCGCGCGGCCGCTCCCCGCCACGGCGGCGGGCACACCCTCCCGCGCGGCCGCTCCCAACATTGTGGCCACCGCGGAAGAGCCCTTCATCGCCGCCATGGCTGCCGCGGACGGCTCGCCCTCCCCGCGTGGCCTGTCGTGGCTCATCGCTGACCGCCAGAACTCGGGTGTGGACCACGCCGTTGTAGAAGAGTCGCTCCCCGCAGCGAGGAGCGGCAATGGCGGTGGGTAAGGAGCAGAGGTGGCGTCGACGGGTTAGGCGTGGAGGCCACGTGGAGGTGGCAGCCACGCGGAGGTCCAGAGGTGGAGTCCACGTGCCGTGTCAGCTAACGGGAAGGTCATTTTGAGACTTTAGGGACCGGATTGACACATCAAAAGACAAGACAAGTTTAGGGACTGAGATGGTCACTTTGAGACTTTAGGGACTTGATTGACACACCGAGACAAGTTTAGGGACCGGGACGATCACTTTGAGACTTTAGGGACCGGGTTGACACACCAAGACAAGTTTAGGAACCGGAGATGGATTTTACTCAAAAATCATTGTTCATAAAACTTTTACACATAAATATACTGACTAAAATACAAAGACCATAATTTTTATGACATTTATTAAGTAGTACAATTTCTTTCCGTTCAAAAGACCATAATTCATTAATACATCATTTCTTTAAGAAAACGGCGCGGCACGCCTGGTGGTAACCAAGTCTTTGCCTTAAAAAAAAGAAAGGATAAAAAATCGAACTTTGGTGGTAGCTACTACGTGCTCTATCTATATATACTGGCCCAATCTTGACCTAAGTCGCAACTACTCTAAAACCTTGTAGTAGGCTAGTAGCTATCAAGTGGCATCAGCTAATCCACTTGTTAGATGTTTGAGACTCTCCTCCGACACCACCAGCTAGCAGGCAGAAGCAGAATAGATCGGATCGTGAGGAGTTGAAGCCATCGACAGAAAAGGTTTGAGTCCATCCTCCAGGGCCGATCGATTTCATCACTGAGATGGTACTAATATAATGACTCTGTCTGATTACCAGTCCTAATAATGCTGCCTCCGATCCAGGTTGCATTGATGGCGTCGTCCGTAGCTATTGACATTTGTTCCGAGCTGTGCAAAGCACGAAACAAGTTTGATGATGAATTCGAATTCAGCAAGGTGGACACGATAATCCACAGGTTCCCTGCAGGACTAGGCAGCATCGGATGCAGGTACCCGTACATCGGCCCGAGATTTGTGGCCATCGGCCCATACCACCACGGCGTGGGGCACCTCATGAAGATGGAGGAGGTGAAGAAGGCGGCTGCCAAATGCTTCTGTGAGCTCACGGGTCTTGATCCCGATGTGGGGCTGAAGAAGATGGAAGCCCTCGAGGGCGAGGCCCGCCGGAAATACGTCGACATCAAGGGCGGCAGCGGTGGCGGCCATGACGATGCTGTATCGTCCTTTGCGGCCATGATGTTCCGTGATGCTTGCTCCTTGCTGTTGTACATGGATTATGTTTATACCGAATCTTTCGGCGAGGAGGGGAATAGCAGCCAGCAGGTGATCAATCAATCCATGCAGCGTTTCCTCTTCTCTAACCGAGATAGCATCGACAACGACATCATGCTGCTGGAGAACCAGCTCCCGTGGCTGGTGGTCCAAGCTATCATGGGTCTTGTCTCGCCAGAGAAGAAACTTGTCCTCAAGAAGGCTGTGGGGAACTTCATTACGGACATGGGGAACGCATTCAGGGTGCTCGAGTCTGAGGGAAAACCATATGAATATGATGAAGGTGATTGGCCGCCACATCTGCTCGCGCTCCTCCGACACTACAAAATAAATGGAGAACACCAGCAATGTAGTAGTAACAATAATCTGCCGCCGCTAGTACATGAACATGAGTGCTGTCCACTTCTTAATGTTCCTAATAGGGCCACAGAGGCACAGACAGAACCAGAATCAGGTACCCAACAAGAACAAGATCCCACCAAAGTCACTTCAACAATCTCAACAGTTTCTCCCATGGAGCTTGAGGAAATTGGCATCCGCTAACGGCGAGCAAGACGGCAGCATCTAGTGATTGATAGTACATAGGCATCTTGGTGATTGATAATTGGATCTAGATGCCTAAGCACCCTTCACTTGTTCAAGAGCCCAATCACAAGAAAAGTTGTATACAGGCTTCACTCTAGATCCAATTATTTTTTCTCCTAGCGCATCTAGTGAGGATTAACGTAGAAGCTGCAAAATAAGTCCTCCAATTAGTAATAGTAAGTACTCCCTTCGTCCATAAAAGAATGAAATTCTGGCTTTGTGCTAAGTCAAACCATCGTAAGTTTGACCGGATTCATATAGAAATGTAACAACGTTTACGATATCAAATATGTATGATATGAAAATATATTAACATAAATCTAGCGATACTAATTTCGTAGCCAAACTTTTAATATATTTTGATAGAAACTTTGTCAAAGTTACAATGGTTTGATTTAGGACAAAACCAGAATTTCATTCTTTTGTGGACAGAGAAAGTTTATGTTAGCCTAATTTTTGAAAGATGTTTTTACATCCAAAGCCAGAATTTCATTCTTTTGTGGACAGAGGAAGTATTTAATATGTTAGCCTAACTTTTGAAAGATTTTTTTACATCCCATATGTGCTATCGCATTATATGTGAATGAGTTCTTGACTTTAAAATTTTTATTCCGTTAATTGCTGCATTATGTTATCAACATATTTAATTCAAATGATCCATCTTGTATTTTATTAAAAGTATTGTTTCAGTTACACTTGTCCTACACCGTAGTATTAAAGATGCTGGCTTTTGTCTATCAAAGAAGTATGTGTTCACGGTATATTGTTAGAAAATCGATGAAGTTGCGAATATAAATATGTTATAATGTTTCAATCAAAACGCTTTATCTAAACTAGCAACTAACACAATTATAATTTAATGTGTGATCAAGAATGTAATAAGGAAGTAAATCGAACCGGAATGCAAAATTGAGCAGCATGTCCTTACTCTTTTATTCCTCGGCGAGTTGTGTTGCAAGGATCAAACTCTGCAGGATAGCATAGGCTAAGGACTGAAGCTTAATATGAATGACGAGTTACAGGTGGTGGAAGAAGAAAACAGGTGGTTCTTTATCTCTGCCCGAAAGATACGCCAGAACTACACAAATTCTTTTGGAGCAAGATGCTTTCTCCTGCCTAGTGATTAGCGTGGTTACCTTTGTTAGTTTTGAGCAGTCACTCGATCAGTAGCAACCGATGTACGTCTTGTGGTAATTTATGTTTCAGAACCATATTTATTGTTCATGGAATCAATCTAAACTCAAGCTTGTGTTCGGTGACACAAGACTAAAGTTCGCAATGTATTTGTGTTTCGTGTGTAAAAAAACACACATTAGTTATGTCATCTGCGAATTATTGTACATCAATTAATAGTACACAAGTATACCTTCGGTAGCAGTCTTCTAATTATAGGGGGTAGCAAATAATAGTACATATGGTCTGGTGTGTTCATACGTGTGGTATCAATCTCCCATCACGACTGAATAATGATTGATGGCAAATGGTGGGACAACAGATGCTACTTCTCGCTTCACGACGGGATCAGAATGCACTGACACGTTGCTTCCAACAACCATCCTTGGGAATCACCGTCGACGCTGATGAGCAGCTGCCGACGATACGCGCGATGGTGAAGTGGCTAGATAGAGGTAGGCATGGTGAAGTTTATAGATGCCAAGGCGTAGAACTTAGATTAATTGATTGGTGGTAGAGGTGGGCAATCTTAAAAATAATTATAGGGGTTATTTTTTGATATGTATCCAGTGGCTATTATCTTTGATAATGATTACACATCTCCGAATTCATGGCTAGATACTTCTTATTTTTTAGAGAATTTATCTTTCTTTTTCTAGCACATCTGGTGAGGATTAATGCAAAGTCTCTAAAACGAGTCTCCAATTAGTAATAGTAAGTATTTAATATGTTAGCCTAAGTTTTTGAAAGAATTTTTTAATCCCAAATGTGTAATCACATTATGTATGAATTAAGATATTGACTTTCAAATTTTTATTCCGTTAATTGCGGCAATTATATTCTCAACATATTTAATTAAAATGATCCATCTTGTATTTTATCAAAGAGTAAAATGTAGCGGAGGCCTCTAAACTTGTCTTAGGGTGTCACTTAGGTCCATTACATTTGAAAGTGTAGTTTTAGGTCCATGAACATTTTAAAGTGTATCATATATGCCCATATTACACCTAACACTAACAAAAATTATATATAAAATCGCATACACGTCCAAAAATTATAAAATTTTGATGGCTTTGTCTTGATGAGATCTACAAGGTGGAACTGACTTTGACCACTTTGCCCCTATTTAAATGGTAAAACAAATTTAAATGCTAAAACTTATTTCATTTATTTTGACCCCAAGATAAAAAATCATTGTTCATGAAACTTTTACACATAAATATACTGATTAAAATACAAGCAACATAATTTTTATAAAATTTATTGAGTAGTACAACAAGCCATACATTTCTTTCTATTCAAAAGGCCATAATTCATAAATACATCATTTCTTTAAGAAAACGGCATCCACTAACCATGATAAATTTATACATATATGGATACAGCATAACATGCACATTGTATTTTTGCAAAGTTTTTAGATGTACTAAACAATCAATATGATAAAAAGCGATATTTATTTAGCGTAAACAGAGGGCAACATGGTCATTTTACATATCAAGTCAGTTCCATCGTGTAGATTTAATCAATACAAAGAGATAACAAAGTTGATTTTGTAATTTTTTTTGATATATACATGAGTTGATATGTATTTTTTTAATGTTAGGTGTAGTATGGATATGCATAATACACCTTAAAAAGTTTATGGACCTACATTTAGACTTTTAAAGTTAATAGACCTATATGATACTCTGAGAAAAGTTAAAGGGCCTCGAATGCATTTTACTCTTTATTAAAAGTATAGTCTCAGCTACCCTTGACCTACACCATAGTATTAAAGATGGTGGCTTTTCTCTATCAAAGAAGTATGTGTTCTCCGGTATATTTTTAGGAAATCGATGCATCTGTCAATATAAATATGTTATAATGTTTCAATCAAAACGCTTTAACCTAAACTAGCAACCTACACAATTTGTAATTTAATGTGTGATAAATATAATAATGAAGTAAATCGAAGTGGAATGCAAAAATTGACCAGCATGTCCTTATTCTTTTATTCGTCAGCAAGTTGTGTTGTAAGGATCAAACTCTGCAGGATGGCACATGCCAAGGACTAAAAGTTGATATGAGTAACGAGTTACAGGTGGTGGAATAAGAAAACCAAGTGGTTCTTTGTCTCTGTCCGAAAGATACGCCATAACTATACAAATTCTTTTGAAGCAAGATGCTTGCTCTTGGCTAATGATTAACTTTGTTAGTTTTAAACAGTCACTCGGTCGGTGGCAACCGATGTACGTCATGTGGTAATGTGGTAATCTTTTACAAGTACGAATTCTGCACCACTTACCCCCTACACCATGCAGCCACGTCATCCTAATGTCAAGGCCGTTGGATAAAAGCTCACATGAACTCCCAACCATTGGATCGGCTCCAGACCATAGCGGTCGGCTACTCCAGGCCTCCAGAGCTCTCTAGAATCCTCTGTGGTGCCGCGGATGGAGGAGACGGACATTACAGATACGATGTGAGGAATAGGAGAATAGCCGGCCGCCCTGCTTGGCTCGCCTCCCTCTCCCCCTGCCTCAATCCCTCTAGCAGTGGCTCAGCGCTGATGGAGGCCTAGCTCGGCCGCATCCTCCACCACGCATCCATCCACGGTGGTGGGTCCCGCAGACAGGGGCTGGTGCTTCCTCCTGTTGGGGAGCAGGGCAGAACAGAGCAGAGGGGCTGGTACTGTGCTGTGGCTGTGCTGCATCCATCCATCCGCGCCACTCCTCGGAACAGAAGCAGAACCAGCGCGTGCGTCGGGAAAGCCTTCTCGATGCGCGCCTTTTCTTTTTTTTCTTTAAAATAATTCCTCCCGTCCCGTGACCGTGACAGCCCTGTCGTCCCCAGGTAAAGCGGAGTCGCGGGATTTGACAAGTGGAATCCACTGGTTCGCAAATTGGAATTAACATTTCACAATTTGGTTCGCAAATTTTACCACACCAGGCACATGGAAAAGGATTTTTTTGGAGAAAAACCGTGCGAGGGACAAGGGGATATGATTAGGATCACTAGTAGATGTTCTCACTCACATCCTAGTATCCTTTTTTTCTCCAAAAAAAAAACCCCCCCCCACTCCAAATCACAGCCATACTGAACAACACAAAGACCACACACGCACACACACACACACAAAAAAACTTCGAAAACCTCCAAAATAGCTGAAGCGTGAGATTACAGTATTACACGGAGCGCACATCACAAAAACATACCTCAAAATGACTCGTCCTCGGGATGACTTTCACAAAACATACGTACTAGAGAAAATTCCTTATTTGATATCGAGAAAGTTATCCATTCTTTTTTTCTGACCCTCGAAAATAATAACTCTCCTATTTGACACTCACTTTATTTTTCATTCCCTATTTGGCCTTCAGTTGGCTTGAACCGTTAAAACCAACTTCTTCTGTTAAAATTTAGCGGCCTGGACAAAAATGCCTGTGCGTCTTCCCCTCTCGGACGACCAGCCGGGACGGCGGCTGCCTCTCCCGCGCGGACGCCGGCAAGGGCAGCGGGCGGCTCCTCCTCCCACGCAGACGGCCAACAAGGGAAGCGGGCGGCCCCCCTCCCATGTGGACGGCTCCCCCTCCCACGCGGATGGCTGGCTGGGGCGGCGGCTACCTCTCCCGCGTGGACCAGAGGAGGCCTGGGCGGCGGGCCTCCCCCGCGCGGATGTCTGGCAGGGGCAGCCGGTGGCTCCCCATCCCACGCGAACGGACGACCGGGGTGGCTTCCGGAGGACATGATGCCGGTGGCGTTGCTCCCGCGCTGCTTTGGCGGTTGGGCCCCGCAGCGACGACCGGGGCACCGACACCACCGCCGGCGTCGATCCAGGACACGACGCCGTAGCTGGCGGAGAAGTGTGACGCCCGGTCGTAGAGCGGCGCATCAAAGGCGGCGGTGACGTCAGCCGTGCCGAGCGGGCGGAGACCGAAGGCGACGACGGTTGACCCAGTCGAAGCACCTGGCGATGGCCTTGGACAGGTAGTCGACGCCAGGGAGCGGGGCATCGAAGACGTGCATGGTTGGAGAAGTAGACGGTGGCGGTGAGCAGAAAGCCAGGCGGCGCGGCGGCACGGCACTTGGAGACGAGGAAGTCGAAGTCGGCCATCTCAACGGTCGATGCCGAGAACCGCCAGGCGACGTCGAGGCCGTCGAAGCCGCTGTCGTGCCCCGCTGCCAGGAGACGGAGTCGAAGCCTAACACGGGGTCGGTCCGGGACTCGGAGCCCTGCGCCGTGGACGGCGCCGGCGCTGACAGAGAGGAGGGTCCGGAGGCCGCGGTTATTGGACGCCGGGGAGGTGGAGGGGCCGCGGTGGCTGCACGACGTCGGGAGAGGACGGGCGATGGCGGCGACAGCCGTGCCGTGACGGGAGATGACGGACAATGTGACAGAAGGACGAATTAAGAAGAAAAAAATAAAGTGAGTGTCAAATAGGAAAGTTTTTATTTTCGAGGGTCAAAAAAAAGAACGGAAAACTTTCTTGATGTCAAATAAGGAATTTTCTCTACATACTGGGCATACGGCCACACTGATAGTATTTGTGTCCATGTAAGCTCCTTGATTATTGGCTGTTATTATATGCCCCTAAGGTTACATGATGGGGACCCTATCACAGCGAAATTCTGCCAACCGATGAACATAGTGTATATATCATCGACAGTTTGGGGCTTGCAGGCTGCAGCTATATATGCTGTACGCAAGCCCTGACTGCCCAACTGCTGGTCAGCTGCTAGATAATCCATCCGTCGTACGGCTAATCCTTATGTTTTGAGACGCTTAAAATGGGGCCGGGGTCCAGTACCAACAGTAGTCAAGATGCTGCTACCAGCAACTTCATTTGCTAATAATAAATTAATAATCCAGTACTGAAGCTGCTTTGCAAGCTGAGCCTCCATAATCCATGCCATGCAAAAATCTTTGTCCGAACATGATGCTAATCAATCATTCTCGGCCGCTAGTTGGTGTCGTCCGTCCAGGCGTCCAATTAAGCGAGCCATGCATACATTAGAATTTAGACCACAAGACATTCCCCCTCTTATCCTAATTCAGGCAATAATCATCAGTGAGGGTGGTGTCACTGGTGTGACCCCCCACCCCACCCCACCCACGACGTCAATGTCGCCGTTGCCAAAGTAATGTGAACTGGAGCCTAGTTGATGAGGGGGTGTTTGGATCAGGATCTAAATTTTAGACCACGGCACGGCGAATGTTTAAACGCTAGTTAGGAATATTAAATATGATCTAATTATAAAACTAATTACACAGGCGAAGGCTAAACGGCGAGACGAATTTATTAAACCTAATTAATCCATAATTAACAATTCGTTAATGTAGCATCACATTTGTTAATCATAAATTAATTAGACTTAATAAATTCGTCTCGCCGTTTAGTTATCATCTGTGTAATTTGTTTTATAATTTGACTATATTTAACACTTCTAACTAACGTCCAAGCATCTGATACGACGGGAGCTAAAATTTAGCTCGAGGATCAAACACCCTGAGTGTCATGCATGAGAAGGTATGATTAAGCTGTGCCGTCCTTGCTGCTCCTGTTTGATACTGCTTACATATCTGGCTAATGATTGGTATTAGATGCCAGCAGAGGTCTCGATCTGCTGGGCCTACGTACTGTCGCTATCAGGGCGCCCGCATGCATCAAGGTTCGCTAGCTGTAAAGCTGGTGCTGCCCCGCCCGGGCACTAGCGCTGAAATGAATGAAGAAGCTACAGGAGTTCATCATTAATCAGCGCGGCAAACTGAATACTCCACTTTTTTTAGGAAAAAAAAACTGATCTGATTAGCCGGTGTTTGTTGTATGAGCACAGTTCAGTTCAGTTCACTTGTCTTCAGGCAGAGGCATGCAGTTCAGTGTGTGTCCTTGCTGCTGCTGCTGCGCTAAATAAGTTTTAATTATTTATTTACGATGATTGTGACGCACACACGTCGCCATCTCAGATTCTGAAGACGATTGTTTGATGGCACAACTGCCGCGCCATCTCATCCATCCGTCGGTTCGAATCCGTGTCATGCTTGCATGATAGCTGCATGCAAACAGCAAAGGTTAGGCTGGATGCGCCTGCAATCAGAAAAATAAAAAGGTCGGGAGAGAGCGTAATAAAGTGCTTGCTAAGTTGGTTCTATTTCTTTTTTTTATTCGTCCACATGTATAATTTATACATGTCTAAATCACATTAAACAAACATACATTGAATAATAAATTCAATAGAGGCTTAGGACCCTTAACAGTTTCGGACGGAGTAGTAGCTAATAAGTCAGTGCAGTTAGTTAAACGCACTAAGCATTTGACCGTGTGCGGAGATACCCAGCAACATCCTGTATTCATTCATGGGCTCCTTGGCCGTAAACGCCTGCAGATCTAATGATATGCACTCCTCCTCTAAAAAAAAAGCAAAGAAAAGAGCGTGCATGGTCACATCGGATGTTGATGTTGGAACGTTAGTTAGAAGTATTAAATATGGTTTAACTAAAAAAACTAATTATATAGACGAGGACTAAATGACGAGACAAATTTATTAAGCCTAATTAATCCATAATTAATGACTATTTACTGTAGCATCACATTTGCTAATCATAGATTAATTAAGCTTAATAAATTCGGCTCGCCGTTTAGTCCTTCATCTGCAGTAATTGGTTTTATAATTAGACTATATTTAATACTTTCTAATTAGCGTCTGAACATTCGATGCGATTGGAACTAAAATTTAGTGAAAAGATCCAAACACCCCCTAAAACCCACTGAGTAAAAGAGGAATGATAGGTCATGCGGCAGCAATCAAGTGCTTTTCTCTTGAAAAAGGACAACGGCTGATCATAAACAGCTGCTCGATCTCTCACCTTTTCTGGTGCAGATGGGCACATAAATATACAGCATATTGTTATTAAATGAGGACTGCCACTTGAAGTGCTTTGCTGTCTGCGTATGCTGCAAAGAGAATACTGACGACGAGGGAACATGAAGTGCTCTGATTATTCAGGTGTCTAATTCTCAAAATTCTCAACACTTGTGCTACTACAACTGAAACTTTCGAAGAGCAACCGTTGAGAAGTCAGAACCTGACACTATTACATAGTTTTATTTTTTGATAAGGGCACTATTACATAGGTTGGGAGTCCAAGCATGCACTTTGCACTGGCAAGTAGCATGACAGAAAGCAGGGGAAAGTGGCTGGGCTGAGGAAGCAGAGAGACGGGCAAGGGGGAAATAGGGCGGAAGGCCCAACAAGTCGCATTGAATGATGGCCGAAGGAGGGAGCGGAGAGAGGTGGGCGTTGGGGGTACGTACGCGTAGGCCGCCGCCCACCGCACGTGTTGGAAGGCCAGGCCGCTTTAGCAAATAATAAACGGCCCAGGATTATTCTTTGCGGGAAGAGACGTGATTCCGATCCTTTGGGCTTTCTTTCCTGACCATGGTAAGCTGTCCCTGTTGTCGCTGCTTTGATACTACAGGTTTTAAAACCCGAATGCTCCAACGAAAGCACAATACTATTCTACTACGATATGATCAGTAATTTACCTTTAAAAAATAGTATGGAACAAAAATATATTTAATTCAAACATGAAATGAAGTCATGTCCATTGGGAGAGGGAGATAGAGGCCAGGAGGATGGAATCAGCGTGCAACAGGCCAATGTTTGAACATAGAGGAAAGAAAATCCATTTACAATCTTCAAGTCGTATGGTTTTCATCCTAAATTATGAAATTGGATGCCCGAGGACTCCTGAACTAACTATGTTGCAAACGGTTTCGGAGGTGGGTTTAGACTTTTTTAAAACCATAAAATCTTATTCAATCTCTAAAAAAGTCACAATTAATTAATTTTGAATCGGAATAATATGAAACTTATACCAAATATTTTGTACAAATGCAGTCCATATATTAGTGCCTATTTAATTTTTAGAACCTATTTGTTCCTATTTCTTCAATTTAGAGGAAAAAAGAACATGTGTACCTTTTTTTTTTTTTTTTGGAAAAGGAAGATATCATTGAATCAAGAACCCTACAATCGCAAAGTATTAAGATACAGCTTCCGGCTTCTGTTTAACAAGAAACACTAAGCCATATGAAATCCAAACCACAACCACACTCTAATTACCAAATACTGTGTGTTTGCACATTGAAGCCCATGCACGCTGAACCTAACCTAGTTTTTTTTTAATTTTTTGGTATATATAATAATATATGTTCTTCATGGAGCATACGTGAAGAAAGCAACCCACTTTACATCTTTGGAGTGTTTTGTTATTGTTCGGTGCTTGAATTGCAATGCAAACCATATATACAATATACCCCTGAGTTGCTGATGTGAAAAAAAAAAAAAACTTCCATGCTCCGCTCTTTAAGATGGAACTCTTTGCGTCCTCGATCTTGACTCCCTGAGCACGTACGCGCGGCCTCTCTGCATTGGCACGCGCAGCAGCAATGGCTCACGTCGTTGTCATCGGCATATCGGCGGCGCTGCTCCTCCTGCAGCTGCTGGCGTCTTCGTCCTCCTACCCCGGCGCGGTCATCGCTGACTCCGTGCTTGGCCGGAAAGCTGCCGCCGTCGACGACGACGAGGCGGCGCCGGAGGACGCACGGCGGCCGGGGGCGGGGAGGTACGCCGTGGTCTTCGACGCCGGCAGCACCGGGAGCCGGGTGCACGTCTTCAGGTTCGACAAGAAGATGGAACTCCTCGAGATCGGTGACGATGGTGGCATCGAGGTGTTCGCCAAGGTAGAGGCTGCCTATATATATCTCTAGGTGTACTACTGTACGTGTTCAGGCTATCTATGATACTATGTCACAATCGTGTTCGAGATATGTTCTGTGATCATCGATCATAAGCCAGCACGTCGCTGCATGCAGGTGAAGCCCGGGCTGAGCTCGTATGCTGGACATCCCCAGGACGCTGCAAATTCCTTGCTGCCTCTCCTTGACAAGGCCAAAAGCGTCGTCCCTGCACGGCTTATGAAAAGAACCCCCGTTAAACTTGGAGTACGTTAACGAAACCAACGAATTCGCTATAAATTGTATCTGTATTCTGTAATTAGTAACTGATGAACAGCGACTTCCAAGTTAACTGCATGCAATGAGTTCCTTCAGAAAAAAACTGCAACGCACTGGATAGTTTGCAATTACTACTCTAAGTACTGATCATATGATACAACTGATAGATCAGCTGTTTTGAGTGCAAACAATAGCTGGAAATATCAATTTCTGAGACCTGTTGCTGGCAATAATACTCATATAGTAAACAGTTTCTAAAAAAGCAATACTGAACAACAACAACAACAACATAGCCTTTTAATCCCAAACAAGGTTGAGGTAAGTGTACAACAGTAGCCTTTTAAAACAATACTGAAATAGAAAAAAAATCTATAATCAATTGCTCTCTCATTTCAAGGTTCATTTATCAGTACAATAACCACTGACTCGTTTCCTTGATGCAGGGGTTGGCATGCATGTTAGGATCGTCCAAACTAGAGAATATGTAGTGGATACGACTTACAACCGAGTCCTCTTAGCAATGCCAAAAGGTTACTGTGTTGGCAGTAATAATCGATCACCTGTTTGGATCAGTTTGGATTAAATAATTTCACTAGTTTAATAGCTCATCTGGTCCAAATCCCTCATTTCCATGTTGACCCAACCGTTTTTCATTATCATACCAATCAAATTTGCAGGCAACTGCTGGGCTGAGACTTATCGGAGATGAGCAATCGGAGCAGATTCTTGAAGCGGTAGTTTTAATTACTGACCCAGCCGGGATTATTGTGCGTTGGCTTGAAAATTACTTGTATAAATTGTTGGCTCATTTCGACATATTAGGTCAGGAATCTTGTCCACACTAAGAGCAAATTTCAGTACAAGCCTGAGTGGATCAATGTTATTGAGGGATCTCAAGAAGGCTCCTATCTATGGGTATGTTAGTATGTAGCCTTCTTAAATTCTTCTCATATTTGTGCTTAGTCTGTCTGACATAAAAAGTTGGAGTGCCTGACGTGGGATGTAGCCATGTAGGTTGCTCTGAACTATCTGCTGGATAAATTGGGAGGGGACTACTCACAGACGGTAGGAGTGGTCGACATGGGTGGTGGATCAGTGCAAATGGCCTATGCCATATCCGCAAACGCTGCTGCAAATGCTCCAGTTGTACCTGACGGAAAAGACGCCTATGTTACGAGAGAGTATCTTAAAGGAAAAGACTACAACATTTATACTCACAGGTTTGAATAACCAACATCAACTGTCAAATAACAAATGTGTGGCGTATATATACTTTTAGTACATCACAAGCCATTTAAAAAAAGATATGGCAAAATTTCATGACGTCGATCCACTTTCAGTTACTTGCACTATGGCGCTTTTGCATCACGAGCAGAGATTTTGAAGGCAAAGAATGGACCATTCAGCAGCTGCATGTTGCGTGGATTTAACGGTATATAAGCTGACAACATGCAGATTACCATATAGATAGTTTTCTTTTCAAATACCCACTTATATAAACCAAGTCTCTTCTTTTCCCTTTTCATTTTCTTTACATATATATAGGTGAATACACCTACAATGGGGAGCAGTATGATGCAACTGCCGCACCTGAAGGAGCAGCCTACTGCAAGTGCAGAGAAGAGATAGGGAAAGCACTGAACCTGACGGCGCCATGCGAAACAGATAACTGCACTTTCAATGGCGTATGGAGCGGCGGCGGCGGCGCAGGCCAAGACAGCCTCTACGTTGCATCCAGCTTCTACTTCGTCGCCGCAGAGGTAGCAACAACAGGTTTCTGAAGCTGATAATTAACCTACCTAAAAATTTGAATCTGGATGCATAAATAAAACTGACAGAGATCTGAAACCTGCTATATATATGTTTATTCTCGCTCTCTGAAAGGTTGGCATCGTAGATAGCGATGCACCGAGTGGGAAGACTACCCCTGCCGCATTCGGAGCTTCCGCGGAGAAGGCTTGCCAACTGAGCGTCGAGGAAGCCACAGTTGCGTACCCAAACGTCAACGGCGTCGATGTGCCTTACCTGTGCATGGACCTTGCCTACCAGTACACTTTGCTCGTGGATGGCTTTGGTCAGTGTAAATACATGATCAGCAGTGCTTATATAACTTATACTCTGAAAACACGATCGAGAAACTTTACTATATAGTAGTGCACATATAATCCTTCTGTATTATTAGTACTACTAATTAAGCCTGTGTGCAATGCAGGTGTGGAGGCGACAAAGGAGATCACCGTGGTGGACAAGGTGAAGCATGGAGAGTACTACGTCGAAGCCGCGTGGCCTCTGGGCACTGCAATTGAGGCTCTCTCAACTAGAAAATGGCGCCAAGAGGCATGGTCTGTTGGCTTCTCGGGCCAGTGGGATACCGCACGTGCCATATACTAAACTCTTGTGCGATCACTCTGTTGCACATCTGTTATATATGCCTCTGGCGTACGTATAAGAAACAAATGTCTGATTGTCAAAGTTTTGCAAATTTGATTGCGCAATTGCACGGCATGAAAACCGAGTGATTGATTGTTCTCTCTCCCCGTTCGTTTACGTAATTAAGAGCCGGCAGTTCAATTCAGATTGTACGAGGCCATAGTTATTTTTAAAAAGTTTCGAAAAACTATTATTTATTTGTCATGATTTGTTTTATCACTAAAGATAGTCTAAATATGAGTTACACTTTTACGTGTTTGAATATTTTTTAATAAGATGAATAGTTGAAATGGTAGACCTCGTTATACATTTCTAAGCAGAGGTAGTACTATTTCTGCCCCAAGGCTCTGCTTTGCTCCCCTCGGCCTCCGCCGTTGTTGCCACCTCATCTCCGTGCTCCTGACCAAACTGATCGACAGGTGATCAACCCCGTGGTTCTGTTCTGGATGGCAAGTGCAAGGAGTATCCATTCAAGGATGCAAGAATTAACTTTTACATTTTAGCCTTGAGTTAGGAATCACTGTACTATAAATATAGATCCATAAAGGTATGCTCCTCATGGTACTAAAGCTCAAAATTCCATCCCAAATACACTCCATATTCATATATAAAATATGCTCATTTTCAGTTGATACCTGGTTGAACCACCATCTAGTAGCTTTAACCAATATTGCTCACTGCGTGGATTTTGGTTGATACCTGGTTGAACCGATCCCCGACAACTTTTAACCAATATTGCAATCTGTGTCATTTTCGGTTGATGCCCGGTTCAACTGGTTTGGGGCCATCTTCAACCGATATTGCTCTCTGCTATGTTTTTGGTTCAATCGGCCCCATGTTGGTTCAGCCGGTCCTGTGCGTTTTGCAAAGTAACGGTTCCCCCCACCTCCAACCAACCTAAGACAAAACACACAAGATCATTTACTTCTCTCCGTTACTCTCCACTCTTGAGCTTCCAAATCTCCAAAATCTTTGAGTGGATTCAGTGGCGGAGCTAGCTTACAAATTTAGATAGAGAAAAATCAACATGTTACCTTGTTTCTAGCCTGCACCTTCATCTAAAATTTATACACTACATGCTAAGTATGTAAATTCGTCGGAGCTAGGTAGGGCAGCCAGTCAGGCCTTGCCCTACTGGTGGATCCACCCCTGAGTGGATTCTCGTGACAACTTGAGGGTTGCGAAGCTCACACTTCGTTCTCTATCTATCTCTTATTCTGTTGAGCTTTGGTGACACCTTGAGCGTTCTTTGTGGAATTGTTACTCTTGGTGTGCTTCATGCTCCTAGACAACTAGGCGTCACTTGTAGCTTCATCCCCCTTTTGTGCTTGATTTAGTAATTAAGCGACCTTACTTGACCTTTGTGGTCGGTGAGGAGAGGATTAGGGTTGATAGAGACCTGGCTCTTCATAGGCGCCTCAACGTAGAAATAGGGCACCTTGGGTGTAACTAAAAATGTCAAATTAAATCCTTGTCTCCGTGTGCATACTTGTTGTTCTTACTTGTTCTTCGTATTCTTACTTTTGTGTTGCAAGATTCATCCTGATCTACTTTATGTGCATGTACAATGCATCTAATATGGTGCATCTACAGTGCATATGGGCCGGTGATGTTAGCCTAATGAGCCGAAGCCATGGTACCCAGAAACCTAGACCCATGATGAGGAAGCAAGAAAGGGGACCAAATTTAGAGTAGAGATACGCGAGCACAGCCACGGCAACACAAGGCAAAGAGGACTGCGACAAGTCTCCTATATGGTTGAATTTCAAGTTTCGAAATTAAAAGTCTAATTCACCGCTCTCTCTTTCTTGGACATCTTGATACTTTTACAAATAATTTGGAGGCATATTTTGGTCAACAATGATGTATGAGAAAAAATATGGTCAGGAGCTTATACATCAAGGAAGATCAAACGAACAGCTTGATTCGTCGTATCCGGCATTTTGATAAAAAGATAAAAGTTAATCAAGGCTAGGTAACTCAAGATGTCTTCCAAATGTAAGTGTGCTTGATCACATCATTAATGTGAGGAACACAATAGCAGCAACAACCAATTTGTTGAAGATAAAATATGCAATGTTGGTACATATAAAAAACTTGACTGGTGGGAAAGAAAACACCTTCGGCTGTCGCCGACGAGGAAGATTTTTCAATAGCCAACAAACCTCAACACCCCAAGAAATGGAGCTACCGTTGGACTACAAGCCTTGATTCAAATTAAAAAAATGTCGTCAATGGTTCACCGATGTGTTTGTCGTCAGGAGCAAGAGAGTCCACTAGGGGGCCATTATTACTAGCCTTGGATGCTGCAATCAATGGTCTATACGCCTAATTAGTCTCAGTTTAAACTTCACAATCGTTTCGAACAAGCTGCACCGAATTAATTAGTTAGTCGATCTCAAGTCCTCATTTTTTTACAAACTACACTGCTATTGGCTATATATGCTCCAAATTAGTCTCTTGAGTTTGTCTCATTATATATTATATAAATAAGACTAAACCGGCTTCACCGAGTTAGTCTCGAGAGTTCAGACAGCAGTGTCATTGTCAATGAGCTACTCGGCATTAGTGCATGGTCAGAATAATCTTCACCGGCCATATGCATCTGGACGGACATATATGGTATAAATATATAAGAACAGCTACGATCTTGCTACATGATCAACTGAAACAGGCTGTAACGAAGGAATTATCATGTACAGGGTTATAAAATGACGAGTTCGCTTGATCTAACCCAGTCAACAACACACTCAGGGCTTGTCGGTTAGGCTAAGATTAGATGAAATTAGGTGGCTTGTTTGGTTAGGCTAGGACTAAAGCAGATTGGGTGAGATTGAGAAGAATCCCTTACAAGTCAAAATACCACAAAATACCATCAAGTCTCCTTGGAAGAGGGATTAATTGAACAAAGCTTCAGATTTTCGATCAGCCAAAAAACTTGACATGAGATGGCCTCAGCCTCTCGTCCATGGAATGTTCATTATTGTGCATATGTGGATCCGTCACGTTTTTGAGGTGGACCATTGCCCTCGTGGTGGTTACCGGTTAGATTATTTTGGCTGAGCCCATTTAAAGTAAACAAAATTTGATAAATTTTATTCAGGTTGTTTTTGTTCCACATACTTTTTTCTTATTATGAGATTGTAAAAGGTAAAGAAAGTGCCACAAGTGCGCGAGCCAAGACGAGCTGTGTGTAATGTTCCATTAACAAAAACCCAAACTTTCAAATAGTTTCTGTGAAATGCTGTGCGCAATCTATATTGGATAATATACTAATTCGAAGACCAAACTAGTACATTGCTAAAATAATAGAAGTGTGTGCTCCTCTTATTCAATTTTTTTACTATTGTTCTTTATTTTTATTGTGATTTTGTGTACCACATAATAAAATTTAACTATGTATTGATTTTTTTATATTTTTACAATTTCATAAATAAGATGTGTGATCAAATTTAATGAAAAAAAATGTCAAACGATATACAATTTGGAATGGAAGGAATATCACCTAACCAAACTCTTCCTTAAAACAAAGAGGGAATTCCTTGTACGCCATTGGAAAAAAATGGTCATCCTCTGTGTGCTATCGAAAAAATTGTGGTTAGCTATATGCCGGTTTTAAAAATTTTCTTCCACTATGTGCCATTGCCGTCACAGTTTTTCATATATCGCTGTTAACACCGTTAGCTACAATACACACGACCATGTGTAAGCGAAACAACAATGAACAGTAAAAAGGAAAAAGTTGACCAAAGTTATGTGAAGTTTGACCTTATGTTTTTAAGGTTTTAATAGCCGATATAGATAAAAGTCAAAACATGAGAGTTGTGTAAAATTAAATTATCTACAACTTTTATGCAGAAAGTTTCTGCTAGATCTTTTAGAAAAATTGAAATTTAAATCATGACCAATTTAAAAAATTAAATTTAAATCAATTTCTTAAAAGAACAAGCATGAAAGTTGTAAATAATTTAATTTTAAACAACTTTCATAATTATGAGTTTTGTCCTAATTGACCATCAGGGTCTTAAAACCGCTAGGTAATATTTAAATTTAAAATTTAAATCAATTTTCTAAAAGAACTGAACTTTCTACATGAAAGTTGCAGATAATTAAGTTTTACACAATTATCATATTTTGACTTCTGTCTAAATCAGCCCATGGAGCCTTAAAAACATGAGGGAATATTTGAATTTAAAATTTAAATTGATTTCCTAAAAGAATTAGCAAGTATATTAAAACAAGGAGAACAAAGTAGGCGACCAAAAAAAACGAGAAAAACAAAGACAAAAGATCTAAGCCTAGTCTAGCCCAAACACCGCAAAAGATTAGAAGTTATCTATCCAAAGCCTAAGCTTCGGAGCCAGAGATGCCTTTGCTCTGACAAGACAAAGCGAGAGCACCTCTCTAAAGGAATTTTTACAGGAGTTTAACGAGGGATCAACTCCTCTAAAGATAAAGTTATTCCTTGTTAGCCAAATGCTCCAAATCATAAGGATGATGACTTCCATAAGAAGGGAACTTGTAGATTCACTCTGAACGATTCCAACGCTTGTGTCACAGAGCAGTTAACCGGTACTGAAAGGCCAATGAGTTCCCAACATTCCTGGGCAAAGGGACATTGGATGAACAAATGAAGCACACTCTCCGTTATACCCAGGTCACACATGGTGACATTTGGCAGTGCACACTCATTGTCCATGGTGACTCTCTGAATGCACGAAATTCATAACAAGCCAAAAACATACTCGAAGGCAAATACACTGACATTAATTATTCATGTGGTTCTCAATGAACAATATTGTAAAAACACATGTGCACAATATTACAGGATTACATGCTCCATTTATGATGGTTTGAGTAGGCAGTCAGGCAGTGACGATTATAGAGTAGATTGGTGTGTAATCTTCTTGTGATGATGGTCTTGGTAGTTATTGCATCAACCCTGCTTGTGGAGAGAGCGGACCGCTGTGTAGATGGTAATAAGTGTACCCAGGAGAGCTGCCACCTTGAGGATGGACGCCACCTGGAGGATGGATGCGTAGTGGTTGTAAAGCCATTTGTACAGTGAGATCCAGACGCGCCTCCTGCATCTGTACTCATCAATATTTTCCATGACGATAGCAAAACGGGATACTGTGTCCGGAAGGTGCATGGCAACTGTCTTGAAGAAGGTGAGGACCTGGTTGTCAGATTGATGCCCGTGCAGGAGGCCCTTGGATCGCAGTGTGCGCACATCCTCCTCCCGGACCATGAGCATGGCGAGGAGGGCGAGGTAGGAGCAGACGGCGGTCCGGTCATGGCCATCCCCGAACCTGGAGGCGGTGCATAACTCGAAAGCCACCATGTTGACGAGGCAGGACGCTCGTGTGTTGCTCAGGGACAGAGGCACCAGGGAGAGCTCGCTCCAGAGTCGTCCTGGCACGAAGTCCATGTCGGAGAACGTTGCCGTCTGACTGCCCTTGAGCTTGATGCCGATCTCTTCAAGCTCCATGGGAGAAACTGTTGGCATTAAAGTGAATTTGTAATTTTTTTCTTGTTGGTTATCTGATTTTGTCTGTGGTGTCTCATCATTAGGAGCCATGGTTTTCTCCTTATCGAATTTGAAACAATTACTGAGGAGTGGCAGCGGCTTATTAAGCCTCTCCGGTCCTTGTTGTCGTTCAGTCATGTGGCGTCGGAGGAGTGCAAGGAGATGCGGCGGCGGGTTCTTCTCATCATCCCAGACATAACATTCGGTGTGAAAATCCACACTGACTTTGAACTCGTTCCCTATACCTGCAATGAACTTGCCCACAGCCGTAAACAGGTACTCCCTTTTTTTATCTTCCTCCGAGACAAGGCCCATGAGGGCTTGGAGCACCGGCCATGGGAGCTGGTTCTCCAGCAGCATGATGTCGTTGTTGATGCTGTCCCGGTTAGAGAAGAGGAAGCGCCGCATGGATGGATTTACATAGTAATTTTCCTTCTTGCCTTGAGAATTGGTATAAGCAACCATGTAAAGCAGCAAGAAGGAAGCATCATAGAACATCATGCCCGCAAAGGATGCTTCCTTATCGTCCACGATGTGGTCGACGTATTTTCCGCGGGCCTCTTTCAATGCCTCGGAGGCCTCCATCCGCTTCATTGCCTCATTTGGTTCAAGATCCATGAGCTCACACAAGTAGTAGGCAGCTGCCTTCTTCACCTCCTCCATCTTCTTGAGCTGCTTCTCGCCTGGGTGATGATATGGGCCGATGGCGACAAATTTCGGGGCGATGTAAGGGTATCTGGTGGATTTGAACATATCGCGTAGTCCTGCGGGGGACCTAAAGATGGTCGTCTCCACCTTTCTGAAGTTGAATTCAGCCTCAAACTTCTTGCGTACTCCGCCCACCTCATTATTAATTCTGATAGCTACAGAGTCCTCCATGAGCTCCAACTCGATGAACCTGGAGGCGGCCATCAGCATTATTTTTCGGATTAGTATGAATAAGAAAGATCGAGTTATTATCTCACCAGTGCTGAAATCGATCGGACTCAAACCTTTTCAGTACCGAATATTGCCTCAGCTCCTGCTCCTCTGCCGTATCGTCTTCTGGCTGCTGGGGTGGTGCTGCCGGAGCGCGACTCAATCTCACATCCAATCCAAGTGGATAGCTGATGCCACTTGCTAGCTAGCTACAAGGTTTTAGAGTTGTGATTCAAGTAAGGTTGAGTCAGTATTTATAGCAGAGTATGTATAGGCTACCACCCAAGTTCGATTTCTTATTTTAATGCTTTTTTAAATGGTACTTTTTAAAAAATAACCCAGGGCAATAAAGTATTTGGCTGTGATCGCAGCACTTCTGATCAGCCCAGCCCCAGCGTGTGCATTGGAATCTGCCTTGCAACTGAAGGGCTGCACGGCAAACATTACAGGTCGCAGCCTTTTATTTGTACCTCAATCCCATTCTTATGCTGATCGGATGATATAAACATTTTCATGGACCACGGTATGGAACACCGAAGCTTGTGCCATATGTGTGCTTGAACAACTATCAAACCCAAAAATTAACTTTCAAAAAGTGAGCTTTTTTTTTTCCTCCGAGGAGACAACATTGCGAACGTGAGTGCACTGAGATGTTTAGGTACTTAGGCATCTCAATGCACTACTGCAAACTTCAATCACAAACTAATCAAATAGAAGGCCAAACTATATTGGTTCTATTAAATTCAGTTTTGAGTCTCCTTTCTATGTTCATGATGTCTTTTTTCAAATTCCAAAAGGTATCCTTAAGAGAGTAGTTTTTTACTGGATGGTCTAGGTCTTTTTTGCATGACAATAGTGACAAACTAAAGTATTAGTGTATTACTTAGCAAGGTGGGATATCCTATGTCGACCTAAAGATCAAGGATGCCTGTGCATAACAGGAATAAAAAATAAAAGCCTCAGCAAAATGTTATTTAAATTACTTAACGAGCAGGTGACCTAGCAAACCTTGCTTACAAATACATATCTAAGTTCAAAAATATTTGTCCAAGGTTGAAATAAAACTCATGTTTGGAAAAATATATTCTTAAGGCCAGATAAGATTTTTTTGGGATGTGAAACATTTAATATAAGAAATGGTTTACTAGACCAAGTTTTGGGAAGACATCCGGTGGGTTCTAAACCAGCTAATGAGCAATTTCCTAGCCAACATAATATAGTCAATTACTATCACAACATTGTGGAAAATTCAATTGCCATAAAATATTACATTTTGAAGAGCTTTCATTGGGGACAAATTGATAGCATGGCACGACCCATTAGCAAGGATAGATAATTTCTATTTTCTAATGGAAAGGACATCTTTATCTAGAACTTTGCATAGACATGACCAATTTTCTATATGGATCTATGCATCAACATTTAATTAACCATAGCACCATTTTCAACCATTTGGAATTTGAAGCTGCCTTAATGATCTTATGGTACCTACAACATGGAGTTACCTTGCTAAGAGAAATTAGAAAGGGAGCCAAAAGTGTTGTTTTTGAAGCACTTGTTCTTTGATTGCCAACATCCTCAGCGTATTCTGAGTTTCATGGCACAATTACCAAAGAATGCTACATCAGCTTTTGTCTCCTGAGATGACACTTTCTCATCTCATATGGAACTCTTCTTATCTCTCTTGGTCATACCTACCTTGTGATGTCACCAATCATGCTAATGTTTTATAGAATTTAGTGAGAATGAAACTCAAATGAAACAACTATTGCGAATTCTGTCAACAAAACATCTCCACATTCGTGCAGGCTCATGTCTGACACATGCACATACCTGTGGCACACCTTCTAGATTTTCTAACTTTACAACAAATGAATACATTCTTGGTGTATTTAAGTAGATCAACTTCTTATTTTCCTATGTAGGATTAATCCACATAACTCTTGGCATTAAACATATATGAGCCTTGGCATTTAATTGGATACAAACATAAAAGAGCTATCCTAATTTGACCCATTAACCCAAACAAAAATTTTAAGGCATGTAAAATTCTTGTAGTCCCACTATCGTATCATACTATTGTATCATATTGCAGTTTTTGATAGAGACTGTTAAAGTAAACCTACATCTATGATAGATGCTACACTCATCCAATTGAATAGTGGACTATGCCTTAAATAATTGATCATTTTGTACGAATAAGTTTCCCTTGAATTTTTTTACCGGTACTAAACTGCTAAAAGCATCACTTTGATTTGAAGCTAAAAGTCTCAAGTGGATTTTTGTGACTTGAATAACAATGTGATTAAATGACAGACATGTTCGACTAGTTTATGAGCAGGCAGCTGATTTTATGTATATTTGTGTGTATGGAGTATGGACTATTGAGCTCAAATGATATTCAAACAATGATTGGTCCAACAAAATGTGATTATGATCAAAATATAAGCAAATGTTGAGTGATAAAAGAGTCAAGATGCAATAGATATGAGAGGGTGGTCTCTATATTGGTTCCTTTGTATAAAACTATACTGAAAGACATTTGGCAACATATCCTGTGCAATCGAGGTTTTGGTGCAACCATCGTGCAACCCTATTAAAAAAAGTTTTAAAAAATTCTGAAAAAACTCATTAATGTGCATCTCAGCCTACCCCATCTATATATAAAACTTCATGATCAAATTCGTCCTACTTTAGCAGTTACAAAAAAGATAAATTTGGGGTGCATTTCAACTTTACTGTTAGAAAATTTGTCTTTTTTTTAACTGCTAGAGTAGGACGAATTTGGTCATGAAATTTTTTATATATAGATGGGATAGGCTGAGATATATATTCATGATTTTTGATTTTTTTTAGTAAGGTTGCACGGTGGTTACACCAAAATCTCGGTTGCACAGGATAGGTACCCAAGACATTTTGATCAACAATGCTGTATAAAAAGAATTGTGGTCAAGAGCTTTATAGATCAAGGAAGATTGAATGAATGGCTTGGCCCACCATTTCGAAATTTTGATAAAGAAAGAAGAAATATAATCAATGCTTCGTACGTAACTCAAGATGTCTTCTAAATGAAAGCGTTCTTGGTCACATTCTAGGAGGATAATGGAAGAAAATCAATTTGTTAAAGATGCAATATTCAATGTATGTATATTAAAAATAGTTAAAAAATCACCAAGTCTCTGTAGCTTTGCTCACCCATTTGTTTGTCACCAGCAGCAAGAGAGTCCACTGGAGAGCCATTATTAGTAACTTCTCATCTATGACTATTTGTATATGTGCACGTGAGTGCGTTGTTCTTTGTAGTGGAACCTGTCCAATTAGATTCAAATTCTCAAATTGACATGTATAGGTGCTGCATTTTTATAAATTTATTTCAGGATTTATCGACTTTGTTTTTTCAGTGGTAGGTGATGTTTCCGTCGACAGCAAAATATCTGTAGTGGCTTCGTCAATCTCGAGCTGCCAGTTCAGGCTAGTCTTGCGGAGGTACTCATATCGGTAGGGTGTGCGTTGTCAGAGATAAGTGTACGTATAGGTGAACGTCTCCATTGTGTTTTAAAAAAAATAGAGTCTGGCGTGAAGTTAATGTAGCCTTGTATAGTTGGATGCCGCAGTCAAAGATCCGGTCCGAGTTAGTCTCTGTTTAAACTTCATAATTATTGTAGACAAGAAACACCGAATTAATTAATTATTCACTCTGTGGTCCTTATTTTTAAGAGCTACACGGAGTTAATGGTGTGCTCCAAAATCTAAATTAGTCTCTCATCATTTTTTCCAAGAATTAGGGTCTAATTGGTTGGGACCCTGGCCGGTTTGCCTGGACCAGGCAAGCGATCCTGGGCTCCTGGCCCCAGGCGTCCGATTTCAGACGTCTAGGGAAGCTGCCTGGGCGCTAGAACCAAAGAGGCCTTTAGTCTCTCAGTTAGCCTCGTTATAAATGAGACTAAACTGGCTTCAGCGAGGTACTCCGTGCAATTAAATAGGGCCGTTCTTTCCTTTAGTACTTAATAAATAGGCCGTGGTTCCATACTAAAACATAAAAGGATGGTAGCTTAGATGGTTGGGGCACTGGTTTTTCCAAGATTCTGTATTGTTGTTATAGCTACAAAATGTATACGCTGCACACGAATCAACTATAGCCACCGAGACTCATAAATCTTCATGTGTGCTGGTGGGTAGGTGTGTGCCTTCAACGGGCACAGTTCTTCCAAGGTTCTTTGTGCACTATTTCAAGTTCTCACAGGGGTTTATTGTTTTGCCATTTTTTCACGAGTGCATGCATGGACGTCTTGGCTCGCGCGCTCGTCGTAGCTTTGCGCTGGCCCCCACGTTTTTTCGTATGCGCGTCTGCTCATCCCGCTTTTTTATTTTCATGCGGCCGGCTAATTTTTCTGTAAGCGCGCGTACGATTTCCTTGGTGCCATGCGAGGAATGCTTGCTTGGACGGAGAGAAATGGTGCTGCTGGCTTGGGCAGGGGACGGACGGACGGACGGAGAGAAATGGTGCTGGACTGCTTCATGCAATGGGAGAACGAAGCGACGAAGCGTCTTGCGTGCCTTGGGAGTAATTGGCCATACATGTGGGAGCGTGAGTCATTTACTCTTCATAGAAAATAGTATAAGTGGACCAGCTAGATTAGGATATACTAGTACAAAATGAGCTTCAAATGTTTCAACATCAAGTATTTGCATTCAAAGTGAAAACCCTTTGAACATTAAGTATTTGAAGACAGGAAAGAGTAGTCTCGTGAGTTCAGACGGCAGTGTCATTACACATGAGCTACACTGAATCAGTGCATAGCGAAAATACATCTTCGCCGGCCGAATGCATCCGATTCAGATGGATATAGTGTATATACACGGCTCTTGCTACATAGGACAGTACGTGTCACCAGCTCGTCTATCCCACCGTCTGTATTTCTCGAACTCTCTTCTGTTTACCATGCTCAGACAATGTTTTACACACCTATATGCACAACCTGGTGACATCAGACTAAGACTACTTGTTATCAGAAGGTACAAACAAATGCACAAAACAGAAAACACTATAGACACAAACAGTGTAGAGTTTAAAATATAAAATGAGATAGAATGGATAGGAAGTCCGGTGGTGACGGTAGCCTAACGATAGTATTATATGGTTATTATCAAATGATGACTTCTCTTGACGCAACTCGATTGGTCAACAACACCTTACCCCTTTGCTCAAGGAGTTTCGATCCGCCAAAAGACTTCACATGGAGATTTGAATTGGAACGTTCATTGCGCGTGTGGATTCCTCACTGTTCGATGCATGTTGGTTACCGATTTAAATATTGACTAGCAAAACTCTACGTGCGGTTGATATGGGTATAATCTAACTCTCTAAGTGGTACATAGGCATCGTTGAGCAATATATCGATATATTTTTTTCAATATGTGGGCTTAATGTGTTTTTCTAATTTTGATGCACGATAACAACTATGATTCGATCATATCGTCTCTAAAAATTTTAACGATCCCATCGGTTTCGAGCAGATCCGGATTCAGATTATCTTGTATAGTTGGTTAACCATATCGTCGATCCCGTTGATTTCGAGCGAATTCGGATTCAGATTAGACTTGTATCATCAATTAACCGTATCGTCGATTTCGGGCGAATTCGGATTAAACTTGTATCATCAATTAACCATATCGTGTGAGACCAGTCCTACGTGTCATGTTTGTGAGGAGACGAATCAAGAGAGCTTATTCTCTTCGGATTAGACTTGTAAGACTAATTAAGCGTATCGTATGAGACCGGTCCCACCTGTCATGTTTATAAGGAGACGGACCAAAAAATCTTATTCTCTTTAATATTAGGTAGAGGTTAGACTGAGCCCATTTAATTTAATTGAATTTCGAATATCATTCTCTCCGGAGCTTCCATTTTGTCCAAAATCAGAAAGGATCATGATTTTCGCTGCCCTCAAACACCACCAAACACCTACCTAGGGCTGGTAGGTCCGCACCATGAGCTACCTCTCTTCCTACTTTGCCTCTTCTTTAGGTCATCCCTATCTGAGAGTTTTATTTTGCGCTTTCTGGGAGTGCCATATCATCTAAAAATCTTTGAGTTGATATATGAAACATGGGCTTTTTAAAGGTGATTTCCATTACACCATTTTATATACTAGCCATATATATAACATTTAGCAGCTATATGGTGTTGTGATCAGATGTGTTCCCTATGAATTTTGTAGCCATTTAGAAATCAAGCTCTAGCTTTCACAACCTAATATAGTCGTGGATTGCACCTTTCTAGATACGTACTTCAAAGCACGCAAGAACATAGCTTTAACAGCATAGACCTAACAACCCCAGAGATTAGGAGGCCAGCAAAGAGGCATGATTAATTAAAATACTAATGTGTTTGGCAAGCTAGTTTATGAGAAGCTGGCTGATTTTTATTTATATTTGTGTGTATGGGCTGTTGGGCTCAAATGACATTCAAATAATTATTGGTCCTATAAAATATGATATTATGATCATAATACAACCAAAAGGTTATTAAAGGACAATAGGTCTTTTGTTGGTTTGTTTGTATACAACTAAATTGGAAAGATATTTTGGTTAACAATTACATATGAGAAGAATTGTGGTCTAGAACTTTAACATCAAGGAAGATTAAACGAAGAGCTTGGTTCGTCGTATTTGACATTTTGATCAAGAAAGATGAAATGCAATCAAGGCTTGGTAAATCAAGATGTCTTCCAAAAAAATATAAAAATATCGTCATCTCTCAGTTGCTTGGCTCACCCATGTGTTTGTCGTCAGCAGCAAGAGAGTCCACCGGGGGATTATTAGTACATGTAGCTTCTCATTTACGCTACTTGCAGATGTGCAGGTGGGTTTAGTCTGGTGGTGTGATGTTAATGTAGCCTTGGATGCCACAAGCATTGGTCTACGCTGAATTAGTCTCGGTTTAAACCTTATAATCATTTAATTTGAACAAGTTAAATTGAATTAATTAATTAGTCACTGTGAGCTACACAATAGAACTCTAGTCACACTCTCTCTATGCACTAGGGTGAATTGAGATCTTAGATGATAGGCAGTTTTAATTTTGAGTGTCCAATTCACGCCACTATTGGACATTTTGATCATTTCACAACTAAATTAGAAATATATTTTGGTCAACAATTCTATAGAGAAGAACTATGGTCTAGAACTTTAAACATCAACGAAGACTAAACGAAGAGCTTGGTTTGTCATATTCGGCATTTTGATCAAGAAAGAAAAAATGTAATCAAGGCTAAGATTAATCGAAGAGCTTGGTTTGTCATATTCGACATTCTGATCAAGAAAGAAAAAAATGTAATCAAGGCTTGATAATTCAAGATGTCTTTCAATAAAAGTGTGCTCGATCACATTATTAATGAGAGGAAAACAATAGAAGCAAAAACAATTTGTTAAAGATATATTAAAAACAGTTCAAATAAAAAATCGTCAACCCTCCGTCGCTTGGCTCACCCCATGCATTTGTCGTCAGCATCAAGAGAGTCTAGTACTGCTTTGCAGATGAAACCCTCTGAACCCTAGCTTTGCTTAAAGGGGGCTTTTTATTAATTCCCTGATCTAGAGGTGCTAAAAAGATTTGTCTTCCATTAGACTACAAGCTCCTTGACAAAATTTAGACTTCATACGTTTTGAACAAGCTATGCCGAATTAATTAATTAGTTGCTCTCAGCTACACAATTATGCTCCAAATTAGTCTAATCAGCTTGAAATGAGACTAAACCGTCTTCATGGAGTTAGTCTCATGAGTTCACACGGCAGTGTCATTATAAATGAGCCACTCTGAATTAGTGAAGGTTATAAAATGACGATGACTTCGCTTGATGTAACCCAGTCAACAACAGCCCTATGCTCAAGGGTTTTCGATACGCCAAAATACTTGACGTGCAGATCGATAGCTCTCATTCATGGAACTTTCATTATTGGGCATGTGTGGATCCATAACAAGATGTCAGAGGAGTTGGTGCCTCCCGGTGGTTACCGGTTATATTTTATTTGGGCCCAGCTCATTTAATTTAATTTTGATAAATTTTGTTTAGGTGTCAGTTCCACACGGATAATTGAAAAAGGTGCTGACCGACTTACGTCGATGGAGACAATTTTATTTGTTGTGGGGCTGTTAAATGTAAAGATAGTGTCACATGATGAGCTGTGTGCGTGACGCCACCTATTAAATTAAAAAATATAAAGCTTATAAAATTTACGATTATAGAACATAGAAAATGAGAAGTCCGTAGGCAACCCGATCATCCATTTTCATATGGCTTGCTCTTGCAGTCTAAATCGGACTTGTAAATAAATATGAAATTTAATTTAAATTTGGATAACATTTATTTAGAGGTGGGTGGAGGGAATCTTTTGGCAGAAAAACATTTCTCTCTTTATTACTATATAAGTAGTATGAATTCACATATTAAATAAAGATTAACCAAAACTTGACCAACTGGAGCCAGAGATTTGTTATATTGTGTATAATTCGTGCAAGCCATGGCGTGTGTAAGTACCGTTCTGTATTTTTATTGAATGTTAATATCAATAAAATGTGAGAACAAAGGTGCTCAATTAAAACTTGACAACAGGCAAGGCAGGCTTGTTATATTGTGTATAATTCAAGTATCACCTAGCCGAACTTTCGGCTACGTTAAAATAAAGTTTGACCAACTGCTGGCGGGGCTTTGTTATATAGTTCGGCTAGGTTAAAATAAAGTTTGACCAACTGCTGGCGGGGCTTTGTTATATATACTTATATTGTGTATAATTAAAGTATCACCTAACTGAACTCTCAGTTAAAATAAAACTCAATTAAAACTTGACAACGGCAGGCAGGGCCCACCACCTTGTCCCCTAGCAGTCTAGCACCATGTGCTTCTTCCCCTGTACCACTCTCAAGAAACCTACGCCGCACCTTCGAGGCTCTTGAGTCTTGACTGCCAAGATTTCCCGAGATTAAGAAATCAGAAAAAAGTTAGAAGCAGAGGAATTTTAATGTTTAATCGGATTCGCAAAAAATTCAGTGGTGTTTAGAGATACTCTACTTTGTCTAGCAGAGTGCACATGTTTTGATAAGGAATATGAAGCATTGTGTTTTCATTTTTTAATATGCATACAATTATGAACATTTAGGCCTTGTTCGGTTTGACAGGTATCGGAGGGGATCCAATCTCTTGGTAGTTAAATTTGAACAGGGAGGGATTTAATCCCCCTCAATCCCCTTCAATACCTCCCTAACCAAACAAACCCTTAGGATAATTTTTGTTATTGGTCTTATTCACAAATGGAGGGCATGCTACCTACTCTCTATCCCAAAATAAGTGCATGTTTAGGTTTGTCCTAAGTCAAATTATCTTAAGTTTGACAAAGTTTATAAGAACTATTAATATTTATCATACCAAATATATAAATTATCAAAAATATGTTTCATGATGAATCTAATGATGTTTATTCGGTACCATAAATAGAGTCATTTTATGTACACGTTTGGTCAAAGTTTAGATGATTTGACTTAAGACAAAATTAGAACGACACTTATTTTGGGACGGAGGGAGTACGTAAAAAGGGGCAAACACACCACCCATGTACATTGAGGTCTTGGGTTCGAACATATAGGTGACCATTTGCTCCTTTTTGTCTATTTATCTCACACAACCCGAATCTTTTTGCCGTATTTTCGCATGGCTTGGTTCTGCTTGGCTTGGGTCCACAAGCCGATGCATGAAGTCGTGCTTTATAAGGAGCAGAGAAGAGATGTTTGACCCGGGCTGGAGTTGCACCTATATATCAATAGTTAGAAGCACATGCCAACATAGGCATTTCCATCTGCAGGAAGTAAAATTTGAAATCAACTAAGCTCCTATTGTTGGGCTTCTTGCCGGGCATACTTGTATTTAAACACTTGAGATCAGATGAATACAATCATGGTTGGTCGAAATCTCTTCTACAAGTTGACACCTTGATGGCTTGATCCCGCCTGCTGTCAGCCCCTGTCCAAGTGCTTCAAACGCGCGCAAAGTTAACCAGTTAGTGTACACATGAATGCACTTTTGGTCCTTTTGCACTAATAGAGGAACGATTCTAGAAAATATTCAGAAATACTGTACTACAAGATTCACCTTAGAACGTAACGTATCTAAACCTTTGCACCCCTTTTTCAACAACCTAAATCCAGAATTAATCCAAAAAAATCATGTCTTCTCAACCCTATCTGTGATTTGTTTGTAATTCTTCCACCAATACTCATATAAATTAAAACCCTATCCATCTTGTCTGCTTCCAAAATTCTTTAGAGCTTATTCTAATTTGAATGTAGAGTTTGAACAGCTTTAGCCTTTTTTAATATGAAGTCAGATTACTGTACCCGTAGTTAGTAATGAGGAATAATGCATGAGTTTATTCAAAGTACAAAACCTCTTATATAATTTAGAACGGAGGGAGGGAGTGTTATCCACAAGCGATTTTGTTAATTAGCGTCAATATAAAAATTAAGTCAGTATATATTGTTCAGAAGCTTTTTAAATGTGCAGAACGAAGGTACAACAAGAATATGCATGTAATTTGTTCTGATAACTTTCATAAGCAAATGTTGGAATACATTTCTAGAGCTTGTATCATCTCGATGTAAAGTTCATGAACTTAATAAAAACTTTCGTTTCCAAAAAATTATCTAAAAATCTGAGTCGATATACGAAACATGGCTTTTCAAAGGTGAGTTTCGTTACACATACAGTTTTATATACTAGCCATATGTAACATTTAACATCTATAAGGCGTTGTGATCAGATGCTCCTTATGAATTTTGTTGCCATTTAGAAATCAAGCTCTAGCTTTCGCAACCTAACATAGTCATGGACTGCACCTTTCTAGATACGTACTTCAAAGCACACGAGAACAGAGCTTAACAGAATAGACCGAACCAGGCATGATTAAAAGACTAATGTGTTTGGCAAGTTTATGAGAAGGTGACTGATTTTATGTATATTGTTTGGCAAGTTTATGAGAAGGTGACTGATTTTATGTATGTTTTTGTGTATGGGCTGTTGGGCTCAAATGTGATATTATGATCATAATACAAGGAAAAGGTTATTCTGTTGGTTTGTTTGTATACAACTGATATTGGAAAGATATATTTTGGTCAACAATTATATATGAGAAGAATTGTGCTCTAGAACTTTAAACATCAAGGAAGATTAAATGAAGAGCTTGGTTTGTCGTATTTGACATTTTGATCAAGTTATTAATGAAAGGAAGACAGATAAAATACTCACTATTATATGTGTATTAAAAAATGTTCAAAATAAAAAATTATCGTCAACTCTCCGTTGCTTGGCTCACCCATGTGTCTATTGTCAGCAGCAAGAGAGTCCCGGGGGGGGGGGAGGGTGCAATGGCCTACACCGAATTAATTAGTTAGCACTCTCATGTGTTTATTGTCAGCAGGCAGCAGCAAGAGAGTGCTCTCGGGGAGCCATTATTAGTACTCCACTTATCTGCAACTACTTCTAGATGTGCACATATGAGTATACTCCCTCCATGTTTTGGACATATCTCTCATACCAAGGAGCAATTAAATAGGGGGGATTTTTCCTATAGTATCCTTAATAATTATGACGCAGTTCTATACCAAAACATATAAAGATGTTAGCCCAGATGGTAGGCGCTGGTTCCAAAGTTTTCAGGCAACCTTTCGATTCTCGGTGGTGTCAGTTTTTTTGGCTTTTTTTTTTTTGGCATGAATGCATGGCGCTGCTGCACTGCTGGCCTTCAGTTGAATGTTGGGCATTTATTCTTGCATAGGGAATATAAGTACTAGTCCAAAATGAGCTTCAAATGCTTCAACATCAAGTATTTGCATACAAAGTGAAAACCTCTTAAACATCAAGTATTTGAAGACTGGAGGGTCTGGTGTGAAGTTAATTTAGCCTTAATACCACAAGCAATGGTCTAGGCCGAATTAGTCTCAGTTTAATCTTCATAATGGTTATAAACTAGCTACACTGAATTAATTAATTAGTCACTCTCCATTGCTTAGCTCACCATGTGTTTGTCGTCAGCAGCAAGAAAGTCCACTAGGGGGGCCATTATTAGTAGCTTCTCATTTGTGACTACTTGTAGATGTGCACATATAAGTATAGTCTGGTGTGAAGTTAATGTATCCTTGGATGCCGTAATCAATGGTTACGCCAAATTAGTTTCAGTTTAATCTTCATAATGGTTTTTTTTTTTTGCGAATACGCAGGAGAACTATATATCTTTGTATTAAGCAAAGAAACGATTACAACGGTGTGTGAAGGTCGCCGTTCACCGATTACATGGACGATATCTCCCCAAAAAAAGACAACCAAACAATACGGACGATCTACCTAGATCAAGCCAACCTGCCACAAGACCAGCGGCTCCACCTAGAACCCACAACTCGGCGGTCTTCAGAGACGGCCAGCATCACAACTGCAACACTCGCTCGCTCCCCCTGAAACAACAGATCGACCAACAAACCAAGCCGAACAGGGTGTCTGCACCTCTCAATAGGGCCCCCGACCAGCCTCCCCTGAATCTGCGCCACTAGTCTAGCAAGCCGGAACATCCATCGGCAAGAGGAAGCTGCAGACCAACCCTGCGAAGCACCAACTTCCAGACCACTCGAGCAAAACGGCGCCGGAACAGCAGGTGGTCGCACAGCCACGACTCCCGCACGTCCCAGCCCATGGCGCCGCCGCCTGTCAGCCGTCCAGGGCCGCCTCCTAATCGCCAGCCAAATGAAGATGTCAACCCTCAACGGCATCCGAGAAGTCCAAATTAACTTACTTCCCGGGAATGGAATCGAGCCCAAGTCCCTAACACTGTCTACCAGAGTGCGAACGTCGTCGCGGCGCGCTCTGGAGTTGAGGCCGCGCTCGTTCCAGGATAGAAGCTTAGTGTTGTCCATCTATTTAGTCCTTGTACAACTACCGGGATCAGCCTCTCAGGCGATCACTGCTGTGGCGCGATGAAGTCTGCGTGCCCTTGCCGAATTGAGCGACGGGAAGAGCTCCGATAACGCTTCCCTGTGGTCAGCTGCCAAATTGCTTTGGTAAAGCGCGTCGTACTCCTTGATTCTTCATAATGGTTTTGAACAGGCTACACCGAATTAATTAATTATAGTCACTCTGAAATCGTCATATTAAAAAATATATGACCAACCTAGAAGTGAAGAAATAGGCACCCAATTTTGAGTTGGAAAGGACTCAAATTTGGATGGTTAGATGTATGGCCACTCCTCCCACCTAACCAGTTGAGCTCGGCTCATTTCTTTGAAGTCGTTATATTTAACGAGCTACAAAGAGTTAATGGCATGCTAGTCCAAATTAGGCTTTTTTTTTTTTACAAGAGTTGGCCTTTCAGCTAGTGTAATTATAAATATAAGATTAAACTGGTTTCACCGAGTCAGTCTCGTGAATTCAGTTGACACGGCAGTGTCATTATAAAATGGGCTGAATTAGTGCATTGTCGTCAAATAAACCTTCGCCGGCAAAATGCATCTATACGGATTGTCACTCTCTATATTATCCGTCCAAAAGCTTTTGGCTAGTACTCCGTATGTTTTTGCTACAGGCTGTAACGCTGATCTCATCAGGTATATATCTATCCCACCAACTACATTTAGAACTCTACTCTATGTACAATACCTACAGTATTTTACACTTATATGCACTCCTCGAACCTTATCTAATAGAGGCATTATCTTTTAGAATGATAAAATGGTGACTTGACGTAACTTGGTCGACAATTGAAAGTCCAGTTTTATACTCGCTCCACTTAAAAAATGTACACCAGAGGGTTTTGCGCTGTGTGTGCAAATAATAGACGCTATAGTGTTGAGATAGTGATTATGACGAACTAGCCCATCAACCCGTGCGACACGGGTTAGAGTTTTAGAAGATATATATGTTAAATGTTGATAGATAATACTAATAATAGCAGCAGTTGATAATATATATTGTTTTTGTTATTTAATTTTTATAACAACACATGTTTGTGTTATAGAGTTTAGATGTTATTTTATTTAATCTTTACAAATATTAGAGGTAATCGTTTTATTTCATCTTTCGGGTGGGTACTTTTTATATAAACTTAGGGGTTAATTTAATTCATAATGGCATTATGGGTAATTTATACAAATGTATGCGGTCATTTTAATTTATTTTTCTAATGGGTATAGTGGGTAATTTATATACTCCCTCCATAGTTAAATAGACGTCACATTTGACTTTTTTTAAAACTTTGATCGTTCGTCTTATTCAAAAAAGTTATAAGTTACTATTTATTTTATTGTAATTTGTTTTATTACTGTAAAGAGTTTGAACATGAGTTGTTTTGTATATGTTTATACAAAATTTTTGAATACGACGCATGATTGAAGTTATAGGAAAAAAAACTCAACTGTGACTTATAGGAGTACAAAATTAGGAGGATATCTTAATTCATTTTTCAGAATGACATGATGGGTAATTTATATGCAAATTTAGAGGGTTATTTTAATTCATCTTTCATAATAGAATGGTGGATAATTTTTTAGAGAAATAATATAGATCTAATTACTAATATTGTTGGAACTACCTGATGAACAGCCAGATATTTATGATTTTTATGAGAATTTCTATTAATGTGGAGGCTTATGAGCGTGAGAATTTTTAAGATTTATTTTTTTTCTTTCTAACGCATTTGGTGAAGATTACCATGGAGGCTTATGAGCTAGACTTTAATGCTGCTGAAGAATAGAATAATTAAATAAATAACATTATGTCTTTACCTTTGTTTTACTCTTCAATAGAAATTGGGATCAAACTCTAGAAGTTGTATCTGAAGCATACGGCCCAAACCGCCCAAGGATCGAAATGCACGTTGTTGCTGCTGCTTGTCTGCTCCACATGAAGCAAGTCTAAGGATTTTTAATATTTCAAAAAAGCAAGACTGCTAATGAGATGTCAGAAGCAAATGAGATTACCTTTTTAATTTGGAGTTTGTCTGGACATTTTTTAGTCGTCGTTGTGGTGTCGCGGCTGGTGCGTAGACGGCGTTGTGATTCGTCTGTTAAGGTCTGTTGTCATGGCCGGACAGACGGCGACGCTTATGTAGAAGATTATTGCGATGATCAGCGACGGACTGTTGCTGCCGGTATGTAGACAGCCACGGACGGCGGCGCTTGCGTTGAAGATTAGTACGACGGTCGGTGAGGGCATTGCGACGAACGGCAGGGCAGCTTACCCCTTACGTAGATGCATTAGGTTTGAGGTAGGGCGGTACTGCTCAAGGTAGGGCGGCTGGTATATGTACAGCCGTACAGGGTTACGTTGATTTGTATCAAAGGCTATGATGATTGCCACAATGGATGGCTGGATGTTTTTTTTTTTTGAGAATTTATAGGATTTTTCTATTTTTTTAAAACCTTTCGTGAGAGTTAACGTTAAGGTTCTGAAAAGAGAGTTTAATTAATAATAGTAAGATAAGATATGCCCTCTCTAATGCATGTTTCAAAGCGGCTGAGTTAGTGTATTGGAGTACTTCGGTATCCCGGCAGCTATGGACTAATCCCGTTCACAGTCCTCATGCACGAAGTAAATAATCCTAGAATCATTGAGAAAAATAATAAACAAACCTTGGGCAGAAGGCATCCAAGGTGATGGTAAGACCAACACCGGACCAGCGTAATTTAATTATTACTCCCTGTCCGTTTCCTAGATTTGTAAAGTCAAACTATTTCAAATTTGACTAAATTTATAAAAAACAATAATGTTTTAACTAAAAGGACCATTATTAGATCCATCATGGACTATATTTTCATAATTTACCTTTTCGGGGCGATAGATGTTAATATTTTTCTCTAAAAATTTGGTTAAACTTAAAATTGTTTGAATTAGGACAAAGTTAGAAAACGTTGTATTTGAGGACAGAGGGAGTAGAATGTAACCGTAAGATTTAGCAAGGTGGTGTCGCGATTTTCTGCTCAGTACAGGCCAACCAGTGGCCAACACTGACAAAACCGGGAGGTCTCTCTTGCGGCCCTCAGGCCGCGGTGGCACGGTTGTCCCTTTGAGATGCGGTTCCAATCGACCTTCTGGTGACGATGACTTTGAGGGAGTGCCACATGGCTTGACCACCAGCCAAGAAGGATGCCACCACAGGTCGATCGACGAATGCAGATAGGAGCCGATGCATCATCGCGGGTGAGTCGATGAAGACATCCACCAGCCCAGGTTATCGGTAGAAGCAATCGACACTCCATGAGCCGTTTGTGAAGACGAAACCTGTCCTATCAAGAGTAAAAGTATGCTCCTACATTGGACCTTAGTCGTAACATGACTTGAACATCCGCGGTAGATGTGGGCCTAGATGAACCAGTCTAACTACTCATGGCAAAGATCAGATCCAAGGCTAGATAAGCAGTAAGAACCCACTTATAGGAACATCCCAAAACCAACCTAAACATGCATCGCTAGATTGACCGTTGGAAACATCCAAACCTATCCATCGGGCCAAGCCAATAAGAACCCACTTATAGAAACATCCCAAAACCGACCTAAACATGCATCGCTAGAGTGACCGTTGGAAACATCCAAACCTATCCATCGGGCCAAGCCATGCAAACGACGGTTAAGCAAATCATAAGAAAAGCCGATCCAATACGGGAGCATACCGGTACAAAAGACAGAACAGGGCGCATGGACTGCGGATCAGATCTAAGTCGCTATATGAAGCCTGAAATATAATAATAACGAAAGCAACGACTTAGATCATATCTATATGCATGCAACACTTTCAAGACACCATAATATATTCGAACTGAAAGTATACGCAGCATGGCAATACCATCGGGATCATGAACATTCCGATAAGTAGCAAACTCCGCCAACAACAACGCTTAGTATAAAGTTTACCATGGTAATGCAATAACCATGGCGCCCTAATAGATCTAATAGATACAGTACTAGGGAAGCATGTTGTTTACTCGAAGAGATTAACCCTGAGAAGGGGCGGCAATGCACCGAGAGTGGTTATATTGATCATTGGATGATTGATTACATGATGTGTGTAGTTACATATTTATAGTCAAGAGGACTTTGACCCCTACTCCAAGACACAAGCTATAGATAGATACTCTTGCCTAAAGAGATAAAATCCTTCCTAACCAATAAAAGAAATAAATTACAACAATCTTACTATTACTAATTAGAGGTTCTTTTTGGAGCCTCCACATTAATCCTCACGAAATGTACTAGAAGAAAGATAAATATTAGAAATTCTCACAAAAATCAGAAATATCCAACCATCGATTGGCACGTTGAAATATTAATAGCCATTAGATCTGTTTTCTAAGTAATTACCCACCTCTGCCATTATGAAAGGTTTTGAGTTCAACTCTCAACGAAAGCAAATTTCTTCTTTTTAACAGATTTTTTCCATTCCAATTTATTTCTAAGTAATTACCCACCTCTGCCATTATGAGAGGTTTTGAGTTCAACTTTCAACAAAAGCAAATTTCTTTTTTTTCTAGATTTTTTCTATTTTCAAATTTACTCTTAGTTTTTTTTGTCAATTTTTCCCATTTACTGACTAAATGATCCCGTAACTTTTTTTATAAAGATGCTAGAAACCTTTCTATGAAATAGATATTTTATGCCAAATCTTGCTATTACTAATTAGAGCCTCTTTTTTAATCCTCACAAGATGTGCTAAATAAAAAATAAAACCATATAAATTCTCACAATAGTCAAAAACATTAATAGACATTAGATATGTTTTCTATGTAATTAATATCCTGTTATTCACCTTGTAGCTCTAATAATAAATCTGTTTTCTATGAAAAACATAAATCGTAAAAATTCTTACAAAATCAGAAACATCCCATCATCCATCATATAGCTCTAATAATAGTAGTCATTAGATCTATTATAGTTTCTAAAAAATTACCACCATAACATTATGAAAGACGAAATAAAATAATCTCCTAAATTTGTATAAAAATTGCCCATCTTGCCATTATGAAATATGAATTAAGTAACCCCTTAAATTTGTATAAGATTACCCACCATGCCATTATGAAATACGAATTAAAATACCCCTCTAAATTTGTATATAAATTACTCAACATGACATTATAAAAGATAAATTAAAATAAGCTCTAAATCTACATATAAATTACCAAATATGGTATCATAAAATATAAATTAAATTTTTTTCTAAATTTACATATACATTACCCAGGATGACATTAAAAAATGAATTAAAACAATCAGTTCTATAGATTAAATTTATATCCCCTAAAACTCTAACCCGTGCGAGAGCACAGGTTGATGGACTAGTAATATCTAAATATTAGCCGATGTCCGTCGCTACAGATTCTGTATGTCCCATTGTTTCAGCAATTTCTATAGACTCTGAACGTATTTGGATGTGATTTTTTGTTGGGTTGGAACTCTTATCTCTTAGTTTTCCATCCAAATACAGAACGCCCAAAACGGAGTCCTTGTATGACCTGGGCATCCGTTCTGTATGGCCTATCCCTATAGTCCGAACTAGCTTTGTGAATAAATTGGTCTTCAACCTGAGCTGGGCTTGCGAGTCCGTCTTCACTTGAGCCTTGGATATAAAATCACCATATTTGGCCAAAACTGAATGAATACGCTAAATCAATCCTATTTGTCCAAATTCCGGCGGCAACATAAGGGCACTTAAAAAACTTCTTAGTTAATTGCTTATGTGAGATCGTGTTCGGAGGGAGTAAACGTTCTTTGGGCTCCCACACAGCCTGCAGGTTTTATCAATCAAATGCTGCTTCCCGACTGCTACTCCTACGTGCCCTTTTCTTTTTCTTTTACTAGCAAAGATGTTCATCGTTGCAACATGTATAATTTAGCCATGGTGTGTAGTATGCATGCCTTGCACTGAGCTTTTTATGTGTTGGTTCAATGTGCTTTTTTTGATTTGGATGCATAACGGCGACTGCAGTTTTGTCAGAACGTATCTAAAAAAGTTATGATGACTAGGATAGAGCTAAGACGTATATGGAATGTGGCGACATAGCAAACATTCGGTGAAAGGAAATTCTTCGATGTCATCTTGTTTTGACAACTCCTATTGACCCTAAGTTTAATTTGCGGTGGTATGCGTTGGTTTGGAAGGTTTATTTCTTGATTTTTTGTTCATATATAGAATGTTCAAAATGGAGGTGTTATGCGATCTGGACGCCCGTTTGTTTGGAAAGATGATCTCTTTAGTTTTCCATTGATACGCCGAAAACAGAGTCCGCAAATGATCTGGGCATCAAGCGGCGTTTGAACCAGACTCGTGAATAAATTTGAATTCGATTCGGACCCGAACTATAATTGTATGATCAACATAGGGATGGGTGGACGGAATCTTTTGGCAGAAAAAACCATCCCCTCTCTGTTATTAACTAGAAAATGCCCGTGCGTTGCACGCGTATAATTCTCAATGTGTTGTTTTAACATGAATTTAAGCATCCGTTTTCATGTGTCCTCTATCGCAATACCGTGATAGATTATTTTGATCGATGTCATCTTATTCTGTAGATTTCTGCCGACTTCGAAAGAATTTTGGGATGGTTTCAATTGGATTAGAAATATTTTTTTTAGCTTTCCGTCAATATAAATGTATAGAATGTCGAAAACAAAATCCGTATGCGATATGATCGTCCATTTTCGTGTGATGTACCGTTGCAGTCCAAACCAGACTCCCGAATAAATTTAAATTCCATTTGGATCCAGATTAAATTTGTTTGATCAATTTAAGGGAGGGTGGATAGACTCTTTTTGCAGAAAAAACTCTTCTATCTCTATTATGCAAGTTTTACCATCCATCAGAGGGGATATAATGATTAAAAATAGACTAGTACCACGACCAGAAGGTACCAGATATGAGGGTCCAGTACTAAAAATAGTGTTACCGGTACCATACTTTAAAATTTTAATTCCACAAAGAGTATAAAAAACAAAAACTCTTATCTTTTTATTATACAAGTTTTACCTTCCATGCATGAGAGGAGCTCTAACGGTTCAAAATAGACAGTACCACAATAAATGTACTAGTCTGTACTTAAATACGAGGGTCTAGTACAAAATAGTGTTACCGGTATCAATTTTTTAAAAATTTCAATTCCAAAAAAGCATAAAAGACATTAGAAAAAAATGAGTGGTACCTATTAACATCGGTGGCTATTAAAATATCTTATATATATATGAGGTCTATTGTATTGTATTACAGAGAGAGAGAGAGAGATTCCGTGTGTGTATACGTGATGGAAACAGCCTGTTCGTACTGAGGATTATTTAAAAGGACCTGGCTTGGTGTAACTGGGTCAACAACTAACCCACCCCCCGGTTCATCGTCCTCCCTATCCTATTTATACGTGTTGGCTTTCTTGGTCTCGATGAACATTTGATCGACATGTAATTGTCTCTCCTAATAATAATAAGAAGAAGTATATTGGCCCATCTATGGAAGGTTCAGTACTGCGCATGTGTGGTCCGGGTCCTGAGCGGCCTCTGTTGATTCGTCACCGTGCTAGGGGAGGACTATCAGCAGACAGCGGGGTTAAGTTTTTCATTTTCATTTTGAGGCTCCGATGAGATGTGATATTTGTTTCAAGGAATAATTTGTTATATATATTCACGTTTAATTGTTGCACTAATATTATTCTCGGTTGATGCGCAGGGTGTGCTCCGGTTTGTCGCGTCGTCGTCAGCGGCTACTAGGTTGGTCTCGGTGGCCGCCGCTGCCACCAGAACTGGGTGCCACAGGGACCCATGGTCGAACCTGCAGCTGCAACACTTTGTTCCTGCTCAAGGACGACGACGAGGACGAGGACGAGGACGAGGACGACGAGGAGTGTTCTGCTCGGTTGGCAATCTCGGAAATAGCTTCGCGGCGGCTAAAAACGAGCTCCACGACGCCTTGGACAGAGATATCTACATCGAGAGAGAACGGAATCCTGAGATGCCTCAGGACCCTCTCCAAGTTCGCCCATGACAGGCGCCACTACGGAAACGTATTCAGAGCCAAACAGCTTCTCGACGCCGCCGTCCTCGTGCCTTTGGAAAAGGACTTGCACAACCATGCTGAACTGCACGGCATAGTAAAAGAATCGCTGGAACTGGCAAGCACGCTCCTGAAGAATGCTGCTGAGCCGACCCGCAAAACACTGCATGACCTATTGGAACCCACCTTGGAGAGGATCATCCAAGATTGTAGTAGTGGTGGCCCGCAGAGTGCTGCGGCCCTGTGCGAGCTAGCGACCAAAATCCTCAACCAAAACCGAAAGCAATCCTAGCGAGGCTCAGCCTCAGCTCATCACCGCCACCTCCAAATTAAAGTTGCGTCGCCTGCCTATAAATTACGCTCTCGATCTACCGCACCCAGTCCAGTGTGTGTGCTCATCAGTTATCTGCCTTCGCTTGGTTTCCTTTTCTTGTTTATCTTCTCCGCTGCAACTACTTCATCGGTGTATCATCATGTGGGTTTGCTATGGAACTTGTCTTTCTGAAAGTTACACAAATCTTGAAATGGTCCGCTCATGAATCGCTTAATTTTCGTGTGCCATAGTAATTTCGTCCGCTTGACTAGTGTTATATATTTGTCGGCTCAAGAAACCGACGAAATAATTAACTTATTTTCGTCGAGCCACTGCCAGAGCCGACGAAAATATGGACAAGCCTTATTTCGTCGATCCAAAAGCCGACCGACGAAGTTATGTTATTTTCGTCAGCCTAGAAAACCTGACCACGAAAATACTGTGGCCCACAGTCTAACCTAACCCGATCTAGTCGGCCCACGCCCACTCAACCCACACTGCACACGCACAGATGGCCGCCACCCCTCGCTCCGCCCTGTCCCCGCCTGCCCGATTTAGAGTTGAGATTTAAGATCTAATGAAAGAGTAAACATCAGGAAACATGATGAGTCAATTTCAAGTTCGTTCGTTGGATAATTGTTCTTTTGAATTGAGCTTGTGACTGATTTTGTACTCACAATTTATTCGAAACTGGGTTAAATAGTTTATAAAGTATAGTTAAAGATCAATGATCTGTCATGGCGTATCCACTAGAGGATTGTTGAACAGAAGGCTTGACAAGTCAATGATTCAACACATACAAAATACATGTCTTCTAGCAGGTAGAAGTGTATTGAACTGTGATATAAATTCTTCAAAAGGAGGTGACCAAGTTAGTGAAGCGAAACAAACACTCGTCGTTGAGAGGCTTGGGCCGTAACATGGGCTTATTCCTTTTTTGATACACTTATATCGATGTCATGACGTGAATATTTTCTGCTCTGACTTCAGACAAAACTATATTTATGGGGATGACTAGAGTAGTTTCCATGTATGGACAGTCCACGTATATGCATAATTGCATACACAAATAAATGCTATGTCTTTTGACGCATATTAATATATTTTTCTATACGTTAATGTTTCAAGACGCTGGGTCAAGTCTTCTTTTCTTTCATGAGACCTGGCAGCCCAATGTAAGTTTTTCCTCTGAGAGCCCAGTGCCAAATTGGGCCGCGCTTTTCATTTCCAAATCCGGCAGCTGAATTAAGACTGCCTTGGAGTGGGCCTTGATGTCCAAATTCACTAGTAAAAATCATAAAAAAAGATAGAGAAAAGGGCACTGTCTGTTATAGAGAAAAGATAATCTTGTAGAAATTGGAGTCCGTAGACTGCATGCACATTATAAGCATATATACTAGGCAAACACTCGATATAAATGTTTTTTTAGAATGATATACGCGCAGTTTAATTATACAACTGGAGCTTGTTTGCGTAGGTAGCGTTTCATTATTAATATATGTATCATTTATGTATTTTGCTGGACATGCGTGCATAGGATGGAGTTCACAGCAAGAAGCAAAACTGACACACTGTTTCTTCGATGACCAATAGTCTGAACTCTGAAGACAGGCAAGGCAGAGGGATCAGTCTCATTTGCATCTCCCCTGGCCAACACTTTGGACTGTGATATTCAAGTGTCCACCTGTGCTAAGGATGTTTTACGTTGCGGCCATTCGCCTTGGAATCCCATTTCCAAGACTCGAGGAAGGCATTAGCAAAAGTAGACATGGCGCACGTCCTTCACAAAAATAAAATGAACCAACTCGAATTTGACAAACTAGTCCATCAACCCGCGCTCTCGCACGAGTTAGAGCTTTAAAGATATAGATCCTTAGTAATATTAGAGGTGACTATTTTAATTCATCTTTCGTAATAAAATTCTAGGTATTTAAGACTTATTTTAATTTATCTTTCACGATGACATACTTGGGTAATTTTTATACGAATTTAGAGGTTATTTTAATTCATATTTTATAATGGCATGGTGGGTAATTTATATGCAAATATATGATGTCATTTAATTAATATTTTATAACATGATGTAATTTCTATGCAATTTTAGAGGGTTATTTTAATTCGTATTTCATAATGGCATGGTGAGTAATTTTTATATAAATTTAGAGGTTATTTTATTTCATCTTTTATAATGGCACGGTGGTAACTTTTTAGAAAATACAATACATCTGATGGCTACTATTATAAGAGCTACATGATAGATGTCCAGATCTTTCTGATTTTTGTGAGAACTTTTTGGATTTATCTTTCTTCCAAAAGTGTCTGGTAAGGATTAACATAGAGACTCAAAAAAAGCTCCAATTAGTAACAGTAAGATTAATGTTCGATCAAATCAGTCAAAATCTTGGAGCAAGACAGTACCAACTCAAGCCAAGCCTATTTTACGGTACACCCATAGATCAGAGCAGAGCATAGTACAAGTACTTGTCATGAAGCGCATATCTAATATATTAATCGAGTTAAGTAATACTTTACAAAATATAGTTAAAGATCAGTGATCTGTCGTGACGCATCCACTAGATGATTGCTGATCAGAAGGCTTGACAAGTCAATGATTCAATACATACAAAAATACATGGTTTCTAGTAGGTAGAAGTCGGTCGAACTGTGATCTGAATTCTTCATAAGGAGGTGACCAAGGTAGCGGAGCGAAGCAAACACTCGTCGCTGTGAGGCTTGGGCGTAACATGCCAATTCATTTCAAATAGAGGGCTTATATTTTCTTTTTACGAAATAAGACATTTCGATGTCATGACGTGAATATTTTCTGCTCTGACTTCGGTCAAAACTATATTTATGGGGATGCCTAGAGTAATTTCCATGTATGGACAGTCCACGTATATGCATATATACACGAATAATAAATGCAATGTCTTTTGACGCATATTAATATATTTTTCTATATCAATGTTTCAAGACGCTGGGCCAAGTCTTCTTTTTCTTTCATGAGACCTGACAGCCCAATGTAAGTTTTTCCCTTGAGAGTCAGCCCAGTGCCAAATTGGACCACGCTTTTCATTTCCAAATCCGCAGGCTGGCTGAATTAAGACTGCCTTGGAGTGGTCCTTGATGTCCAAATTCACTAGCAAAAATCATCAAAAGAGAGAGAAAAGGGCACTGTTATATAGAGAAAAGATAATAATCTTGTAGAAATTGGAGTCCGTAGACTGCATGCAGGTAATAAGCATACACTACAAGAGATTTGATCTTATATGACGAATGTCTTGTGACAATAGAGCAATTCGTCACTAGTATCGCTCTGTAGCTAGAGGGTAAGAGTAAGGTGGTCACCTGAGGCAAGATTCATCCTTTTACTTGATTTTAGAATCCTTTGTGGCAATCCAAGTGATGAATTCGCAGCAACTGCCATGTGCCCCTTGTGACTCTAGTTCTCCCTCTCTCTCTAGCTTTGGTTCTTGCGTAAATTCATGGCTTTCGGTGTGGTTTGTGTTGCCACAAGTTGAATCCTTCTTTTGCTATTGTCCTGGCTTAAATGATGTGATGGATTTCAGTTAGCCAAGTGCTAAATCCCGTGGAACCACTAGAAGCCCCGTTCTTGTTGTTCTTGCTCTTGTTTCACCTCCAGGGTATGTCAAATTCATGGAGAATCCCATATCATTTTGACGTGATCTTCTGGAAATATGTTTCTCCATGTATTTGACCAGGTCCATGCAAAATTTCTGAAGTTCAGAGTTGCCTAAATCTCCTCCAATAGAGCTAAATTTGGTGGAGATGTTACATGTGTTGTGATGATACAGTAAAAATGTTATAATTTTTGGAGGTGTTTTGATTTATTTTTGGTAATTTCTCCTCAGACACTGTCTGCCTATGGATACCGAGCCATCTGGTGCTCTGTATTTAAAACCGAATTATTTCCCAGGTCAAACGTGATTCAAATGAACTGAAAATTTATGGACATGTTACTGGGAATGTTTATAAACGTGCTCCGTATTTAGAAGCCATTGTAACTGTACTCATGGTCATGTTTGGAATGCCAGAATTTCGCTGAGAAAACAGAGGAACATGGAAACATTTCTATGTTGCAAACATACCTTAAATGAGAAATACACGATTCTCTCAAGGCACGAAATAACAAGCCAAAAACATTCTAGAAGGCGAACACCTCGGTGACATTATTAATTATCCATGTACGTGGTTCTCAATGAACAAGATTGTAAAAACACATGTGGCACAGCATTACAGTAGTACATACTCCATTTATGATGGTTTGAGTATAGTAAATACAATTGAATATATATTGGTGTGTGTACTCTTCAATTCATCTGATGGTCTTGTTAGTTAATTATTGCATCAGTCCTGCTTGCGGAGAGAGAGGACCGCTTGGTAGAGGCCAAGAAGTGTCGCAAGGAACGTCACCACCTTGACGATGGACGCCACCTGGACGATGGACCCGTAGTGGTTGTAAACCCATTTGTACATCGCGATCCAGACGTACCTGCTGCGTCTGTACTCGTGAATGCTTTCCATGACGATGGCGAAACGGGACACCGTGTCCGGGAGGTGCTTGGCGACGGCCTTGAAGAAGGTGAGGATCTCCATGTCGGTCTGAGGCCCGCAGAGGAGGCCCTTGGCTCGCAGCGCGTGCACGTCCTGCTCCCGCACCATGAACACGTCGAGGAGCGCGAGGTAGGAGCAGACGGCGGTCATGTCGGGGTCGTCGCCGAACCTGGAGGCGGTGCACACCTCGAACGCCGCCATGTTGACGAGGCACGACGCGCGCGCGGTGCTCAGGGACAGAGGCGCCAGGGAGAGCTCGCTCTGGAATCGCCCTTGCACGAAGCCCATGTCGGAGAAGGCGGCCGTCTTGCTGCCCTTCAGCTTGATGCCGATCTCTTCGAGCTCCATGGGAGAGACCGTCGGCATTACAGAGAATCTGTGATGATCTTCGTCTTCTTGGGTCGTCTCACTCTTGAGTCTGCTGTAACCATTACTAGCATCGAGGAGTGGTTGCCGGCGCTCATCGTCAAGTGTCGTCGTCGGCGGCGGCGGCAGCGGCGGATTATGTCTCCTCCTCGCTGGCAATGCAGCTGGTTTTCGTCGTCCTTGCTGTGTCTTGTAGCGTCGGAGGAGTGCAAGGAGATGTGGCGGCGGGTCGTTCTGGTCATCCCAGACATAAGGTTTGTTGTTGGGATGATCAAAATCCACCCCACCACCAGCAGAGACCTTGAACTCGTTCCCCATACCTGCGATGAACTGGCCCACAGCCGTCAGGAGGTACCTCTTGTGTTCCTCCCTGACAAGGGCCATGAGGGCTTGGATCACCGGCCACGGGAGCTGGTTCTCCAGCAGCATGATGTCGTTGTTGATGCTGTCCCGGTTGGAGAAGAGGAATCGCCGCATGGATGGATTCACCTGGTACCTCTCCTTCTTGCCGCGAGAGCTCGTATAAGCGACCATGTACAGCAGCAAGAAGCAAGCGTCGTAGAGCATCATGGCCTCAAAGGAGGATGCAGACGCAGACGCAGATGCAGGGCCGCCGGCGCCGCCGTCCTCCTTGCTACCGGCGGCAGCACCTCCCGCCGCTTCTTGGACGATCTCGTCGTCATCGCTGACGTATCTCCCGCGGGCCTCTTTCACGGCCTCGGAGGCCTCCATCTTCTCCAGCGCCGCCTTCGGTTCGAGCTCCACGAGCTCGCAGAGGTAGTAGACGGCCGCCGCCTTCACCTCCGCCATATCGTTGAGCTCGTCCACGCCTTTGTGGTACGGGCCGATGGCGACAAATCTCGGGACGACGTACGAGTGGCATTTGGATTCGATTTCGAGCATACCGGCCAGTAGCCCCGCGGGGAACTTGTACATCGTCGTCTCCATCTTGCTCAAGTTGAATTTAGCCTCAAACTTGGCTTTGGCTCCAACCACCTCCTCATTGATGATCCTGATAGCTACGGACTGATCCATGAGCTCCTCCAGCAGCTTGATTTGATGATGAACTGGACCTGGAGGGGCAACCAACATTAATTAATTACGGATTAGTTAGTATGAAATCGGAAAAGAGATGGAGTTACCAAGCCATCTCACCAGTGATAAAAATCAGGACAAAAACGAACCTTCCCAGTGCTGATCTGATCGATTGCTTGCCTCAGGCTCAGAGTTAGCTCCTCAACCGATCGCCTTCTCGCACGCAGCTGGGGTACAGTGGTAATATGTAGCTGATGCCACTTGCTAGCTGCAAGGTCGTTTTAGGGTTGTTGTGATCGATTCAAGCAAGGTTGAGTCAGTATATAGGCTAGTAGGCTACCAAGCAGGGTCAAAAGAGTATTTGGCTCTGATCGCAGCACTTCTAATCAGCCCCAGCCCCACCGTGTGCACTGGAAGCTGCTTTGCAACTGATGCAGGGCTGCACGGCAAGCATTCTTATGCGCATCGGATGAGATATTAACCATTTTCGTGGACCACGGTATGGAGCAACCTAAAAATATGAACCTTGTGCTATATGTTTTTTTTAACAACTATCAAACCTAAAAAAAAATTAACTTTTATAAAAGCGAGTATTTTTTTTTTTTGCTTCGGAGAGAAAACATTATGAACATGAGTGCATGAGTTGTTTGGCACTTTGGCTGCGGGTTTGGATTGTACTCGTTTAGGTATTTAGACATCCCAATGCACTGCTACAAACTCTACAACGCAGGATTGGAATGTTGGGACAGATGCAATCACAAACTAATCAAATGGAAGGGGGACATACTGGTTCTTTTTTGAAATTCCAAAAGGTACCGTTAAGAGACTAGATTTCTACCGGTCTAGGTTTTTTTAGCAAGAAAAATAATGGAACAACAATGTACCTCAAGATGTCTTCTAAATTAAAGTGTGTTTGGACACTCTATTAATGCCAGGATATCAATTGAAGAAAAACCAATTTGTTAAAAATGCAATATTCAATGTATGTATATAGAAATGGTTAAAATAAAAAAAACATCGCCTGCTCCCGGCAGCTTTGCACACGCATGTGTTTGTCACCAGCAGCAAGAGAGTCCACCAGAGAGCCACTAGTAGTAACTTTTCATCTACGACTACTTTCAAATGTGCACATGGTATGTTCTTTGTACATGTGCCTACTTGTACATGTGGAACATGTCTACACGCGTTCAAATATTTGATTTGGTACATGTGCTCATATTTTTTAAAGATTTATTTCAAAATTTGACGACTTTGCTTTTACAGTGGTAGCCGACGTTTTTGTTGATAACAAGACGTCTGTGGAGAGTTCATCAATCTCGATTCAGTCTAGTCTTACGGAGTTGTTCATAACAGTAGGATGTGCGTGTGTACATTCACAGATGCGTGAGTGTTCGTGTGTGCTGAGCGTGATCACGTGTGTACTATGTTTCGAAAAGAATGAGACTATGGTCTGGTGTGAAGTTAATGTAGCCATGGATGCCGCAATCACATTTATCTACTCCGAATTAGTCTTAGTTTAAACTTCATAATTGTTGTGAACAAGCAAATATTACAAGGAGTAGTACAAGTTTATAAATAAGGAGTGGCGAAGCTCCCAAATATTAATATTACAAGTTTTACAATGAATGTGATTAATGTGAGCGCTCTATTTTATGAGATCTAATGGCTTTAAAATTAATAAGTACTAATGAGTAGGACTATACCAAAAAAGAGTGTGACCAGTACCAAAAAGACGTAGGCTCAATACCAATTTTAATATTTTTAAAAATTTAAAGGGTGAAAAAATATTCTGCATTTGTAATTATACGAAAGTACCATTGGTACTTATCAAGTGTACTGAAAGTATCATTTGTACTTATCAATTATTCTGAAAGTGCCATTGGTACTATCCAATCATTGTAACAAGCCTCACCAAATATAGCTCTCCAAGCTTCTCCTCTCCATAGTTCAATTTGGTAGTGCTTAACAGCATAGATCTAACAACACCAGAGATTAAGAGACCAGCCACCAGGCATGATTAAAAGACTAATGCGTTTGGCAAGTGTATGAGAAGGTGACTGATTTTATGTATATTTGTGTGCATGGGCTGTTGGGCTCAAAAGATCATTAAGTGATATTAAGGTGATATAAAATGTGATATTATGATCATAATACAAGCAGAAGGTTATTAAAGGATAATATGTCTTTTATTGGTTGGTTTGTATATAACTAAATTGGAAAAATATTTTGGTCAACAATTCTGTATGAGAAGAATTGTGATCTAGGATTTTTATACATCAAGGAAGATTAAACTGATAGCTTGGTTTGTCGTATTCGACATTTTGATGAAGAAAGATGAAATGCAATCAAGGCTTGATAACTCAAAACGTCTTCCAAATGAAAGTGTGCTTGATCACATTATTAATGAGAGGAAGATAATAGAAGCAAAAACCTAATTTGTTAAAGATAAAATATTCAGTGTATGTATATTAAAATGGTTCAAATAAAAAAATACAAAAATATCGTCAGCTCTCCGTTGTTTTTTGGTTCACGTGTAGATGTGCACATGAGCATAGTCAAGTGTGAAGTTAATGTAGCTCAGAGTATAGATGCCGCAAGCAATGTTCTACGCCGAATGAATTTCAGTTCGTTTAGAACAAGCTACACGCCGAACTTATCAATTAGTCACTCTGACCTACACGGTTATTGGCCATGCTCCAAATTAGTCTAATCAGTTTGTCTCATTAGAAGTGAGACTAAACCGTGAGTTCACACGACTGTAGCAACAACTGTTAGCACAGTGTCATTATAAATGAGCCACTCGGAATTACTGCATGTGGTGGACGGGCATATAGAGTATATAATACCAGCTAAGACCTTGCTACAGAATCAATTGAGACATGCTTTAATTACGAAGGCACTACTTATCTAGTAGGGTTATAAAATGATGATGACCTCGATCGCTTGATGCATGTAACCCGGTCAACAGCACCCCTCTGCTCAAGGGTTTTCGATCTGCCAAAATATACTATTGACATGGAGATGTGGATGGTTCTCATCCATGGAACGTGAAATTGAAAAGGTGTTGAGCGACCCTAGATACATTTCTTTTTTGTTATCAAGTTGTAGAAGGTAAAGAGAGCGTCGCATGCGTGTGGGCCATGACGAGCTGTGTGTACGTGTAACGTACTAATGTTCTCTATTTTTATGGAACTAGTACTGTATTTAGAAACTTTTGTTATATTGTCACCTAACTGAACTCTCAGTTATAAAAGAAAGCTCAATTAAAACCTACAACTGCACGCAGGGCTTGTTATTTGAAAAAAATCCTTATTTGCCATGAAAAAAACTTTGTGCTCTTTATGCCACTGAAAATTTTTAAGACCCTTATTTACCATCTACTTAAAGTTTTATTTATCATCTACCATGCATTCTCCATCCATTGTAATGGCAGCTGCCATTAAGTGGAGAGAAAATGAGGATTTTACCCTATGTGAATAGACCCTAGATCTTTAAACGTGTATATATTAGTTGTTGTAGCTCTGTTTTTACCCATTCAAGTTATGTTAGACTTGTGATAACGTAACCTACATGCTAGTGACAATGGTTTACCATTTACAATATCTGAAATTTAACTGAATATATATGAATTTGACTAAGTTTAATTAATATATTTTTAAAATAAAAACAAACTAGGTTTCAACTTAAATGAGTTTCAGACATCGGTCACATTTGGGTCGCTCTAGACATATGGCATATTTATCCTAAACAAGATATTAAATAAACCCATTTTACGTCGATATTAATATATGGTGGCTCATTTATAAGGTTAAGCTTACTAGCTCACCTATCCGGCCGTTTATATTTCAAACTATTCTTGCGTGTAGTGTGTTACGCACACCGTAGACAGAAAAGAGTTTCTGATGAGCTCAGCCTTATAAATGAGCTGCACGGAATCGGTGTATAGTCAAAATACACCTTCCCCTGCGAAATGCTGAACAAATAGAGTATATACTCCCTCGCTCCAGTATCACAAAACTGGACATGGACGCTAGGGACTTTTGCTTGGAGGGTCAAATACAGAGGTTATTTGGACTAGTATGTGAGTAATGCTTGCTTTTCAATTCCAGATGCAACGCTCGTTTCCCACTGTGTATGCAGCCGTTTGCTTGCATGTGCTATACATTCTCTTCGGCTTATATGCATGTGGTCGTGCTTGCACTGCGCATGGCATTAACAAAAAGGAGAACACGCTTACAAAGATTCATCTTGTAATGGTGGTATGGCTTCTAGTAGAAGTGGTGCCAAAATCGAATCGATATCACCAGCAAAATAGTCTGCTAGTAGCTCCATGTTCAAATCCATCTTAGGTATTTAATTGACACTGGGAGTAGAACACATGCCACTTGAACACATGCCATTGGGAGAAAAAGCATTGCACAAGGATTTGAATTGAAACACGATCAATCTCAACTGACATTGGGAGTAGAACACATGTCACTTGGACTAGGATCTTTTTTGCTAAGAACCATGTGGTATTTAATATATGGTACTATAGGAAATAATCGTGCTAACTAAATGCTCATTGGTATGTTAGATGATGTCCAAAACATCTAGTTTTCTGATACCGGAGGAAGTACATGTCTTCTACCTCCTGACAGGGAGTAGTATATGGTGATGCGCGGCGGTGCTCGCGTGCGCAGTGGAGCCTGGCTGTGGCGATGGAGAAGGGAGAACCGGTCCCTGCGAATTTGGTGATGGCCTCCCAAGTGGCACCTCTTGTAGCAAGTAGAGGTGTAGGACGGTGGTGCCTTGGATGGGAACGACGCACGGGCACGGCACGAGCACCCAATAACTAGCACTGACAGCCACCGCCGTTGCTAGGTCATCGTGTTGCCTCAGCCGGCTTTTGCGCTTCAGAGCCCATCACATCACCATATACTACTCCCCGACCAAATCAAGCATGCATCGCAACCGTGATTTGGGCTGCTGAGCCAAGCTCCCACCAATATCAGCCGCCGGCCGGTCTCCCTTCTCCTCTCTAGCCATATATCGATGCCTAATGCTGACACCTTGCCTCAGTTGCCACACCTCCAACACCTAGTGTCACCGGTCGATCTCCTCCTATGAAACTCTCTCACTTCCTATGAAATGCTAATATCTCTCATCGTTAATTTCATTGTTATGTTACCATATATATTTGCTCACGTGACATGCCATTTAACGAGATTAAGAAACCCAAATAAAAAATTCACTAGGAATGGCCTAACGAAAATGAAATCTAGGTGAAACTCAGCCTTGGGGATAGCCTAACCTTTCATTGTTTGTGAACCGATGAACTGCGTGAACATAAAGCAGCCCCAATGCCACTCATGCACGTTTTTTTTATTTCTAGTTCCATGTGTGTATTTTTTAGGTTGATATGGTACTACATCGTGCACATGCAAAGTACATGCAGTTGTTGACATCAGCGTTATTCCGTATGTATGCGTATACGTTATCGAAACAGCCTGTAGCCCTGTACTGAGGATTATTTAAACACAAAAGGACCTAGCGTGCTGTAATAACTCGGTCAACAATTAACCAACCCAGCACCGGCCGGCCCCAGACTCCCAGCTCCTCCTTGTCCTATCTATATATACGTGTTGGCTTCCTTTGTCTCGATGAACATTTGATCGACGACCACCCTAACAAGAATTATATATATTGTCCCATAAGTATATATATCCATGGAAGGTTCAGCACTGCGTATGTGTGGCGCTAGGGGAGGACCGTCGTTGGTGCCTCGCGGTGATTATCCTCGTCCAGCAGACAACGGGGTTAGTCTCCCTCCGGTCATCTTTACATGCATTCATCTTCCTTAACTAGGAGTACTAGCTGAAGTTTTCATTTTCATTTATTATTTTCAAGTAAGATATAATAATTTGCTATCGTCATCACGTTCAATTAATTGTTGCACTAATATTCTTGGTTGATGCCCTGATATGATGCGCAGGGTGTGCTGATCCGGTTTGTCGTCGCGCCGTCGTCAATGGCCACTAGGCGGCCGATAATAAGCCCATCATCAGTCTCATCAGCGTGGTGGCCGCTGCTGGCCAGATTGACTGGGTGCCCACCACCATCGTCGTCGTCGACAGCAAACAAGAGCCTGCAGCAGCTGCAACGACGACGCCTTGCTCCTGCAGCTCAAGACGACGGACGGCGGCCACGGGTGTTTTGCTCGCTTGGCAGTAATACTTCGTCGTCTGAAGTGAAAGAAGGCTCACCCTTACCTCATCATTCCTTTCTCAGGGGGGCAAGCTACAACTAGTTAACTCAGTCCTTTCATCGTTTGTCCACCTTCTATCTCTGCACCTTTGACGTGCATAAAACAATTCTCAAGCAGATTGATTGTTACAGGAAGCACTGTTTATGGAGGGGGACAGATACAAATAGTAAAGCTCCTTCAAAGGTTGCCTGGGAAGTTGTCTGCCAAGAGAAAAACTCTGGTGGTTTAGGGGTCCTAAATCTCAAAGCCCAAAATGAAGCACTGCTAATGAAGAACCTGTACAAATTTTTCAACCAATTGGACATCCCATGGGTAAAGCTGGTGTGGGAGAAGTACTATAATAATGATAGGCTGCCATCTCATGTTAAGAAGGGGTCTTTTTGGTGGAGGGATATCTTGAAGCTTACACCCAAATTCAAGGAATTCACCAAACCGGTTCTAGGCAATGGATCTTCTTGCTACCTTTGGCTGGATAATTGGAATCAAGTTAAATTGGAGCAATCTCTACCGGAACTCTTTTCCTTTGCAAAGAACAAGCTTATCACTCTGAAAAAGGCTAGTCAAACTGCTGATACATCTACCTTATTTCATTTACCCCTGTCTACTGAAGCCTATCAACAACTTTCTCTACTTGCTGGAATTCTTTCGACCATTCAGACATCAGACAACCCAGATAAATGGATTTATGATTGGGGCACACAATCCTTCCACACTAAGAAAGTCTACAGAATTTTGACTGATCCACGCACAGCTCACCCTTGTTTTAGATGGCTATGGAAGAGCTCTTGTCAGAAAAAGCACAAGGTCTTCTTCTGGTTACTTTTGAGAGATCGATTAAGCACCAGGGGCCTATTAAAAAGGAAAAATATGGCTCTTCCATCATATAACAATGAGCTTTGTCAGTGCAGTTCAGAAGAATCCCTTGTACACCTCTTCCTTAGATGCAATTTTGCTACAGATTGCTGGACTATGCTGGGTCTACAGAACTACATCAGCAATGACCCATTTGCTACAATCTCAAACTTTAAATCTAAACTAAATATTCCTTTCTTCATGGAGATTCTGATCATCATGTGTTGGAGTATATGGACGTCAAGAAACAAGCTAATTTTTGAGGGGATCCAACCATCCACAGAAAGATGCAAGGACATTTTCATAAAGGAATTCCGACTAGTTTTAGCCAGAGCCAATCGTTTACATTGAGTTTTGGTTTTCTTCCTTCTCCTAGAATCCCTTCCTCTCACTTCTCTCTCTCAGGCCTGCCAGTTCTCCTGGCTCCCTTCTTTGTTATCCTTTTGATTTTATTTATTTATATATGCTCTGTAGGGGAATTCCCCTCCAGTTTCCTCAAAAAAATACTTCGTCGTCCCACCGCCTGCAACGTGCAGAGAGCTTCGCCACGGCGAAGTACAAGCTGGAGGCGTCCTTGGCGACGGCGGGAACCATCGACGGAGAGGAGATCCTGGTGTGCCTCAGCATCCTCGCCAGGTTCGCCAGCGACAGCGGCTACTACGAGAACGAATACTTGGCTAGACAGCTCGTCCAGGCCGCCGTCGTCGCGCCTCTGAGCAAAGACTTGCACAGGCATGCGAGACTGCACGGCGTAGTGAGAGAATCGCTGGCACTGGCGAGCTCGCTCCTGTAGAATGCTCCTGAGCCCATCGGCGAAAAACTGCGTCACGAATTGGAACCCATCCTGCAGAAGATCATCCGAGATTGTGGTGAACAGCAGAGTGAGAGTACTGAGGACCTGCGCGAGCTAGCGACCAACATTCTCAACCACCAAGAGCTGCCGCCCTAGCTCAGCTCGATCATCACCAGCTCCAAATTAGGTTGCGGCGCCTGCCTATGCCGCGCTTCGCTCTCTACCACATCCACTCCAGTCCAGTGTGTGCTCATCAGTTATCTGTGCCTTCGCTTGATTTCCCAATCTTTTTAGGGCGTGTTTGGTAGCGTAGTATTTCAATACTGCAGTATAATGATACCATAGTATTTTTTGTCTGTTACATCATTATTGTAGTTTTTATATACTGCAGTAAAAACACAGTATGACTAGAAACCAGCAACCGTTTGATTCCATAGTAAAACTATAGTATTCCCATTCAATGACATTGTTAATAACAGCCCCAAATCATCATTACAGGAACAACAACGCATACAGAACAGTTTTAGGAACAACAACGATACATGACAGAAACATAACAGAAGTGTTCCATCTGTTCCCACCCGTTCCATCTCTAAGCCAAAATAATCAACATGTTTCCACTGGAGACAAAATATCCTCCAAAATGTTCCATCTGTTGCAGGTTTCAGTTTGCACTTGTTCCCACTTTACTCCACGAGCTCCCTTGTAATCTGTCAAAGAGTTACACAACCATTAATAGAACAGTCAACACATTGAAAATCACATGCAAGGTAGTCAGGTGTTTGGTGGGATCTGAATTTAACCAAGGAAGAGAAGTGCAACACCCCTTCTATCTGTCACTATCACTGTATATATACCCTGTATAATCTGTCGTGTGGTGTGCAACAAGCTAGCTGTGAGGTGAATATAGGAAGAAATGTGGAGGAATTTCTTCAGTAGAAAGAGAAGAGATGATGAAGAAATGGAGATTGTTATCCAGTGGTTACGCAGAAATAATTCTCATGAGCGCACACCCATCCACACTTCCATCCTTTCAGGAATCAACTCATTCATAGCATTGTCTCGAGGTCTTCTTTGCGCAAAGCAATCAACTCATTCATAGCATTGCCATTACTTTTACTCTTTTTTTTCTCTCTTTCTGGCTTGACAGGCATTTCTGTACCAGCACATGCACCAGCAGAGACTTTTCTTTTTGGCCTGTCTTGCATGTCAGCAATTCCTCCTTCTATCTGACTATAGTGTTGTGCCTCTCTATCAGCTAGATCTTCGGTCATGGTTCTATATTGGCTATTTTCTATCTCAAAGTCAAATCCATTTTCAATGCTCAAATCAATACCACCTTGGACTAACTCAACAAATGAACCTGGGATTGCAGGAATGGTTGGGCTAGGTGTACTCATCTGTCTATAATCCTCTTCACAGAATTGCTTCTCTATTTTGTACGACATCTCTGAAGATCGTCTACAGTGCTTCCCTTCAGCAATTTTACCTATCGACACACAAGAGATGAAATTAAAATTGGCTTCAGCAATTCACAATGAGCAGAACATATGTTTAATTGAAATTGGAAAGATAACGAAAGGTTTGTTCGTACCATTGTAAATTTCATGCAGATCATCATAATAAGGAAAGGACTTGCCCTTCCATTTCTGCAATTTTTTTGGAAGTTCAGACCATAAACCATCAATAGTGGTAGCCATCCTGAGAACGTTGTCCTAACCAAATCCACTCTTTGACAGGATGGTCTTCACATTAGTGTAATCCTTCTTTAGCCTTTGTTCTCTGTCCTTCAACTGCGACACAACATAGTTTGCTGATGCAAATTTATCATTAACGCGTTGTGTCATACTATTCCAAGCCTCTTTGGTCCAACCATTCTGTGCACGGTGTCTTGGTGAGTTGTACTCTTTGAAGATGGTTACTAAAAAAAGGTCCTATCTTCACTCCAATCTGCTCTCATTTCAATTCTCCCTGGGAACAAAAAACAACTAATAATCAGCCCTCAAGTATGAAATTGCAGAATTAGCTCATCTAATAATCAGCCCTCCATTTCTAAAAAAAAAAATCTAATAATCAGCCCTCAACTAATAATAAGCCCTGCTACATGTGAGGTACAAGACATAGAGAAATGGTACCGGCACTCGCAGTACTGCTCTGCTCGCATCCACCAGAAATTCAGCAAATCATTCAAGGTCACCTTTTTCTAGGAACACAGTCTAGTCTCTAGGATTCAGTATCAAAGTGCAGCTCAGATATTCAGTATCAAACTGCAGTCTAGGACTCTGCTGGCAAAGATCGGTACCTTGTCACCCACAGGCTGCAGCTCGGTGGAGAGAGAGAGGGAGAGAGGGGGGGCTCCAGGACGCGCTGCATCTCGGTGGAGAGAGAGGGAGGGAGAGGGGGGCTCCAGGACGAACGCCGGTGGCGCTGCTGCTCGCCAGAGAGAGAGAGGGGGAGATCCTCGGTGGAGAGAGAGAGGGAGGGAGAGGGGAGCTCCAGGACGCTGGTGGCGCTGCTGCTCGCCGTAGAGAGAGAGAGAGGGGGGGGGCGGGGGTGATCCTCGGTGGAGAGAGAGGGGGGAGGGAGAGGAGGGGCACCAGGACGCCGGTGGCGCTGCTGCAGACGGATGCGGGATGGATGCGGGAGGTCGATTTGGATCCTAGAGGAACGGGAAAGAAAAGATCCACGCACCAGATTTTCTCTTCTTCGGTCCTCCGCACATGCCGCTTGGTGAAGGCGACGACATCGGCGGCGGCGGCAGCTTCGGCGGCAGTCCGTTCGGGGCAGGGCGTGGATAAGGAAGGGTACGAGTCTGGGAAAGAAGGTACGAGAGGAACAGCGCGGAGATGGAAAAAAGAGCGCGCATCAAGGGGCACAGCGCGCGCAATCAGGGTGACGGGCGCGCGGAAGAGCGCTCGCTCCACCGAAAACTTTGGTACCGAGTACAGTTTTCAATACTGCCAAAAAAACTGTGGTTTTAGGGATACCATGGTTTTGAAAACTTATGATTTTCAAAGACCTAACCAAACACCTAGTGTATCTGAAAAACCATAGTATTTCTCAATACTATAGTTTTACTCTAAAACCATAAAAATACTACACTACCAAACAGGCCCTTAATCTTCTCCGCTGCTACTACTTCTTAAGTGTATCTTCAGTTACTGTTTCCTGATAAAATCATGTGGCACCATTTGCTCTGGTTTGTTTAAATGTTCTTTCGAATTGAACTTGCGACTGATTTGTACTCAGAATTTATTCGACACTGATCGAGTATTCGAGTTCAATAATCTATTATATTAATAAAGGAGTGTTAAAAGAAGTCACCACATTCGCGGAGAGGATTAAAAAATTCCCATATTCTATTATATTAATAAAAGAGTGTTAAAAGAAGCCACCACGTTCGCGGAGAGGATCAAAAAATTCCCACGTTAATCAGAAAAAAGAAAAACTCTCAACCAGTAGGATTTTATGAAGATTTAACGGTCTATATTAAACCATATATTAAATATAGAAAAAGAAAAAATAAAAAGGACCTAACGTGGTTACCAAATACAAGTAAATATGTACTCTAACCGATCTAGCACATGCTTCACGGACCAATCGTCAGGAGTCCGTGACGTTTTCCAATTCCAAGTAATTGTCGTCCTTCTGGACTCCAGAGTCCGATATGTTTTCCAATTCCAAACGATCATCATCCAGACAGTTCGGTAGAAACAAATCACAAAAACATCTAACGGTTAAGTCATATATCAAATAAGGTTTAAAAGGGAAAAAAAATCTACACTAATGACTATTATAATCATCCGATAGTCTAAATTTATTCAAATGTTTTGTACCAATTGCAACTAATCGAATATGCAAATTTTGTTAAAAAATGGACAAACTCTCCACCATCAACGTATTATTTTAGTACTTATTTTACCTTTATAGTTAATAAAATAAATATTGATTCTGTCAAGCTGCCACCTATTTTGACTCTCCAACAACCTACTACATGGGAGTGTTAAAAAAAGGGACATCACATTCTCGCCGAGGGTACCTATAAATTACCATAGTGATCCAAAAAAGAAAAAAAAAATCTGCACACCCGATCGAAAAGCAAGTTCGTGGCAGTATCTCTGAGCTGTAGGCTCATAGACACTTTCAAAACCAATCCATTTTTGTCCAACTATAAAAAATACTTGCCAAATACACGACACTGGATTATTTGGAACATTGGATTTTTATCTATTTCTGTATTTTATTGTAAAATTGAATTGTTTCCTGTGTAATTCTAAATGAGCCCTAAACATATATAAGTACAAATATTATTATGCTATAATGCCACATTGTCTAGAGATTTTGTATATGCCATCTCATAACCAGTCAAACACTATAGCATGGCAAGCATGCCACACACACCTCTCGCATGGATAAAAAAGAGCAATGCATGCTGTTAGGGAAAATCAAGATAAATAAAGAAAAGGAAAAATTAGGGGGCAATCAGGCTACAGAAGGGACGCAAGAACCCAAAGCAATAGGCAAATCAGCTCTCGGAGGCTGTGCATATGATCTCAACAGAGACTCCATTGCCGCACATGAAGCAGCCACACACATCTTAATAGAGAGCATATTCTATGTAATCACTTTAATATGTGCAATCTTACAATCAAACAATCTAAAACATCTGATCAATAATATTGCTGCCTAGAAACTGGAGGTCCCTCGTGGGAGGGCTGCACTACTAAGGAGCTTCCCGCACAGTATTGGCCTCACTCTAAGAATCTCACACATCATAGTGGACACCACTTGCTCTCATCTCAATGTGCAGGCCCCACAAATTATTATGACAATACTGATTCATACAGTAGACTAACCCATATGATCTACAATGCATATGCATGGACCTCGAGAAGAAAACGAATCTTACCAACACAATGCTTGGATCAAGTATACAAGGTTAAACAAATTAAAACATATCATTATAAATCCACATTCGCTGATTAGGTCTAGAAATTACCACATTAACCATAATAAATCTACATAATCATAATTTATAGATATTTAGTTATTCATATTAAATATTAGAATAATGAAATTACACCATTGATTATTAACATATTTTATACCGAATACAAATTAAGAAAATAAATATCATAAAAAAGAAAGATCTATATCATCTGCTATTATTTAAAAAGGGATTGCTAAAAGAAGTCATTAATTGACATAGGAATTACCATGTTAACAAAAAAGAAGAGATCCTAAAACGTTAAATATACGAATAGTAACCTACATTACCCTAAATGTTTATATCAAATACAACTAACAAAACTAGGTATATGTACATCAATGGTTGTTATGATCATCCAACAGTCTTGATTAATTTGAATATTTTATACAAATTAAAGAAAAATGAAAAAATAATTAATTTTTGATAAAAAGACAAAAAGCTCCAATTATAATTAAAGATATAGTTCTTTCAATAAAATATAGGAAAGAAAATTTAGTATTCTTTCAATAAAAGATATAGTTCTTTCATTACTTAGCTAAATCATCAAATGCTCTAGATTAGGCAAAATATTTTGCACCAAATAAGACTAATGCAGGAAAAAAATTTATTGAAAGAAGCTGACATATTCACTAAGGGGGCCTAGAAATACAACATTAATCATGAATGAAGAAAAATATTTAACTAATAAAAATTATAATATTTAAACTATAAAATGTTATAAATATCTAACATTCTAAATTGAATCAATAGAGTATGATAGAAAAAGTTTCCACATGTTGTCTGATAGGAAAAAAATAGTATACTGACATAATGGTGAGTGGCTCTGGCACAAATAGTTCTTGGTTCCAATTAATATAACACCGACACAATTTATTGATACAGTTTACTAGGTTTCTCATAATTTTTTTTGTCTTGACCAAATTATACCATCTTCTAGCGATTTGCCTTTTTCTTATCGTCGTCTATCCGGTTTCATCGAGTCATGATTGAATCTCAATGATTTGGACAAATATGTTGCACGTATCGCGTCAAAATGAAAATACACAAAAAATGCATATAAAAAGAATTTCTAATTCATATGTAATGTAATATATAGCTATGGTAATGATAGAATCACTCATATCTAATCTATTATACAGTCACAGAGCTCGACATACAAATATTTGACCACTGGAAACTACACCAATATACATACACCTACTCCAAGATCCAACACACGTGTTTTACGCGAAATACAATAATAACAAGAGGGGCATAGTACCCATGAACATAGTATAAAAGGCTGTCTTGGATAAGAGATAAGGCCCCATTTGGAAAGTCATATTTCCGCCAAAGGAATTGTAAAGGACCATCGGTAATATGTTGTATGGTTGGACAAATAAATATAGCAATTTCTATGGATACTAGCAACAAATTTCATGGTGGAGTTAATAAACCATTTTTGATGATATACATATTTTAATTCAATTCAATCTACTCTATAAAATTAATGATTTTATAATGGAATTAATAAAACTAATTCAATTTTATAGATGTTGGCACACTTTTTTGAAAAAAATTTATCAAAGTTATATAAGTTCTACTTATGACAATGCTAAAGTGTTATATTTTCAATAGATGGACTATATTAATAAAAAACAGTGTATCACACTATCTCACCATGCCCTATGTTGTATTTGAATACTAGACAAATTACGATAGCAGGAATACGGAATATAAATAAAACATAGCTATTGTATTTGTATCCTATACCTTAATTAATAACTCATAAAACATGTTCTAAAAATAACACTACAAAAAATTCAGAAAAATGCATAGTTCATGTCAAAGAAATATGGAGTACACACTTAAAGCTAAACAAAAGTATTCAAAAAAACTTTGAATTTAATTAGAGCCAAAATGTTAAAAAAGCCTAGCAACCCGCGCTATTTGTGTTGGCCATCTTTCTAGTTTATAATTAAAGTATAGTTAAACATCAATTATCTGTCACGACGCATCCACTAGATGATTGCTGAACGCGCGTCGTGATGTGGTTAGGGAGTTCGTGATCCAGCAGCAAGTTTCCCTGTTATGTCTGCAGGAGATCCAAGCTGTCTGCGTGTTGTAATCAAGATGATTTAATGTGAACCTCTAAATTCGTATTTAAATAGCACACCGATACCATTATAAAATTTCATAAAAAATAAACCTTAAATTTGCATGCTATGTTGTGTCTAGCTATTAATTTCACCTAAAAACAATATCAAGTGTACTTGTATGGTGCTAAATATTTACGTTTATATTACAAAACTGTGCTACTATGAAAGATGATTAAATGTGAACCTCTAAATTTATATGTCAATTACCCACTAATGTCATTATAAAATTTGATTAAAAATGAACTTAAATTACACAATTTGACATTGCAAAAGAGGTTTAAAGTAATTCCTCTATATCTGCATTTTAATTACCCACGTATGTCATTATAAAATATAATTTAATACAATTCCCTAAATATATATTTAAATTACACACATTTTGACACTATAAATCTAATTTAGATAGTATCTTAAGTGTGCTTGTAAATCTCCCAGCTACACCATTATTAAAAATAAACAAAAATGTCGCCTCTATTCCGCATCTAAGTTATGGTCTACTATTAGAGCGGTGGCGAGCTATGCGGAGGGGCGGTGGCAGGGCAGAGAATAGAGAGGCGTTTAGCGAGGCAGCGAGCCACAGAGAGGAGGTGGAGGAGAGGAAGATATGGGAAGACCAGTTGGTGGGCCATAGGACTTACAGATATATAAAATTAATAAGTATTAGATAGAGGAAGTGATCAATAGGACACTATTGCGAAAAAAGATAAGGCTCGAGGAAATGAGAATCTAGAAAAATGGATACAACATTTAGAAAATCTAGAAAGTTACTGGAAAAAATACTTAGTATCACCTAGTAAAAGTGCACGTGCGTCCCTCATGTGACAGTGAAAAATTATGTAATTAATTAAGTTTTGCACGGAGCACGTTTGCTCCGGCTACAGCTGCGGCTCACACGATGGAGGAAGGGCCACTCTAGTTCAAACCGCCGTTGGGTGCTTGCAACCTCAGCACACTCACATCCTCACGTCATGCACTTTTGAAAGTTAGTTGCTTTTATGTTTCTATATGAATTTTAATATTGTTATATTTAACCAACAATTTTACTAATGCACCAACGTGAGCTGTCCGATTAAGCTAGGACGGACGAGATGGAGGCGGGGATGGGCTGATTTGGGCCAGCTTTCACCCTTTTGGGCCGCACCGTGCGAGTTTTTTTACCCTGATATAGGTGACTTTAAAGAAATCAATTTCGTCCAAAATTTTACCGAAAACCTACATTTTTTCAAGTTAACATTGAGTGCTAGTAGTTTGTGAAAATGTTTATGGAAAAAGGTCTTAGTGACATTGTTGGTTAAAAATAAAAATATTAGAATCTAAACAATGCATTAATTTCATAGTAATCTCACTAAATTTTATGTGAAATAGTTCAATCTCATAGAAAAAGATACGCATTGTTTCGATAGTGTGGATTATTTTTATCCGTCATTGTCTTTATGCTAAACACAACTTAATACAACATGACACGCGGCTGTGCAGTGAAAAAAATCTCCTTCTGCCCTGCCTCCACGTTGCTCAATCCTTGCTAGGGGTCTACCACAGGTGGCAGATTTATGGGACGTTGGCGGATTTCAAATGCGGTTCTGAAAACTTTACTTGCATGGGCCACAAAAGCAGCGCAATGAACTGGCCAGCGGGCATCACGGCCTAGCATACTTGCATGGGCCTGCGTGGACTGCTTATTAGGAAGCGTTTTTTTTCTTTTTATATTTTTTATTCGTTTTTACAGGAATATATCATGGGTGGCTACATTTGCAAAAATAGCCTACCGACGCCCGATGACCGGGCGCCAGGGGTCCTAGCACCCAGAGGCCAGGCGCCAAGCCCGTGGCCCACCACCCCCGCAGTCCAGCGTGCAGGCAGTAGGGGCCTAGCGCCCGATGGCTAGGCGCCAGGGACCTGGCGCCCAGTGGCCAGGCGCCAGGGTATGTCCCACCCGTCACGAGCCACGCCGCGTCAAAGCGAGCCGCGCCAGCATCGTGGGGCCCGCTCCTGGCGCCCGAAGCTCCGGCGCCAGGATCCTGGCGCCCAGAGGCCAGACGCCAAGGTATGGCCCACCCGTCACGAGCCGAGCCGACAGCGGGGGCAAGCTGCGCCTAGCTCCTGGCGCCCAAGGACCAGGCGCCAAGTCTAATTTTATTTTAATTTGTAAGTTTATATTTATGAAATTGTAAGTTCTTATTTGAAAAGGTAACACAGAAATTGCATACAGAGACTACTGCGCTACTACACTAATATGCAGATCTCCTAAAACACATTATATATTGTACTATTACGATATTCTACTATCCAAAAATAATCTAAATTCCTATATTACCAGATCTACTGCATTTAACTATGCTAATATGGTAAATAAATACTTGCTGCAAATAAAATGCTGAGTAAAAAAATTACCTGATTCACGGTCAAATTTGAGAAGAGCTTCGCCGCTTCACCCTCTCCTCCCCCCTCCCCTCCCTCTCCCTCTCCCTCTCAGCTGCCCTCTCCTCACCTCACCGAATGACCACAGTGACTGGGGGAGGAGCCGGTCGTGCGGTTTTACAGGGGACCCTGGCGCCGGGGCTCCGGGCGCCAGGCGCTCCCCCGGGCCCCACGCCTGGCCTATCGCGGCTCAGGCCCCTGGCGCGGCTCGGCTCGTGGCGCTCGTGACGGGTGGGCCACACCCCGGCGCCAGGCCCGATTGTCGAGGCCGTGGGCCATGGGCTTGGCGCCTAGCCTTCGGGTGCCAGGACCCCTGGCGCCCAACCTCTGGGCGTCGGTAGACTATTCTTGTAAAAGTAGGCATCCATAGTATATTCTTGTAAAAACGAATAAAAATATATATAAAAATAAAAAAAACGCTATTAGGGAAGTATACGAGCAGATACTGTTCTAAACGAAGCCCAACACAGAAGGTTGGTTCAGGATGACGTTTTTTTCATTTTGCTTTGTGTTTTTAGGCTAAATAGTAGACGATTACCATGCTGAAATGAAATGAATGAAGTCTACGCTTTTTTGTTTATCAATATTTTTATGATAATTCTAATGTTTTTAAAAATATTATGTTGACAATGATTAATAATAATGCTTTATTCCTTCGATCTACAAATAAATTTTATTATATATTATTATCCTAGAACCATGAGAAAGTTTTACTAAAGATTATAAATAAGCTCAATATGGTTTTGCAATCTTATATCAAGAATATTATGGACTGCTAAAATCACGAGTATTATTTTTTTTGTTGCTCCTCGAGTTTACTAATTTTCCCATGTCCTTAGCGGAGGATTAAATTTGTCTTAAGTCCAATGAAACATGCAGAGATACATTGAGTGCAATGAAAATGTATGATAAAAAATTTGAAACCTTTATTCCTGTTAAAAGAAAAATAGCGAGGTTAGTATTCCACCATAGAAATGTACAAAATTTTTACTGAATGATATGTTATTCACCTATTGCAACACATGGACATTTTTGCTAGTTTTCTACAATAAATATATATAATTATATATGGAAAATTCCTTTCTACATGCGCACGTAGCTACACTCACCTGTGTATTTCAACATTTTGAGGGTATCTGATCGAACGAAAGGTATGTACACGGAGTATGCAATGATACTAGGCCATCTGTAGTGGTATGTGCATGAGGTATGCGAGTATACCTGAGATATGTGGACATATCTCATTATATGTATTAATATAAATGCATTATTATAATAAATTAAAATCAGAGTCTGATTTGTAATTTTTTTTCGTATGGTAACATTTGAGGTATCTTAAAATAAGTATGTGAATATACTCAAACTGATAAATGAGTATTCGGATATACCTTTGTTGATTTATTGAATGTGAGTGTACCTACATGCGCATGTAGATAAAAATCTTCATATATATATATATGTATAGGTATATATATATATGTATAGGTATATATATATATGTATAGGTATATATATATATATGTCGGTACCCAGCTAACCGGGTACCCGCTTACACTAGACGAATATCACTAAGGGAGGTAACTACTGCAGTACAAGGAGGGCCTAAGGCCGCATACAGATGGGCCCGGCCCACTCCTTGGGAAAGCTAGGGCCACGCACCCGGCCCACAGAGCACGGGGAGGTCCGGAGCCGGCGCCCTCGGTGGTCCGGGGCCGCCACGTGCAGAAGCGCGTGGAGGTCCGGAGCCAGCGCCCTCGGTGGTCCGTGGGCGCCACGTGCCCGCAGAGCACGTGGAGGTCCGGAGCCAGCACCTTCGGTGGTCCGGGGCCGCCACGTGACCACAGGGCACGGGAAGGTCTCGCGTTGCCACGTGCCCACAGGGCGCGTGGCGGGGCCTTCAACCGGGCGCCTCGCCCACCTGCCGCATTTATTGCGGGCAGGCGGGCGTGCCCGATGCCGCTGACACCGCCGCTGTCAGGCTGGCACGCCCCGATGCTGCTGACACCACGAGTGTCAGACGGGCGTGCCCCCGTTGCCCGCCGACACCGCCGCTGTCAGGCTGGCACGCCCCGATGCTGCTGACACCACGAGTGTCAGACGGGCGTGCCCCCGTTGCCCGCCGACGCCGCCGCTGTCAGACGGGCGTGCCCCCATCGCCGCTGGCACCGCTGCACCGCCGCTGGTAGGCGGCGGCGGCGAGGCAAAGGGGCGCGCCTTACCAAGGCGCGGCGGCGATAACAGGGCACTACAGTTGATTTCCCCAGCTACACTGGGGTCTATATTGAGTAAACAAGTACGCTGTACACATCATGAGCCGCGCCACGCGCGGCGGCCGCGCTCAGCCTAATACTAGGTAGCGGCGCCGCAACGCTACTACGAGCATCCCGTCCTGTCACGCGTGCGCATCGCCTGCCCCTCGGCCTCTGAAACCCATCAGCGGGTTTAGCAGCCGATGGGACAGGGCGGCGTAAGGAAGGACGATATGGCGGATCTCCAGGCCACGACGGCGGTACAGGCGGCAAGCATGGAAGCGTTGGACATCAGGCACAGGATAGAATTGTAGCATAGAGGAAATGGGCCGGGACCACCTGCCGGGCCCGGCCACCATGTACATGCCCTCCTTGGGCTATAAAAGGGGAGGCATACGCAACACAGAAGGACAGACGCAGACAGGCTCAGAGACTCCTCTGAAGGCCCACGAAATACAAGAACACACCCACAGTGGACGTAGGGTATTACGCTCCGGCGGCCCGAACCACTCTAAATCCTCTCGCCACCATCGTGCCACCACCAACTTAGCTAACAACGATTGCACCCCCTAACTACTCTCAGTACTTAGGATCTCGGCCGGGTGCACTCCGCCACCTGTCCAGGAGCACGTCCGCTCCGACATTTGGCGTGCCAGGAAGGGGGAGCCCATCAGTTAGCTTCATCCCTCATCGCATGATGGTGCGCATCCGCGATTTCCATGAGGATGCAGCCGCATCAGAGGAGGTGGCCTCGACTGGGTCGCAGGCCTCCCCCCACCGTTCTGAGGGCGCGGCGCGGACGCCGCGGCTTCCTCGACGCCCCGCGGGGGGCGCCGCTGCTGCAAACACTGCAGTAACAAGTGCTGTAGCGGCAAACGCCGCCACAGCGAACCCCGCTGCTGCTAGCGGCCCGCTCGCCGCAGCCAGGGAGTTGCTTCGTAACCCCCCGGGGCCGACAGCCTCACCTAGCGCCCTGGCGCAGTGGCGAAGCGATGTAGATCGCCTGATCCACCTAGCCGAGGTCACCCCTGGCCCGGCTAGGACTGGGTCACGACTCCCTCCCAGTAGCGGGGGGAGGTCGAACCGCCGCAGGCAGCACGATGCGGCAACATCCGCGCGCTCCCCCTCAGTAAGGAGCGCGCTGACGGGAGACCTGCGAGCCGAGCTCAACCGCCGGCGAGCAGGCACCCCCACCACCGTGGAGCAACCACGGATGCAGCCAAGCGCCGCCAAGGGCAAGAACCTTGACGTGGCGTTCGCCGCTGCAGCGCCTAAGCCCCCGGCTTACGCGCCACCCCCGGTTGGCGTGCAAACGCCACCAGGGGTCGTATCGGCTGGAGTTGGCTGCGCCGCACTCGCGGACAGTCTCCGCTCCGCGCGCTGGCCGCAGAAGTTCCGGCCGCACCTGCCGGAAAAGTACGACGGGAATACCAACCCGTCGGAATTCCTGCAGGTGTACGTCACCGCTATCACAGCGGCTGGCGGAGACGACGCCGTTATGGCGTCATACTTCCATGTCGCCTTGTCTGGGCCGGCCCGGACTTGGCTCATGAACCTCTCCCCCGGGTCAATCCGGTCCTGGGAGGAGCTCTGCACTCTGTTCCAGGCGAATTTCGCGAGTGCGTGCCAGCAGTACGGCGTGGAGGCCCACCTCCATGCAGTACGCCAGGAGCCTGGCGAATCCCTCCGAGCGTTCATCGCTCGTTTCGCCAAGGTGCGGGGGACAATCCCTCGCATCTCCGACGCGTCCATCATCACAGCCTTCCGGCAAGGCGTCCGTGATGAGAAGATGCTGGAGAAACTGGCGACCCGCCAAGTACAGGACGTCGCCACCTTGTACGCGCTGGCGGACAAGTGCGCTAGGGCCGCAGAGGGGCGTGCGTGGCACTCCCCACAACAGGACAGGACTGCCCAGCCAGGCGCCTCTACCGGTGCCGCCCGAGAGAGCGGCAAGAAAAAGAAGAAGGGCCGACGCCCTGAGAGGTTCCTGGAAGGGGCCCCTGTCGCTGCGGCAGCACCTGGAGGCCGCGACACCGGCGGCAAGCGCCCGAGGCAACAGGCGCGGAACAGTGGCGGCTCATGTCCTGTTCATCCCAACAGCGGTCACAGCGCCGCCGACTGCCGCGAGATACAAAAGCTCGTGCAGCGGCGTCTCAGTGAGCGCCGAGAGCGTCCGGCCAAGGACGACTCGCCCCCACGCCAGCGCCCTGGCAAGGGGAAGGCTACCAGCGACGGTGGGCCCGCCGCTGGGGGCAAGGAGATGGGCTACCAGCCCCCGGAGCGGGAGCTCAAGAGCGTCTACGCTCTAGGCCACTCCAGCTCCGAATCCAGCGACAACGAACGTCGCAAGAGGCTGTACGTCATGTACGGCGGAAGCTGGGCGGTCTCTTCCCGGCGGGACGTGAAGGCCCTGCGCCGAGAAGTCCTCTCGGTCAGGCCGAGCGTCCCTGGGGTGGCTCCACACCACAAGTGGAAAGACACCACCATTTCCTTCGGGCCGGCCGACTGCCCAGAGAACATGGCTGGGGCTGGCGTACTGCCAATCATCACATCGCCGGTGGTCGCCAACATACGGCTCCACCACGTGTTGATCGACGGCGGAGCCGCCCCCAACATCATCAGCCACGCAGCCTTCAAACAGCTGCAGATTCCGGAGTGGCGCCTGGCTCCGATGCGCCCATTCTTCGGCGTGGGTCCAGTGCCGATCTACTCGAAAGGAAAGATCGACCTGCCGGTCACCTTCGGGACCCCGGAGAAGTTCCGCACAGAGAACGTCCAGTTCGATGTCGCGGAAGTCAACCTGCCGTTCAACGCCATCATTGGCAGACCGGCACTGTACCGCTTCATGGCCGTTGCTCATTACGGGTACTTGGTCGTGAAGATGCCTTCCCCGGCGGGTGTTCTCACCGTGCCGGGAGACCGCCACGCAGCCGTCGCCGCAGTAGAGAAGCTCCATGCTCTCGCTACTGACGCAGCGAACCCGGTGGGGGACAACCCCTCGACCTCTCGGGCCAAGGTTCCTGCTAAGGGACCAAAGGTGCCTAGGGTACGCCCTTCCGACCCCGAGGACGTGCCGGTCAAGACCGTCCAGATCGGGGCGGAGCCCTCCCAGACCACCCGCATCGCAGGGAATCTGGGAGAGAAATAGGGAGACGCGCTCGTTGCTTTCCTCCGGGCAAATGTCGACGTGTTCGCCTGGGAACCGTCGCAGATGCCTGGGATCCCTAGGGAAGTGATTGAGCACCTGTCTGAAGATCAACCCAGACGCCAAGCCGGTGCGGCAAAAGCCACGGAGGCAGTCCGTGGAGCGCCAGGACTTCATCCGTCAGGTGGTCCGGAAGCTCCTGGACGCAGGCTTCATCGAGGAGGTCCATCACCCCGAGTGGCTGGCCAACCCGGTGGTCGTCCCCAAGGCGAACGGGAAGCTTCGGATGTGTATCGACTACACCAGCCTCAACAAAGTATGTCCTCCAGACCCTTATCCCCTCCCGCGCATAGACCAGATAGTAGATTCCACCTCCGGGTGTGAACTCTTGTCTTTTTTGGACGCGTACTCTGGGTTTCATCAGATCCAGATGGATGAGGAGGATAAGAGGCATACAGCCTTCGTAACAGTAGATGGGTTGTATTGTTACGTTGTAATGCCATATGGTCTGAGGAATGCTTTACCTACGTTTCTGCGTGCCATGAATTTCACGTTCCGTGACCTGATCAGAAACATAGTAGAGGTCTATGTCGATGACATTGTCGTCAAGACCAGGGTAGGGTCGACCTTGATAGAAGACCTGGCCCTTGTTTTCGACAGATTGCGCACAACGCGCACGAAGCTGAACCCCGAGAAATGCGTCTTTGGCGTCTCGGCTGGTAAGCTGTTAGGTTTCCTAGTGTCACATCGCGGCGTTGAGGCAAACCCAACCAAGATCAGGGCAATCGAGGCTATGCGGCCGCCCGCCTGCATCAAGGACCTCCAGAAACTCACTGGGTCCTTGGCAGCCCTCAGCCGGTTTATCTCAAGGCTAGCTGAGAGAGCCCTGCCCTTCTTCAAGCTTTTGAGGAAGTCCGGACCATTCATATGGACCGAAGAGGCCGAACAAGCCTTCCAGGAGTTGAAACAACATCTCACTACTCTGCCCGTTTTAGTGGCGCCAGAGTCTGGTGAGACCCTGTTTCTCTACCTCGCGGCGACACCCGAGGTAGTAAGCATGGTCTTGGTCGCCGAGCGACCAGCCCATTCCCACGAGGGAGACACCGGGGTCCCCCAAGTGGAAGGTGGTGGTCCGCCCACCACAGGAGCTGCAGCCGGCCCCGATACCGGAGGTCCAGTTGGCACGCTGCCCTGCCAAGGTGGAAAGCCACCAGAAGCTGGAGGCCAAGCCGCCCAGGGGGCCAGCCTGGCAGGGGGAGATGGCCTCGGACCTGCCACTAAGGTCCGGACCACCCAAAAGCCAGTATATTACGTCAGTGAAGTCCTCCATGGGGCGAACGCCAGGTATCTGGAAGCTTACAAGTTCGCCTACGCATTACTTATTGCTTCCAGAAAGTTGCGCCACTATTTCCAGGCGCATAAGGTTGTCGTGGTAACCTCTTACCCATTAAGAGCAATCCTGCGCAATTCTAACGCTACTGGGAATATCGCCAAATGGGCTGCGGAGCTGGCAGAGTTCCAACTCGACTTCCAGCCCCGAAGTGCTGCCAAGAGCCAAGTCTTGGCCGACTTCATCGCAGAGTGGACCCCCATCGCCTCGGAATCTGGAGGTCCGCAAACCGAGGCGGAACCTTCCCAGCCGGACAGGACCGTCCGGGTTTTCACCGAGCCGCACTGGACTCTCTTCTTCGATGGGTCCGCCCGCGAAAAAGGGTCCAGAGCAGGAGTGGCCCTCGTGGACCCAAACGGGGATCAAGTAAAGTACATAGTATGCTTCGAATTCAAAGCCACTAACAACATGGCGGAATACGAAGGCTTGATCTTTGGGCTCATGATCGCTCAGTCACTGGGGATCAAGCAGCTCCTGGTTAAGGGGGATTCCCAGTTGGTGATCAGACAGGTCCTGGGAGAGTGCTGCTGCAATAACCCCCAGCTCGCAGCATACCTCATGCGAGTCAGGGAGCTCGAGAAAGACTTCGAGGTCCTGGAACTGCAACACGTTCCCAGGAACCTCAACTCAGTGGCAGATGACCTCTCCGCGAGGGCATCGACTCGGGGCCCAGTACCCGAGGGCGTCTTCAAAAGACAGCTGCTGAGACCAACCGCCCAGCCAGCCGAACTGGGCGAAGGGGGCAGAACTAGCACCTCGAAGCTAGCAGTCCCGGTGGTCCTCCATCTCTGGAGCCCACCAAGGATCGTGTGGACTGATGACCCCGGCATGTCATCAGGGACACATCCAATGGCTCAGGGCAGTCCCGATGCACGGATCTCAGTGATCCGGGACTACCTGAAGGACAAAATCCTTCCCGAAGAACGTGTGTCTGCTGAGCGCATAGTGCGGTTGGCTAAACGCTACACGCTAGTAGAAGGGGATCTCTACAGGCGTGGCGCCAATGGCATCCTCATGCGATGCATAACCCGGGAGGAGGGCCGCGATTTACTCGCGGAGATCCATGTAGGCGAGTGCGGGAATCATTCAGGGTCCCGTATGCTGGTCGGTAAAGCCTTTCGGCATGGCTTTTACTGGCCGACAGCGCTCCAGGATGCAGCTGAGCTAGTAAGGTCCTGCAAGGCGTGTCAGTTCCACGCAAAGCAGATACACACACCGGCTCAGTCTCTGCAGATGATTCCACCCTCTTGGCCCTTCGCGGTATGGGGGGTGGACATCCTGGGACCTTTCCCTAGAGCTGTCGGTGGGTACCGGTACCTCTACGTCGCCATTGACAAATTCACAAAATGGCCTGAGGTAACCCCAGTAGTAAGCATCACCCAAGGAACTGCAACAGCTTTCCTTAAGTCCATTGTGTGCCGGTTCGGCGTCCCTAGCCGTATTATAACGGACAATGGGACCCAGTTCACGAGCCAGGTCTTCCAGGACTATTGCGACGGCGTTGGCATCCAGTTATGCTTCGCCTCTGTAGCACATCCTAGGAGCAATGGACAGGTCGAGAGAGCTAACGCAGAAATCCTCAAGGGGCTCAGAACCCGCACCTTCAACTGCTTGGAAAAGCACGGTGCGAAGTGGGTTGATGAGCTCCCCCGCGTGCTATGGGGGATCCAGACCACACCCAGCCGAGCAACCGGGGAAACCCCATTCTTCCTGGTATACGGGGCCGAGGCATGCCTCCCACCAGAAATACTCTTGGGCTCCCCACGGGTCCAAGCTTTTGATGAATCTTTGTAGGAACAAGCAAGGTGCGACGACGTCGACCTCGTCGAGGAGCAAAGATGGCAAGCTGCAATCCAGAACGCACGGTACAACCAATCGCTCAAACGCTATCATGAGCGAACCGTGCGGGGCAGGGTGCTCCAACCTGGAGACCTGGTCCTGAGGCGCATCTTGAGCCGAGAAGGGCGCAACAAGCTCTCCCCCAGCTGGGAAGGCCCCTTCAAGGTGACAGAAGTTAGTCGCCCCGGTTGCGTTCGCCTCGCCACGGAGGAAGGAGTTCCGCTGCCGAACCCTTGGAATATAGAGCACCTCCGTAAGTTTTATCCGTAGGCAAGAAATTCAGGGCAACTCCTTTTTCTTATTGTAAGCTAAATAGGACCACCATGTGGACCAGAGCGGTGAAGGTCCGCCCTTGTAATCCCGACCTCTGGCTGACATCACATGACGCCCTGTACCGCTTGATTAAAGAAAGAGTTTAGCCCTGAAATTCTTGTCTCCGCTATTACCCTACTGCTTGCTCAGCTGCCATCTGTTTCAATTTTTCCTAACCCCTGCGTGGAATCCTACTCTTGCCAAAAATCTCCTTGGAACCAGCAGGACTTAGCAGCTTGAGTGTGAAGTGGTTAGCACAGAGGCTGGGAAGGAGGTCCGGAATACTGGGTGCCAGGTCCAGAGAAAAGGGGCTCGCCTTGGTAGCACGGAGCTGTCAGCTGCTTAGCCTGGTCTCATACCCTAAGCACTGAACACTCCCTACCACGCCGTGAGTTCCCCCAGTATCAGGAACAGTGCGTTTAGTGCTCCGGACCACCCCCTAAGCTAATGGCACACCCCCTAACCTCAGCAGCGAGGTCCGGCTGCGACTCCGAGGACTTCAAGGCAGCGCGGTTACCTTTTATTTCGCTAGGAGAGGTCCGAACGACTGCAGGACCGGACCAGAGCTAAGGTGTTTTGGACTAGGATAGTCCAGGGCTGTGTCGCAGTTTTGCCTGGTTCCGCACCCTTAACTCACACACCCTGCTATCCCACGAACAAACATCCTGGCCCCTGGCCCGGACAGAAAACGCTCCGGACCTCGAATAGCGGAAAAGGTCAACTCAGAGCGGGTCCCGTAGGTGCGACACTGACGTTTGCCGTGAGTTGCATGCAGGTCTGGCCTCTGACTTGGTAGTAGCCTAGCCTCAAAACTTAGAGCCTACCTACCAAGGGGGCCGGGGGGTCAGGTGACAACACACCAGCATGCAGCAAGGAGTAAATGAAGATAAGTCGCAACTACCATTCTTATATTACTTGGCATACTAATGTTTTACATGTAAAAAAAAACAGCAAAAGCTGTTGCCCTACGGCGCTGGGGAGGCTCCTGTCCCCGGTACATCCGGCTCCTCGTCTGCAGGGGTCCGCTGGAACCGGGCGGCAACGACCTCCACCGCCTCCTGCACGCTGTCCCGAGCGGCGGCCTCCGCTTCCTCCACCGGACCTGCGATAACCGGGTCCAAGGAAATGGCGGGGTCGTGGCTCCGGAAGCAGACCAGGAGGTGCTCCACCACGAGGCGGCACAGCTCGCGGCCCTCGGCTTCAAGGCGCTCCCCGAGCGTGGAGTCCAGGCGCCGGAGTCGCTCCACCGCCGAGTCAAGGACAGGGAAGGCGTCCGCAATAGTGGACGGCGGCTCTGTCACCCGGATCGGACTCAGTCCGAGCGGTACCAGAGCCGAACTCGCCTCCCCGGCCCAGTCGGCGATGCGTTGAAGGCCGGCGCGCATCTGCTCCCGGTCCTCCACCGCCGCCTGCTGAGCAGCACCCTGCTTCAGCTGCTCCAGAGCGGCCCGCTCAGCCAGCAGCTGCCTCTCCTGGTCCGCCAGCTCCGCTTCCCGGGACTTCACCCAGTCCTCGCGGACCTTGAGCGTGGCAGCCTGGCGAGCAGCAGAGTCCCTCAGAGCCTTGGCCGACGCCTCCCGCTGAGCGACGGAGTCCTCGCGGGCCGCAACTGCTGCCTCGCGCTCGACAAGCCTCAGCTTCATCTTGTCGAGCTCAGCGTTGACAGCAGCCTGCCGCTCAGACACCTCCACCAGCTCTTGCCGGCGCTGCTCCACGCCTTTCCACGCGGACTCCAGCTTCGCCTGCTCGAGCTTCAGCCGCGCCTCGCCCACCTCGGCCTGCTTCTCGCGGAGCCCCACCGCGCGCTCCTAGCCAGCAAGCCTCTGCAGGTCCTCATGGAAGGCTGCGCGGTCGGCGTCGAGCTCGGTGCGGGCAGTGGAAAGCTCCGCACGGGTCCGTGTGTGCTGGGCGGTGGCGGCTTCGATCTGCTCCCCCAGACGAGCCCGCCAGCCGTCCAGGCCCTCGCGCTCCTGTTGCAGCCGGGCCCACTCCAGCTGGAGCGCCCCCTGGGCGTCGTCCAGGGCCTGGCGCGCCCGACGTAGCACGCGAGGGAGAGGGGCTCCACCCGGCTGGGGCAGGAGCAGGAGCGGCCTACCCAGAACCTCCTCCAGTTCCCCCTCGGCAGGAGGCGGAGATCCGGGGCTGGTCGTCTGGGCGGCGGGCGACGAAGGCTCCGAGGTCCGGGAGTCAGGAGCCGCCCCCGGCGCAGGCCCTTGGGTCGCGACGCCCTCCGACACCGGGCTGCCTGGTGCCTGGGGCTGCGCGCCCGGAGCTGCCCCCTCAGCAGGCACTCCGGGTGCGGTCTCGAGCCCCAAGGCGCCCCCCGGCGTCGGTCCACCTGGGGCCTGGGGCCGGACAGACGGGGTGGCCTCCGGTGCAGGCCCCTCGGTCGTAGCTCGGGCCCGCGTGGCTTCTTCCGCCGTCGGACCACCAGGGGCGCACTTCTCCACCGTGGTCGCCCGGCCACCAGAGCCGCTGGGGGGAGGAACGCCGCCCGGGCGTGTCGGCCTAAACAAAAACGCACGGCGAAAGGCTGAGAAACCTGAAAAAAGCTAGCCGTGGTACCGCGAAGTATGCGAAGCTAATCTAAAGGGCTTACCTTAAAGTAGGTGCCGACTAGCGGCCACGAAGGCCAGAGCCTCGCTGCGGCTGCCGATCTGCGGTCGGCACTGCCGGTGGCTGCTGTTGCCGCGGGCCCGAGGCCGGCGGTGCCGGAGAGGACCGCCGCTGCTGGTCCGGCGTCGGAGGAGGTGCCCGGCGCTGAGGGTGCCGCTGGCCCGGAGGCGGCGGTGGCACTCGCTCCCGTTGCGCAGAGGAGCTTCCTTCCCCCGAGGTCCGCTGACGCTTCGGGTCGGGCTCCGAGACAAAGGTCCCGTCGCCGCGGACCAGCCTTCGCCGCGTCTCCTCACCACCCGCCGGTGGAACGACGGGGGACGCTGCCACTGGCCCCTTGCCCTTGTCAGCAGGAGCGGTGCCCCTGGCATCAGAACCCCCAACCGGGGCGTCAGCAATGTGGACCCCCCGGTTGGGGTCGCCTCCAAGCTGCCGCGCCGCGAGGCCGCCGTCGTTGAGCGTGGGCATCTCCCGGAGCACCGCCGTCCGCAAGGCCTGGTCGCGGCAGAGCGGCACGATAGCGGACGGCAGGCGCAGCTGCTCCGAAGGGAAACTCACGTCCGTGACGCACCGCACCCATTCCTCCAGCAGGAGCGGCGTCAGGTCGTGGTCTTCGCCACGTACCACCCGGCTGCAGTCGTTGGAGCCGGTGTAGTTCCACGCCAGCCTTGGCCGCATCTGCAGGGGGGCGAGCCTCCGCCTGAGGAAGTCCGCGAGGACGTGCAGTGAGGTCAGCCCGCCGCTGACGAGCTCGGCGATCCTGGCCAGCACGGGGAAGAACTCGGGTGGCAGATCCGTCGAGGCACCCTCCGGGAGGGGTGCGTCGGGACTGCTATCCGGGAGAGCCAACCGGTCGTTCGGCTCCGCCCTGACGATCACCCAGTCGTTGCGCCAGTGCTCCCACTTGGCGCTGGCGAAGGTGGGGAGATAGGTTGATCTTCCCCCGGACCCCTTCAGCAGGAAGTAGTAGCGGCCGATCTCCGTCGAGCTCCTCCCGGAACACCTCACCGAGAAGAAGTGGGGGAAGAGCGTCACGCAGGGGGGAACCCCCACGAACATCTCGCAGAAGTGGGCAAAGATTGCCGCATGAAGGATGGAGTAGGGGGTGAGATGCTGGAGCTGCAGCCCAAACGCCTCCAGCACCAGCATGAAGAAAGAAGAGATCGGAATCCCCAGACCACAGTAGAGGTAGGGGACGAAGAGGACGAACTCCCCCAGCTGCAAGTTGCGGTGGGGGAGGGAGCCCGTGCGAACATTATCGCGACGCTCCGCGTCCGTCCAGCCGAGCAGGCGGCGGACGCGGCTGAGGTTCTCCTCAGTCTCCCGGGGGGATTGGTGGCTCGGACCCATCGCTGAGGAATCTGGCGGTGGAGAAGACAAGGAGCACGCAGCAGACAAGAAGCGAGAGCTCTGCTGCGAGGAAGATGAAGCGCCGCGGCGGATGCGAGGGGTGCAGAGGCAAATGGCAGAAGGACGTGCTCGGCCGATGGCCGAGAACCCTATTTGACGGTTGCCCCCAATCCTCCGCAAGCCGCGGACGTCAAGTGTACGCGCGCGCGGGCGCACCCACGGGCCACCAGGTCTATGACAGCAGGGGCCCGAGGAGGCAGTCATGACAGGCGGGTAGAAGAGCAAGCAAGGCAGGAAGGCGAACCGGCGGCCGCTCGCGGACGCGCGTCTCGGCGCGACGCGCGGGGCCCCTGCCTTTTCCGCTTTACGCACGGCTGCCCACGTAGCCGTCTGCCCCGCCTTAATGGCAGGAGAAGAAGTAGGTGAACCGCTGCGTGGTTTCCAACGTGGGCCTGCCCCCACGTTCCCCGAGAGATTCCCACGATCGCGCACCCCCAGATCGTGGGAGCCCACGGGGCCACCCCGCGGGGTCGGGTGGACTAAGCCCCCTCCAGAGATAGGCGAGTCGAGGCCTCGACCAAGAAGTCAAGTGGTGGGCCCTGCCCAAGAATGAGCTTAACGGCTAAACGCCGGTAACCGCCCACCGCTCCCGGCGGCTTGTGTTGTAAGCGATGGTGGGCTCACCTCAGGTTCGAAAAACTCACCAAAGGTGAGCCCAGGGGCCACTGTCGGTACCCAGCTAACCGGGTACCCGCTTACACTAGACGAAGATCACTAAGGGAGGTAACTACTGCAGTACAAGGAGGGCCTAAGGCCGCATACAGATGGGCCCGGCCCACTCCTTGGGAAAGCTAGGGCCACGCACCCGGCCCACAGGGGAGGCCCCGGACCTCCTTCGAGGACCGAGCCTCCCCCAGCCACGCGAGGAGAGGTCCGGACCTCTCGGGCCGGAGCCCGTACCTTCGGTGGTCCGGGGCCGCCTCGTGCCCACAGAGCACGGGGAGGTCCGGAGCCGGCGCCCTCGGTGGTCCGGGGCCGCCACGTGCAGAAGCGCGTGGAGGTCCGGAGCCAGCGCCCTCGGTGGTCCGGGGGCGCCACGTGCCCGCAGAGCACGTGGAGGTCCGGAGCCAGCACCTTCGGTGGTCCGGGGCCGCCACGTGTCCACAGGGCACGGGAAGGTCTCGCGTTGCCACGTGCTCACAGGGCGCGTGGCGGGGCCTTCAACCGGGCGCCTCGCCCACCTGCCGCATTTATTGCGGGCAGGTGGGCGTGCCCGATGCCGCTGACACCGCCGCTGTCAGGCTGGCACGCCCCGATGCTGCTGACACCACGAGTGTCAGACGGGCGTGCCCCCGTTGCCCGCCGACACCGCCGCTGTCAGGCTGGCACGCCCCGATGCTGCTGACACCACGAGTGTCAGACGGGCGTGCCCCCGTTGCCCGCCGACACCGCCGCTGTCAGGCTGGCACGCCCCGATGCTGCTGACACCACGAGTGTCAGACGGGCGTGCCCCCGTTGCCCGCCGACGCCGCCGCTGTCAGACGGGCCGTGCCCCCATCGCCGCTGGCACCGCCGCTGGCAGGCGGCGGCGGCGAGGCAAAGGGGCGCGCCTTACCAAGGCGCGGCGGCGATAACAGGGCACTACAGTTGATTTCCCCAGCTACACTGGGGTCTATATTGAGTAAACAAGTACGCTGTACACATCATGAGCCGCGCCACGCGCTTCGGCCGCGCTCAGCCTAATACTAGGTAGCGGCGCCGCAACACTACTACGAGCGTCCCGTCCTGTCACGCGTGCGCATCGCCTGCCCCTCGGCCTCTGAAACCCATCAGCGGGTTTAGCAGCCGATGGGACAGGGCGGCGTAAGGAAGGACGATATGGCGGATCTCCAGGCCACGACGGCGGTACAGGCGCCAAGCATGGAAGCGTTGGACATCAGGCACAGGATAGAATTGTAGCATAGAGGAAATGGGCCGGGACCACCTGCCGGGCCCGGCCACCATGTACATGCCCCCCTTGGGCTATAAAAGGGGAGGCATACGCAACACAGAAGGACAGACGCAGACAGGCTCAGAGACTCCTCTGAAGGCCCACGAAATACAAGAACACACCCACAGTGGACGTAGGGTATTACGCTCCGGCGGCCCGAACCACTCTAAATCCTCTCGCCACCATCGTGCCACCACCAAATTAGCTAACAACGATTGCTCCCCCTAACTACTCTCAGTACTTAGGATCTCGGCCGGGTGCACTCCGCCACCTGACCAGGAGCACGTCCGCTCCGACAATATATATGTATAGGTATATATATATATATATATATATAGGTATATATATATATATATAGGTATATATATATATGTATGTATGCATATACATGTATGTATATATGTATGTATGTATGTATATATGTATGTATGTATGTATATATGTATGTATGTATATATAGGTATATATATGTATGTATATATATATGTATGTATGTATATACATGTATATATATATATATAATATAATATATATTATATATATATATACATGTATATATATATATATTTATATATATACATGTATATATAGATATATCTATATATATACATGTATGTGTGTGTCTATATATATATATATATACATGTATCTATATATATATATATATATATATATATATATGTATGTATATATACATGTATGTATATATACATGATGTATGTAGGAAATCATTTATTATGTTGAGAATATTCTATGTTTGTACTGTATTTATCTTTTTGGACATAGATTATTTATAAGTAGACGACAATAGAAACATACGATTCCTATACTCTATCTTATTGGAAAATGGACTTGAGAAATCACAAAATAAGTTAAATATAACTAATATGTTTTGTTCTATAATTAAGTATGCTTGCAAACCTACAAAGTGTACAAAATTTTATCCTATATATGAAAACATATTGTATCTAGACCCACACAGTATGAATAAAAGTGATAGAACTAAGAGAAAAGAGAAAAAACTAGAGGTTCTCTCAGTATGAGACAGTATATTACTACTAAACTAATGCAATAAATAAGTAAAATCCAAGGAAAGGAACAAAAAAAAATGTCATGTTCTTAGGCTGAGCTACCAGAGAGACAAATAGGTGCCATAGACAGAAAGGAGTTTGAAATATAAGTAGTAGGATGGGCGGACTGGTGTGCTCAGCCTTAGTAATCAAAACAAATGGAATAAAATGATTCACACTCTTTGCTGGGTTAAAAAAATGATAATATGTTTAGATATAACGCTTATAAATACATTGGTATTACCATGATTAACTTATATAAATGTGTTCTTCAGACGTGGCATTCCTTTTGGAGCCTTCACGTTGGTCCTCATAATAAAAACTAAAAATTCCCATCAAAATCGAAACATTCGACCATTGATCTTTCAGGTTTAATTGTTCCCACCCAAACACAACCATTATATCTAATTTGCTTATATATTACATATACAACAAGTATTCTCTTACATCTACGTCTAAATGACTCATCCTTTCATTAAAAGTAGCCTAAATTAATACATAAATCTATAGATGAATGGCTCTCATTTAGAAAAGTAATATACGGACCACACAATTTGTACATGAATTATTCACCTATATCACTCTTAAGAGACTCTTTTTGGAGCCTTCACGTTAATCTTCACCTATGTGCTAAATAAAAGATAATTCATAGAAATTCTTCCAAAAATCAGAAAGATCGGGTCGTCCATTTGGTGACCTCTAACAATAATCGACATCGCATGCATATTTTGTTATGTAAGAAATTGCACACCTATGCCATTATCAAAAATGAATTAAAATAATCCCATAAAATTTATATAAACTACCCACCATGCAATTATAAAATATGAATTAAAATAACCCTCTAAGTTTGCATAGAAATTACCGACCATGCCATGATAAAATATGAATTAAAATAACACCATAAATTTGCATATAAATTATTCACCATGCCATTATGGAATATGAATTAAAATAAACACCTATAATATTAATAAAAATAATATAATATAATATTTAAACTCTAACGTTGTTATAAAAATTAAATAACAAAAATAGACCCTATATATTTCTAAATTATCAACGACGGTTAAAGTTATCTGTCAACTTTTAATACATATACTTCCTAAAACTCTAACCCATGTGAGAGCACTGGGTTGATGAATTAGTGGTATAAGTACCAATGGTATTTTAGTATAATTACATATGTGAAATATTTTTTACTAATTAAATTAAAATTGGTACCGTGTCCACGTAGTTTTGGTACTAGTCCCATTCGTCAGTACTTTCTGATTATATAGTATTTTTTAGTTTTGAAGTCATTAGATGTCATGAAATAAAGGACTCACGTTAATTCTAATCATCGTAAAACTTGTGCAAGTACCATTTAAAAATGATTAAAAATCGAACTTGGCTGGCTAGTAGCCTATATATACACTATACATACTGACCAAAACCTTGTAGCTAGCAAGTGGCATCAGCTATCCACTTGGATGTGAGACTCGAGCTCCGACAGCACCACCCAAGCAGCCAGAAGTCCATCCAGTAGAGGAGCTGAGGCAATCAACACTGCAAAGGTTTGAGTCCGATTATTTCATCACTGATGATGAGATGGTAACTGGATCTTTCTGGTTCATACTAATCCCTAAATATTGGTTGCATTGGCCGCATATATGGCCTCCAGGTTCATCAAGTTGGAGCTCATGGAGTCCGTAGCTATCACGATTATTGACGAGGCGGACACGATTAATAAAGAAGTGGATGGAGCAAAGAAGAAGTTTGAGAATGAATTCGGGTCCAACAAGATGGACGTGATGATCCATAGGTTCCCTGCTGGACTAGGCGGTGTCAGATCCAGATACCCATACATCGTCCCGAGATTTGTCGCCATCGGCCCATATCATCAAGGTGAGGAGCACCTCAAGAAAATGGAGGAGGTGAAGAAGGCGGCTGCCAAATTCTTCTGTGATGAGCTTCTGGGGCTTCATGAACCGAGGGTGGTGACGAAGAAGATGGAGGCCTCCAAGGCCGTGAACGAGGCCCGT